>CM072785.1:7186909-8436909 GCA_036983795.1 Megachile lagopoda | reverse complement strand
AACCTGTTGATGAATTTGATATGTTAATTGCTGAGCAGATAGAGAAACAAAAACAAGCTATGCAACAATCAACAGTGTCTAATACATCCATTAATAATGAAGATACATTTAATACATTATTGTCAGAGTCTAATGTCACAAAGAATTCACAATCAGCAAATGTGAATTCTGCTTCACAATTGAGTGATGAGATGAAAGAGCGTATAGAACGAAATAGACAACAAGCTATTCAAAGGAGACTTTCAAAACTTAAAGAAATTGAGGAAGCTAAGAAAAAGAAATTAGAAGATACAGAAGATTCGCAATTGGAAAATGATTCATTTACCACACAAACATCTAATATAACTCAAAATTCAGAAAACAAGGAATGTGAGATTAATTCATAAATAAATGAAAATCATGGATCTTGAAATAAGAACATTACTATACGATTTATAATATGATTATGAAAAGACTTTCTAAGTATTATTGTAGAATTTAGGAGACATGTTTAATAAATGATTTACTATTAAAAACTTAAGGAAATGTTCTAAAGAGACTTATCTAACCTAAAATAAATAAAACTTTATACGAGTTATATATTTATTTTTAATTAAGTTCTACGTTTTTGTGTACTGATATATAATACATTATTACCACGAATAAAAGCATCACCATATTTATCTTTTAATTGACCATTTACATATTCTTCTGTTTGTTCAAGTGCTATGTTCATATAACCATCAAGACAAGCTAAAACACCTGTAAAATAATGATTGACTTATTAATAAAATGTTTGTTATTTCATCAAATTTTGTTAAGGATTAAACCTTTTACCTCTATAATCTACGCCACTATTTAGTTTTACAACAACGGGACGTCCATGAATTTGTTGAATAAACTGAGATAATGCTTCTTTACGACTCATCTGTAATTACGAATAAAAAAATAACGAGAATAAAGTATATATTTAATATATTTATGAAATGATATTCTAAGAAATAGGTTAGGATTGATATTTTTCTTTTTAGAGTAACTAAACTTTACCTTACAAATATTAATCT
The DNA here is from genome assembly GCA_036983795.1 of Megachile lagopoda. NCBI lineage: Eukaryota > Metazoa > Arthropoda > Insecta > Hymenoptera > Megachilidae > Megachile > Megachile lagopoda. The sequence continues at coordinate 8,435,866 of CM072785.1, read as the reverse complement.
CGTCTATAATATTTTATTTGTAAAATTTGATACACTACACACGTTTTTAGATTATGCGATTTTATCTATTTACAAACAATAATTGAGAGATCCCTATAGTCTACTGTTGGCAGATTTCAGTACTGCAGGTGTATTAACAGTGAATTGCATGAATATGTTAAAAACAACATGTACGTTTATCAGATAAATTATATTGAAAATATTAGAAGTATCAACAAAACACATTGTTAACGCGTCTGTACTCGCAGAACATTTTATTAATACTGTTTATTATTGAAGTAAGTAACCAATCAAACTGTAAATACAATTCGTGATTTAAAAACGAGAAAGATAGAATTTCACATATTTTATACCTGTAAAAGATTAGTAATCATATTTGTTAATGAAGATACCGAAAACAACAGTAAATTAAAATTATAATATCGTACTCAAATATATAATTCGAACATTTATCATTACAATAATTTATGTATTTTGTGTAAAATAGTATATTATTTTTATTATATTACATTTTTAATATTCGTATTAACTATTACATATCAGAAATGTCTAAAGGATTGTTTATTATGTTCTTTCATTACATTTATCGTATTCGTTTATCGCGAAACATTCAGCATAATGAAAACAAAGAATTTTTATAAAGTTCTTTCGTTGTTGTAATATTTGGAATGAAAATATACATTTTTTAAAGATTTGCTACCCTGAAGAGAAAGTGGAGAATGGCTTATTTATTTGATTTGTGATTACGCAAAGTGTAATTATATAAATCGGTGTCTCCGTACTCCGTTGATGGGAATACTGTTTTTAGATTGAATTTTATTAATTTATAATTATTATGTTGTATTGGTTACCAAAGAAACGCTTTAAAAAAAGGTATTAGGTATTTATTTGTCTAATTATTTGTTCTTGTTTTGGATCTGTCATTTATTACACAATACTTAGAACACTAAACAATATTGAGATTGTCAATAAAACATTTGTCAGCATTATCAGTTAAACTTAAACTATATTTAATATAATAATAAAGTGTAATTATTACCACTATGTTGAAAAAATATTAATTTATTTAAAAAAATTTTTAAATTACAATAAAGTATTATAACTAGCAGAATATGCGATGTATAAATGTTACACTAAATTAAATAAATACATTTGTGTAATGATTTAGCATTTGTTTATAATTTGTCACTGTTGATATATACATATATCATTATCAGTATGAATAAACATATTCTGTTGTGAAATGTAACTTTTGTATGTGGATATAATTACACTTCTGTAAATATAATAAATAATTATATTGCATCTGACCACCTGTATATAATAATAGCTTGCAAGGACTTTTACACAAGTAAATTATATTAAAAGGGGATACTAAAAAGGTGCTGTTAGTTTGATAGCTACTAACAAATATGCAATCAACTTTTCTACTATCAACAATATTGCCTGCTTCCACCATTCTTGATAATTGGTATTTTGGAATGTAAGTTACTTCATTTAATGTCTGTTTTGTGAATTTTCTTTTATATTCAAAATAAAATCACAATTTTATTAAAAATCTCTTTGAAATGTAGAGCTAAATAATGTAATGAAACTTTCAAATTTCTTTGTATCAAAGTGAAGGTACCTTTATTTTAATATTTTAACAAAGTAGTTTTATTGTGAAATAAGTAATAAATGAACTGTACTCTAAATAATTATATATTAAATAAACTAACCATTTGGCTAATAGAAATAACTAGTCAACCAAATATGTATAACTCGGTAGAACTATTTTATTTAGAATATGTATATTTTGTATAGAATGCATGTATAGATATCTTTGAATTTATATTTGCACTATTTTAAGTTTTTTTTACTGTTTTAATCTTTTACGTTATTAACTTTTTTATTATAGTGCACAAGATGTTGCAAAAGAAATAAAATATTGGAACTTATATGAAAATGCATTATAAAATAACAAATAAATTTTTGATATTTTTCGTTGAGTATATGGAATAAAGAATATTCTATACATACAAAGTTTGATTTACATATTTTTGAATTGCATTTTATATGAGCAGTTTTTAAAGTAAATGCATTAAATAATGTGCAATAATCATCATTTAAATTGTAAATATACACATCAACCTACTATCAAATTAATAAGGTATAAACTTATACATTTTATCATATTTTTATACTTTATTAATGATCATAAATGTTATAAAGAGATCATTATATATGCTTGTGTCTATGATAAGCATTTGTGTATTTAAAATTTTGTACTTTGGATTTGTGATTATATTTCTCTATAGCAAGCAAAATCAAAAGTTATTTTTTTTAGGTAAATTGAAATTTTAAGAAATAATATATTATTTATTCTGATTTGTTTATGACGTAAAATTTTAAACATATAAAATTGATTACAGACACCTAATTTGGGTGATGGCAGTGTCCTTAATTATATATTTTATAATATTTGGAATTTTGCCTATTATATTTCATTACTCTTGTGCTATACAAAAGAAGATATTGTTTTTAAATTTTGGTAAGTAAACAAATTTTAAATAATTTTGTAAGAAATATAAAATGTAAAATATTTAGTAGAATATCCTGATTAAAACAATTTTATTCCTTCTTTTTCAAACATAATTACTTTTATATTTTTAGTGCAATGGCCACTTAATGTAAATTTTTCAAACCCAGAATCAGTTGGTATGAAAGGAACAAGAAATTTTTATTTAACAACAAATCAGCAAGTAAAAATAGGACTATGGTTAGTAATTACATACAATTAACTTATAATTATGTACATAATGTTATCTATGTTACGTGACAGGAATAAGTAAAATATATTTCTAGGCAGGTGTTACCTCAATCTTTATTAAATGATTCTACTATCACAACTGACGATGATTATGAAGCTGTTTTAAAAAATGCTACACGACCTGTTTTTCTATACATGCATGGTAACAGTGGTAATAGAGCAAGTAACCATCGGTTAGAACTTTATAAATTATTCCAGACTTTAGATTATCATGTTATATGTTTTGATTATAGAGGTAAGCTTATAGAACTTGAGGATCAGAAAATGAAAATTATATCTAATTATAACTGCATATTTTATAAACACAGGTTATGGCGATAGTGAAGAAGCAGAGCTCTCTGAATCAGGAGTAGTTATTGATAGCAAATATATCCTTGAGTGGTTGCTAGAACTAGTGAATAATACAACTCCTGTTTTTGTATGGGGACATTCTTTAGGCACTGGGTGAGTGATTATTTCATAATAAAAAATCAATAATTATTTAGCAGAAAATAGTAATATTTATAAATCCTATTGTTTTTTGTTTGTAGGGTTTCTACTCATGTATTAGCATTATTAGCAATTGAAAATATACAGCCTGCAGGGTTGTTTCTAGAGTCACCATTTAATAATATTGCTGATGAATTAAGTGAACATCCTCTGGCACAGGTATTTAGGATGCTAAATATGTTGTACAGTATTTAAGATTTTAATAATACTGTTATACCAAATATGTTGAAAATATGTCTTGAAATTTTGTTTTCTGAAGGTGTTTAAACATTTACCATGGTTCCATTGGGTAATTGTTGAACCATTTTATAATAATTTTCTTCGATTTGAATCAGATAAACATATAGAAAAGATTCAGTGTCCAGTAATGATATTACATGCAGAAGATGATGGTATTGTACCATTTTCTTTGGGTGAAAAGGTATGATATTATTTCTGGATAAAAGTTTACAGAACATTATAATATTAATATTATAATAAATTTGATGTATAAATATATTCTTAGTTATACAAAGCAGCTATAAATTATCATGGCAATAGTTCAAATTGTATTCAATTAATACGAATAGACGCTTCGTATAGTCTTGGTCATAAATATATATGTCGTTATAAGGAATTACCTAATATCATTAAGTAAGTATCAGTTGTGCTTAAATCATTGCAATACTAATAACTTACTAATATTTTTATCACTTTTTCAGAAAATTTATAGCTGAAGCACATAAAAAGCATTAGTTCAATTATTTAGTAAAAAAAATGTACTACCTTCTTATAGATATTTTTTATGGTAAATGTCACTATTTAAACACTGTGAAATGAAAACAGTTAGTACTTTATTTCATTAATATATTTAATGAAATTCAATAGTACTATAATATTTTGTGTAAATCTAATAATTGTTATTGCTTGAATTCTATAGTATGTATAATTTCTTAAACAAGCAATTACATGATCTAATTGAATTCTACATTTAAAATACATACACATATTAAATATGAAGCAATAATAAATGTTTCATTTGAACAAATTATGTGACAAATTATGAACATATTATGTGTAAGACAATGTGGTGTGAGATTGAAGTTAATCCTGTGATAGCTATTTTATGCCATCAACAGTATTTATTATTTTATATATTTCAACCAATTTGTAACAAATTTACAAATTAGTGAATATTCAACTTTGCTATTATTTTAAATTTTACCGTATGTCAATTTTATACCTATATATATATATTATCTTGTTTACAACATTGTAGTTATTGTAGCAGTATATTGCACGCCTTTACATAAATGAAGTGATTAAAGAAAACAACAAAGCAAAAGTTAAATGTTTTATTAAGTTATTTGAAAATCACATTACGTTTATTTCCATATCAAAACCTTATAATTGTGAATTATTATGTACAAATGCATAACCGAATATATTTCTTGAATTTAACTATAGTTTGAGTATCAATTTAATATACCTTAGTGGAACTGTAACATGATGTTTTGAATATACTACAAGAACTAATATGAAGTGTGCATCGTCCCAAAATTGAATGAATTACTGTTTTAATATCGTGTAAATAATATATGGCAAAATGTTAATTAAGAATGAAATATTTTCTTATTTGTATATGTATATCGTATAATGTAAACAGCGTATAGGTTAGTAAAGTGGAGTTGCAGAAATAAAACAGTAATAATTACAATAAAAATAACTGTATACATATGAAATAATTATAATATTTGTGAAACAAATTTGTTTCCGTTAAATAGTATATTAAAAGAAATCATTGAAATGGAGGAACAAAGTATTTTAACATCAAAAGCATACAAACGTGCAGAGGCAAATTTAAAAGACAAATTAAAACCAACGTTTTTAAAGCATTATCCTCATTATTTAGCACCAGGATATAATTTACATAACAATTTGTTTATGGATGAGGCAGATTTAGAAAATATTGTAGAACAATATCAAGATTACCCTTATCACTGTGATTTACCTAAACCTTTATTGCCTCCTGCTAGATTACCAAGAAGTGGTAAGCATTTTAATTTTTCCACATAATACTTTATTAAATATTCAATAGGATAAGTAATTATAACTGACTACATAAATTATGCAGTACTAAATGAAGAAGATCCAGTATTAGAATTGGTTACTGTTAAAAATCATGTAAATGATGATATAAAAAGGATGAAACACTATTATTCTAAACATGAGAAAGGTATTTTATATTTTAGTAAACATATTGAAATTTACAAAAAATTTTGTATTCATGAATTAAAATATTTGCATAGAATTAAAATTAATATATAAAAAAGATGTACAATGGAATCATAATAAAGATGCAGATACTGCTAAAGTACCAAAATATATAGCAGATCTAGCCGAAACAATGGACAAGGATCCAGACCCTTATTTTGAAGGGGTAAGGTAAATCCGTATAAAAAATTAATATATTACAGTAAAAAGAACAAACTGTTTTAGGTTTATAATTGGTACTATTCTGGTGGCACACTAGACTATATACAGTATCATGATACAAATATTTTACTTTTTCCATTTATGGGAGATTTAGGTATAGCTACAATAAATTAAGTATAAATTATGAGAAAATATAAATTATGTTGTGGTTTTATTATGATATATTTCCAGTAAGTGCATCTATTGAAAATGTAGAAGAATTTTTATGGAAACCTTTATTACAAAGGGCAGCTAAATGTGAACTTGATGGATCATTGTATGAATTGAAACACAATATTAATATAGATACATGTAAGTATAGGTAGTTTCATTTGCAGATTAATGCTCAAGAGAAAGCTGTATTCATAATCATTTTGAAATTTAATCACTACATTAGGTATGATTTTGGGCAGATACAAACATAATTGTAATTTTTATATACTATCTGAATATGATAATAAATTCAATCTTACTGAAATTCATATGCAACCATCAAAAATTCCTTATGTTAGTGCAGATCTACATTTAATTAATAAGAACCAATACTGCACAGCAAGTGTGAAAAGATCTGTAACATTATGGGATATAACTAAAATGTATGTACAGTAATATGAGTATACGTGTTTTGTAGAAATAGGATTCATATTTCTTTTTATTTTTGTAGGAAAGGTATAGGTAGTTATCCTGTATTACAAACTACTGTAACAGATGATGTATGGGCAAATGTGAAGTTTCACGTAATAGATCCAGATGTTATTTTATATGTAGATAGATGTTGTCTTCATTATCTGGACACTAGGGTAAAAGCATTTTTACTAATTGTTCTTCAAAAATTTTCTACAGGATATATTGATTCAAATTGATAACAAGTACACTCAATATATTATAGCTTCCATTTCATCGACCAGTATTAACATTATGTCCAAAATCTCATTTGGAAAAATGCGAAAGTCTGTCATTAGATGTTGCCAGTAAAAATAATTTTTGTAGATATATTGGAACTTATCATAGTGTCTTAATGTGTGACAGTCGTTCGCCTAAACAATGCGTTCAACAAAAATGGACACATCAATTCAAAGGGCCCCCGCTTATGGGTCATACCGTAAATAGGTACAAAGATTTACTTAGCTATTTGTTTAAATATATTTAAATGTAATTGAAACAAGAAATACACATAATTACTAACTATTTTCAGAGAAAACAAGGAGTTTATTATATTATCTAGTCAAATATCTGGTGAAAGTACAATAATTTTAAATACATGGACGAGCGATATGATTACACACTCGTTTAATTTTCCATTTACCCCTCCAAATATTATGGAAACGCTCAATGGATCTCAAATGCAGGGAATGTGCCTGAATCCATATCTAAGAGATAGATTTGAATTATGCAATAGTGGTTGTTATATGATTGAAAATAGTGTGGGAAATATATTTGTATTTTTTCAAAATTCTGTTGGTACGTGTATTATCTTAGTACTATGTATTTTATTTTTATAAAATTAAATGTAAATATATTCTTAGGTGACGTATTTTATCAATGTATAACGCATGATACTGCATTAAACACTTACTCCAGTGTGAACTGTAAGTCATATAGCATTCTGAATGCTTGGGAAAATGCAATATCTATGCAACCACATACTATAGTACCCCTTACTATGTCTGAAAAATCGAATATGCAACATATTTTTGAATGTAAGTAACCATAAAATAAAATGCTTCTATCAAGAGTGATTTTATGTATTTTATGTATATATTAATGTTGCAGGTTTTACCAATAAAAAATTACAGATAAAATGTACAGATCATAATTCAGACGACGTTGAAATGAGTTGGAAGCAATCTCTTGAAAAATTAAATTCTTATACGGATTTATTAGCACCTGAACTTTTAGCTGTGTGGGAAATAGGTGAAAAAGTTCCATTACCTTTAACAGCTGCACCTCATGAAAAAGTTTTGAGTTGGTTGAAGTCTGCTGACACAAAACAAGAAATATTATCGCAAGAAGAGTTAGATAACGTGGCAACGCCAATGAATAGCCAAGAATTAATAAGCGTGTCTCAGGAAGTAGACATAACTCAACTAGATGACAGTAATGCATTACAAGAATTGTTCTTACCTAAAGTTACAACACATTCTAGAAAGAGAAATGTGCGAAAAAAATAAAAGTGTATACAGTATTTCGATGTATGTATTACTTGTTTATTTATTTATAGTAAAAATTGTACAATAATTACATGTAATATGCATTGACAAAATGAATGAACATGTTAATAATAATTTACAAGTTTTGTAATCTACAACATTGCATTTTTCGATACGATTTAGCGAAAAGATGGTTTCCACTTCGACGTAAGAGCTTTAGTACTCTCTTGTTGTGCTTTACTTTCTTCTTCTTCCATTTGCATCTGAAAAAATTGAATAATTTATAAATATATTTAGTTTATGCAATACTAACAAAAAATATCAATATAATAGTTACCAATAATTTTCGTTGATTTTCTCTAAAAACTTGTAATGGATTATCGAATTGCCTATAATAATCAAGAACTTCTCGTACATCTTCAACGTTCGTTGCTAATATAGCTGAAAAACATTTATTCCATCAGGCCGATTAATGTAATAGTTTATTTGCATACCGAAAGCAAATATAAATTTGTTAAAAGAAACGTACTTTTTAGGAATGCAGCTAAATCATACAATGTTGTATCATCGTCATTTCCAGTCCATTGGGGCAGTTTTAACGTGTTTTCAGGGTGGAATTTTGTACTTTGCCCATTCCAGTCAACTACTATCACCTGTGAAGTATTAAATTAAGCGCGTATTTAACTTACATATAAATCATAAATTGAGTTACTCACTTTTCTGAGATCACGGTTAAGAGCATCTAAATCCTTAACATGATGACCATCTACAAAACGTGTTGTATCTCTCACTAATCTGTACATGATATATCCATTAGGATCTAAGATATCCAAAATAGGGAAAACAGTCTAAAAATTTTATAAATAAATAATATAAATTATTTTTCAGTAATCTAAACAATCAAGCATACTCACCATTCCTTGCTCTGCTGTATATACAACAATTTCAAATTGTGGTGGAGCTACTGCTTCTAGAAACTGGTCCACCCCAGGTCGTTTCTTAAACCTCCAACCAGTTTCATACTATATTGTCAATCAATACAAATAAATGTTTAGATGAAATAATATAAGATATATTTAAAAAAATATATTACTTACTGTCCAATCAGGATGCACAAGTACATCTGTTAATTCTAATACCAAAGTATATGGTGGCTGCATATAAGGATACTTGAGAGGATCTGGAAGTAACTTATCTCTACTGGGTTCTTGAACCATCTGAAATTATCAATCCAATAACAAATTAAGCAACTTAAAATTTCTACTTAGATTTACTACAAAATGTAATAAATAGGGATTGTAGATACAATACCTTGGAGTAATAAGTAAATTCTCTTCTAAGCATTTTATAAATTCTTTCATAGAACGGTAAATTTGAATATTCATCTTCAATAATATTTCCATGTTCATCATATTTGGACTTTGTTAAATTATATATCATATAGGACAATCCAACAGTGGTGAATACTCCCAAAAATGTAAAACTATATTTAAGTAGCCTTTGTGAATGCTCTCGTCTTTCTTTCTCTTCTGCTTCTTCTTTTTGTTCTTCGTCTACTTTCCTACTATCTAATCCATCTAATCCATCTGATTGTATATTTGTTAAACTACCTGTTATTTTTGGTCTATGCGCTATAAGAATATTAAGATATTAAACATTTTTGTTACAGTAACAAATATAAACTACACGCTCAAAATCTTGTTATTCAACAAATTACTAATGCCACGAGTAATGAATGACGCTTTCTTTTATTAAAATATAATAATTCAAGAATTCTATCTCAATGAACGTAGAGACTACGAATGTTTTCAGCCTGAAAGGTTATGTTTTACACATTTACTTACTTTCAGTGTTATAATAATGCATTTGTGTCGTTTGAGCAACTGATATTCGAACGATCGGCACGCGAAGTGCCGAATATATACTTGCTCTACTTCCATTGTATACTTTATATAAATGCCGCAAACTTTTTATTGCAAGCGCCATTCCTTTCAACAGAACACAGGCTTCCTGGCAGATGTATGCAAAGACCTCCTGTTCGTATTTTCAAGCATGTTTAAAATTGTCGATGTTATAGAGATCTAGTTTTCCAACGTATCTGAAGATAGTTTCGATAAATCTATAAACCCTTTCCGGTTATGCCTACGCATTGAACTGAAGTGAGTTGGCCGATTTGAATTCTATATAATTTCAAAAAGTCTATTACGCAAATTCTTTGTTTAAAAATACCATAATCTAAATTTCCAAATTAATATTTCTTTTACATATTTTAATAAAAGTGAATGAGGCTTGCTGCTTATAAATAAATTAATTGTTAAGAAGTTGAAGGCAAATTGAATCGACAACGAGGATCAGCATGTTGTTCAAATTATTTAACTAACATCAGAATTGTCAGTAGTGTACCGATTCATATGGAAATTTAAAAAATTTTAAAGTCAATTAGTTTTTATTACAAGCTGACTTAGATCTAATTCAATTCTGCATTTACTTATGTTACTATTCTTCCATTTTAAAATATTGCTGAAATGAAATTTGTTATCATAATATTTGCTATTATAATAGTAGTTGTTTGTCGCGCTAGTCTATATTGGACTAAGCAATAATTATTTAATTGACCGAAATAAAGCCGTCTCAACGCGTTGCGCCGCACCGGTAGCCGAAGCCTTTTCCGGTTTAATCAACTTCAGGAAGTTTGCTAGTGGCGGGTAGTTGTCGGGTCAGTATATGCATTCTATACTAGCCAGGGGAATTTTGTGGACATCGTGCGGTCAACCGCTCTAATATTAATAGCCGGGGTATGAAATTTGCTTAATCATGACTAACGGGATGACCCAATGGAATGACAATAATTTGCCGGTGTTCATTGGCCGTGTCAATCTCGAGTAACGATCGTTACGAAATTTTGACCATTGTGAAATTATTCTGCTTCTGTACGACAATAAGAACATTAATATTAATCAATATTACCTTCCTCAAATTCTAATATTAACACATCCGGCAGGAGCTAAACTACACGGCACAAATTAATCAAATAAATTACCTGAGATGAACAAAGAGAATAACTATTTAAAAATTTACAATTTTTTAACTTTGAAAGTTGCTAAATTTTTGTGAGGCATATGGACTAGTTCATATTTCATGGTGGATCCTTAGCTAAATAAACGATACTATGTTTTCAACACTTTGTTGAAAAATCAGGGCAATAAAACCAAACCTTTCTTTGCACTAATTCACCCGCTGTAAACACATTCGCACCACTTGAAGTTACACTCGTAACACGGATCTTTCGGGGTCCTAATGTGACAGCAATTTATTGGCGAATTTTTCTGGGATCTCCCAGGTCGCCGTTTAAATTTTTGTTGCCGCCCCACGCGAACCGTTAACACGCGAGATAAACTCGTCCGCTGTTTGTGTCAGCTGCTGTTAGGACCGTAATGAGAGGTGCCATAACGTTAACGACCGAACGCATACATTCGAGCAATTACGTCTCTCCAACTAATTTCTCTACCCTGGACAAACTTGAGGAATTCCATTCTGCGAGCAGCGGATCGCGCGCGCGCATGTTTAAAGGGTTGCAACGAAGGGGTTGTCGAGGCGGCGGCGGAGGTTAACGCTGACCATTTCGTCGGATCTCCCCGCGTTTTCGTCTACACGTATACACGCGTGAGGAACGTACAAACACGCGAAAGCGTCGCGGCGCCCTTCAGTAAGCCGGGGATACGAATGCAGCCAAGAGGGTTGTTTGTCAAGAGAATTTTCAGCGGTGAACACGCTGGCCAACGAGTATTACGGGTTGGATTAATTCCTAACAAAAATATGTGAAATATTTTCACGGCGAGAAGCCGCACACGCACAGAAAGGGCGCAAAAAGGCCGTGTACACATCGTTTGCAGGACGTTGCTCTGCGAGCTTCGTGTTTTGCTTTCGGATTGAGCGGCAAGGTTTTCGCGACAAATTGCCTTCGGGCGACACACCTATTCTTCCGTATGATATTCACGTTCTCATACTCTGCTCCGCTGATCGCTCTTTGTCACGAGGATCAATTCCGCTGGCAAAAATGGTTCGCGCTTTCAACTTCCTTTAAACAAGTGGTGACACCGTTTCGGGATATGCGTTCTTGTTTTTTGAACAAATGGGAAAATTAATTGAACGGGTATTAGCCGAGTAGAGACCAGTATATACATATTTATAGGTCACAAAACATATTCTAAATGAACTGTCAGTCATTTATGTAACAAATTATTAAAATGTTGCACTTCAACTAATGTGTTTGCAGCGAGGATTTGCAACAAATAGCAAGGAGTGTCTTAATATTTATGAATGGTATAATAATTTATCTTCTCGTACAGGGTAAAAAAGTATATTGAGACGATTCATAAATCTTGGATCACGTTTTATTAAACACTCTGTATACGCATAATGTTCAGTGACTCGTGCAAAAGATAGGAAGGAAAGGAAGTTCGCATAGCGACGCTTCTTAACGTCGAGATCTATAAATGTCCCCCAACCTAGGTAGCATGTAAATGGAAGAAAGCGTCATTCCAGACGATACTCGTGTCTCGTGCACTCGGACCCGGTGCTATTTGCACGCGTCCGTACGTCGCGTCGTCTCGCGTCGAAAGATTTCCGAACGAAATTCCTTCTCGGCGACCGGGAATAGTCGGAGTCATTCAAGCTCCCGGCGGCGTTCTATTCAACAGAAGGCGAGCTTCCTTTTTCCCCTCACGATTCATTCGTTCGCGAGCAAATCGACGACGATTTACCTTTCGAAAGTGGTCGATCTCCTACGAGAATGAGAAACGTAACGTAGGAAAGCAGATTTACAATGTAAATCGACTCGTCGACTTCCCTTTAATCTTTTTTCCCTTATTACCGCTCGTTAGTTCCTCCCCTTAAGCGTCGATCATAATTGACCAACCTAAGTTTCCAGCCACGTTCGAGTACACGAATTACATGCATTGAACGACGTACTCCACGCAGTGGCGTAGTTACGTTAGGATTAGGACATATTCTCCCAAAATCATCTAATTTCGTGTATACGCGTTTAAAAATGTTTACATTAATGTATTGATCATCTTCCAATTGCTAAATTCATTTTCAAATTCTCAAGTTTACAAATTCACGTATTCTCAAATTTCTAAGTTCCTGAATTCCTATACCGAAAAATTTCATGTTCTCCAATTCTAATATTACCAAGTTTCCAAATTGCTATATTCCTGAATTTCCACATCTCCTCATTTCAATATATCTACATTTTCAAATCTTTCAATAATCCCAAATTTCCATTTTCTTTAATTTCAGTATATGCAAATTTTCAAATCTACTTCCAATAATCCCAAATTTCCAACTCCAAATTTCTACACTCTTAAATTTCCACCCCCCTAATTTCGATGTTTCCAAATTTTCAAGTCCTCCACCATTCCAGCTTTCCCCTAATACCAATATTGTCACTTTCCAACTGTCCCAATTGTTAAGCCTACCCCTATCTATTGTCAAAAATCTAAAGATGCTGAAAGGTCAGAGTTGTCAAATTCAGTGATCTGAGAAATTTCCGAATTTGCAGAAGTTGAATTCGCAATGTAAAAGTGTCCAGCCCCACCCCATAGAAAAGGAGTAGTTACGCCAATGGCGAGACGTGGCGAAGGTAGGGGGTTGTAGCCGCGAAAGGGAGCATTTGGCGTAATCGAAGTATCGCGTGCCGCGTGGTTGCCGCGGAACGATAATTCCATTACGCGAGAGAACAAACGTAGCTACATACGTACCGCGAAGGCAGGACATTTTTATCGGCTACGATCTGATATTTCGTCGATCACCTCTGTGTGGTTGGCCGTTGTAGAGGCGCGTGCGTGAGATACGCGAGTAATTCTCCTCGCGTGGGAAAGCAACGTTTCGAGCCGCATAAATATAACGAGAGAAACGTAGCTGGGACGAACACGCTCTCGCGGTAGCTTCTCCTCCGGCTTGATAGCGCACACAGCTCGAAATCGTCCGGCAGAAACGAGTCTCTCCACACTATTAATTCGGCTGACATGGAAAAAGTTTTCCACTTAATTTGAAGTATAATCTTATTTTGTCTCTCTGTTTTACCCGCGCAATACGCGAGAAATTCGTGGATCGTTATATTGTATAATTCTCCGAGGCTTCGACGCGAAAGCCACCCCTTAAAGGCCGAACTTTCTTAATCCGAAGTAAACCAAAGCACGGATAATACAGCTTCCACGGCCATTCAGAGACTTTAATAATCTAACTTTTCGCGAGACTCCGCGTGAACTCACTTTTAACCGAAAAATTGCTTTTCTTCCACCCTGCACGGGGGAGGAACAGGCACTTACGCGTGTATCATTCTTTCCACCGTGGTTTAAAGATGACGGAAAGTGCTTGTTTAACGCGTTTACTGTCTCGGTTAAACATCCAAAGTTTAACTACCTTTATTTTTCTATGGAACTGGTACTCAATGAATAGCTCCGATTAAAGCTACATTGTAATAAATTAGTATTATACTTGTTATAATTACCTAATTTCAAAGCCCATTTCAAACCGGCTTTATTGAACCTTCTCGAGTATATTTATTTTTTTTAAATGATCAATGATTACACAGACTTCTCTCACATATGTTCTCATAATTATTTCTATTTAACCTTTATCGATTTAAAGTACGTGTCATATGATTACGTTCAGAAAACTAGATTAGCTTTTTCCCAAACTGAAAGAAAGTACCTTAAAAAGGATACCTCTACTATACACACTGCATACAAATTTCATACGGTACACATGTGGCGCGACACTCCAGAATTTCACGTCACGTTCAAACTATTTACTATTTTACAGCCAAAAAAGTACTGAATATTCTTTACGCGTTCTAAAATGAGGGCCAGCGATGTTTTTCTCAATATTATCACTTACGTAGTAAAAGAAAACGCGAATAGACGTAAAGTAGAGAAAGTCCTACCGGGTATCTCACGTGTACGTCATGCTATTTAAGATCATAGTCTTCACAAAATGGCGGCGATTTTCCTCGTACATTTGGTTAATCGTTGACCACAAAGATGAATCAATTCGAACGATATACATTTTATTGAAATGGATCCGCTAACAGGCCGCACGGGTATCGACCGCGATAAATTACAGCGTACTATATCGCTGAGCGAAACAATGAGAAAGGATCACGTTGCAATAACGCCACGTTCGAATAAGTTGGCAGATAGGTGGGTTCGCGATGCGAATTCACGCAAGACTTACGCGGCCTAGTAAGAGAGGAATACATGTGAAAGCATCGGGCTCTGTTGGCGAGCTTTTGTCGGGGCTGTTCCGCGAGCGGGCACGAAACGAAAGAATGAAATTCGCACTGTTCTGAATGGTATTGTCCGCGAAGCACTGTAATCGATCGTCGCTCGATGAATAGCAAGAGTTAGGAGAGATCGAAGGGCGGAGAAGAGATGGGACGCGTGCACGGACAGATACGGGGCCGATTTTTATTACCAGCCTGCGCTTCGGTGAGCTTTGTAATTCAGACGATCTATATGAAATCTCCCGGCCACTTTTATCCTTCGTATAAAAGGTGCCTCGTGTGCGGAAGTCGGTCGTTTAACGCGACGGAAATGCGATAACGAAACAACTCTGAAAACGGATGATCTACGACGGATATGACAGTTATATAGCCATTTTATATATCATTGAATTACATAGAAAATTTTTAATTTTTAATTTTTAATGTCTTCAACTACTCTGGCTGTTTTATTACAGATCTTTTGAAAAGACCCATTTTATTTGTCCACCATTTTGTTTTGGCTTACTTAACCTGGGTTCTCTATGAATTTATCTTCCTAAAGTTTTGGATTTTTTCACGATGTTATAAAGAGAATTTATAAATGTATGAATTGAAAGTTGTCAACGTAACGGTAAACGATGATGGACCATTGGTCAGTGAAAAAGCTCGGGTCGTAACTTTTCTCCGTAAAAGTAATAAAAACGCCTTGAAAGTCTGACTACCTTTCCTCCACCGACACTGATTAATTTTATTCACGCGCTCGCGGAAAATCGCTCGAGATAATCACGAAGACTTCGTTTGCTCGGACGACTGGAAAAATTCCGAGAAATTCGTAGAAATTCCGCGCTCGTTCACGATCCGCGTATTCCGAAATCGAGCGTGGAGCAGAAGAGGAGAGCCATAGAGAATATTCATAAGTTCATATTACATTTTTTTCGGAGCGGCGTTTGCTTTAAAGTTTGATAAAAGCGATTCGAAACCCCGTTCGAATTAATTCCGAGGGAGTTTAAGTAATTTCGAATGAAGGATGGAAGTTTCGTGCATTGCCAGGTGTAACGAAACGATGTAACATTTTTTTTTTCACGATTGAAGCGATCGCTTTTCGATCACCAGACAGGAAACGCTGAACATTTTGATCACGTTTCGACGCGTGTACGCGCACGCATGAAATTTCATTTGCTAAGTATTCACCGGCAGAGGAGCGCAGGATCACGTACGGTAATCGGTCACACCCACCAATCGCCATTATCTATGCAAATGTCTGAAATATATGACAATTAATTTTATCGATCACCAACGAGAATGCCCGACGAACGTATCTTGTCTACACGAATTTATTTCGCTGTTTTGCCCGAAAAGTATCCGATGATCGGCTAAACGAGACCTTTCAGTTGAATATTTCTTCAAGATTTTCTGACCCGTATTACGAACTTCCTGCGATTTACGAACTGCACGAAATATATCGCCAAAGTTAAGCCATTTAGTTGACAACTTTTCGGCGATATGTACACTTCGGTGCAATGGTTTATATGGATAAGGATTAGAACTGCGAGGGATTTTGAGGCAATAAATTTTCAAATAGTTTTATTTCTATAAAAAATTTCAAATAACTTCCCAAATTGTCGGATATCCGAGAATAAAAGTCTCGAAGGTATTCAGGCTTAACCATAAAAATGCAACGTAACGCAACAAATAAAATTCAATGGAAATTTTTGTACCCCCATCGCGCTACAAAAGGCGAATGTACGAAATGAAGCATTAAGTTATCGGATGCAACATCGTTCGACTTACCTCGTACAATTTTTTACCGAAAGGTAACCGCGGGAAAGAAATAGGATCATTATTTCTTCTTTATTAGCAATCATTCTCGTTGGATCCGCCACCTGACATTCCTGACAAGTGGACGTATATCAAACACGAAAATATGTTCGTGTCTCACCCGAAGCATCGTTAGACAGGCTTAATACGCTAGTAAAACATCCGGACGGCATCACACGGTGTTGGTCCATATTAAATTCTTAGCGGGTACCTCGTGTCGGTCTTGATGTCCTTCATTAATCAATCCATTGTGCTCGACCCTGTAAGTGGCATCCAAAATGTTTCGACACTGGTCCCCCACTTCCTTCGCTATCTCTCCTCTACCTTGTTATTCTTTTTGGCTCTTTGTTTTCTCTTTTTCTTCTATTCTTTTATTTTTCAATCGGACCTCCGGTTTTGACCATTGTGTACAATTGCGCCAACAACCGTGAACCATGCCGGTCGTCTCGTACACACCAGCCTTGGTGTATTACCACCTCGGTACATTGTAACTTATGGGGTCCCATTATATGTAAAGCAGGAGGCGTTGGGTCAACCGTACGGTTTCGTCCTCCTATTTGTTTGACCCTATCGAATATGTAGCGTTCCGGCGAACTGTTCAGGAAATTTATGGGAAACGGCAGCGAGGCGGTGGTCCGATGAATAGAAGCAGGTGTCGAAACGATTATCGATGAATTGAGTGCTGGTATTCAAACGAGAAGAACTACCGGTTGGACGTTATGGTTTTTGCGTTCGATTGTCTTTGGGTCCTGAGGATTTTGCGATTTGATCGCTTTGGAAGACTGTGGTCTCTTGGAATGTTGTGGTGTATTTCGGAACCATGGGTCTTCGAGGTTTCTGGGATATTGGGAGCTTAGAATTTTGGGATATTCTGATTTGGAACTTTGGGACTTGCAGATTTCTCAACTGTCGGAATATTAGAATTTTGTAATTTTGGGTGTTTAGGATCTTCAAAATGTCGGATTTATAAGATTGTAGAGTTTCTAGATTCTTAGAACTGAGATTTTAAGTATTTCAGAGTTTTTGGGGTGTTGGAAATTTCATTTCGGAACATTGGGATCTTGATAATTTAGAATTTTTAATTGTAGGATATTGGGACTTCCAAATTTTAGAACTTTAGGACCTGGGATTTTAGAATTACTGAACTTTAAAGTTGTAGGCATTAAAATTCCAGTACTTTGAGATTTTGGAAATTAAACATTTCCGGACTTTGTGCTTTGAATTTTTAAGCTTAGGAGAATTTTTATATTTTCATATTCTGAATTCTTAAACATCTAAAGCTTAAATTTATGATTGCGAAGAATATTTTTAAATTTCATAATTTATGAATTAGACAAAATTATAAATCAACGAATAAAGGGACCATTTTCTACAACATAAAGTCATTTACAATAGCGTTCTATAAAACGGACTTACCTTCAGAGATCGATATGACGTTTCAGCACGAAGCTGACAGATGTCACCACCGATTCGTATTCCAGCGGGAGTTCAAGAAAGATGGAATTCAAAGCAGCCAATTCAAATGACAAATCATCTATCACTATTCCGAATGTTCTTGCACTGTACTTTTCGCAGATTGCTTTTTATTCCCTCGGCTAATGGCGACTTGCCGTAATTCTGTAGTACGTCGATCGACTTCAGGGAGGCTAGGAATTTTTTTATCTACTCGTGCAGAAAAGGTAGCCATTTCAGAGCTGTACACGGTGTACGAAACACGCCAACAGACCATTATGTAGATTTCTAATGATTAGATATATCGGTCGTTTGCCAGTGAAATGAATGTAGCTTTGCTGGATGCACTCCTTGCCCCTTTCGTTTCATCATCGTTTCTTTAATTCGTTACTTCGTCCAACTATTGTTTAACCGCGAAAAGTGAAACACTAGGTATTTCGAAGAAATTATATTATTTGATTGCGAGAAAAACAGTTCAGTTTGTTCTTTTCAGAACTATGTTTTGTCTGATAAGGAAGATGTTTTGGGTACTTTGCAATTTATTTGCAAATTACATTACTAGTTTATCTTATCCTTTTACTTCCTCATTTGAAATCGATTTGGTAATGAATAAACTCTTTTAAACACTGTACTTATTTTAGTTGAATAAAGCAATAACAGCCAGGAATAACAACAATTTTAGGTGTATTCTTGAGTTCAAAGATTTTGTACGAGTTATGTGTATTGCATCTATTTATGAACACTTCACGCTATGTACTGATTGTATATGCATCCTATGTACTGTTCAGCACACAAGAAGTCCGAGAAGAATGTGAGCCTGTCACACGTGCCTTTTTGTGTGCACCGAACAGTATCTTACATTGAGATTCAATTTGAATTTCGAAGGGAGTGAAGTCCTCCATAGTTCCAATATAGTTACGTCAATGTTTCTTCCGCTAGATTGTCATTTTCCTGAAGGACGTTAATGTGTTCGGCACAGTATTTCTCCTAATGCCAATGGTGCATGCTCAACGATGTTCAAGCACGATTCATCGTCGGTCGAGTCGAGCGGGAATTTCTATGCGGGCTAGACGACAAATAGTTCCTCGCGGGAATGAAAGCGCGATGAAACAATGGCGAGCGTGTAACGATGTATCGTGTTCTGCCGTATAGCGCTTGGAAGGCGTCCAAAAACGTCGCGGTGCAAATTTCTTAACGTTCTCTACAGGAAAATTTGTGGGAACCTGCACAAATTCTGACTTTGGTGATCGGGGAATTTGAAGAATTGAAATTTGTGTAATTTGAGGATTTGGGAAATTTGAGGGATTTGGGGAATTTGGAATTTAGGATTGAGGGACTTTGGCGGATTCAGGATTTGGAGAATTTGGGGGTCAGGGGATTTGGGATTTGGGGATTTGGGGATTTGGAGGACTTGGAGGACTTAGAAGATTTGGGACAGCTGGGACTAGGGGTATTTGGGATTTGGGGATTTGTAGGACTTGGAAGATTTGGGAGAGCTGGGACTTGGGGTATTTGGGATTTGGAGGATTTGGAAGATCTGGGAGAGCTGGGACTTGGGGTATTTGGGATTTGAAGGATTTGGAAGATCTGGGAGATCTGGGATTTGGGGTATTTAGGATTTGGAGGATTTGGAAGATTTGGGAGAGCTGGGACTTGGGGTATTTGGGATTTGGAGGATTTGGTATTCGGGAGATTTGGGATTTGGAGGATTTGGAATTCGGGGGATTTGGGATTTGGAGGATTTGGAATTTGGGGGTCTTGGGGAACTTGAACAATTTGGGACTTGGCTGATTTGGGATTTGGGAGATTTGCGATTTGAGAGAGTTGGGATTTGGGAGAGTTGGGTCTTGTGGTATTTGAGATCTGCAGAATTTGGAATTCGAGGGATTTGGGGGACTTGGATGACTTGGAGGATTTCGAACTTGGGCGATTTGGAATTTATCAGATTTAGGGTTTGGGACATTTAGGATTTGAGAGAGTTTGGATTTGGGAGAGTTGGGACTTGTGGTATTTGAGATCTGAAGAATTTGGAATTCGAGGGATTTGGAAGTTTGGATTTAGGGGACTTGGATAACTTGGAGGACTTGGAGGATTTGGAACTTGTCCAATTTGGAATTTGGAGTATTTGAGATTTGGGAAACTTGGATGACTTGGAGGGCATGGAGGATTTGGGACTTGGGAGATTTTGAATTTGGGGAACTTGGATGACTTGGATGATTTGAATGATTTGGAGGACTTGGAATATTTGGGACTTGGGAGATTTGGAGTTTGGAGGATTTGGGATTTGGGGAACTTGAATGACTTGGATGAGTTGAAGGGTTTGGGACTGGGAGATTTGGAATTTGGGGAACATGGATGACTTGAATGACTTGGAGGATTTGGGACTTGGGAGATTTGGAATTTGGAGGATTTGGGACTTGCATTATTTGAAACTTGGGAGATTTGAAAGTTAGAATTTGAAGTATTTTGATTTGGAAAATTTTGGACCAGGAAGAATCGGAATTCAAGGGACTTGGGATGTGATGAGTTTCAGTGATTTGAGCATCTGGGGTTGTACTCTCCAACCAGATCCCAATCCACCTCAATCCTATCCATTTCAAACTATAAAAAATTTTTCCTAACAAACAACCAAAGACTGAATAAAAACCTCTTACTTCATCCACACCTACAATAGCAGCGATAGACAAAGTGTAGAACAGATCTCGCAACCTAACATTTAAACAATTATTCCTTAGAATTTGGTGCTCAAGGGGCGTTAAATTCGTATAATAGAAACGTTATCCCGTCGTCAGCGGATTACGTCGATGCAGTTTGTAATATTAACGTTTCCATCTGCGTCAGCATCCGTTTCATCGTTGTTCCCGCGATTAGAGACGTTTTCATCGAGAAGAAGAGACGTCTGCAACGTGAGAGTGCATCTCGTCGCGATACATAATGGATCGGTTTGTTTCGCTGGCGCGATAAATTCGACTCCCCTCCCGTGGATGAAATTGCTTTGTTATTTAGCGGTCGAATGAAAAAACCGGGCGCGCCTTAATAGAGGCAATATCCATACAAAGAGATTATTTACGTTGCGTTAAAGGAACGTCGGCTCGGCCACGTTGGCCGTGACACATTGAGAAACTGTTTGTCGAATATTAAAGCGTCCACTCTTAAATATTCATGAACGTCTTACTTCTCGCGCGGCACGGTAACGATATTTTACGCTAAACCGGTTGCCCTGATAGCCGAGCATCCTGGGACGATTAAATAATTGTTCCACATTCTTGTTGAACGCGAAATGGCCGGCGTTACGCTCTTAATAAACGCCGCCGTGATCTCGCGTTAATATTAACGTGTCTCGCGTATACCGATACTATTTACGTCGATTAATTAAACCGATCGTAATTAGCGCGATACACGGGGAAACACGGGTTCGAGTTAGAACTAACGATCTTATCGTTGCTCGCGAGACGAACAGCGCTATTTCCTTCGACTACCCTTTCAGAATGTCGACTTCTTCTCAAGTAGATTACGTACCTCGATACAGCGATGCCGGTTGAGCCTAGTATTAGCATATTTCAGACTGTATAATTTATGCATCCATTACATCACGGGGGAGAAAGGGCCGAACCTAAAGGGGTGGACTTTCCTGCATTATACCGGGGATGAAGGGGACCTCGAGGAACGTCTCCGTTGTATCCATTCGTAAAGTCTTATTTATCGATTTCGTCTGTCAATGGGATAGCTACGTCGTATCGTTCACCGTTCGGACGTAAATGTACCGTGTACGCGCTTTTAAATTGATTTATCTCGTGCGGGAGAATACGGGAATATGTGTGACCATCGTGTGGCTCGCGAAATGTTGGGAAAATGGATGTCAAGGAAGAATTGATAGGCGACTTTGTCGAATGTTTTCTTATAATTCACTGCCAACTTATATAGCTTTGTACAATTTTTCAGGGAAATATTAGCCAAAAAGTTTTGAAGGAGATATTACAAAACATAGGTCTTATTATTCGCATATTCTCACAAGTATCCCAAGTTCCAAAAGATTCTCCCTGACCCTGAAGGTAAAACTCGTGCAATAATAAAATTTCCTAATTGCAATCATCAATAATCGTACGATACAATTAAGATCAAAGCCCAGAGGAATATTTTTCTGCTTTATGAAGCATCGAAATGATACAGGAAGCGTATGGAAGCAGGCATTCGAGAGGGGGTCCATAAATTGAACTTCACCCCTCGCCAGTCGGAATGACTGATCGATAATATAACCGCGCGGAATATCTGCTACGAGCTGTAAATGGTAAACGTTGTAACACATTTTAATGGGGAATTTAAGCGACTGGCGAAGAAGAGGGCTAGGATAGGCGAATCGCGATGGGCGAGCATGTTGGACCATATGCTGCTTCGGATTAGGAGCACATATTATGCGCGAAGTGTTATTACGAAGTGCTGGAAACGGCTTAATTGCTGTTATTATCGCGATAATAATACGAGTGCAGACACCTGGAATCTGACGTTCTCGAGAAGCCTCCGGGCGGGTTGCTTTTAAGTAACGGTTGTGATAATCTTCGTCAAACGGTTAAATGATATTTTAATTACCTCGGGCATTCATCTTCGCGATGAACGCTATCGATCATCTATCGCGGGAATGCGCTCCAATTTTTTGCAGATTATCATTAACGTTTAGCTCACATAGGTACATGGATCACATGTGGATAGGTTCACATTATACAAGAATTAGATTATGCAAAAGTTAGATTCAGTGATTATAAAGTTGGTAAAGACTTTATTTGGATATAATCATCCGCAATGTGATGATACGTGTCTCGATAAAACGTATTTTTAAGTGTTTATGTTTATCTTTTTATAAATAGCAGTAAATTGCCGAAAACTATGGGTGTCCTAAAGTACAGAGCAGAGTCTAACGGTTGAGAAATCCTTTGTAACGAGCGACCTTTAAGCTTCCTCCAGAAGGCGACTTCCTCGACGGAATACCATTCTCACGTCCGCTTAGAGTGTTGTGTTTGCCGTTCGTATCTTCGAGAGCTGATAGCGTTCCCGATACTCGCTCGTTAGTCGCTCGCAGAAAGTTGTTCGGTTATTCGTTATTCTAATTATGCACATAATAAATTACATGCAAAACTGTCACACACACGTATACACCTGGACTATCTGTCGCGTACTGTACGCGGTGTACCGGTCTCTACGCTCGTGATCATCGATCGGCATAACTCTCTGACACGTACTCGCGTTACACGAAATGTCCACGCGTGTTGCACACTCGTGTGCGTGCACGTAGCCTTGATGTTACTCGCCTTGCTGGAATTTCTGGGAAACGCGTCCTCGAACGCGATCATTAGTCCTGCTTTCGCAATAAGAACGCGAAACGAACTCGCGAGGGTCGTGCCACTGGCCCCCGGATAATTAGATACGCTATCTTTTGCGCTAATTAAATCACTCTTTTTCGTTTGATTAATTAGTAGTGATGAGTATTCACGATCCTTGTCAAAGGAGAATGGTTCCATGATGCATCCCGCAGCATAGAGATGCCGTTGTATGTGATGAACTCTTTGATGATGCTACTGGGGAGTATGTAAATAAAGGAAAGGTCGGTGTACAGAATTACTGTCACGTGGCGATGTAACGTGTGGTAATACCACGTGTTAGTACCGCTTTTACCGTTGGGCCACGTGGCTCTGCATTCAAGAGGCTTGCTTAAACTTCCAAGTTTGGATGTTTGAAAATTTACAAGCTTTTGTTCTCTGACTTTATTCAGAAGCGTAGAAATGTTCACATTTATTAAATTCACCGATATTCAGGCTTAAAAATGTGGAAATTTTTTAAATCATGAATTCTTTAACTTAGAAAACTTCAAACTTCAAAATCGGGGTTTTCTAATTCCTCAAGTTAGAAACTTGTAAATGTACAAATTTTCAAGATATAAAACACCTAAATTTTGAAAAGTAGAAGTTTAAGTATTCCAAGTCGGAAATTCTTGAATTTTGGAATTCGGGAACAGTTATTGTGAAAACTTGAGCCGACTGAAACAGTGTCACCGAAATGGTGGCACTTACAGCGTGATGTCCTCGATTCATAATCGATGAGAGATACTCAATAGACGAGATAAAATTGACGAGGTTCGTTAAGAAGCCACCTTGAGTCGAATGGATTATCGGATGCACGGTGCCTTAAAGAAAGGCAAAAATTGTGGCGCTTTAAAATGTTAATACGAGATGCTGAATTACCGTCGACCTTAATCTCAGAACCATGTCATCGAACAAGTGCACAAGTACCGCTTAGTAACCCTCAAGACGTTTAAAAATGCAGATCGTAATGTGTACTATGATCTAAGAACGTCGATAGTCAGCTGAATCTTAAGAAGGGATGCACTTCCACTTCTGTAGAAGTAGAAGATAGAAGCTCGTTAACGATGCCTAGAACGCTGTGCTAAATTTCGTCGCGATTTTGGATGTTCTTAATTAATAAAACGGTGGGAATTTGAAGTCTATTGAAATATTCAACGTTTCAGAACGTAATCTAAAGAATGGACTTCACTTTCAACAACCGATTTACCGTTGTTCCAGTTAAGTGCAACATTAAACATTCACGGGAAACACGAGGCTGTATACCGCTTATTTTACTGGCGGAGCATTGCAGAAAATTGGGACTATAGAAAATTGACACTTAAAATTGATATTAAAATTCGAATCCTCAATGTCAAAAATTGAAACAGCCCAAAATTGTTATACGCAAATTTCCAAAGTCCTAAATTAAAAAATGTGTTAAAATGACCGTCTAGTGTTGCCGCATGCGGTAAAGTCGCCATTTTCCCTAGAGAAGCGTCCTATGCCCGGCAGCGTAGAGAATCGTTGAACGTTAGCCGGTTTTTGCGGCAACAGAAATGAGGCGTCAAATGACTAAGGCCTGGCTCTGTCCGGACCAGACTTCGCCCATTTGTTGCAGAGTTTCTTTCTGACGTCCAATTGAGTTTGTGGTTTAACTCGTTGAGCTTTTGCGAACGCATCTGTGTGTTCGTTGCTCGAACTCCTCCGCTGTTCGTTTCCGCTTAAATCGAGCAGCACGAGCGGCCCGGGCCAACTTCTCTTTACGCAGGAATGAAATGAAACGAAACGAAATGCAGAGAGAATTTTCCAGCCACGATTTACTTGCTGGAACTGTTCCGTGCGTGTGACGTTGAACGGTTGCATTGAAAGATTAAAAAGTTTCGTTCGTTTCAAGAGAAGGGAAAAGCCACGTTTTAAACTGTCGCGTTTATCTTGAAAACGTTTTCACGTGTGGTTACAGCGTACCCGAATTAATATTCACGTGAATGTAAATTCTGCTTCTGACTTTTTATACCCTGACCGAAATTTTATCTTGCTCGTCGAGTGGTCTCTTCTGGATCTCTTGGACCGTTGGAAAGCTTCGTTTCTTTTTTTTTCTTTTTGGTCGACGTTCTTTTTAGCTCGTTAAATAGCAATCGTTAGCGTAATATCGAGGGTAGAGGGACAAATCGAGCGCGAGATGCATATTAATAATAAAACGGGAGAACGATGTCGCCAAAGAAGTCCGATACTTTTGTCCCGGCTGTTTCTTTTCAGACCTCATTAACTTTTTCTCAAACGAGCGTTCCGATAAACACTCGACGAACAAATTGCTCGTCGTTAACAAACTCGGTCGCCGGGGATAAATTATACCGGAGAAACGGAGAATCGATCGAGATTCGTAGAAGGAGATGCAACAAATTTGTCAATTTTAAATACGATTACGATGCTTGCAGAATATTCTCTGCGTCGTTAATGATAGCTGCAAGAACGATCGCCGTGTAATTATTTTCAACAACTCTTATACTTTCTTCGTCTCCTTATTTTATATTCGCTATCGTTCTCTGACATTTGATCTGAACTGAATTTATATTGAGAAGTATTTTGGCAGCCATTTTTATTACATCCGAAGCTTCATGCTATTTCATATTCGTAGAGATACGGACTCTTACGAGGGGATTTGGAATTTAGGATCGAGGGACTTTGGATTTGGGGGATTCAGCATTTGGAGAATTTGGGATTTGGGGATTTGGAGATGTGGAGATTTGGCGATTTGAAGGACTTGGAAGATTTGAGAGAGTTGGCACTTGGGGTATTTGGGATTTGGGGATTTGGGAGAGTTGGAACTTGGGTGATTTGGGATTTGGGGAATGTGGGAGTTGGAGGATTTGGAATTTGGGGGTTTTGGGGGACTTGGGAGATTTGGGATTTGAGAGAATTGGGATTTGGGTGATTTGGTATTTGGGGAAAGTAGGATTTGGAGGATTTGGAATTTGGGGGTCTTGGGGGACGACTTGGGATTTGGGAGATTTAGGATTTGGCAGATTTGCGATTTGGGAGATTTGGGATTTGAGAGAGTTGGTATTTGGGTGATTTGGGATTTGGGGAATGTCGGAGTTGGAGGATTTGGAATTTAGGGGTCGTCGGGGACTTGGGAGATTTGGGATTTGGGAGAGTTGGGCCTTGTAGTACTTGAGATTTGTAGAATTTGGAATTCGGGGGAATTGTTTGGAATTTTTCTTCAAAAAACAGGTATTCGGTTAGTTATCGAGGCCATACTGTATCTACAATGTGTCCGCTGGAAAAATTAAATTTGTTAGTCAGGTGACGTATTGTAACTGACATATAAAAAATAGTTGAATGATTTGTACATCATACGTGTCATAAATTAATACAGCATACTGTGGTACTAATGTTAGGTATTTGATATGCAACAAGGTAATACCAAGACACGTTTGAAAAACGGTGTATCTGTCGGAACTCGTCAAACCGAATAGACGAGGTTGGTCGAAAGTACAAAGTGCAACCTCATTCGTTAATTTACTGGGTGGAAGTTATTGCAAGTCGGCCGGAGGGGTAACTGTCAATTCTTGGTGGGTGGTGCCGGTGTGTCGTGTAACGAGGGATTCTCACATAAATCAGTGTTATTAATGGATTCCAGCATGTCGAGGAATGTTCCGGCGAAGAAGACCGACCTGTAGCGGTAATGCGAACGTATGACCCCCGACAAACGCTTACTAATCTTGTGTACTCTGCCTCCAACGAGCCCTCTAATTTAATAACAAACATATGCAACTACTATATGCATCCAGGCAACTGTTGCATATTCATCGTCAACTAATGATCGTTTAACTGGAACCTATTACGTTACTAACACCAGAAAACTGCAAGCGTTACACGTTTACAGGAAACAATGTACTTTCATTTCTTGTGTATTGGTTCTGAACTTTGACTTTCTAATAACAGTTCACTCTTTCGTTGACAGCTGTCGATATCGCGTACAGGCACGCGATTTTAGAATTTGGACGTTTTAGAATTTTCAAATGCAGTTTGCAAATTTTATTAACAATAAAATTCTTGCTCCAAACGTCCCAGAAACGCGGAATAACGTAAACAAAATTTCTGTATGAAATTATCTTCCAGATTGTTCGTTATAAAATCGAAAAGTGTCTGATTGACGGGCGCGGCTGTAAATAAATTCAAAGTATGCTCGACGAAACAGCATAGGGCGAGATTCTCGCTTGTTTACAGTCGCTTGTTTCCGCTGTTTTGTCACGCTCCGCGACACGTATTCGCGAAAAGCAGTTATTGTCTAGACTGTCGAAGAACGTCTGCACACGACGGATTTTAGTGGCAAAATTCTCTCGGAACACTGAGAAAATAGAAAGGGGTGGTTAGTGTCGACTAATATCGAGAAAGGAACATCAATGTTTGCGTGTAATTTAGTAATATCTAGTGACACGTGGTTATTCGTATTGATCTGACGATTATTTTCTATGATTAATGACTCTAAAAACGCGTTGTTCTCAGTGAAAATGAATCAATCTCTGAAGTGGAAGGCGGTGTTCAGCGACGTCGATGCGCAAAGCAATTTAGTCATCTGGATATTTCGAATCTTGATCACGTACGCGGCTCTGTATCTGATATGCGTCGTCATATGGATAATCTATTATCACGCCTCGCTCTACATAATATGTGCTTGCACGTAAAGGAGCGTCGGAATGACAATGGTAAGTCGATTGCTCCGTTTCATTCTGAAGAGACTTTTTTGTTATCGTTCGATGTTCGCGACGTACGAGTGCATTTACTCCAAATTTTACGCAATAAAAGAACATTTCTTTTTTAAATTTTCAAACTCTGAAGATGCAATTGAAGATGCTTTCAATTCGTATTTCAAGTACATATGCACTCTGTCGTGTAACATAAAACGTAGCTGTCCACGAAAACAATTTTCAAAACTATGTTTCTTCTTTCTCCAGTAACAAGAATTCACCGACGTCCGGCTATGGTCAGCTAGGATTTCAAGAAGTTCAACAGAATGTACTTCGAAGTACTTCGTTCTTCAAGGAGGATGAAAAGGCACGAATAAAATCCCGCATGCAAATATTGTGTTCTGTGTTTCGCCCTGCAAATTACACCGTACGAAAAATGGAGAAACAAAAACGTTTCATTCCGGGTAAAAAGAGGAGGGGAACGTTCGATTCGGGGGGGAAAATTTTCATCAAATACCTGCGTACAGTGCCTGAAAAAAGTACACTTCAAATTTCTCCGTGATGTCTCTTCAAATTCTGAAAAATTCTCTTAAATAAGAATTAAATTCTTCAAATTTTTAACATTCCGGTAAAAAGATTGACACCCTTGTGATTTCGACCAAAATGAATTTTTTAAACTTCGCAAAGAATTGAAAGTTTGAATGTTCCCATATTGAAAGAGTGTTAATACTTTTTTCGGTCGCTGTACCGGCTCGTATCATTTTTCGCGCAAAACGGGGATGAAAAAAAATTCATTTCTGCGATCCGTCTGCATAGGTAATTCGCATGCAACTGATACAACGATCGCGTTTCATTTTCGGCGAATTCGGCCGTTTGAGAATTGATACAGCGGCTAGGTACATAGTCGCTTATGTGCATACCGATGCAACGGTGCACCATTAACGTGGCGTTATCGAAACGATGATGAAACATCGGCATCATTTCGACGTTGCATTATCGCGGCGGGGAAAATCATCGAAGCTGAGCTACGACGGGGTTCGAGTAACCCACTGCGATATTTCGGTTGATTACACGGTGAATTATATTACAAGAGAGGCGTGGAATTAAAGCGGACTCCGAGTTGATGGAAGTATTCGCTGCTTGACTTTCTTTCTCACGTTCGTTCGGCTCAAGTTAAAGAACAAGTTCGCAAGTTCGTCGACGGACGTCGGCGGGGGAGGAAAAAAGACTAGCCCGATGCCCTGGCACGGGCGAAATTAAATTCCACCCACGTTCGGCTGGATTTTTTTCGAAAGTCAAATATCTAAAATCGAACCGCTTCGGACGGTTAAATATTTGCGCCGCGTTCGGTCGATTTTATCCTCTCGATTCTCTACTTCTCCCTTTGTTCCTTTTTTTTCCACTATTGTTTCGCTGTTTAAATTATACTCATCGACCTCAAAGGGAGCGATTGTTTTTTATTAATCGAGTAATATTTATCCCTTCGTTTTACCGCTTTTTTCTGGACTTTGTTGGAGCACGATGAAATTAAATGTTGAATATTTACTTTGTCATTTAGGAGACTAGGTTGTATGTTCTTTGAGAAATTGAGAGGTAAGATGAGAGAACGATGGAAATTACCAATTTTTTTAGGAAATTTGGGAATTTTGGAAATTTAGAAATTTTGGGCATTCGAGGACATATGGAGATTTTGGAAATTTTTTAATTTAGGGATTTGGAAATGTGGAAATTTAAGGAGTGAAGATCTGGGTAATGTGGAATTGGGAGATTAGTTTAGGGGTTGGAAATTGGGAGATTTCAGAATTTCGAGATTTGGGAATTAGAAGACTTGTGAATTTGAAGATTTGAGAGTTGGAAGATTTTAGAATTTGGGGGTTGGAAATTGGGGGATTTGAGTGTTTGATAATTTGGGAATTGGGGGATAGAGTTTTGGATTTGAGAATTTGCAGATTTGGAAATTGGCAGATTTGAGAAATTATGATTTGAGAATTAAAAGATTTCAGAATCGGGAAATTTTAGAGTGTAAGGTTTGAGAATTGGAAGATTTGAGACTTTGGGGTTTGACAATAGACTTAGAAAAGGACTTAAACATTCGGAAAATTGAGAAATTTAGGAAACTAGGAATCTCGAAATTTGGCAACTTGCAAAGTCGAGGATCTGGAAATTTACATTCCAAAATTGCAAAATTCCAAAAATCTCTAAATCTATAAGTCAACTTAACCATCAACAACATTTCTATCAGTTACATTAATATATTTATTGCAAATACTATTTCTATCTGAATTCCAATAGTCATGCAGATATCGCATAACGTCGATACGTGACGTTGGCGATCGTACAGGCTAACCCTGATTCCGTGGCAATTTCCGGTTCAACCGGTGGCGCATTATTGTGCAAAGGCGACGAGGAACGAATCAAGGGGTTAGAGGGAGGACGAAGTTGTAGGCGGTAGTTGGTCTATGTAGGAAATAGATAATCATCGGACGTTTAATTACTTCCTAGGTGGTGGCTAAAATGAAGGTATCCAATGAAACAAGATATTAGATTATTGTATTCATGAGCTGATTAATAGTTCGTCATGAAATCGAATTAGAATTTCACGAAACCGTTGTTCCTCGCATCCATGTTTTAGATTATCTTGATTCATTAAATATGAGCATTCTTTTAATTTCAGTTACAGCGTTGTACAAGGAAAAATAAAGATCTCTCTTTTAATTTTTATATGGCTGGCGGGGAATTTTTTATTAGACATTTCTTGCATATTTTACTTCCAGTCAAGGGGTAGTTTTTACGCAAACTTGACCTTGATAGAATTAAAACTTGCTGTTTCATTCGTTTAAATTTGAGAGATTCTGTTAATTAAAAATTTGTATGTTTGCCTAATCTTATGGAAAATATTTAAAATTGTCTTCCAAAATTAAGAATGAAATTTCTTCAACGAGAGTCATACATTAGAAAAATATCCGAGGAAGTAATATAAAGTTAGATTGAAAGCGAATGGAGTCTAAAATTGAATTTAAATCGTGGCTAGGTAATTTCTCTCAGGACGGTCTACAAGGTTTCAGTTAGCCATCGTGTAAGAATGATTAATTTAGACAGGCCCTTCCCGCACAAGAAAGGTTCCCCTACACGATTCGGTTTAACACGCTCGTTTTGCTCAAGTAGCCGACAATTTGTGGACTTTCTGCCGGTCAGTTCTGCCAACTTGTTGTGGAAGAAGAGCATTCGCCAATAAGACGAAACCTTGTGCCCACACGCGAACCGATCGTAGGACAATGTTGGATAGAACGTAAGGCGAATTTATGCAGCTGATCGGTTTGCCTATTGCCGTTTTAAACGCCGTCCACGTCGATTTATAGTTTACCGTGTATGAAATTGGGAATTAGCGACGGTTCGGTCGGTGTCGTAGCTCACCGGCTCGCCCAACATGCCACGACGTGATCCTTAAATATTGCGTCGGGTTCAAATGTCTTGATAATTTTTCGCCCGATTCGCGGGACGCTTAACACTTCCACGGTAGCAAGCTGCACGATGTGATGATACATACTTGCTCCGACTTTGTATAAGAGCTTTACTGCCTTTCTTAACGTAGACAACGTATACTTCGTTTAGTTGTGGACGAGTTCAAAGGTTTCAAGGCTTAGAAGGACGTTTGGATTTTCGGATGTGGAGACTTTAGAATATTTGGACTTTGAGGCAGTGCAATTTTGGGATGTTTAGTTTGTGGAACGTTTAGATTTGAGATATGTAGATTTGGGGACGTGTGAAGTTGGGGACATGTGGAGTTTGGGATATGTGAACTTTGGAGTATGTGATGTTTGGGAGATTTGGATTTCGGGTCATGCGGAGTTTGGAACATGTGAACATTGGGATATGTGGACTTCAGAGCATATGAAGTTTGGGACATGTAGATGAGTGAAATTTGTGATGTGAGTACATATGAACTTTGGGACATGTAAATTTCAGAACACTTGGATGTGTAGACAAATGTACTTTGAGACATTTGAACTTTGTGACATGTGGAGTTCCAGACATATTTTGGAACATCGAGATCTTTGGAAATTCAAATCTTCTAAAGTTTGAAAGTCTCAAAATTCCAGAATTCTAAACATCCACAGTCCACAATCCACTCAGAAATCCCAAAGTCACCAGATTGCAACATCTAAAATTCCGAAGTTTCATTCTACAACATATACAAAATAAGTAAAATCCATAAAATGTACCCAACACTTCGTATCAAGTTAGCAATTTACTACCTGCTGATTTACACCCATGAACGTATTCTTTTCTCCGTCGTTGGTCGATTCCTCTATCCGCCGACATGAAGGTCCTTAATTTGCCGCAAATTTCCTGCAATAGAATTACCAGCTACTGTAGTTTGAAATTGGTACAAACGCGATGCACGCGTGTACGTGTAACACGTCGTACGATATTGGCACGCGGCGTGGCGCGACGAGGCATGGCGTTGTGTTAGACAGACATGAGTAAGGCACTGAATACAGGGTGACTGGGATAATTATTTCCGTGGTTGGTCGGTTGGCCTATTTAACCTATAAAATTTGCATGCACAGTTCTGTGGCGCGGTCTGTGGCTCGAATGTGTGCGCGACCTATTCGCTTGGCGTTTCAATAAAAAGCCTTTGCACTTGTGTCGCGAAACGTTCTAGGATATTTTTGCCCCGTTATTGCATGCCCACAGGCCACCACGTTTCCACGCTGTATATACTCGAAAAATGAGCAAACGTTTCTGCGGTTTAATAAACCTAAAGGTACCATGATTCCCAAACGTTTTTCCAATAACTTATAACTGTTTTTTTTTATTAGAATACGATTTCACGTATGCACTATCAAATTCTTGTACTTTGTCAAGCATAAACACAAATTTTATAATTGATCATCGAAAATATTTATTATTTGTGTCTTTTCACAATATTGTCAATTTGTGTTGTATCATTTTCTATTGACAGACTTTACTTACCGAAGAAGGTTTCTTTTTTTGTTATTTTTTTTACCGGTATTATCTATGAACATTGTAGAACATACTGTTTTCAGTTGAAAAAATAATGCAACAAATGACCAGTTCACTTTTCCATTTTCAGTTACGAATTTTATTAAAATGCTCTTCTTGTGATAAATGCTTTTCAAGCAAAAGAATCTGTACACGAAATTTAAGTTCTACCTTTTATTTAATTTGTTTCTACTTTATTTTCAATTTTGCAGTAAATATGCATCCCGCGTCAGTTAAATAAAAGCAATATAATTTAGTGTGGAGAATAATGCTGACGGTGTATTAAATGCGTTTGACCGCACTCGGTTCAAAGAGTTAAAAAATTTCGGCCTTAATTCAGGAATTTTTCATTTCTACGCCGTGAGTTGTTTCGTACTTTTTGCCCGTGCGTGTGCAGCGCTCCTCGATCGAATTTCGATTATTCGACAGCGTTGCTGGGAAAATTGTTGTACAAACAAATCCCGCTCGTATTTTGTCGAAATAGAATTCCCGTTCCTTTCCGTGGGAACGTTTGACCCGGTTATACGCGGTCGAATTTTCATTTTCGTTCCCTCTAGTCCGAGCGTGTACGTTTTCATGGTGACAGGTAGGACGCTTAAGCGAACGAAGGTCTTACATTTAGCGGACACGAGGCGAAGTGGAGCGTGGGGCGGGTTGCTCGCGACGGCTTTACTCGATTTTAATAATAATGTGATAATGCGTTTCGGGCTTATGGCTCCGTGCAACCTTAATTGCGAATTCTAAGTCCATTTTGGTGAGCGGTCATCCTACGTGTAAATAATTCAGGGCGCACATGCGACCGGAGCTAGGCCCCTGCTGCATGAATGTATGCGAGCCTCTAACTAGTTTACTGATTATTAAATGGCGCCGGCCCTCTCCGTCTACGTTGCACACCCTTTCAGCGGACCGACACGTGTGCTAGCCAGGTCCGCACGTTTCGCCAAGTGGCCGAATACATTTACGATACTTTCCATAATCTTCTCGTTTAGATATCACTTCGGAAATTCGATGCACCGTTCGCGCTTTCACGTCTGCGACCCTCCGCTGCACCGGACTACCCATACATGCAACGGTACCGTGAACTTTGAATGCTTGCATGCTTTTAAAAGTACGTGAATATTTTAAGCTCGTTGGAACTGTTAAACAGTGGAAATGTATGGAAGATTGCCGAGGATAAATTGCTATTGTATATTCCGGACAGTGCCGTCGTGTGATGCTGAGAATGCAAATGTTTTAACATTCTAATGAGCGTATTTGCATAGAGCGCACTTGCGGACCTTGATTTCCCCAGATTTATTTCATTTTCGGACACCCTTGATGGCGATGCTCCTAAATTATACATCTTACATCTATTTACTTCCACTTACATTCTTTATTTTATTTATCACCCATATCATATGCATTTGTTGTTGAAACCTTTTGCACTCTTATGTGCCTCGACATTTCTCTTGGATCTTATAAATTCAGATAAATACTTGAGTATGTATACTATCATTTATTTACTAGCTGTAATAAAAGAAAAATTTATTCGTCACATACTTCGCCCTGTTGCAATACATGTTATTGAGGATTTTCTCTATCTATTGATCTATTTTGTAAATTAAGGAGTTGGTAGGTAAAAGAAATTAAGGAGTGCGAAACTAGAACAGTTATTGTAGAATCATAAAACCTTACACTTCATTGTCAATATTACTCTTAATAAACATTACTGTTCATTGTCAACATTCGCTCCTCGATTTTCTCAAAAACCTCTCGATTTATTCTTGTACAGAGAACAAGCCCTTATCTCGCGTGTCCCATATAAACTTAAGGCATTTCATTAAAGGGAACAGATAAAGTCCCTTCCTACAAAGTGTTAACGACGACACCGTTTCGCACTAGCGCGTCCTCATCGCGAATTCATCCGGCGATCTCCCCCAAGATGTTCATTTAAAGGATCAATTACCTTGCATCTAATTTTGTATTCGAAATGTGTCTTTCGAGAGGGATGAAACGTTAGAATCTATCCAGCGTTGCACCATAAACGAAACCGTTAACATAAATAGGAGAATGTTTCCCGTCTCGTCCTTTCGCTCTAATCTCCTCTAATCGATACGAAAATCTGCCTCTTACTCAGTGTCACAGGCAGCGTCGACACACGAGGAACTTTCGATAGGAGTCACCCTCCATCTCTCTGTTTCCTGCAGCGTAAATTTGTTAAAATTCCGCTCCCGTGACGTTGCTTCCGCGTAGCGCTCCCTCCGATTCAGATTGCCGAATCTCCGTTCTTCGAATACTTGGCGGAAGCCCCTTTGAACTTCCGTCAGTCTCATTCCTAAGTTAATCTAAGTCCGTCACTTCGACGTGCTGCTGCCTCGAAACCTGACGGACCGACGTGAAAGGGTTGTTTCCCGCCAATCTTTACTTTCGTCTTTCACTGGGGAAAAGGACACTAGAATTATTTTTTGGTCGATTCTCCTGTGCAGTACATTCTCCTATTCACTAATTTCTTTTGTGACTATTTAGCTTTACTGGAGGAAAATTATTTAAAGAGATTTGCTAGTTTGAGGCTTGGTTTCTATATTTCTAAGTGTTTGTACTTTGAAATTGCTATACCCCCAGATTAACATGTCTTCAAATATTACTGCACCCCCAAACTCCTATGTCCTTAGGACTCTATATTCCCACATTTCTACACTTCAAGATCTCTCGAAGGTTTATATTCCAAAATATATCCAGATCCTTGGATCCACATATCTCCACATTCTTATATCATCAGATACCTGATGATGTACTTGATGATATACTTGCATACTGAAGTCCTATCTGTATATTTCTATCTCCAGGCTTCTAATCTCTAAATTCCTATGTTTTTAAATGTTTATATTTCTAGATCCTCTCGAGATGTTCAAGTTCCAACATACCTATAAACCCAGATCCTCACTAGATCTCCATATATCAGCTTCTTATATATTTCCATCCATTCCGAAGTGCAATCTCTACATCCTTGTATCTCCAGACATCTCAGATATACATCAGATTCTACATCCTCAGATTTGCAGGTGAATATAGACCATACATCCAAGCACCGCATTTAGAAAGTTTATTTGAGTTAACAAGGATTGGAAATTGGATCTCGGTGCACGTCAAACTGTCGTTATTGCCTGAGCAGTTTAGCAAAAGGTTAAACAACGAGGCCGTGGTGAAATAGCCTCATTCTAGTTCTGGAAGGGGCATTTTTGGCCGGAAATTGTATGCCAATCCCGGAAAAGACAATTACGCGTGCAGTCAGATCAAAACCCTGGTATCTTTGCGTGTCGTGCCGATCGATAGTCTATCAGAACGGTTAAGGTACCACTTTTCAATCAGTTTTCCATTCGCATCGACCTCGCTTTTACGCAATAGTGCAGATTACCTTTTCAAGTGGTCTATTTGGCGTACATAAAAGGCAGCGATCGTTCGAAAACGAATATCCCGGTCGAAATGAACGGACCCGATAACAAAATATTTTTCATCGAACAATTAACGCGCAATTTATTTAAATGCTTTATCCACATGCAGTTATCACGAAGACCATGACAAAAATCACTTTAAAAGTGTACTTTTCGTTTAATAAAACTTCACGTAATTTTAATAGCAGCAAATTACGTTGAAGTTTAACAAGAGTAAAGTTGAGAAAAATGAAGCGAAAAACGTTTAACCACAGGGTAAATTTTGTTGAACGATTTGCGGACTAAAAATTGCAAAGGCAGCTTTAATCCGCAATTTTATCGAAACCGATCGAAATTTCTGCTTTTTTCGAGAGATGGTAGCAGCCATGCAGTAACGATGTTTCTTTTCACGTAGCTAGTCGAGGCTTTAACATCGGCCTATCGAAACGCCGAATAGCTGAAGGGTCGTTTCCAATCAGATGTGGCCAATTAAAGACCAATCGTTTCCCATTATGTGCCGCTTCCTCCCATTTGTGTACGCTTTCAGCTTAGTAATGTAGTTTCTCCTACCGTGCCAGAGACCGTTTCCATTATATTCATTGATCCGTTGATCGATTCGCCTCCATGTTTTTCAAGTACAAATTACATTACATCGTACTTTGGTTACTCTGTTCAGGAACCGTTAATTCTTTCATGATATATGACACTTTGTAGTTTCTTTGCAAGTGTAAGACTTTGGGTTTTTGCGAATTTGGGATGTGGAGAATTTGCAATTTGGGTTTTGGTACTTTGGGATATTGGAATTTTTGAAATTCGGGATTCTGGGACATGGAGGTTTTACAGATTTACTTGGGAGTGTGGGGGTCTCAGGGGATCTCACACTTTGGGACTTGGGAATGTAGGGATTTTGGTAATTTTCGACTTTGGGAGTTAAGATAATTTTGTTTAGATAATTTGGGGCATGTTGGCAACTTGCGATTTTGGGACACGAGAATTTTGGAAACTTAGAGACCTAGGTAATGGGATATGGAAATTTTGGAAATTTAGAACTTTGGGTCTTTGGTAATTTCAGACGCGAAGACTTAGTTTTAGGACTTTGGGGAACTGTG
Organism: Megachile lagopoda; assembly: GCA_036983795.1. Classification (NCBI taxonomy): domain Eukaryota; kingdom Metazoa; phylum Arthropoda; class Insecta; order Hymenoptera; family Megachilidae; genus Megachile; species Megachile lagopoda. The sequence continues at coordinate 8,397,877 of CM072785.1, read as the reverse complement.
GGTCTTTAGAAAAGGATCATGGAACTTGGTACCTTCTTTGGAACCTTGAGATTTCGTGATACTCCAAGGATTTAGAATCATTAGACCTTGAATCTTCACGAATTAGAACTTAGAGTTTCTAGAACTCAAAAATTTCTAAATCTTGCAATTTCCCAAAGTTCACAAATCTGGGACCACGCATAATGCTCCACAACATAACCTCTCACACAAACGTCTATCAATACTGCATCACCTACCTTGTGACATCAAACTCCGTTGCAGGTAAAAGTTGACAAATCTGGGACCTCACATAACACTCCACAACATAACCTCTCACACAAACGTCTATCAATACTGCGTCACCTACCTTGTGACATCAAACTCCATTGCAGGTAAAAGTTGACAAATCTGGGACCTCACATAACACTCCACAACATAACCTCTCACACAAACGTCTATCAATACTGCGTCACCTACCTTGTGACATCAAACTCCGTTGCAGGTCAAAGTTGACAAATCTGGGACCTCGCATACCCTACAACAAACATTAACCTCCTACATAAATATCTGTCAAACATCACCTACCGTGTAACATCAAAATGTCCATTGCAGATAAAAGAAATAATTTCCGAAAAGATTCCCAACATCCTCGAACAGCGAGGTTTCATATCACCTGCTACGTGTCCGCAGCGTAACAACTTGAATATAGGACAGAATGTGGCCTTCCGGTGGGCCAGGCGAGTCGGTCGGTTCGGTCAAGCCATGTCACGTCAGGCGAGGGTGCTCTCACGACGTTAATTATGCGGCGGTGTAATTAAATAGGAGGTAATTGAGGAACGTGGAAGGTATTATTGAAGTTTCTGATGGCGGTGGGGCAGACGGGTGCCCGAGTTGTTTGTGTGCAGCAACGTTTACGCGTCTCGGTATGCGTACGTACGTGTATGCGTTTAAATGCTGCCTCCACGTACACATACTCGCATTCCTGTGGGTGTGTGTGTACGTTGAAGAGGGATGGTAACAGAGAACGCTGACGCTGACATGCGCGGTCAGTCGTTCGAGGCTGCGGAAAGGGGTTGGTCGACTCATGCATATGCTAATCATATTCGGAGATGCACTGGCTTCTAGGCAGAGATGAGCACCGGCCAATTCTGCCTCGCCATCGACTAGTCTATCCCTCTTTTACGTGCACCTACAGGAACATATGCGACCGTGTGCGTGCTTATTCGCACACGATCGCGCGTATTTGTCTGCGCGCCCTTTCTTTCCTCTCGCTTCGCTGGAACGTCGTCGAATTGCAAGGTGGATTAAATTAAATGGGCCGTTGATGATAGTTGCGAAGAACTGCTGCGCGATTATCGAGCAAATTGCTACAGGATGTGGACCACCTTATGCTGTGCCCAATTTTTAAGTAGACAGCTCACTTTTGCATTCTCAAACTGAACTCTGTTATTTATTAACCATGCGACAATCGTCGGGTTTATATAGCCATTTCTGATGTACGAGCTTTAAATTGATGACAAGCGATGCTTTTACGAAATTGTGTAACACCTAACATAATCATTTCATTATTCAGTGGTCTTATCGATCGTTTTATATCAAGAAAGTTGCAGTCATTTTTAAACCTCGACCTTGAAATTCGCATACCATAATTTTGACTTCCTGTTAATTGAGTTAGAAAGATTTAAAATGAAATATTTGATATTCAAATTCATTTTGTTCGAATGAATGTGTACATTTTACTAGTATGAATGTGTACATTTTACTAGTATGAATCGAACGTCGATATTCTCGTTAGACAGTCATCAGGAGAAAATGATTTTCGAGATGCAAGATTTCAGGTTTATCGCAGGAAGATCTGAAAGCTGCCTCTTCGAGTATTGCCCGCAAAGATTCGACAGGAGGAGAGCAATTCATCTTCGTCTTTCGCGACACGACGTTTCACTTTTAAGACATTCTCGCCTATCCTGTCCCGCGACCTTTTGATCACCAACATTCTCATCTGTCCCCATTGGCCTGCCAATTACCGACATACTGGTTACGTTGGACGTGTTTTTGAAACGTCGTTTACTCGCTAAGAGAAATACCAAGCTCTCCCCGGTTGTGTGTTGCGTTCGTTCCCCTTTTATTCCTGTCTCGAATCGATGCGATGGCGTGGTCCTCGTTAGAAATCGAGTTTCTCAAAGATCAATCTCGGTTGGATGCAACTTCAAAGCGATTGTGGCGACGTGTGCCTTTTGATTTCGTGACGGAGCCAGCACGCGCTCAGATCGTTTGAAGTGAAACAGATCGGGCCAATAGTGAGGGAGGAAACTCGTCTATCATTTGTTAAGAGTACATACAGCCGGAGAATGGCGAATTCTCGTTAAATTAGATCGTACCGAGCGTGTTTCGAGTTTTCCTCTGTTGCTGCACTTGCATAATTCCCTGCGTTTGGGGCTCGGTTTACGCTCACTTTCACATTTCACCGTTCCGCCACTTTGGGAGATTAGGACTTTGATAGTTTGGGATTTTGGAACTTTAGGAATTTTGCAGGTTCGGAATTTCGGATTTTAGGAATTCGGAACTTTGGAATTTTGGAACATTGGAACTTACGGGTTTTGGAATTCTGTAATTTTGGGATGTTGGGATCTTTAGACTTTGTTATTTTTGGATTTCGCAATTCAGAGTTTGGGACATTAAGATTTCGGGAACATTGAAAATTCGAGGTTATGGAATTTTTAAATGTTGAAATTCTGAAATTTTCCACCCTTCGAATTTTAGGATTTCAAAGCCGTGAGATGTTGTGATGTTAGAATTCTCAGATTTCAGAATCTCAAAACATTGGAACTTGGAATCCATCTTGGTACTGCAAAATTTCCTAACCTAAAAATCATCGATCAACAGTGCCTAAAGCTGCTTCGTCTAACATACAACAATATTTGTCCCCATAATTCGCAAGTAAGAATAATAAAATACAGTTATCTCCAGATTCTCCGAATTTCAAGCTGTAATATAATTACATACTTTCGTAATTGTTTACGTACCGCAAAACAGAGTTTCACCGCGTTAACTTTTACAACATATCAACTCATTAGAAGTTGCGTCGAAATGTTTTAACCGTTTGCACGAAACGAAACACGAGATTATGAAGCCGAAGCGTTTCACGGTGAGATGTTTCGGATTAATCTACCGCCGTGATTTACTGGAGATACAATGCAATATTTTTGTCGCCGAACAATCGACATTGTTGTTGGGGAAATATGGAGCAACGTAACACAGAAGTATCGCAATTTAACCTCGTGGGAAACGGACGAGCTACAACGAGACAACAAAAGCAAAAGCAGATACAAAAGCAAAGCTCCGGGTTTCTTTGACCGTTTCGACGCAAATAGCACCGACTGAAATTTATTGTACGAATAGACGACACGCGAACTCGCTTCATCGTCAAACCGGTCTCATTTCTCGTCAGACCACGGGACACTGCTAGCCGATATATACTTATTCTTGCTATTGCTTTTCTAGTACTCGTTAACTGCTACGGCGATCGTTACGCGGACACCGGTCCCGATTAAACGGAGAGCTAAAAGGCAATTAATTAACGATATATACTGACAATTTGTTTAACGGAGTTGTTTCATGACTAACGATCTGTCTGCAGTATTTGCGACGAGCTGGGTAGTCTGATTGCTTTTGAATAGAGTTCTCTTTAGTTTTGGAATTTCGGGATTTGGAGATTTGGGTAATGGAGAATTTGGGGGATTTGGGGTCTTGCAATTTTGGGAATTTGAAAATTTAGGAATTTGGGAATTTGGAAATTTTGGGATTTGGGGAATTTGGGGATTTGGAAATTTGGGATTTGGGGAATTTGGGAATTTGGAAATTTTGGGATTTGGGGAATTTGGGGACTTGGGGACTTGGAAATTTGGGATTTGGGGAATTTGGGGACTTGCAATTTTGGGATTTGGGGAATTTGGGAACTTCGGGACTTGGAATTTTGGGATTTGGGGAATTTGGGAATTTTGGGACTTGGAAATTTGGGTTTTGTGGAATTTAGAGACTTGCAATTTTGGGAATTTAGAAATTAAAGAATTTGGAAATTTGGGAATTTGGGAATTCTGGGATTTGGGGATGTGGGAGTTTGGTAATTTGAGAATTTGGAGTCTTGGGATTTTGAAAATTTAGAAATTTAGAAATTTGGGAATTTGAGGTTTTAGGGATCTTGGAATTTGCAAATTGGTGGATTTGGGGATGTAAAAATTTTGGAATTTGGGAACTAATGGATTTAGGGATTTAAGAATTTTGGAGATTTGTAAATTTGAGAATTTATGTATTTGAGAGATTGCAAATTTAACGATTTGGGAATTTAAGAATTCTGAAATATGGAAGTTTGGGTTTTTGGACATTTGCGAATTCAGAGATTTGGACTTTTAAAAATTTGGCGATTTAGGAATTTGGGAATGTCAGAAGTCGGGAATTTGAGAATTTGGGAATAAATGTAGGGTAAGAATTTTGGCGTTCGAAAATTTCGGCTTTTGAAATCGAACGTGGATATTTGAAAATTAGGTAGTCAAGAAATTTAGGAAGTTCAGAAATCAGAAACTTGAGCATTTAGGTAGTTAAAAATTCTAATTTTTCAAAATTTGAGTATCTGAGGATTCAATTTTGGAACTTCAAAATTTAACTCCAATTATTATATCATAAGTGCTAAAAAGAAAAAGTATGTATATTTAAATCCCCATTCGAAGATAGCAAAACTTGCACAATAAGAAATAGAGAAAAATATTTGCGAAATCGGAACTCGGAAAGTTTCAATACTTATCGTCAGCTAATTCCCCGTCCCCATAATTACGAAGTCGAAGAAATTAGAAATTCCAAGCAGTTCATTATCGATTTGCATGAAGGTACGATTGATCCTTTAGCGAAACGAGCGGAGAGATTGGACAATGCTGTTGTACGTCGAAAACAAAATACGAAAAGCATACTGACGCGTCGTTTTCTTGTATTCTTTTTTTTTGTATTTCCGTTTCGTTAAATATTCCCTCGAAGGGACGACGAATCGTCGAGCCAGGGCTTATTTCTCATCAGATCGGTTTCTCGTGTTCCGTAGCGGAGTAGTCGAGTCGTCGCTCTCGTTCTCGTCGTCATTTTTGCAATGGCCAATAGCTCATTTGAATGCGCCGCGGTTCCGTGCATCGTCGCGGTGGACGTTAACGATTCTTTTGTTTTACGTATACGCCCGTGGACTTGGCTCAAAGTCAGTCAGCAGTTGAGAGGCAGAGGGGCTTGATTTAAAGCCGCCACGATATCTCGGAGAATCGCACTGCGCTTAACGAGCGCTGGACCGCGTGTGTGTACAGACTTGCTCCTTCGATCCTTCCAAACATTTTCAACTCCTCCTCACGTATTTTCAAAAATTCGATAATGTGCCATTTTCTCGAAAGTCATAAACCATTCACAAATTACGACACACATTAAACATTTATTAAATTATTGTTACATTTATTTATTCAAATATTGTTACATAGTATTCGATAGGCAACGTTCCTTACTGGTCAGCCATTTTGTATACAGAAGATCGATGCAACGTTTATGCAGCCTTTTGTATGGAAGTTCAAGCTTTAATTTGATGTAATATACGTGGTATTTCGTGATACTTTTCTGTCATGAAATTTTCACAGACGTTTGATATGACATTTAACATAAAAATTGTTTCGATGTTCATTATTCGCTTCAACTGACCATCACTCATTTTATATTAAGAATATCAATGAAGCACATATGTGGTAATTTTTCTCAAGTCTTACCCTTCAAATTGATATAGCATAAGTGATATTTCATGACACTTTTCTGTCATGAAATTGTCACAGACGTTTGATATGATACCTATCTTAAAAATGATTCTTTCGATGTTCATTGTTCGATTCAACTGACCATCATTCATTTTATATTACGAATATCAATGAAGCACATATGTGGTAATTTTTCTCAAGTCTTACCCTTCAAATTGATATAGCATAAGTGGTATTTCATGACACTTTTCTGTCATGAAAATGTGTTAGACTCTCGACAATACAAAAGTCGTCGCTTCGTTCATTAACCTAACCATCAATCATTTTACATACAAGATAATAATAAAACATATGCAATCATTTTCACAAACCTTCAGTTTCACGTGTCATAAGAAATATTCTATAACACTTCTCCATCATGAAATACTGATCTACTTTAAAAAGATATTCGGATTTCATCTTTAAGATCTCCCAATTTCAGCACAGAAACAAAATGTCGAGGTCACGTCTGTCCCCACAGGGTGAACTCTAGCCCTCCATTTTCTCACCCTCCGTCATCAACTTCTATCGACTAAACGATAAAGAAAAAAAAAGTTGATACCACAAGGGACAAACATATTTTCGCGGTTCGTTTATTATTCGAATATCAACTGTCTGCGTCCCTGGCGTCGACGATGGTCCACGCGCGAACACGGAGGCGGAAAGCAAGGATAGTTACAGACGTTTACGCGTATTTGCGTTCGCGGCAGCAGAAAGATCGTCGGTGAAAAGGGGACGGTTGGTTAGTAAAAGGCGCGAAGGGAAATGTAATGCGTTTAGAGGTGGCTGCGAATACACGGGGGGCTTTGTCAGCCGTGGCAATGTGTTTATTCGCCGGACAAACAGCACAGGTAGAGTATCGCTTTACGACGGACGTCCAAGGGATAATATATGGAAAGTATAAATCGAGATAGGACCGAGACGACGGTGATCGCGACATCGTCGCGCCCTCTTCTATACCGATTCCCATATCCACTTGAGCCGATAGATTCAGCTATCTGCTGACGATCAGATTTGTACCCAGGGGGTCGAGGGTTATGTATGTATATTTCGACGATGGTTAGCCGAGTGTGTACCTCTTCTCAAAGCGGATTTTCACTCTCGCATTTCTTGCGAAGAAATATCGTAAGTTCTTATGCCGAATTTTCAAATCTCTCAAGCTTCAACCCTCCAAGTTGATCCTATCTCTAAATTCCACATCCACAAACTCCAAAATCTCCAAATTCCTACATGTCCAAAAATCTCGAACCCCTTTCCAAATCAGGAGAATTCCAAATTTCCAAATCCCCGAATCCACAATGTCTTCCAACATGCATGTCAGACATTTTGTACAGCTCCAGAGGGACCATGTCTCGATCGAAAAATCGGTCGATTAATAGAATAACGAAGAACCGTAGCGTTCTGAAAAAAAATAGGCGCAGAGAAAAGGAAGGGCTTCAATTTCAGGATTCTTTAATGGGGAACATTTCGCGTTTCAAAGGAATTTAATGGGTAGATCGGAAAGCGAGGAATTCGATCGGTTCGTTATATGGTCCACCTATGTCCTTCACGTTCGGTAGCGAAATAATTAAATTATCGGTACTTGATATATCTTCCTCTTCCGATAAATTCAACGATACACCGCGCCGTGCCGCGGCGGGGCATCGGCTGAAGTTCGTCAGAGTGCACTCGACGTCTGGTTTTCCTCGTATGGTGCTTTGAAACGTGTCAATTTTCAAATTGATCACCGGCCGAGTGCTCTTAAACGGCCTAATGAAACTAACTCCTTGATTGCCGTCTGATGCAATATCCGTTCGTTAACGTTGATCCCTGGATTCCTACATTTCTCTAGGATTCTCGAACGGACACGCTCGTGAAAAGTGCTACGTGCTTGCTCAGCGTCCCGTAATTTCATTCCGCCAGCGACTCCTCCTCCATTTTATTAGAACCTTTATCAATTGCACAAAGGCGCGATCTTTTAATTACACGAAACGTTCTACCGGCTCCGTTACACCAGCGAAAAACGCAAAAAAATCTCCCTAATTTATTCGTTCGATTTCACGGAGGTTCTGATTTCATTCAATTTTTATTCGTTTGTGATGTTTGTTGCAGAACGGATGATATATGGGACACCTAATGGTATACGCTGATAGGAAGAAGTCGGACTAATTTGCTTGGCATCGATATCTGATGTCGGTAGATGTAGGACATTTAGAGCATCATTATTAGACTGTATATCCATTTATGATGTATCTTTGCATAGTGAACATAAATTATTTAATTCATAGATTGTGTATCACATCACATCTTGCAGACCTCGATGTACAATAGATTTATGCATAAATAGAATAGACTGTGAACATATATGGCATGTTAAAGTCTGCCTATGGGTCATCGAGGCAAAGTATCAGAACTCTGTGGAAAAGTGTGGCACGTTAATATGCATAAATAGTCTAATAGACTATGAACGTATACATCTCAAAGTCAGCCTATGGGTCATCGAGGCAAAGTATCAGAACTCTGTGGAAAAGTGTGGCACGTTAATATGCATAAATAGTCTAATAGACTATGAACGTATACATCTCAAAGTCAGCCTATGGGTCATCGAGGCAAAGTATCAGAACTCTGTGGAAAAGTGTGGCACGTTAATATGCATAAATAGTCTAATAGGCTATGAACGTACACGTCTCAAAGTCATCCTAGGTAAGGTATCGGAATAGTGTGGAAAAGTGTGGCAGTTTTCCATCGTAAACATTGGGGATAGTAATCGCGAGTGAAGGTCAGGCCGCTATCCGTGGCGTATTTCGAACGATTTGCATCGTTAAAATGGCAGCTACGTTCCACGTAGTGGCGTTCGATATCACGAAATCTGAGCCGAAAGCACGAAAAGGTGACGAGGTCTACGTGCCTTGGACCGTTCGGCTTGTCCGCATTTGGGAGTCGTTAGTAGGAATCTCCGTTGGAGGGTGTCCTCCGTCCGTCTCGTTCTCTCCGAGTCGTCTTTGCAGGCGAAGGGATCGCTCATTTTGGAAAAGCCTTAATGCAATCTAGACTCGGATCAGCGCATGGGTATAACGTGCCCCTCTGGGCGTTCAATGGCCTGTCGCCGTTGCTGTCGTAGTCTTGGTCGTCTTTCTGGTCCTCTTTCTTTCTCTGGTCCCTCCTCCGTCCTTTTACTACTCTCTTGCCTCGTTCCCGTCCCCTGATCCTCGTCCTCGTCTTCGTCGTGGTCGTTGTCTCTGCAGCACTCGCCCGTTTGACAGAAGCCGATGCATTCCGCACGACATCGCGACTGTCCTACTGCGTCTCGTCTCCCCTTATTTATTGCCGCGGGATCACGAGCGAGCCGGACAAACGGATCGATGGCCAGAACGGGTAGAACAGAACGGCGCACGGACCGGAGACATTTGGCATGTGCGTATTCAAATCCGTCCCGGACGACTCGGCTCCCCTAACTCACCAGATACGACAGAAAAAGGGAAAAGGATGCTTCCTCCGCGAGCGAAACCCGTTGACGTTGATTGAATTAAAAATAATCGCGAGACCCGATCCGTTGCTCTTGACGATCCACCGACGTCGTGCGTCCACCTTTTCACCCCCTAAACAGGGGATCATCCGATAGTCGTGATTATGCGAGACTACCAAGGCTTAATTAGGAGGCCCTCGTGAGAACTCCGGACCTCGGGAACGCGTTTCCACGCGAAAAAATCTCGATCAACGATTACGTGAGTCGAATGAATCGGGCTACTTTTCCCGGTTATCTTTGCATACTCCAAGGTTTAATTCCAAAATTTGGTACTGGTCCACATTTCTCGTAGGGTTTTAAGAGACTTGTGTTTTCAAATTTTCAAATTTCTGTATTTGTCAATTTTTAACCCCTTAACAATTTTCTGGGCAACTGCGTTTCGAGTTCAACGATCCTTGATTGTACAGATTATAATTAAAACCCAAATCAATTGCAGAGAAATACGAGTTTATCATATTTCGCGTGTGACGTAGTTAAGTTCTCGAAGCAACTTTTTATATCTTCTAATTTCCTACATTCCTAAATCTGTAAACTCCCAAGTAGTTCCTAAACATCGAGCTTCCCCTGAATCCCCAAGCTCCCCAATTATCAATTCTCTAAAACCCCAAATCCCCGTATCCCCGAAATCCCAAATCGGTGAATTGAATCCGTAAACCTTGGGTAATGCGAGAGAACAGCAAACGATCGATGAGATGTCGATCGAGATGTCAGTTTCTTTCCCGACAAAGGCGTTAAACGTTGTTTCCCCGCGTCGCCGGTTGTTCGTGCCGGAACTCGTTTCCGGTGGTTATGCTCTCGAGAGGAAAACGCTACAGGGGCAACTGGAACACGGGAGAATGCGAAGTCTCGAGGGCGCGTTTCGTGGAACTTGATGTCGGCGAATAGTTTGTGCACCGACTGTCGCTTTCGTTCTGCGAGGCTGCCTCCACGAAATCTACTTCGTATGCTCGAGAACGCGAAACTGCGCTCGTTTTACTTCTTTCGTTCCTCTTTTGGACGCGTACAATGTGAGCCCCCGTAAATTACTGGCATAAACTATTTTTCCCGGGGAAATTATACAAGTTTGTGTTATTTTTTAACTGTATTGAAATAGTAACTGTATTAAAATTGTTTGAAGAGGTTAATTTACGGTTAAATCAAATTTGAAAGGTTAAATTACGAAATGGTTCATTTATTTCGTATTCTGCATGCAAATGTATTAATGTTAAATATGAAACTTCTCTGTTTTACAATTAGCGTACGTCTCGAATTTCCGGAATATTTGTCTGTATTTCCAGCATGGTATACATTTCAAATTAACGATGCATTTTTAAAGTGAAGAAATGCATATGTAAAATAAAATATTTTCATAAGGCACACAATATGAAGTGTACCGAAATTTGCCTTCTCTTTTCAAATTTAATTTGATAAAAATGAAAAAATTTATCCGCCGCAATCTATTTGTAACGAATTTAAGATAAAAGGGGGATCAAAGGCATTGCTCCTTTAAACGAAAGTTAGAGAGCATCATGAGCAGCGTACGCCCGTTTCGAGCAACATATTTGCGGTTAAGAGGTTTTAACGGGAAGCTTGGTATCGTTCATTCATTAAAGTTTACCTGTCGCTGCCGCGTGCAGATTTGATTAATTACCTGGAAGCGTAAGTTGCCGCTGTACCAATTCGACCGTCAGACGGGCGTGTACGTAAACCGGCATTCGATCGTAAATTGAGGCTGAACTTCGTTTCAGTAGCAGTAGTTACTACAATTACAGTGGCTTTGGACGCGTATCCTCTCTACAAAAGCTTGCGTCTACGTCTGTTCGATAATTTAATAACGACACCACCGTGTACGTCTGATTCATACATGCAGACTGCGCGTTTTGCTTCAAAACGATCGATATCATTGTCTCAGACGTTTACTACGAGAAATTTTATTTTATTTCCGTTTTACTTCATCTTTTGTTTTGATAATAGTTTGATGATCACTAACCTTCGTGACTAACTTTTCGTTTTTCATGGTGAGCAGAATTTTTATATTTTGGAGTATTTTTGTTGTGTGAGATGAGGCATGATGCGTGGACTTACGATGTGTGGAGATTTATGACCATGTAACGCGTGGGGTTCTACGCGTGAGGATTCAACGTGTAATAGTGCTTAATATGTGCTGAATGCATTGCACTATGGTGCCCAGAATACAGAGTATGTGGAGTATGACTGATGGAAGTACAATGCGTAGACACTCAACATGTCGAAATACAGCGTGTGGAATTATGATACGTGGAATTACAGCGCGTAGAAATGCAACGCGTAGAGTTACGGCGCGTGAGAACACAAAGCGTGGAATTACAGCGCGTAAAATCGCAACACGTGGAATTTAAACGTATGAAAATACAGCGCGTAGAATTACAGCGCGTGGAAATACAATACGTGGAATTGCAGCGCGTGGAAATACAATACGTGGAATTGCAGCGCGTGGAATTACAGCGCGTAGAAATACAACGCGTGGAAACACAAACCGTGGAAGTACAGCGCGTGGAATTACGGCGCGTGAGAACACAAAGCGTGGAAGCACAAAGCGTGGAATTACAGCGCGTGGAAGTACAACACGTGGAATTGCAACGCGTAGAATTACGACACGTGGAATTACAGCGCATAGAAACACAATGCGTGGAATTACTGCACGTGGGAATACAAAGCGTGGAAGTACACCGCGTGGGAACACAAAGCGTGGAATTGCAGCGCGTGGAATTACAACGCGTGGAGTTACAATGCGTAGAAATGCAATACGTGGAATAGCAGCGCGTAGAATTACAACGCGTGGAATTACTGCATGTGGCAATACAAAGCGTGGAAGTACAACGCGTGGAATTACGGCGCGTGGGAACATAAAGCGTGGAATTACAGCGCGTATCACATTAGGAAACAACTTACAACGAAATAATGTATGATACAGATACCAAAATTGTCCCAAAACGCTTTATATATTTTCAAGCTCATCATCAACGATTTCAAACAATGATATCCCGTTTCTTCTTAGCCGGTGCATATAAATTGAAGATCTAAGTCGGCTGTAGACGGAATAGTCTGAAGGGTGGTAATACTAGGCTAGAAAAGCATAGAATGATGAACGAGGAGAAAGGATCCGTAGAACGATCAGAGTGACGCGCGATTATTAAAGAGTTAGTTTCACGAGTGACACCGCGGCCTCATTGCTTATTCAGACTGCATACTTTATTAGGCTGGGACGAAGACATACGCGGCAAGATTATGAGCTGGTCTCACCCTTGACGGCGTTAAAGCAAGGGACAGGGACCGTAACACGGAGAAGGAACTCGAAGACGAAGACAGAATGAAACAACGTGATAGGGAACGAGAGAGACGAGTACTTAGGTAGAAGGCTGAGTTGCCGGGGTGTAACTCGGATACCTTGTACAGGGAGGAGAGTCTAGCGGCGTTTAACTTCTAATTGAATTGTGAATCCCAATGCTAGAACGTCGGTACAGGAAGAGCCGGCAGTTAAATCAACTGTGTGAGTCGTATAATTGAATTATCAATCCGGGCACGAAGGAAAAACCCTGGAAAGATCGACGATCGAAATAACGAGATTAGCGCGGGAAAAATCTGACGGTAGCTGGGAAACTTGGTTTAATAAGCGCCGTTAATGTAAACGAACACCGGTGAAATTTATTCTGGTGACACGGTTCCTGGGATTATTTTAGGGTGATTATTAATAATACTGGGGATTTGGGTACCTGGAAAGAGGATACTTGTCAATTTTGGGATTTGGGAGTTTGGAGGTTAGGGGGACATTAGGCTCGAGGGAAGGTTTGGACAATCCGGAATTTGGAAATTTGGGAAATTGGGAATTTGGGGGATTGGAAATTGGGACAGATTAGAATTTGGGAATTTGGAATTTAGTGACTTGGAAATTTGGGAGATTAGGAATTTGGGGGTTGAAAATTCGGGAGATTAGAATTTTGGGACTTGGAAATTTGGGAAATTGGGAATTTGGGGGATTGGAAATTGGGACAGATTAGAAATTGGGAATTGTAAATTTGGGGATTTGTAAATTTGGGAATTGAAACTTTGGGGAAGTGGCAATTTGAGGAATTGGTAATTTAGGGAAGTGGGACTTTGAGGAATTGGGAACTTGGGAAATCGATAACTCGTGAAGTAGGGAATTTGAGGAATTGAGAATCTGGGGAAGTGGAAATTTGAAAAATGCTAAATTTGAGGAATTGGAAATTTCGGGAAGGAGTTTGAAAAATGCAAAAAACTAGTAACTGAAATATTTGATTAGAGCTTCAGAAATTCAGAAACTTGAAAAAATTCCGCAAATCCCAAAATATTGAAAATATCCCTATACTGACCACCAAGATAAAAGAATTTCTGCCATTCCAATTTTCCGATATTAATAAAAATATCAAGCGTTTCATACAATTTGTAAACCGCATTCTACTTTTTCATTTTCCCGTTCTATTTTTATTCTTGTTACCACTAACATACACGACGTGCTCTCCTTTTCGCGTGGAAGTACCTTTGTGCTTTTGACGCGGAATACGAAAGAAGAAAAGCGGTAATTACTATGGTAAAAATTTCATTGTAATTCCAGTGCAAGGGCGAACGAAATATTCATAATTAAATCTGATTGCGCGACTGGCTGCATGAATCGAATTATAAGTAACGAGTGCCGTATTGTTACACTCCTTTTTCTACAGAAGAACTAAAGCTTTGGTATTGCAGTTTGTTGCAATGCATTTAAAAGCGTTTGATCCCATTGTTCGATGCTCACGTGAAACCTACTTCCTTTCTATTTTCTTTCGAGTACCAACACAAACGATACACTTCTTCGTAAATCGGCAAAGTATGAATACACGTTTTAGTGTTTCTTTGCGGCTATTCGAAGCGTGCAGCATAGAATATGTAGAATGTATTTAAACGTGATGAAAGGCGGCTAAAATTCTCTTTAATTACATTTTCGACGCGTTAGTCATTACGTTCGTGTAACCTCTAATAATCTTTTAAAGAAAATTTAAGAGCGAACATCAGGCTGTGAAATGTAAAAACTCTCAAACGCATGATCGTTCGAGCAATTTAACTTGTAAAATACGTTTGGTAGACGCTTCTGAACTTCCTCATTAAACATTAAAAATTTACAAACTTCGCGTTTCACTGGTGAGAAAATTGACGTTGCTTAATATTTATATTAATATATCTATACTATAAAAGCAGAACATTTGCATCATACAAAGATGTATATCGTTAATTGACGAGAAAGCACAATAACTTCTACATCTATAATTCTCTTTTTGGACAAGTCGATTACAGAATCACTCAAACTGATTTAAAAAATCATATATGTACATATACAGGGTGATTCATGCAAGTGACACCTTGAATAGTTTCTTAAATGTAGAACTCTTCGAAACTATCACCTATAAGAAAGGCACACTTGCATATACTATACAGTTGCAACAAAATTTTGTGAACAAATTTTAGAAATCTATGGAAATCATTCAGAGTTTATAAATTTTGTCGATCACAAATAAGTGATCCTAAATAATTGCAATTGTAAATTACAATGTTTGTAATGTACCTTTTCTGAAATGGAACAAGTACCAATAGAAAAAATTTGGTATAAATTCAATCTGGCAATCCGAGTCGTATCAAATTGAATCACGTAAATCTAAATCACTATCGATATCATTGACCATGCAATCATGGTCGTATACGTGGTGCAAACTTTTCTACCTTTTCATCCTACCGGTTTGCCTTCGTCTCACGTACAAAACGAGACACTTGCAGCGGCCATTTCTCACGGTGCAACAAAAGCGGCCGCTACACACACTTGTATTTCTCAGAGTTCTAGAAACAGTATGTGGTACGTGTGTGTAGCCGCAAAAACGTCCAGGTGTGTTATACCGGTACTGGGTCTTTAATAATTGGACAGGTGGACCTTGTAAGCGATCGGCAAAGACTGGTATTTTCACGCACGATTAACGCGATCGGGCGCGTGCTGCCATTGGCACGAGCTCGAATCGAGGGCAAGAGGTTTATACCATTATTCCCTAGCTTACCGATCTGGTTAGATTTTACGACTACTTGTGTACTGAGAGACATTGAAATATCCCGTTGCGAATTTTCCTGTGTTCCAGAAATGTGAAATATGTAGACGTGGATGTAAGAAACTAATTGCATACAGAAAATACTGACTGGATATAGAAAACACTAAGTGGATATAGAAAATACAAGTGTGTTAACAAAAAGAATTGTTCAAGTACTATCAGAGTATTGAACTATTTTTTAGTTAAAAAGACAGATGAAGAAATTTTGAACTATTTATTTTAGAGAAAGAAATGAATTCAAATAATTGAGAGAATGAAAGTTAAAAACAGAACGTTTTCGAATATATCGACTTGGACGAAGTGACATTGCCATTGTATTAACAAATCCAGTTTACAAAATATGGCGGCCGCTGGTGCGGATTAAACGCGACTCGTGACAGTGATACGAGGTGAAAAAAAGTAAAATACAGGTATATCGGCGACCCAGAAACTCGTCATATCGAGAAAGTAATCCGTTTGGACGCGAGTCGTTCATCACTGACACGTATCGACGGGGTTGCACGACACCATGAACACCGGGGGTAGTTCGTGTGGCCATTCGGAAGAAGGAATAAAAGTGAGGCCAGTGAGGTCGCAGAGGCAACCGTGCGACCGATCAAAGTCCTAGAAAAATGTATTATCGATTTCCCCGGGTATCGATATCTCCAGCTATTGTTCGCGCCATCAAACGCGTACGGACAGTTTGTTCCTTTTACGTCACCGATCCGTGCGAAAATATTGCGCTAACGATAGCTTTTTGGGCGCAGGATGGTCGTGGCGCTCGCAGCAGGAAAAATAAAGCGATAGATAGACGATACAGAGAAGGGAGGTAAAACCTGATGCGGGGACAAATCGTTAAACGCTAGCTATGATGACAAAGTACAACGAGCGAGAATCGAACGATTGCGTCGAGGATGAACGACGCGTCGACGTCGCGTGAAACGCAATCTCTCTCTTTCTCTCTTTCGTTCTTTTTTTTTTCAGTATTTTTTTATTTCTAAACGCATCCTTTCGAAACGTTCGAATGCATTTTTTTTTCACCTGGCAACTACGCGTCTCGCACAGATCGCACTTGTCGTCGGTGAAAACACCGGAAATAGATACGCGTGTGCACGATCGTTGATAAATCGTCCTGCGCGGCTTATATTTACTTTCCGATTGGCAGCGTTTGCTGCAACGAACTTGGTGCTTCACGGATTGTCGCGTTAAACGACAGGACAGATGTACGTAACGTTACAACGGGGCTTTTTTATTTTTATTACGTTGTACTCGAGGAAACGCGATCGACGGAGAAATATGGCGGACGCCGCTCGCGCGCCACAAATTAAACGGTGTTTTTATATCGAATCAAGACTTTTGTTTGCGAGACAGTCAGCTTTAGTAGCATCGAAGCATGACCGAGTTTTTAGAAATTTCACAGTTGAGAAATTTGGAACAAATTTTTTAGATCTTCGGTTTGGGAGTTGTTATAAAAATGTCCAAAGTTGGATTTAAACTTTGTTAACACGAAAATTTCAAATTATTTGAATCAGGAAACAAAGGAATTTTAATATGTAGAAATTTGAAAATATGTACCTCTCGTTATTTTATTATCCTAATTTCGAATAGTCTACGTAAAATTCTTATATAAATTGTATTTGGAACTGCAATAAATTTATATAAATTAATGAGGAGCGAAAAAGTTGAAATAGCGGTCGAGCAGCCATCAAAAACTAATAATTCACGCGTACGTGGTTCTTTACGATTTAAATTAATTAATAGTGTGTCGGTAACCCTGGGAAACGAACCGGGGTACGAAAAAACGGATTTAATAAAGGACCGAGTTGGCTGGGAGGTAACTGGAACTCGAGCCTTTTACCTCTAATTTAATTTATTAGCCGTAATGCGTAATCGTAAAAGTTTTCGAACGAGATGCTTTACAGGTTAGTAAATTACAGCTTGCGGTCTTAAATTTCGATCTTAGAATTCGGCTTGGTGGCAGTTCGCGGGAATCGTCGAAGGCGAACGTTTTTACCATCGTTTATTTTCTTCTATTTAGGATGTTCGAGTCGACGGGGTTCTGTCAGAACGTTTTGGAGAAGACTTCTCGTAAACCGTGGCGTAAATTTTCGGCGTTTAGAGGAGGGCAGCGAACAATCGACTATTACTTTGTCCTTGCGTGGAGAACGATGAAAAGTATAAATGGCCGTCGTGAAACGGCACCTTTGAAGCTCCCATAACCATCTCGCATTCTTTCATTTGCGAACAGACGATTCATCGATGACAACTTAACAATGGAATCTGAATTTTGATCAATCGATCATTTTTCTGCGATCCTCTCTACTCGAGTTTATGCATTATTCTTTTTGTACACGTTTACGTTGGTGCAAGTATTTGGACATGTATGAGAAATTAAAGACGTACATTTAAAATTAAAGAGTAGTATATTATTTATCTAATTAGGAAACTTCAGCACTAAGGTTTAAGCTCGTTCAGACTTAAACGAAGTTGAAGTTTTGGTGCTTTTTACCTAACCTCAAAAACGCTGCCATCAATAAATTTCCTAAATTTCCTTAAACATCCTTAGGTTACAGGAGATTGAACAGAAAGAGATCTGAATGGTAAAATTACACAAATACCATAATTGACCTAAGTCAAAATAATCATCTCGATAAGCACAGAATATTTGATACAAGTATAAGAGCTAATTAACTCGGAGTCCAACATCGTTCAATCACGATACAACAGGTCCTCCCTAACAAGGAATTCGGCGAAAAACGAAATGGTTCCCGGTTGCAGAAAAGTGGCAAAATTGTGTGCCGTCGATACGCGGCAAGACGAACGATCGAAGGACAGGCAGGTTGACCGTACCCTTTGTGGAGGGTAAAGGGGCACCCGAGAACAGGTTCGTACATTCTGAAAGGACGGCGTGATCCGACTGCATGGCCAGTGTCGCGTCTCGATCCCCCGAAATCGGGAGCCGGTGTAAGGTAGCCCGGCCTTTATAATGAAGCGATAGAATGCGAAAAATTCGCTAGCTCGACAAGTGGACGCGCGTTCGAACGTTTTCGAGCGCATTGTAAAAAGGGAGTTACGGAACCAGCTACGTCCAGGGATAAGACTGAACGGCGAAGATTGGAGGCACGCTCGAAGACGAAGAAGGTACGACGAGGATGACGAATTGCGTGGAAGCCAGCGGGGCCCCCGGCAACTCCGTGGAGGCATTCATAGAAGACGATTTGCGGCCCTGAATCTTTGCTACCTTTTTACCCTTCTTTTAGTCCGCCCGGCAGACATCTGGAAATGCTTCTGATTAAAAATAAAAAACGATTTCTTTATCTATGGCAAATTGGTCAATTTGAAATAATGTGTTTGGCCATTTAAACGATATTTCAAATCATTCAATTTTTATTTCAGGTATTTTTAGGTAGTTCAATTGGGTATTTCATTAGGGGTAAGTGTACACTCATATTATTTATATTGTAAGATTATAGTAGGCACAAGGTACCCAATTGAAGGAGCATGCTTCTTTAACTAGGATGACAATAGATGTGCTATAAAATTGATTAATGAAAAGAGTAGTCGAGTGATACAGGAGTGATTGTTGTATGAAAATGCATAAATTACATTTGAAAACTAGAAAATTTCAATTCGCAGTGTGCAGTTATAGTGTACCAAGAATGTTCAAGGTCGTGAAGGTCGTAGTATCAATTGGAACACTTTTGGACCCATTTCGATAGTTTCGTAAAGCATTTGAATAGCGTATGTTTGAAATATACGCAGGTTTGATGACGGTGAAAAGGGGGGTAGGGAAGAATGGGCAGAGTAGGGGTGGGAGAAGGTGAGCGGGGTCGGAAGGGCCGGGGGGGTGTTATTAGCGAGTCGACCCTGGCGGCTGCCACGACGGACCACACACATCGTCGCATCGCGAAGGGAGAAACGGCAACAGACGAGGAGAAAGGAAAGAAACAGGTCGACGGGAAGATGCGAATAGAAGGAGGGAAGGAAACGGTCGAAGAGGGTGCTGAAGAAGAAGAGGGACAAGGAGAGGAGAAATCTTCTTTGCTCCACCGCTTTCGACGTCTCTTCTGTGCTCGTTGCGTGCACCGAACCTTCCTTCTTCCCGATCTTCCATGTTTCCTTCCTTCCTTCTTCCAATCGCTTTTCGACCGTTTCGTCCGAGTGCGAGCTACCATTATGCACTCTCTTCACGGACGCCCGTTACGTTTTATGTCTTTATCCCGCGCCACTGTGTCGATTGAGATGAAAGCGCCGACGGGTCTTCTATGATTCCGTCTTCTTCGCTCCGTATTCTGGAAGACGTGTCTGTAATTGCGCGGGGAATGGTCATCGATGGCCGGTAATGGGACGCCCGATATTCTTCGCGTTTCAACTCTTCGAATAGGAATTATGATTGTACCGATTAACGTTACCATGTCACAAATATTATGAAATTGTAAACATAAGTTGTGATATCGAATTTCGTGTTGCTACTTCGAGATCATACATCTGACGACTTTGGTCATCGTGAAGATTTTAAGTTGCCATGACGATGGATTTTTGAATACTGCAATAGTAGAACAGAATAATAAAATAGTTTATATAAAAATAACATCCGTTTAAAAGTTCCAGATACTTTATTCATTAAGTCCACGTTCATAACTGAAGTATCCAGATTCCGCGAAACGGGAATAAAAGAAGCTCAGCCACTGGAATGTTGGAACTACACAGAACGTCATATAAAGAAAAATTATAAAAGATTGGAAGCTAATTTGAATCGCATCTTCTCGCTGGATGACGTTAATCCTCGATAACGGTAGCAACGACGCTAGTTTTCGAAGTGTCCTGAAATTGCCTCCGAGTGACATCTTTTCAACTTCGACCGATAAACCGGTTCACCGATAGCTCACGTACCTACGTATGGGTAATCGACTTCGTCCTTTTTTTACGGCATCCCGAAACATCAGCGTGCAATTAAAATCGGGCTTAAGTCTGGTCGGGTGACGTTAATCCCCGATAATGGTGGCTAGGAGTATACCCGGCGAGATCCTTTTACTGCACTCGGAACAGATAACGACGTCTCGTAACGCGTTGACGTTGTTTTCTCGTTGGCAAGCATAGCAACGCGTATCTTTTTCCTCTAAGTCACATACGATCCTCCTTAGAAAACACGATATAAGCGTCGGCGAACCTTGACGACTTTAACGTTGATCCGATTTAATACGCTGCGCATGAGAACTTCGATTTTCAGAAGCAGGTTTCTAAGCGATCTTTTTTCCCTTCGTATTTTCTTTTATGGCTACGTTCGTTGTTTCAGATATATTCGACGATGAACTTGTTGAAGGACTGTTTCGCTAATTCAGATAGGATCCTTAAGTTCAAATGATTATTGGTTCATGATAGGTGGTATAGGAATCTAGAGATTTTAGTATGTAGGTAGGTAAGAGTATAGGGAACTGGAAATATAAGGATGTAGACATAGAGAAATTTAAGTATTATAGAGCTTTGGACATATAGGGATCTGGGTATATAAGGACCTGATAGGGATTTGGATATGTAGAAATCTGGGCATATAGGCATGTGAGAATGTAGAAATCTGGGCATGTAGAGATGTGAGAATATAGAAATCTCGGCATATAGGAATCTGAGTACATACGAGTTCAGGCATATGTGGATCTAGGCACATAGGAACCAAGTAGGGACCTCACATCAGTATCTAGGCATATTCAGTTACACAAGGAGTCATATGAGCACCTATGCACATAGGAAGTGCATAGATTAAGGATAGTAGTGGTACATGGATTGAGAGATGTAGAGATCTAGGAGTTTAAAAACTTAGGAGTATAGGAGTCTTTAATTTAGTAACATACGCAACTTACTCATATGAGTAACATATGGTTCAACATATGAATCTACCAGTAATTAAACCAATATACAAGACCAAGCTCGCTCCAGCGCAAATTGACCTTTTAATCACCAGATTTTCGACAGTCACCATGCTACCCGCAAATAACCCGTGGATCGCGGGGTTCCTCATCTTCGTACACGCGAGTCGGTGTGCATCGTACGCGTGTACGGGGTCGCACGCGATATTTCGCGTATACTTATTGTTAGGGCTCGCCCTCGTAGGAGCTCGCGTGTGCAAACTCGCGCGTATCGTATTTCTCGCTACCCGGGGGGTGTCGGGGCCCTTTTAATTCCGCGTGTAAGACATTGTCCGCTTTAATTACCTACTCTTGGTCGTCGATGGTGGCCAACGAAAGAGGCACAACGGCGGACCTTGTCTCTCCGTCCTCCTTGCGCTCCCTTTCCGCGCCGACCTAAGAGTATGGCAGAGATTATGTTGCGGCTTACGTCGCGACGAGATCCCCTGCGCCATGGATTTTAGTACGGAGAGGGAACAAATTACTTAGTAATACTCCTCGCCGAAAATTTCGTGCCACCTGCGGTTTTGCGGTGCGTACCAAACCCGCGTACATCGTCGCCGCGGTGACGCACAAACGAATGCTTTGCGGTTCAGCCGTGTTACCTTTTCGAAAAGCCATGTGATGGCCAGCTTATGGGCTCTGGACCATGGACCATGTACTATGGCTGCTAATGATAGGAAAAGTACATTAATGTGCAAAGATATGCACTTCGAAGCATGCATACTTTGATGTAGTCTTTGCTCTACACTTTGATGCAATTAGACACATAGAAGATATCAGAAGGTTAGACAGCAAATTATGTACCCCTCGATACCAAGCAAGTTTAGAATTTTTCATATCATTTATTTATTAATTAGCATTGTTTCTACCAATAGTAGCCAAGTTCAAGTATTCCACCCTGTATATTTTATACATACTATATCTCGCAAAACGTGTTTTAAACATGTGAATACGAGTCATTTGAGACAATATATTTTTGGGAGGTTTGTATCTTATAATATACACCTTGAATAATTGAATACGATTCGTTCGGGACCTATCACATATAGTCTGAACGTATTGCTGGTAATTGAAGCGTGGTTTTTCCCTCGGAGATGTATGGTATTGTTAAAACGACGATGCATTATGGTAATGAAAAGACGTAGCAAGAAAGTTACTAATGTGTTGCACACATCTTGAACGAGGGATCCCCTCCTGCCATTTGTATGTGGTCGTTAATATTCAACGCTGCGGCCTGTACGCTGCTGTTTCCATCGTAAAAATCGCATGCAGAGTGGGTCACGCGAATCGTGTCTCTTGTTTGGTTGATGACGGAAAAAAGTGGCGCAGGAAAAAGTTGAATACCATAAGAAGGATTATGCTCTTACGACCTCATTTTTCTTGCAACCGCACCTGCTAAGTACAGCTGCATCGTTTAGGTCATAATCATTTTTTTTATCTTCAAATAGCAGAGATTCGATGCATGCAAGCAGCTTGTAATTAGCTGATGGAATGGTCTAATATGTGAAAAGTTTAATTATTAACTCTGATGAGGATTCTCATCAAGGTCTGAAATTATTCTCCTTAGGTCAATTGTCATTGACCTGTAAATATTATAGAACTATGGAATAGTTGAGGAAAGTGAATTAAACTTTTTTGAAATCATTATGAGTATGTAGGTATACAAGGTAAAAAATATACTGAACTTTCAATGTGTGGTTTAAAATATCTTAAATAACAAAATGGTAGATAGATCACTGAAGGGGTAGTTTACTAAGGAGGTAGATCAAGAATGGTTAATGAAGATGGTAGAATAGGAAAATAACTGGTAAAATGATAAAACAAAAATTGGTGACTCGGGTTTGAGACTGGTCAGTTACCGCGGGAGGTGGTGTCTAGTAAAATCTAATACATTTGAATGTTTGTATGTAAATTCGGGTACTGAAATTGAAAGAAGAGTGTATACACTCTAAAGAAGACCTAAACATAACCTAAAAATTATTGTCCTCCAAAAAGAAATAGAGACCCAATATAAAATTTCCCGCCAAAGTCCAACAAAATGGCAGAAATTGTGAAGAGAAGCATAGTTTAGTGAATCACGGTTTTCATAAGGAAATCGGTTGTTTATAATCGGGCGGGCAGTTTGAAAGAGCCGCGATGCGACGCCAGTCAATTACAGCGTTATACCGATGTCGTTTGGTAGTACGGCGAGAATTTGCAATAAGAAGCGAGGCAGAGATACGCCGCTATGCTGCGTGGTTGGCTTTTATCCGACTTTATCCCCGAAAGTTCGCCGGGGCCATAAAGCGTGCGCGCGGGCCGAGTTAAATCAAATTCGTTCCGCGAAACGGTGTTCTCTGGGAAGCATGCGTTCCACGCACGCAAACGAGATTCCGCGGCGACATTCCCAATCATTCTTCCGCGGTGTGTGCCATTCACGGGGTTATAAGGCCGCTTCTTCGTATCAGGAGCGCGAGGGAAGAAGGGACGAAAAAGGAGCAAGCTCGGAGGGAAGACACGGGGTGGAACATAAATTATTAAACGCGCTTTTAACGATTTTTCAAGCAACAATTCTGATTAACCGTGAAGGGACGGCTCGATAATTTGCGGTCACATTTAAATCACGCTCGCGGTCCCGAAAGGAGGCAGGCAGCGTTTTCGTTCGGGGCTAAGTGCATCGAGTTTTATCGTTATTACGAGCGTGAGAAGAAATAAGAAGAAAAGGGCGCGAGCTTTCGCTATCGCCAGTCCAATAAATATCAACGCGGGCAACAAGGTAAATGCCTAATCCCTTATAACTCGGCCGGAAATTCTTCGAAAGGAGCCGTACAGTTTCCGAGAAGTACCCTTTGCACGGGGTCACCGCGGGCAGAAATGGTCGCTCGACGTAAAAAAGAACAAGGTGGCATCTTTGGATCGGTTCGCGTGCGAATCGCGTACGCTTTCGGATTCGCTCGCGAGGGCACGGCGCGGACCGAGCG
This sequence comes from Megachile lagopoda, assembly GCA_036983795.1. Lineage (NCBI taxonomy): Eukaryota > Metazoa > Arthropoda > Insecta > Hymenoptera > Megachilidae > Megachile > Megachile lagopoda. The sequence continues at coordinate 8,373,637 of CM072785.1, read as the reverse complement.
GAGGTCACGCGCGTGACATACACACGCGCGGACGTTCAGAGCGCGTAGGGCACCCCAGGCTGGCGGTGGTCTGCCAATGGTCCCGCAATATTTCATAATTAGCCGTGATGCCCGTACGTCGTGAATACACACGCTCGTGTTTATCCGTGCGAGCACGCGGGCTGTTCGATCTTCGTTGTGCACACGTGGGACCCTCGTGTCCACTCGCGCCCTCCGTCATGCTACGCCACGATGTTGTGCCTACACATCTCCGATTAAATGCCGTATTAACTTCGGGGCCCTTCATATTTTAGGGCCGCGGCACGGACGGGACCGCGAGAAAACGCTCTCGTGGGGGACGACGCGAGGGGAAAGTGTTTTTGAAGTGTAAAAGGGGAGAAGATTGTAGGAGATACCCTGATCGAAATATGAATTCTAATTTGACGCTCCGAAGAGTTATGTTCGTTTGATTTTATACTTTTTGTCGTAATAGTAGTACTTTGGTAGGTCCTTTTGATCTCACCGACAAAGACTTCCCTGCATTTTTACTGTATTCTGTTCCCCTCGTAATTGAAAACCAATAGATTCTCAGTGGTGATTATCTAGCTACTTATAAATTAATGACTATTCAATTTAAAGGAAGAAGCGAGAGCTGGATGATCATCCGAGATCATCTAGCGTAATCTAAGATCATCATTTAGGATCATCTAAAATATTCTGAAATGATTTAGGATCATATAGGATCATTTAGCGTCATCTACCATCACCAACGCTCACGTAGAATCATCTACAACTAAGTGCGATCATCTACGTTCATCTACGCTGATTTACGATCGTCTATAATCAACTATAATCATCTATGATCAAGTATGATTATTTACGTATAAGAATCTACGATCACTTATGACTATATATGATTATCTACAACCCTCTACAATCATCGACAATCATCTGTAATCATTTCTGACCATCGACAATCTAGATATAATAATCTACGAGAATATACGATAAGTCATGTAGCGCATCTACAGTCGATAGTTCGAAACTAGAATTTAAATTTCGACATGGATAGCCTGTTCGCGAAAAGGGGGTAAAGGGAAATAAAACGAGCTGGCAGAAACGAAGCGTCGGGAAGAAGGGTGAAAAAACGAATCCAAGGAGTCGGAACAAGCGTAAAGTTAAAGAGGACGAAGAAGCGAAAGAGAAAAATAGCTAGGAGGGGAAGAAGCATCTCACGTCTCGAGGTATCGTCAAGTGATTTACGCGCACGAATGTGGCGTAGGTACGATAATTAAGCGAGGAGCCGCTCGGGCCCCGATCGGGCCGGGGCAGCTTTTCACTCTTCTCCATTCGGCCGCGTGGGCGGTCTCTTGGGGCCCCGTCCAGATTTGACACGCGTATCATAACCCTTTCGACTTAGTTCTCCCGATTGCTTGCGTGTGCGTGCTTCTACCTGTACGTGCCGCTTGCGGGCTCGCGGATTCTAGCCACAAACACCTCGCTGAAATCCGAACAAGTGGAACAATCTGCTCGAATTGGAAGAAGGTTGTGTACCTGTTTTCTACACACTTGTTATTTCGAATTTCAACAATTGGAAGCTTCATTCAGAAACCTTTACGAGAAGAAATAAGACCTGCAACTTTCTATCCCTAGAGCCCCTTGCGCAGGAAAATATCGAGGTTCTAACCTATTGAGGTTAATTCTTTCGTTATTTATAAAGGAGCTATCGTGTTCAGAATTGTTATTAGAAAATGGATACTAGCTGTTTCGTCGGAAACGAGAACAGTTAGCGGTCTGTTTCTGTGAAACGGGCCACAATGTCTCCCTGAAGTGATTTGATTAAAAGCACGATCGTGAAAGTAAAATATGAACAGCAGTTTCATCGTGAAATTCGTGTTACCGGTTAACTGGAGTGGAACTTTGCAAGATAAACGACCGTGGCTGGCTAGCACGATCCTGATTGAAATTGGATCAAACGGTACAAACAATCGATCCCGACGCTATTCTGTGTCGCGAACTTTCGTTCCTGGATGCCCGGAGGCTTTTTGTTTTGGCCGTCTACCATTGTCGAAGCGAAAAAAGGGCCGCGTTGTATTTATGGGAAACGATAGCTCGCCGGATCTGGTTCCATTTGCAATTGGATCAAGCAAGACAAACGATCGATCAGCTCGCGTGCTTTACGAGGACGTCGACGATCAACGTCGCGTCACTGTTCATCGCGTAACAACGCGGTATAATTCGGACTCGGGCAACCGATTAATCAATGACGTTATCCGGCGTCCACGCGCGTACATACGTCCTCTCGATATTTGCAACGTTAATGCCGAACTAGATCGTGGCAACGTTTGCCCTCGTCCCAACGTGGAAAGGGAGACGGATGAACGGGGACGCGGTCAAGTGGGGTGGTCCGTGCGTCTATACAGTCGTTTTTCTACCTATCGACTATGGCGGTTACCTCTCGGCCTGATACACGCCCTAGGAATTCGCGAAATCCGAATGCAACTGGCAAATTGCTGGCCAAGAATCCGACGGTGGAATTCCATTGAACGAAATGCCATCACCGTGTTCTTACCTGGACGCGAAGGAATGGAACCTGGATCCTGATTTCGAGCCCCTCCAGCTACCTCCGATGCGGGACATGTGCTGGACCTTCAGTTCAGAGCTGCTACAATGTTGTTCGAACACTTGTGTGGTTATAAATTACACGAAACGGGTTTTTGATACTCGATTGTTGCAGCTGAAGCGTACACGGGCAGCAAAACACGTTGCAGCTTCAATTGTAGATGTAGATAATTACTTTCCAAGTATAAGCTCTTTACTTTTTAATTTCATATTTTGTGACACGACACCATCACCATTTAAAGCTTGGTTACGTTACATTTGAGGCATCGGTGAATCTTATGAACAATTTGATCTAGAATTTAATTTAATGTTTTTACAGTTGAAGAAACATTTTGCAGTTTATTACTTTTAATAGTTTTTCAAGAATTATACAAAGATATTTGAACATCTCAATTTTGAATAGCTATAATGATTGTTTCCTTGAATATTGTTCGTATTGTTCCGACGAATTCTGTTCAAAGAGAAGATTGGCCACTAAATGGTGGTTTGAAACAAGAAGATGAAACTACTTACCAGAGTGCCTGAATAAATACTTCTTAGGATACTCTAATGCCTTTTAGTTGAAGCGATAATACACGGCATTTGGGTCTTTCTGCCTCTCTCCTTGCGCTGTCTTTCTCCCTTCTGCTTGGTACACTCGGTACCTTGACGGTAAATCCTTCGTCCTCTTCAGGGTTGAGTGCTATGGAGAGTTATCTACGGATTAGAGCTCTATAAGGACTTGGTCAAAGTGGGCTCAGAGTAGAGGCCACTTGAAGAATACACGCAATGTTAAAGGGCGATGAGAAAAATAAGATTCAGGGGTGCTTTGAATAAGAATTTGCTCATGAAATTTTCTATTAATATATTGATTTTCAGATTTGGGAATTTTGGTAATTTGGCTATTTAAAATTTGTTAATTGGGGAATTTCAGGATTTGAAAATTTAGGGATTTGGGATTTAGGGGATTTATGATTTTAGGGATTTGGGAGACTTGGGATTTGGGGGATTTGAGGGATTTGGGATTTTAGGGATTTTAGGGATTTGAGGGATTTGGGATGTTGGGGATTTGGAACTTGAGGGTTTTGGGCATTTAGCGATTTGGGATTGTAAGGGTTTGGGGATTTACAGATTTGGACATGTATCAATTTGGGTGTTTAAGGAGTTGGGGATTTACAGATTTGGGCATGTATCAATTTAGGAGTTTAAGGAATTGGGGATTTAAAGATTTGGGCATTTAGCAATTTGGGAGTGTAAGTTGTTGGGAATTTAGAGATTCGGGCATTTAGCAATTTGGAAGTTTATGGAGTTGGAGATTTACAGATTAGGCATTTAGTAATTTGGAAGTTTAAGGAATTGAGGACTTAGGGATTTGGATAATTCTAAGTTTACGAATTAAGATTCTTAGTGACTTGCAAATATGGGGCTTTAAAGATTTAGAGACTTTGTGATCGAAGGATTTGAAGATATGCAGACGTAGTAATTTGAGAAGCAACATGAAGACTGGAAAATTGGACCCTGTAAAGTTCAAAAACTTGCACATTCAATGATCTAAGATTACTACAACCGGCCGTTTGTCACTGAAAAACTCTAAGACAGGCATCTGCAAATTACAGAGATCCGAAAATCCAGAAGCATACACATCCCTCAAAATCGGCATCATGTGGTCTGCCACGTGTCATATCGAAAGGAAATAAACGTTGCAGGCGATTGTACGTTGACGCCGAAACACAGTGGCGGGTGATACGGCGTCGGCCATTAAGGAAATTCGTGCAGGATGCAGGACGGTGATCAAAGCGTAAAGTGACCGATACTGGCAAGCGGGGAAACGCGGTCGGTTTGGTGTGCAGCCTCTATTTCAGGCCTGATATTTCAGTGGCGTGGCTGACAAATGAGCGGCAATTGCTACTTGGTACACCGGCGGTGCACGAGCAACCGAGCCAGCAGCCAACAACTTTCTATCGCGTAGCCAACCGCCGGCGAAGGCAAATGATTTACCCCGTAATACCGATAGCTTGTATGATCGATTCGAGCATTAATGCCGGGCCCGGATGCACGATCGAGCATTGGCGGTGCGCGACGCCCGCCGAATGTATTTCTCTCGGCATTACACGCCGGCATCGATGCCCGATACCAGAAGAGAACCTCACCGCCGGCATAAGCAGCAACGGGGATTGATGTTTGTACGCGTACGCCCGGCTGCCTACAAGAATCATGTATATTTACGCAGCTTCCTGCGCTTCCAGCCGGTCAGCTCGATTCGATGTCGAATCGCACGCATGAAATGTCGGCTAATCCGCGCCGATCTGTGATTTATCGAGCCTCCCCCTTGCGATTAACCATCCTCCTACGTGGAAACGATTCTGAATGTTTGATGCCAGCCCAATCGGTGATCGCACGGCTAATGAACCTCTAATACATTGCCGTCTATACATTTCGACTTATCTTCGATGCTGTTTTCGATGCATCGGGCCGCCTGTTCGTTAACGAGCTCAATTTTAATGCATATCTTGTGGACGTTAAACGTGCTTGCCATCTTACTCAACTTCTTCGATTTCTTTTATGGCACACAGGCTTTGTTTTATGGGAATTTTTTGGAAGTGGGTGATAGTTAACGAAAATCTTTCACTTAGTTTGTAGGGTGATGTCCAGATGTGACTGTTTCAGTCTTTACTTTATGTGAAGAATTGTACAAGGGAAATTATTTTGATGCCTGAAGCGTGTTTACTTATTTTACTTCTAGGATGATCAAGTGTGGAACCCTTTCAATCATCATTTTATGTAGAGAACAATTATATTGTGCAAGGGAAATCATTTTGATGGTCGATGGCTGAAAACTTTTGACTAATTTTGTTTCTAAGATGATGTCCAAGTGTAACTCTGTCTCAGTCTTCATTTTATATAAACGACAGTTATACTGTACAAGGGAAATCATTTTGATGGTCGATGGCTGAAAACTTTTGACTAATTTTGTTTCTAAGATGATGTCCAAGTGTAACTCTGTCTCAGTCTTCATTTTATATGAAGGACAGCTATACTGTACAAGGGAAATCATTTTGATAGTTAATGGCTGAAGACTTTTGACTAATTTTGTTTCTAAGATGATGTCCAAGTGTAACTCTGTCTTAGTCTTCATTTTATATAAAGGACAGTTATACTGTATAAGGGAAATCATTTTCATGGTCGATGGATGAAGACTTTTGACCGATTTTGTTTCTAGGATGAAGTGCATGCGTGACTCTGTCTCAGTCTTCATTTTATGCGAAGAACAATTATATTGTGCAAGGGAAATTATTGTAGTGTATGATTCTTAACGAAGACCCTTGATCCGTTCTGTTTCTAGGATGATGTTCAAGTATGACAAACCTCCATTTTATACGAAGAAAAATCGATTTGCTGAATGATGTTTAATGAAGATCCTCGATTTATTTTACCTTCACGAAGTCCGAGTCGCTTACAGTCTTCATTCCACACGAATCATGTTCCATACAATTATCTTCATACGAAGTGGAATCACAATGAAAATTGATTGGATGTACGACTAATGAAGTTGATTAATTCATTTGATGCCGTGAAGATGTTCAGAGGTGATAGTTTTATGCGAAGTTAAATTATATTGTAGGAAAATTGTTTTGGATGTTTAATGAAGATCCTTGATTTATTTTATTTTTATGAAGCTATCCAAGAAAGCCTTTCCATTTGCAATTGTCATGCATATTTCGCATTGTCTCGTATTTCGTCTTGGCCAAAGCGGAACCGCGTTATTGACGTATTGCGGTAGCAAAACCGGTTTCCTGGTCGCGACTGGTCGGTCGGGTCACAAGTAAAATTATTCCCGTCATTAAACTGACGTCCCGGCGCTCTGGAGATGAGGGCGCAACGTTTACCGGTTTTATGAGCACTTGCGTTTTACTGGTTTAATCTCTGCGAGTTCGCGAACCCGGCTGCTTCCAACTCGCGTGCACACCTATTTCAACCGCCTACTTTTAGATCCTCTAATTCATCCAGCTTGCGTTCGTTTCTTGAAATCTTCATTGGCCAACTAATTGACCTGTTACCTCCTTTCGTTCACCATTCCGTATGGGTTTCTTCAAACGTGAATTATTCTACCATGTTTGATTTTACTGTATCGTTTCACTCTGTAAGGCGGTAATGGAGAATACGCGATAGATCTACGTTAATTTGCATTCTATATGAACACAATGTTTAGTTTCTGATACTGGGCCAAGTTCTGTGCGGTAGACATTTTGGGGTTTGCTGGTTAGGTTTTGGAGGACTTGGAGATTTGACAATTTTGGAATTTGAGTAGTTGGGGAATAGGAGATTTTGCGATTTAGAGACTTGCTTTGAGTATTGGGGCATAAAATTGAAAATTTCAGGATTTGGAACTTTGAGATTTGGGGAGTGTAGAAATTCGGTACTGCAGAAATTCGGGAATGTGAGAATTTGGAAATGTGGGAATTCAGGAATGTGAGAATTTGGGAATGTGGGAATTCGGGAATGTAAGAATTCGGGAATATTGGAATTTGGGACTGTGAGAATTCGGGAATGCAGAAATTCGGGAATGTGAGAATTCGGGAATATTAGAATTTGGGACTGTGAGAATTCGGGAATGTGGGAATTTGGAAATGAGGGAATTCGGGAATGTGGGAATTCGGGACTGCAGAAATTCGGGAATGTGGGAATTCGGGACTGCAAAAATTCGGAAATGTGGGAATTTGGGAATGTGGGAATTCGGGACTGCAGAAATTCGGGAATGTGAGAATTCGGGAATATTAGAATTTGGGACTGTGAGAATTCGGGAATGTGGGAATTTGGGAATGAGGGAATTCGGGAATGTGGGAATTCGGGACTGCAGAAATTCGGGAATGTGGGAATTCGGGACTGCAAAAATTCGGGAATGTGGGAATTCGGGACTGCAGAAATTCGAGAATGTGGGAATTCAGGAATATGAGAATTTAGAAATTTACGCAGTTGGTCACTTCACAATTCGTTTCATTTGTCCTAGCACAAGTGCAACAATTTATAAAATAAAAAACTTATAGATTTGTGACTGGGAGACATAGAAACAAGTCCTCAATTTTCAAATTTCCAAATGCAATAATTACACTACGAAAGCGATTCATTCGCTTTTCAAACTCCTAACTTCCCACAATCGAGCTTCTCGGAGTTCTCACTCACCCCATCATGCCATCAATCACCGGAAACATTATGGTTTCCTCTGAACGAGGTAAAGTTGTTTTCCACGGAGAATTCGTGAAAACGCATCGGATAACGGATGCGTTTCTGTTCGAGACGAACGAGCTTTTTCTTCGATTCAATGGCGATTCGTGGTCGAAGTAGAGGCTACCCATCAACTCTGTCCAATTCTGTATGGTTCGTCGTAATATAGTTGGATGAGGACAACTCTAAAAGCATCCGTGTCGTAGCGAAGTCGTTAGAGATAGTTTTACGACATGGCTGCTCAGATAGCACGCAGAAACGACAGGAAGCAACGTGAAGCATCAGCAACATCGGCTGAAATTAATCTACGTTAGTTTCTAAACGATCTTCGAGATAAAACAAATATTTCACCCGTGTCTGACAGCTTTAAAATATTCAGGTTCGCGATTTTCCTCAACTATTCAGGAGTGAAGCTTATTTAAAAATATTCTAGATTAAGATCTTTTTAAAATATTCACGTTTTAACCCCTTGTACTATTTTGACGAGCCTGACTCGTGACGCACTGGTACTTCAGTTGAGATCAATTTTACTCGAATTTTAAATATGCTTCAATTTGAAGTTCAAGTCCAATTATAATTTGCATAGTCAACGATTGCATAATACCATGTTGTCATAACATTTCAACATTCTTTGTCTGTTTCAATATTGTAACTGTGTTTAGTTAGTTCTGACTGACGCACCTGACAAATAGGTCATAGTGCAAGGGGTTAAATTTCTCTGCTATATTCAAGTTTAAAACGTTTCTAAAAATCCTCAAGATTGACGCTTCTTTTAAATAGTCAGGTGTGATGTTTTCCTGAAATATTCAGGATAGAATCGTTTTCAAAAATATTCCGGATTAAAACTTTTCCGAAAATGTTCAGAAAGAGACGTTTTTAAAGATATTCAGGATTGAGACGTTTTAAAAATATTCAGGATTAAAACTTTTTCGAAAATGTTCAAAATTGAGACTTTATTAAAAATATTCCGGATTGAGACGTTTTCAAAAATATGCAGGATTGTGATTTTTTTAAGAACAATCAGGATTGAAATCTTTTTAAAATATTCAAGTTCGAGACTTGCCTCGAATATTCAGAATTATATTGTCACTCGTATTGTAGCTAATGATTCTTTATCCAACACGAATATTTTCCGAAAGACTAGAAAATTGAGGTAGTGGTCTCTCGTTATATTGCCAGCTAGAGACTTCTGGCTGAGCAATTATTTGGTGGTTCACGGGGTACACTGTTCTCACGGTTGCTCCTTTGATTTCAAGACTTCGACACTTTCCTCCCCCCGCGGAGACAGAGACGGAAAAAGGGTGAAAGACGCGACTGAAGGGCGGTCGAGGGACTTGCCCGCATTGCCGGGTGCACTTTAACGGGCAAGAGCGGCTTTTAGAACAATAGCACTTGGGGGTCTCGAGTGCGTTACCTATTCTTCTGACCAGCAGGATTATTATACGTCGAGAGAACGGGCCCCATTGCCGGATGCCGTAAAGTAGTTAGGAAAGAAGAAGTACGAGCTGGTTTCGCGGGAAAAAAGAAGCTCGCATTGTTTCGTGCGAATTAAACTCGACGCAATCTTTGCTATCCGTTCGTTTACCACCTTATAAATAAAGGTCTTCTTAAACTGACCAATAATGGATTGAAATTAATTTAACCCCTTCCGAAACCCTTGGTTTCACCTCTGTCACCAAGGAGTGAATCAGGTGACGTTTTACCGTCACGTTTTAAATTTACGAGCGTGAAGGGTTCAAATTTATGAACGTGCAAGCGTTTCTCAATCGTGGAGCAAATAAATTAATGTGTCGTCGGATCGATTTCATCAGCGGATGATTGGTAAACGCGTGAGAACGCAAACGCGTCGCGGAATGTTCGTTCGAAGAATTCTCGAGCATATTCATTGCGGTTACGAGGAAGCGGACAGCTCGTAATACGCTCGCCAGACCGCCTACGTCAAAACCGCAGCTGCGAAGCGGATTGTCTCGCAAACCGCACACCGTGCAGGAGTTGACCGATTCGAACGCGGTTGCCATTTTTCGCAATGCGTACCCGTAGGAAATCACATTTTACATGCTGCGTTCACCGCAGTCCTCAGAACGAATACACTGTTGATATTCCTCGGCGATACTGAATCAACAGTGATTTTTCTGAATACGTAAGGTGACTCGATTTTTAAGATGCATTTGAAAATTTTAGGATTCGATTATTTAGGCATTTGGGGATTGAAAAATTTGTGTGCTTGTGGATTTTGGGAAATAGGTGTTTGGGACTTGAAGAACTTAGCAATCTACGAGTTTGGGACTCACAGGACTTAGGAATATAGGAATTTGGGGCTTTGGGAGTTTAGACACTCGAAGTTTAGGGATTTGGGTTGTAGGGATTTGAAATGTAGGAATTTGGGTGTCAAGGTATTTGGGATACAGGATCGGAGGATGTAGAGTTTTTGAGATCTGGGTATTTGGTCTCGTGGAAATTGGAACGTAGGAATTGAGGATGTACGAATTAGGGGTTGGGTAACCTACGAATAAGAATGTAGGGAATTGGAAATGTAGAGATCGAAAAATATTGGCAAACCTCGATAATTAGAAAGGTGGAAATGTGACTCGATTTGGAATTTGTGAGTGTACAAATTTGTGACCAGTATTGATTCCGAAGTACTAATCATCCTAAACTACAGTACATGTACACAGAACCCCTCATCTTAATCCTCCATTAAAATCTCAGCACCGACAAATCGTGACTTGAAGCAAAAATGTACCCCTTGCATGTACTAACATTTCAATAATTAAAAAATCTTGAAAAGAATCACGACTTATTACAGTAATCGATCTTCGCCGCGTGCAATTTATGTGTCCACGTACAGAAGCGTATCGCGCGAGCGGCACCCGAGTCGCGCAAAAAAGACACGCGTGGAGCAAAATGGACGAAAGAAAGAAGCGGAGAAACTACTTTCGCGGACTGTACGCGGTTAAAAACCTGTGGTCGACATCTATATTTATAAGGCATCGCCGAACGAAGCCCTTCTTCCCCCCTCCTCTCGAATCCTTTGTAATTAAAATAATAAGATTAATGTTTCGCGCGCTGGCGCGCAAATTGAGCATTTATACATATGTAGCTGTCGGACAGCGGGACATAATGACTTTCGTTGGGGCCCCGTACACCTAAAATACAATCCACCTTTATAACTGCTATAATTGTACTCATTACGGAGAAGCTTGCCAGCGTGCGTGGCCGTATCAATTCACGCGGGGCATTTAAATCGATCGATTCCAGATAACGAACCAGTTAAGACCAATAAGTATCGGGAGCAACGTTATTTAGGGCGGCGCAGGTCGTGACAAAGTAAGGATTCGTTTGTCGAATTACTTTTTGTCCTCCATTTGCAACAGGTTGTTATATCGTTACTTATTGCTATTCTTCCGTTGGGACTCTTGCAAATCTTAATTGCCCTGTTAACTAGTTCGATATCTGCCGAAGATAGCGGACGATCGGACGAACGTGAAATATGTAAAAATATTAATAATGCTATAAATATCTGTCACGATGTAACGGTGATGTACGGCAAGATAGACAATGTGGTTTGGAGCTGTTAGTATAGAATTATAGTGCTTTTTACTTGTCATGTGCATTAGTTTCTGATTTACATACTCATGTATTTAATCTTTGAATGCAATATGGAGATCTGTGGAGATTAAAAAATACTTGGACATTGGAATATCACCATGCGTTATATCGCCATGCATCATAATTGTTGTAGGTTATAATCGTCATGTATAATTTCTGCAAGTTATCGTATCCTCACACACCGTAATAGTAATGTGTTATATTGTCGTGTGTTTGGTTGATTACGTAATTGTGCGTTAACTGCGGTGCGTTGTAATCGTTGAGTATGTTCATCGCGCGTTATAATCACGGTGCGTCGTAATCGTCGCATGTATAATCACCGCACGTTACAATCGCTGTGCGTTATAATTACCATGTATTATAATTATCTGTTACAGTCGCTATGTGTTATAATCGCTGTGCGTTGCAATTGCCCTACGTCGCATTCGCCGCGCGTTTGAATCACCGTACGTTACAACCACTGTGCGTTATAATCGTTGTGCACAGTAATCGTAGCACATTATAATCACCGTGCAAATTACTTGTACTAACCTTACGTTACAATCGAGTTATAATTGCTGTGCGTTGCAATTGCCTTGCATCGTATTCGCCGCGCGTTGAGATCACCGTACGTAACAATCACTGTGCGTCGTAATTATCGCGTTATAAGTACTTCTACAATCGTCAAGCGTTACAATCACCATGCGTTGCAACGTACGTCGTAAATACCGTACGTCAGAACCACCGTGCGTTATAATCATCACACTGTGCCACTTGTCCCAAAATTTAACCCACATGGAACAGCTATAATCTTCCTTACTAAAATTAGTTAACCAACACACAACTTTACCAACAAGAACCCCGCATTTACAAAATTTGAGAAAATTTTGTTTCACCAATTGTACATTCGTATGAAAAGTAAATTGTACATAGCGAGAGTAAAAACTTTTACGTAGGACTGTTCCGGTCGACCACAATGCATGCATAAAACCTCTCGCGAAGCACCTAATCGAAATGCGAGGTTCATTTGACCGCGGGTCCGTGATCGCACGAATCCAATCGGTAATCGAAAAAACTTCGACCGACCCTTTTTCCATCTCCTTTTTTTTTCTTTATTTTCGTTCTGTCGTTGGTCAGAACGGTCGAGGGAAGTCGTTCGTTAGCTATCATTTGCATTCGCTCGTTCGTATTAGTTACATCCGAGCGGTTGATCTAATTAGCCGTCGAACTTAACGGATCGTTAGCACATCCACTATCGTGGGCATTATACAGTCACCGACAAGAGGGTTCGAATGGTCCGGTTCGTCGAAAGAATTATCGAAATTATCGGAATCGAAGAACGGAACAAGAACGCGCGACATGTCGTACAAAGTGTTCCACTCGACAGTGTACAACTTAACTGCCGATCCTGAACCGACTGGAACCTGTTCCCTGAACGGTGTCTCCGTAGCGATCGTTACACGATGAGGTTTTATATAACGACAATTGCACGGTGTTTCGTGATATGGGTATGAAATAACCACTGTGATAATGCTTACATTGTTTTGGAAATTATTGCTTCTTTTTGGCAGCAAATTAACGAAGGACATGTACGGCTCATATATTTACATTGTTCATATTGAGAATACATATCCCTAGAATACATTCCTAAATTTTCAAATTCTGGTATTTCTAAGAGGCCAGATTTTGAAGTACCAAAAGGTACAACTTTACAATTATCAAGTTTGGAAATTGTCAAATCTTTACGTTATTAATTTTCACATTCTCAGATCTCAACATTCAGCAATTCGCATATTCTCGAAGCTCAATACTGACAAATTTTCACATATGTTACCTAACCTAGAAATCCTAAAAGTTCTAGGATTGTCAGACCTTATTAGAATCTTCACATTTCAAAATTCTTTCATTTTCAGAATCCTCACATTTCAAGTCTGCATTTGTGAAAGCCCAAATCTCAAATTCCAAATTGTACTGAAATGTCCACATTATCGTATAAAAGTTGATACGAAAGTCGTCACTAAATTAAGCAACCGTGCACGCAATGTTTCGGGAATCGAAAACGATATCGTTTTAAGGTCTCGATAGGGAAATTACGCGAAAGATAACCGGCAATTAATTCGATAGGCCGGCGTTCCGGTTGGCATGCAACTCTTCAACGGTAACCGATAAATCTTACGTTGACACGGTGTTCCGCGGGGCTGAAAGCAGCCCGGGTTCGTTAATTTATACCAATCGCGAGGTACTCTCGCACAAAGAGGCCGTAATAGCGTTCCATGCTTATTCCATACGGAATTTATTTATTACTATCGTCGTTCAGCTCGTTTCAAGTGCCGACATTCGGCATCGCCTCGCTCGCTTCCACCGTGTACGGCCAGAACTCTTTCGCGGGGTGCCATATTTGCTGCTTACTTTCTAAATTCTTCCAATAACGAGTCCCGACGTGTACACGTGTTTCGCGTAAATACATCGATGCGCATACGTAATAACGTCGATGCGATCGTGCCGTGGAAATTCCATCGCGAAATAGGAAATGTGGGTCGCGGATAGCCACCTGTACCATATGCAACTGTGAGAAAATAAACCTTCGGAGAATGCTACTCGGTAAATTTCGATTGTCTACTTTACCGTCGTCGAGACTGATCTAATGATAATTGTAAAATATAAACTTGGGCACTTTCTTATTATTGCATAGAATCTACACAAAATGGATTAAATAATCTACACTGTACACTATTACGTCTGCAACTATTATGGAGCCGTAATAAATATTTTGGCAAAGGAAAAAGTTGTTCAGAATCACCTACCACCCCTTTTCGGCTCTTACAGTAATTGTGGGACACTCTGTATGTATGTATGTATATGCATATTATATTTATTACATGTATGTATATGTATAATATTATATTTATTACATGTCTGTATATGTATAACCTTATATTTATTATATGTAGGTATATAATGTATTCATATAATTTATTATATGTATGTTTATTATATTTCGTCACTTATGTGTGCGTATGGAGTATGGAGTTCTGACGCACCTGACAAATCGTTGAATAAGAGGTTATGTTGTGTGTACTATCTTTCATAAGGGATATTGAAAATATATTAAATTGCAAAAAAGTTGTAGTTAGATATTCAACAATCTCAGTATGACCTTAATAACCTTATCATGATCGAATTAAATTAAATTAGGTTCAGTCAATGGTGATCGTGTCGATGAACGCGTTAACACCGATCGAACAATAATCGCGAAACTTCCCTCGATCAACGTCGGTTTTTAATTATCTCGCGAGAAGAAAGGCCACGCTTTTAATATATTCTAACGAACTATTTTGGTCCGCGACCGGTAATTAAGATTGATGGCGAGTTCGAATGCGTAATTGCGCTGGACGGAGGCTTTCCTCTTCTTCCTTTTTTTTTCGTCGCTGCGCACTTCATCAATCAAATATCCTTTTTTATTTCTCCTTTCCTTGGAGCTCTCACTCGGACGATGGTGGCACGCATTCCGAGCAAGCTTCACGCATCTGCCGACGTGAACCGAGCCAGATGGATCGCATTGTGAATGCGCGAGGGCGTAGCAGCCCGCGTTTTGCACGCACAGGCTCATTGTGCCCGGGCAAAAAATCCACGGACGGTATGAAAGCTCGCGGAATCTTTTGCTTACGGAGACACTTTATGCAGGTCCTTGCGATCAGCGTTGCTAATGACCTGGTTACGATTGTGATAGGGTAAAAATTCACAAGTTTACAGATCTGCAGATTTGTAGATTTACAATTTTCTAGCTTACGAATTCTCACATTTTTACTATTATATTCCTGTATTCTCAAATTTCTAAATTCACTTCTTAAATTCACAATTCTTCGTAATGACAGCTCGCTAAATTTCCATTAGGTGCACTTCGTAATTTCACAAATTCCTAACTTATGAAATTTCCAAAATTAGTATTATCCTTACACTACCACGTTTTTAAACTTTCAAGTACACAGTTCTTTAAATTCTCGAACCCCCAAATTTTCACAATCTTGATCCTTAAACCTTAAATTCTCGAATCTTCAAGTTCTCATATTCTTACATACTCGAGTTTCTCAACTACTAAATTTTCAAATTTCTCGAGTCTAATCCTTCTTCAAGTCTAAACTTTCAAATCCGCAACCCCCAAATTTCTAAAACTTCGACTACTCACTTACTGAACTCCCCAAGTGTTCAAATTTACCTGGATTATGTAAGTGACCAAATTGTCAAATTTGCAAATCTGCAACCCCTAAATTTCTAAATCTTCGACTACTCACTTACTGAACTCCTCAAGTGTTCAAATTTACTTGGACCATGTAAGTATCAAAATTGTCAGATTTCTGAACTGTAAATTCCCAAATTTCGAGTTCTTAAATTAACTTGTGAGGACTTGCGTTAATCGATGGTCGTTCCTTAAACATCCCCTGTGAGTGCAACTGCCACAGTCTTCACTAATTTCCCCAACATATACCCAATCTCATTCACATCTAAACTGTCCACATCTAATATTCCAAACCGTTTACACCAAATATCGAAAGCATCCTAATACCCTAAACCGCACCTGTATCATCACAGACACTCTTATTAAAAAAAGACCCATGTTTCAATCGAACGAAGCAATCTGAAAAGAATCGAGGGCACTTGCGATATCAAAGTCGGCATTGTGCCGGTTCGTCTAGGATCGCGGCGTCTTTAAAAGCGTCCTCGCGAGTCGCTCAATAAATTAGCATTGTTCGAGTTGGCGAGTGAACGAGAGCGAGGGAGAGGATTCTCGTGGCAGAAACCGCGGCGGCGTTCCGCACCTGTTACCTTTTTTAGAGACACGCGGCGCGGACGAGGCGGGACGAAGAGGGAAAAGAATGGATCCCTTAACTCGCCAGGAACAGGGGAAGAGGGATCGTCGAGCGGGCTCGAGCGGAAAGCTCGCTAAACGCGGACGCGGCGAGTATGCAACGGCGGCGACTTAATCCGCTGGCCAGCACGGGTTAAGCCACTCCCGGATACACAATGCTGGCCACCCGGTTTCCGCTCTAGTTAGTGCGTAGAGCCCGTAAACAGAATGACAACATGAGCTCTAGACGCTCTGCAACCGAGTTCGTACTTGTTAGCCGAGCAACCGGCACGAAAAAGATTTCGCTCGCTGCTAAAGTGGCGACGCTGATTTGCCTCGGACGAAATGAAAATATTGTTTATCCAACGTGGGAAGGGGTTTTAAGGATTCTGGAATAACTGGGTCGATTTTGCTTCTCGTTTTATCGAGAACGAGCTTTTGTTATCGGAAAACCGATGGGTTTTGAATATTTCATTGAACCGGCACTTTTTTTTCCTTTCATTCCCTTTTGCTCTGTTTCGGGCAAGATTTGCTTGATAAAGGGCTCGCGAGAAGGGGTGATTTTTACAGGATTTTATTTTACTGGCTCTTTGTTGTTACTTTGGGAATTTAGCGTGTTTGCATTTTGGGACGATTGGGAAGTTTGGATTTTGGGGAGGGATTTAAAGGTGATGGACTTTTAAGGTGTTGGAATTTTAAGGTGGAGTTTGGAGATTTTTAGTATTTTTGGATGTTGAGATTTAGGGATGGTGGATTTTGGGGTTGGTGGAGTTTTGATATGGTGGGATTTGGGGATGTAGGAATTTGGAGGATATGGAAGTTTGGGACAATGCAATTTGAAGATGATTGAATTTTGATACGTTGAAATTTTGGGATGTTGAGATATGGGGATGCAGGAATTTTGGGGACGTTGAAATTTCAGGATGTAGGAATTTGAAGACTTTGGAATTTTGAGACGTTGAAATTTTGGGTTGTTGAGATTTGGGGATGTAGGCATTTGGAGATTATGGAAATTTGAAACAAAGCAATTTGAGGATGATTGAATTTTGATACATTGGAATTTTGAAAAAAACCTAAAATCTACAGAAAACCAATGAAGCTATAAGTAACCTAGAGAGTACTCTAAGTAAATCCCAGAAAAATCCCACAAAGTACCTACTTAAGTAGAACCCAAGCAATCTAAGAACGTAATGAGAATCCAAGAAGAACCTGTTAAGAAAGAAAGATCCAAGAAAGAATTGAGAGTTTTGAAAAATTCAAGAACATTGTGATAACCTAAAATTATTCAAAGTAGTCAAAGTGTTAAAATCAACCAAAGATAATAAAATATTCTGGGTAATCCGTCATAATTGTGTTATTGTATATAATGTATATAACGAAAAAGTTGTATTTCGTTCCAGCCGCAGATCATGTAGCACATTTTCGGTGTCCGATCATAAGCCGTTAAACTCGCCAGGTGTATGGCCGCCGTGTCTACGGAGGATAAATCACCAGAGGTTTACACTGTAGTTTATTGACGTCATAGTGCTCGATGGCTTCTGAATTTTACATCGTGTTCCCTAATGCGTTCCCTTGATAGAGGTTCGTTGTTTGCCATCGCTCCGATGTCAGTGTTGAAATTTCACCGTTCGAATTACGTTCTAAAAAATGTATTACCTTAAAATAAACAAAAGTAGAATTCAATAAAAACAATTAAATCAACGACCAACCGACGAATTACACGAAAGTATTTTTTTTACCATCGTTTAAATTCTGTAAAACTACATTCGGTTTTTATCGGTTCTCCTTTCTTCTTGGAAATTCGATAACCAAAATGTTTTTTCGAGTTAACAGCAGCATATAAATTGAATGTCTATTTTTCAATGATTATTACACGGTTCCCTATATGTTTTCTCGTTTCGCGGTGTTTGTAAAAAATGAAAAAAAAAAGAGGAAAGAGAGAGATTCAGCGTAACCATGGCAACGGGGTTGCATAAATAACGCTCGTTGTTCTCGGTCGCGAAATTTTCGCCCGGAAATCAATAACCGAATAATACCCGCAAGCCATGGAAATTAGTTCTCCCGAAATTTCGTGTAATCTCGGGGGCTTGAGTTCTAATATGTAAATCCTCTGACATAACGGCCAGTTCGTTTTAGCGTGCCCCGATTACCGCTCTTGCTGGCGGATTTCGCGGGAGAACGTTTACGTATTAACCATTCGCACGACATCCATGCGAATTATTAGTTTTCGATCGAAACTTTTGCGAACGCTCAGCTAATCGTCGGGTTCGAGCTAAAAAATTTGTCAAATATTTAAACTATTTGCAAATTCCCAAATCCGAGGATGACAAGGTACATGGATCTAAACTTTATGTTGCTAAATTGATAAATTTCTGAATATTTAAATCTTCAAACTTTCAAATAATTAATTAGTGAAATATCTAAATACACAGATTTCTAAATTTTTTAAAATTGATTGCATACCCTCAATTTTTAAACTTCCGAATTCTTGCACCCCCAAATTTCCAAATCCCTAAATTGCCAAGTTCCCAAATGACCAAATCTTCAGATGACCAAATACTCAAATTTCCAAATCCCTAAATTTCCAAATTTCTACGTTTCCAAATCCCTACACTCCCAAATCCCTAAATTCCCAAATCTCTACACCCCTAAATTCCTAAATCCCCAAATCCCTAAATTCTCAAATCCCTAAATTCCCAAATCCCTACACTCCCAAATCCCTAAATTCCGAATTCCCTAAATTCCCAAATCCCTACACTCCAAAATCCTTATACCCCCAAATCCCTAAATCTCCAAATCTCTAAATCGTCGAACCTCTAAATCCCCAAATTCCTAAATCTCGAAATTCCCAAACCCGAATCCCCAAAAAGTCCTAAAATTTGCACATCCACAAATTTCCCTTCTGTGTCCACCAACACACACCTTCTTTCCCATGCTTATCACCCAACGAGTATAAATCGGCTTGTTCGTATTAACTCACCCGACGCTTAATAAAAGTCACGGTAGATTATAGTCGGTAATCTGTACGCGTGATCGTTAATGGATTGCGCAATTAATTCTTTTCATTACTTTCTCTTGCACAAAGAACACGGGTGATTACAAAAGTAGATATATTTTTGTAGACGATCGTCACGCGATGTGGTTTTCCGGTCTCACCACACGCAGTTTTCCTTACATGGCTGACCACAAACTGTTCGCATCTACTGAGAGCATATGTAAGTAGTACATTACCTCGATGGGTAATTTTTGCATTGTAATTTCACACTTCATTGTGTACCACTTTGTCATGCTGAAAATAAGGGTTGACACGTTATAATCAACGTTGTTAATATTGTTGTGGAAGGATATGACCACTTTTAAATGTGTCGAAGAAAAAGATTGTACAAAACGTTTTGACCTTCTACGGGCCTGTTTTCGTATCCACTTATAATTATTGTACGAAAGGAGGCAAATAATAATAACAGTATAATGAAAGCACCAAAATGTAATGGAACATCGAATTGCATTGTAATTTTGACTTCCATAATAATTTATAACGTTCTATATTTTATTGGTGACTTTGTCATTCTTATTTTAATTATCTGATCATTCATTACAATTAATTTCATTTTCTACTATGTGCGATAAATAAATATATAGAATTTTATGTAAAAGAAAACATGAATGCTACATGTAAAAAATGAATACACACCAAACCTAAAATACACAAGATATAAAAAAATAGAAATGTGTACTTTGAATATCAATATTTGTATAAATATGTTCGATATGCTTGTCAGCGATACCGTAACGACACATCTAATTCTGTCGTGTAAGATATTAGCTTATTACCAATTCTGAATATCCATGCGTGTATTTACGATATCGTGCATGTCGCGAGGCAGAAACATGTCGAGATATCGCGTGTTCGAGTATCAGCGTGGAAATATCTCCGAAGCCCGGCCTATTTGGCGATGGCGGCGTCCCCGAGAAGACCTCTTTTCCATTTCCGCTCGCGGCACAAGAGATCGCTAGTCGTCGAGAGAAAATGCGCTTTCCTTTCGAGTTTTTACATTTGAATGAAGCCGAAAGGACAGAGAAGAGTAGACGGGAAGTTGCGAGCGAACGAACACGGTCGTGTTTCGAATTCGTTGGCGCGAACTACCGTCAACGCACTCTTTTCCTTCTTTTGCCACTTTTTCTCCCAATTTTCGCCCCCCCCGAGAGACCGCCACGGTAGTCGTTGATTTATTTATTTCCTCGTGTTTCGCGTTTCTCGTCCCGGTCCCCGTTCTTTCTGTTCATCCTCGCCTCGTTGTTGTTTCCCTTCGCCCATTTCGTTCGATTTCCTCCGTTCCGATGTCTTTGTCGTCGTTTGACGACGTTCGAGACGTCCCGACTTTGACGTCGCCCAGGAGCCGCCGATTTCCGGCAATTCGCTCCGACGTAGCACCGACCCGAAGTGCAGTATTCAAAGGTTTCACTTCTTCCTTCCTCGGGAATAAGTCTTCCTTCTTTTCCAGTTTGCTCGTCGCAACAGCCTCCTCCTTTTTTCTTCTCTCTTTTCGACGAGCATCGTCTGAAGTAACTTGTTCCATTATCGCCGCACTAAGAGACTGTTAACAGATGAAAGACAAACTGCGCGCAAGAGAACATGACGAGTGTGCTCGTTTGACGGTTGTGGCTCTAATTCGAGCGTCTGACGACGAGACGCGACTTTTCTTCGCGCGATTATTTGCGGACGCTTGTCGTGAAGATATGCGTCTTCCGAACAATTCGCAGCTTCGATTCTGTGACGAGCTGCTAATTTTTTATTTGCGAAGCTCCGCATGCTAATTCGTGATTCACGAAGTTACGATGTTACGACGTGATTCACAGTTAACTTAGACTTTTCACGATTTTAGAAACTTCACGATTTGCATTTATGTTTTTGACAAAATTTTGCGATTTAATTTCTTGATTTTTAATCGTTTACAAAATTACGTTCAACTTCGATATGTACAATTCGATCGTTAATAAATTTGGTTGCGTTGATTTTGAACACTTTACAAAATTATACACGTCGATTTCAAATCCTTTGTAAAATCACATGTGTCGATTTCGGATTTTTTGCAAAACATGTGCTGATTTTGAATCGTTTGCAAAATTGTACATGTCGATTTCTTCGGTGAAATTCCACATATTCAGTTTGTATCTATTGCAAAGTTATCCTAACCTCCAATTTCCAACCTACAATTTCCCGCCATCGAAATTGCAGTCGTACTCAGTTGCAAATATGTTACGTAAAGAAAGGAAACTGTAATTTCAACCCTTTCATGAAATTAATTTTGAACTGGTTGCATACATGAATGTACCGAGGAAAAATGAAAGTATCGATCTGAAGAAATTCTGACGATACGAAGGAAGAATTGGTTGGTTGGTAAGCGTTCTCTTCCCTCTCGTCTACGTCCCCTCCTCACTTTTGGGATTGAATTTTAACGTCGACAGAGTCGTCGATTTCCGGAAACGATCTTGGCAAAGGATCGTGCCAAGCTGCAGTCTCGAAGGGATCGATCGTTAGCTTTGATCTTATTGCTTTACGTTCTCTGCTCCCTTTTGTACCCTCGTTCCGACATTTCCTCCTCTCGGCAGCCCTGTCAGAATTTTTACAATGACTCATACAAATTGACTCCCTCTCTCTTCAACCTGTCTCACACTTCCCTTATCAAACGAAGTCAAAAATTGAACACGCAAATAAATTTATTTTTTACAATAAGCTAGAATATAAATGTTAATCGAAATTAGTTAATTATTCTTTTTCGGTAAAAAGTAATTTCAATTTTTCGCATATAGATGTACAAATTTTGTTCTCAAACTAAATTCAAAATGTGAATGAAACTTTGAACGAAGTAACAACTTTGTAACAACTTTGTAATTTTTATGTAACTTGATATTTCAATTAGGCATAAAAAATACAATTACTTTGAAAATAAAAAAATTGTCATTAACATCATTTTGTTATTAAGAAAACTTGCAAAATACAGATTTGAAAAAAAATCTGAATTCAATGATTGAATAATACGATGAATCGAAAACCATTGGCGCAGATTTTTTAGCAAGAAATATTTGGTCACGGATCGATTACGTTGCGTTAGGAAGAAAATAATAGCCGTCAGGATCGCGTTCGAAAGCGCATTAATCGCGGTTAAACACGACGCGTTACGTACGATCTTTCTTGTTTCGACCCGGTGGGGGCGATTGGTGATTTAATAAGGCCATATTTTGTATTGATTCATAAATACATCTTGCGTGAGCGCGAGATCGCGCAGCCACCATTAAGCGATTGATAGCTGTGCAATTTGTAATCAATAAATCTGGAGAACGATCTCTCCATGGTGCACCACTTGGATGCTCTCGAAGAAAGCCAGAATAAAAGACTTTTTCCAATCAGACATCGTCTGCATTATTTGCAATAATCTAAATAGAAATCTTTACAAATTGGTATAAATCGTTCATTTATGGAAAGCTCCATTAATTTAGTTCGGGTCTTTAATCCTTTCAAGGATGACATATGTGTTCGCAGATTGTACTTCAGTAACCAGCAATGTGAACTTGTGAACAATATGAACGTTTCTTCTTATCTAACTACTGTCAATTTACAAGTAAAACATATTTACAGATTTTTCCCACTTCATGAAAACCCTGAAGAGGTTAAAAGTTGAAGAAAATAAAATACATGGTAAGATTTGTAGATTTCTTATTAAAATGTTTAATGTTATCATATATTATATAACATTGTTATTTTCGTGGTCGTGTTCAGTGCATTTCATTATATGGCACAGATTGTACACACGATCTTTTTGCCGATGAGAGGTTCGCAAGAGGCCGCAGACACGCACGGCAATTTCGCAAGCTTGATTTTACGATGAATACTTTATCAGGCCGAGATGCAACTCTTGCTCCGAGCGGATAATTTATCGACGATAAAGAATGCAGATGAAAAGCACACAAAACCTGGCGTTGTTCGCGTCTTCTGCGCCAGAGTCACTCCACAACGGGATCTATCACCATGAAACATACTTATTTTCTGTAATACGCTTGTTCACATACGAACCTCTGTGTCTCTTGTTTGCTCGGGTAAGATTGCGCCTTCCGGTTCTCTGGAAACGTTGACGAAATGTATTTTTGTACTTCTATGTCTTTCGTCGTGCGCAACCAGACGTACAGTTTGCCACGACAAAATACAGTACGTATCGTAATGAAAAATTTTCTTGCGAACATTTTATTTGGCGCGAGTCTCGCTTGTGCAAGAACGACGTTGTTAATGACGTTGCTGCACTGGATGACCCATTTCCACTAAAAAATAAATTGTATCTTGGTACAGATGTTGAATCGTAGATGTAGAATGTACTGAGCGTAAAGATTTAGTAGAACTTTTTCTAAATAAAAGTGTTAAAACTTGCGGGGAAAACAATTGTGTTATGGTATAATATAATGAGAGTCGTTAAGAATGTACGTACTTTACATTTTAAAAGTTATATTCTTTTACCTTGTGTTTTAAAGGTTCACAATGTACACTGATTTGATGTGTTTCGATTTTCTAATGTGAACTGATTTGGGACAATTCGAGTTAATATGAACTGGTTTGATGTGGACCTATTTGGACTGGTTTAGATCTATTTGAATAGATCTTAATTGATTAGATTTAATTCGGATCGAATTGGACCCATTCGGCCAAAGTCGGATCAAATCGTTCCAAATCGGGCCAGGTCAATGTGAATTGGTCCAAATCGGACTAAATCTGCAGTATTTTTAATTTACTAAATTTCCAAATTACCACCTCTGTCAATTTCTTATATTTCATATTCACAAATTAGCAAATTTCCAAATCTGAGAATTTGTAATCCTGAAAACGCTGATGTTGAAAATTTCTAAATTGCTAAACTCCCTTGTTTTCCTAGCAGTTCTGCAATACTGAACCTTTCATAACTTTCCTCTGGTACAGAGGTAGATTAACTCGAAGTAGAATACTAAAAATTCCGAGTGTTTACTACCCAACAATCTATTACCCCAAAATTAAAAATCTCTGCAGTACACCAAAACCGTGTAACCCATATCGACGCTATAAATCTCAGGTACGTTATCAGATAATACAAGCAGTCGAACCTGGGAACATTAATCGAGAGCATATAATTAAACGGTCATGTGCGTTACCTCGATTCCGTGTGCTTTGGAACGGTTCCGTATCGATTCAGATCTGTGCCGTGTATTGGCGTGTGTATTAATAGAATGTTTCGGTCTAATCGATAATCCGACAATCGCCGGTACAATAAACAGAGCGCGTATGCCTTTCAAGAAGAGCGTTTCGATCGTAATCGGTTTTCATACAGATCGTAGTACGGATTTTAATATCGGGGTCTCGAAAGGTTCCACCGAAGAAATCCCATGGATTCGATGAAAAATCGCCCCGGTTATGGCAGACTCGGTACGGAGTCACGTGAACACACGGGACACGAAGGTGGAAGACAGTGTTTGAGCGTTTGCCAGGCGGTAACACAGCGTTCGCGTGTAGAAACGTATAAGGACGCGCGTGTACGCCGAGTAAACACACATCACTTCGGGGTCGACGTTCAGGGATCGTGCACGGAACGAGTCGTGAGCAGCCTAGAGCCGACACGACGCTGGAATTTCTCGACAAATAGGCGAATATGCACATAAATACATAACAAAGCCCCGTGACGGGTACCTCGAATCGCATAAGGACGCCGACGGACGAAAAGAAGACGACAACTAGGACGGCAACGGGAAGAAGAAGAATAAATGGAGGCGGAGCTCCGCAGAGAGGGACACTGCGGAACCGGCCGTGATTCCTCGTGAACGAATGTCACGCGTGCTGTCGACCGCTTACACCAACTCGATATAACTCACTTTATTACCGGTACGTTGGCTGGAAAATGAATTATTGAAAACGTGCCTCGAGACGCCGCGATGGCAAGCAGAGCGTGCGTCTACGTTAAGCCACTCGGCCGGCCATTAGTAGCACGTTAAGCAGTTTGATCGCTGGATATAGCCGCCGCCGCGTGTACCGCCTATGGCTTGGAAATTAAGAGCGACAGGGCCTCCATCGAAATTAATCCGTAATCGTTGAAAGCTACCCGGACATGAAATATGCCAGGCCTTTACACGAGAACCGCCACGCGAATAATTTACTCCGCGATTAATTATCTTCACCGAATTCGGTATCTCTGCTACTCTCTTATTATCTCGGTAACAGGAAGTTTTTAGTAACAGGTATTGTAATTGCCCTCTGACGACATTGCATTTTTTGCTTGCAACATTCTTATACGACTATCCCTTCTTAAGACACTCTTAAATGGCAGGTATTTTGGTAAATATTTAAACTTGTACTTCGTTGTTAGAATAATTACATAAGCTAAAAAATTTATTCTCTCTGAGAGAGTGTGAACTTGTATGTACTAATTATTGATCTAAATTTCTCAAGTTTGATCTTCAGATACTTCAACATGTAGCTCCTCGATTAAACTTTAGTGAAATTTTTAAATCCTTTATAGTTAGCAAATATTTGAAGAAACATACTTGTACAAACATCCCTGTACAAATCTAAAAATTACTACAAAAATATATCGAAATATTAATGCTAATAATGTGAAATACTGAACTTTCTAGTTATTGTATCCTGAAACTCGTCTTGCCAGAATCAAACTTGCAATAATAAATCTTTCGACTGTTTCTATTTCCATTTTGAAGAATCAGTTACCGACTCAGAATTCAATGAAATTCGTCGGGGAAAAAATAGACAGCGATGCTTTGCCTCGATAGTAAAAGGCAGTTCACGAAATCGAATCGAAAAGGAACAATGAATAGCATCGTGCGGCTCTCGCCGTATATGATGCCGCATGTAGGAACCCATGAACCATTGCTTGGTGGACCCTGGCGATGGTGAGGCCCCGAGGTCAGGGCCTTGCCCATGGTGTATCGTGAGGACCACAGCAGGGTGTCCATGCTTTCCTCTGTATTAATAACATGGCCCGGCCAGCTATACATTAAAGAAAATAATCATAATCGTGCGTAATACGTCCGGTGAATCGCGGTCCCATATACTCTCATTCGGCTAGAAACAAATATTACTTTTATTCTAGTATTAGACTTTTATTCTAGGTAGTAAGGGTCATCTATGGTTTTGCAAGTTTACCGTAGGTCTTACGAGATTTTCTACGTAATTAAACTTTGTTCCTCTGCACTGATTTAGATGGTATTCAGTTTAGAACATCCGCAATATAATAGGGTACTATTAAATTATTTGTCACTAGTGAAGCTTGACTTTTGAATAAGATTTATTGAAGTTGAGAATAATAATTCAAACGTCTTTGTCTTTACATTTTATTGAACCACCCCACAATCGTTCAAGAACACGTTGATCGGATTAATATCGAAGATGGTCGCGCAAGCAACGTAATCCGACGGATAAAGGGCGGTATCTTGTAAACAGCGAAAAATTAGATTTGTTTTTTAATTTAGCGTCGTAAAGCCCCGGCCACGTTCGTTAAGGTGCACGTATTGCTTAACGGGGTGTATATGCAAATTATGTACGGAATTAATTTTTCGCATGCTACGCATACACAGCCATGCACGGTTACATGTACGAGCGGATACACGCGGATATACGCGGATATTGCGAAATGCTAGGGCAAACCAATGGCCGCGACTATGCGTACAATTGATTACAGGCGTGATCGTCATACCGCGCTGAATCCGCGACATTCTCCTCGATCTTAGCTGCGGCTTCGACCACGTTCCCCGCTTCTGTTCCATAACAATCGATAATGATCCTCATTCTCTCCTTGTTCCGTCTCATACTTCTTTTTGCCTACTACCCTACATTTACACGATCACACCGATCATGCTCTTTTTACTAGGCGAATCTTTATTTTAGTTAACACTGGGTTTGTGGAAGTGCCATCCGGTGCAGCATCGTCATTTCCATACAATTACATAAAACATGGGAAATAGATTTTCGTTACGTTTTTCTGTAATGTATTTTAAGGATACTTCAGGTGTAACAATGACTGGCTATTTAAATAAAAATTCGTGTCATACACATACTACATATGTGTCACATACTACAATATCATATCACACAGTTTGAATGTGATAAAGCTGACTCGTATTTTCACTGCGATTGAATTTTGGTTCAATTCTAATCATAATGTACATAATCAAGGATTGCAAAATATGCTTCAACTTTCTTCAGTTGCTTTAACGTTTTAACAATGATTAGCTGTGAACTGCCTAGAAAATTGTAGGTTAAGAGGTTAAATATTGAACGATTAGTAACAGAGGGTATGTGAGTTGAGAACCGCTTCGATATGGTTGGTAAAAAATCTTTGTTGTGCGGGCCCTGCTGCACAAAGTCATCGAAGTAATTCCCATTACAAAGAGTCGAGCGTATGCACGTAATTTATCGAGCGGTCAGGTGTGAATGTAGATAATCGTAAATCAGGAGGGGTGTAAGGGGACATGGTTGTCTTATCGAGGCTGGAACCGTCGTTTCGGGTCGAAAGAAGCGAAGGACACGGAGGACGAGGGTTGCAACGTGTATGATGAAAATGATATAAGTTTACATAGAGGTAGGTATGTTAATGCACGGCATAAATAAAGGGGTGGTATTCGGTGCCTAATAGGACGCTAATTGTGATTATATACAACACAGGCCGTGCGGATGCAGCCTGAATTTTATATACCTATATAACATTTATTGCCGGTTGTCTGGACCGGTCGAGCACGGACCAGCAAAAATCCGCAACGCTCGGGAATTTATAGTAATGAAAGGATGGAGATTTATCGGGCGTTATTGCTTTACAAATGATCCGATATCCTGGCCCGCTCTGCTGGTACTCATAATGGTTAATTCGTGCAAGCAGGATCTTTCGAAGCTTCGCCATTACACGGATACGCGAGGAGAACGAGCTTTCTTCCGTTCACCAGCTCGCGTTTATTAATCGCGGACTGGCTCTATATATATTTCGTTTTTTTGCTTTCGTTTTTTGTCTTGGTTCGAATTAATCTCGACCACCATTCCGTTGATGGGGAGAATCAGTAACACACCGAGAGAATGATTGCTGAATACTACTCTCGAAGTTGTTCAACTTGTAACTTCTGTGTACGCGGCGATGCTTCGCCGTTCGCTTTTCGAGAATATCCGATGCCGATGAAACTTCCTTTTTATTTGTAAAATTGTAATACTTTCCTCGATAAATTGATTTTGTGCTCGAGGGAATGCGTTCGCTGATTCTTTGTTATTGTTATGGATTGTTTTCTATTTATTGAGGAAAAGGGAGGATAGTTGGATCTCAAAGCTTGCAATTTCTACATTTGTATTTCTGTACCTCTACATTTTTATATTTCTATGTCTCTAAATTTAGGTACATTTCAATTCCCATTTGTTCAAATTTCCAATTGTTCAACTTTTTATATTTTCAAATTTCCACTCATTCAAATTTCTATATTCTCGAATGTCTACTCGTTCGAATTCCTAAATTTCTAAATTTTTACTCGTTCAAATTATAAATTCCCAAACTTCCATTTCTTCAACGTTCCAAACTTTTAATTCTGTATAGGAAATTTGATATTCCCAAATATCCGAATTTGAAAATTACGCAACTCCCAAATTTCGAACAAGATTCAAGACATTCCGCGGAGCAAACGCGAATAAATTGAAGTACGATTGGTGTGAATGGTGGGATAGAGGAGAAAGAAAGAAAGGCGAACGGCCAAATAACTTTCGGTGGAATAGAAAAAGGAGCGACGGGAACCGAAGTCGGCAGTTTATGCAGCCATTACCACAGGTGAACGCCGCAAGCAATACGTTAGGTTACGCTGATTTAAAAGCGCTCTTAGATTCGGTCTACCTACTGCGGTTACAAAAGATCTCCCTTCTTCACTCTGCTTCTTTTCGCCTTTTGTTCTACCTTAGTACCAATTGTACTCTATTGCTGAAATAAATCTATCTCTTACTATAATTACATTTGTGACTTTATTTGTGAAGTATTTTAGCTTCGGAAGTAGACGTTGGGAGACATTTATGCATTTTTCAAGTTGGGAAGCTGGAAATTTGGGAATGTCGGAAGTTGGAGACTGAGGATGGAGAAAAGAGATGTGGAAGTTTAGATAAGGAACTTGAGAATTTTGGAATTTGAAAATTTGTTACTTAGAAAATTTTTGACATTACGAATTTGTAAGTGTTTGAGTTTCTACGTTTCTGAGTTTCTATGTGGCAGGATTTTTACATTCTCGAATTTCTAAGTGTCAGATTTTCTACATTTCCGAATTTCTATATTTCCGAATTTCTAAGTTTCTGAATTTCTACGTTTCTGAATTTCTACGTTTTCGAATTTCTACATTTCCTAATTTCTACGTGTCAGAATTTCTATATTTCCGAATTTCTAAGTTTCTGAATTTCTACGTTTTCGAATTTCTACATTTCCTAATTTCTAAGTGTCAGAATTTCTAAATTTCCGAATTTCTAAGTTTTGGAATTTCTACGTTTTCGAATTTCTACATTTCCTAATTTCTTAGTGTCAGAATTTCTAAATGTCCGAATTTCTACGTTTTCGAATTTCTACATTTCCTAATTTCTAAGTGTAAGAATTTCTAAATTTCCAAATTTTTACATTTCCGAATTTCAAAGTTTCTGAATATCTACATTTCTTAATTTCCAAGTGTCAGAATGTCCACATTTCCAAATTTCTACATTTCCGAATTTCTAGGTGTCAGAATGTCCACATTTCCAAATTTCTACATGTCCAAATTTCTATATTTCCGAATGTTCACATTTCTAAATTATTAAATTTCCAAATTTCTAAATTTCTAACACGAGTAACACGAGGCATTCTATCCCTCGCGCGGTATAACAAGATTTAGTCCGCATTTAGGGTGTTCCTCCCTGGTTCCAACGTAACTACTCCCACGTTCCGTTGATTTCCGTCTGATAAATCCGGCGAACTATCGAGGCGTACTGCAGATAAACTTTATTACGTTTTAAGGTGAATGCACGGGATACAGTGAAGAATATGAATTTTTTTCTCTTCGAAGTCGGTTTAAAAGGTCAACCAACCACTCGCATCGTCGGTATTTGTATTGGTGCTGCACTTGCATACAACACAAGGGAGCATATTGGATCGACGGCCACGTTGATGTCGTCCAATACTTGTTCTTTATTGGATGTAAGTGCAGCCAGCGTAAATAATCTTTTGTGCTCATTTTATTACTGCATCCGCCGGCGCATTTTTATGCCCTGTTATCTGGCCCCATGGTTTCTAGCGATACGAAAGCGAATAGGTTCCGTGCGCCGCGCTGATATCGTTGATGCACGGTTATGGATTTAGATTCGTCAACAAAAAAAGGAAAATTCGATGGTTCGTGGTCGGAAATGCAGGTACACGCTGTACGGAACGGAAACGAATCGAAGTTTTTTTTTCCCCCATTCGTTGTTACGTGTGCTGAATGAAATTACACGGTTGTTTAGTTGCTCGTACTAAATCTACAACGTTGTTATCGTTATTTCATTGAAAATATCGAGCACGGTTCCCGTTATTTGAGACCGTTTACGGGTTTAAAAATTCGATTTAATTCGTACTATATAGCCGTTGAATGGAATCACAAACCCGGCACAATTTGATTAAATAAAACATTTTTAATAACGTTGCTGTATAACCAGCCCGGCCAAACTGCTACTGTTTTATACTCTCGCGGCTCTCGTATACAATATTTATGAGATTTTTATGTGAAACTTTGACCATTACTTTTTACGTAGAACACCAGGGAAAAATCTTTTATCTTCAATTTTTTAACGAGATATTCATTTCATAAATTTCAATGAAATGCTGTAATTCATCTTTGTACTTCTATACTTGTGCATCTTTGGAAAATATATGTTTCGGAAATAAGAGGAAAATAAGATACGTTTCTAAAATAACTTGGAGACAATTCTTCTTGATCGCGAATGGTCTCAAGGTCGTTTCAATGTACGTTGAATTAGTGTGCACTTCATCTTCATACTTCTAGACTATTTTTGCACATCTTCAGAAAATACAGAGAAAAGATCATATGTCTCTAAAATAACTTCGAGACAATTTTTCTTGATCGCGAATGGTCTCAAGGTCGTTTCAATGTACGTTGAATTAGTGTGCACTTCATCTTCATACTTCTATACTATTTTTGCACATCTTCAGAAAATACAGAGAAAAGAACATATGTCTCTAAAATAACTTTGAGACAATTCTTCTTGATCCCGAATGGCCTCAAGGTCGTTTCAAAGACGTACGTTGAATTAGTCTGCACTTTATCTTCATACTTACATCATGTTCACAATATGTTCACAAGTATCTTACAAATCGAACAAGACAATTAATTCGTTCGAAAATTCATCAGTTATAAAGTAAGAATGACCTTGAAAAATCTGAAGTAACAAATGTTTCCTGCGGGAGATTCTCCATGAAAAATGATGATACATCTTGTTGCATTTTAGTGGCAGTAGTTATATAAAACGGTACTTATCGTGGCACGACCTGTATGTATTTTTGCCAACTCCTCCAAACAGCCGGTACAATTCGCCATATTTTACGAGTAAAAAATGTCGGCCAGGTCGACGCGTATAATTAAGCGGTCGCGTTAGTTTCCGCGGGTAGATTTCCGTCATTATTCGTCCGTTGTAATTATACAGTTTCCGGCATCGTTCACGCAAACGGCCGATTCTTTTTCTTCGCCCGGTACGCGCACGTATGTCCCCGGTCGTATGCTGATTTCCCCAGGATCCCATTGTTCGGTTAAACGTGACGCTCCCGCGTCGCGGCCAAATTTATGAATCTCTCGAACTTTTCATCCGCGATGCTCAGAAAAAAGAGAGACAGAGATACGGCGCGCCATTGAAAAGGGCCGTTGAATTAAATTCCCCATCCAGTATAGAAATACTCTATTACCGGCGGAAAACGATGGCACGGAATTTCATATGACCCGTTCGCTTGACTGACTACCAATATCGGTACGTCTTCGACGTATGGATAAAACGCGAGGAAAACGAGATAAGGGGGATGAAAGCGTAAAAACGCGGGGGTGGATACGACGTCTCTCTCGTAACGCGAGATGAAACAAAATAAGTGGAAGAGGACGATGAAAAAAGCGGGGAGACTGGGAATGGTGACAAGGTAATCGGTTTCGCGAGTATTATTGGTATTTCGATATTAAATATTTTTGGCTGGAGGGGTAGGAAGGAGAGGAAATTTGGGCATTTTGGTATTTGGGTATTAGGAATTGGAGATTTGGGGATTTGGGGATTGGAAATTCGGGGATTTGGAAATTTGGGAAATTGGGAATTTGGGGGATTGGGAATTGGGACAGATTAGAATTTGGGAATTTGGAATTTAGGGACTTGGAAATTTGGGGGATTGGAAATTCGGGGATTTGAAAATTTGGGAATTTGGGATTTAAGGATTTGGAAATTTGGGAAATTGGGAATTTGGGGGATTGGGAATTGGGACAGATTAGAATTCGGGAATTTGGAATTTAGGGACTTGGAAATTTGGGAGATTAGGAATTTGGGGGATTGGAAATTTGGGAGATTAGGAATTTGGGGGTTTGGAAATTCGGGGATTTGAAAATTTTGGAATTTGGAAATTTGGGAAATTGGAAATTTGGGGGATTGGGAATTGGGACAGATTAGAATTTGGGAATTTGGAATTTAGGGACTTGGAAATTTGGGAGATTAGGAGTATTTGGGGAATTGGAAATTGGAGGAGATTAGAATTTGCGAATTGGAAATTTGGGGATTTACAAATTTGGAAATTTGGAAATGTGGGGGAAATTAGAATTTGGGAATTTGGAATTTGGGGAATAGGGAATTTGGTGATTTAAAAACTTGAGAATTTGAAGATTAGAAAAGTTGTGAATTCGAGAATTGGAAATTAGGGAAATTTGGAATTTGTGCAATTGTTAGTTTGCGAGATCAGGAATTTGGCAATTTAAAAACTCTAGAATTAGTAGATATGAAAATTAAGAAATTGTTGAATTTAAAATTGACTTAGAAATGTAGGTTCAATTCTACCATTTGAAAATTCATAAGCATGCAGATTTTATAATGTATTAAAATGTATCACTAGCACCGAAATATTGAATCGTTACAATGCCAAATGCAGAATATATTAGAAATACTAAAATAACAATATTCTGCTTACTGAAATATTGATAATATTCTATTAAAAGTCCACATTAATCATGAAAATCCTACAGCATTAACAATCTCTATTGATCAGTCGAATCCTCCATTATCCTCGAATCCGGCAGAAAATGCATAAGTTTCAAATCCCTATCTTAACCTCCCTTCATTTTAAAAAGAAAGAACGGGTAAGAGAGGATATTAAGATCGGCCAGGATAAAGTAGTAAAAGTAGGTAACATTACGATCGACCTTCGCCGTTCTCGTCTATGTAACCTATAAACTGTTAGCGTTCTCCATCCCCGAGGTTTTCGCCAGTCGCGCAAATAAGTCAGCGATCAGGGTGAAATAGACCCATATTTTTCGGGGCAGCTGCGTCCGCACGGAGATTCTAATAAGAGCCGCATAAAGCTTAGAAATTAATGTCTTCCACCTATCTCCCGCTCTTTTTATCCTCTTCTTACCGTTTCATCGTACCACGTGGCACACAAAGGATTTTGCCACCTTTTTCACATCGTACCCTTTTTTCCTATACCCTTTTGTACAGGGAAACCTGCGCTGACGTAACTGGACCCTTGTTTGAACTACAACGAAGTAATATCACGCGTTAATTGCCTTCTCATAGTATCGGATTTGTTCCAGGTGATCCGCCATTTTGTCTCGTTCGTGATTACACGAGCTACGCTGAGACTTTAGTACGCTGCATTCTTTCGTTACTGTATATTACGGTAGCTTGATTTCCTGCTTTTGGAGACATTAAGAATATAAATACAGGAAACCGGTGATTAAATGAAACCTACTGAATTAACTTGAATATTTACGCAAGAATAGACAAAGATTTATCATAGCATTGAGAAACACTTGACTAATCGTTCTCCAACATTTGCGTAAATTGTCAAAGTAAGGATCGATCAATAAACTTAATTCGTCGATCGATAATAAATTCCAATGGCTAGCTAGCTAGTGTTATGAACATGATTAAGTGGACGTGTAAAATAGATAACAGTAGCGGAAATGTTAGTAATTTAGTTTCGAGAAAGGAAAACAGGGTTCCTCCGCATCTAAAAGAATTCGTAGAGCGACAACACGTACATTCGTGCTCTCCCGCTCTTTTTCCGACCGATTTTCAGAGGCAGTCTTTCGTGTTTCATACATATTCAACGGGTCGCGGGTATAAAATCTATTTCAGAAATCGTTACACATCGTTCACGTTGCATTTTCGCGTATAATTACATAAGCCAGCTGCCATAATGATAAAGGAGATTGCATTATCGCCGGACTCCAGGCCAACATTTCCATCGATCAAATTCCTTCCGGCCCGTAAGCGAGGTTATTTAACGGGAAAATGTAATAAATTGTAGAGTCTGTCTCCCTCTCTTCTCTCTTCGCGACGACACCGGCAAAGCGAAGTTCCGTCGACGATTTCTCGCGGAAACCACGTGAAAAAAGAACGACGAGGAGGACATATTTTTTCCGATCGGACCGGGAAATCGGTAAACTAACTTATGCCGTCGAAGAAGACCGCCATAATGCTCGTTGCTCGAGTATAAACAGGCTCCCGCTGGACGTGAAGTATGATTTAACTATTGCTGTCAACGTGTCATGCATCGTTTGTCACGTTGATTAATTTACCCGTGCCTCGATATCCCTTTCATTGATTTTCTTGCTCGCTTTCTACTCGATGTACTTTCGATAATTAATCATTTACGCTCCTACCGACTATTGTCGGCGATACTGTGATTCGACGGCTGAATTTTCGTTGGAAAATTGGCTTTGTCGGATACTCGAAGAAGTTAGGTTATGATTATATATATTTACCGTGTATATTTTTTTTTAGGTATTTACTAGGGAATGCATTGATCTCTAAATTTGACGCAAGTTTGTCTATCTGTTTATACCGGTTCTTGTTAATCAATGTTGAAATCAAGATTGGTGTTGGAAAGTTTGGAAATTTAGGAATTTAGGACTTGGGAATTTAGGATTTTGGGGATACAGGAACTTCAGGATTTAAGGACTAGATCTAGGAACTAGGGAGTTTAGGACTTACAGGATTTAGGGATGTAGAGATTCAGAAACTAGCGCGTTTAGGAATTTGGGGATTTTGGACCCTGGGAATTTAGAAATTTGGGGATTTAGGAACTAGTGGATTTGAGAGCCAAGGCATTTAGGAATTAGGAATTTTCGAATTTGGGGATTTTGGAACTAGGGATTTTGGGAGTTGGAAATTTAGAAATTAGGGAATTTTGGAATTTAGGAATGTAGAATTTGGGAATTTAGGATTTTGGGAATTTAGAAATTTGGGGATTTAGGAACTAGTGGATTTGAGAGCTAAGGCATTTAGGAATTTGGGGATTTTGGAACTAGGGAATTTGGTACTTGGAGATTTAGAAATTAGGGAATTTTTGAATTTAGGAATGTAGAATTTGAGAATTTAGGATCTTGGGAATTTAGAAATTTGGGGATTTAGGGACTAGTGGATTTGAGAGCTAAGGCATTTAGGAATTAGGAATTTTCGAATTTGGGGATTTTGGAACTAGGGGTTTTGGGAGTTGGAGATTTAGAAATTTAGGAATGTAGAACTTGGAAATTAAGAACCTTGGAAATGTAGGAATGTGGGGATTTAGGAACCAGTGGATTTGAGAGCTAAGAAATGTAGGAACTAGGAATTTTGGAACTAGGGAATTTGCTACTTGGAGATTAAAAAATTGGGGAATTTAGGAATTTAGGAATGTAGAATTTGGAAATTTAAGACCTGAGAGTTCAAGGAATTGGGTACTTTAGAACTAGAGGACACAGGGGCTAGGGAGTTTAGGAACTAGAGGAGTCAGGAACTAGAAAATTTAGGAACTATAGAATTTGGGAACCAGGAAATGCAATAACTGTGGGCTTTTAGAACTAAGACATCTAGAAACATGTGGATGTACTCAGGAATTTGATAATTTACTTGTATAAATATTTGAGGACGTAGAAGCTTTTAATTATAAAATTCTAACAATCCCAAATTTCAATATTTAGAAATTTATGCTTGCCTAGGAATTTGAGACTAGAAATTAACCCTTGATTAACCCCATCTAGTTACTACCTAAACACATAAATGCTCACTTGTATTATTTCGCTAGAAATCGACCTCTTCTTTCATTGACCATATAACTGTCCATTACGGCGTTATGGAAAGAGATTGAGAGGCTCTGATACGTAAGAACCAGTACAGTTGTACGGATATGTAAGTTAAGTCGATAGGATGATGACGGAAGGGTACTCACGGAGATCCATAAAAAAAACCATACGAGCGAGATGGTATGCATTTTTAAGGGCACTAACCCTGTCGATGGTTCTTACGGAGGCTTACCGTTCACACTTTGCTTTTTATAGCCGGTCCCGTGCATCCTGGGAAGGACGCATCATTCGACAGGAGTTAGGTCAGTGGGTCCTGTTACAAGGGAACCGGTATCAACAAGAAAATTCAGCTCCGACCTTTTACGAATAACACAATTGATCGCGTCGTTTCGTTCGTATGCCTTCTTTTTATTACACAATAAAATGGAAATAATTCAATGTTTTTACGTGCGATCAGAATTGTGAAGCGAATCGAAGCGTTTTCGGGAATCATTTTATTCGATATAAATTTGTGATCCGACGATTAAATTTGTTCTTTTAACCTTTCACTATTTTCACGAGTCGCACTTCGTGATCAATTTTACTCGAATTTTTAATACGCAATTTGGAGTTGTCCAATTATTTTTATAGTCAACTAAAAACATAACATTTCACCTTTCTTTGTCTTAATACTGTAGCTGTGATCAGTTAGCTCTGACGCACCTGACAAATCGTAGTGCAAGGGATCGACATCCCTTCGAGATTTAGCGAAAGTCATCATGCAACCACGTAATTCCATAGTTAATGAAATTGGAAATTAGCACGATGCCAAGAAGACCGATTCGATGATTGCTCGCACGATTTCATCGATTCAGATGATGCATACTAAAGAGAGAGGTAGAAAATCTTCGTTCTGTCGAAGTTGAACAGAGATTACTTTGATAACCACTTCGGTGATTGCTCGGGTATTCAACGCGGAGCCAGCGAATTATTAATTAAAAGAGCTTTCGGTACAAGTTGCCGGGGATCCTTTAAGTAATTTCGTAATTCGAGCGTGGCACAAAGCGAGATGGAGTTAGATGGTTTTAATATCGCAGCCGAATAGAAATTTCGCTGTTTCCAACTTCATGGGTCCGTGACGACAGGTTATCTGATCTCCAGCATCGTCGGATAAAAACTTGTTCAATTCTTCCGATTGCCCTCAGCTTGCAGGAAAATCGATGACTAATTATCAAACAGAGAAGATTAACGGTTAAATGCAGCGCGATACGACGGAGGTTCATTAATTACGGCCACGTGCTCGTTAATTCTGAACCCCTCGAAAACGTAGCCTAGATTCTACGTTTCTAATTTCCCGTCCAATTAACGGGTCGCTTTCATCGAAACCGTATCTTGCGAAATGAAAACGAGCCATACAATATTTTCGCCAAGAAAAAAAGAACAGAAAACTGTGGCCCGACCTTGACTACCAGGCCGTTCCATTTGTCAAGCGAGCAGTTTGCTCTCTCGCTATTTCCTTTTTTTTCTCTCGTTTAAACCCCGTGCTAGGTGTACGTGCTGTTAGGAGGCCATGGCCCCTTGACCTAATTAGACATTTTCCCCGAGGGTGTAGCACGGTTCAAGGATATTGCGCGTATGTGTGCTTTTCACTACTTCGACCAGCGAATTTCGCGGTTCGAGTTAAATATAATCGTTTATTACCGGTATAGGGGGGCAAACGACGAAACTCGGGGGGATGGTTGATATCGACCCGCTCGATAATGGCCCGTAACTGGTTAATTTTTACTTTTACTAACTTTCAGATTTGGAAATGTGTTTGAGATGAGGAGGTTTACATTTGGGGATTTGGAAATTTGGAGATTTGGAGATTTAGAGATTTGGACAGTTGGAGATTTGGAGATTTGAAGAGTTGGAGAGTTGGAGAGTTGGAGAGTTGGAGAATTGGAGAGTTGGAGATTTGGAGATTTGGAGATTTGGAGATTTGGAGATTTGGAGATTTGGAGATTTGGAGATTTGGAGATTTGAAGATTTGAAGATTTGGAGAGTTAGAGATTTGTGGGTTGAGGAGTTTTGCCGGGTTGGAAATTTTGGAATTTGAGAATTTGGAAATTTGGAAGTTTAGAGAGTTAGAAGTTTAGTTTGAGAGTTTAGGGATTTTGGGATTTAGCAACTGCAGTGTAGGTAATTTGAAGATTTGAAAATTTAGTAACGCGAGAATGTGGGGATTTGAGAATTTGGGATGTGGAAATTTAGGGATTTGAGAATTCGAGAATTTGGGAATTTGAGTATTTAAAAATTTGAGAATTTGGGGATTTCAGAAATTGGGGAGTTAATTTCGGAGTTTGGAAATTTAGGGGAATTTAGCTGAAAACTTGTATATTTGAGAATTTGGGGTTTCGAAAAAATGGAGTCTTGAGAAAGGGAAATCTTGAGGGGATTAAATAATTTAGGGATATACTGAGAAAACTTAGGAAAAAAAATGCCCAAATCTAGAAATGAGTAAATATCTTTTAGAATTAGCAAATATCAAAAATTGAATCAATTTGTGAATTCATGAACCTGCAATCTTGAAAATTTGTGTATTTGAAAATCATCCCACGAATGCAGCGCTGCACCGAAGTGTACGGTCACTGATTCTACCGTAGACAAATACGATGGTAGAACGAGTGAGTTATACGTATTCAACGGGTATCTATCTCGACGGTGTTTCATTTCGATAGACAATATAACGGCTGTGGTTTGGCTGGTTTGTCTGCGCCAGCAATACGCGCAAGTTTGCGTCGGTTTACGCTGTTGCTCTCCAAGGATCGGTTATTTGCGATGTCGAAACGAAGTACAGTGGCTCGAGTATAATTCGCTTAAGAAAACCCATGCGATTTAGTTGGATCTGTATTTGAGCAAATCTCGAGTTGTTCGTGAACGTACTGAAGATTTTTACGTCACATCTATGGGTATGCAGTCCCCGGACATCGAAATGCCACTATAAATTTTCAGAATTTTTAAGACAATTTTCCATACGTGACATAATTATGGTCATAAAAGAAACATAATGTGGACATAGAACTTAATTGACGTTAGAGTTAAAATGATCAAATTTAAGATAAAAATTGAGTCTCTCATTTTTTAAACAAATAATTTCAACACACTGGCAACCTGATCTTCTATCAAACTATCATGAGTTACCTTCTATCAGTTGTCTCAAAATCTTGGCGATGTTCAACTTGGTAATTGATTTCAACGATGCTAGTACAGAATTAAGTAGATCCTTCTTGCAGTAATCAGACCATCGGCACATTTCGCTCAAAACAAGTTTCTGCTAAGCTCGCTTCCGCAAAGAGCATATTTAAACCTCTTCCGTGGGTTTGCATCTTGAAACACCCGGCAAGAAACTTCGAACACTCCCCAAAAATGTCTAGACTCTTCGGAGAATCTCGTCTAGCCGATGGAAGCGAGTGGAAGTCAATTTTTATTTGCTATCGACAATGAAGGTGGTTTATCAAGATGCATCACTTTGTGGATGGTCAAGACTGAAGTTCCTAATTTCAAATTCGAATTTTCACATTTTTACTGAGTCAAATTTTCAAATTTTTATTTTTCACACTTTTAAACAATCTTCATTTTCAACCACCCATATTTTCAAATTCCTGGATTCTCAAATCTAGATTCCCAAAATTTAATAATTTCAATTAAATTTGACAAGTTTCCAAAATCTCTTAAAACATCAAATTATCAAATTCTCAACTTTCAAATCTTCGAATACCTATACATCCAAATTTTCAAATCTCCGAATCTGTGAATCCTGAAATTTTTTCACTTCAGGCTTGCAAGTCCTTACATTCTCAAATTCCCAACTTCCAAATCCCCAACACTGTGAATTCTGAAATTCCTCATTTCCAAGTTTCAAATCTTCGAATACCTAGATATTCAAATTGTTAAACCTCCGAATCTCTGAATCCCGAAACTGCACTTACCAAGTTTGCAAGTGTCCACACTCTCAAATTCCCAACTTCCAAATCCGCAGTACTGTGAATCCTGAAATTCCTGATTCCCCAATTTCCTTAGCCCCAAATTCACGAATCTCTTCGTTCCACCCTAAATTCTCGAGTACCCCCCAAATCCCCAAACTGCTCAAACAAGTTTCTCGTCTCCAGTAACAAAGAACGTTAAAAATTCATCTTTAATTTAACAATTATAAAGGAGTCTTACGTTTCATAAAGGTGTCCTTCTCCCTCATTTCCTACATTTCGGTATTATTCTGACCCGAGCACTCGGAACGAAAATTTCAACCGTAATTGAATTTTCCTTTCGATTATATACGCTGCAACTCTGTTGCGAACGAATAGGTAGAATGATTAACATTAGCAGAAAGCCAGCATCGGGCGTTGAAAGTTTTCATCGTTGTTAGTCGTTAGTTGGCAACAGTTGGAGAACAACGATGGTATCGTATCGTGGAATCGAAGATGGCGTAGATGGGTCAGCAGCTAGTCTAGCACCGCATACAAAGGGACACCGCGTCGAGTTGAAGTTACCAAACAACAGAGAATACACTGTGCTTAGTATCCACCGAAGTGAAACAAACTTATAATTAGTTATGGGAGCTTGTACCGAGATTGATGCTTGCATTCGCAGCTGCGAGTTGCGAACCACGTAATATTCTCTGTACTTCCTAAGTTCGCTACGGAAATTCCTGCGTGTCTTTTATTTCACATACTTTGCTGAATTTTGTTTGGAAAATAAATTTTGTTTCACGACAAAAAGTTCATCGTGCATTTTTTTGTAAGTTTTGTATACTGCGGATACTGTTGTTTTCTCAGGTTGTTGCTGATTTCTCAGGTTTGTCGGAGACTAGAGATGGGAATGGTACGATAACTTCACTAGTTGTGTCGACACTTGGCTGGAGTGGATTTTTTGTATTTGAAGATTTGAGAATGTAGTTGAACGTAATTTGAGGATTCGGAGGTTTGGAAGTTTGGGGAGTAGAAATTTGGATGTTTGAGAAGTTGGACGTTTGGAAGTTCGGGGATTAGAAATTTGGATGTTTGAGAAGTTGGACGCTTGTAAGTTTGGATATTAGAAATTTGGAAATATGGGAATTTAGACAATGAAAAAGGGGAGTAGAAGTTTGAACGTTCGAGAAGTTGGACATTCGAAAGTTTAGGAATTAGAAATTTGGAAATATGGCAATATAAACATTGGGAAAGGAAGATTAAGAGAGTAAATTTGATTTTATCTAAGAAAAATTCTAAGAATGAAAGATTTAGAAATTCAGCTCCTAATTTAGCTTCCTAAAAAAACTTCTGAAAGAGAACTTTAAGGACTAACAACTTGCAAGTCTACGAATAAAACCTACGAATTTTGACAATTCTAAAATATTCAAATGAGCCTCCCTAAAATTGAAAACGAACGAAGTACCCTGATCCAAAAGGAGCCACTGTATCCACATGTGTTAAAGAAATGTTGATCATATTAAAGACCGTAACGCTCGTAAATCGTTGCCCACACTATTCGGTTGCAATCGATGCCAGAACGTGTGATAATTACGATTCTGTACGAGCTCCATTAGCCTCGTATTATTTTTGCAGGAGCGAAACGACGGACGAAACGAACAGGGCGATGGCGTTAACGCAATGGGTTAGCTGGAGCTTTACGTAGTAATTTAACGATTTAAATAACGTTGCCCTGTGCCGAGAGGCCGACGAGTCCGAATTAAAATTTATCGTTCGTTCCCCGAGTCGCGGCGTTATAAATCTGAGCTTGATCTGCTCTTAAGCTGTCGAATCGTTTGATGAATCACACTGCGATCCAGCCGTTCCGTTTAAATAGCGTTCGAATCAAGACTGTGTCCCTCGTTTTTCTCTTATTCCTTTTTCTTCTTTTTTTTCCATCGATTTTCCTCGCTATCTATCTCCTTTTTTAATCGATCTATAACACCGTTGTCCGACGTCAATTCATTCCCGATTTTCAAACGACGAATAGAAATAAACGTCGGATAGATGGCGTTCTTGATGGTGGGAGAAAATGGGGCGATAGGAAAGTGAGTGAAAACGCATGCTTCGATGAATATCCTTTAACAAACTCTTGATTTGCGAGTCATTTGTATTTAACACGTATTTGTTATACACATCTGTGACATACAAATTTACATTTGAGTTTACTTAGATTTGAGCAGTCATGAGAATTCTTTTTACTTATCTAATGATAATTTAAATACTTCAAGATAATTTAAATATCGTCAAATTTTTTAAGTAAAAGTTCACATGGGACAGTTAATTTCGTTTCAATTCAACGACCAATTACTGGTTCGACTTAAAGTAATTAAAAAAAAATTACGTAAAAGTTGGAATTTAAAAAAGGACTTAGAAAGTTATCTCTAAAGGGGTTAAACAGTTTGACAAACTTTAATCGCGCAGAGAGTTATGAAGTCCCCAGTTGTAATACGACGTAGCGTGTTAATATAAAATAAATGGCGGTGAAATTAAGTACCCGGTTGATTTCCATGTAGCGAAGTATTGTGCGAAGTGCCATCTTCATAGGCAATTTCGATCGAAATTTCACGACAGCCTGATTACGTTTGGCGATCGCTAAGCAATAGTTATTTCATCGTAAATAGATTACATTCGAGCTTGTAAAACGATATATTAACGCGGGTCCATTGCAGTAAATCCACGACGATAACTCGACTTAACCTTAACGGCTGTTCCCGCGAAGTGGCATCGTTCTTCCTGTCCCTTCGATGCTCGTTTACGACCGCGCCGCCATTTTATTCGTCGGAAAACACTCGGGACCGATAAAAAAGCCGTCGTAAATCGATGATCACTAATTTTCTTAGGCGATATATTAGGCCGTTCGACGTCGAATAAAAGAAATTTCTACGATCGTCGAACGTTCCATTACTGAACTTCCGTTTCTTACACCTTGATTTTCATCGTTCGTTTTATCGATGTCGTTCCCGGGCTCTTTAAGTTCCTCTCATTTTGCTTTAGCTTACGAGCGTTGTTACAGGCCGGCCTCGTTACAGCCGCCATCAAGCGAAACTTTCACGCGGCATAATATCGTGTTAATTAAGCGTCCAATCGTTTGAATTAATTAGGATCTGTCATTTCTTCGATCCGCCAGAAATAATATCGCATGAATATCGTTCGATAATTTTTCAATAACTACTCCCTCGGCTTCTTCTTTCCGCTTAGACATTTTTGAACGGGCGACTCGTTTAATTTTTATCGCCATGCAAATGAAACGCTTGCATGCTGATTAAATTATGTCTGATTGCTTCCGCGGTGCTAATTAACACGTTTCGCTATCGTGAATATTATTAACGCGTTGCATTCCATGGGAATTGCTTCTGATTGGAATCGCAAATTAAATATAATTGAATAATTAAGATAAGGAAGTAGTAATAACGTAGACTACAAGATGTACTCATCATTGCAGTCAATCAAAAGTCTTCGCACGAGAAAAAAGTTTAGATACTAAACAAAATTGTTAACAATATAGACCACATACACAAATATTCATATCAACAGATTCAACAGAATATACAATATAATATATGTATATTACTTATCTTAGAAGTATTAACCTTGCCCTATAATAACGTGTCACACTTGTGACGCACACTACAGTTGGAATATGATAAATACTAGTATTTTCACTGCAATTGAATTTTGCGTTCCATTCTAATTATAATCTATACCAAAATATGTTTAACATTTTAACTTTCTTTAGTTGTCTTAACGTTACAGTAAAGTAGATTGTCCTATGAAGCATAGTCATTTATGTATCACCGTGTACACCGTTTCAGTGCAGTGTAGACTGCTACCTACTTTACTAGGTATCACAACCATAGTCGGAGACGTTTCTTTTCCAGATCAAGTACAATGTGCATGATGTACATCAGTGTCTAATCGCGGAAAAAAGAAGCAAACTCTAAATCCGACGTATCCGAAGACGTAGGCGGGTGACAGGGTATCACCGGTGTCAAACAATCAGCTGGTTTCGTGTACAGGGTCGAAGCGTGGGTTATCTCTATCCTTCGGTGTGTCTCTGGCCGAATCTTTATCCTACGGATCATCCTCGATCCCGTGGTTTTAGTGCGCTGTAAAAGCTTCGC
The DNA here is from genome assembly GCA_036983795.1 of Megachile lagopoda. Lineage (NCBI taxonomy): Eukaryota > Metazoa > Arthropoda > Insecta > Hymenoptera > Megachilidae > Megachile > Megachile lagopoda. The sequence goes on along the minus strand of CM072785.1, from coordinate 8,329,007 downwards.
TTCCATGACATGCTTTATATCAGCGTCGCAATCGTATTTCAAACGCGAGGATAGGACTGCCATTCCCGCTGGCTGCACGATGCAGCTCCTTGCGATTCTTCTCGTTTTTTCTCCCTGATCCAGGTAAGAATACTATCCGAGATCGGTGAACGTTCTATGGTCTGAAATATATCAATGTACTCGGTGACATGGTCAAATGTCTATGAAAAATATTTCTACGTAGATAATTTTAGGACATTTTATATATTCTTTGGGTGGTTTTGGGCTGTTAGGGATTTGGAGGTTCTGGGATTGGGAATTTGGATAGGTAGTAATTTTTTAGGGAAATTTGAGATTTTGGGGATTTAGTGATTCAGTGATTGGGGGAGTAGGGGAGTTGAGGATTTGGGGATTTGGGAAATTCGGAATTTGAGGATTTGGGATTTTAGTAATTTAGGGATTTGGAAATTTGAGGATTTTGAAATTTTGGCATTTGGAGATTTGGAAATTTAAGGATTTGGAATTTTAATAATTAAGGGATTTGGAAATTTGAGGATTTTGGAATATTGGCATTTGAGGATTTCAGGTTTTTTGAATTTTGACATTTGGGGAATTGGGAACTTGAGGATTTACGGATTTGAAAATTAAGAATCTTCGGAATTTGGAGATTTAGGGTTTTAGAAATCTGAGGATTTGTGGATTCAGGCATTTAAGAGTGTAGGAATTCAAGGAGTGAGCCGATCACTTTGGAATTTTGGGATTTGAGAATTTGGAAATTCAGAAATTTGGGGACCTGGACATTCGATAGTTTGTTTTGGAGACTTCTAACTTAGAAATTTAAGGATTTGGAGATTTAGAGAGTTGGTTAGGTATTGTGGGATTTGATTTATAAACTTAAAAATTTAACTTGGAAGCTTGAAAATTTGGGAATTTCTAAATTCTGCCTAAATGTACCACGATATTAATAAGAAAATAATCGATTCCCATAGCAACCCTCAAAATCCAGAAACGATCGATAAACGACACACGTGTCCGTCTCACGTGGTGGCAAACGATTGAAATTCGTGGACACGACCGAAAATATGACACCATAGCGTACATTTTATCGCGTGGCTGACATGGTTCGTGTTATTATCTCTATGCGGGAACTAATACGTCGTTGCAGCGTATAAACGAGCGTCGACCCTGTATTAATGGCGCGAAGTTTGCACCCTGGCGTTTACCGCCTTCGCCGAGTTCTCGGAAGTTATGAACTTTTCAGGAATTATGAACCCTGTAACGCGACGTGGACGACCGATTCTTGTATACAGAAACGACGAAACGCGAAGAGGGGGTGGAAGACAAGGAATTCACTGTTCACGCGACCTGCTCGAGCGACAAACGTTAAAACGCACGAAACGAACATAAAAGAGCTTCGACCAAGCCCGGTGTTGGATTTCATGGCGATAAATTGGTTTTTAAGCAGATACCGAAATCTCGGTAGCTGTGACTCAGAAACAAAAGAATGCACTTATGATCGAGAAGAATGTCATATGTTTCAGATTCTTCTTAAATAAAAATGTTTGTGGGGACTTTGAAGTGTCCATCTCTTTTGAGAATTATCTGTTGTTTTATTTTATTTCTTAACAGAGAAGTTATGAATTTTTTCATCAAACAAAATGCAATCTTTTTACAACAGTTTTTTATAAAAAGTTTGTTTTTATTTTTATATTTTTAAAAGAAGCCTTTGGTGATGACACAATGATGAATTCGTTAACGTGTTGATTATTGATTTAAAAATGAAATTGTGTTTGCTCCTTTCTAATAGAAAGTTTTTAATTCGATCTACCGCTATTTGATAATAGCATTTTAAGGGAACACAGAAGATATATCCGAAATAAACATACATGATATTACATGGTAACTCTCGAAAATGAATAGAGATATTCATGAATTTCGAATTATCGTTCTAAAGGCTAGTTTCGCCATCGTGGAATCTCAGCTTCCAATCTTCTCTCGGTGTACACATTACTAATAGAACGTGGAATACACGTTACTGAACCGGTGAAGAATTTATGATCGCATTACGTGGCTGCTACACGCGTCGATCCTCTTTGCTGCGAACTCTTCGCAACGTATTAGTCATGCGTGGAATTCGTTTCCTGTTTCTACAACGAAAGTGAGGCGAAAATTACCCGGGAATTCGACGACGATTACTCATCTCAAAAAACAAAATTGTTTCCTCTCAAGATTTCCCTTCTATTTTCAGATTTTTAGATTTCTATATTTCTGCTTTTCTAGATTTGTGGATTTTTAGATTTTTAGATTTTTAGATTTTTAGATTTTTAGATTTTTAGATTTTTAGATTTTTAGATTTTTAGATTTTTAGATTTTTAGATTTCTAGATTTCCAAATCTCTAAAATTTAAAATTTCTACATCCCCAAATCCTTAAATTTCCAAATGCCTGAATTTCCAAATTTCTACGTTTCCAAATCCCTAAATTTCTTAATCTTTAAATTCCCTAATCCCTAAATTCCCGAATCCTTAAATGCCCAAATCCCTAAATTTCCAAATTTCTACGTTTCCAAATCCCTAAATCCCCAAATTCCGAAATTTTCAAATCCCTAAATCCCCAAATCCCTAATTTCCCAAATCCCTAACCTCTCAAATCCCTAAATCCCAAAATCACTAAATCCCCAAATCCTTAAATCCCCAAATCCCTAAATTCCCAAATCCCTAATTCCCCAAATACCTAAACTCTCAAATCCCTAAATCCCGAAATCACTAAATCCCCAAATCCCTAAATTCCCGAATCCTTAAATTCTAAAATCCCTAAATTTCCAAATTTCTACATTTCCAAATCCCTACACTCCCAAATCCCTGAACTTCCAAATCTCTAATTTTCCAATCCCTAATTTTTCAATCCCTAAATATCTAAATTCGAAAATTTCCAAATCTCCAAATCTCCAAATTAAAATCTCAATAGTAGAATATCCACCCTGTTGCCAGTGGCAATTACGTTTTGTATCCTTTGCGATAGAAACGTGCCTCGAAGGTCCCCGAGAAGCGCAGAAATCCTCTCCGGGCGACGTAAAATCGGCGTCGCCGTAAATTCGATCAACCGGACGCAGGTGATCGGTAACTTATTTTACGATTGCCATAATAAAAGCGTCGGGAGACCGTCAGAGTGTGGCTCGCTGAACGGTAGGCGACCCGACGTTTCGAATCGCTTGTCCTTGCTTCGATGCTCCTTTTATCGTTCTGCTCGATACTCGTCGATAGCCGCGCGTAGGATTATACAAGTAAACGAACGAGGATATACGATGACAATCTTGACGGATGGATACGGGATTTTTGTCGTTTTTGAAACAGCGTCGCGAGTCAGCGAGGTGGTGAAACATTGTTTTGGATCGGGCATACACGTGACAAATGTTTTTCAATGTGTTTGGTAGAAAAATTCTTTCAATGGTTTTCAATGTATGCTTGATATACATCGATGTTCTTTATGCCGGGACAAAGCCTTTCGTTGGGAACGTTATATAAAAGTATTTTTTTGTGGAATGAACGATCGATGGTTTTCTATAAATAAAAGCGACGTTCATATTTTAGGTAGCTGCAGCGATTAAATGAAATTATGTACATACGTTTGATCATCATTTTTAAGTTATCAGATAGTATTTAAACATGGAGGAATTAGTACGAATGCTTTTTTGCGAATAAACGATCGATTTGCGGTAATGTATTTTACAGATAAAAATGACACTTATATTTTATGTACAAAGATTACATTAGATTCAATTTCGTGTAGATGTTTGATAATAATTTAAATGGGAAGTTTTTGAAAATGGAGAGACTACTGGTACTACTATTATTTTTTTCACGATACAAATTTGTTAATGATTTTATCAAGGTTTATTTGAAAGAGTTTATTCGATATCGTTAAAGGTGTTCAACGTGATTTATATTGGTACTAATATTTATTAGTACAGTTATGTAATTCAATTTATAGCTACATTAATTGCAACCACTTCTACGAAAAAATGCAACATCTCCCGCTGCACGCAATCCTTCATCCTGCTGCTTACGAAAATCGAACGTTAAACCCAGCACCCGCAGCTTCTCGATTTTCCCGATTGCTAGGGGCATTGATTTATCGCGGCAATCTTCCTAAAGCGAAACGTGGTTTCCATTGCTCGCGAAGTAAACCGGCATTTCGCAGCCGCGAGATCAGTAACGAAGAATAATTGAAATGGCAGTAGGTGCGACCAGAGTATTGGAACACAAAACGTGTTTCTCTCTTATTCACTGTACACTCTTATTCATAAGTCATGAAACGCCATTTTTAACTAAATCTGCATTACTCTAACAATTTCCTATTTCTCCTGTTTTATCCACGCGTTGCTATACGGTGCATTTTTATGCTTTTCTGTTACTAGCGTCTGTTTGCGCGTTGTATTATAACGAATTAACATTGTCACGCGTAGATTTCGACGTGTGTACATATGATATCGCGTTGTATTCCACTCGTGATATTTCCATGCGTCGTAATTCCACGCGTGGATATTGCGATGTGCTGTAATTCCACGCGTGGTATGTCCACTCGTGATATTTCCATGCGTGGTATTCCTACTCGTGATACTTCCATGCGTCGTAATTCCACGCGTGGATATTCCGATGCGCTGTAATTCCACGCGTGGTATTTCCACTCGCGATATTTCCACGCGTCGTAATTCTACGCGTGGATATTGCGATGCGTTGTAATTCCATGTGTGGATATCGCTACGCGTTGTATTTCCACGCGTGGTATTCTCACTCACGATATTTCCACGCATCGTAATTCCACGCGTGGATGTTACTATGAGTTGTATTTCTACGCGTAGATATTCTTACGTGTTGTACTCCTACGCGTTAATGTTCCAACGTGTTGTATGTCCACGCATGGATATCGCTACGCGCTGTATTTCCACACGTGGTATTCTCACTCGCGATATTTCCACGCATCGTAATTCCACTCGTGGATATTACTATGAGCTGTATATCTACGTGTAGATATTATTACGCGTTGTACTCTTACACATAAATATCGCAACGTGTCGTATTTCCACGCATGGATATGACTACGCGTTGTATTTCCATGTGTAGGTATTGCTACATGTACTCCTACGCATATACATCACTACACATTGCATTTTCTCGCGTTGTATCTCCACACATGGGTATTTCTACGTGTGATAATTCCACGCGTATGTACTCTACTTGTTCCACACATTATTCCGAAATCCTTAGAAATCGCCACATGTGTATATCGTGCGCATTATATCACACGCGCAGAAACCAATAATAACCACGCGTTATACCTCTGAATACCTCCCCTATCACCATGCATAATAATCGTTTCCTAAAAAATCGGAGATTGTACGCAGGGAGTTGCAATTTAATACCGGCAAGTGTTTAACAACCGCAATTTAAATTTAAAATTAAAACTACAAAATGTTCCATGATTTAGGGAGGTGGTTGTACGCGAGACAACAAAATCCCCTGTGGTATATCTCGCTTCCTAACGATTTTTCGATATCTCTAAGCGTTTTTATTCGTCCGAACACTGCGAACGATGCACCGAGGATAACGCATATAGATACCCCCAGTGAGTTTTATTCCTGTCGAACGATACCGTACTATGGCAAGAAATTTATGAAAACATTCATGAAGTCGTTGTCTACGCGGCGAAGCACGGAAACAAAACAAGACAGGATCCATTCGTGACAACAACACGGCTTAACGTACTAATCCTTCGATACGAAAGGAAGCCTCTTCAGTTACCTTGCGCGAGGACAATCGTGAACACGTGTTTCAACGACAGTATCGTTTTCGTCCGCTATTCGTTTCACGATCGGGTTGTTCTGTGCTTCTCGTTGTTTATTCCGACGCGTTCGTTATCGTCGCGTTTCGCTGTTCGAATCGTCGTTACGACATGCGTCGCGTAAAACTTGATTGCTCAACTCCGTTTACGCTTCTCTCTTTTACGCGATGATAAAGCGCGTCGGTTTATTCTTGGTGACCGGTCAGCCGCGGCCATCTTGTTCTCGCTCGTTCGGCGTCAACAAGATGGACGTTTATAGTGAATTGTTTAAAGTTCCATTAAATTTAACGCGTCTTCGTCCTCGTAACATTTTTAATTACCGTACGACAGAATTTTTTAAATGCGGACTATAATTGTGACGTTTAAAAAGAAGTATGTGTGTTTGGACAAATATCAGGTGCTTTATGCAGCAGCTTCAGGCGAATGGGCTGCGAAGGGTGAGTGATTAATTCAATTTCATTTTGTTTACAATTAATCGTACACGTTTGTGCACCATTACTACAAGCTTGTGTACTAGTGCTGCTTGTATTTATATTTATAATATAAATTTTTTATTTATAACTTAGTTATTAGTTGTATTTAGTTATTATTTAATATGTTCAGCTTGATTACACTAGTATATAGAATGAAATTGATATTTATTTCTTTGCAATAACTAGATATAGACAAGGTACTTATATTCATATTAGTTATATTTTTCATCAAAAATTTTGTCAGACTAACTTAAGCTGTAACAATAAAAGTTGCACACAGTGTATTTGTACGTATAATTACTCAAACGTTTTTTAACAATTGCATTATATCATCTGTATAAAAATGATTAAAAATATCGGTGAAATTATGTTATGTAATTAAAGATAGGATACCACGGTTCACTTTCTACCCCATCCAAATTCGCAAACCCTGGTACATTCTGATTAACAGCGCGTCGGTAGCGAAAGCTTTTTAAAACGATCAATCGACGACGATTAATCGCGACATAATTCCATCAATTTCCCATCCAAGGTGGGACGTGCGTTAATTCGCAGCGAAACGTGTAACACGGTCTCGCGCGTTGATCCCCCTTTGACGCTCGGCTCTCCGCGAATCGATGAGCGTTGCGAAGCATACGTGACGAGCGGAAAGCGGCGTGTAACGTGGAACACAACGGAAATTCTATAACTGCTACGCGAATAATTGTACGCAAAGGAACAAGAATAATTTTATATCCGATCATTGGACACGGATATTCGTCGGCAAAACCGTATTCACAACCCGCTCCAGAAACGACAAAAGAATCATAGCATCTCGAAGATATAAAATACTCTTTGTGTTTGGAAAATCTTGTTAACAAGCTTCAAGGATTCTTACCTTGTTAACAAGTGTCAGTTCTTAATTTTGAACCTACATTAAATTTTGTGTGAGCTTAGATTTGTAGGAGCATCGATTCAATGTTGTATGAGCCTAGGTCCAATTTCGTACGAGCCTAAATTAAATTTTGTACGAAATTTAGTACAAGTCTAAATTTTGTATGAGCCAGTTATGAAATGAGTGTTTTACAAGAAGTCGAATACTGTCGAATATTTTCCAATGAAGGGGATTGTGCTTGATCGGAAATTTCCGAACGTTAACAATTATCAAAATTCTGGAACGCTTCGTTAAGAGAACGTGGAGAACTCGATGTCAGCTTCATTACGACGGAGAGAAATGGTCGGAAAGATTTAACATCGGGCTCGTCTTAAATCGAGAAGGACCCTGGACAAATCAGATCCTCGTTGTCGTCCTCGTCATTCGCCGGCTCTTCCCTTCCGTTTACGCGTCGACGAAGAGGAGGCTTGACATTAATAGTCTCGCGGCGGATAAGCCGTTTTTGAAATGACGTTCGAAGGGAATAATACATGGAGGGTCACTTCTCGAGCTCCATCTCCACCCCAACGAACGGACGTCCCTTTTCAAATAACGCATTCGAAGTCCTTTCCTTTTCGGCTAAGTGAAGGACCTTTCAGCGACTCTTCCACCCTTGCTGATCGTCTCACACTTTCCTGCTATGTCTATCTTATGTCTGTGTGTGCGTGGACGTTGCTGGACTTTATGTACTGGGTGCTCTGCAAATACAAAATCACGAAACGTCGTATTCGGGAGAGAATTTTTCATCTGTCGTTTGGGGTGTAGGAGTTTTGGGTATTTGGGATTTTAGAGATATGGAAATTTGGGGATATGAGAATTTGGAGATTTGGGGATCACATTATTGTTGAGAGATACTGGGATCTAGTGATGTAGGGGTGTAGAGGAAATTTGGAAATTTTAGGACATAGAAATTTGGGGATATGAGAATTTGGAGATTTGGGGATCACATTATTATGGAGAGATACTAGGGTGTAGAGGACATTTGGAAATTTGAGGATATGATCTGGAGATATAGGAATTAGAGGATGTAGGAAATTAGGTATGTAGTAATTTGGGTATTCAAAAACCTGGAAATATACAAATTAATACCGAAATTTGAAAATAAAAATTTACAAGTACACTTTTCAAACTGAGAACCTGACCGAAGGATAAGGCAAAAGAACGCGGGAATTTTAGCAATAACCATAGTTCGCCACAGTTTTAAAACAGGAGAATGTTCCATAAATTTTCCCCGGTCAAAGAACCGGTGGGTTATGTAGTCAGACCACCAGTTTGGTGAAAGTTTCCGAACCACCTAACGATTCTGCGAAGACGATGTTCGGTTGGTGGTAGGCCTCATATCGGGACCCCTCTTCCAAAAATCCCTGAGCTCAAATTGCTTGCAACAAAGATTTAATTGGGGCAATTAACGGAGGTAGTCAAGAGTGGGGTGACGAGAACGGGAGCGACAGGAAGGCGGTGTAAGAGAAGGGTTGTCGAGATTGTGGCGATCTAAACGAGAAGAATCGACGTGCGGATACGTACCTCGATATACAGTGTGTTTCGATAACACGAACTCGTGAAAGTGTATTTTATTTTTCTGATAAATTATCTGGGTGAATGAAAGAATTTCGCGTGTGGTCATTCAAACTGCATGTGTTTGCAAGGAACGCGCTAAGTGTCACGGAATTATTTACATGCAAAATATCTCGATTGACAAAATTCAATTAGCAGGTTCTTTGAAAGCTCGTTCTAATTAAAAAGTTGATTGACACGAGTTTTTAACGCGGCGTCAAAAGGTTTCGTTTTATAAACATCAAAGGGATGTTTAATATCGCTACCCTTTGTAACGCGATATTCAAACGATGGCTGCCATGGGATAGTTACAATTTGGTCGACAGGGGTAACACGAGTTGCAATTTTACAATTATATTGTCTGTAACATTATTTCGGTAATTCGGATAATTCAGAGAATAATTGAGAAGTTATTGTTGTGGACATTTTAGGTTAGTTTCTGAAGAACAATAAATAAATCAATCGTAATAAAGGAAATATAATCACAAGGGTTCTTGGTTTTAAAAGACAATTTTCATTAAAAATCCATCTATTTAAAACGTAATATAATTTTATTACTCAATATTTGACATTAAGGTTTCATCGAGAATGAAGTTTGATTAATAGTATTCTATTATCATTCTACATAATAATTTTTCACCCGTTTTGCACAAAGAATTAGCACGTTACTTCGAAAAAGGAATTACAGTGCAACTTACAATAACAATAAACTTCAAACATTCCATGTTACTGTTTGTACAGCATTCTATTGGAAAGAAAGCTTGATTAACGACGGCGGTACTTTTTATTTTCCACGACCACCTTTTTGTATCCCGTGTACAAACAAAGCATCGTAATAACGTTATCGTGAAAAAAATTACAATGCATCGAGCTACAATAACCGTTGAACTTTCAAAGTTTTGCATTGCCGTTTCTCCGGTGTTCCATTGAAAACGAAGTTTGATTAACATCAACGCCGGGGTACAAAATCGTCGCTGCGCCATATATTTACCAGCCAGTTACATTGTAGAAAACAAATTCGATAGAAGGAAATTGAAACAAAAGGGTAGGCGAGCGACGTTCATTTTCACCGAACGAAATTTATATCGGTATAGGAAATGACGTTCGTTTTCATGACGATCTATCTTTCGCCAGCTACTTTCATCGTGTTCCGATCAATCATACCCGTTTACAAATAATGATGTTTAGCCCGGGCAACAAAGCAGAAACCGCGCACGGGCATTGAATTACACTCGAACAGAACCGTAATGATACGAAGCTCGAATGCTACCTCTCTCGACAGAGTAAATTATTTCACAATACGACGAACGGTGTTGTTTTATACGCCGTGGTATTTTCAAATCGAATTTCCCTTTGGCCATTCGCGTCGCGGGCCATGATAACGCGATTGCAATGGCGCACGCTAACGGCCGACCACCATACGACTTGTTTTTCGATTCATCTCGCGTTACGCTCGTACGGGCAAATGATAATTTCCAGCCGCATCCCTTAATTGAATTTATGTAAACGTATCAATCGTATCGGTTGTTTAAAATTAACGCCCACGCGCGAGACGCGGTGTCCAGCCCGCTTTGACCGCGTCCAATTTCCAATTCCCGGTCCCTCAGGACGCCTGGTTAATGTATTTCTTCGTTTTGGAATTTTGGTTTAGGTTTGTTATGAATTATCTTCAATTCAAAGATGCCCTTTCCTATATAAAATTTTTAAATTCTCCGACCCTACATTTCTAAATCTCTAAACTCCTTAACACTTTAATGGCAACATGTGACGATTGATGAACATAGCTGGGGGAAAATATTAAATTTATTGTATTATATGGATCGTAATTGTTTTCGTTTGTTTTCTGTGCATGTTGAATTACTTTGTGAATTTACATAAAGTTTTTTCAAATTAATTCTTCAAAAATATTGCCTCTGGCGACATTCGACTGCGTACGCCATTAAAGTGTTAATCTCAAATTCTAAAATTCAACTATAAAATGTATGGCAACACTGAAATATTGCTTCCTCCACTGTGAAAGCATCTATTTAATAATACTTCAACTATAACATCCATAGTAATTCATAAAAGAGCGATTTATGCAGTGAACGCCGTCAGCCGCGATGACAGACAGCGCTTCAGGGACTTGGCGTTGGAAAATCAAAAGCTACGATCTCAGTCGCAAACACCTGGCTGACCAGCGTTTATTATAATTGATAATTAATAGTATTATGAATACACTGAATCGCTCTGTTGAATCGCGAAGAAGTTAACGACCCAACAAGTTGCATGACGTTGCAACCGAGAGTGTAAACGTTGGCGGCTGTGTACGGCGAGAAACGAACAGTGTTGGCAATTAGCCGTTGAAGCTAATTTCATTCCGCTGAAAGACGATTCTTCACGGATTTTCATGGCACCGGAGAAGATCGCGATGAGCGGATAACGGTTGCTGTTACCATCCCTGCAGCATGATTATTACGTCGTCGCGAAAATCGTTTTCTCCAACTTCGAGTGATACTCTTGATTATCGCAAAGTGTTTCAAGAATTTCGTGTTAATTGCTTTCGAGTTGTAGAAGAAGGCGTTGTACTTTATCCTTGAAGTGGCAATTTCTTGTAACCAGCTCGGTTAAATATAGCCGTGTTTCGCGTGACGTGTTATGATCGTACAGTTTTACATGGAATATTTTCTGCGTTTCATACGGGGATCCTAGTCATCCGATGAAAACTGAAGGCTGAAGAACAGGAATATAATCGAGGAAAGCTTTAGCGTAGATGCAAAAGTTCGATTCAAGCCATCGAGTCAATCAGCCAGTGTCAATAATCAGCCGTAACTTGTAACTCGTCAGAGGAATTCTCTTCTATCATGATGACCATCGATTGAACAAGATTAAAATAAAATGAAGTAAACGCCTTTGAGTTTCGAATCGAAGAAACATTCAGAGAAGGAATGCAGAATCTCTAACAGATAACATGCGGTGATAAAATGATCAAATTGTTGCTGTACAAATCAACATTTCATCTGTCGTGGCAAAACGTAATCTATATTTATTGCAGGACTTGGTCCCTTGCAGCAAGATTTTATTTATACTTGTACCAAAATTTCATCTATTCCTCGTCTCGATATTTTCCTGCGCTAGGGGCTCTAGGGAGTAGGAGATTATGGAGGGTTAATTGGATACCTGTTTCCTTAATCAGGGATTTATCTAGCTGGTAAATACAGAGGTTTTGCAATACGATTGAATGCAAAGTCTAAAATCGATTGAGACGCTTTCAAGAGTTCAATTTACTAGACGGATTCTTTGCGTCTTTGCAAATTAGCCAGACTGCGGTACGACGCAGGAAGGCATGCTAATTTTTCTCCAGCCCAACGTTCGAATTCCAGTCACGTATCCTAGGCCATGTCGCTAACGAATTGAAAGCTGGTAATTAAAGTTACCGTAACTTTTGATCGCCCGATTCCGAGGGTATACGCTTCGACGCATTTGTCACTGACGTTCGCGATCATTGAATCATCGAACACAACGAATTACTATGCTTCAACCTGTCATCGAGATACACGTGTTCGAAAATTATCCTTCAGCTCTGAGTTATTTGATCTATTGATATGAGTGACATAGTTGACTACGTTAAAACTTTCGAAGTTTGTAAATTTAGACATTTTGTAACATTTAGTTTATATATTTTTAGGTCTTCTGTGGTTGAAGATTTAACAATTTTGAAATTATGGTTTTCTATGTACTTGAATTTTCAAGACTTGGTACCTAGATTTCCGAATTACCAAGGTTACAAATTAACGAATTTTACATTTTTAAATTTGTGAATCTTGATGTTCCTTAATTTCCAACTTCTTAAATTTCACAAATTTCTAAATTTTTGAATTATGCTTTCAAGTTTCTAAGCCCTGAAATTCTCAAATGTCCAAATTTCCAAGCATTCAAGAATATAAGGAAGTTTATATTCCTAATTAAATTTCCAAACTTCCAAACTTTCAAGTTTAAGTTCCCAAATTCCCCAATTCGTAAATTTCTAATTCTACAAGCTTGCAAGTTTCTACACTTTCAAATTTCCATGTGCCCAAATTCGCAAATTTTCCCGCGTTTTCATCCCTACCGATCCCTATAGATCCTCGGTGGCTTCCCGAAATAGTCCGAACGTTTCCGAGTCCGAGCCGAAGTGTCACGCGTCGTCTCGCGCCAAATTCAAACGAATAATCTACGAACGCGCAAGGAACAAAAGCATTAGAAAATAGATTTCTTCATTGTTGGTAGAACAGTTAATCGAGAGATTATAGTCGACAGCGCGGCTATCGTTTCATTTAACTTGCTAAAAGCCAGAGTTGTCTGGAGGGTGCTCGTGCGAAGAAAGTTTCGAGTTTACTCGGAGTCGTTAAGATCTTGAGATCGCACTTTGGTCCGATGCTCGTTGGAAGGACCTTGAATGGCGATACTCCAACTATCGCGCCATGGAGTGGTTGAAAAACTTATAATTACCCGCAGACACACGAGGATCGCGTCTGTATCAACCGTCCTGCATGTGATTCGCTGCTTTCTCATTAGCGCTTGATTATCCGTAAAGGGGCTTCGTTAAAACTGTTCCCACTCCGTCCTTTTTTGGAAAGCGCTTTCGATTGTAAATTTGCGAGATAGCGGGCAGGAGTCGCGCTTTACTGGAACGATCGCGTTTTGCTTCTCGGAACACCGCTAATTGTACGTCGGTCAGCTAGCTTCGTAAATATTTCTGTTTATCCGTGAACCGAGCAATGCTCGCGAGCCTTTATGTTTATTGCTTAATTGCGAGATGGGGATGGAATTCAATTTACTTCTTGCGGATTCACTTTTTGCTCGTAGACGTGGCTCCTTTTGTTCGCCGTTGCACGCTGCTTCGGAACAATAATCGCGCTGCTTTATTCTCTGTTGGATTATTCAAAAGCTTGATCAGATAGGCGATAGTTTAATGCGGAGCTTTGGATTAGTTCTGCGTTTGCGAACGGTTACGACCATCACGATTTTAATGAAAATATGAGTCTTCGGCTGCTCTCGAAAATTGGGCAATTTCTCAGCAACTGGAATTTTCGGAAATTTTGCCTTACAGTAAAATGGATTGAAGTTTAGTTACGCGTTGTTCAATTTCAATGTACTGATATGTGCTTAATTGATAGCTTTATCAGCTTACGCTACCTTGATGAAACTCGTGATGCACTCGCTCAGCTGTGATCAATTTTTTGATCGATCATTTTAACATATCATTTCAACTTTCTTTCTCTGTTTTAATTTTATAGCGGTTAGTTGTGACTGGTGCAGGTGACATTAGGGGTTGAACAGGGGATCACACAGAGAAACCTTGGAATTTACTATAATATTCAAGAATTATTATACCTTATGCCTAGCGATATTAACTTTATAATTTGCATGGCAGACGACTTTCTTCGTAACTCGAAAATTTAAAAAATTTGGTAAACGCGTAAATTTTGAAATTCGCGAATATTTAATTCAAAAGTTTTAATGGCCAAAACCGTGAAAATTCGTAAATTTGAATAGTTGGAAGTTGGAGAGTTTCTGAGGTTCTAATCTTCGCTAATTGGTATGAGTAGGGAATCTTACATCGCCATTTTCCTTAGGGAAGACCGTGCACATATTTATAAAATGTTATAACACATAGTTATAAAGTTTGTTTGATTAAATTTAGAAGTTTAACAGCGGACCCTTAACACCATTAAACGAAGCCATTGCAGTAACATAAATTGCAATGTAAATTCAAACAATCGTGGAATAACCAGTGAAACACGGTTGTTGAACCCCATGGTGAGGGTAATTTTGATCTGCCCCAACCACTTGAGAGTTAAACAATATTTCGGTGAATTCGAGAACGTAATTGTTGAACGTGTTCGGTACCGGAAAGCAACGGAACGGTCAAAATTCGTGTAATACCTCATCAAACTTGAATATTTTGTTGCGGTACACAATGCAATTTGACGTTTCGTTACCGCGAACGTTACGTTCCCAATAGGCTTCGCGACGTGCCATCTTTCAGAGTATAATTAAAAGACGAAAAAACGAAATACAAATAGAACATATACACACAAAATAAAAAGTCCACTATTTTGTTCGTCGAAATGGAGAATCACCGTGGGGATAATGGAGGGAGAAAAGGATATAAAAAAAGCGATACGGTCCCAAATTAATTGCCAGTGACGAGGAGAAATTTTTAATTGATATCCCTAATTATTACTCGACAAAGTTGCTGTCGAGGGCGTGGCTGTTCTCTCTGTCTACCGCATATTGCTCGTCGTGCCCGTTAAATTGCCCGTATACGTATTGAAAGCGGTACTTAAGGTTGGCTTGCTCTATCGACAAAACGGGACGAAATCGGGCAGGTGAAACGGTCAGCACGAAAATAAAAAAGGAACGAGTAAGTAGCCGGAAGAGACGGGTTCAGGGGTGCACCGTAAGACTGAGAGAAAGAAGAGGTTTTTGGAGATTTTGCAAAATTTGATATTCGGGATTTTGGATTTGCGAATTTGGGGATTTGAACATTTAGAGATTTGGATTTGGGAGTTTGGATATTCGGAAATTTGGAATTTAGGGGTTTAGATATTTGGAAATTTGGAATTTGGGGGTTTGGAAATTGGGGACTTGGAGATTTGGAAATTTAGGGATTTATGGGCTTGAGAATTTGGAGATTTAGAAATTTGGGAATTTGGAATTTGGGGATTTAGGAATTGGGGGGTTTGGATGTTCGGAAATTTGGAATTTGGGGGTTTAGATATTTGGGAATTTGGAATTTGGGGGTTTGGATATTCGGAAATTTGGAATTTGGGAATTTAGAAATTAGGAACTTGGAGATTTTGAAATCTAGGGATTTATGGGCTTGAGAATTTGGAGATTTAGAAATTTGGGAATTTGGAATTGGGGGCTTGGATATTCGGAAATTTGGAATTTGGGGATTTAGGAATTGAAGACTAAGAAATTTGGAAATTTAGGAACTTAGGGATTTGATTTGGAGATTTGGCACCTTGGGGGTTTGCAGAATTGAAAATTTTGAAACTTGGAACTTTGAAAATTTAGAAGTTTATCAAATCAAGAACGTAGAGGTTTGTAAATTTACCAATTTGATGATACAAGAACTCAGAGGTTTAAAATTTCAGAGTTTCGAAATCTATCAATGTAGGAATTGTCATGAGGATTTCTAAATTTGAAGATTTGGAACTCAGCAAATTGTAAAACTTGTGAAATTATAAATCTAGAAACTCAAAAATGCACACATTTAAGAATCTGACAACATGTTGATCGAAGAAAGATGATCGAACATAAAAACCTGTATATTAAAAAATGTGCAAACAACTCTAAAAATTCTAAAAACTCGAACATGTAATATATCAGATGCTACATTAATTAAGTGTACGAAATTAAAGAACCGTTAAAAACGAGTTGCCGAAAAAGTAATCGAAGACAGATTGAGAGGTGCGCCACGTTTCATGACTGGATAGAAACGAAGATGGGGAATATAGTTTTTGTATAGTACCGCATTAAAGGGTCACGCATTCGCGTTGGAACTTCGATCCTTCCAGGTCTAATTGTTACTTAGTTTCAATCGCCGTCGGCTCTGTTTTGCATAAGTGGCCTCGTAGGGCCGTTTGTTTTTACGCTTGACGTCTGGCGAGGAAAGACCGGCTGAATCTTCGCGCCTGCCTCGCGTGGACGTGGATTAAATTGAATTAATTTTGGCCTCTCGTTCCATGCTGCTCGCCACTCGGGGCCAAATAATTAATTACCGCTTTACATGACGGCTGATAAGTAAATCTTTTCGACCCACGAATTCGCGTGCGATCGAAAGACGATTAGGCTTATCTAGCTCCGTATAATACTCATTATCTTGGCGTATTTTTGGAATTGTTTTTGAATTTAGATGGATATTGTGCGATAAAGCGTTTGTTCAAAGCGGAAATGAGAATTTAAATTCAAGTTGAAATCTATTTTTCGATTTGAGGTTATTGTCTGATTTGAGGTTAGGGGAAGTTCGGAATTAAAATTAAAGATGTGGTTTGTTCAATTTGGGGATTTAGAGACTCCAGAAGTTGAGGATTAAAATGAAAGTTGGGAATTCGAGGATTTTCTAGATTAACAAAATTCAAAAATTTAGAAATGACACAGCAAATTCTGTTCTTGGAATCAGAGTGTAGGTGTAGCAGAAATCGAAACGAAAAAACGGGAGCTCGTTCCCGTCGCAATATCCCTTTTCATTTGCTTTCCCAAGGAAGAATTTAAAAATAGAGGAGAGAGGGTTAAGAAAAGGCAGAAATAGAATTCTTCGATCGTCTGACAAAACCGTTCTAGAACGTCAATGGTTTTTCATCGAAGGAACTTCCAAGTCACAAAGACCCTTTGCTGTAAGTAATCAGACATGCAAAATCCTTCTTTTGTGCGCTCAATCTTCCGTCTATCCTCGTTCATTCGCGCACCAACGTTTCTCCATCTTCTTCTGCGCCTCTTAATCGAACCGCTCCGCTTCTTGATTTCAACGATACTTTCGTGCATCCGTTTTAACGACCTAACCATCGGGGAGCTTTCTTTCTCGTATGATAGCATCAACGAACTTTCAGAGTCATTAGTAGAAGCGGTGTATGATATACGGTCTCTCGTTCTTCTTTCTTCTTCCTCTCGTTCTTCTATCGTTTAAAAAAAAGCTGTATTAATCTGTGACAACGTAGTACGCCGTTGTTCTTCCTTCCTCCTCGTTCTTTTTCACCCCACTGGCCCTTCTACCTGGCTGCTCGCAGCTTAAGAGAACGTTTGAGACTAAACTACCACTAAGGTTGTCATATTGCTCCCGATCTCGAATCTGAAATTCAAATGGACGCCGCGCCATGACTTTCAAATCTATCGATTAGCAGATAGTACCGCGAGAGCAAGTACAAATTCACAGTAGCAGACGGCCGGCTCGCGAATATTTATGCTTTCGAAAACGGAAGAGGGCAATATCGTGGCAAATGAAAAATTTATTCCCTGAAACGCCGTCTGTCATTCCGTGTACCGCACGCGAGACGCGTATATCGCACCCGACAGTCAATAACGTCAAATTTCGTTGCAATTTATCTTCGATACCGTCCTCGATGCTTAATTACGTATTCTGACCTATTACACGCGTTTATATCATTACTATATTCATCCTTCTAAATCACACCCCTGTATTCATCGTCCTCAACTTATGAATATGCAGATATCTAGCTTGCACTTAAGAATCGATATGAAATATCCTGTCAAGGTCATGTGATACATATTCTACATTTATATGCATTGACATGTTTACGATTGTGTATTCAAAAATTCATCGATATTTAGATGCTTGCAGTTGTTATACATTAAATGATAAATTCTATGTCACATATACGTTGTCTGTATACATGTATGTATGTATGTACATGCCTGTATACATATATGTATGTATGTATGTATGTATGTATGTATGTATGTTTGTATACATATGTATATATTATATGTATGTATGTACATGTCTGTATACATATATGTACATACACGTATGTATGTATATTGAAACACATATGGATATATTGATAGACACTGTATATTGATAAACACTGTAAATATTAATAGATATTGTATGATATTCATAGAGACAGTACATGTTGTTAGACACTGTATTGATACATAATGTGTATTGGATATGAGAGGGCGCCTTTCGCGGTGAAAGATGCTCCACAGAAACTCGTGCAAAATCGAAGAAAATAAAAGTTGTAATAACTCATGAATGGTTAAGCGAGTCCGAAACTTCTCGACGTATGAAATCGCAAAGAATAATTACCCGAGTTTTCTCTGCGCTCTAAAGTAGGTCGAATACATCCCTAACCGACGAGAAAGCGAGCACATAATAGAATCTTCATACGAGATAGAAGAACGAAGAGAAAACAGTGGACGGAAAGAAAAAGGACAGGCAGCACGGATTGGACGATTTAAACGACGCGAGCCAGGGAAAAAATTGAGCAAAACCGCAGCGGTGAAAGAAGAGCGGGACCGGCAAGGGAGGGATATAAAGTCAAAAAAAGGAGCAGCGAAGAAGAAGAAGAAGGGGAGAAAAAATTGAGACGATGAGGAAGGCAGAATGCAGAAGGAAGAGGGCATCATCCGGATAGGGTGGGGTGAGGAGGTGAAAGGATGAGGAAAGGAGGCAGCGAGTATCTCGCAGTACGGTAGCCACGCCAAAGGTGTATCATAGCAGGGCCCAAAGTGTCGGGTGCTCGTGGGATGTTCGGGGCCGTGAAGCCCTTTGCCGGTCGGTCCACTCGACGAAGGTAGAGAGTAGGTGCCGGAGGATCGAACGGTTGCGAGAGAGACGCTAGAACCTAGAGGAAAGAGCACGGGAACGAAAAGAAGAGTGCTGGCGGAGGGGCAGGAAGGCAGTCGGCGTTCCGTCTTACCTTGTAATTTACTCACCGCGGGCCCCAGGCTATCCATCTCGTGGCATAACTCAGGGACGGCGGCGTCGGGCCCCGAAGATGTCACCTATCACGGGGCACCTCGCTGAAATTTCGCGTCACGATTATATTCGTCCATCGAACCCGTCATCTTCAGATTCGTTGTCGTTTGATTTCATAGCTTGCTTCCGCCGAATCTCCAGCGTCTCCGATCGTGACAAATAGCCGCGTCGAAGATAATAGAATTTATGACCGCATTATGCGACCGCGTCTATTGTTTTCGCGAGTACACGAGCTGAACCGAACTCGTCGCCCGAAGACGCTCCTTCGATCCACCGCCGGATAACCGACTCTTATTCCTGACCGAGCAATCGCTCAATTACCGATTAATCTCGTTAGAACTCGCACCACCTACTGACTGTCCATTGTTTGCCAGAATTATTGCGTCGGGCCCGCAGCTGCACGAACGAGTCACGGAACGCGAACATCGGCCTCGGAGACGCGAGACTAGGCACGGCCCTGACTCCGAAGCCGAGCTTCAATACAACGCTGCATACGTTTAGCTAAATTACACTTTATATATACCATTATTATTTCATGGGTCCCACTGATGTGCCCTCTCACGGCTGACGCCTTTTTCTCGTCCTCCCCACCGACGTCTTGCCCACTCTCCTCCTTCATTCCTGCCCCGGAGCGGAACAAAAAAGCGGCGCGAGCGTTCTACTCTGCGCGCCAGGTAACACGCCTGCTGGATTATTTCATTGCTCGTGCCTGGTATTACCGTCAAGTAAATTCTCTTCGCACGGTTTCTAGCTCTTGCAAATGCTTTTCGGAGATTGGGCTAAAATGTTCCTAGAGAAATAAGTGCAGCTTCTTTATTTTGTACATAAAAAGATGCAACGCAATAATCTTGAGGGGTTTATTATTAAAAATGTATGTGCAGGGTGTTCCCAGAAAATATGGAGTTCAAATATTACTCGAATGTAAAAATATTATAGTGGGAGGTAATTGAGATAAACTCGGTAAGAATGAAAACGGTGGCGTGTACAATGTGGACAACACTGAATGGTATGTGTTACATTACTACACATTGCACCACCATCACTTGGATCGCCAAGCGTTATATTTGTCATATATTGAATTACCAGTTGCATCACCACGCATTATTCCGCTACGCACTATGTTGCTTTGTGTTGTATTACAACGCGTTATGGTACCACGCATTGGATCAGCACGCGTCGTATAGCCACGCTGTATTGCCTCGCGTTATATAACCTACCGTAACGTTCGAAACGTTCGTTCTTTGGAAAGTAGGTCGATCTTGCCGTGTAAAATTGTAATTCCAAGATACGAGCGGTTGCAGTGGTAGACACAAAGATATGCGTGAATCTGTACGCGGTGGAAATTGCGACGATGCAAATCTCGTTTCTGGCACGTAGTTGAGTGGCGTAAAGGGCTTAGCGCCGCGGTGGCGTGGTTGACTGGTGCGAATGCAATTAACCCTTAACTGGTAATGTGAAATTTTGATGCAGTCGCGTATAATTTGGTTAATTAAGGAACTCGTTTATTTATAGAACGCCTGTAGGTGTGGGGAAACAGGTAGCAACACGGTTAACGTTGGACATCTATCCGCGAAATCCGGATGTACCGCTAACACCGTTGGATCGTTTTAAAGGATCCGTTTTATTTTAGTAAGCCAGTTATTCCGCGCGGAATAGTCTTTCCACGGGAAAACGAACTTTTTCATTGTGCTCGTCGACGATCGTGGCAAATGGAGAAGTTAACGAAGTCGAGCGATGTATGCGCATACGTATATCGAATTTCGATGAACTTTTAATAACTGCCGATAATGAAATTTTAATTGGACAACGATAAAAACAGCCAATGACAATTCGTGCATACGTACCCTGGCTAATTACTTGCTTCTTCTTACGAAATAATTAGTTTTACCATCATATTGCTGTCGGTCGTGTTCTCCCTGAGACAACCATTTATGACAATTTTTTTTGTGCATTTGATGCTTTCAAATGGAAACTGTACTCATTTGTTGGAATTATTAGGTTTATCAGGTTCCTTTGTTTTTTTATTATTTGAATTCAATAAATTCTCCAATTGAAATGTTCAAATTCTTAAACTTTATAATTTCCTTCGAAACCTTTTTACAGATTTTCTAACTTTTATAAGTTCAAGTTTTCAACAAAGTCTTTCTGTTGCAAATCCCTAATTCTTCATGCAAATTCTTGAATTCACAAATTCCTAAATTCTGAAAGTCCCAAATTTTCAACCCCCAAACTCCACAAGATCGAAATCTACATATCGTCAGATTTCCAAGCTCCCAAACGTCCAACCATTTAAATCTCCTAATTCATAAATTGTCAAGTCCATAAAAGTTCGAATATCGATCACCTAAGATCACCACGCACATAATTCCGTCGATGAAGTCACTAATTCACCACCCTGTCACTTTTTCCGACTTGTTCACGAATCGATCGTCGACAACCGAACGAGTATCCCCAGACGGAAAAAATCACCGAATAATTAATGACCATCGAGGCCCAGTATTGACAACATATGTGACCGCCGTTGTAGAGGCAAATCTGTGGCGACACATGCGTGGAAAATCCGCTGCACCGTTCCGGGGGATGCGTGACATCTGTCCTCACTTTGCTCGTTCTAATACACGCATTACACGATTCGACAACGTTATGGTTGATGTCTTCATGTCGTTCACCCTTCGATCGGACGTTGTGCATTTGCTGAGATCGATGCAGTCGAATTCTCTTACATGTTTACCGCTATTTTGATAATTGTTGATCTTCATTTCGAATATAAGATTGATCTGGCACGCATATTCTTTATGCAGGTTATCAAGTAGAAAGTTATTTCAGATAATTGTAATAATAATATCTTACTACATTTGCGTATATTATGGCTGTCAAATTAGTAAGACGTTAACTGATCGCAGTAGAAGTAGACATGTCAGACACGGAATAACAGATTAGGACATTAAACAGCAATTTTTTAAAACTTGAGTCAATTTGATACATTGAATTATAAATGTAATTCACGTAGAATAACTTAGGTATTTTTTTTCTCCTAGTGACTTGTCTAAATAGATTTATGGATATCCGTAATAATGAACAAAGGCTCCACTTAAAATTTTAACGCTCGCAGTTCGCTTATCTCCCCGTCACGAGCTTTATCAAGTCCACATTTTACAATCCCTGAACTTCACATATCGCCGGAGAAAATACTGCAGTTTCTAGGTCATTCTCGTCCAGCGTTCCCTGCGAAAAACCGGGGGCACAAGAGGATGTTCCTCGTTTGCACGGTTGGTTTACGCGAACAGGAAGGAACCGTGATAAGGGTGCTCGCCGAAAGCCGTTTCCGTTTCGAGGGACAACACGGAAAATCGTTCTAGGACGAACAAAAAGAAAGGCTAATGAGCTGCTAGGTCGGCGATTCCTCATTTTCTCGCACGAGATTGTCCTCCGAAAATTTTCAACAAACTCAGCGGTCCGAAAAAACGCTCGAAAAAACACACAGTACATTTACCGTTTCCGCTAACAATAAGCAAACGTGTACTCCTTTTTCGGTCGCTTCAACCTTCTTCTTTCGTTGCCAAAGTCAGAGACAGAGAAGAACGAGCATTTGTCCGTTCGGGGTAAAAGCACCGTTACAAATCTTTGATAGAATAGAGAGCAAAGAAGATGAATCGGAACAGCGGCATAATGCGAGCTGACCTTTTAATCTCGCCGCGTTTCGACGGATTTGGCAACAAAGGGAAACAGGCTGGACCACGTTAGGTACGTGGAATCGTGCCGCTTAAAATAATTCAGACTCGCGTTACTGGTGTGCGTAACATCAACGAATAAATTTATTTGCTGAAACTTCACCGACGCGTACGGGGCACGTATTTCGACGCCCACAAGTGGGCGCGAGTACGGCGGCATTACAGGCTGCACCTCGCTCCGCCGAAGGTCACAAATTCCAATAGCTCTTATGCGGTTTGTACGATGGAGATTGCCGCGGGTTTATGAATCATTCGCGCCGCTTTCGAAACTATTGTCGGACTCGCCGCGTTTTAACGCCCCGCGTTGTTTTGTACGAATCTGCTTGTCGATAGCCATTACTGATCAACCATTTTCTGCAAACATTATTCTTTATTAGGTACGCTCGACCTGTAAGCATTCTTTCGATTAGGTACGGAGGAAATGTAGTTAGGTACGAATACTCGAACATTTTTTAGTTCGCATTCCTGTTCACAAATTACGGTATCTTTGCGAATTTTTGAAGTTGAAAGTGATCAAATTATGGAGTTTCTATGTTTGTGAATTTTTGTATTTACAATTTTTCTAATTTTTCCAAGGCCCCAAATTTTTAAATCTCAGTTACCAAGTAAATTTTTAGATCTCAGTTCCTGTGTCTTTAAATTTCTAGGTCCTAAAATTCTACAACCTAACCTCAAATTCCTAAGTTGTCAAATCTAAACCTTCAAATCCTTAAATTTTTGTGCCTCTACATCTCGAGTCCCAAGGTTGTTAAATTCGAAGGTTATCGAATTCAAAAATTCTTAAAATCCAAGGTCCTCCAACCCCAAAAACGTTGAATTCCCCCAAATCTTAAAATTCTGCAAATTCATGTGTCCCCAAGTTCCTAAGATCCAAACTTCCTAAACCACCAAATCTATAAATTCATATACGTAGATCAGCAAATCTCAAAATCGCAAAGTACCAAATCTCACCCCGAAATCTCACCCTAACCTCAAATTTCCAAAACCGCACAAATCCCTAAAAATTGATCAGTGATTCCTTAGTTATCCTATTCCTATAGAAATCAAAACTGCAATTACTGTCTGAAATTTTGACCGTAACAAGAAGGTATCCTAAAATATCGCTAGTTATTGTACACTTAATGTAACTATAACTTTCTTCGCTAGTACGTTTACTTGGAGAGAACTCGAAGGATCTTTCAATCGACTATTTATCGGACATTGAATCTCGCGTTTAAAACATAAACAACGGGAAATTTGCATTGCATGAAAGCATGCTGTTTGGATTTCGACGTTTTTTCTCAGAGGCCGTTCGAAAGGCTTCACGAAGAGGCAGTATATTTCGATTCAATGTCGTTGGAATGTTCGTGCAAACGCCCTGAAGTAGGTACTGCAACGGCTCGGTTCTTGGTAACGTTTATACACGGTTGAAGAAGGGACAGAAGAGATACAAGGCGTACGACAGAAGGGCATCCAGCAACGTCACCGTGAGATTGCAAGGTGACGATGCACGTTGCGTTAGGATTGGCGGGTTGTGTACGGCTGGATAAGAAAAGTGGAGTCATTTTTCTAATTCAATAATGCCGATGACATCCACAAAATTGGCCGAACCACTCGCAACAATTCGAATTTGCTTTCCTTCTTTCTTCTTGAACAGTCAGCTCTTGCAATGTTAAATTTAATTACTTAAAATCTGTGATTCGATGTACGATTCAAGGGCTATTTAGGATTTACCATTTACACATATTGTTACACTGAAACTGTTGGGTGTTGCATTAGATAACTACTGTTAATCAATTTCTATTAGCTTGGTGTATAAAACTTAACGCCGTAGGTAATGAATTTTAATGAAAATTTAAACATCATGTCAGTTGTGTATGTCCTAACACTCAGTGAAATTTAATCGGTCAATTTCCCTGGAGATAGCTCGTTCCGAAGAAATATCGTGTGCCAAAAAATTTCGTTAAATAATCGAATTATCCTGCGAGGTTAAATGGCAGAGGGGATGCGATGAAATTTCGATGACCAACAGCTGCAAGATAGTCGTAAAAAATATTTAATAATAATAGGAGCCGAAGGGTGAGGTACCGCCACGATTCGACGGTTTCAATTACGTGACATCACTTTGTACCCTTGCGACCGGTGCTCCGCTCTTTCTGATAGACTGCCTTTTGTTCAGGATGAAAAAGAAACGCAGCGTCGCGTGAAGCGGAAGGACGCAGATTGGTCAGCGTCCGGAATTTCATTCGACAAGTCGCCAGAAAGTTGGCCAAGTGTAACAGACCTTTCGCCTGTCTACATTGAAAAAATTAATATCTTTCGCGGAGGATCTCGTTGAAACTCCTCTCTTAATATGTGTCTCTCGGCAAAAATCCTCTGACATGCACCTATAATTTCATACTTCACTATAGTGGTCAAGCTAACTAACTCAAGCTTGTATCTGACTAATTTTTAATGATTTTTTAAGAAGTCACTTCTTTTTATTTCTTGTCTCATGGAAAGAAGTTTTGAGATCATTAGAGGCAATTAGGTGTTCTACAATTTGTTTCTTACTGTACACAACTTTACATCAGTGCTAGATTCAATAAATTCTTAGTGTTCAGTAATTCTGTAGAATCGTCTATCGTTTCATGTGGAACAGCAGGGTGTAACAAATCAGCT
Organism: Megachile lagopoda; assembly: GCA_036983795.1. NCBI lineage: Eukaryota > Metazoa > Arthropoda > Insecta > Hymenoptera > Megachilidae > Megachile > Megachile lagopoda. Next base: position 8,303,406 of record CM072785.1, on the reverse strand, counting down.
TGCACAAAGTAGCTATCAACGAATCGCCACTGTGTACACGGCAGGAACAAAGATGCGATTTCCAGCGAAGGGTCGATTTCCTCGACGAGTCCCATTCCGTGGACAGAAAGGAAGCAGGTATCGCTTAATTACTTTCCCATTCGGTAATTGTACGGGACTGATTTATCCGGCTATTGAAAAAAACTGGGAGGCAGTTGGAGCACGGGTCCACGGGTAAACATAGTTCGCCTCTGATAAACGTCCGCGGTGAGGGGAGGGTTATTGCGGGCTTGCCAATAAAATAGTTGTTCCGCGGGAATGAATGGCCTCGACCGCAAAGTTAACTACTGGCCCGAGTGTCCCCCGAACGGAAACTATCAGCGAACAATTCTGCAGCCACCTAGCAATGGTACCCGCGGGAAGGACGAAGAGGAGGACGAAGAGGACGGTTCGTTGGCTTCCAAGTGGCTAGACGCACGGAAAGAGAAAGGAAGAGCGAGGGAAATCGGTCGAGGGTGGTACCGAGGGGGTGGGTAACGGTTAGGAGGGTTGCTCGAGCCCTATTATCGGGAAATTAAAGGCAGTAACTCATCTTGGGACGACTTCTATTAGACTTTCCTTGGTCAGGCCGGTCGATATTACTTTCGATATGAACGAGCTACTAAATTAATATCCACAATGCACTGGCAATTATGAACGACCCTTATACTTGCTCGACCGTCAGACCCGCGTTGCTTTGTCCCGACTTAGAGCCACTAACGTCGTCGCGTAAATTGTTCGCGAGTATCCATCGACTCGAAGAAGGGTCGAGATTGCGACATTCGTGAAATGCTGCTGTTTGATGTAGTAAAGTTTCTTCTGCAGGTTCATTTTAGTGATTTGATGCGGAGATAGATGGCTCTGAGAGATCCATTGCGGGGTGAAGTTACAAGTTCGAACTTACTTCAGATTATGCCGTGAACTGGGTTTACTGGAAAGTAGACTATCTTCATCGTCTATGTACTTCAGACATTTTGAGACAACGGCGAAGTTTTCTGATCAATTCAAAACTTTCGCGTGTGGTTATACCTTTGTCGATCGAAGATAATGGTGGTTGAAAATGAATCGCAGTTATTCAAATAATTATTCTGTTCTTGCTTTATGTTGATACGTACACGTAATTAATTCTTACATTGTATGATATACACGTATGTAATTACTTCTCGTGTCGCATTATATCGATGTAATTAATTCTTATGTTGTATCATATCGATACATATAATTAAGTTTCATATTGTCCGAAGTAACTTTTCGCCCACTTATAAGGGACGACGTAGCGAATTATTATTAGAGTGAAACGCCCACATGTGCAAAGATGCGTAATGAGTGATACACGCAAAAATTGCGAAACCATTAAGAGAAACGTATCCCTTGGTACACGGTGCGCCTTCTGTGCACCGAAGTCGTTCACAACCGGTATTATTGGACCATTAGTACGAGGGCATAAATATGCTAGGGTCGGACCCTGAACATCGTCACAAAGGCTGCGCAAGGACATTAACGACGCCCCTTGCGGTCGCTGATGAAACATACGCTCGTCCCTTGAAAATAATTGAAGAAATTGTTTCAAATCAAGCTAGGTTGCTCCAAAAGGTTGCTACATCATCTTATTTACATCCAACATTAACATTATCCAAGATTAATCACTTTAGCTTCACCTAACACTAATAATCCACTTTGCCTCATTTAACATTAAATATCTCATTACATGTACGTAATATTAATGACTTCATTATCCCCATCTTCATTATCCCTATTTAATATTAATTGTTATTCGCATATAATACTAATTATGTAATTATTATCATGTAACGTAAACCAGTTTCATTCTCTTTCGATAAACGTATCGATTCCTTCTTTAACGGAGGTACAAGTTCCATTTGGTTGAAAGCAGTGAAAATTTCGCCAACTTCGAAATGGTAAAGTTGGCTGACACGGCGTTGACCGTGCTAACGCGATTGCGACACTTTTTTCCGGATTCCTGGGGGAACTCGTTCAGGCAAGAGGTCGTCGGGACGCTTTAATTCCCTCTCCATTTTGCCACGTTCAGCCGGAGCCGTGGCCAGGGTTCGAGTAAACAAGGACGTAGCCGGATTAACGAAATGGGATTGGCGACGACGGTCGGCTACCTGCGTGGTAACGAAAGCGCGAAAGCGTACAACGGGCCGAACAATTAGACAAAGTCGGTCTGAGGCTAATGGTCGCGAGCGTCTGGAACACCGGTGAAATGCCATCACCGGAAACGGGTGTCATCGAACTGGGTATGTGAACATTTCAAAATTTGTGGAATTTTCTGATGTACTTGACGATTTCGGAGACTGAGGAAATTTGGACTCTACGAATTCGCAAATGTATTAGGAGATTTAGAAATGTGAGGATTTGGGATCTTAGAGGTTCAGAAATGTGGAAGCTTGGGAGTTTAGGATCTTGGGATGTTGGAAATTCAGAGATTTTAAATTTAGAGAAGATTAGGAATTAGAGGATATAGGACCATATTTAGGAATTTCAGGATTTCGAAAGCTAGATATTTAGAAACATGGACTGTTGTAAAGTTGGTAATTTGGGTATTTATAGATTTGAAGGTTTCCAAAGTTGGAAATTTGAGTATCTGAAAATTTCAATCTTTCAAGACAAAGATTCAATTTTTCGAAAGTTAGAAAATTGGGTATTTGAAGATTGTGGAATTTATGACCTCGAATGTCCTGCATACCACACGCTATTTGCATCATCCCTATTTTGGAGTATCCACCCTAATACTCTGGCAAAAGTTGCACAGGGGACAAGGCCAATTACGCGTAATTCTGTTTTATATAGTTGTTGTGCGTTTCGTGACGCATTTTCCATCCCCTTCACATCTCCGATCGTAGTGTTGGCAACCCTTGCATCTTCATCCCTCGACTTCCACCCGCTTCGTTTACCGATCTCTCCTCTCCACGAGTGACTCGGTCTGCGCGTTTCGCGGAGGACGTAGCGATGTTAGCTCACCTTCCTAATCGTTTTAACTCACTCACACGTGTGCACACGGGCGGCACATTCACGCCGACCGAAAATCATTACAACGGCACGAAACTGTTCGTTTTCGCCAGGTTTGCGTTTGCACGTTCGCGCGTTTGCACAAGCTTCGTCTCGCGCTACGACACTGTCTGCGTATGCGTGTAACTCAATAGTGTTGGTGCGTTGGCATATGGATGCTCGAGTGTGTGCAAAGGAACGTAGAAAGCTCCTGCAGCCCTTTCTCTGCGCACGGTCCTTTTATCACGCCGAAGTTCCGGAAGCTAGCGAGCTAGAGGGCGTAACGAGTTGTCGGCGACGCCGGTGCGTCCTCCAGTATCGTGCATCGGTTAAAGGTTGAAAATTATACAGTTTGTACAAATCGTCGATATCGACCTTAAGTTCACTTTTCGATGATGAACCCTTCTGAAAATTGGGGCTTCATGACATGTATCACAATATTTTTACATGGAAAGCAATTTTTTGTATGAACATAGAAATCAATTTTTCCACATGTGTATGAATATCATGAAAAATTTCAGTTTGTACTTATAAGGAATGTTTGTTGGTTCTCAGATAGTATATTGAACATCTAGAATTGATATCGATTTGATTTCTGTTCGTTTTGACGATAACATATTGACCAGAAGCCGCGTCTAATATCGAGGCACACTGCGAGATGTTTGCGTTCACACGGTCGCATATGCTCGATCTCATCGATTCGTCATGATCAGCAGCTACTTCACACACGATCCCCTCGATCACATCCTCTCTATATGCTACTGGCTTATTTTCCTGCTACAGAAAATACGTCGTTGATTAAATCTATTTTGGGTAATCGACGGTGTATGAGCGATGGGTCTCTACAAACTCGCTAGGGGATTCCATATCGTTACGGTTCCACGAAATGGGGAAAATATTGTGGGGTTCGAAGGTACTTTGCACTGACAGCTTAGCGTTAGTTGGTCACATTAATTTTGGAGAACTTGGGGATTTAGAAATTTAGAAATTTGGGAATGTAGGAATTTGGGAACTAGAGTGAGGAATATTAAGGATTTGAAAATGTGAGGATGTGGACATTTAAAGGTTGAGGAATTTAAGGATTTGCGAATGTCAGGATTTAGGAACTTGGAAATTTTGGGAACTTGATTATTTGAGAATTCAGAGATTGAGGAATTTGGAAGTTGGACTTGGAGAAAACGTGGGGATTTGAGTATTTGTAAATTAGGGATCTGGATTAAGGAATTTTGATGAGGGATTCGAGAACTTGTAGAGTTTCAGATTAGCGAATTTGAGGATGTGAAACTTTGGAGGTTTAGAAATTTGGAATTTCAGAGATTTGGAAATTTGCAGAACTATGAAAAACAACAAGAACGTGAAAGTTAGAGCCCAAAAATGAAGTAGTTTTAGAAACTTGCAAATTTCAAACTAAAAAAAATTAAACAATTCCACACAAACATATTCACATGCCACTTCGTTTTATTCCATACCCTCAACATATCAGACACGAGTACCATCGTGAAGCGCTCAAAGTCCCCGGAATCAGCTCCATTTTCTCCTTAAACTTCATCGTTCCACAAGATGGCTGTTATTCAAGCACCGGAACATCCGCAGAGTAAATCGACCCGTGATTCAGCTCGCCATTAATTACACAAAACGGAGCGAATGCAGTTACACGAGAGAAAGAGGAATATGAAAAGTTACGGTGACATGCATGTAGAGTCTGGGACGTGATATTTTCTCTGTAGGAATGTCTGGCCTGTTACAGGACCCTCTCATCTTGCTACCAGATAAACAGATGTAGCACTGTTGCAGCACGGATTATTCTCCGTATTTAATGCACGCTATCTTCGGCCAAAGTTTTCATTGTTTCCCGGCGTTGAATCATTCGGAACTGGTGTTGTTTGTAGCTACTTTCTCGAGTAGATACGAAGTTGCTGGTAATAACGGGTATTGCGACGTCGCCGTCCAACCAGACGATCGTCTCGCCAGCCAGCTTTTAGCAAGTTTCTTTAGCTGACTTTGTCCGGTAGCCTTTTAGCCCTCGTGAGAAACGATTAACGTCTCCCACGGGACGATTAACAACCCCTATCCTATTATGCTTCTTGCATTCGATCGTATTCGGGACGTTCACTTGTTGCATCCTTCATTTGTTAATAGTGAAATGCTAATGGTCAAACTTTGAGTGAAATGTGCATTTGTAATTTTAAGCTGTGGTTTACATTAGGTTGACATATTGAACACTTGGTACGACATGATATAATTATTGGGAATACGATTTTTCTAAATGTCTCACTTTTGTGTAATGATAATGTATGTGATTAGTATTATAGATTTTAAATATGGTTTTTCTTTGTTTATTAAAGTGGACTCTAATAATTGTGGATAATGGAACGATTGTAGCACAATAACAGATTGACTCGGTTGTAAGGCAATATTTCTGTAAATCCTGTACTTCCCTGCGGATGTCCTAGATCGACAAGAATGCGTCCTTCCACCTGGCACACATCCATCCTGTTATCCATGATGGACTATACTGTTCGTTTGAATCGCCGACAATCCGCTGTATCACTAAAACTCGCCATACGGAATAGGAGTCCAGGATCGAAGGGACGTTAGTCACAGGTTCTCAATACTGATCAGAAATGTACGGGATGATTCATATATCTCAAAAATTCCATTAACCCCAAATTCCTAATTTTTTGAATTCGTAAATCTTCAAATTCCTCAATCTTGAAATTCCGTAAACCCTAAATTTCTAATTTGTCAAATTCCTAAATCTACAAATTCCTTAAGCACCAGGTACCTAAGTCCCCGAATTTCTTAAACCCCAAATTCCTAATTTTCCAAATTTTTGAAGCCCAAATTTCTAGACATCTATTCCTAAGTCCCCAAATTTCTCAAACTCCAAATTTCTAATTTTCCAAATTTCTGAACATCTATACCTAAGTCCCCAAATTCCACATTGTCCAAACTACATCTCCAAATCGCTAAACTCGAAATATCTAAATCCCCGAATCGTCTCAAGTCCCAAATCCGTCACCTTAAATTAAAAAATCTCTACCCAAAAAACAAAACCATTCACTCCAAATACTACTATAAATCTCGTTAAATTTAATCTTTGTAAGCAGTTAGAAATTCGTGATCAAGGCACACAATGGTTTGAGAACCCGTAAGGTAGGTGATGTTGAAGGAGGGTTGGCAACATTACGATCGTCGTCTGGCATAGGTATCTGAATCCCAGAGTTACGATGATCGGCTCGATAGGAACAATGTGGCATGACCTGGCAGTGATGCAGTTAGATCATCCCGTATTACCCTCCGGGTGCAGTGATTCTCGTGTGATGTCATAGTGGTCGTTCCACACGTATACGTGTACACATTCTTGGTCAATAGTTTGCTTCAGCATTTTGTACCTCGGATAGAATCGTTCGATAATGAACAGAAGACTAAATTATGAAACGAATTAACCGAATGATGGACAAGTGAACGGTTCTTTTCCAGGTGTTTGATATGTTATTACCGGAGGAGATTGTTTATTCGCTGTTCACTTAAATTAACTTGTTGACATAGGTTTTGATGCAACTTGAGTTCTATAACGATGAACAGTTTTAGTAAATTGAAGTTGTAAATGTAGTTTTGACTACTTATGTTGTACGGTAGCTAAACGTTGAAGCATTCATTTTCTCTCCAAGCGATTTAAACCTCAAATAACTACGTGACTATTATAGAAGCTTTTAACATAAAGATTAATATAAAATTGTAAACTAAATTTACGTAATATTAAATTGCAAGAGAGTGAATATTTTCGAAACTAATTAAGGCTGAAACGGCAGCGATTTCCACAAAGAAATGTCCGAATCTAGGAAACGTCGCGATGAATCACACGAGCGAACACTTCCAGCGTGCATCGCGTTGACATTAATTGCTCGGTTTCAGCGAATTACCCCTAGCGATTCTTGAAAATCAGTTAGTTTCCATATCTCACGCAATATCTCCTATCCGAGCGGCAACACACACCCGGTGTCTCTGTTCGTCTCATTTGCACCTTCGATCTCTATCGTGGCTACACGTAAATCGCATTCGTACACGCGTCGTCCTCTCGCGACAAGAGATTCCAGCGCACACGCGCACACGTGGATAGGTTACGTACAGGTAGGTTCGAGAGTCCGGAGTTCTACACGGTGACCAAAGTGCAATGGATACACGGTTAGGGAACCGGTGTTCCGGTCTCGGTTGACACGTGTCGTAAGCCGATCCTTGCCAGGATGCAGCACCATTATCCTGGTACAGGCGCGTATCGGGTGTACCGTCGCGGCTGGACGTCTAGATTCGCGGGTATACGGTACAGGCGCAATTACTGCTGCCAGTTTGACACGTATCGACTTTATGCTTGGCTGAAAACGATCGTGCCAGATCCTGTTTGCAATGCCGTTACGTGGACCGCCATGCTACACGAACGCTCGTGCGATCGTAAGTGTTACGGACAGCCACTTCTGCTTAGCTACAACGCGCCATAGGCACCGATATTTAATCGTGGGAAAATTATTTCGCTAATTAAGATAACGTTTATTGTTGCCGCGGAACGTGTCGGACACGAAAATCGATCCAACGATCGATACTTTCGCCGTGCTACAAATTGCTTTTGCACGTTCGCTGAACGTTATGATGGAAATTGCTAGCAAAGCCGAGAACAGAACATAGTTTTCTTCGGCTAATTGAAAGCTTGCTCACAGCCGACGTGTTGCAACCGTGCTGTTATCGGAACTTATTTGACGTACTGTTTGACGAGTGACGGCGACAAAGTTGACCGATTAATTAATTTCAAGGCGACTATTGGTGTAACTAGGATTTTTGTTTGAAGGGTCAATCTTGAGTCGCCGGGCGCTTTATTGACATGTGGACCGCGAGTTAGCGAACATGTATTACCACGTGACGTCACACGTTACACTATCGTGAGCTGTGTCATTAGATAGCCATTCAATAACGCTTCAAATTAGCTGTCATGCCTTATAATGCTACGTCTTGTATCACTTGATAACGCCATGCGTTATATTGCCAATCGATATCACTACACAGAGTCACATATCAGATCGCCGCACATTGTATCTCTAGTAGTCACATATTAGTTGTACGACCATGTATAACGCCACCACACGTTATATCGCCACAAGCAGTATAAAGCATTCTGAACCCCTAATAATCACCTTCCCTCATACCCCCCAGATCGCGACGAATATTTGCGTAACTATGATTTTTATCGGCAAAAATATTCGCTCGGTAATTTACAGCGATGCAAGATAACAGAATGACTGTGTAACAGAGCGAAGGAATCTAAATTACAGTGTCGTCCGAGCGTCAGCTTCGACCACTCTTCACCCTGCCACCATTTTCGTTCCCGCAAACACTAGTTAGGGTCACCGAGGGTTGTTTCCACATTGGGAAGTGGGGTGGCAAAATAGCCGCGGGTGCACCGCACGGTACACGATGTTTTTTTTTACAAATTGCCTGCGAATAACCTTCAATTCTCTACGGTGTTAAAAATTTCACCTGCGCATCGAGAACTATAGTTTCAATTTCGTCGTCCATCTCGGTTTTTGATCGGTTACTGGTAATTTCTAGTTATCGTCAGTTGCTTCAATTTTCGTTCGATGGATAGTTCTGGTAGTGCACTTGGCAATATTTGTTTTTCACGAAATGTCTGGCAGTAGTTAACACTTTTTAAAACTGTTTGCTTTTAAAAACGTACTCGATTATTGGAATTTATAGAGAGAATTTATTTAAGCGCACATTAATACGAAATGACGAATTAATCACTGGCATTGACTCACCAATTATCATCAGTTACTAGGTACTGCCATTTTATTTTATTATAACAGTTATAATATTTTCCAACGAGACCTTAATATACTGACTTTTATCTTAATAACATAAAACTTGATAAAAATATTGATCACCATATTGAAAGGATAAAAACAGCTATATACATTAATCTCAGTGACACTAATATGTTTAGTTTCTTTGTCAGCAGCTTGTAGCCACAGATATGAAAATAGTCCTTTTATCTTCATAATATTAATGCTACTGATTTTCTTATTCAATCATTATCAATTTAAAATTAGTAAAATATTACTTAAATTATCTCATCTTGCAACCTTAAAAAATCGTTACTGAGGTTAAATGATTTTTTCTGATTTCGATGACTCGGTTTGACATTTTCGTGCAGTAGCAACAGACGCATTTGCTCTCTATTGGCGTCATAGAAATGGTTGAGTTAGGTAGGTAGAGACAAGCAAATGGGCACGCGCACCAGGGGTGAACTCTGACTCACCCCTCGCTAACACGGGGATGTAGTCTGCAGCCATCCCCCCCGATGGATTTGCTGCCCCGAGCTACGCACGCAATTACCATCCCTGATTGGATTAGGCAGCGTCTTGATTTGAGCCCAGCGTCGACAATCTCACCCATCCGTGTCTCTGCGTTGTCTGCCAAAGCTACTGGAACTCGGTCTGAAAATAACAGACGCTCGAAAATATTTGTCGAGCACGGTCAAAGCGATGATTCCTCTTCTACCCTGCTGTGTAACACTTTTGATTATGCAGGAAGCAATTGAAATGATGGTACAGCCAAAAACTACCCTTAACGTTACAGTGCCTTATTTGTTAATTGCTTCATCGATCATAATTTTGATAAAGATACATTTTACAATTTTGTATCTTATATTAAAAATGGTTTCTTTCTTAGATTCGTTACATCTAAGATGCTAGTTGATTGATATTCTCTAATTATTAAGGATGCAAGTATTTAAATAAGATTTCAATGTACTGTCTTGTATTAATTATTAATAGAATGCTATTCAAATCTTTTGTTTACTTTGTTATTTCATTTCAGATATCAGCGACCAGTTAAAATTTCAAGGGATTTTTGGCTATTTTGAATATTTCATAAATTATCCAGCAAAATCTTTTCACAAACACGTTTCTCTCTGTGCAATTTAAAGATGTCTGTTGAGACAGCAACCTAATTTGGTTAGTTTTTGTATTTAATCACAGCGAGTGTCCGTGAGTCGAGCGTCTGACAAGCGTCATTCATCTACGCAGCCCCTTTTCATCGACGTAATCAGAAATAAACAGAGCTCTCCCCTTTCTTTGGCCGAGATAGAGAGCAGGGGTGGTCGGCAAATTATTCAAAACGTCTTCGTGAGCACGGTATCAATTCAATTTAAAGGATCCCGTCCCGCTCGGTTGCTTCTAATCCATCGCGTCGAACAACCAAAACCACGGTTTAATTCTCGCGACGTTGCACAGTGGGGGATGCCGTGATCGGTAAAAATGTCAGCGTAATGAGACGGCGATTGCAAAGGGTCGTGAAGTCGAGAGAAGGTATATTCTCGCCGCAGAATACCATCTTATCGTTCGGATGAAAAAAATGACTGCTGTTTCGAAGTTTTTAAACGGTCGACCCACGTTATTAATTCACGTTTTACGCTCGTGGGTAATCACCTTCGATTAATTCTCGCAGCTGCTTTTGTACGGGTAGAGGTGCCGCTAGAGTTCCGGGACACGGGCTAAAGGTCTTCATATATAACAATTTTTTTTTTACTGTTGAACGCTATTGGACATAATTTGACGCTATTGGGCGATATTAAATCTTAATGAACTCTATTGGACTTTTTTGGACACTAGTTAAATCAGAATATGATCACAAACTAATTTAACATTGGCCATAGTGAGATTGATAATAATTTTTAACATTTAATTATATGGTGGTACAATGTGTGGTGATATAACGGGTAGTCCGGAGAACGCGAAGTAGGATGCGTGTTAATCTAACATGTGGTGAATCGATATGTGCCAATGCATTGTAATCCATCGTGTAGCGATCCAATGTGTAGACATATCTAACGTGCAATAATCCAACGCGTATTAATATCTAACGTGCGGTAATCTAAAGTGCAGTAATCCAACGTGTAGTAATCAAACGCGTAGTAATTCAACTCGTGGTGATGCAACGCGTACTAATATCTAACGTGCGGTAATCTAACGCGTAGTAATCTAACGGGTAGTAATACAACTGTGGCGATACAACACGCAATGTATAACAATACAATAGTAATTCTGTAATGTAATAGTAATTCAACGCATAGTAATTTAAAAAATAATCCAACACATCGAATTCAACCCCTAATGTCAATTCACGTAACCAATTAAACTTTAAAATAAAAATTGCAATTTTATTGCAATTCCAAAAAATTGCAATTCCAATTTTATAAGAAGGTGAACGAACCCGTGAACATTGTTTGTGAAAATTTGATGTAATTTTCGTCTGGTGAAATGGTATAGAGCGGTGTCAAGGCATAAAGGGTGCGTGAGGGGATGAAAACGAAGCGGTCGCCGTGCATCACATACTGATAGAGCCGAAAGACGAATGGTCGAGCAGAGTGGCTAGACCCCAAATCTGTTCAGGATTTGGTAGGACCAGAACTTAAAACGAGGCTCACGTTCCCTATTGGTAAAGGACGATGGGCACACTTCTCTGGCAGCCGCCTAGAGCGGTCAGAAATGTACTCACGTACGAATTCCTTTTCTCTTTCCCACAGGGGATTGCCGGGCTACTTTTGATTCGTCTTATATTCCTGCGTTTATTGATTGATCGGGACGTCAAATTGCTTTCGAGCACTTGGCAGACGTGCTTCTGTCAGCCTCTGATCTCTGTTATGCTTCCATATTCTCACGTTCCGAACAATATTCCGAAATATATACTTTTAACGGTTCAATATTTCGTGTGGTATATTAGCAACTTGTATTGTGCTTAAATTTAAAAGAATTATTTAAAAGGCCGACACAGATTTACGAACAATTCAATAAACTACAGTAATATAGATTTACCGTTTCTAGAGCTATTTTTATTAAATCAAATATTCCTTCTAAAAGTGCATTACGATCAAATTTATCATTTATTAATGTATTATCTACATTTGAGAGTATTTCAATATTTCTGTGAGCGAGAAATGTCTGAATTTAAACTTGAGATCATTTTCTACCCCGAAGGTTCATCATCGATATTAAACGTGGAAGCATTTTATTATCCCGGTTGGCGCGAATAAAAGAGATTCGATGGTTATTCTTACGCGACCCAGAGATGGAAATAACGTCCGGCATAAGAGGGGTAAGATGGCCGAGTAGAAGCGCATTATTACCATAAAATAATGAAAAGGGATCCGGCTGCATTATGGGCCGCAGTCCGTTATGTAGGGGTGGTCCATGATCTTTCTGTGTAGTCCGAGGTATGCATGCCTCGCTGGACAGATAGATAGTCCTGCAATGACGGAGCAGGAGCGATCCTCGTCCTTTCGCAAAGGGCGATACCACATCTATACACGCATCCATCTCTTTCAAAGAAATATCGGTCCTGAACGACGCGTGCTTTGTTCAGCCCACTGTTTCCCTTCCTGACACGTTCTTTAATCTTTCTTGTATTTCTAATTGCACCTTCTGCTCCCTTCTGTCGAACGCATGCGTCATCATCGCTATAATGAAACCTTTTTGTAACTTGCAATTATGGATACAAATATCTCGCGGTGTATTATTACTCATTTAATTTACAGTATGCGATTAACCTTTTGCACTGGAAATTGATTCGCTGTCTCAAATACATTTTAGCCCATGTTTTAATTAAACACGAAATTCATTTGTTATTAGACTGCGGTGATTTATGCATTAATATAGACAAATCATGTATTCTGTACACTGCATTTCTGTACATTATAAATCATTCAATCTTATCCTAAATATAATCCTCACATTTTGTTTCAAATTGTTAGCTTTCGAACAGTTTCCAATCTTTAGTTTTCGACTCCTGTTTCACATTGTTAGCTTCGAAACTCTGTGTAAAATGGAGGAGGTCGTACACCCTCAGTTTCATCGAGATTAGATAGAAGGCATTCGTCTTGGACGTTGATACAATTACCTCGCGGATGCCCCGAATGGATTCGTTCCCGCATTTTCAGTGTACCAGAGGAGAGAAATTATTCGACTTGGCTCATTATCCGACTGGGTCGATTTACCGGCGTGGAATTCGCCGGTGCTTTCGGTCGCCGCTTCATTTTCCACGAAACCGGAGATTACGCGCGGCTACGTCGCTCGGTTCCCACACCGACCCGTTGGAATTCGATTTCTGAGTTTCTCCTACGTGTGCACCGTCCCCTGCCCTGTGGTCCGCTAAGAAACACACACGTAGATACTCTTCCTTCGGGATGGATGTATACGAAGTTAAGACCGATCGAAGGAAGTAGGCTTTTACCCGGTCATCGAGTTCTCCCGGAAACCTGATTATTCCAAGTGCAGAAACCGGACTCGCTTCATCCGCTAAATTGACGTTTATGGTTACCCGTTTGCTGTATCGTGTTCGCCACTGCTTCGGGTGAACGTTTCAAACTTCCCTGTGAATGGCTGACTATTAATTGTACAGTTAGGCTTGTAGAGTTACTAATTGTAGGAAAGAAGCTCACGTAGTTGAATAATTTATTTTAAATGAAGCGACTAGTGTAGTATTAATTCAGGCGTAGTCTGGTTTTGTAAAGCTGATATATGGTTAACTTGATGTCCTTCTGTTGTTTTTTTTTCTGATCTCTTTTTGTCTATTCATGCTTTATATTGTTATTCGCTGAATCGTAACAATGAAATGTCACATTCTTCATTCATGAAGAGATAGGTCAAATCATTTAGCTCCTTCTTCCATAATTCTCCATTTTCCGCAAGAAAGGGGTTACACCCTTGTCAGGATCCCTAAAATCACAGAGAGCTGGAATTTGCTGGTACAGTACCGATCACCGTTGAGCTCCCTGAAGGGAAAGAAGGCACTCAATGTCGGTGGCGTGAAAAGAAATATTATTATTCGCAATCCTGCGATGTTACTCGTGCCGGTGTCGAAGTTTCCCCATTGCGCGATACATCAAGACGTTTATATTCTGTAACCATTGCCTCCCCAGCAGTTGGTCCCTCTTTTCCAGCGGGAGAAAAAGTGGCTTTCTCTGCGTCAGCCCAACGATACGAAATACGTCGAATTTCGGTCGGGTATCGTCGAAGAAAAAACCGTGCGGGACGAGAGACACAACGACGAAGAAGATGGCAGAGGGCATCGGATGAAACGCACGAGCGGAACTTAACATGTGCACTTTATTGTCTCTTAGGTTGAATAACACGCGTTATTTGGCGCGAGACAAATGCTGAAATCGAAGGATAGCGAGCCAAGGGTCCCGCGGAACTCGTATATTTCTTCTGCCGGCGAAGTGTTTCGCCTCATGAAGGCGAAATCGTCCCCTCTTCTTCTCTCTATCGCTTCCTTCCTTCCTTCCTTCCTCTCCTCTTTCCTGTCGTGAACACGACAGCCTTCCCTTTGTCATCTATCTCGCGACCTGGCGATACATCTCGAACCATGTAGTTTGCCCCGAGTAGTTTGCTTTTGATCGTGTTCTCGATAAAAAAGTATCCAATTTCGATGTTTCTGGATATGATACTTCTACGGCCTAGTCTAACCCTCGATCAGGTTCCGTTCCTATGAATCTAATGCCGCTGATCGACTTGATGAACAATTAGTTGAATCGGAAGGACTCAGGCAATTTTTATTAGAACTTTATCAAGTATTCTTGACACTTGTAAAATAAAATATCACATATCATTGCAGTCTAATTAGGGACTCTTATGTCTCTTAACTCCTCTGATCTCTTATGTTACCTCACATCAAATAGCTGCTGATTTTATAAGGAGTTTGACACTGTTTGATCATAAAGCAGTATAGCAAAATAATATTTGTCATACAAATGCAGTAGGTATTGAATTATTAATTATAGCGAATGATGAAGTATCCACGTAAAGTTTGATGCAGTGTCCTGACACAGAAGTGTCATAACATACCAACTTACGAATTAACAAACTAATAAATAATAACTTATCAATTCGAAAACTCAGCTTGTAGTTAAGGATATGTACCTTCGGAAAATCGATTGAGTAGAAAATTATGAAAAAATGTAAGTGGTATTTCGCTTACGTTTCGAAACCGGTCAGAATCCACGAGCTTATACATCCCCTTCGTTGATCGCGATACGAAAGTTCATGCTTCGAAGAAGGTCTTGAGCCACTCGTTTACTTCTCCCTTATCACTCGTCACCTGGCTGACACGAAGTCGACGTCGCGTTCACGTTAAATCGATTTGCCGTTTCTAACACTTGCTGCTTAATAGCCGGTAATTGAAGGCTGGCGTGGAACGGCCGTGTATCACGCACGCCACGATCGCGCTCGACGGAATGCCGAACGTCTCGTCGAACGGTGGCGCGTGTCGAAGCGGATCACCGACGACAAATTTTCACCGATACACCGCGTTCCTGGTACCCGCCAGAATGCGGCTAATGACTTCCTGACGAGTGCAACGGGAGCACGAAACAAGCGAAAAAACAGAGGGAAAAACCATAAAGTGGCTGAGCTTTGCACGCGCGGTCAGCTGCGACAAATCTATAAATGTAATGTTCAATAATGTTACCCCTAGCGAAAAGCGGTATATCGCATGACCGCACGGCACCCTCGACACGCGAACAACGCCGCCATCACGAATCTACTCTTCTGTATCAGCGTTTATGGCCTGGGAACAGACGCCCTTCGAGGAAGCGACGACAGACGTCTTTATACGCCTAGACTTTGCGGTTTACTGGACCAGTATCCTTCGGGATTACGTCACGTGTCACTAGGACACTCAGGGTCCAAACAGAATCGATATCGTTTGAATACCTGCAAGATCATGTAAATTACTTATAGCAACGTTTTTATTCATTAACACGATAAAGTATTAATACATTATTAACTGTATTATATTATTCATACATATCGGTTTTTTAGAAATATGGATGTCTTCGACACAATTATTTCTAAACATTTTGATTGCCAACTGTGGGAAAAATTCTTTCTCTTCAATACAAATTTTTAAGTACTTATTGTTTAGATATTTTGTAGAAGTCAGAATGGTGGGACCTCCACAATGTTAAAAGACACGAAGTTAACTAAGGGTTAAATCATTCATAAGGTTCTTCGTTGATACTGAAATTAAGTTATGAATGAACAGGTTGTATACTTGTTATTTATAACAAAAAGTCTGTTGATTTGAACTCCACATAAATTCCACGAGACTCTATAGTAGTAAAAGTATGTCAGTGAAAAGGCATCGAAATGTAAGAGGGCACTTGATTTGAGAGCTCAACGACATCTCGAAACTTAGTTGATCCATTTCGTATATTCGTTTATAGGATAAGCGGAGTACTCGAAACGGTTCGATATAGTTTTAATTTGGTTCGATCGGGACGATGTAGCGCAATAATCTTTTCAAACAACGAGGGGCTCTAGCTGTACACGTACCACCCTCCAGGTGAGCTGTTGCCGAGGAAACGTGGCGAACGGGGTAAGGCGGGGTTAAGATTTCAAGGCGTATTCGCGTACGAGAAACCGGGATTTATCGATTATTATCAGTGCATCTTGGATAGCTCTAAATCAAACACACGGCTTGATTGAAGTGCACTCGGCTGAAAAGGGGTAAAGGGTAAGAGGCCTCCACGGTCTCTCATCATCGGGGATTAAACTGTTATTGCAAACTTTCCGCGGTGCCTGGCGTCGACGACGACGAACGAGGATGACGACGCCCGACGTCGTCGACGAACGCGACGTTATATTGAGCGTCGCGAAATTAAAATACAGGACGAAAGTTTACACATTGGATAACGCGCCGCCACTCCCGGCACCCGTCAATATTGAAATCCGGAAATTGTGACACGCCGTCCGCTTGTTCCAGGCCTCTCCTCTTCCGTCGACCGGTTTTTCGACGCCCAGCCACACTGATTTCCACCGATTTTAGGATTTTCGACTCGCCACGCGCGAAATCATGGACGAGCTGTCACGAGATTAAGTCGGCTGACGCGGAACATTTGTTTCGAAGCGCGTTGCCTGGAAATTGTGCTCCATGCAAATAAATCCGATATTTTCAATTTCGACTGTCTCGCGGAAAAATGAAAAAATGATCGCAAATAAATAAATCGATATAAATAGGAAGGTAAACCGATCCTGGCCCGTTCGACAGCTCATTCTGAACAAGATTTTTTAAATCTACTGAAGGGCAGTAAATAATTAATTAAAATGAACAATTTATTCGGGATTTTTTGTATCCCAAACTTTGCACCAGATTATACTCCATATCATCCGCCATAATCAGTAGAATAGTTTAGAATAACAATACATTAATAGTATAAAAATATAGCAGCACAGCAGTATAGCGATGCAATCACTAGCACCCAATTATTTTTCATACCATATTAATACGAATCGTAATAAAAGTACTTACGCTAATAGCAAAAAAAAAGAGATAAAATGCACAAAAAAGTATACACGGAAAAATTCTAGTCACACAATCTCCGTCATTTAATAAAAGAAGAATTTAAATGTGCAGCAAGAAGAAAATAAAAGACGAAAGGGAGAACAGTGGCAGGGTAACAGAAAATAAAAATGAATGAATGTTTCTTGTTTACGCTGTTATTTTTCCTCCGTGTTTTCCCCGTTTTCTAACTTTCCTTTAACGGACCTTTCTCTCGTTTGTAAATTGCGAGAGGCGGATCGGGGCGCATACGCGAACGTATATCTCGGATAAATTCATCGACAATCGCGTCCAGTGACGTTAATTGGCACCTCTCGTGTGCTGTTCGAAAGATGACGTATCTCGTTCGAGAATGTTTTCCTGTTTGTCGAGTGTACAAGAGAAAACAATTCTCGCGCGAGTCGGTAAGTAATCATCGTCGACGCGAGTGCACGCTCGAAATTGTCTCGCTGGTTCTTCGTTACAGAGCGCACGAGCTGTACGCGGAATTCGCGATGAGTTTAATCACGACGTAAGTGCATTACAGAAATCGATACTCCACACTCTGGGTGAATAACCCTTCGTTGTTCGATACACTTTCGACGCCTTTCAATTGTGTTTTTTATACGCTGGATGCAATTTTATCGCTTGAACAAACACTGTAAGCGAAATAGAATAGTTACGTATTCAATTATCCTGATTCTTTGTGCAATGTTCATTAAACTTTCTCGTACAACTTTTTAACCATTTGCTACGATCACTAATTTGAGTCGGTATGTCAGATGAAGAGGGATGACAGGACGAAAATAAAATATATTTATATGATATATCGAGACGATACAAAATTTCTAATCTATATGCATACGTTATACATATATTTCTGAATTCCTAGTGTGTTATTATAGCCAGTGTAAGTAATCTATAATTAATAGGATTTTGGTCAAGTTAATCTTCCAGCACACGTTTTCTTAAAATCCTTACTGTGGTTTTCTTCTATCTTTACATACCGCGATTATTTTTCGAAATCATTTTTTTTCTCCCTTTCGTTCGCCACTGTTTGTTCGGCTGAGTGGAAAGGAGTGTTCCCGCCACCGCAGTCATTCCTTGAAAATCCGCTCGAGGACAGTAATCGAACGATCAATCGAATCCTCCACGCTTCAACGTCCTCTCCGGTTTCAAACGGCAATAGTCTTTATTCCGTTTCCAGAAGAGTCCACTCGGTCCCGGAGTGGAAAAAGGCGACCGGTCGCAAAAGTGGCGGGAACCGGGAGGTGGGATAGGTAAGCTTCGAATTCCGTTTCTAGGAACCCGTGAAATCCCGCAGTTTACTTCAACCCGGCGAACGACTCGGCCGAAGACAGTTTGCAGCGCGATAAAACCTGCTCCTTCACCCTTCGACGCAGCCACCGACTAATGGAAGGTGTCGATAGGGCTCGCAGGGGTCGAAGTTTACATAGGTGGGTGGCGGTGGTTGTCGGGGGGTGAGAACCGGAGAACGACAGACGGACAGAGAGCGAGGGCAACCGGGGGTGAGACAGAGAGAAAGGACAACTCCAATCTCGACGCGGCAGGATGACTACCCATCGCCATGTTGGATTTCATTTTCATTTCTACCGGTGTTCGATCACTGCGCCTGCGTCCCCGTTTCTATGTGTGTATGACGTTGGTTCGCGTGGAAAACGCGTCAGTACTCGGCCGTACGCCGTTGGCGAGGGTGCTCGTACGCGGAATCGCTCTCGAGTTCGCCAAGAATCGCACCCTCTGTTTACGTATGCAAATGAGTACGAATCAATGCCGTTAATTAGGATTCCCGTTCCTTCCAAGGATTCGTCCGACTTCGGCTTGCCATCTATCGCTCTCCACCTCCGTCCGCTCGTTTCTATCTCAATTTAGCGGCCGCGGTTATCTTATACGCCTACGATAAGCTTGTAACTTATGCGGCGTACGCATCGGTCTCGCACGGTCGAACAACCATAATCGTACGTGGCGGTGTATAATCATACGTGCCAACCTTCTCTCCCCACCTCTCACGGATCGACCTCTCATCCATTGGCTACCCCTTCTCTTTTTTTCCTTTTCATTCTTGCTCCTCTGGTTTCTTCTTGTTCCTCTTCGGCTCGGGGCCGCTTTGCTTCCACTTCCTGCTGGATTCCTACGGGTCCCCGTCGCGCGACCACCTCCTCGCTCCGTTGTTCTCTACGGTTCTTGGAAATTTTTTGAAACACCTTGCAACTTTCTTTGCCTCCTGTTTTGTTCTTGGAAACGAACTCACGCGTTCTCTGCTCTTCGCGATCTATGTGTGCGTCTCCGTGTATGTCTTTGCCTTTCTCTCGCATCTCGATTTACTTTACAGCCTCTTTAAGTTTCTTCGAGATTCCTTGGATTGTTCGTTCAGTTTCTCCGCGTCTGAAAGACCGATATCCAACGTTTCTTTCTAATTTCTTCCATGTTTGTCTTTCGACTTTGTCCGTCCCTCTCCGAACGTTCTCTTTCGCGTCTTCTTTCCAATTCGACAGCCTTCGCGTTGCTGGCGTTTCTCTATTTTATCGCTTGATCGATACCTTTGTGCAGAAGTTCTTACTTCGTTCTTCTCAACGAAGACTTTATACTTACTAGAAGTAGGAGACATAGGAATGTAGGAATCTAGGGACATGGAAGCTTGAGGGATTTGGGAATATACTTGAGATTTGAGGATATGAAGATTTGGAAATATTGGAATCTAAAGATTTAGGATTTCGATAACCTTGGGATCTGAAGATGAAGGTATTTAGAGATAGACATTGAACACTGTATTGATACAATATATATTGTTCAATACATTGAACATTGTATTTAGAGACAATACTGAAGGTATCTAGAGATGTAGGGACCTAGGTATGTATCTAGACATGTTGGTAAGTGGGAATGTATGGATCTAGAGATGTGGATCGGGGATCGAAAATGTAGAGATCTAGGAATAAAACTTAGGAATACAAAAATACAAGGATTGTGGAATGTGGTAATAAGACTTAATAAGATATAGATCTAATAAAGACCCCACTTCGCATCAGTGAAAGTTGCCTAAGTACGTTCATCGTCATTACAATCGAAAGTTACCGCATTAATTAGGGTTGCACTCGTGCATTAACGACACCGTTCAAATCGATCTCGATTTTTAAGCAAACACAGTAGACAAGTTAACGTGTACGTAAGACCAGCAACCTTTAATTAACCTCGGCTACTATGTAATAAGGAGGAAGCAAAATACATGCATCAAGAAACAGGCGTAGCGAGAAAATGACATCCTGTCCGTCTGGGGGAATTGAAAAAACTTCGCAACGGATCAATTATGCGTGCCAGCCACGAATGTCGTACGAATGAAAATCGTATCGATTTAAATGAAGCTCACGAACCAGACGCTCGAAACGATCAGTAACGTAGTAATGATACGGGGCAGTGTGCCGCATGATTTTGTAATCTCTCGAAATAATACATGTAGGTACGTTAGCCGACAATCTAACCGGGCATTACGAAAGCACGTCAAGACGAAGATGTCTTCGTTTCATGGCTGACGGTGTCGAGTCGCGGAAATTATATCGGTGAGGCGCGACAGGATGTCCACCGGCTAATGACGGTAATCACGTTGGCTGGGTATAATGTCTTTGTTCGAAGGTCTTCAGACGGACACCTACCACCGAGAAACTATTCACCTGGCGCTAAGGATAAGTACAGACGAATTGAACAATCCAAGGATCACGGGTGCAGCCCGATGATATTTCGCCGTAACAAAGTTATTTCGATCAATGATAAATGTTTAATAAGTCGTTCGTTGTCAAACAGGTATTTGGCACTCTAGGATTTTGGGATTTAGGATCTTAGGGATATAGGGATTTGGGGACATAGGAATTTGGGGTCGTAGGAATTTGGGGATGTAGAAATTTGGAGACGTAGGGATTTGGGGACATAGAAATTTTGGGGATTTGGGATTTGGGATTTTGGGGACTTAGGAATTTGTTCAATTTGAAGTTTGAGGTTTAGAAGTTTCGAAAATGAAGAATTTGGGGGTTTGGAAATTTGGAGAATGGAGAATTCGGGGCTTAAGTGCGTGGAAAATGAAGAATTTGAGAATTTAGGAATTTGAGGATTTGGCATTGGAAAAATTTAGAGTACAGTAATTTGGAAAATGAATATACGAATTTGGGGGTTTAGGAGTTAGGAAAATGCAGAATTAGAACGGTGACTGATATCGAAATAGAAACCCCCGTGTCAGGCTGTTCAGCGATGAAGTCGTTCGTGCATCGGATCTAATTCACTTTGAGCTTGGTGTTTTCGCGAACGCGAAATAAGCTGGAAGTCTGGCAATACGAGGCGGTGGATATATTTATCAGGAAGTGGGAAGCGTTTCGCGAGAAGCGGAAATTATTCGTAGATACAGTAAGAGAGCCGCGGGTCTAAAGCAAATATAATTAGGTATTCTCTTTATTGATATTTCGCGTGTAGCCGGCGCATTCGAGCGCACTTACAATACACCGTTGCTTTGCTTCTTCGCGCTGCATGCACTCGTAGCATGGCGGAAGGAGAGAATTATCGCCTCGCCGTCGGAGTTACCAACGAAATTAATGGGCGTGTAACATTGTCGAGGAAAAGTCCCTACCATTGTGAGAGGAGGGCCGCGGCACTAGATGAGTTTCAGTGGCAATGAAAATCATCACGGTTGCCGGGGCTGGTAATTAAAAGGTAATGAGCTCACGGTTATGCAGATTGCGGCGAAGTTGACGCGCGTTGTGCAGCTAGAGGTTATATTGCAACGGCATTGCCGCGTGTATCGCAGCCACACGGCTATTGATCGACGAGAAGAGAAGTAGCACCACCGAAGGATTGTACGCTGGTTGAATTCTATTTTACCTTCGCGGCTACGAAGGTACAAAGCGAGCTACGGGCTTGGAAACTTCGGGCTAGGGGTTGGAAACCAGTCGCTGCTGCAACAATTCTCGATCAGTCGGGTATCAAGTTCTCTACCCTCGTTGCAATATTTGTTCTCTCTATTAGATGCTTGCCAAACAAATTTTCTTCCTCACACTTTGCTGACCGACTTTTTTATGAATCGTTCGCTCTACATATTTTATTTTCCTTGACCACAGTGATGTTTGTGGTCATAATACAGATGTTAAGCATAATCCTTCAGTAGGCGCATATAGTCTCAATACTCCGTTCATTTGCTTTTCGTGTAAATAATTTCACTGAATTTGCAGGTCACGTATGACCACCGTGATGTGTTAGATAATATTACCCAACATGGTAAACAGTATTACTTTGGCCGAAAAAATAAAGATCGCAAGGAAAAAAGAGCATCTTGCATCTTCTATAGATTTAAATTTGGAGAAAGTAAAATTAGCAATTAATTACAGCAGATAAATGTGATACTATCGAAATCATTTTTTCCGAAGAAATATCAGTCTAACGTGGGCAATAAAGGTCGAAGGAGGGTTGAAGAGGGTGTAACCGAAAGTCCACGGCGCAAAGGGTGTCCTTTTTAATAAAACAGTCATACATTCGATTTATCGTGGACGGTGTCCATCTCGAGGCTGACTATTTTCCACTTGGGGCGATCACGTATCGCGCGGTGCGTGGGTGTCGGATACGGATCGAGGGGGTCGTGATTTGTCGAGCAGGAGAC
This sequence comes from Megachile lagopoda, assembly GCA_036983795.1. NCBI lineage: Eukaryota > Metazoa > Arthropoda > Insecta > Hymenoptera > Megachilidae > Megachile > Megachile lagopoda. The sequence goes on along the minus strand of CM072785.1, from coordinate 8,280,353 downwards.
CGCATATTTACGGTCCGCTTGACCGGTCTGGGCCACTCGGCTTACACGGCTCTATGTATTTTCTGAATTTCACATTTCCCGAGGCATTTCCAAAGGGATATTGAGTTCCGTTCTCGTAGCTGGCAGCGAAGTCTGCCAGCCGAGGGTTACCGCCACTCGAGCCACCGACTCCGTCAGTCGATAAGGGCTTTGATATGCTAAGTCCGAATGATCTGGCTCTGGAGATGCGTGAACCGACCACGCATCTCTACAATTGGAATTCGAGAACTAGCCGGGGCCAACTATAGCCACGAAATTGTACGTCCCCTATCTCCGTGCCGGGCCTCTCTCCGCCACTCGAGATGAAAATCGAGACGCTTCTGGCCGGCTATCTTGTGCTCGTTGATCGAAAATTGATGTCGAGGAGGTCTCTCTGCGAAACGTCCTCACCCTTGATAGATGGCCACCAGACACGATTATGAAAATCTTGGAGGTTGATAGAAAATTATGGGGTGATGGTCAACTTCAAGTGCATGAGCCTTTAATAGTTTACGTTAATAAGTGCTTTCACCCAAGTTCAATGTTCTTTTATATCATACTTGAATTCGAGTTCAAAGATGAGTATTTCAATGTGCAGTAATATATTTTAATATGTGTTAATTTAGTGCAAATCCTAACACGTGAATGGCAGGTGAATGGCTTTATAAATTCTGTGAAATTGATTGAAGGAAGTAAATTGTTGGGTGACAATACAGGGCATACAGTAATTTTCTATTTACTTAAAATTCTGTATTACCGTGTCTGACTATATACATTTTAGCAAAGTATTAATTAGAGTATACATTGTAGCATACGTCTGAAAATTGTGCATAACCAGAGACACTTTATCAAATTTTTTTGCAACATGATTAAATAACTGCCGAGTGTTTGATGCAGGGAAGAGGTAGAAAATTTCGAGAACAGTACTGTTTACTTCCCGAATTTCCACTCAATTAAATCACCGTCTCGCGGTGGCGATAAATAACCCGGCTGTCTAACGTTGGGAACGCCGTTTCGCCGATGCATCAATCACGGACGACGGGAAGGAAAGTAGAATGGATCGAAAGAAGGGAACAGTAGCTATCGGAAAAGAGGACTTGAGGATTCACCGTTTTATTACACTCGAAGCGTTCGAAGCTGTCCACGAGACGACTAGATTTCTGGAGGGTAGATTAACCTAAGTAAAGGCAAATAAAAGGCGTTCTTATGGCACGAGATCGTTTTACTGCAAATTGCTTTTAAGATCGTAATGTGGGTATTTGAAAAATACGGGTTAAGAACAATCACGGGGAGATCAAGCGCTCGTAAAGACCTTACTGAAATTTAGATATTTGGGTATATTGTAGCTTCAGACTTGTGCAGTTTTTCTATTTGTGGAGTTAGAAATTTGGGAGTACTTTGGATAATTTGGAATTTAGAAGTTTGCAAGATTTGGAGAGAATTTAGGCACTTGGGAATTTGGAAAATTAGCAATATGGAAATTTGGAGATTTGGAGGTTTGGTAATATGTGGATGCAGGGTTTTAGGAATTTGGAGATTTAGAGATTTAGGAATAGAGAAATTTGGGCATTTAGGGATTTAGGGACTCAGGAATTTACAGATTTAGGGATGTAGGAATTTGGACTTTAAGAATTTGCGAATTTAGAAATTTGTACTTCTGGAATTGGGACTTTAGGTATTTAAAAAGCTGGGAATTTAGAAATTTAGCAATTCAGACTTCAGCAATTTCAGAACTTAGAAATTTGAACTTGCGGAATCCGGAGAAATTACGATGATTTAGAAATTTGGGGGTTTAGAGATTTCTGAATTTGAAATCTAGAATATCAATCCGAGAATAATTGCATTTGCACCTTCATGTCCCTGCAATCACCTGCCTATAAATCCAGAGCCGAGCATCAATACCGCCATTTGCGCAGTGCACGATTTCATCGTCAGTCTGCTGTCACTCTGATTGTTTTTTTTATATTATGTACGGGTGTTCCGATCGCGAAGAAACGAACGACCAACACAATTTGTTCGCGAGGATACACTTGTCGGTCGACAGGGCCAGGTACATCGGACCGGTACCCAAGTGCTTCTGTCCTGGGATCCGCGTTAGGAGCAGGTCCCGAGCCGTTGGAGCATAAAGAACTCACTGAACCATATTTAGCGCTATCCTGTTGTATTAAGGCTCGTCGAGAGGCGCCGGTCGATAAGACACGACGTGTTAAAAGTTTCGAATGATACGTCTACACGGGACGCGTTATAATACGCGCGTCGGCGAATAAAGCTGATGTGCGAACGAGGAGGTGTCCGAGGCCACGTTCCACAGAGCCCACGGGACACTGGCTTGTGGGAATTTTTTCGCTGGAACGATCTGGCTAGACGTTGATCGGACGAAACTTGGCTACACGGGTTACCTTGTTCTACGAATTCACGGTGTACACGGATCGTCAGTATCTGATTGTTCACAACGTAACACGACACGATTGAGTCATCTATATCTGTACTATCGTGTCCTGTAATATGTCCGTCCCGCTTCAATAATTTATTCTCCATGTGCTGTTTGAGGAATTCAACGACCTTGACCGACGTTACCCCTTGTATGACCTTCGCAAGGTTTGGGGTTTGTTAAGGTTTCAAAGGTACTGTTATGTTGGAGGATATTGAGGATTTCGAAAATGGAGAATGTAATGCAGTAATGGAACATAGTAAAATATAGTGATAATATAATATGTGATATAATGCAATCATATGTGGTAGGACATAATGATATAATACAATGACATCTGGTAGAACATAAGAACATGCGATGTATTGATGTGATGTATCGAATGTCACACTGTTGTATACTTGATTGTATTGCATCACTTATATTATTTAAGAAGAAACAAATCTATAGAACAGTGGTTTTGAATGTTCAATATTAAAGTTTAGCATCAAGGTTTCAGTCAGTCGTTAGCGTTAAAGTTATGGTTCATCATTCATAAAATAACCTACTACTCCGCTATATAATCACTGTATAAATAATATTAAAACGACATAAGATTTTTGCAAAATAATATACGCAATTCAAGTACCAAAAGCTATAACAAGATTACCCTGAAAAAAGACCGCGTCCTGGTAATAATTTAATTAAGAAAAAAATGGTATCCCATTAACGTGTTCTACATGCGAGATAAATGAATTCTTCGCCCGTCTTTCGTTTTAATTAAAAAAGACCATCGCACGGCTAATAGGTTAAACAAATTTAACTAACGCAATTTTTATCCAAGCATTTCGAGATCGACTTTCGCGCGGAGATTCTCGAATTTCGCGTTCATATCCCGTAAACGAGACGCAGTTTAAAGGAAATTACGATCTCTCTCTCTCAGATTTTACCGTTCCGCAAGAGAACGAAGGCATAGAGAGAAAGAGAGTTATAAAGGGGAAATTAAACGTAGTTCCTGGGGTTTGTTTCGCGAACAGGTCGACGAGCGTGTCGTTCGTTGGGTGAACGTATGTATTTAATATTTCGACAGGAATTCGTAAGATTGAAATTGCAGCCGCAGCATTTTTCATCACTGGAATACCGTGAAGTGTGTTTGGCCTAGATTAAAAGCGAGGCGTGCTGATGTTTGCCGTATACACGCTGCGGTTTATACTCGCATCTCCTTCGCTCGCATGTGTGCACGAGTAAGTACTTGCTCCTTCATTGCGTTTTAAACGACGCGTATCAAACATTCAAATATTTCTACGCTCTTCTTTCTTCTTCCCGGTTTAAATCTGACATTTATGCGAACGAATTGAATATTGGAACTCTGTACGCTCAGAAATTAATTATAAAATTCCAAGATCCCATGCTTTCGATATCTCAAATTTCATAAGTTCTAAATGTCGAATCAGCTAAATCTCTAAAGTCCCTTGTGAAGTCACATGTTTTCAGAGCAGCAAACTCTCGAAGCTTGAAATTGCTGGCTCCCTGTATACAAGTCCCTGCATACAAATCATAAAGTTCCAAAATCTAAAACTCCTGATATTCTAAATTTCCGAAGTCTCATCTCTCGAAAATTTCCAGTCTTCAACTGTCAAGATACCAAGGCTCAAAATTCCCACAACTCCATGTATCCAAGTGCAAAAGTTCTAAAGTCCCAGTCTCTCGAAACCCCAAATTTCCAAGGTCCTAAACCTCCAAAGTCTGAAACTACCAACATCCTAAGCCCCCAAAGTCGTAGACTTACAAAGTTCGAAGTTTCTAAAATTCTAATATTCCAAAGTTGCAAGTGTCTAAATACCTAAACTTCCGAAGCCCCCATTTTCCTGGGCACAGTAAATAAAGCAAATTTGCTATTATAGTTATCATCACAACGAAAGTTTGTCGATGATCGTGGTAAGAATACCGACATTGACAATTTCCAGCGAATTAATTCGCAAAGCGTCAGTCCCGTTTCTCGTTTTTCGTTGGCCGTCCGATTGCTTTTTCCAGCGGCGTTCTGCATCGACGGAAGTCGGTCAAACGCGTGGAAAACGCGAGAGAAAACGTGAATCCTGTTCGTTGCGAGTTCGACCAGCCGCGTTACAAAGAGACGTTCTGGTTCCGAAGGGGGACCGGCGAGGTGCTCGAGCGGACTTGCCGAAGGGGAAAAAAGCGTCAGAAAAAAAGGAACGAAAGAAAGAAGAAAGACGAGGGAGAAGAAGAAAAAGAAAAGCGTCGGTCGGGTAACACGATACGACATATTCATCATAATCCATAACGCGGAACACCTCGAGCATTCAGGACCCGTCAAAAGTCCTCAAAGAAAATTCTACAGGAAGCCCTCTTTTTAAGGGTCCATTATTATTTCTGACCTCGGTCGCCGGCTATGAAGTTTCTCCATTATTATTACTTCCAATCTACCTACACCGACGATCACGAATAATTACTGCGTCTTAAATCTTTGATTCTGGTCGGATATAGGCCGTGCCCGATATCGGATATGGGGGATTGCTACGGACCGATGTAATCGGAGATGTTTTTTCTAAAAAGTAATTACGATAAGCTTTTGACGAGAATCAGAGTTGACGTTTCAGAACATTTCTCTGTGGTAAGCTGAGGTTTTATGGAGGTTCGATAACCTTTTTAATTCGGTTTACTGAACGTTAATCTAGGAGTAGTAACCCGGTAAGTTAGTTATAAATAGCATTCAGAGTTTTTTATTATTAATAATGTATTTTGTGGTTCTTTAAATTTTGCGAAGTTAACCCTTTGCACTCCTATGTCGATCTATTTCTCTTGGGTCTTATAAATGATTCAGATAGGTTGAATATATTTTCATTTATGATAAATGAAAAATTCTCACATAGTCCGCCCTAATTTAATTCAGAAGCCTTCTTCCGGAGTTGGTAGGTGTAAATTAACGAGTGCAAAGAGTTAATACCTTGGACCTTTGAAATTCTGAACACTTTCGTCAGAATTTCAAAACTTTGGAGTATCATGACTCACCTTGTGTACACAGAATAATGTCCCAGAATGAATGACAAAGGCCCGTTTCTAAAATCCTCTCGATGCGTCGAAATTTGAATATGAAGCAACAGTAACAACGGTAGTAGAAGGTTCGAAAAATTAAAATCGCAAGATCCCGCAGGATTCTTACTCCCGATTCTCTATGCAAGCCGCGTAGACGCGCGACGCCGGAATATTAATTCCATAGATTTAATTAACCGATTAGTAGACGTTGACTTGACGCCGCGTTAACCGAGTCACGTAGACAAGTTAGCCTGCGTCTTCGATGTTCGCTCGAACGATTTGTTAGAACCTGTGACGGATGTTAGAACAGGTAATAGCTAGCAGACACTCCCCATACATTAATAGCTCGAATTTTTAATCATTCGATGGTTCGCTTAATCAAGTTCCGAAGGTAGCGAAGCAAACGGGTCAGTAGCACCTGCCTAATAATTAGACCTTGGAGTTTTCATTCGTTGCAACGGCAGAGTTTCCCATTTTTCCCGAACAAAAGCGTCGTGCTGCAGCTTTATCAGGCTTTCGCTATCCGTCTCTGTTCTTTCGAGGCGGCTACAGCGCTTCGTCGTTTCTGGCATCCTTCATGGTTCTGGTTTTAATCCGGAACCATTTTGTCGGTACGTATCCAACGCGTATCACTCTCGAAGCTGTGCATCCACGCAACTCTCGAACGTGGTGTTGAAAACGAAGGAAAGAGACGTCAGACACGTCTATCGGATTTCTATTATTAAAGTCTCCATTGAAAGGCCATTGTAGCCGGTTATTCGTCGCGTTTCGTGTTCCTCGAGTTTCCAAGTTTACACCGCGATGACGCTTCGATCGTTCTCGAACGGCGTGTCGATGATGTCATATTCAATTCCATAAAGTAGCATCAGGTAAGAGAGTTCTAATTTAGCAGGTACTCGTTACGTATCGCGCGATTTCGCAAGGGGAAGCTGTAACTCTGGCCCTGGGAAATTACTCGATGCCACTGGCATCGGATATCGATCGGTAATCATCGTTCCTGCAGGATTTATTGGCGGACGATGAATTTTCTGGGAACGCGAGAGGTTTATGAGCGAGGAGAGAGATAAGGGAAATTGGAAAACGAAGATCTGTCTTTTAACTTGGGTTATGGCATATGCGGTATTACAGTGAAAAATTCTATTTGAACAAATTTTTGAAGACTCGAGATATTTGTAGTTCTATAATCAGTACAGTTAATTCTTGACACACATCATTTTTTATATATAACATTATAATTGAAGCTATTTTTTTCTCTTAAATTTTCAAAAACAGAAATTAATTTAGATAAGTTGTAGATAGCAAAAAGTGATAAATGATTGCAAAGTAGACATAAGATGATTTGATGACACAATTTCTTTTCATATACCTCCTCTATAGTGCTAAACACTTTTACAGACTTCAGCTATAACAAAAGATCGATTTTTTAAATACATAAAAAAATTTATGTAGAGTTTGATAGTACTCTGGTTATGTAGAGTTACCATGTTAACAATTGTTTTATAAAAATTTAGTGGATATCTTTGACCATCTGCAAAAACTAGCTGATTATCGAATGCTCCGAATCTTATTTTCATTATTTGCTGAACGATTTCCAGTTAATTTATTCGTGTCCCAATTAACGCATCGCGTAATGTTTTGCAGCGATCAGAAATGAATATTTCAACGTGCAATCAATTCGAATAACGCAACGAACATTAATGTATAATGTATTATAATAGAAAAGATTACCGATGAAATTTTGATAAAGCCAATTAAGATAATAATCGCGATACACAATATTTCACCAGTGTCGTTAATTAAAGCACCACGTTTACGCGTCGCGCAAAAATTTCTGCCGTTCCAATTATAGCGAAATCTTGGCTGGCTGCATGATCAGTTTCAACGAGTACTCGAAATAAAGTGGCAGTCCCGTCATACATAACGATTGCTGAAAGTCGAAAAGAATTTGAAAATTAACATACCCGTTGGATGCACGGAAATTTACACGTGACCCTAATTAAAAATTAAATTACCATATCACGACGACGTACGTTGGAAGTGTCTGTGAATTTCTTTAATTAATTGAATTAAATTTCCACCACGTCAAATTAATTTGCGAGCAGTTTTTTATTTTGCTGTTTTGATCGTTCTTTTCCATCTTGTTAATTAATATTTTGTTGTAATTTGCAGTTATGGAGGACTGTAAAATCGATACAGCGAGTACTTTAATGAGGATCGTTAATGTGTTTGTTGTTGTTGGGTCATCGGTGATCAAGCTTGTGAATTTAATTTAATTAGGTGATATGTGCTACACCGTTATGCGCTGGATTACTGCGCGTTGGATTAATTCGCGTTAGATAACTATACGGCAGATTATTACGCGTTAGTTCATTACGCGATGCATTGCTATGCGATTTATAGCTACACGTTGAATTTATACTTATGGAATTTCTACGCGTCGAGAATCTACATGACGAATTTCTACGCATCGAATTTCTACGCGTCGAATTTTTACGCGTTGAATCTCTTACACGTCGAATTTCTATGCGTCGAATTTTTACGCGTTGAATCTCTTACACGTCGAATTTCTACGCCTCGAAAATCTACACATCGAATTTTCACGCGTCGAATTTGTACGCGTCGTATCTCTACGCGTCGAATTTCTGCGTGTTGAATTCCAACACATTGAATTTCTACGCGTTGAATTCCAACGCATCGAATTTTTACGCGTTGTATCTCTTACGCGCCGGATTTCTACGCGTCGATAATTTACACGTCGGATTTCCACGCGTTGTATCTCTTACGCGCCGAATTTCTACGCGTCGGATTTCCACGCGTTGTATCTCTTACGTGTCGAATTTGTACGCGTCGAATATCCACGCACCATATTACAATACGTTGAATTTTCTATGCGTCGAATTTCTATGCGTTGTATCGCTCTATACGTATCGTCACGCTCTATACCGCCACGCTCAGTATCGTCACTCTCTGCATTGTCACGCTCTATATCGTCACGCTGCAGCGAATACTCGTCGGATTAATAAAATATGTACCTATTTATTTCCAAATAAAAGTGCCAATTAAAAGAATGTTTAGTGACAGAATTTTAAGAATTGTCAATGGAAAAATTTGCGATGTGGGAAGTGTCGTGACGGTTTTGTCGGAGAGATCCAGGATGCACGGCTTAATTAAACGTATCCGCGTAAGACGATACCCGATCCTGGCGATCTCAACACGCGGTTTCTCACGTGGAAGCGTGCTCGCAGGAACGGTGCAAGTCCATCGTAAAAGTTATCGTACAATTATCGTACGGTACAACCATCCCGGTGACGTTTATCGTTCGACCTCCCAACATTTTCATAGTCTATTGCTCTCGTCCTGTACCGCCACGTACTTTATCCGTATCCTTGCATATCCTCGCACACGGTGCACCGAAAACAGCTCGGCCAAACGATTGGCTCATTTTCCTCGAGCGTCTTACCGTGCCACAAAACGTATATCCCGGAGCAATCTTTATAAGTTGTGCTCCTTGTTAACCGGCTCTTGTTAATTTTCTTTTGTAAATCGGATACTGGGTGAATGCACGCGAGGAACATGGTTGTGCAACTTGCGCTGCTGAGAATTGGTCGTCAATTTGGGATTTTGGGAATTTGAGCTGCTCTTAATTTGATCGATTGAGAATTTGCAAGGTTCTCTATTTGAAAACGAGATTTGAAAATTTGGGGATTTGGGAATTTGGAAATTTGGGGGTTGAAAATTTGGGGATGTAGGAGTTTAGGAATTTGAGGATTTCGGAATTTGAGAATTTGGGGATTTGGGAATTTGAGACTTGAGAATTTGGGGATATAGTAATTTCGAAATTTGGGAATTTGGGGATTTGGGAACTTAGGGCTTGAGTATTTAGGGATATAATAGTTTGGGAATTTGGGAATTTAGGAACTTGGGGCTTGAGAATTTAGGGATATAGTAGTTTGAGAATTTGGGAATTTGGTAATTTGAGAATTTGGGAATTTGAGGATATAGTAATCTAGAGATTTAGGAATTTGAGTCTTGAAAATTTGAAAATTGGAGAATTTGAAATCCTGAGAATTAAAAAATTTGAGAACATGTTACCTCTTGTAATAAAATTATAAAAGTCGCACAAGTACCTGTCTCGGGAGATATTTACGCGCGGACAATTTTTGAACAGCCAAGACTTTTACTACCTAATAAATAAACTACCTAATAAAAGAGAAACAAACGCGAAGTCAGTTAACTATCACGATAAAAAGCGATCAATCATATCCTATCGTGGATCATAAATCGAAGAAAAATCGGATCGGGCAATAAACGATTGATCCGATAGCAAATAAATGATTAATCAGATACGTTGCGCTTTATATTATTGTCATGAATCTCGTAATTATGTTTCGCGATTTTATGCGGCTGTTACGAGCACGTAAATGGCCTCTTCAATACCGTAAAGTCACCTCGATGGAACGAGGTGGTTTTCGATTTTATTGCAAACTTCGAGCATAACGATCGAAAGAAAGTTCGCGCGTCTTTGTCTGTTTAATATGTGTGTACGTACACAAAAGTAAAGAATCTACCGGACATACTTGTCCGTTAATCGTGCACAGCTATAGAACAAGAACCGCGTTCTCGAGTTACTCCCGCGATAAATTAGCGGCGAGACTAATTTAATGAAGGATAGATCGCCATTATTCAAGTAATCCAATCCTGGACGAGCTCACGATTCCTTTCTTATCCCGTTGAACGGGACGGAACACGCGCAGCAACGAATATTGCTGTTCAGGGAGAAGTTACGGGCGCGGATGACGTTTATCTTGTTGGAAAATGGATGGAAATCTGTGTTACCATATTTGACGAGAACAGGCTCGCTGTGGTTGCGCCAGTAATTTGTAAAGCTCGTCGTGGTTGTTTATCACCGAGAGTTGATATGTTAATTAACAAGGATCCATTATTCGACTTAACAAGGTGCCGGGAATTTTCTATTAAGACTATCGATTACACATTTATTTTATTTCGGTGAAAGTTTAAGCTTCAAATTGACATATGTGGTATTTTGTGATATGTGGTTTAATAACGTAATGTGAAAATCATTGCTCCATGTTCAGCGTTGGTTTTAATTCGTCGTCGGCCATTTTGTATGCAGAATATTCATGGACCGCTTAAACAGTAATTTTTAATGAACTTAAACATACTTGGCATTTATACTTTTGTGTCATGAATTTGTGTTACACTTTTGACGTAACAATCTGGTACGAAAATCATTATTTAGCTGTTGAGTATTCGTTTCATGTGATCATCGGCCATTTTGTAAGAATATCGACGACATAGTATTAGCAGATATTTTCAAGTTCATAAATTTCTGAACTTTTAGAAGAAATTTCTAAACTTGCACCTTTCAAAATTTTCAAATACAATAAATATAAAAAACCAACCATAAACATTCAAATAAACAGTCAGGTCATAAAGAAGGAACTTTGCAAAATCTTCCAGCAATCTCCGTAGAACATCGAAGAAATTTACCGGTTAACAGATCAACCCATCAATTAACCCAGATAAAAATCTGCACGGTATTATCAATTTTTGAAACAAATCGATGGAGAGTGGTAACTAGATCGCGTACGAGGGAAGCGAGTTACATCTGGTCAAAGAGAATTTTAACGGGTCCAATTTGATTGAAACGAATTCGAGGTAGCCAGAAGAGACCCGCAGGAAATTACATCGAACTTCGGAACAGTTGAACGATAGATCGATAGGAATCGGTAAAAGGTCGAAACGAAACGTGGCACAGGATAGAAGCACAGCATTCGATCGTTCTTCACGACGAGAGACAGTGCTCGCGCTAAACAGTCTTCTATTCGAGTGGATCTCGGCGATAGTGCACGGACTTCCGACGTCCATTAGGGTGCACGCGAATGCCCATACACCTGTGCCCGGAGAGAATCTTCCCAAGATCCAGGATGTTTCGTCTGGGATACGTGGCGCGAGGCCCCGAGCACTTCTGACAGACGATACGATAAATCAACAGTACCTGTTCTCTTCTGTTCTGGTATCTGAACGACGTGCACTTTCCAGAGGAACTCGGGGAGAAGCAACGTACCGTGGGGTGACACGGGTGAGATGGACGGGCAGGAAACCGAAATTACGCCCGCTTTATGCCGACCGACGCCGCTATGCTTCTAATTTATCGTCTTTAAATGCAGATCCTTCGAAGCCTCTGGCCAGACGCTAGATTCCCGACACGTGAACCTACGTACAATCGCGAGCATGCTAGATTTATTCAGAGAAATGCTGCGGTAGCGCGAGCGACGGAGTCGCTTGCTGGATCTTGGTCGAACAGTTTCGGAATTTATGAGGATTTCAAATTAGAAATTTAGGTATTTGCGAGAAAATTTTAGGATTTGCGGAACCGAGGATTTAGGCTCTTCAGAATTTGGCAATTTCAGGACTTTGAGAATTTGGGGATTTGGGGACTTGAACATTTGGGAATTGGGGGATTTGGGGATTTGTAAATTTAGGGTCTTGAGAATTTGGGAATTTGAGAATTTAGGGATATAGTAAGTTGAAGGATTTGGGAAGTTGTAGATGAATTTGGGGACGTAAAAATTTGTGAATTTAAGGATTTAAGGGTTTAAAAATTTAGAAATATAGTAATTTAGGGATTCGCGAATTCAGGGACTTGAGAATTTAGAGGTCTGAGAAATTGATGCTGTGAAAATTTGGAAACTTCAGAATTTCTAAATTTAGGAGATTGGAGACTTGAGGACTCGAAAATGAGATGTCTCAAAAATTAAAAAATGCGGAAATTTAATAACTTGAAGACTTAAGTTATAAATTTGGAAATTTGAAATTTTATGCAGCACAAGTTTCAGTTTCAAACAGTGTACCCACACAAAAATATACAAAATTAAAAATCTACAAATCTACCTAAAAAGTGACCCTAAAAATAAGTCGCATACTCCCTTTGAAAGCAAATAATGACAGTTTCTCATTCTCATGTCCTCACCAAAAGAGCATTGCATCCGAACCGTATGTACATTTCTGAGTATCATGTGCAATTATATACGCCAGTCAGGAAGTTGCAACGCCACGATTGCTGCAAGTTGCACGGCTGCAAGATTCGCCCGTGGCGACGTACGATTTCGTGGCGCATCGGGACGAGATCTCTTTCTAAATGCATCGTAGATCCGACATCGATAAGGGAACCGACTCGTTCGATATAAACCGCCGCCTCTTACGTGTACGTTGCTCGAGCACATGGGAAGATGTTCGTTTTTCAGTCTTCGTGCTGCTGCGAGTCTGGATACGTCAATCACTCGAAATATCAGCGAACCGAATCGATGTTGGTCTGCGCCGTTTCTACGGTAATGTATGATAATGAACGGATAGGCGTCGCTTTGGATTTATTCTAATTAGCATTTCTGCTTTCCGAATCGAGAGGTTAAATGTCTGACCCCTCGATAACTTGTTATTTGCGCAAGAAGGATTTGTGGATTATGATGTTTGAGGAAATGAGACGTGTCCATGATTGCGAGAGTTTAACGTGTTTATTGGGGAATAGGGTAGCAGAGATTATTTGCTAGATAGTGCCGAGGATAGTGATCGTTAATGATATTAATTGAATGTGACGTTGACGTAGACATGTACGTCCATGTACAGGTGTTAATAGAGTAACTAAAGTTTCAAAGTTTCAAAGTCTCGACGTCTCAAACCTTTTCAATCCTAAAGTCTTAATGTCCCAAACTTCCAAAGTCTCCTAAAATTTGAAAGATCTGAAATTTTGTAATCCTACATTAACAGCTCCCGAGCGAAAAATGGGCAACAATAAATTTTCTACTATTCTATCATTTGTCGGAGAAAACAGCCCGTTGAACATCGGCAGATTGAAAATTAGTTAAGTTTATTCGGAACGAGAGCAACACAGAGAGAAAGTTTTGCAACGTGTAATAGAGGGAGAAAGTAGACGACCTCTCACCCCGTCCGCTCAGTTCCATAGCAATTAAGTAGATTTAATTGGGCCTCTGACGGTGCAGACGAACGCATCAGACGCGTATCTTTCGCTCAACAAGTGCACACGTCGAAACGGAAGGGTGGTGAACGCCGGTCGGCGGATTACACGCGCATTACCTGCCAATCAGTAATCGATTTGACTGCCATGGTAACAGAGTACTCTTTCTTCCTTTTTTTTTATCGTTGTCCCGCCGCTCGCCGATAACGAAGAAGAGAGGGACAACCGGGGCTCCATGATACACTCGATATTAACTCGATTCGCGCTCGGTGCGCCGTTCCACGACTAAATGAATTAACCGCGGTAAAACGGGAATCGCCGCTCGTAAACAGCCAGCTGCTAGAAAACTTTGCATCGTGGACGTAACTCGGTAATAAAAACGACGGACGACGCGTACGAATACGCGCAATCGATTTTCTCCTATCTTTATTGCGATGGCTCACGATTTATCTGTTTCAGAATAAAACGCATCGGAAGACAATTTTCTTTATGATTACCGATAGTCGATAACGATCGTAAATTGGAAGAATTAGTCGATCAAAATGCTTGCTTTCATTTTGTTGGAAATAGTCTTCCCAAGTGAAACGGTTTCTAGGTTATGTAGAAATTAAAATTTGTGTGATGATACACTGGTCACGTGTCCCACTCTTAGAGCCCTGGGCGCAGGGAAATATCGAGATTCTACGACATAGTTGTCTAATTTTCATAATTTCTTAGTATAGGAAAAAATCTCAACTGTTTTTGAATGGGATTAAATTTCCATACAGCTCAGAGCAGAAATGTATCGAGGTTCTGCTGTATAAATTCTCGAATGAGTCTTAATAATTTCCTTCCCGCTCACAAAGCCCATGACGCAATTATCAAAGCTTTGTATAACTTCTCGGTTAATTCCCTCTAATTATCTACTTAACCCCTAATTCCTAGTACAAGAAATATCGATCTACTACGTATCTTCTCGAGTGAAACTTAACATCCTACATAAAGCCCGCAACGCAGGAAAATATCAAGGGTTTATCATATAACTTTTTGATTAATTCTACTTATCTACTTAACCCCTAATTCCTAGTACAAGAAATATGAATCTACTACATATCTTCTCCAACGAGACTTAATAACATCCTACATAAAGCCCCCGACGCAGGAAAATATCAAAGGTTTATTATACAACTTTTCGATTAATATTCCCTAATTATGTACTTAACCTGAAAAATTCGTGGTACAAGAAAATATCGAGGTACATAATTGTGTACTTGTATAATGAAACATTGAATAAAAGGGAATGCTTGCTTTCAATTCCTTTCAATTAATTCTGCAAAAAAATACGGCGTGATTTGATTGCACAGTCAAATAAATATAAAAGTCACGTATTTCAGCCGTGATATTCAGCGTGTTAAAATAGAACGTCTTTTGGCTGAAACGTTTTCAGTCACGTTATAAGATCCATTTAGCCGTGCAAGAAAATATGCGCGCGTTTAAGCGCGACGAGCGAGCGTATGCATTCGGGAAAGGGGCAGGTGAGTGTGAGCTATGAAAAAGAAAACTTGGGAAAACACGGTTGCAAGATCCCGGAACTTGTGAAAATGCCGGAGATTTAGAGACAGATTTACCTTCTCTTTAAATTTTCTACCAGCGCCATATTTCTTTGACGTCGTTCTAAAATGTATTACGGAATTTATATTAGACTTCGTTACCTTCCAACACCTCATCCATAAATGCATTTAACGTAAAATAATAATCAATTTTAACACCGGCTTCATTCATATTTCATATTAAATATTTACGAATTTAAGGTAAAGGATAATACAGGATACAAGCATAGAAAACGTTCAATTTAATAAATATTCGAACAGAAGAAATCAATAGAGGTCTCAGATGATAGATTTAATATTTGATTATAAGAAATTAATAGCACCCTTAAATAATCAATTTAACACTATGTGAATGAAGAAGATTAATAAAAACTTTAGACAATCAATACACGTGTACTATACATATTTCTGGAGTTGATAAATATATGTTGTTTTTACAATATCGACAATATTTCAGAATTGTTAATAAATGTCAAGAATGCCGAATTGATCGAAAGAAGTCTCCATAACATGCAAATCTAGCAAAAAAAAAAATTAAGAGATTTCCTGTAAGTTTTCTTAGAAAACGCTTATAATGACAGTAATCATCTCCCACCCACTCTAATAAAAAAAAAAATTGAATATTGCAATTTGAGAGCAAACTTGTCTCCAGTCACTCTGTATAATAGAATAAAAATAACCAAATGACCAATTACCTTGATTAGAAATGACTGCTTAATTTCCCGTCGATGAATGACAGTGGTCGCGTTAAGTAAGTAATTTAAATTCAAACGTCTAAACAGTCGATCTAATCTACATAATCTAAACGGTCTAACCGATCTAAATGATCGGAGTAATTTATATTGAAATTCCAAGTAACCTGATCGTTCAATTATTTTCCCTGGTGCACAATTAACGGTGTGTCTGTCATTCGGTTTCTCAGTTCGCGAAGATAACGAGATGCTCGAATAAAATTTGTAAGTGGGCGAGTTGCAGAACCGGACAGTTGCGAAGTGAAAAGGTGGGGAAAAGCAACATGGGAATCGAACAGCTTAAGGAGACCGGCGATATTCGCAACGGTATTTCAATGTCGGCCATAACCGTTCACCACGGTCGTTTGGGTCCAGGATTGGCCCGTGACTTCCACTCCCGGCATAATTTTCTTGGACGAAAATGTTGCATCGAGATCCCGGAAATGGACAATTGCGGCGATCGTCGTGTTCACCCTAGTCGGCGACATTGCCAGGGGAAATTTAAATTTGAACGCGATTGCATATGGCTAGTAAATACCCTCGTGTAGCTTTATTAACCTCAGAGAAAATAGTTGAATGAAAAATCCGATTGGACAAAAAATCGATGGACGAAGCAAAAATATCGACCATTATTTCTACGAGTTGTAAAAATATTACTCAATTAAACCTTGCGATTTTTCACGAAATAAAATTCCACTTCATCGGCGTTAAATTCCAATTTATGCAATTTAACGAAACTTAAATGCAGCATCCTCGAGAAATTAATTGTTGGAATAACAAGTCGAAAACATCGTTTCTGCAAGTTGTACAAATTTAAAGAAGCAATTAAACACGACCGGGATACTCCTCCTTTTCGATCGCTAAAATGAAATTGCAATTTATCAAAGTGATGAATCAGGGAATAAATCTTGGCTGGAGTGTTTAGAAGGATAGAGCGAAACGGATGGACGAAATCACAGGTGAAGAAGAAAGTTGACAAGCGGCGACTCCGGTAAGAGAGGCGCATTAAAAGTGTTCGATCAAAACAGGGATAATTAAAGAGCCGGAATCATCCGTCAAAGGAATGTCGACTAATCGCTCGCGGGCATCCTGAAAGCGGCTGCTATTCGATTATGATTAAGCTAATTCGAGTTTGATCCGCGTCACGTGGAAATAATGGAGGTCTCGGTAATTACATATAAATCAAATTATACTTCGAGCCGACAGCTCCATTTGATAACTGGTGGCGTGCCATGTCGAGTGATCAAGTCAATTAGGACCGTACCCGCCTATAGGTACTGCAAATTTTATCGCGATCGTCCATCGCGATGCGTTAAAACCAAATTGTGTTTTCACAAATTATGGATCTTTTTCTCCCTTTTACTTTATGCGATTTCACGGAACAGATTTTGTAAATGAAGTTTTCGTTGCGGGTTCAAGCTTCGTTTTATGTCAAATTTTTTCATTTTACAAAATTTGGAAGTTTGGAAAGATGGGGAGTTTGGAAGCTTTGGGATTTTGGAGAATTTAGATTTTTTGGGATTTTACAGTTTTGGACGTTTGGAACTTTAGAGTATTGGGGTGTTAGGGTAATGGGAAAGGGATATTAGGTATTTGGATGTTGGGACTTTGGGATGTAGGGGTCTTGGGAGTTTGGAACCTTGGAATATTGAAATCTTGGAATGTTGGGGTCAGTTATTGAAATTTTGGGATTTTTGAAATATTGGGACTTTGCGATATTGGGGCGTCAGAATATTGGACTTTGGGAGATTGGAAATTTGGGATATAGGGACTTTGAGAGATTGGAATTTTGGGATATAGGGACCTTCGAATATTGGAATTTGAGAGATTGGAACTTTAGGACATGGGGACTTTCAAATATTGGACTTTGGAAGATTGGAATTTTGGAACATAGGGACCTTCGAATATTAGTCTTTGAGAGATTAGAACACTGGGAAATAGGGATCTCGGAATATTGGGCTTTGGGAGAGTGGAACTTTGGTATATAGGGACCTTGGAATATTGGATTTTGAGAGATTGAAACTTTGAAGTACTGGGACCTTCGAATATTGGACCTTGGAATATAGGACTTTGAGAGAATAGAACTTTGCGATATAGGGACGTTAGAATATAGGTACCATGTGATGTACGGTCCTTGAAATATAGGGACCTTGGAATGTAGGTACCATGGGGTATTGTGACCTCAAGATACCATGGGAAATAACCTAGAAATATTTGGACTCTGTGATATTGGAACCTCGTGATTTTGGGACTCCAGAATATTGGAACCTTAAGGTACAAGGAATATTGGAGTTTCCAGAACATTGAATCTTGGGATATAGAGATTACAGAATATTCGGACTTTGGGATTTCTAATTACTGGAATTTCAGGTATATTCAAATATGAGATGTCTTTAGAACCTTGGTAATCTGCGATTTTGAGGCACTTTACAATCTTTAAACCTTGGAAATACATTACCATCAAACATCATCCAAATGAATGTCATTTTCAGAAATATGTGGTCATAAAACATTGAGAATATCAATGTTATCTATACTGCCACAACTGAAAGACCCTAAAACTTATTCAGAATCTATCATTTTTACCTCATAAAATAATAAGTGGAATAACATCTCCCACTGATTAGATCATACTCTATATCAATCTATCCCCAATATCCCAGACGATGTTATCTGAGAATATTCGTCCAACATCTGATCAATCGATCAAAAACGCATTAAACTAAAGTATCATATATTTCCGCTCAGAATTAACGTTTCGAGTCATTATACTGTTTCGAATCAGTTTGCCTGTGACCGTATCGAGGTGTAATTGGTCTCGGCTAGCAGGCGAGTTGTGCAATGGCAGCTGGAGAGCAGCGTGTAGCACGCTTCTATATGAGGTGGATATTTTTCCTAATCGAGCACGCGAAATGTACAGGCAGACGATTTCTATCGACAGTACGGGTACGCTCTGCGAAAATCGTACTTTCTCCTCGTGCACACGAACGGTGTATCGTGTACCCGGTTCCAAGGTGTGAGATTTGCATCGGTGATTACGGATGATCGAGCTCTTCCGGGAAAAGTTCGCCACATGCTTCGCCGGCGTGTTCCAGCGTTTAGAACAGACTTGATTATAGACATTCGTGAAAGTTTCGCAAATATTTAGACGTACCGTTACGTGATTGACTATTTTTTGTGTTTCAAGTGGGTTTAATTTCGAAATTTAATTAATGGTTCTTGCGGATTTTGGGGTTTTTTAGTGGAATTTGAGGTAATTCAGGGTTATGTAGGTATTGTTGGCTGTTGGTGATTTGGTACCGGGTAATTGGGAATTTGGAGATTTAGGAAAGTACTAATTGGAGATATGGAAATCTAAAAATTTCGAAATTTCAGAACTTGAGAATTTGGAAATTTGAGAATTGGGGATATGAGAATTTAGGAATTTGAGAATTGGGGAATTGGAAATTTGGGCCTTAGGAATTTTGGAGCTTGAGAATTTGGAAAATTAGGAATTGGGGACATGGAAATTTAGGAATTTAGAAATTTGGAAATGTGGGAATTGGGGATTTCAGAATTTGGAAATTTGGGAATGGGGATATGGAAATTTAGGAATTTAGAAATTTGGTAATATGGGTATTGGGGATATAGAAATTTGGAAATTTTGGAATTGGGGATATGAAAATTTAGGAATTTGTGAATTTGGAAATTTGAGAATTGGGGATATGGAAAGGGGAATTAGAGAATTTGGAAATTTGGGATTTGGCAATCTAGAAACTTAGAAATCTAGAAATCTCGAAATTCAGTAATGTAGAAATTTAGAAATCTGCATATCTGAGAATCTGGAAACGTCCAAATCCACAACCCCACAATACCCACAAATTTACAAATTTAAAAACACAAAACCCGGAACTTGAAAATTTACAAATTTAAAAATACAAAAACTCGAAATTTGAAAATTTACAAATTTGATAAATTTTCCATAAATATTCCTAAATTATGAACATTTGTAAAGATAGAGGTTCATATTCAAAAATTTGAAGCAATACGAACATGAAATTGTTCTTCTACTGCGAAAATAGTGCACATGCCGGTTAACGCGATACGGTCTCGAGGCTATTTCGCGAGCCATCAACCAGAACGATTTTCCGTGGTCATCGTGAACGCGGGCGAGTTGTAAATTAACGTTTCCATTGTTGGTGCCGTTAAAGCGACTGTCAGCCTCTGCAAACTTTATAGGATACGCATGCGAGAGCGTCAAATTGACACTCGTGTCGTTTTCCAATCGGATCGGCTGCGACGATACAAAAACAACGCTGGCCGATCGTTTGGAAACCTATGAAAACGCCGTTGACAGATGTGAATTCCCGGCTGGTAATGCAATTAATATTATTCGCGAAATTCTGCCGACCATTTTTACCTCGTGCTGTCGACGATAATCACGGTAACATGCAGCGAAATATGAAAGGAACCTCGCTTTCCGAATGTCGACTCAAATATGGCATTAAAAACGTTATAGGCAAAAATTGTTGTATTATATATAATTTTTTCTTCGAATTAATAAACATTCAAGGTTGTGTAAAATACTATTCGAACGTGGAAAACAAGCTGAAAGTTAATGTAAGATTACCATTATATATATGTTCCATTATATATAAGTTTGTTCAAATTTATAAATAAATTCTTCAAAATTACATTAAACATTACTTTTACATGGATCCAAAAAACATAAAGAAACAGCTAAAAGTTGATGTATGATCACGGTAATCTCTATTTTCTTTGAATTAATTAATAAATTTTTGAAAATTAAAATACCAGTTTTCGAACGTGAACCCAAAAACAGAATTAAAAAGGTAAAAGCTGAAAGTTGATGTGTGACAGTGATGTATAGTCTCTGTTTTCTCTAAACGAATACATAAATTGTATAAACTGTAGAGAATATACGAATTAAGTCGTTTTTTGTATTTTTTTAATAGTAGCACGTGTAAGTAGGTGTCTGACCGTAAACGTTTGTGAGAGCAATTTTTAGCGCGCCGTTTCCGGCGACGCTGTTTCGTTACATTAACGAGGCACCGTTGCGGTATGTTTTGTTTTCTGAAATGAAGAAATTTCCCGCGGGAGGCGGATTGAAATGGTTGAATACAGCTTGTCCGACATTGCCTCATGTCTAATTTCGCTTCGCGCGTTTTAAAACAAGCGAGAAACTGCCGTCCGTGTTTTGGTCTGCTGTTTCGGTGCCATTTTTTTGTTGTCGCAGTTCTTTTCATTTCTTGTCGAACAAGCGAATAATCCGCGCCTTAACACCCAACGATATTTATTTGACGACGAAACGAGGTATTTTCATGCATTTTATTTCAAATAAGTGTGCTTATTGCGATTTCAATTATTTATTCATACAATTTGTAGAATTGTTTATAGAATTTATGAAATTGCTTGTAGAATTTATTATATTAGGTTACATGTGAGACGTAATTTTTATAGATCATTAATTTGTACAGAACTGTTATAGAATTATTAAATCGTCACAGATGTTGAATTTAGAAACCTAACCAAATCAGATACATTTCGATGATATAAAAGGTTATGTTATAAAATTGAATAGTACATGAAAGTTTGCTGAAAATTACTAATGCAAAATTTCCATAAATATCTTTAATATAAACTGTTTAAAAAAATTGTCTCATCAATTACTTTTAATCTTTGATCCTATGTGTCCCAGTTACAATGTACACGTGTACCAAGAAGAAATACCAAATTTTGAAGTTTGGGTGTCATTTATTAACCCCATATTTTTTGCTTATAATTCTTGTCTTTTTTCGAATTCATTAATATTATTTCAAAATGATTCATTGAAATGGGAAATCGTGAAGGGTTTAAAATGTTCGGAATAGTAGTCCCTTAATAGTTGGTGCTCCAGTGAAATAAACGAGGGCTCTTTTGTTGCTGAAGCATTTATAAGCACATAAGATACTTAAAGAGAAGCTTATTTTAACAACGAGGCTTTTATCATTAAGAGACGCGGCAGAATTTCCATATAGCAGCGTTTCCACCACTTTGGAGATTTCGTCAGCTTAGGATTTTTTAAAGGATCTCTAATTGCATGTCGTTTTAGGAAACTTAATAACAGATTCTACGAATGTACGTTATGATTACCTAATTACGAATCGTAACGAATAAATGTATTATAAAATTGTAGAATAAAATGTATCATGTATTATAAAATTGTATATACTACATGTTGTCAAATTTGAAATTCTGGATAATGGACAAAGTTTATAAAACGATCGATCATTTCGAAAAAAGAACAAAATTGCCTAAATAATACTTACAGGAAGAATGCTATAGAAGATGAGAACTATCAATATAAGGCAGGAAAATTTGAAATTTTTGCAGAGAAGTGAAATAGAATAGAAAGTATACGTAGGCAGGGACATAATTTTAAAAGCGAAAGTGTCAGGGAGACAGGGAGCCTATGGGCGAATTCTCGGAGCGACGGACATAGCTAAAGCGCATTCGCGAGTAGAACAAAAGGGGGAGGCATAGAAACGGAGGACAGTCAGTTCCGTCGTTTATAATTAGCAAATACCTGTACGGGAGAGTTTGAGACGTCTCTCGAAGCCGGTGAACGTGCGATTAAGGTTGCTTCTTTTTCAATTCCCACCGGCTGTGGTGCCAGTCACGCAGCGCTTGCTCTCGGCCGGGACGGTCTGTTTCGCAGACAGTTGCCCCGAGATAATAATGCTAATTACAAGTGAGGACGTCGCGAGGGAGCCCCGATGCGATATTTAAAAAAAGCTTTAATTCCATTTACATGCCGTCCCTTCCAGGAATCCGAGATTCGGCTGCACTCTGCCACTCTATGCGTCTCCTGATATCCAAAGCGTCCTTTTACCAGATATTTCCACCTCCTTTTCTCTTATTCCTTTCTTTTAATTCGTCCGCTCCCGACCCTCTTTATTTCACCGACTGGTATCGTCGTAGAAATGAAATTCGACGATTTACATTCCAGGCGACTTTCGTTCCGGGAATTCGTCGCTCGTTCCAGAAAAAGTACTCGAAAAGAACACGATCGTGTAGGTACAAGCTGTCGGTGAGCATGTTCCTTTTTTTCCGAGGGACTCCTCGAGAACTTAATCGACGTCGATCGCCGGATTATTACGTTCGATTACATCTGTTATTTTCGCTGTTTCGAGGGAGTGTTCCGGGAGCGAGGTCCCGTTGGTGGGAACGCCCGGGAGTTCCCTTTTTATAAATCTCATCCCGTATTCCGGTGCAAAGACGAAATAAGAGAACGTTGAACGGGCACGGGACTGATTAAGCTGTACTCCGTCGCGTTGTACTTTCCATTTCTAGATGCTGTCCCGTTCCCTTTTTCATTTCTTTCCTTCATTTGCGTAAGACTTTAGAAACGCCTGGTTAACTCGAACTTGTTATTCTTTGCCAGAGGTACAAAGACTAATGAGTAAAGGCTGAGCACTTTCCACTTTTTCCCCATTTTATTTCTCTTTATTTTTCAGGCCGAGCTCGCTTTTCTCTTTTCTATCTCCCGTTCATTCGCCGCTGTCTTCCTCTCGTTTCTATTTAACGTACTACGCTCGTATTCGTGCGATTGCTTCGCCCGATAACGAAAAGCATAAATTATTTTTCCATTGTGCAAGGAGCACCGTTGAAATCCTATCCGGCAAACTGCGACCGACTGTCGTTTCTGAAGCATCGATTGAATCTTTAACGACGAGAAACGAACCGGATGGTCTTCGATATTAACGAATTATTTATCATCAGCCGTCTCTTGATTAACTTTCACGTTTATCGCGATATTTCTTAGACTTCCTTTTGATTTCATATTTTCATCAGACTAATTCGAACGTTACAGACAGTAATTTATATGGTCGTTTCGGTTAATTGAATTTCTAACCGGCCATCATGGGGAGATACGCGTGAATATATGGGTTTGGAAATATGATGTACATTTGGTGCGGAATGTAATCAGTTAAATTCATTGATTTCTTGAACTTAACTTTTAAATTTGGAGCTTTTATATTTCTTAACTTGGTGAATATTTGAATGTGTAGATGTTGAAATTTTTAAAATTTTTAAATCTTCAAGTTCTCCAAACTCTTCGATTATTAAATCTTCAAATTCTCAAACAGGTTTTCCACATTCTGAAATTGTCCAATTCCAAAGTCTCTAAATTCCTTGTATTCCCCAAGTTGTTCAATTAATCCGATTCCTCTTCAACATGCTACTCCATCTCCATCATAACCTATTGTATATTCTTTCGATGCACCGAAATATCCCTAAAAAACCTATGAAAGTAAATAAATAGCGAACATAAAAAGAGCCTAATAAACAGTCTATTTCTCGTTTTCGCAGCGAAGCGGTTTCGCGCATCGATGGCCATAGATTCCGCCATTAGGGCAGCATCGTGCCACTTGTTTCTCATAAAGGAACAATTTAGCGTGAAGGAAAGGAGTCGTGGGAGCCTTCTCGGTTTCATGGGGATTCGGAGGCAGTTAAGCGCCCCGAAGCAGTGCTTAGGTTATTCCTTGATGTTTATCTGGATTCGAGTAACGCGTTTCGCAACATCAGCCGCCATCTTCGTTATTTTTTATCGGCCGTTACCGGTTGAACTTCGGTCGCGGTACAATTTACTCGATTCACGGTGTTTCGCCGAACGAAACAGGGACATGTATCCCGTTGGAAAATGTCATTAGCGGCGCCGACACGCGTGTCATTACCGTAGTTCGCAATTATATTTCCCGTCTAGGTGCACGGCGTGGGACGAGGGAGCACAGATTGCACCGGGGATGTTGGAAAAATTAGCGGTAACGACTTTGCTGCGTTCCGACTTGTTGAACTTTAGGCGTGCTCGCACAAAGAGATTACGCGAGATGGAAAGTGAAACTGTCGAGGGTCTCGCGAGCGCACAAACACGGTAGCCTCCTCTTTAATATCCTTCTCTGTCGACGGTTTTCCTTTCTTACTCGATGTGGCCTCCTCTTGGCTCGTTAAACAGCCGTACTAACGTTTGTTACATCTTAATTCATTTTCCACGGGATTTAATATACGATGATTGAGGACAGCCATCTTGGTTTGTGAATGGAGTACAAATGAAAGATGTGTCGTTTTTCTTTGAATTTTGTTTGGCAAAAGATGCGAAGGGTTTCTGCAGATGTGTTATTGCAGTCATTTGTAATTTTTATAAGAAACAAGTTATCTTGTGAATAACATCTTATTCATTTCTACCTTTGTTCATTTTCCACTCTAGTTTGTTATCTTATTTATTTTTCTTCGAGATCAAAAATAGCCCCAAGTCTTTGTCCATCTGAAGGAAATTAATTCCACTAACTTGATTCAGTTTTTCGTCGAATGAATAAGAGAGAATTTCTTTAAGGTATTGATTGAAAGTTGTGAATTGGTTCACGCGTGGGATGAATGTCGAGTAAGACTCAGTGGCCGCGAAACCGCATTTCAACATTGAAGATGTCACTTGACGAAGCCCTAAAACGGCCACGATCCCAGGGGGTCTCGGTAAATCACGATACGAGAGATCATTTAGAGTCGGTCGGCTTGGCTCGCCCTGATAACCGCTGCCCACGTATCACCCCTCGCCAACGTTACATTCTTTCGATAAATTAGCTTGTCTGGATCCTTTAACCGGTCGATGCTCTACGACAGAGATGGGCAATTGTGCCCTCACGGGCAAATAGCAACTCGTGCGTCGATCTATGGGAAAATTTGGACGTTTAAATGTTCAGTATTTTCAAACTCCCAAACTTTTCTAAATTCTCAAACTCTAAATTCTAAATTTTCTAACTTTAATCCCCAAATTTGTAATTACTCAAACTCTCAAATTACCGTCCATATAAATATAAAATAAAATAACCCTGAACGCGTCTCTGAAGTGACAAATCTGATGAAATAGTACCCGATGATATCCAATTCCATATAAAATCGATGTAAAAAGATATTCGAAGAGAGTCTCAAATCTGATCGCCGTCACTTGTAACAGGTAAAGGAAAACGTTTACCAGAACTCTTACTGGAGGCTCGGTAAAAAGCTCGATAGTTCTCAGGAAGCCGATCGAACGGCGTAAAAAGCTGCGGGAAAGAGGGATTGCTCGTCCGGCAAATATATTCCTTGTCCGATGAAAAAGTGGCCGTACGAGCGACAAAATGGACGAGAATCGTTCGGGCCCGTTCTCGCGTAATATCCTTACGGTGAATGGACGCCTTTATGGTCAGCGGCCGGGCACAAATGTACGTCTCAACTTTCCTTCGATTGTTCGCGCGTCCCGTTTTCTTCTCCTGACGAAATGGCTCGCCGTTAAAAGTGCTGCATCCGCAGTAAGTACACCGAGGGCGAAGAAAAAGGGAGGCGAGAAAGAGGGGTTGAACTGTTCGGGTTCGGGGAAGAAAAGAGGCTCTTTTTTATTCCCGGCCGAGCCCGGTTTCCTTCGCGAGGACGAAAACCGATTAAAGCCCGGGCTGTCCTGCGGCGAGGATGTACCGAAAATGAAATTGCTCTAGGAAGTGTCTGTATTATCTTTCACGAGTCCCCTCCTGCCGCTCGGTTTTTTCATGAATAAAAAGAAACCCTCCTCGCGCCTTCCCTGTACCATGTATTTACAGCACGCAACTCTACCCTAAGTAATATGACTTTCCTGACTACTTTTGCCTGCAGGATATATGTAACAGTTTTTTTACCACGGTGTCTTACATATGCAAAATTCTTGGAATCATTGTTTCTTATAATTCGTTATGGAAGAGATAGAGGTTGTTAAAAGTGCAGGTACGTCGCCAACCTTCCGGAGGTTGGTATCTATAGGACAGCATTTCTTAATGATATAACGAGACAGAATTTCGAAGTTTGATATACGAGTGCAAAGTTTAGGTCCCATTAGTTGCAGTCAAGAGTCTAAGTACCGCACGTCGCCGACTTTCTGGACGGACAGTATCAGGGCAGCATCTTTTAAAGAGGAAAACGAGACAGAACGAACAATTTCTACGTATGCAAAGTCCTATTAGTTGTGGACTGTCGTGTAAGTACAGTCGACCTTTCGAGTCTCCGTTATCTATAGAGGATGTCTTGAAGAGTATGAGATATAGGGAATTTCTGGGTCCCATGAGGAACTAAGAAACTCAAAGTCTCAGTAACAGCCTACAACATAGTTTTCGATAACACTTTTAAGAATTAAAATTATAAATGTGGTTTAACTGAACGAGTACATGTGGTACACCCGTTGCACTATTAGTGCACGATTTATTAGTCAGTTGCGACAAACAGAACTAATCATAGCTACAGTATTAAAACAGACGAAGAATGTTGAAATGTTAAGTACATTTGTAATCATTGACTATGCAATTGAACTTGAACTCGAGTGTATCACGAGTCAGAAAGTAGTGCAAGGGGTTAATGTGGCTGTTGGCGTTAAACGAGCGTGACAAGTGCATTAACGACTGTCATAATCAATGAAATGGGGCGTACATCATAGTGAAACGCAAGTGACGAATGAATAGAAGTAAAAGGGAATAACGTAGCGAAGAAGGGAAGATATACGGCGAAAGAACGGCGACAGATGAGGAAGAGTAGGGGTAAAAGAAAACCACGTGCAACAACGTCGGCACAAAATGAGTGCCGGCCGGTATATTAATTCTGCATTTAAAGCTGCGGTCAGGGCACACCGGTCTCGGTGGTCGAGTGGTTAGTACGAGTGTAGGTAGAGAACGCAACAATTCAGAGGGGTTCGCCGGGTGTAATGGCTGGTAATTAGAGTGCCATGATAGCAGGCTCCGCGAAACCAGTTATCTCGCTACGTGCATCGTGCATGCCCATACTGAAACCCTCTCCAGAACCCGAGTTCTCCCTTCTACCTCTCATCGTCCTCTCCCGTTGCTGACCTCTTCCCTCCATCCTTCTTCTTCCCTTTGGATCTCCCCCTCTTACCGATGTCTTCAACTTCTTCTTCTGCGTCAATTTTGTCCTTTTCTGCTGTCCATTGACAAGGAAAATCTGTCGTGACCACTTCTCCGCAATAACCGTATCGCGTTCGGGGTAGAAGTCGAGATACTTCGAACGCTGATTAACTAATTACACTCTCCGACCAATTTGAAAGAATTCTGAGAAAATTTGCAACATAAACGCATCGTGCACTTTAGTTATCTTCTATGTCCGAAATGTTTTCGGTGCTACATATCGTTTTGTTAAGAGCCACTCACATAACCTCGTTTTGGGACTCCAAACGCGAGAAACGAACGAAGCGAAATAGAAGTTATCAACGATTAAGTTAGTCGAATGATTGACCCTGCCGTTATCCGGCAGAAATGCGCGGTGATCGAATAAATTAGTAAATCGAGCATCGAAAGACCGTAAGATCATTTCCAGGAACGCGTTACCGAGTACGTCGTTTCAGTGAAAGGTATCACGATATTCAGAAATGGGAGACACCGATTCAGCCGAACGCGTTTCAGACGCTCCGAGTTGCCGCGAGCCGAGCCGAGCTTTCTCATGCGGCCACTTTGAAAAATCACGGTATTAAAGCGGACCTTTGGACCCTTATCTAAGTTATTGTCCAGCCCTGGTAGTACCGTCGGAGATTGCTCGAAGGGAATAGCGCAAACTCGTATGTGTAGAGACTGACACGTGCGTGTGAGGGACCATACATGCAAAACGAGAGCGTGAAAGGATCCCGAGAAGGATGTGGCCTGATGCTCGAGAATCCTCTTCCCCTCTTTCGAGAAGCGTTATCAGTATCTTATGACGTGCATTAAAGGATTGAAAATGCCAAAGATTGTCAACGAGGCCCTTTATCTGTCCATTAGCCAAACAGTCTCGTACGAATTTCACGCGCCATTCAACCAGCGTGATGGACACCGTCGAGGATCCTTTCGCTTCTACTGATCCCTTCTGTTCATAAATATGGAACGCTGCTGCGCGTGCAGCTTCTTCGATATTAAAGGTACCTTCGCAAGATTTCGTATGGGAATATTCGGTTCTCCAATTCTCAAATTTTGTCAATGCGTTTCTAGATTTCTATTTTTGCAGTGAATTGTCAAATTTTTGAAGTTCCGAACTTTTGCCTAAAATTTTTGAAGTTTCAGATCTTTATATTCTCACGCTTACAAATTCTCAAATTCATTTCGATCAACCCAAATTTCAACTTTGAAATTATTCAAATCTTCTAATTGATGTTTTCAATACTTCTCCACATTTTCAAACCCTTACATTTAAATTTACTCAAATTCTTCCAATTCCACATTTTCAAACTAGCCTCTCCAAGATACTTGCAGATCCATAAATCCTCCAATTTTCAAATTTCCCAATTACTCATATTGGTACATCCCTAAATTCTCAATTGACCAACCCCCAAATTTGCACATTCCCAAGTCTCCAAATTTCTATCAGTCCAACCCTCAAATTTTTACATACTTAATCCCTAAATTTCTAACTGATGAACCCCCAAATTTCCACATTCCTAAATCTCTAAATTTCAAACTGATCAACCCCTAAATCTGCAAATTCTCAAGTCCCTAAATTTCGAACTGACCAACCCCCAAATTTCCGAGTCTGGAATAAAAATGAAATATCAAAGTCACAAACACGTGACGGGAATGGTGGAATCGGTGTTAGCCGGTAAACGTGCTATTGAATCGGATAATTCGGAGAGAACCGTAGCGATACGTAGAAGTTAGAAAGTCGCAGGGCAACGTGGAAACGATTCAGCGAAAAGCCGAAACAATTTAATGGGAGGATCGACAAATTGCGCTTCTTTCGCGATTAAACGGTGCACTTGCACTCCCCTCGAGTATAATCGAGGTTTTGCTGTTTGGAAAAAAGGCATCGCCGACTTGGTTGCCTGTATTCCGTGTGTTTTCGTGCCAGCTCGTCGCCGCGCAATGGAAAAAACCAATTTCCCCTGTGGCGAACGGATAGCGGGAGATAGCAGGGAAAAAACGAAGAAAGAAGGGAACACGAGGGGGAAAAAAGGGAAATTAACGTGCGATTTCCTAGACTCTCTGACCGATCGTGCCAAAGAGAACGAGCGTAGCCCAATTTAACACTTTGACTACCTCGTAAAATGGAAAAAACGCGTATACCCCTGTGTACCAGAGTTCAACACAAGTATCGAGTATTATCGAACGTGGAAATTAAAAATATCAATTTTCTACAACGAAGATTTACCACTTAAGAATGAACGGGAGTACTGTTACCGTTCGGTTGCCACATCTGTCTTAGAAAAGCAGACTTACTGACAGTACAAAACCGACGGCAACAGGCGTTCGAGCGATGCTCGAAAGAAGACATTCCGTTCTTTTACTTATATCTTAACGCCATCGGAATCGTGACGTTTCGTGACACACAGCCAGCCAACAGAACTTCATAAATAATATAGAAGTCTGTAACAAGACCGCTTGTTGAATCCACGCGAGAACGTAAATCAATACGTACGCGAGTTCATAGTTCCCAGACCGTTCGCGAAACAATTTACAGACAACTTCAATGGTACTACAGAGACAACTTAAGCCGGTGGAAAATTTCACGTATCAATCCGGCGGTTAGATTAACGGTGAGCAGCAATCTGATAAATCTTGCCTAGATGCCCATTAGATTTGCGGATCATCGTACAAAGAGCGTTTTCAGTTCTCCTTAAGTCTCGAAGCGTTTGCATGATCTCTGTGTGTTTGTGTCTTTTATCGAATATACAAGCACACGAACTGAATTCTGTGGACGCGCGTGTATATTCCGCATGTTTCATGCTCATTGGTTCCCCTTTCACATGAACTTTGTGCCGAGGCAAAGCGGTCTCGTCCTCGTTTAACGCTCGCGCTAAACCGCTAGATCTAGCAAGCTTGCGACCGAGTATGTACGCGCTCGCTAACGTTTCTATTCCATTTATGGACGGATAATTAGTTCGAGCCGACTGTACCATCGCGCGTCGATCTTTCGCGATTTGGCCCTGTCCGAGACTCGATCTCTGCCTCGCGATTTCACCGCCGGTTCACGTGCCTCGATCTCTACTATCGATGCTCCGTTACTAATTTACGGTACAAAGCTCCTTTTAGACCACCCTTAAGCTTGGAAATCAATCATGCAAATCTTGATTAATTTTTATGCGATCAGGATTTAAAATTTATCAGCTCTGCACTTTTTCGGTAGTCACGTTTGAAATGTTGGAGGTACAAAATATTATTTATGGTACTTCAGTTCGAAGAGGTTTGCTTAAAATGATGACATGCATTTTTTATTATCTTCGGTATGGTCGGTTAAATAATCGTCTCATTATTTTGACAATTATCTGACAATTTACAAGTAGGAAAAAAATTAACAGAAGGTTTGCATATTAACAAGTTTCATATCCGAAAGAGATTTATAAAGAGCGTTCATCTCGATATGATAAAATATTAATGTTACGGCTATGAACTAACGTTATGCAATGCATCAAACTGTCTCGACTTCGATATATCCGTTTAAGATAAACAGGGGTCTCTGAAGATTCGAGTCGTATGAATTTTCAATCGCCTCTCGTGTACCGTGTCGAAGAAAAGGTGGAGGGCAGGAAAAATGCGAGCCACGCTAGCCACGGAATAACAAACTGCATATTTATGAGTTTACTCTGAAAACGGATCCAGTGCCACCATGCGTTTTCGTCGAACGATCCTTAACGCGTTCAAGATTGACGCACCGTATGCGTTCTATGCATGCTGCTCGGTTTCGATTATTTATTCGTTATTTCATTTGCTTATTTTCACTGCTGATTACAGTGTACCTTTATATTCTTATTACTCTAGGATGTTAATACACCTGATCTAATGTAGATGAGGTTATGTGCGAGATACAGTGACATTAGCTTCTATTGTACTTATACAATATTATAACATAAAAATATTATAATTTTTGCTATAAACATTATTTATAATTGACTATCTCGGATTAACCACCGAATTATTTTGTTACAGGTTACATCACTGGAGGTCCAAGGTAATAAAAGTTACAATATATTTGCGGGACTATATAATTACGAAAAGAAATTTGGAACGTCACATAGTAAATCCACAGCATGCATTGTTGAACACCTAGTATAATGATAAGTAGTAGATCGGTTGCTACCAGTCTCGTATGTACGTATATGACCTAACGAGATTGCCAGGTACATGCATAAGAATGTGCCGTTAATTAACCGCGCCGTATCGACCATCTGATTGGCTATTTAATTGGATTAGCCATGGCGAGCGTAGTTTCTATACGAGGGCGAATACACGGGGCCAGTCTGTACGTACATAGTAATTACGTTAGTACCTTTGGTATACCTGTTACACGGACCAAGTGGGTGCTGTGGTACCGAATGCCAATCGCGTCTCGTATTTTTCCTTTCTTTCGTTTCTTCGTTCCTCTCCCTTCTCTCTCCCTGTAACGCCGGTCTTTTTCACTCGACCGTTTCTGCATCTCGATTCCGTTCATCGCTGACACGGTCCGTCTCTCTGTTCCCTTATTTTCTACAATCACGGGAATTACCATAAATCACCATTCCTCGCGGTGCCTTGTACTTTTGTTAAACAACCATGGCAAAATCGATCCAGGGTACCGCTATCTGATCGACGCCGTTCAGCCGCTACCACTTTGCGGCTATCAGCTGAGAACCGGCCGGCACTTTAGCTATCTTAATTCAGAAAATCAGCTGATTTATTGTCGGAACCTAACTACTTTTGACGCACCAGATAATTAACCTACTCTCGAATCGTGTGTTCTTCGCGTACGTACCACTAACTTAACTTTTCTCCCAGTAATCAAATTTAATGTTTTATTATTGATGATACTCCAAACATTCTATTTCTTGAACTACATCTACTCTCTATTGGACTTAGTTGCTCTACAAATTGGTAAAACACACATAGATGACAATAACCGTAAAATTGTAGCGTGTTAATTTAACAATCTACGTAACAGCAAGATCGATTAATCGCAAGCTCTAAAATGAGGTTATGTTAGCAAAGTAACTCGTGGAATTTATACATATGATTTTGACGAAGGCTGTATTTTAAAAAATACTTGCAACTTTGTGTTATGTGTGGATGAAATTGTATAAACTTGGCACATAAAATAAATACGACGCGAATGTAAAAATGTCGACAGAATCGATTCGCGTTCTTTGACAAGCAACGAAACGAGGAGGGAAGCGAGCGTTTAAAGGTCGTTCGCTAAGCGAAATGAAGCGTTTGAAGGCGAACGTGGGTGTTACCGCGAGTTTTACACGTAACATGCTGGTCACTTTGGCGAAGAAACGTTCGTACATGATGTAACGACGTCGTAACGTTGGTCGACTTTCAGAGAAGCGAGTCCTCAGGGGTATTTAACTGTTTCTTTACGGAAGCCGTCGAATTCCTGTCGATGAAGCGTTGAACCAGGAAAGACACTTTGATTTAACTCGAAAATTGGAAGCAAAATAAAATCGTTTAAAATTCGGTATAACTTTTATCGATTAATCCTCCATTGTTGCAAATATTAATTAATGCTACATATGTTACAAATATATTGCTTTTTGTGAAATGATCACAGCGTTGCCAAACAGAATTCAATAACGTAGTTGTGGATGAATTGTTACATTAATTTGCGTACGTGAACAATATTTTCATCTGAAAATGTATAAAACATAACATAACTTTCGAAGTCATTTTCCAGTATGCGAGCGATCAGTTTCATGATATTTGAAGCATGTCTCGGTTATTATTCCGTTTTGATTTGCATGCAAAACGCGGATCAGCCTCGAAACGTTAACATTTCAACGATGCCTCGCCTCCTTCAGTTGTATCGAAGAATCTTCGTTGCCTTATCAACGATCACGTAGATTTGCATTTAAAATATTTCATTTGAATAGGAAAAATTTAATAAAGGAGCTCGGTTTTTCTCCCGTCTGTCTCTTAGCTCGGTACAGGAGACTTTTTAAAGAAACTCTTTGTTTAAATATACAGCGGGTTTTGTTGTACCCGTGTCGTTTCCGTGCGACGTTCGTTAGAATTTTTACCTAGCTGACAGCACGGTAGCGAACCGGATTCGATTCAAAGGGAAGTTCTCCAAAGCGAACGGCTACGTGTGGCGCGACAATAGATTTCAATTCCATGTGGCCCCGTAGACAGCGTGGGTAGACTACATGCTGCAAATCGTCAGTGGGATTGTTAACGCGTGTCACTCCATACGCCGCCATGGCACAGTCATAAATACATACACCTCCTTGTGTTTCACGATACGTATTTTGTCGTACAATGCCGTTTACGAAGTGGACTCGGTTTCTTAATACGGCACATACTGTACGTGCCCTTTTATACTTGATATTAGCTCCGGTTACTTCATTGTCTGTGTTGCTTCAATGCGCCGTTTTGCGAAATACTCGAATTCCGTATCTGCGCTCGACGATTGGGTGGGATTTTCGAATTATTTGCAACGATGAAGGCTGTACTCTGCTGGTCGATAGCTTACAATTTACAAGGACATAAAGATGTCCACTTCGCGGTGTAATATGAATTTCAAACTATTTACACTTTAGTATAATTGTACTCCTCGAATTTTCTGAATGCTGAATAGAATCAAAGAATTATTTTTACTGTAGAGTTTACTTGGGATTTGTATAACATTACATTTTTGTAAAGGGGGACAATGAAGACATATCTTAATATGATTAAGACATTCAAAGTATAAAAGATGCGGTGTTATAAAAAATGAAATGATTGCACGATGTGATGAATTTTAACTGCAGTGGACATCTATCGTGCGTTGACAAGGAAGATACGATTTCTCCCCGAATGGCTTTTAATTCGTCCATGGAAGATATCGGCGGAATTATCGTGGACGTTAATCAGGATATCGTAAAATGAATTTCGACCGGGGGGTTAGTTTTTGTAGCAGCTGCGCGCCCCATTCCGGAACTGTTAATTGTGCCATTTTTCCTGCGTCCGCCATAAATACAATACGGGACCGAAGCGATATGATGCATGGCGCGATACACATAAATATCAACGGTGTGTAGTAAAACGGCGATACGAGCGGATGGAGGGGCAGCGCGCGAATATCAGCGTGTCTGTAACTCACGGCGTGGTCACCGGCTAACAAACACGATTCTTTTCCCCGGCCAACATAAATAATTATCCGTTTGACAGGCGGTCGTTAACGAGACCTAATGGGCTACAAAGTAGAAACGGTTATTATTTTCCGTCTAAGCCGGCCGTTTCATCGCTCCTCAATTATCCAATCTTTCCGTGGTACGAACGCCACGAATCGGTTTTGCGGTTCAGCTCGGGACCTCGAGCGTATTTGTCTCCTCCGCGAGCAATAAGACACGCAGAAGCAGGATTAATGCGGCTATTTTCCATCGATGTCGAGAAGGGTCGAGCGTGAACGATCGTCACACGATGAAATCGATTCTCTCTTCGGATACAAATCGTTCGGATCGAGATCGAGAAGGTCGTCGACGATAACGAGGCTCCCTGAATTCTCGGCTCGTCAGCGAAACCTGCTTATATCGCCGGTACCGAAGTTCGCGAGAGCAATTACCGCGATGAATAACGATTTTCGGCGTAGGCGTGCGTACACGAGCCACTCGTAACCGATCGCGAGATGAATGCGACGCGTACGACCCGCGGCTACGAATCGCGGTATTTATAGGCGTGCTGTATCGCAGCCAGATTAAGTAGATAAGCCCTCGATACGAGCCGATTCCGATTGTCTTCGACCTGGCTGCAACACGGCGCGCACACCTCGGTCCTCGTTGCATCGGCCTCTGGTTTATAAGGCGTTGCACTTGCCGTTGCCGCCGTAACCGGCTTCTTATTGTAATTTATATATGGTAGATCGTAATTCAATGGTATGATCGAGAGAGGGTTGGCTCCTCTTGCTGCGGCACACAAAGATCGAATCTATTTTATGAGAATCGTCCATTTTCTTTCGATCAACCTGGACCGAGAAATAACCGTGTTAATGAAATACTCGTGAATTATTAAGGTTATCGCAAATTGATTTTCTTAATTTCATTTCTCAATTTACTGTTTCGCTTCGTCGATTTAATTTTACCCGTGTACAGACGTTTTTTTCTTCGTCGGTAATATACACTCGGGTATAAATACTAATTAGGGCAACTAAAGACAATTTGCAATTTATGATACGCTTATGGAGAGTAGTGATATTCTCCGGGACTGTACAAGTTAGAACTACAAACTATATTTTTTATGAAGGGCAATTTTCATGTCTCTTAACCTTTGACCTACAGTACCGCATCACACTCGTGACACTTCGAGAATGATAAACCTGACTGGTATTTTCATTGCAATTGATTTTTGGGTTCAATTCCAATTATAATCTGTATAATCAAGGATCACTGGAGTTAAAATGTGCCTGACATTTCACCTTCCTTTAGCTACCTTAACGAAGAAATAGGTGTAAATGACGGTGTCTAGAAAATTGTTAATCGAGTTTTATACGAGTGCAGTAAAATGATTAAATTGAAAGAGACTACTTGCACTCAGAAGATTAGTCTCGAGCTAGACAGAGAGTCAGAAGAGGATATGAGAGGTATTAAGAGATAGGTTACGTATTTAGCATCGTGATAGAATGTCCCCAGTTAGGTAGCCTGACTTAGATATTAATGTAATACATAATCGGTCGTAGATTGGAGAGGCAGTACCCGGCGAGCAAGATGAATGAACCTTGCAGAGCTCAAAAGGCATGCGGTTGATCCAATGTGTCGTAATCCTGACCCCGTGAGGCAGCACGGTCTATGGTTCGGCCATATTCCGTGTCTTAGCTGTATATCCGTTTAATCTGTTCGGCATACATCGACAGCCGGCATGCAACTCGCTCGCTCGCGCGCGTGCACGTTCGCCTACACGTTATATTGTAAATAATAGCGGCGATCGGAGAGAAAACTTCGATTGTAGTTAGCCGCTATCAGATCTTGGCTAAGTGAACAAGGAGTGTCTGGGAAAACGCATACGATCTATGTATAGTACGCGCGTATGTCTCCACGTGAAAGTCGGCGATTTTTCCTATTACAGCTTTGACGACCGTTTTCCCGCCGGATTTTATGGGTACCGTGCTCTTTCCCAAAGGAGACGCCGACCGTGCGTCGTTTCGAATTCTTCGCCAAGAATTTTCCAATCACCGCTGTCTCCATGTCGCGTTTAATGTTGCTTCCTGGGACATTGGCTTACCGATACCTGGGCATTTATGGCCGTGATTTACGCTCGAACTTGTTCGCATACGACTCGTCATCCGTGCTCGCCGGCTACGAGCGAAGATGGTTATCT
This sequence comes from Megachile lagopoda, assembly GCA_036983795.1. NCBI lineage: Eukaryota > Metazoa > Arthropoda > Insecta > Hymenoptera > Megachilidae > Megachile > Megachile lagopoda. The sequence continues at coordinate 8,243,286 of CM072785.1, read as the reverse complement.
GCAATATTGTGCAAGGATAAAAGTGTAGGCTCTGTACGCCGGTGAGTAATGGAATCTTGAAATCGTGCAGAAATCGAGGACATGCACAATATCAGAGTCTACGTTGATACTCTTTTTGAAGACTCTAACGGAGATATTACGTAGGTGAAATTTCTAATATCTTTTATGATTATTATTAGAATGTATGCATTTACCAGATATTCGTGCTTACAAGATATGTATTATGTAACGCAAGACGGTGATCATACGCGATCATTGCAAATTCAGTTAAATGATTTATGGGAAACGAAATACTATACATAGCGTATAGACAAACATGTTTTGTGGTTGTCGATGAGAAAAATGATTTCGTATTACTCTATAATTACTTAAAATGCAACGCAGTGTACGAATATTTCGAACAAACTGTACATCGAAGGTTTGATAGCTTGGGGCGAATGAACGCGCTCGTCTTCCGATATCTTTATGGTCAGCTCTTCAGGCACGATTCGTCATAGTTGATACTTCCTGAAGACGGTCGCCTTAAAGGCCGGTTCACAAGTCGCCGTGGAAATAGCCTACGTATTAGGCAACTCTGGGTATAAATTACGATTGGCCAACGTGGAGTACCGCCTCGATGGAGCGTGTCTTTTACGACGGATCCAACGAGAAAGTACGTGACGCAAGGCCTCGCATCGCCGTAGATAAAGTAATCTCTATTGTCTAACGTGACAATGAATAATTCGTGGGTTGGCGATAACGATGCTTAAAGCCCTCCGCGAATGGCCGGCCGTTGCGCTGTCCGCGAGTTTGAGATTTCACGGGGGAAAGCGTGCGTTCCAAAGACGCCCTCGCTATCATCCGCGCGCATCGCTCGCCGACGAATCGAACGTTTTACTCTTGAAAAGGTGTATCCGTTAGGTAACACGCGAAAACACGATTACGACACCGCTCGACCTGGCGAACAGTTCGTTCTTCGTATCGTTTCGCTGCATCCAGCAAAAATGATGTTTCCCCGCGATCGAGGGATACGATGCTTCCTCACGGAAGAGGAGATTCAACTCGCGGAGAAATTACGGAAGAAATTACCGGGTTGCCGCGGAAATTGCACGTCTTTTCGGTTGCGCCACCATTCGATTCTTTATTCCGGGCCGAGCACAAAGGAATCGTATTGCATTTTTCTTTCTTCGCTTCTGGGGGTGGTCTAAATCAAAATTCTAAACGAAATTCACCTTCGTGCTATATCGAATTTTGTTATATCATCGAAGAATATTTGAAAAGTCGTTGATCGTACCTTGACCGAATGAAATTCATGATAATAGCGTAAGACACTTTCCTGGTAAATGTGCCATTTGCCGGGAAGCGAATTATATTTTTACTACGTCAGATAACTGTTCAGATAAGTAAATTTCATACAATAACTTATAATTTGGTTGTATTAATTAAATGAACTGTGTTTAATAAAGGTATATTATCATACCTATAACAATATGTAATTTGGATTGCAGAAGTGTAGTATACCTAACCATTTAATGATATGTTTCATACGCACATACGCGAAACGTACGCGAACGGTGCTGCGATAAAACGAAAAAGAAACGACACTGCATAATTATTTCCATAATATTGCCATTATAACGGGAGATTAATAAAATTCATACACGTCACGGATCACTATAAAGCAAAATTTCATACGCCCTTTGCTTCGACACAGAACATTCGTCGAATGTTTAACTCGTTTCGATCGAATATGCCCCGCAGCGTCGCACGCATGACTGGCCACGTTAATAAAAATGTTCCTCCGCACAGAATGACACATGAACGAATTCCATCGATCGACGTCTAATTGAAACCCTTAACGACACGTTGCGATAAAAATCCAAGAGTTAGGTGAAACGCGTTTGTCACCGGTCCGTGATCCGCCGGCAGAAATCGCGAGTGTATCGCGTTATCCGTCGAGCCATCGTTTCAACGCTCGTGACACAATTCTCTATTTAGTGATCGTTAACCCATTTCAACTATCGCACTGGGCTTAACGAGATCGTATGTGTTCGATCGTCTGAGGTAGATTATCGACGTGTCGACGAGATAGAATCATCTATGGGGAAAGGAGCATGAGAGAGTTCCTTTGATTATCTGCAGTTGCGAAATTGCTGAATGACAGTACGTGCGGTTCGAAAGGAATAGGAAAAAGCGTTGTTAGGATACAACGGATGCGATAGAACGAGTGGCAATTTAACGTGCAGTATGTGCGCTCTAATCAACTCTAGATTTCACGCTCGACGATCAAACGCGTAATTGGTGATCTAACGCGTAACAATATAACGGGTAGTAATCTAACGTGGGTCTGACATATCGTGTTATCTAATTAAATTAGATTTATAATCACTATCACTGATGACATACATTAGATACAATGTGTGACAATACGTAGTGATCTAATGCGTGGTGATCTAATGCATAACGGGTAGTAGTTTAAGGCGTAATAATCTAACGTGTACTTATGTAACAAGTAATTATCTGTTGCGTCGTGATATCCACGCGTGGTGATCTAACGAGTATTAATATGATGAGTAATAATCTAATGCGCAGTAATTTAATGTGTATTAATTTCTAAAATGCAGCAATCTAACGCGTTGTAATTCAACACATGACGATGCAATGCATAGTGATTTCTAATATACAGTAACGTGCAATAACGCATAGTAATTCAGTGCGTAGTAATATCCAACAAGCAGTAATCTAACGCATGGTAATCGAGCGCGCAGTAATCTAGTATGTAGTAATTCAACGCTTAGTAATCTAACTCCTCATCCAGTGCGTAGTAATCGAACGGTTAGTAATATAATGCGTGATAACTAAGAGTGCAGTAATATAACAGGTAGTAATCTAACGCGTAGTATTTTAACGTGTAATGACTTAATCCGTGGTAATCTATCGTGTAGTAATCTAACGGGAAGTAATCTAACAAAATAATAAAATACCTCTATAATCTTTATACAGTAATAATTGTTGACACAACGTAAATGGCGCGTCCGTGAATTTTGCAGATGCCTAAAGATTTTTAACGAATAACAAAAAAATGGTAAACGTGACGTTAGTTTGCGAAGATATTTAGAGGGAAATAAAATATTTGGAGAATCCCGATAGAAGCATTCTCGGCGTTTGTGTACAGTAAAATACAGCGGAACGACGCGTAAGATAGTGTTTCATTGCGTCGTAAATTAAGCATGGAAAGAAATAGTGGAAGTGGATTGGAGAGAACGACGCGAAACTCGCGTCTGATTAATGTTGGTAGATATCACTGTGTTTTTGAATACAATCGGTCTCCGGTGGCATTTCAATTTGCAACTTCGTTGCTGCTCAAGATAAATTGTTGCCATGCACGATTTGTTATTTGGAAGATTGATTCTCACGTTATTTTAAGAAATTACCGGTGTCACACTTTTGATTGCGCGTTTAGTAATACTACCTGTATTTTCTTACGTCTCTATCTTCTCCTATTCGTCGCCAAGGAATTGCACTTAATTATCAAGTAAAGCTTCAATCTTTGAACCTTCCCCGATTCAATTAAATTTACAAAAATAAAGTACAGTATTAAATACATAAGGTATATGGGCATGTCAATGATTTATAAATAATATTTTATGTAATTACAAATTATTTGAACTTCTCTTTAATTGTTAGAGGTATAAGTAAAATTTTGTTTCACACAAAAGCAGTTAATTGATAAATAAAATTTCCTATAGCGTTAGTTAACATATTGTAGATGTATGTCTCATTAGCTGACCGGGATAATGTCCTTAGTAGAATGTCGATATGTTGAAGGTGACAAATGGAGCTAAGCTTCAAATATCTTATTAAAAATGATTAATACTGATCAACGCACAACCGTGTGCATGTCTCCCTAATTGACCAGTGTATCTCCGATAGCTTTCCTTAAATGTAATTAAATACCATCAAAATGAACTATATATCAATTTGTATGTACATGTCTCCCATAAACAAAACTGTCAAAAATGGAAAACTGTCAATATTCAACGTTATTACTCGTGAAATGTTTTTAAAAATATAAAAATCGACATTCCAGAGCAGTAAATAATATCGTGTCAAAGTTATAAAAATGAAATGAGTTGTCTCGTGTTTAATTTCACACCCTGTCCGTCCCGCGGAAGCAGTGTCGAGGAGGATCGATGAGCGATACACGGAACACGCTTGATACCGACAAACGACTTTGGGAGTGGTCTCGTGACTACCGCGAAAGCAATGCATGGCAATTGCGATGTTTATTATTACAACGTGGTATCTGACTTGTACCGTGTTAGGCGTGAAACGGTCGGGCAGGTCGGGACCCCATTCCTTATCCCGTGGCAAGCCGGTGAAATGAATTCTTCGTGTAACACGTGCACGTGTGCGCGTGAACGACACCGAAGTTAGCCTCGATGGTCCTGCTAAGGGGGTCCCCGTGCGCATACGACCACTATTTATGGGTTATTAATGTCCAACAGGAAAATGCAATACACCGTGCTGACCCAGAAATGACAGCCAGACGGGATAAAGGGGTAATTCCTCTGACGCGAATACTTCGTTATCGATGTCATTTCAACGGACTACATTTTGTCTGACTTACGTAAATCCTTCATACATCTCTTTTTTAACTATTTTTGTCGAGTTGATGATGAGGTAAATTAATAAGAATGAATTTATTTCTGTCACTGACGAGGTAAACGAATAACGATGAACTTCACTGATTAGGTAAATGAATAAAGTTACCTATTTTTGTTGCGTTCACTGATGAATAACGACAAAGTTATTTACTGAGGTAAAAAACGATGAAGTTAACGAATGACAGCGAAGTAAATGACGAAGTAATGAACGATGACTCTAATTCACAGTAGTCGAGTACTCGTTCATACTATATGGATAAACTGGGTGGCCATTTTTGAACAGAAAATGAATTCGTATAAGTTCATGGTACGTTTTCGAATCGAAAGGACATGGAAGACAGGTTTTTCCATTTCCATTCAGGCGAAAGAATGAAGCCAGCTCATTTGCCCTCTCCCTTCTGGTAGCCGATGCAAACTTCAACAACCCTGAAACTTTCCATGTTAATCTCTTACTCGCACCCCTCCAGAGGGTCTATCCCCCAGCATGGAATAACATAAAACTTTTCGTTTCTCGCACCCCGTAGCATCGTCTCTACCCTTGCTTGGGTGACGTCGCTCAGGACTTTTACTTTTAAATCATTCAGCCCGATGCCCGTTACATTATTCAACCGCTAACACCTCGCGATGCGGATTTCTCGAGGATCCTCGCCTCTTCTTTTCGTATCTGCGTGACTGCTCCCCGTATTCTCCGGCAACGGCCTAGGAAACTTTCCGAGAAATTCTTTGTCAACAATTCTTAGACCCGAGCTTTCGTCTCCACGTCCTATGAAACGAATTCGTTGCTTCTATGACTCGATTTTTAGCCTCGAAGTTAAACATTTTCAGTGTTGTTTTCAAAGGGAGTGACTTTCAAATTTTTTAGTTTTTAGGTTTGGAAGTTTTCAAGGTTTTCAAATCTTTGCTTCCAATTTCCAACTCATCGAATTTTCAAACTACCAAATTTCTAAAAGACGTTTTCAAAAAACTAAATTGACAACTCTGCTAATTTCTAGCTTCTCAAATTTCCAATTCCACAAATTTTTACTCTCAAATTTCCCAATCCTCAAATTTGTATATTCTCAAATTTGCTCATCAAATTTTAATATTTTCAAATTTCTAACTTCTCAAGTTTTTACCCTCCCAAATTTCAACCACTCCAAGTTTCTACACGCTTAAATTTTCAACACCGCAAATTTTTACTCTCAAATTTCCAAACGTCCAAATTATTAATCTCCCAAATTCCAACTCCACAAATTGGTACACTCTCAAATTTCGAACTCTCCAAATTTCCAAACCTCGAAATTATTAATCTCCGAAATTCCCAACACTCTAAATTCCTCCAACACTTCCAACTCTTCCAAGTCCAGCGACGCACATTCCACTTTCCCCCAAACGATTCCAGTATTCCTCGTATTCTCGGTAGACCGTTACAAAAATGGTTTTCTAATATACTGTACAGAGGCAGCATTCTCAGCTTCATCTGTGTGTGTTCATTCGGTCGTAAGAACAATCCACGTGTACTCAACTCGTCCATAAATTGTAATACGTACTTTTGGATTGCTTCCAGACGGCGCTCCGCGTCTCGTCGAAGCTCGAAGTCATGTGGAGGCGAACGATCCTAGTAAGAACGTCTCGTACGCTCTATTTCGATGTCACAGCTTGCGTTTATAAGCGCAAGACTGTATTACGGTAACTGACTGCTTCGGTAATGGCCGAGACACTCGCGTCGTGCGAGTAACCTCTTTTGTGCGTATTTCTCTGCTTCGTTGGTATGCTCTATCGCGTTAAATCAGACGCTTCAATGATGATTTTTTATGCAACTGATAATTTTCAGAGATTGGTTAAATTGTGGTGTGTGATATGTGAAGTGATACTTGTACATGTGGATTAGGGCACAAAGTACTATGAATGAAGAATACTTGTGTAGGAATTATAGAAAATCTTGAGATTTTCTTTGTAATAGGATTGGTAGATACATAGAATGGGAATAGATCTTTATTCTGTCAGATAGTATTATTAAATAATATAATAATACACATCGGCTGCTCACGTCGAAAATTTATTGTAATATAGAACATTTCCCGAATAGCCTTTAGTAGGATTTAATTTAATGACTTATTCCAGGGAGCAATTTCGATGCAACGCTGCGAGCATTAACTTAGCGGGGCTAATAATTAATCACGCTACTCGATTCTCTCGCACACTAAGCATTTCCGTGTTTAATAACGACGTTAAAATCATTCGATACGTGCCGATGATTTAACGTAATTCCATTGAAATTGCTGATAATCGTGGCGGAGTAACAATTTTAAATTTAAACGTGATATTATTGTACGGATCGTATAGGATTTCCGTACTCTTGTGCCGTCAACTCGAAATACACCTCTGTCGGATAAAATTGAATGTTATATTAATAAATAATCGCGTGAAATCGAATCCATCAAATTTACAAATTTCATAATACTCGATCTCCAGTTCCCCTTTGTGCATAAATTTTATAATCTCGCGGATGGTTTGGTCACATCAGAAGGAAATGGCATTAAACAGTGCATATTAAATCGATCATTCCTGTGAACTATAATTACTGCTTAATCTAATATTATGTAAAATTCAAATTGGTGTACTGAAATTCAAATGAAAATAGGATTTATAAAATTTGTACGATCATAACGAAATTGGTCAAATTCAAATTTAAATGTATAAAATTTATATTTACATCTGTATTCATAGATTCGAATTTCCGTTTGTAAAATTTATAGAATATCCAATTGAAGTTTGTACAATTTATAGAACGTCAGGTTTAAATTTTTAAAATCGATGAAACTCAAATTTGCAAAATTCAAAGCTGCGTATGAAATTATACTTTTGCTAATCATAGTTACCGTTCTGACAAGAGTACACCCACCACTTTGAACACATTCTATTATTCAACTGTACATTTATCGTTAATTTACATAGTAGGAACGATCAATCTTTATTTAGTATCTAAGTATATGAAATGACACTGAACGTTTCGAGTCTACGTAAGTTTCAACCTTTACAGTAATCAGAGGTTAAGGAACACGAAAGTACTTACATAATACAGTTAGCGACTTTTCTCATTAAAGAACTTTTAGCGACATAGTCCGTTTTTTCGCGTAGGTAGGCACAAGGTGCTTCTGAAGAGGTACGCGAAGCAGGGGTCCGTCGAGCAGAATTTTTCGCATGGTCCTCGAGGGTCGCATAAGTGGCGGATTTTCTCGAGGACGTCACGCGTGCATAGCAAAAAATAATATTTACGGTCGCGCACAATGTTGAGGCCAACGGTCTCCGGTCCGTTCTTTTATTTGCCATAACTCAGGTGACAGACAGAGAGGGGAGGAGGTCGAAGCAGAAGAAAGAGGAAGCGAACGAAACAGCGTCCACGTTGGAACGCGTCGGACCCCTTTTCCTTTCCCAAAGTGATTTATTTCGTTTGGTGGCCGCGAGCATGCGCGGCCATTCAAACTTGGCAATTTTTGCCCGGGCTAATCTGAAGAAGCATGAGCGTTTAACGCGCGCTAAGATGTTATTAATCACCGGCGACCGCGTAGGAAGACGAAAAATCACGGGACAGGGGAAGCTGCGAGCGTTTAGAGGCGAGTTTTACACGAGGTATCCCGGGGCGATTGCACCAGCACCGCCTCTCGTATTCTCCCGGTTAAAACTGCGATTCCGCTAGAATCAAAATAATTTAAGTCCTCCGGGGGAGTGCTCGAGGGACGTCGCGTTTACGGAAACATTCCATGTACCTGTCGTATATATGTATACGCTCGTACGTGCACGCGCGACTTCTGCTAGAAGAGCCACCGAGCGGATTCCATCGCTGCTCGATGCAAAACTAACGAGAAACGAGCTAATGCCGTGAGAAGATTAACGATCTATCCCTTGAACGCTCGATCCATCTGTCGTTTGTTCCGCGTTGGAAAACGGAAGTTTGAAATACGTGCACCTGTTGGGAGGAACGGAAATAGCTTGTGTGACCGATGTTTTGCAGTCGCAGTCATTTAGATCGCGGATGGACACCCCGTGAACTCATCCTGCGCAAATGGCGGCCACTTGCGGAAGGGCTAAACGCTTTCTTAATTTATCAAATTTTCAAATATGTTCAATGTTTTTCTACATTACATTCCATACATATTTGAAGCTCCTTATCACACGAGCTGTTTCAATATACACAATTTATATGTTGATGTCGATCATAAAGATATTATATGTCAACGAGATTGGCGATGTGTTAAACACTCGTAACTCTTGATAGCCAACGTGATATTTTGGGGGATGATTTTTGTAGTCAGAAAATTTCTTATGCAATTAAAAATGGACACTTCCCTCGATTGCAAACATTTATGAAAAAAGATACTGTTCTCCATGTGTTCCATATTTCAGAAAACTTGTACGAAAATGGAGAGTAAACAATTGGACAAATGCGAATAAGTGAGACGTCAAAATAATTTGAACCTGTTCGAAACGTGAGGGTTCGAGAACTTCTTTGTATAAAGTGAGCAGTGTTCCTGCTGACGTCACTTGTTGCCCCAATCCGTTGAAGCGTTTATCAATGATCGGGAGCAAGTTCGAAACTATGCACCGCAATGAATGGAAATAATTTCGCAGAGAAGAGAAAATCGAACTTTCCAACTATCAAAGAGAATCGATTCTATCCGTATTCGTGGTCGAGTACCAATCATCGTGATATCTCGGCCAAGTATCATCCGGTAAGTGGGATCAGAAGGGTATCGCGCAATCTTTAATGATTCCAATAATTTTTATTTGATTCCACTTTAAGCCGTGCGATCGCTTTCTATCGTGGTTACGTTCGTTTTGCACGAGCTTCACGCATCATCAAACTGTGAAACGAAGGACTAACACAAATTTTTACGCATATCGCAATCAAGCGTTATACAGGAGATAACGTACTTTGTGGTGATAAATCATCTGGTTTGCTTGTGATCGCAATTCGTTTTTGAAATTTCTTATTTGAACAATTACAAATTCCATTTCGACAGCTTCCACGATACTGCACGGGATGATTGTGATAAGTGGGATGAGCCAACATGATCCTCTACCTAACGAGGATCATCTTCTACTATGTTGTTTCTGGTGCACTGCAAGTACAACGTGCAATTACAGTTTTACTTGGAAACTAAGTTGTGGATACACTCTATGCTTTGGAGTTATAAACGGAACTGTAAAAAACTCGTTAACATTTCACAATTTGCTGTGATATGTGAAATTTGATAAGATGGGTATTTGAGAATTTACAAATTTTGAATTTCAAAAATTTGAGATCGTGTTAATTTGTAAACTAGAAAATTTAACTTGTTATGGTACTTGACAACTTGATATGGTAATTTGTCAACTGAAGAATATGGAAATTGTTGAAAATGTGTTCTCACATTTCGTAAAACATAAACAAAGACGCAAAAATGCCCAGATGCCCCAAGTTCGGACCACCTCTCGAACAATCGTCGGCGCTTATTGAATTCCACGGATGTTATGAGTAGCCCCGGCGCCCAGAATCATCATCCTTTTTGCTCGAGAACAGCACGAGATGGAATGATGAATTCGTAGCAGTTTATCGACGCGAGATGCTCCTCGAGGATCGTTGAAGATTCAGACACTCGAACGCGGAGGAAGTCACGACATGGGGTTATTAAGGAGGAACCATGGAGTAGCGCGCGTTTATCCAACGGACTCGTTAACATTATCTTGAACGGTGGTGCTCGGTGCGTGCGGAAGCCCATCTCGAATCCCAGAGATTCCCCTAACGAATTTCCTGCCCCCGGGAAGCTCGATCGTAAATCACTCGCCACTCGAGGCAGCCTAGTAATGCCCTTAGACCTTAGGTTCCTTTTTAACGACCGAGTGCCTAGCCGCGCTTTCGATGTTCCGTGCTTAACGTTCGGCCGAGATTGCAACTCGTGTGGTTGGTCGTCTGGCTCCAAGCAACAGACCTACTTCCATAATCGCGTAATCTGCCTCGCCGTTTATCACGGACGCAATAATTCTCGCCTGTGTCGTGTGTACATACATTCAAGGTGTTTGCTGTTCCGACTATCACGTTCGGCTTGTCGCTGAACGGGCGTCGATCCTCGCTGCTCAACGATAATTGCCATCTTGCCGGAAGCCGCTACCATTATTTGCCTTTGGCGTGTTCCTTTTCATTGGGACAGTTACACCAGATCAGATATTGTCCTTCGACTGTTAGAAATTCTGCGATTCGGTACTTTTCCAATTTGGATTCTCAGAATCCAGACCGTGGTCGGTTTGGAACTTTTCTACCTTTGAGGCTGTGGTAGTTTCGGGTTGAATTTGGAGATTTTGGGATTTTTTAACTTTGGAACATTCGGGTTCTGAGTCTTTAAGATCTTAGAGTTTCAGAACTGTTTTAAGACTTTGGTGGCTTAGAAGCTTTTTAATTTCTGAGTCTTCGAGTCTTTGAATCTTTGACACTTTGACTCTTTGAATGTTTGAATGTTTAAATGGTGGAGTGTTTGATCCTCAAATCTGTAAATCTTTGTATCAATAAAATTTGGTATTCTTAAATTCTCCAACTTTTCAAATCCACAAATATGTCTCAGTAAAGTATGATGGTATTTATAGTATACTAAATTCGGAAGTTTTCTGGCGCAGGAGATGTCTCATGAAACAGACAATATTCGAAGGCAAACAATTCTGTTATGCAGGTCATCGAGTCGAAAGTTCGCGGCACGAGTCCAGTTTATTGCAAGAGAAAACGGTGGGTCCCTAGAGTACGTGTTAGCCTCAGCAGAGTACAAGTTTTAATGTATACCGTGGACCACATACATCTGATTTATAACTCAAGTTGGTAATCCTGGAGGTGTTCTATCAACATCTAGGATATTTTATTTCTATTTTTATTTTTGTTTTGATCGTATTCGATAACAAGGGACGGGATTTCGATCGTGACACAAAATTCAAATCGGTGGAAAAACAAGGGGGTATGGAGGGTCTCGATGGAAATTGGTCGTCGACTGTCCGAAAAATGCATTTGTCATTATTCCAGGCCCGTTGCGGTGGGCGCGTGTTTTAAATAATGCGCGAAACGTGAGCCGCATGCTGGACAAAATTACAACCGGAATTTTCACGCGCGAGCTTGCAGCTGGTCAATAAAACACAATTGCTCATTGCACATAATTCCCTCGTACCATTAATACGTAACAGTTATACGCCGACGACGTGCCACCGGCTGAAACCGTGCTCCCGTTAATTCGCGCGACTTTTTGTGAACGAGCCTTATTGAGAAAAGAGCGTACCCATCGTCGAAGACATACGGGCGTACGTCTCGACGAAGAAAATCGTTTGAGGCAACTCGATCATGAATTTACCGAGAAATTTATTCCCGCCAGCTTCATCTGACCCCGCCACCATGAAAAACCTTTAAACTTCCCGCTTCTCTTCGTTACAACTGCCATTTCTCACTTTCCGTTGCAAGCTTGTTCGCCGCAAATAGTTACCGGCTGGTGTATAAAACGGCCAGAAAAATTAACCGAGGCACGGTTACGAACGGCTTGATGAATATAGTTTATGAGCACATTATAATTCTAATAGAGAATCGGCCAGATTTGCTACAAACAATTATAATTTGTTTGTGCAACGTGCTAGAATGTTAGTCTGTGGATACAAATACGGATACGAGTATGTATACTCATATGTTCATATTCATATACATACTCGTGATATATAGACTTTATGAATATACCTGCAAATATGATGATAAATATGACTATGAACATGACTATGAACATGACTATGAACATGACTATGAATATGATGATGAATATGTCTGCAAATATGGTGATGAATATGACTATGAATATGACTATGCATACAAGCGTGATGTGTGAGTTTAACTATGAGTATGAGCATGAGTAGAAGTAGAAGTGTGAGTATTTACCTTCCTTATAAATGATACACACATTTCCTATATTAATCTAACTAAGCCAGACTTCTACGGGCTGAGAGTAAATTAATGTATTACACTTTCCTCAAACTTTTCATAAGTTCTCCCTAAAAACTACCAAAGTCATTGACGTAATTAGGGTTAAGTTAGGTTAGCAACTCAAAACTTCCTCAATGAAAAGAAGATGAAATTATCTGAATCTATTATTTCTCGATAATTAATCTACAATATTTGTTTCGCTATATCTAAACATATAATTTCTGATCTTATAGATAAATTATTTCCAGTTGTATTAAACTGAACAGTGAGTGTGTTTCCTCTCGAGAGCAGAAGGTTGTCAGAATTTATTTAAAAAGTCCTTCGCTCCAATCTTCTGTACAAATATTTTGAAGTACGCTGTATTCTAGAGCAGACAGAGAATGCAGGTTTGCAGCAGCTGTGGACGATGGTGTATGTTGATCGAAACGTTCTTGGCTCACTTTTCGGGCGGAATGAACCGCTCGGTTGGATCAGTAACGAGCCAGACTGTCAAGCGACGCAGGGCGTCGACTATTCCGACGAGAATGGACGGGCGCCGTTGCTTTCTGGCAAGGATGTTCTATGCCAAAGCCCAATTATTGAAGTATACCGGCTGCTCGGTGCATCTCGCAATGACTAAAGGGAATGCCTTCGTTATTGCAGGTACACCGTCTTCGTCGGCAAGATTTTGTCCCTGTACCGCAAACGGGACATTGCTGCCGTGGGTGCAATTATTTTGCAGGTAGCACGGTGCACCGGTTTCCACCCCATACCGCCGGAAGTAGAACGCACATCCGCCCGCCGATAGCCCGACCCCTCGTTAAGATGTTTCTCGCCTGGCTCTCGAAATTCGCGGGAGCATCGCGCGCCATAAATTTTCGGAAATTTCACCGGCGCCGAATTCCTGCCGCCCTCTTTCGCCTCGTAACCACCCTCTGCAGCCAATTAACGCTCGATTATCACCGATGGAAAACAACTACCCCGTCGAACCGACCTCGTTGCGATTTACGACTCCGGCTAACATTTCTACGCATGAGCTCCATTCTATTCTTACGATTGATTTTGTACGACCTTGGTTCACTTGTGAATTCTGCTGATTCATTTCTCTTCTTTGGGTTACGAGTGATTTGCAAGATGATGAGGATTCATTTGGAGATACATGAAAGGGATGCTGAAACTTTTGAGTATAGGGACCTGGGATGTATAGGAATATGCAGACGCTGAAACTTTGGGAGATTTGGAGACATAGCGATCTGGGGATATGTATAGGAATCTGGAGATGCAAGAAAAGAGATCTTTGAATGTAGGACTTTGAGGCGTAAAGACCTGGAGATCTAAGGACCTGTGGATGTAGGAAATTTGGAAATGCGGGGATGTAGGTGGTTGGAGAAATATAGCGATCTAGCAGTATAGAAGGTTTGGAGATGTAGGGATGTAGGTATCTGGGAACATGGAGATTCTTGATCGTCAGAATTTAGGGATGTGAGGATCTGGTAATACATGAGATTTGGCAATGTCGGATTCCAAAGATATATTTGAGAATGTGTGTGTTTGGAGACGCAGGGATTTGAGATGTAGGTATTTGTGGATGTAAGGATTTGGAGATATAGTGATCTACACCTGGTAACATAATTAAGAATCTCCCTTAAAGAAAGCTCTTTTTCAACGGTGCAATTTAGAAAGCTTCGAGAAACTCATTAGCCAGAAGTGTCACCGATTTCCCCGTCGCAATTAAAAAGCTATCTTTATTTGAAAATGGTGCTGTCTTTTCCCGGTTCTTTGTTAGTCACGACAAGAGGCATCCGGCATTAGCTCTCGTTAGTCTTGATCGTGGCCACTTACGTAAATCACCTCGGGAATTCCACGTTCTCTCGCGTCACACCACCCCCTGGAGCAACCCCTTCGCCCATCCTTCGTTTTCGCTCGCAAGAAGGTAAATGTACGCGAGATTACAGTCGCCATGAAATTTATTCTATTAATTAAGTTTACTCCCGGTACCTTGTTCCCTCGGTGGACCGGCTGAGATGGTCACTTCTGAGGGCGTGCGATCCGGAAACAGTTGAAATACTCTCATGGTTGCCGAGCACTATGTCGAAATGCTCCTAATTTTCATCACCGTTGCTGGACGTCTGTTTAAACAGCTTCGGTATCGGTTACATAATCCTGAAGCACTTGTACGGGATATGCTTCTCAACATCCATTTTCAGTTTGCAAATACATATTTCCAAATGATTTTGTTACTATTCAGAAAAGAAATAAATTCGTTCTGAAATATAAAATTGAACTTGTATATTTTCAAGGACTTTTATACTAAATTTTCCATAATTTACAATTTGTTCTTCCAAAAAAAATTATTTCCTGATATTATTTTACTGATAAGATCGTTGTGGTATTTTGTATTATTATAATACCTAGCAGTAAGTTCGAAGTGTTTATAGACAGAGATTATAATAATCTAGAAATTAAAATTATGGACGCAAGAATGTGGTACATAAAATTAACAAATTATTTTAGAAATATATCGATATTGTTCCAAATAGATGCTTTTCGAAATGATCGCTTACAAGTAAAGTGAAAGACAAACGAACGGCTAGGAAATACAGATGTCATTCGTATTCTGTAACCATCCTCGTAAAAATGATCTCGTCTATCCATCATGGTGTCGTTCGGTTCGTTCAAGCGAAAATATGATGTGGCGTGCAACCAGAGGAGGTGAACGTTGACGTCGTACGTCGTATCGACTCGGCACGGCCGGTTACGTGATGTTCATTAGCGAGCGCGACTCGTAAAAGCGAAACGACTTGACATTTAACAAGGAATCGATGAAAAGATAAGTCCCTGTGCATCGCACGAAAGCGCTAACCGGCCACCGTCTTCGTTCTTCGCCCCTCGGCTTTCGTCATTTCGATATATCGCAAAACGACCGCGGAGAAATCAGCTGAAATTACGTGACCGTTATCTCTTATCGCTTGTACTACAAGAATGTAGACCGATTAGATATAAACTGTACGTGTATCCGAGGGGTTCGGACCATGCGACGGACCCTACTTGAGGGGAAACTATCCCCTATTTTTTTCTTCCTACCGGTAATAAACAGCAATTTCCCGTTTTGTTCAGAAAATGGTTCGAAAATGCGAGGTGTATTTTGTTAATTATGATGGAATTGTTTCGTTTTTATAAATATTGGGATACGGGTATAAAGATCTAAGGATATGGGAATCTTTGTATTAGTATATATAGCGTATATTAGATCACTATATCTACGAATCCCTACATCTATAAATCCACATATCTCTAAATCATATAACACACATCATTATATGCCTAGATTCCTATGTCTACATATCCTGACATCTGCAAATCCACATATGTCTACATATGTATATTTCTATATCTCTTCGTATCTACAGATCCCCAGACCAAGTAATGTCTATAGCACAGCAGTTCCTTTCGATAAATAATATCAGAAGTATAATACATTTGTTAAAAATTCACCTAGTTCCACATATACCCCCAATGAATTCAACGCCCACCGTGTTAAAAGCGCAACCACCATTCCCCGAGTAGAATAACGTAGAACAAAGGTAAAACACGAACGAAATTCCGGTGAAAATCGAACGATCTCCGTTGGTCATGCGATGTGGCAGTTGGTTCTCCCCCCAGTACGTTTTATCATCCGGCGTATCTGACGACGAATGGTCCGCGAATCTTTATGACCGATACTATCGGGCCAGGTGTCGCGTGTCGTGGACAGATATCCTCAAAGGGCCGGGCATTTTTCATTTTCCCCGGGACAAGTGACCGCGCCTGTGGTTCCAACCTTTTCCTCCTGCGACGTCTGCTCCCTCAGCCTCTTCTTCTTCTTCTGGTTGCTTCACCTTCGCGTCTATAAATAAAGGGAGGCGAAGTAAGTGTGGAGTCGGTAGGTTGTCGTCAGAGTCATTAAGGGTAGTGCTTTGGTTTCCCTTGGAAGCACGCGAACACAACCGAGCCAGCGTGTATCGACGTACGAGTCCGCTTCGTGTGAACGCGTGCGTGCACACGCGTGTAACGTTGGTACGGACAGAGAGAGCGATAGGTTAGGTTAGATCCGAAGGAAGAGAGAGGTCGTCGATGGAGAGGGTCGAAGACTAACTGGCATAGGCGTAGAATCAGGATTCAACAACTCGTCCCTGATGAAATGTTTCGTCTCGCTCCGTACGAGTCCGTGCAGCGTGGCTCGTTTGGAAAAACGAAAAAGGTGCGTCGGCGAACGGTGTCGTTTTCCTCGGCTAGATTTACGAGTTATTCGAGAAGCTGACACGACACGGGAGCCCAGGTACACGGACGAGTACGATCGGTAGCGTGCTTCGTCGCCATCGAACGCTCTGCTGATCGTACTCGCTAGCAAATGCGTGGAGAACCCACTAGATAGATCTCGGCGTGCAGCGTTGCGAAAGCGTGAAAAATCGTGCCACTGGATACCAGTATCATTAGCCACGATATAACACTCGAGACATTTTGATATCTACGGCGTTAACGTTGCGTCCATTAAGCGAAGATTGTTGCTCAATAATTTCAGAGACTAAGCAGAATTTTAATGCATCTCGACCGGTCGGATAGTGCTTAACCCATTTTGGGACTTGTCGTTTAATGGGCACGTTTGAAGCTCGACAAACGGTGTACTGCGAGCCGCTAGTTACGATCGTAAAGGTGTCTCTGCTTTTCGTCCAGCTCGTAAACGCTGCGAGGAACGAGGCTATGGAGAACCCTCTTGCACGCTCAAAATCGATCTGGGAACCAGTAACTAATGCAGGGGGTCTTGATATTCTGAATCGGTGGTATCTTCTTTATTGTAACGAGAGCCTACCTGAAATAGTGTTGAACATTAAAGATATGATGGCCAACAATGTATCTGTCATTAACGTCTGACAAATTCATCACATGTCTCATGTATTCATGTCGTGTCATATCATATCACGTCTGATTCAATATTTACAGACATTTCCGCAGAAGCCTAGTGGATAAAGGTTTATTAATATTCAGTTGTTTTTTTCATTCAGAAAAGAAAAAATGTGTTAGAACGATGGTTTGACATACATATTTTATAACTTCATTGAACATATACAGAATGGAACACTTGGTAACATTATTTTAATAATCCTTCTATAGAGACTTAAAATAATCTTTAGTTTTTTAAATAAGGATGCATGATTTCTTATAGCAGTTCCCAATGTCTGGATTTGTTTCATCAATTATAAAAATATGATATAAATAGTTTAATTCAAATTCTCCTAGTAAGTGGTTCAAGAAGAAAAATGCATTGCACTCCTATTATAAAACACGTGTTTCCATTTAGGAAAGAGAAGTCTTTAAACCTGTCAAAAATATTTGAAGCTTAAATTCTCCCCAAACTTAATCCATTTTCACACAATATTGACGTAATCCAAGATGGTAATATCAAATGACCCCTTTAACAGCAAAAGGGTTAGGTATCCGTACAGAGGGAGGAATATTCCCTCCCCGAATCCTTTAAATGCAAGTGGTAGAAGGCTGTAGATACACGGTGAAAGAAATGAAAATGAAAAGCGTCTACGCTACTGTGACAAACATAGACACAGTCTGTCGCGAGAAACATTAGCAAGAAGTTGAAATAGGCGACGAGACATGTCTCGTGACACGCCCTTTTGTACACTCGCTTCTTGCCGACATTGTGCTCGGTCCCGCGAACGGGCTGCCCATCTTTATTACGCGATGCCCAAACGTTAGAAAATTGCAAGGCTGCACGAAGGAGAGGCCGTCTGAAAGCACGACAAAAAATTATGCGTACGCCTCGTTTGTTCTTGCGATTGAAGGGGTTGCGACCCCTATTTCTTACCGCGGTTACGTGCGTGACACCGTTCGAGGGTGGTTCTCTGTGTTTTGACTGGTTAGATGTGCTGCGTGCAAAATTACGATGGAACTTTCACCATAAAAAATCCCATTATACAAATGTAACGACCGGAGCAGTCATTTTTTTTCTCCTCTTCGTGATAACGTACTCGTTACACCCCCCGTGGAAATACAGACTGCGTAATTTTATTTCGAAAAAAGCGCAGGGTGTAAAGTTATAACGCGTTTTATATTGTGTCTGAGGTAAAAAAATGAATTCCACGCTGAACGAAAAAAGGATTATTAATAAATGTTCCCGCGTTAACGGGAGCTTCAAAAAATAATTAAAGCGTGTAAATTCATGGAAGTTCCAGCGCTCGAAAGTGTAAGAGTGTACCGAGCGTTATAAATTTCTTTTTAATCGTTTCGTACCGGCTTCTTGTTGCACAAGCACCGTTCCATAAAATCACTATAAAATCGCAAATTCTCCAGACTCGAGTAATTCGTCAAAAGTTGGCGCAAGTTAGATTCCGAGGTATTTTTATTTCGAGGAAGATCTTCATCTTCGTTCGTTATCAAGGGGCGAAAGAAGCAGCAGTTCCAAGTTACATTTTCACAGACAATTTGTTCCCTGTTTGTGTTCCTTCTAGCCAGAGTTTCGTCCCTTTGTTGGCTCATTATCCGGCACCCCCGATGGTCGAATTACGCTCGTCACGACGCCTTTCCATTTGCGCGGCGAGATTCATGCGAAATTGCGTGATTTTCACAGCGAGACCTCCATCAATTTGTGGACATCAAGAGTCGAGAAGAAAAGTAACGAAACACAGTAAGAAGAAAACACCGATGAGACTGTCGTCGAATCCTGAATTATGTAATTGTAACGAGCCCCAAACGAGTCGTTGCCTAATTTATTCATACGACTCGCCCCCGTGTTCGACTACCACCCCTGCGGCGGTTTCGCTCCGCGTAACGCACACTGTTTATTGACCGGCAGAATGTTTTTAGATTGCGTCACGATCGTTTATATCCGCGTAACACCGAAAACTGCGACTATTTCATACCGTGGTGCACATTCGGCGCACGGAAGGGTTGCTCTAATCACTTTTTAACTACATTAGCACCGGCAACTACCCCCTCCTCGTTGTCCCAGCAGGCTCGGGGCAACTTTCCGGCTGGGGAACCTCGTCGCCATCAAAAATAGATTACATCGCGTTTGTATCTGAATTCGTTTCCCTTAACCCCTGGAAGGTGGATGATTCGGTGTCTGGATCTATTTCGACCCGGAGTAATTATTAGAACTACGCATTTTCGTCGTTTCGGAACTATTTCGCCCTAAAGTTTAAACTCTTTCCACGGTTTTCTCCGAGTTATCCTTAGTTTCCATCTAGGATCTCCCTAGGCTGTCCATAAATCCTCCTCATAGATGAAAGTGGTACGAGTCTTTGACCTCTCCGCGTAGGTCGCAAAAGCTTTAAAGCAATTTATTAGCGTCATAGAGAGTATACACCTTTGCTCAGCTCTCAGACATTAGTTGGCTGTTCTTGCACGAGGGTGGTCGCAAAGAAATCCGCGATACAGGCGAGAACACCCTGCAGATGTCCACCGAGCAACCAGACTACACAAGACGAGTGTTTTATTCTATCCTGGAAGAAGCTTACTTTTCTCGGACAAAAACGTGGAGCCAGACACAAATTAAACGACTGTTAAGGTTCGAGGTTATCCATCGTCGTGGCGGCGAATCCAACGGTGTGGCGTGGCGGCGGCGAAGAAAAAACTCGTGGAAAAAGACTTGACGTGCAGTCTATTAGTGGACAGGAGAAGCATGTGGCAAGATTGTCTTGCCAGGGGACCCGGTATCGTTTAGAACGCACACACTTTCGGTTTTCCCCATTTCTCTTCCTTGGGACGCTTCTCGTCCGAACATTTCACTCCGTACCAACGGATAATTTTCTTTCTTTCACGACGTCGAGCTAAAGGGAAGATAAAGAAACACTTACTCGGACGGTCGTTGATTTATCATTTGGCTCCACCTGTCACGGAACACGTCTCGCGACAATGGGACAATTTTTAACTTTGTTTGCTCGCCCATCGAACCTACATCGGTGAACCAACGGTAATCTTGTTTTACGATAGGAAGATATCCGGAACAAATACATTTTAGAAAGGAAGGAACTTTAAGGGGATTTAGAGATTGACGGATTTATGTGGAATTGTAGGAAATAAGTTTTAGGGATTTGGGCAGTTTGCAATTTGGAGCTTTAGGGATTCGAAAATTTCAGGATTTGGTAAATTCAGAATTTGGCGATTTAAGAATACGGAGATACAGGAATTTGGAGAATCGGGTATTTGGAAATATACGGATTTAGAGTTTCAGGGATTTGGAAGTTTAGGTTTGGAATTTTGGGAATTTAGAGTTTTAGGGGTTTGGAAATTTTGGAGTTTGGAGATTTAGAGATTTGGAACTATTGGAATTTGGGTATTCAGGGGTTTCGAAAATTTAAGGATTTGGAAAATTCAGATTTTGGCGATTTAGAAATTTGGAGAATATTTGAAGATTCAGGTATTTGGAATTTTAAGGATTTGGAAGTGTATTTGGAGTTTTAGGAATTTAGAGTTTTAGACATTTGGAAATTTCAGTATTTGGTGGTTTAAGACTTTAGGGACTTAGCAATTTGAAATTCTGTTTGGAAATTTCGGAGTTTGCAGATTTGCAAATTTAGAAATTTGAAAAAATAAATCTACGAAGACTACATATAAATTTACAAAAGCGCCAACTATTCAAACAGATATTTCACTCGATGATTCTCAAGTTATTCTAGTATAAAGTGTCGATGGAAAGTTGCATCGTTTCTCGAACTCCGAAATCCATGAATCACCGAGATTTCATCAATTAACAACAGTGTCAAGATAGACACGTTTTAATGCGACTGACAGTTGGCAAGGCTAGAAATAATGACGTTCACCCCGTCATCCGCGTTACATTTGCATAAACTGTCTTTGACGGGGCACGAGGGGCCAAGGACGAAAAGTCGAATAATTCATTTCCAGCATTTCCATGGAACAGCTCGGTTCCCGTTGAGAGGGAGCGCTGTCTCGCGCGACATTTCGTAATTTCTAGACAGTGGTTGGAAGATCTAATTTCCTAGTCTGCCATTCATGGCGCGAGACCAACGCGTAGCCCTTGTCGCTACTCTGGACATGGATGGTTACAGGATAGTTTCAAAGATCCATTTAAATTCTGGATATGTTGTTGATACTTTACGGAAAATATCATTTATCAACTATACCTAAATCATATGGAATCGCGGTCTTCTATAGGACAGTTGAATCTTACAAATTGCCGAACTTAATCTTTAAACTTCCAATGCTCAACTTTTCAAATATTAAAATATTTTAATTCTCAAATTTTTGAATTAACATATTTGTATATTTACAGATGTTAAAATCCCTAAATTCCTAAATCTGCAAGTCTTCAAATCCCTAAATTTCCAAACTTCGTAACTTCAGAATTCTTAAGTGACCAGACTTCAAGCTTTCAGATTTCCAAATCACTGTATCTGTAAATCCTCAAATTTTAAGATCTCCAAATCTCTAAACTTCCAAGCTTCAAAAATCTCAAGTGTCCAAATTGACAAAATATCCAAATATTTAATCCCCTAAATTCCCAACTTATGAAATCCTCAAATCCCCAAATTTTCAAACTCTCAAATTCTGAAATCTCCAAAACCCCAAAGTATCCAAAAGCCCAAATCTCCAACTTCTCCAACCCGCAAATCCCCAAATTGTCAAACTCCCAAATTCTGAAGTCCCCAAACCCCCAAATACAGAAGACTCCAAATCGCTAAATTACAAAAGTTCCAAATTCCGAAATGCCTAAATTAATCGATTTCCAAGAATGTCACTAAAAGATCGTTTCAAAAACTTGGTAGTAATCGTGCACCTCGTTTAAAATGGATTATCCGCGGGAAGGTCGTGTGAAATAATGTTTCCTCACCGAAATACGGAGTTATAAGATTACCAGGTATTTCCACGTGACTTATTAAGGGTCCGGTTATCCGGCGTGGAAATAATGTGGCAGGATTATGTCGCGGGTCGAGTATCGATTTCGTATCGTTTCGGATAAACGCGGGGACAAATGAAGTGCAATTTGTTGGATCACGTTTAGATCGAGTTCGGGGTTGAAATTACCGAGAAGTTTTGGCGTTCAGGGTGGAGATAGACGAAAGAGCGGACAAGAGGCAATCGACGAAACGAATGATCTAATTTAATCTTGACTAAGCTCACGGAGAAAATTGATCCACGATACTAAAATTGATGTCTTAAGGGTTGCTCGGATATTCTGCGTCAAGGGACGGGTTGAAGTTTTCCCGTAAATTTCAGCTTTATTAAATTAATAATGATTTATTACGGCTATATATTTAATACGTCCACGAAGGCAATTAAATACCCGAGTTATGTACACTTGTAATTATCTTCCAAGTTTTCACGATGAATTAACGTTTAATTCGTTCACTCCATTATACTTCAGATAAAAGTGTCATTTATTAAATATAGTATCTCGTGTATTCGTAAAAATATATGATAAACGAGAGTATAGAACCGTTATCCGTGGTTATGCTTTCTGTGGATATTTGTATGCCGTGTGGGTGGTGTGTTAAACCGATCGGGTTGAATCTGCCTTCCCTTTGTTTATATATCACACCCAGATATATCGGGATCAGTCAATACATTAATCACCGATAATTCTAACATTAATCAAAATCTATTGCATCATAGAAATGATAGAATAACGCGTAAGTAAAATATATCGACGCACAAACCTAATTGTGCTTCATGATTTATTGCTCGGTCCTCGTTTATGCTTTGACTAACATGCCATTTTTATACACATTAGTCACTTTATTCGAGAATTATTCAACGTAAATTTATTACACATTTCATTTTGAAAACCTCGGATCTTTTTCTGCTAACATAATCATTACAAAAATCAAACTTTTCTATCGTTGTACAACCACCAGTTTAAATAAATACAATCTGAATAATATTACATGAACATAATTCTGAAATTTTTTAAATGACGCAATGAAAATAAATTTTATTACACGTGTTCGTGTAATCAGTCTCTTGATCTGTTTTCCTCTGCAGTAATGAATCTCCAAACTTATCTATGATGGAGTTACACGAAGTGGCATATGTTATCAACCAAAAAGTTTTTAATTGGAAAAATTCATGTGACCTTAAGATTTAGATAGAAACCGTAAAAGATTAGTTGGCTTCAAAATTCGGATTAAAACTGTAAAAATGCAGCATATCTCAAGATTTGGACAAAACCTGTAAAGGTCCAGCATATCTTAAAATTCAGATAAAACCTCAGACCTTGATAAAAGGTGCAGCATATGTCAAGATTCAGTCAAAAGCTGTAAAAGTCCAGCACATCTCAAGATTTAGACAAAAGCTATAAAAGTCCAGCATATCTCAAGATTTGGACAAAACCTGTAAAACTGCAGTATGTCTCAAGAATCAGACAAAACCTGTAAAGGTTTTGTATCTTAAGATTCAGACAAAACCTCAGACCTTAACAAAAGGTGCAGCATACGTCAAGATTCAAACAAAAGCTGTAAAAGTCCAGCACATCTCAAGATTCAGACAAGAGCTATAAAAATGCAGCATATCTGAAGATTCAGAGAAATTTGAGCAGAGTTGTATTTATTAACCCTTTGCACTCCTATGTCGAGTGTGGTTCGGCATTCCATTTGGACCTCATAAATAATTCAGATAAACAGATTGGTTGAATTAATTTACTTGTAATAAAAGAAAAGTGTATTTGTCGCATACTCCACCTTGTTGCACCACATTTTATGGGGAACCCCTTGATCCATTTTGTAAATTAAGGTTGGTAAAAGAAATGGAGTGCAAAGGATTAAACAAAGGTCAACTTACACGAGCCGATAGAATGATGTAATAACGCAGTTGCAGTACGCGTATCGTATATGCATTCGAGTGTCTGGAAATTCGAAATGTAACCGGTTCGTAGCGGCGGTGGTTCTCTTAGAAATGCCGGACACGTAAAAGCCAGGACCCGTAGGGTTTACCGGCTGTACCACGAATATGTATGCCGTACAGGCGGCCGTGTACGGCAAATCGCGATCCCTGGATACGTACGTATTATCCGTATAACCTCTAACGTCGATTGTGGCTTATGATATTACGTACTCTCCATTACGACGCACGCATACACACGAACCGCACGACCGTTCACATATACACCGGCCACGGGTGCCGTGCGGCGATGTAACAAGTAAATTGCTACACCGTTACGTTTTCCTTCGTGCTTCCGACCCGATCGCAACGGGTAGACGCGTCATTTACTTCATTTACTATTTCGCTAATCGCCATAATAGCCGGCCTGTCGTTACGGATAACGCTTACTGATTTGCTACTGCATTCGCCGATATATACGGAAGCAAGTATGATTCTCATAGGAAGTTTTTGAAGTTTGCAGATTCGGAGATTTGGAAATTTGGGAGTCTGAGTTTGGGAATTTGGAAGTTTAGGGGTTTGGGAATTTGGAAATTTGGGAAATTTGGCAATTCTAGAATTTGGGAATTTGGGGGTTGAGAGGTTGGGAAATTTGGCAATTCTGAAACTTTGGAATTTGGTAGTTGAGAGTTTGGAAAATGTGGCAATTCTGAAATTTGGGTATTTGGGGTTTGAAAATTTGGGAAATTTGGGAATTTGGAGATTCCAACATTCAAAAGTTCAAACATATCCACTTGTAAGAAGTCCAAATTCCGAAATGTCAAAGCGACCTTAAATAGGTTAACTTTCGAATTTAGGGAGCCTCTGTTTGAATCATCAGATGTATTGGTATCACAGAAACATTACCCAGTGAGATTCTAGTGAGTATAACCGAGTCCGCAGATAAACGCATTGATATTCAAAGAAAAATCCGAGTGCACGTACTGGAACGCGTAGGTGAGTGTGTTGGAGAAAGGATGACACCAAAAGAGAAATGTGGGTAGAGAATGGAAAAAGAGAAGAATCGGGTGTCGGGTCGGTTGAATGTTTCAAAGAGGAAGCTCGGGTCCGTATTTCGTGGCGCACGAGTTTCGCCCCTTTTGAATTTTGAATTATTGGCTCCTGCGCAATCTACGCTCGCTTAGCATGCGTACAGCCGCGTAATTTCGATTAAACCACCGTTGCAAAGATTGTCCCGTCGCAACATTCACGCCCCGTTCTTTGTCAGGACGCTAAAGAAGCGCAGAATGGAACGAGAAGCAGCGAACGACGTGGCAAGAAGGAAAAGAAAAAAGAAGGTAACAGTTTGCAAAGAAAGCGAGTGTTTTAAGCGGCGCGATCGGAGATACGCGAAGGTCGGTGGTTGCTTATTAAATTTTTATTCGGTCTCGACGAATAAATTGCGACCGACGGAGACACTGACTAAGCGATAAACATGAGACGTGTACACACGGGGAAAGAGAGGGACGATGTAAGGATTATTTTGCCGTCTGTGTGTCCAACGTTTCGAATGCAGATTCCCGCCGCGGGCACCGATAAATCGATATTTTGTCGGCTGCATAAGTTTTGCTCTGTCGAGGTGAAATGCGCGGCAGCTATGGCACGTCGCTTTTAATCGACCATAGACTTCCGATGCATATTCATTCGACGATCATTCGCTAATATCCTCCGCGAATAGATCCCAGATGCAGTTAGAGATCATCGTTATCGAATGCCTAGATACCATTCGATGATAACCTACATAACCGTAAATCAGGCATACACTAAATTGGAACACCGTTGCAAATATCTTCGAGGCTATTTAACACAGTCATCCTCCTACCATATTTCCGTCGATTCACGTGTGTCGGCCATTTTATGAGCAACGTGCATTCATTAACCATCTTGTTAAGCATTTATTACTTGTCCTACCTACTTGTTATTTATTAATTACTTATAGCAACTTGAATGTGTATGCAAAGTAACCGAATATAGGTTTTATTTTAGGTTAGGTTACGATTTTCGGTGCTTAAAATGTTAGGGTGTAATGTTAATTACCGACATGTCACGTAATGTATCATAAGGTAACATAAAGTCACGTTATGTAATGCAATGTATTGTATAAAATTACGTTATTTTATTTTATGTATCACAAAGCTATGCATTCTGACAAACATAAACCAATTAACGAATTAACATTTAGCTAATATAAAAATAGAACATAAATATTGAATATAAGCATTGAACATGAACATTGAACATGAATATTGAACATTAACATTGAACGTAAACACTGAACATAACCATTGAACATGAACATTCAACATGAACATTGAACATTAACATTGAACATTAATATTGAACATTAACATTGAACGTAAACATTGAACATAAGCATTGAACATGAACATTCAACATGAACATTGAACATAAGCATTGAACATGAACATTGAACATGAACATTGAACATAAGCATTGAACATGAACATTGAACATGAACATTGAACGTGAACATTGAACATGAACATTGAACATGAACATTGAACATGGACATTGAACATAAAAATTAAACATGAACATAATCATTGAATATAAATGTGAATATTGAACATAAGGATTGAACATAAACATAATCATTGAAACTATACGTGAACATTGAACATAGACGTAAGCATGGAACGTAAACGTGAACATAATCATTGAATATAAATGTGAACATTGAACATAAGCATTGAACATAAACATAATCATTGAAAATATACGTGAACATTGAACATAAGCATTGAACATAAACATAATCATTGAAACTATACGTGAACATTGAACATAGACGTAAGCATGGAACGTAAACGTGAACATAATCATTGAATATAAATGTGAACATTGAACATAAGCATTGAACATAAACATAATCATTGAAAATATACGTGAACATTGAACATAAGCATTGAACATAAACATAATCATTGAAGATATACGTGAATATTGAACATAGACGTAAGCATGGAACATGAACGTGAAATCTAAACACATACATGAGCCCGTTTAAGTTCCTATTTTATAACGTTACAAATAATTCCATCATCGAAGATATCCCATTCTGTATAATAAAAAGATTTCATATTAGTTATTTAATCAAATTCCGTTGCAAAAGATGCAACGATTGAAAAGTTAATGGATTAAGTTAGTAAAATTTGCACATGTGAATGTAGAAACGTTTATGTTTATGTTGGTAAAAACGTTAGCCGGTAAACGTAGTTTTGTTACTCTCGTAAAATTAAATAGCCCGATTAGGCACGGCTGCCAGAAAATAAATCGCGCAGCAAACGGTTAATTAAATTCAACTTTCCAGCGCGAGCGTGTTGCTCGGAGCGTAAGAAACATCCGAGAAACGTTCGCGAAACAAATCGATCCAGTGTTAACGCTTTGTTCACAAGCGCAACCTACTCTCGAGATGGAAATTCTCGGGGCAAGACGTTGGCCATGGCCGGGGCCCTTTACTTCCAACGTGCTGTAATGAATGTCCTGGTGCATGCAGCGTCGTGACCTTTCTGGACGGGCGCGAGCCGATAAACTGGATCCCTCGATCATCGGCGAGGATTTATTGCATCGTCGTGGAGGCGCTCAAAAGGGCCCCGCGTGAATCGCGTGTGAGCGCGCTCTTCCTTCTTCGACGCGATTCGAACGAGACCACATTTTATCTACAACCACGCTTTCCACGGAGAGACAAACGAATTGTCTCGTTCAGGGTCGCATTCAGACCTTTTCAGACCCTCAACACCTTTGCTAACCCTGTAGGATTTAAAGTGTACGTTGCGAAATGAGAGGATTTGGAATTTTAGAGGTTTGGGAGCATCGATTCTCAGAATCTTAGGACTTTCGTATTTTGCAATTTTGAAAGCTTGGATAGGATTTTGGGACTGTAGATTAAGAAGTTTGGGATTTCTTGAAATTTCGAGGCAATCAGACGTCGGAGTGTAAGAATTTTGGAACTTCAATATTTAGGACGTAGGAATTTTGGAAGACCACAATTTTGGAGGACAATGGGGATCTTAGAAACATGGGTCTGTGGGGCGTGGAAATTTTGAGACTGTGGAGTTTTCAAAATTTGGGACTTGGATATTTAGATCGTTGGAGGGTAGGAGTCTGGAAATTTGTGTCCTTGGAGACCCGAACTTTATAACTTAGGAATTTTAGAGGTTAGAGTTCAACATTTGGAAACTTAACAAACCTTGGATTTCATAAATATCCTTTCGTAATGTCTGAAAGTAATCTGAGATACATAAAAATCCACGGTAGCAATATCAAAGATCATCGCGTGTTATTCTGCATTACGTGTTACTGTATATTGCTATCTGTTAAATTCCGATACCGTATGAAGCCTATCACAATTCTGCAAAGTAGGAAAAACAATAAACCTCGAGAAAGTGAAAGAGAACGAGGAAGATAATAGAACAGAGATGAAAGGAGATGGTCGAAGAAAAGAGTAGAGGAAAGTGGGGGAGAAGAAAGAGAGAAAGTTCAGCGGGCAATCTATTCCAATTTAACACTCGACTCCATGGCATTAAATAATCGCCCTCGCCTTCGGAGGAACTGGTCCCCATTCAATAATGGACTTTTATCCAACGAGCTTGTACTTAGCGCGAAACGGGCCCGGCTGGTCTGGGATATTACCCCCGGTAAGTCGGTGTTGTGACAGTAAAGAGCTTCAAATAAATCTTAGTTACAATCATTTCTTTTGCGGCCCGCGGCCCACGACGGGCATAAATCAAATATCATCGTTCCGTGCGCTCTCCTTCGCGCGCTTTCACGGCTCGCCCTCCTCGCTCTTTCTCTTTTTTACCGGTTGTTCACTCCGCTCATTGCACTTGCATTTACATTCGAGAACATCCGAACCTATCGTTTTCCTTCTTGTCCTTTTCGCCCGGCACGACCTTCGTCGATAAAGCTGACCCTTATCGATGCAGAAATTTATTTTATTCTACCTCGCCCACCTCGTCACGGCAATGTGGTTCATTGACTTAACCCCTTGTCCTACAATAACGTGTCACACTCGTCACGCTGTGTTGGATAAATTGAACTCGTACACTACAATTGAATTTTAGGGTCAATTCTGATTATACTCTAATCAAGGATCACTGAATAATGTACCTAACATTTTCACTTTCTTCAGTTGTCTTAATATTGTAAAAATAATTAGCTGTGGATGATGTCCAGGAAATTGTAGGTTAAGGGGTTAATCCTGCTGAAACGTTGTTGACAATATCTTTACAATTTAACTTTTTTTTTGTCTCTTTTCTCCTGCTTTCTCAGTCGACAATTTTTACTCTTTACATAATTTTCTTAAATTATAAAACCTTAAATAAATAACATCTTTCTAAATAGAAGGAAAACTTGTTCTCTGAAAACTTGTTGTCAGTAAACAACACTAATGGTTATTGTTAATTGCAATAATCCCCCAATGAATAAAAATATTGTGAGCAAAACTATTTTAAAAATTATTGGTAATGAAGCAAGCGTGTCGGTACAATTTGCTAGTATCGATTCAGTGTTACTCGCAAACGTTAACAATGGCGGCCATCGTTGTGTCGTTGGTATCGTATCGGAAACGAAGGGTAAAAGTTGGTTAATCCCGGGGATGAGATCGAATTCCGGAGTCGTGAGTTAGAAAGGAGAGAGAAAGAGCGAGGGAAGAGAAATTTGTGCCGGTGTAAGTAGGTGCAGTTACCCGGGGACGAAGGAATTTGCCGGGAAGTAGCTCGAAATTATCACTAATTTCCGGGTAATCTTTCGCCGGTTAGTTGGGAAGTTTTGTAATAGTTCGAAAGTTAGGCTGTTCGTCGGCGTCGAAGGTATCGGCACTTTGTCCAAGAGACACCGCGGATGCCGGAAGTTGCTTCGATGTTTCAGAGTCAGTGGATCGAGGAAGCGTTCTTTTTTTACGACCACGATGAAATTTCAAGGTGGCAGTCGTGATTTTTTAAAGTTTCGTCGTCCTTCGGTAAAAAGAAGATTATCGTTGGATACTCCCTCTCTCCCTTCTCCTCGTGTGTTCTTTCAAATATTCATGAGTAGTCGTGTGCAAACTCAGAAATTTTCAACCCTCCTCGATACACTTTCGTCCATTCTTTGAGACTTATTTATATACGTTATATTTTCGTTTAGTCTATTTTATTCTTATCGACATTTATTTTATGTTCGTACTTTTGTTAACTATTTCGTATGTTCGTATTTTTAATCAATTCTGAGTTGAGCTTCGGAATAAAGGAGGGGAAGAATTATTACAAGAGCGAGTATTTACAAGTTACGTGCCATGTCACCATCAGAATAAACTATGACTTTCTGCATAGATGTATCACTCGTTTCAGCAAACTATTTTATGTTATGACTTATAAATAACTCCGTTAAATATCGCAAAAAGTTGATCGATAAACTGGAACCGAATAAAAATTACTTGCCAGATTTATTCGCAATAAAATTGCTGACCGAAAGGATTTTTCATGACTTTAGAGTAGCACTCAAAGCGTTAATAAACTTTAGCTACCTGAGCGTTTCTACGTAGATAACTGAAGTTGTTTCGCTGGTTATTTATGGTTAGCGTGATACAATCGTCACGAAAATTGTTCAGCAGCTTCTGACTTTCGACCCTCGTGCGAACGGTAGCACTTGAAATAACCCTAAAATTCTTCAATCTTTTAGCGCGAAAACGATCTGCAACCACGATGGACCAGCGACAGGAAAATTGTGGTCGAAGTAGACTGCGCTACCCTCGCTACACGATTCGATCATAAAATTGCATTAAAAGGCACTCTGGCCGGGCGACTCGATTTTCTGGCACAAATGACAGCAGCTCTGGCATCGTTCTTCGCCTGTCGCCGCTATTAGCTCTGCTAATTTTCAATTACCTGTCGCGCCAAACGGTATTTGCAAACCGTGGTCTATCTCGGGCGACAGCCTGCAACAATTTTGAGGGCTAATATCGTCACGGCTGAAAAGAAAAAACAGGGTGCAGAGTAATTCTTTCAACGCATTTATTTCCAAGTTTCTCAAAATAGCTTCAAACTTTTAGGTTCAAATTTGTAAGTTTCTAAATTCGATATTCCGAATTTCTTGAAGTTACTTATTTTTGACTATCGTAATCAAGTCCTTAATTTCAATATTTGCAAATTCCTAAATGTCCGAATCCTGAAACACAAATTCTGAAATTCACAAAATTCAGGATTTCCTAATCTTGAAGTCTCCAAATTTCTGAATGTCCACATTCCTAAAGCGTCACTTCTAAATTTGTATATTTCCCTATGAAATCTTACTATTCTCCCTACTTACTCTACCTACAGTACCTAGCATACTTGTACCTAGTGTACTTACTGCACCTACTGTACACAATTTATGAGTTTTCTTGAAAACATTATCCGCCCCTTTCCATATTAAACTCGCAAACACTTCGACTAAAATTAATGTCGAAACACCCGGTAAGGCATTATCGGCTGATTAAAACATAATCTCCCGTAATTATATAGTAATTGGTGTCATTAGTAAGCTAATAATTATTGTGGTAATAACGGGTTAACAGTATTGGTCGCACGCGAGACACGCAACGCAACGGCAGCAAAATCCGCCACGAGAAGAAGTAATTCTTCGAAGTTGTAGCTGAAGGAGAATTCTGTTACGGTGACTGGCAATCGCGACAGTTTCCCGAAAGAGACAGGACGCGACGTCGTTTCTCGAGAACAAGCCGGAAGCGTCTCGTCAGCGTTTGTTCATTATCGAAGTTTGTTAGCGGAAAAGTGTGCGTCGACGGGAAATCGAGATAAACGTCGTTTCCCTCGCCCTTTCGTCCATTCGTCCCTCGAAATTTCCACACCCCCGTATTATCGCGACGCCGACGACACGACAGCCGACAAACCAACAAGGGTTAACCTAATTATTTAGCTGCCGAACTCCTTGGCTGGGGAGGAGAGACGCACAGTCGAGTGTTTGCATGGAACTGGCCTAAACTACTTCATTCGTTTTGTACAAACGAAATGCACGCAGATATGACGTAACATCGTTATTTCATATAATTGTAGGCAAATAAAAGCGTAAGAGAAATATGGGATGTTGAGGGTTTTTGTCTTTCACAAAGGAAGATCTGCAGCGAAGTGTAACACGTGTATTTAAAGATCTACATCGCATTCAATACAGATTTCTTAATAAATGAAAGATTTTTAATTGGTGTCGAAGAGATTATGTACGAGTAAACGTAGGAATAATTGTATTTTTTGTTATTTAAACAAAATTTTATCGTACTTTTTTCATATTTAATTAATAACATAAAAATTGTGTTCAAAATCAAATCCTTCTTCTATACTTCAGAATTGATCAATTCAATGATTAACAAATTTTTTGATATTATATTGTATTATATTTTTCTCAGTTCTCTTTTCATTAAACAATTTTCTAAACATTTGTTTCTAATTTGTTCGAAGTTGATAAAAACTGCACCCATTTATCTGCAAAGATAAATTTATCTTTACCTCTACAATTTTTTATGAACTTCTCGATATAAATACTTTGCTATTATTATTCCATCTATACAAACGAATGGGGTAGAAGCCATTAAACCTAGGGACGAAGAAGAAGGGAGGGGCTGAAAAAGAACAAAGAACAGGGAGGAAAATCGTGAATCTTTATAAGGGTTAGATAAAAGCTCAGATCCTTGACCCGTGGTATCTCTCAGTAAACTATCTCGGTCCAACCACCGAACTGGCCATAAACCCTCACGATTTAGTCTATCAAATTCGGAAAGAATCGCGAGGGGGTGAGAAAATGTTCTTCGTAATAATGTTTCCCTGATAATCCTCCGATGGAAACTACCTCCCATTTCAGTCTAAATAAACGATAGCCCAAGTGAAATTTTCCCTGGACTGTCAAACTTTCTCGTTGAAAGTTCCAACCCTTCCTCTGTTAATCCCTCTGTTTATTCTCCGCGAACCCCATAAGGTCCCGCGATCCTCTTTGAGTTATGCACTCTGGGGGGTCGTATTTATTTAAACAATAGTTTCCAGGGATCTTAATAGCACTGGGTGTCGAAGAATCGAACGATTTTGGTTACTCGAAACAGGGGGATGTAAATCGTATTGTCAAATAGGAGTATATGGAGTATAGTCTCTGTCAAATAGGAGTATATCTCTATGGGTATTTGTATATCTACGATGGTACTTGGATAATTAAAAATTATAGCATGGAAAAGATCTTATAACTTTCATGTCTAAATCCTTCAAGCCTTATATTAATTTAAGTTAAATTTTTCATCTGAATTCTTATATACTTTCGACGTTTGTAAAAACAAAATTGCAGTGCTTCTTGTTGCAAGATATACATGACGATTAATTGAGACACTGTTGCAAAATGGAACTGCAAGGAATGGTAAAATTAGTAAACAGAAGATTGATAAGCTACGAACGTCTGTAATTTAAGAAATGAGGAATATTTTGATCCGACCGTGTTTCATTTTTACACCATAGATATCAACATCTTGTTCGAACGAGAAGAGTGAACGATTGTATTAACAGTGTTAACGTAAGCATGTAATTAACACAAGGTAGCCGTGTTCGATGTAAAATATTCAGGAGCGCACATGCGCCAAGACGTACGAGTACCAGGTGTTGCTCGGTGAATTCACTTTATATGGACACGTGGGTCCAGGCCCGACAATTATCGATTGACCACCCGTAAGAAATGTCGAAGCCTTTCTCTCTCCCTCGTACGTTTGGTGGTAAGGTGGTCCAAGGAACGTAATAACTTTAGGGATTTCCCGGAAGAGCCATCCGGACGTTTACGATAATCAGTCGCCGTATATCGGGTAGTGAAAGCCCTCGTCGAGCTCGGTTGCATGTAATCATCCGAGCCGGCCTCGAATCACCGATAAGCCGACGTCACTTCGATTTCTTTAACGAGACGCCGCGATAAATTAACCGATCGAGCCGTTTTTAAAAGCGAAATCGCAACTCCTTATCCCGGTCCGGTAAAGCTGCTAGACCTACTTACATCGAGGCTGGAACCCGGCCCGGATTTTAATAGTCTCGACCGTTTGTTATCCTTTTATGCATTCGTTATCGATCCGCATTAACGAGGAAACTCGAGAGGGCCCGGTCAGAGAAGAAAAAAAGAATAAGAGGATGCAAACGGCGATGGCCCGGGGTGGCTTGGAAATTTCAGACTACCATGGCCAGCTTTCGGACCATTCCACAGGCCGGTTATGAAGTTGGAAGCTGCAGCTACGCAGCTGGCGCCACATGGCCCTTCTCTCTTGCCGCTGCTGCTGCTCAACTTTCCTCATTTGCCATAATCTATGACCCCCCATTAAGAGGACCGGGCCTAGCGACGGGCTTACTAAGGACCAGGTAACACGGATCCGTGCAAGATGTCTCCGGTAACAACGAAGAAATTAGCGGAAACTCGAATTGCGTGGCCCCGGTCGCAATCGGCACTTCCACGGGAAAGATAACGCGACCACGGGCTTGGAAGATGCTTCCGAGGCTGCAGACCTTGGGACACGAGTGTTCTCGATGGTTTTCGATCATCTTTCAATCTCGCTCCTCTTGCTTTCCTCCATTTTTTTTTATATATCATTGTTGGTGTTCATTGGTGGAGAAATGGTACGTGTGCTGACATTTGACGATGGGGATGAAAATGGTGGATACTTCTTTCGATGACATGATTTTTGTGTTGAGAACCTTCACGTTCTCAAATCTTGAAATTCGTGAATTCTCAAATTTGCAACCTTTTAAAATCTCTGTCTGTAGCGTGACAATGATTATAACCAGGAGTTATATAATTTAGAGGACACCACATTCGTGCGGCAAGTATCCGTAATGGTCGTGCGGCGGCGCTGGGATAAACGGGTGTTTTATTTGCGAAGTTTACGGCCGGAATTTATGCAGGCAAATCAAATTTTGAGGAGCACTCGCAATAATCAGGGTCTCCGTCGTAAACGGGTGCTGACTTTTGAGTGAATTTGTTCCACGGCCGGGATAAAAGGAAAGCGTACGAAGAAGAAGAATCCAATCTCGTGATCTCGGAATGTTATACATTCCCCGTTCCCGTCGGAACGCTTGATTTCTCCGCGAGAATTCGAATCAATCCCGGCCCGAGTCGTACGAAGCGGATTTTATTCATGCAGGTGCGTTTGTACACATCGAAGTAATAAACCTGTCGCTCGCGAAGTAAATCAATGTAGAAACTCTGCCCCCTTCGTCCCCCTGCCCCTACTCCTCCTCGTCCGCGTCGTGTGCCTTCTACTTCACGTTTTGCCCCGCTATCGGGATGGCAAAGACCACATCGATTTTGGCGCAAGATTAAAGTTGGTAGTTTCAGGGATGTCGGAATGGAAGAACCAATTTCCACTTACCCGCGAGGAGATGTAAAGCGTGCAATTTCACCGGCAAGTCGACCGAGATTTATAGCTTGCATCGGTGGTAAGCGAACGAAACCTTCGTTTCTAAAGAGCGAATCTTTCAAACGTCCTGTAACACGACCATTCCTGCCAATAACGCATTTTATTCATCGATTATTTTACACTTTGCGAATTTAATCACGTTCTTGAATGGAAACAATGCTTTCGTTATAAATTTGGCTGTTCGTGTATCTGACGTATGGAAACACGTAACTTATGTGTTACAAGTGGGATACGATAAAGTAGGATGAAACACACAGAAAGTATAAAATGTATTTTTGCGAGATATCAGAGTTAGAGTGAGTTTAGGAAGCCTAGGTGAACTTGGAGGAAAAGGGACAGTCTACGGAAAATAAGTAGAAAAGTTCAGGTTAAAATTAAGACCTCGATGTTCCACAGTTATATGACTATAAAGTCTCAAATCCGTACAGTTTGAAAATTTCGAAGCTAGGAAGTCTCAAACTTTCAAACTGGCTAAAGTTCCAAAGACTTATCTTAAAGTTCCAAAATTCGAAAGCCCTAAAATCTGAAACTTCCAAACATGCGAAGTCCGAAACAACGAAAATTTCAAAGTTCCAAAGTCTCGCAGTTCCATAATTCGATTGATTGATTGTTCAAACTATAAAATTCGAAAAATCTCAAGGTTCAATTTCCATTTCCAAGAGAGTGAGAAATCTAAGATAAAATTTTACGCCTGATGAAACTTGCGATAAGCCTAGTGAAAGTTTTGAGTAAGCCTTGAAAGATCCTCGACCTAACCTCACTTTATCGTACGTCCAAAGTGTACATCAATATATGTAGAATTCCACAGAAATGGCGGTTTAATGGGCGTATCGGAATTCACGACATATGGTGCGTCTCTTAACGTCCGGTGATGAGAACACTGGTGGAAGCAAGTCGGCAGGTTTGAAGAAGAGAAACGATCATGATGGAGATACGTTGTACATGGCCTTTGTACGGGTGCTTAGAAGCGTGAAGGCTCGCATAGACATTATTACATTATCCGTGTAAATGTGAGGCAACGGGTGTGCGTCTCTTACGTTGACCGCACTCACCGGGAAATAACTTCCACGAACCACACCTTGGTAATCGACATGCTTCATGGAAGCATAAACGATACCTGGGGATATGTACATCGTGGCGGTGAGCTTTACAAGCTTTTTATTCAAAAATCTTCTCGGGAACGTGTGTATAACGCTGGGGCAATGTGGTGCAAGGGTGTAGCAATAGACCGAAAGAGGGATTGAGTTTTTACATTTCAGAATTTTTAGGTTTTTAAATATTTAGGCTTGTAAATTTTCCAGCATTCTATATTTTCAAATACTCAAATTTCAGACTCTCAAATACTCTGACAGAAATTACATCCTAAATTTTCCAAATCGAATTTCTAATTTATTCATTTAATTTCATTAACATTTTTCATTTTCACAAATTGCTAAACTCTCAGATTTCCAGCTCTTCAAATTGTTAACTTTTCAAATTCTCAGCTCCACAAGTTCCAAGCTCTCGAAATTCTTAACCCCTTACGATTTCCAGCTGCTAGAATTTT
Source organism: Megachile lagopoda (assembly GCA_036983795.1). Classification (NCBI taxonomy): domain Eukaryota; kingdom Metazoa; phylum Arthropoda; class Insecta; order Hymenoptera; family Megachilidae; genus Megachile; species Megachile lagopoda. The sequence goes on along the minus strand of CM072785.1, from coordinate 8,205,868 downwards.
CAGATCTTCAAATTACAATCTCCCAAAATTCTCAGATCCTCAAATTATGAGCTCTCTAAATTCTCAAATCACCAGATTTCCAGATTTTTGGATTCTCAGTTCTAAAATTTCCAGCTCCTTTTAAATTCTCAAATGTTCAAATCTTCATATTTCCAAATTTCCTACTTAAAAGAAATCTTATGTTTGAAAATGAACGAGTCATATTCTTATCCCTCAGCCACACAAAGAGCAAAGAATAAATAAGAAGGAAACAGAATATTGAATGAAAAAGATGTTCGAATCATCGAGGAATTGTCATCGATCTATCAGTAATTTACACGCATTACCGGGGAAATTGGTCGACAGTCGTGACTTCGCGTCGAGAACGATCGATGTTGTCGACGGTTGACGCGTCAGTACGATACTGCGATTTAACGGCCGTACGTCGCTCCGTCGGGACGATCGTACTGCAATTTTTGTCTTGTCCAATCGAAATGCCAATTTCATTCGGCTTTCTGAGTGATTGGCGCCCTCTTTCTCTCTCACTTTGTATACAGAGGAGCCGTGGAATTTTCTGTTTTTCTCATGGCCACATGTCACTGTCAGGACCAGTATCGCGAAGCATCGTGATACGGCACTGGCAGCCATTGACCGTGACGGCTGAAACGAGAAATTAAGGGGGTTCATATGCACCGACATCTTCAACTTGTTAAGGGTTGTTTCCCGTCATGCTGATGTAATTTAAGATTCTCTACCTTCTATACTTTCAATAACTCAAGAAGCTTGTATTTATACTCCCTCATAAGGAGCATACGATTCATACTTCATATAAAGTTACAGTATAAAATAAAAGATACGTACGATGCAAGAATATAAAACAAAACATAAAATATATGTATAAGTAACAATATAAAATATAATATAAAATATACGTATGAAGTAACAATATAAAATATATACCTACATAAAATCTGTGCTATAACCAGATTTCCTGAAAGGTATAACTCGAAGTCCTAAGGTGTCTCGAAGTTATAACTCATTTCTACAAAGTCCATTTACAAAAATTTTCATGTGTACAATAAATACACACCTGAGCAAGTTGAACATTGTTCAACAGTTAATAAAAAGTCAACGACGAAGCTTTTAGTTTTGATAAACGTTTCTCGGTCTCCGACGAAAGGAACCGGGAACCTGGCCGGTTGATCCCGAAGCGCCCGAAGGAATCGGGAGCTGGTTGAAAGCCGGTTGCTCGGAGCACACGTCGATTGCCCTGCGACACGTTGATTCGAGACGTTTTCGCGACTTTTCATCGTGACACTTTCGTTGGGCAAACGCGGTTCTTTGTGCGGCGAGGAGTTAAAGAGAACTTCGCGCTCCGAGGCAATCTGCCCGAGGAGATTTCGAATTTCGTCCCGTACCTCGACTAAAGCCCCCGCCCCCGCCTTTTCTCATCCCCCTGAAATCCGTTTCCTCAGAGAATCGAGACGGCTGCCGTCAGTCGATCCGACCTATCGATCGGCCGAAGAAGAAGAAGAAGAAGAGAAGGTGAATCCTCTTCCACCTCGGGGACCTGCATTGCAGCACCGTCGTAAACCATATTTTACAATTCCTCCGGGCATTTATCGCTTCGTTCGCGGACGAACGTACCTTTTGCCTGTCGATATGCTCCATTTTCATCGGGCATCATTGCTGGAAAGATCACGTTAGGACTGGTTGGTTGAATTTCCCTTGATTAGCAAAATCTTTACTCGTGCTGATCGATCAACATGGTTACGTGGTATTATAGAAATACCTTGGTTGCTCTGATGGGCATCTGTGAATTTTGTTTAATCACAGACAAAGGAATTTAATTGACGAATCAGATCTGTTTAACATTTTGACATAACTTTCGTATGTATGTCAGTGATGTGGTTGGCTCATCAATGGATCATTTATAAAATGTTATTAAATCCTATTATGTGAAGAAACTGATGCTAAAGTATCATTTAGCCCCTGTTAAAATGTTCAGCGTTAACAGTTGTTAATATTTCATCGAAAACTGTTGCCATGATAAATCTGATGAAATTATAAGATTTTGGAATACCTAAACAAATCGGTCTGTATCTGAAGAGTTACAAGTAATTATAGTAATACAACATAAGAAGAATACCTGTATAAGTGTATCCTTTGTACACGATGTAAGAGGTTAATTAAGGTATTTACAGTATTTTTGAACAGTTGAAACTAGCATTTACAATTTGGACGAGCATACAAAACAGGAGGTAAAATCCACAAAGGCCGGCGTCCTCGAATCTGGTAACAATTCTTTTTAGCTTACAAATGGACGGAACGGGGTGCTCTCAAAATTCTTTCGGCAAACAATGTGCCGTCCTCGTGGCCGAGCTATCTCGCGCAGATTTGTGGTTGACGTTAACAACGGGATTCGTCTAAAGGAGGAAAACGGGTGCAAGGCGTGTCGCGAGAAACGCGGCTAACTGTTCCGCCGCGCACAGCTTCAATTAAGGAGACTTCCAATTATCCGTTATTTAAACGAGATCCTCCCCTGTTTTGTCCTTCAGCGTAGACCGGCTGAGAAACAAGGGCCGGCTGGATCGGAGCGAGAGAGAGAGCGAAGGACAAGGAATTCTAAGATAACGATACGTTTCGAATTTCTGCGCAACGAACATCCCCATTAGCCAGATTAACTGCGCCGTGATTTGCTGCGAAACTGCTCAACTTTTTACCGTTCCATCGACGAGTCTGTAATGTCGCTAACAGTTGCCGGCTGAAAGGGGTGAAACAGAAGGGGGCGGAGGGTGGCGTGCGAATGACAAAAGCGATTTATTTGTTGCAGTCGCGAGGCAGACGGGTCTCGCGTTAACTCTCGCTACGAAAAGTGACGAAGAGAGGAACAGAGGAGGAAACGAGAGGGTGGTACACCGCTGCGAAATCTTGGCTAACTCTTCTCTAGCCACCCCCGACCGACGATCCCCGCGGCGCTTCAATTAACAGGACTGGCAATTATCTGTTATTTAAATGAGGCAAGGGCATACAGGCGTGCCGCGACGGTCTTTGTGCGCGGATCTCGTTTTAGACTTATTCCAAGGTGAAACGAACAGACACCGAGATTCCTTTGTAAATTCGATCGTCAAACTACGCCTGGATTCAGTTGTTGCAATCAAACATCTGTTTATTTAGATGAGCGTCAGCAGTCGCTACAACGTCACTTGTCTACTCTGTACAACTTATGATATGTTCAAAGAGATGCATATTGTCTGAGAGACACGTATGTTCAAAAAGATACGCATACCCAAAAAGATATGAGTGTTCAAGCACATATATATGGTCAAAAGGGTACATGTGTTCAATAAGATACGCGTACTCAAAAAGATATGGGTGTTCAAACATATATGTATGTTCAAAAGAGTACATGTGTTCCACAAGATACGTATGTTCAAATAGGTACATGTTTAAAGGTAGCCTCATACAGATGCATCCACAAAATCGAGCTTAAAGTCACATTCGAAATATTGGCCCATAAAAGTAGCAAAATGATAACAGTTCGATCAACTTCAGAACAAAAGGATTTCAGAGGATAAAATGTTGTCTACGAGCAGGAAAAAACAACAGGGAAGAAAAGTAGCGGAGCACGTTATCCTCGCTACCTTTTGCAGTCTCGGCGCCAGGTTTTCCATCGTTTTCCTTCCGGTGTCGTCGACGTCGATGTCCTTATACCCTTTTTCCTCGACCAGCATCGTCAACCGAACAAATCAACCCCCCGCCGTCGTCCCGGAGTAGAAGAGGGTTGACAGCATAAACCTGGCTCCGAGAGCACGATTCCGACAGCAGTTCCCGAACGCATGAATTTTTAATAAAATCACCCACGGAAGACGTCGCCCCTTACAGGGGATACCTTTTCGTTGCGGCTAGCATCCCTGTTCTCTTAACCGGGGCTAAACCGCCCATCCTTTTTTCTCTAGCCGTACGTATCTTGAGAAACTTCCTCTATGACTTTCGTTTTTCCTTCGATTTAATAGTTCGGGATCTCGACACGCGTAATTCGTACGGATTGAAAACTCGTCTGGACTGAATCCGTCGATCGGGGGGTGGAAAATCGTCCGTCGCTTTAGGGGAATGTTCCGGATGATACTTGGAGTGGAATCCACGTTGGAATACCTCGGTAACCTCGTCTAACCTCGCTGATCTCCCCTTGCACACTTAGCGCGACCCTTGTCTTGCCAGGTCGGGGATGATCGATTCCGCTAGCGTTCGGTGTTACTGCTGACATCACGTTATCGTGGTTGGACATCTGTCCAAGTCGAAAATTTCTTGTCTCTGTTTGGCGTCGTTGACGGTGGTTAGGTCTTCATCTGGAAACGTTCGGGGTCGCATTCGAATCTTGTGGGTGAACTATCGTTGAATTACCCTCACTTATAGTTTCGAATAGTTATAGGGCGCCAGTTGAAGAACATGGCTCAAATAAAAGGTATAATAATTTTTAATACCGTAATTGCGTGACAACTATTTCCTTGTGTCGTTATAAAAGTCGTAAGTTTTGACGATCAATATTGTGTTTGAAAGTTCCTAATATTTATTCATAGCACAGTATCGACAACATTGTATCTATGATAAATATGCATCGATAGTAAGGAACCTGATTGACGATAAAAATTGATCGTCCGAGTCGTCCATATAACATTTGAAAAATACAGCGGAGAAGCTAATCGCGTCAATATTTCAATAAAGCGTAAACAATAATTCTCCGGAGTGTCACGAAACTTGGAGCATATCCCTTTCAGTTTACTGTCGCCATGAATCCTTGAAAGCGGAACGGTGAAAAACTACCCCGACGAAATGAGAAACGAACGAGTATCGTCGCGTTGCAACATTCAGTCATCGATCCTGCACGCATCCTCGAGGCACACAATGGAGAGACTACGCAATAAATTCCGGCTAAAAAAGGATCGTGAAGGAGGGTGGCCGATTGAAACGGAGTAATAGAGGAAAGAGTGGGTATTGTCGAAAACTTAGGCATCCACGTTCGTCCCATATGGCATCGAAATGACGCACCGGGGAGAGAATTGTCGAGGCAGGCGCCGCGCGGCGAACTTCGCCGTCTGCGAATTCACGTTTCTCTAAACCCCCTTTCCACCCCCTCTCGGATCGTGACGTGCAGCATTGTGCGACACGCATTGCCCTCTTCTCGCTATTAACGCGCTCGTTCAGACACGAGTGGCCCGTCGTTCCTTTTGAATGATTGAGAGCTAAGACAACGCGACAGATTTCGCGAGTGGAGAAGGTTAGTCCTCACTTCGACGCTCTAACGACACCCTTCCGCTCATAAATCCTCGTCAAAGGATTTTAGGATCGTGTTATTTTCAAGTGTTAATATACTTCGATTGTCAAGAGGTATGAATCGAATTGTAGGTCATAGTATCTTTAAGTGGTCGAGAGTAACATTGATTTCGATTACGATATTAAGGTTGTTTATTTAAGGATATCTGATCAACTTCGATACATTCTTGTAATTATATGCATTATATAAATAATAGTCTAGCATCGATTAATAGTAGGAAACAACCCTTATTCGATCTGTAAACGCTGACATGTTCTCTGGGAGTAAAATTTATTTAACGTGTGCATAAACGTTCACCGATATTAAATCTAACTTTGCGAAGATATCATTTAGCGTTCCCCTTGCGAGGAAGTTAAATTATATATAAGATAAAGATCATTGTTTTCGAGGAGCGTCTCTATCTACGATAGAACATTCGCCCCGAACAAATCCACGATCGCGGATGAACCACTTGGAGCGTTCTTGGAATACCAAGCGGAAGGCCACCCTACCTCGAATAGATTTCGTTTCAGCGATTTGAGGGGGATGGTCCTTTCGGCAAGTTTCGCGAATCTCAATCAATATCTGGATCGGCAGAAGACGGCTATAAAATAAAGCTACGGGGCACGAAAGTCGGCGACGCATCGTCATCAAAGAGCAGTTCGAAGTTCCCTTTCTTTTTCGGGGAGAAAACACGGGGGCGGGCTGAACGATATCGTAAAGGGTAGCGGGAATGGAGGAACAGTCGCGAGCAGCAGGAAAAAGAGATCCCCAGTTCGTTACAGTCCGTTCAGATGTAATCTTTAAGATGAGATCGCGCTGAGTCCATGAATCGTCGAGCAGAGTGGACTCGCGGCTCTTCTTCTTTTCCTTTATTCTCATCCGCGTTTTAGTCACAGAACGGGACAGAAATAAAATAAGAAACTATTCGTCGATCTCCCGTAATGGTCCAAGTTAATTCTTAAATGGAATTTTTAATCGTCACACAGGTTCATCTCTCTTTCAATTATATTCATTACACCCTAATGATACCGATGTTCTTTAAACAAAAATCTTTGCTGAAACCTCTGGATTCAGGTGTAAACGTAAGTGTCGTTCAGGTGTAAGTGTCCAAATATCTTCGATTGGTGAAAGTTAGGTTAGGTCTGAACTTCAACCCTGTGTCAGTGACTGCCAACCTTTGAAACGTAGGATACTTTGATAGGACTTTGACTATGAAGCAGACAAGATTTTACACGAAAGACTTACAAATTAAAAAAAAAGTTATGTGAATCTGAATTTGGAAGTTTGAGAATTTAGAAGCTTGTTCAATAATATTAAATTGAAATGTAATTGAATTTGAATAGCACCAGTACCTCGGAATAGTAGACTGCTCGTTTTCCGGATATAACCCAGTTCGAATACCGTTGTGCAGCACCGAATTGCAGGTAAAATGTTATCAACAAGTGAGTGACAATGATTTGAGCAGAAGAGAATCGTGCCAATTATATTCGACGTATTCGTGCTTCTTTCTTGTTGCTCGTAGAAATGATGTCTGCCAATCAGAATCGATTGAAAACGAAGGACCTGTAGGTGCTTCCAATTACACGAAACGTCACGGTTGAGTCAAGAGATCGGGGTCACGTCATTCTAAGAGCGGTTCTCTCTTGCCGTAGCTCCGCGTTCGGTTCACGCTACTTCTCCATTTTTCTCCTAGTTCGTGTCACTGATCGCCTTATCTAAACTGGTTCTACCCGGCTGCACGGGCGATACCGTAAAATTGAAGAGTGTGTAATTCAAGTTGCTGCTCGATTCGATTTGCCAGCGACGACACGCCGAGTACTGGAAACGTTGCGACGAGATAATCGGTCCTGGTATGTTCAATAAAATGATAGGTGGTGGTATGCCCAATAAAATATCAACTGCTCATATGTCCCTTAAAATACATACATTGATAGTTTCACAATGATTACCAACATTGCAATAACATAGTCTCTTTATTCATAAATCAAAAGTCACATATCTGGATTTTACCGTTACTTGTGCATACTCAAAAGTTCTGAAAATCATGTATATATTTATCAACTATAAGTAAACTGTAATTAAAGAAATTCGAACCTCAAAAAATTCATTCAGTCTGAATTCATAAAAAATGATGAGGATAAATTGAAATTTGTGTTCAATGGAAAACATGAACATTTTCATCCCCCAACGGAGAAAGCAGATCCCGAAAAATTCAGTTAACAATCGAGCAGAGGAACACGAGTGATCCTCGAGGAAGCGTTTCATAATAATTTTAAAGCAGGTGAACCAGTTAATTTCTGAGCGCTCCGAGCCGTAAAACGCGATTACGTTACGACCCCGGTTTTCTCGCCCTCCTTCATCATTCTCCCTGTTCGCAGCCGAATATTCTGGCAAGATAAAAAATTGAATGCTCCTGAGCGGGGTCTGGATGTCAAAGATACGGGGCCGTAATTGCGAGGACCATTCAATCCTAAATCGTGGTACACACACACGGGCCTGTGATTGACGCGCGTTGTCCCTTTTGCAGCCGATAAAAAGCATTGTTAACGTCGCGGCAATTTCATGGATAAATTAATGAGCGTTGCAACGCTTCCGAGAATGGCTCAATGGAAGGATATTTTCCGTCGCGAAAGAGAAAACGTACGTTCGTCCTTTTGAAATTTGCGAATTTCCTGCGTGCCAGGGAGTCTGCGCTTTATTTCGAGCATAATAACTTCAATGCGTTCGCTAGCGGAATATGAAAAGGTAGTTCGTGAAAGGGAAATCAAGGAGGAGATAATCAAGCGTATTGTAACGGCTAATTAAAAACTCACGTGTCAGACAATAGCTTCGCTACCTTGTTTAATATTTTGCAGCTTCGAAAATCTGCTGGTGTAAATAGCACAAGGTTAGTACTATAGTTGTATAAAATGAATTATTGGAACAATAGAACAGTCGTATAAAATTCATCATTGGAACAGTAGACCAGTACTATAATAGTACAGTAAAACACTGAGACAGTAAACTACTAAAATAATAAAATAGTGGTATCCTTTTTTGTGAAATAAAACAGTAGTCAGTAAAATAAATCACTGTACATAAAAATAGTTAATAATGACAAATGGTAAACGTGTAGAACACGTAGGATGTTTAACGAATTCCTTAATATTTAATAAAAACATTATGGAATAAAATGTGGCTTTGTTGGGAAATTTACAGACTCAAAGCTCGCGAATAAAGGGACAATGATATTTTGAAATCGTATTGCGGTCCGTGTTCGGTCGTTTGCGTAATTATAACCGAATAAGCCAATAACACTTGGAATAATAACGATCGAGAATTAAAATTTGAAAACCAATTTATTCGTTGTGGCTTGAAATTATTACCGCGTTAATTGGAGGACTAATGAATATCGTACGATCACAATTACATTTCGTTGCCCATGATTGCCGACTGGACTCGTTTATTTGTCAAATTGGACGCCGATATTGTCTGGCGAACAGCGAGGAGCCTGTTTAAACACCGTGTATTTATCAGCTGGACACGATAAGTTTCTGTTTGAACAAAATACAGAACGATATTCGCGCAGTTGCTAGGATCATTTTAATACGAACAACGTGACAACGATTTTGCAAGAAACGATTAAATTTTATTGCGTACAGTTCCAGTATGCAGGTATTAAAATTAAAGATAATTTAGTGTTATCCGAGTTATAATTAATTTTCATCAAATTGTACTGGAGATAATGAGAAAATACCACATAGGTAGTTACAGCCATGGCACTAAAATCGAACACATAAATTATCTTTTATAGGTTAGGTTATTACAGAAATTTTATTACCGTACAAGTGATAGACGTTTTTATTAAAAATTTGATCATCGACCATAAACAAACTAAAAAAAGAAAACAAAAAAAGATGAAAGGAAAATGCTTTCATATTTATAAGTCGGTTTGCAACCGAAAGAACGAAAAAGCTATAAAGTTCCAACAAACTCTCATTAATGCTACAAATAAAAACTCTAAAAGAAAAATGGAGAAAACTAACGAAAGATGAAGTATTGTTGCGTGCAGAAATGCAAATGGACGTCGAAGGTACATCGGCGTCCAATTAAACAAGTTCTTCACTGTTCGTGTGTCGACGTAGTTCGATTTAACTTTTCCAAAGGCATGTCTTCGACACTTTTCGTTTTTTCGATTCGAAAGGTGTCGAGAAATTACATTCGGCATATCGAGTTCGGTTCATAGTTCGCGCGAGTAAATCCGAAAAATTACTTCGCCATATTTCGTGACCAAGTTCCGTGGAAGTTGCAAGCAAGTTGCAAATAGCTTGTAGGAAAAGTTGGAGGAGGTCGTCGACGATGTAACGAATGCAATTTCGTTTTACATCGACAAAATAGCCTGTGGCTCTAGAAATTGCTTGCTACATCAAAGTGGCTTTCTATCATTTCGAATAGGTTTAAAATTTGGTTGCAGATAGTTGTGTTAGATTGTGACGAGATCTCCATTTTTTCCATGTATAGGAAAATTATTAGATTATTAAATTTCCAAAGGTTGTAAATTCCATGCTATTAAACACATTTTTAAATGGCTAAATTCCTTTTCTCAAATCTCCAAGTCCTCGAATGTCTCAATTGTGACGAATATTTAAATTATCAAATTTGACAACCTGAAAATTTCTGAATCAGCAAACTTCAGAAGACTTCTAAATCACCACAGTGAATATTCGCGGTCCCTGCATGGTCGTTTTCCCTAGGGAATTCTCCCATGTACGAGGGTTAATAAACGAGTATACATGCGAATCGACTGCGATTGCGAGCAAAAAACATCAACTGGCAGAGTGTAACAGGAAGGATTAAGAGCAGCCGGTAAACACGAGGCTTAGCAAATATTGAGCTGCAAGGTTGGTTTGGTCTTAAAAATAACAGAGTTTCGTGAAAGCTCGACGGACACGTTGACTGACGAGCCACTCGAAAACGGTGGAGGAAGACAGCCACGAACGTTGTCCCAAAGTAACGTTCTTTCCGCTCTTTTCCTGGCCACCGAACACGTGTTACGATACCGGCACTTGAGTCGTGTTTGCTTTCTCTCGTTCGAGAAAGAAATCGCGTAGGACCACGTAACAAAAATTGACAACTCATTGGCCTCGAAGACGTTCACCGTATAAACACCGTTCGTCGCGTTCTGAGGATCGGGAATATATTCGTGTCCACATCGATTCGGAACGTCATCGGGCATCGGTGTTTTTTCAGAAAATAAACGCCGCAACGTCGGTGGCATCGTAGAATGCAAATTCGGTAACAGCTAATTCCGACCGTTTGAAACTTTGCGCAAGGTGTGCATGCTAGTTCGTGGCAGTAAAAACTTCTGCGAACTTGTATGTTAATAGTTTATGTTTCGGCTAGATTTGCTCTGGCAGCTGTTCCAACGCACAGCCTCCGCGGATTCTGAAAATCTCCTGTGCGCTGTCAGGAGCAACAGTTTCCTCTCTTCGTTGCTCATTAATCACGTTGTTCAAATATTTTTCTGGTGGATCGTTTTGCAAAAACCTGCGCTACCCGGTTATCCGACGATCAAAGCGCACTGAAAACGTTTGAACGAGCGACGTCAAAGAAACTCCGGTTTCAAACAGTCGAACGTGAACGAAAAAAATTCCGATAACTGTTCTTCACTGAACAGAGAGGAGCTGTATTGAAATTGGGCAGGATTGTAGATTACCAATTTTTCAACCTTCAACTTCTCAATTTTATGGATTTATCAATCTTTCGTTCTACAAATTTTTTAATTTATCTTCTAATTTTCAAATTTATTTTACAAATTTTTAATCTTTCAGAATGTTCAGACATTTGTTAAATTCTCTGCCAGCACATAAATCCATAAATTGAAAAGTTTTCAAATTTCTAGATTCCTAAATCTCCAAGTGACTGAAGTCCCATGTTAGCAAACTTGATTTTCACATCCCTTAAAAAATTTCCAAGCTTCCAAATAAATTAATCAAGAATGAATGAGTGATATGTATGCTTACAGTGATATTTTCCCTGGGGAAACTTAATACTGCCGAATGTATTCTGTGGCTTCATGGATTTCGGAGATTTCTGTCAGGTTTCTAGCGTTCAGAATTTATCAGGTATCACAGATGAAGGTTTACCTGTTCCAGATCTTCCTCTGATTCCACGATTCGCATCAAATTCCACAAATACGGGGTGATCTGTATCAAATTCCATATAGATACGGAGATTGATTCTGCGTTGTCTGCATTGAATTTCATCAATCTAGTACAGTCACTTCTAAATGTAACCAACAATCGTTTATAAAAACTTCCAAAAACTCGGAATTGTCTTGAAAATAGTTTCCGTAAAAAAACATTCATAATTCAATTCTTTTATTGGCAATATGAAACTATATTTCGCGGAAAAGCAAATCGTTACCTTACACATCTGAACAAATATTATTCAGCGTATAATTCTTACGAATCTACCGAAATCTGGCTGTGCCAATGATCAGTGGAATCTCAAAATTAGTGCTGTTTACCCCGTTAAAAACTAAATAATTCATACAAACATTTATAATCTTAATCTTCCGTAATGACACGCCATTAATTCCGGTTTCCGATTCGGCAACTCGTAATCCAGCGTATTCGCGACGAACATTGTTTCACCAAATGCGACTTATCCACGTTGCAAATACCTACATTTACGCTATCTGTAGGGAGTTATACAAGCATCAAAGTGTCTATTTTAGCCGGGCCTGTTACCAGCGATATGCCCTTCGAAGGGAGCAAAAGGAACGCGTAATTTATGCGTGCATTGGAACGCAAAGTCGCAATTAAGGGTGGCGTGCAAACGATAAAGGCATTGTTCACGCGTAGATTGCAATTACCACGGTCGCGAGGAAAGGGGGAAAAAAAAGAAAAGGAAAGAAGAAAAGGGAAAAATGACGGCGCGGGTACAGCTTTATTCGACGTTCAAGTTGCGAGCCCTTTCTGCTCGTTTCGCCAGCTAGCTAGCGTATCATCGGAATGAAGACGAATCTGAACCGCTCCGTTTAAATGCGCGCGCTAATTGCGTGTACGCGCAAGGCGTAAACGGCCATTCAGAAAGGGTAACGCTCTGAACGAGCACTTGAAACGTTCATTATGCGCACTTGTTCCGCGACGTTGTTAATTAGATGCTCCAACGGGGAACGAAGCACGCGTTTCTTGCGACGATCACGATATTTCACCAAATGACAGCCCGTTATCGCGTCTACCCGACTACCGCGAATATATCCGACTCGGCTTTGAAATATCGTAACTATCTTTCATCGATGGAAATAACAGGTGAGTAATTAATTGAGAGCCGACTCGTTCAATGTGCCTGCCGATCGTTTAGCTCTCATTATGCCGAGAAACTTTCTGTTTCGAACAACGTGATAAATAAATTGTGGTATTGTTACTTTTGATAATAGATCTCTCTTGGGCCCATTTTCGTTCTTCGATCTCCGGTATAAAGGAAGTACTTGTACGATAATCATCGTTTTGATGGTATTTATATTGTAGGATTTTGATACGTCACGAAACTGTTCCAGAAGAGTTTCAGATTATCCTGAATATTTCACTGAATATTTGTATTCTTTACTATTTGTATTAATTTATTTGTACTAATTTTTTAATAATAACGTACTGAAAGGCACCGTTAGAAAATCATGATACTTAAAGAGCGTACTTAAAGCGTACTTGAAGAGGCTTATATACTTCAGTTTTTTATGATCAGCATTATTTATTCGGTTGTACTAAAAGGCCAGCTGATTAAAAGTTTGTTTATAATTACTCTTCACTTCTGTATCGCATCAATCGCGAGAATAAATTGTTGTTTACATTTGTAAAGGGGTATTATACTCTGTTAATGAATTTTGCAATTGTGCTGCACCGATTCGTCGAAATTATCAATATTGAAATTGTTGAACTTAATTAGTCACGAAAATTCTGTGGATGTTTCACGTATATTACAGCAAATGTTTACTGTACATTGGTTAATGCGCGCGTATACTAATTTGTTATATAAATGTATCCACAAATAATGAGATTTTAACTTTAACTGGTACAACCATTCCCGCATTCGGTTTAATAAAAGTATGCAGAAACAAAGGTGCATCAATTTATATGAAAACTTTTGTCGGCACGTGTGAGTACATGTATTTATCTTACTTTAACCGAATATTTGTGAATTTATTAAATAACGTGTTATTACGTTTCCACTTTTGTTTCATTAACGATACTATCTTGTATGTGTTGTCTAACGAATGAATTTGTAACAAATAATCAATACTTTTATATTTAGTTGATTTTTAGACCAAGATTAATAAGTGTACATTTAGACATTTCTATATTTTTGTTGTACAAATGCGTGTACAATATTATGCAAAACTAATGCAACACTTAACCTCAGGAATAATTTTATTAAACTTAGAAAAGGAAAGACTTCTTTCAATCGTACTTTACTTGTTTAATTCGATAGTAAATAAAAAGAATTTGAACAACGAAAGAATTGGCACATCTCCACTTCCAGTCATCGGCTACCGAACACAAAAGAACTTAAACATAAGTACACATGCACGTATTAACATAAGTAGATATGCGTCAATAACCTCGAAGAAGTTAAAATTAATTCACATCCAAATGAACAAGTAGATATACGAATTTCAAACGATAAATAAAAAAAGAGGAAAGTGTCTACCATATTCCATACACGATCACTCCACCGGAAATTCGGTCCCCTCGGCGCATCCCACTCGCACAAAATGGCCGCCGCAATTCGTTCACAACGAACATAATGCGAGTTCAAGAATTTCTCGACCATTGTACCCGAATTTATCGACATCCCCATATCGACCGATACCTTTTTACATGGAGTTCGACAACGGTGTCAGCCTTCACGTTTCCACGATGGCGTTAGAACTTTCATAACGAGTGTCGAGCATCAGTGACGAGCAATTGTGATCGCGGTACATTGTTTCACCGGAAACAATTGAGAGCCGGCCGGGTCCAGAAACGTCGTCGACGACGAGCAGATCGCAGAAACTGAATCTAACGTACCGTGCTCGTTTTGTACAGGGTGACATTTTTTTTATTCTCTTCACCCCCCGGCCACACGCGTATTCGTTTATTTGCTGTTTGCGTCCCCCTACTCCAGTCGCGCGAGTTCTGTAATTTTTATCATTCTTGTTCCTGCGTCTCGACTTCGATCCACTGTTCAATGCCATCGATGCGTTAAAATAACCGACAGGGCCCTGAACGGTTCGTTGGACAGATTTTAAATCGGCTGGTGGTTTTGCGAGAGGTAAAAGTTGTTACGAAATCAAGAATGTTGAAGATCAAAGTTTTTGCGGCGGGAGTGAGTTCATTGTAGTTGAAGGTTAAGGTTACTTTTTACGATAGCGGAGGTTGCCATTTTAGTTATTGCACTGCGAAACATTGCAATTTGGTAAGATGGATATACTTGACTGGGCAGATATTGGACATTCATGATTTTTAGTGGGATTTGAAAAGAGGGGCTATAAAATTGGTGAGTTTCGTTATTTAGTAATTGAAAAATTTGATGTTGGAGATTTGAGAATTTGGCGACGCGAGGATTTAGAAGTTTGACAATTTGAAAGTGTGAAAATTTCGAAATATAAAACTTGGGGTGTTGTCAAACTTGGAAAGTTACAAATCTGGAAAGTGTCAAATTTACAGAACCTAAAAGTCCAAAAGTATCAAATGTGCAAATGTCCAAATTGATCGAACCAGAGTACTTTTTATTTCGTGAAAAGTCGACTACCCTTTCCGCGTCACAGACAATTTTTCCCTCTTGGAAAGGCCAGCATTTTCGCGATTCTCCCTCTCTCGCCACCTCTTCCCTTTTCACGAAGGGTCGTCGATATTAGCAGCGACGTTGGTCGTGGATCCGAGCAGCCCTTCCAACGAATCCTCCTCACTCATCAAGATTCCGCATTTAAGCTCGTAAAGTCAACACGAGGCGGAGGGTGCCGTTGCTGGTACACGCAGAGTCGTCATCAGAGTCGTGGTGCACGCGCACACGCGCGAGTTCACGCTGGAAAAGCGTGATCGAGCAACTGTTCCCGATATTAAAGGATACCATTCACTCGCCGCCTCTTAATACCGTGCTTCGGGGTAAAAATTTGCATCGAAAGCGAAAGCGATGGTGGTCGCCTTCGTCGCCGCGAGAAAGAAAGGGGGATGAAGAATCCGGATAGGGGGAGGAAAAATGAAAGCAATTGGAATCTATTCGCTCTGTCCTACACCGAGAAATCTTGATTGCGAATCAGCAATAATACGGATAATGTATTTACGAACAATTCTACAAATATCCTTTTTTTATACGATCATTGATATCTCTCTTATTCTTTTGTTCGGTATATTATGCAGTTTAGATAATTTGCATAATTATATCAATTTTCATTTCATTTACAGGGACGAATGTTTAACGAGAAGTTATATGAATGAACGTATACTTAGCAGATGTATGAATGACGGTATGATTAATTTATACATATTCTGTATGATCATGATGGTATTTAAGGTCTGATTCACTTGAGAAGTGTTTCTATTCGACGATCGAGTACCACGATCCCCTTGCACATGTTACTCGCTCTGACAAGCGTGACCGAAGGCTAAAACTTTCCATCGAATTAGGGTAAGACCGGCTTACAAACTGAGATAGCTTAGAAACTTGTAAGAGGATTCAAAGAATAATTGTACCTCCCATTCGTAACGTTTCGCATTAAGGTGTGAGGGCAAGGTGCAAGAGGGTGCAACTGACAAGCATTTGTGGCCACTGAATTATCCAAATTGTGAATCTGAAAATTTGAATGAGCTCTCTTGTCCATCATCAAAATTTGTCCACATTCTACAATCAGCTAGGTTAATCGCGAATCGTCTCGAGCTCCAGCTTACTGGCGGTTGTTTTGAGCGCACCGGAAGTGGCGATAGAACCTGAGGATCGGCCAGGACGTTTCACTGGTCGGCAAGAGGAAGTTACCTCGTGGAAATCCAATTTTCTGTTCGACGGTGCATTTTATAATCTTCAATGGAGAATGGGAGGGGTTAGACTGTGATTACGGAAACGCAACGATGGCCGGACGGTAGCAGGCTGGCCAGATTAATTCGGAGGTCGTTCAATTTTCCAGCGAGAAGAGGAGGAAGAAGAAGAAGAAGCAGAAGAAGGTTATCCAGGACGCGGCAAGTGGAAACGCGGCCAGAGAAAATGAGCTGGATAGGCTCTTAACAATGAATAATGTTTGCGAAAGAAATTGCGGCGAATTTTTGAAATAAGTTTAATTAGCTTCGCCGTCAGAGGCGTCGTCGCGTTCCACGATCCTTCTTTGGAACCGGTAGGGGAGGTCAGGATGGCATAATTGAAAAAAATTTTCGGGATTAAGGAACCATTGTCCCCACTGACGAATTTGAATAGCAGCTTTTGCCACCGGCTGGCTAAAGGATATTATATAGCCACCGGTGCGGGGCAACGACTAAACTGGCTCCGTCACAAAGGATTATTAATTGACTTCTGTCTCGTATCAGAGGGTCGCAGACGTTCCGAGGATCCTTAATTATCCTTGAAAACGGAAGATCTTTACTGTCTGAGATTACACCGGTGTCCTGTCGACCCGGTTTATCCCCTTGAATGGTAATGATATTCATAACAGGTTACATCGTTTCAATGATGTTCCATCTTGCTGCGGATATTAAAGAAAATCTTTTCCTTTTACTCGGGAGATAATAACGGAACCTCGGTATTTCGCTGTGAACGCAAGGGAAACCATTTCTCACAAATGAGGAGTGGAAATAAAGAAGACTCGTAGCGCCAAGATTGCTCTAAAAGATTGCTTTTTGTTTATAGAGTGGATCTTTATAGTCGATGTTGGTGGAAGTATTATTTGACTACGTACTTGGCTGATAATTTTATTAAAATTAACTGCTAGTTGATATACGAAAGCTACAAATATCTTTCTGGTGTGCATACTTAAACAAAAGTAGAGATGTAAGGATGAAGGGATCTAGAAGCAGGAATTTGAAATTCTAATAATTTTTATCCAGGGATCTAGATATTCAGCAATTTAGAGCAATCTAAAGATCTAAGAATATGAACCAGAACGTCTAGAAATCTGGATATTTCGGAGAGTCTCGTGATCTGGATAACTCGTGACCTGAGTACCTTGAGGTCTGGGTATCTAGAGTTCTGGGTACCTAGAGATCATATCTAAGAATCTGGGCATCTAGGAAGCTAAGTATTTAGGAGTACGATTATCTAAGAATCCGGAGCAATGAGAATATGAAAATATAGGAATATAGATATGTAGAGAAAGTATATAGGGATCTAGGACTATAGAGATCTCTTGTCTACTTTAATAATTGTCAAACTATACAAATAATTACTAAGTCTATAAATATTTGTAGTAAAAATTACTAAAAAACATTAAGTTAAAATTGTGGTTGTTATAAGGGAAAAAATGACAGAGACTTTTCCATCAACTTTAAATCCTTATCCAGAAGACAGTTCAATCACCCTCCTGGTTCCGTTCGATCGAAAGATCGTCGAAGAAATCGCAATCTTTGCTCCACGATAGAGGCATTTCCGTGATGGGCGATTTTCTCTTTTTTTACTTCGCGATTCATTGTTTCCCGGCAATAATCAAGAGCGTCCCGGAAAAGGAACGGAGTGGAGGTCCATTCATTTCAATCCCCATCGGAATATTCTTTGAAACGAGGAATGACGGCCAGTATCGTTGGGATAAATTGGCAGGGGACGTCTTGCTTATTCCACGATGACACACAGAGCGGCACAATGAACGTATCCACTCTTTGCCGCGAGGATTTTCTACTAAAAGACATCCTCGGCTTCATCGTGGTTGTCTGTTTGTACAGGCAGCCTCATAAATATCGGACGAATCAGCGAACGCGCGCACCAAAAGCAAAGCGGAGCTTTCTCTCCCTTTACGACACAAAAGCGACGCACTTTTATTGACATGGAGAGAAAAGTGCAATGTCGTGTCGTGTATAGAATACGTGGTGCATGTGTGCCCGATAACGATGATATGACAGTGGAAGTTTTATATATTCTTAAAGTAAATGCAGTACATATATTATATGATAAATTCAAGTTACGATAGTATCGTATTGTGGGCTTATTATCATAGGTTGCATCACTACATATGTATATTGGATCGCATGTAGCTCAAGGTGTTACATTACTAGGTACTATATTAGCACGTGTTACATTAACACACGTATTACCGTGCGCTTTTATCGTTATGTGTTATATCGTCATGGTTGCATCGCATAGTATTTCATATGTGGTATTGTCATGCATCGTGATGACACATGTAATACTGTATGGCACAGTATCTGTCACATGTGGTGTCATATGTAATGCGTGGTATTGTCACATGTGGTATCTTCATGCGTAGCATTCATCATATATGGTAGTCGCGCGTGATATCGGTAAACGTGATATTACCACGCAGAGAATTGTCACGCCTGGTATTATCAAGCGTAGTATCCTCACACGTGGTCTTCGTCTCGCGTAGTATTGTAATACATGGTATTGTCATTCGTAGTACCTGTCACACGTATCGTCAAGCGTGGTATCGTCACGCATGGTATCACCACTTGTGGTATCGTCACTCATGGTACGTTTTAAACGAAATACTATCACAAATTGTACTGTCACGCATGAAACCACTACGTAGTATCCATCACAGTGGTATCGTCACGTACGATACCACCTCGTATTATATCAATTCCCTCATGCTTATTACTACCTCTATCTCTATCTTTAAATGATGACGACGATGAAAAGTCCTATCATCGGCTGATTAATATAAATTTTATAGACAGCCACCGGATCGTTAGATCGCTTAACGACTTGACTTCCTCCTGGATGTCCCCCTGAATACCGAATTAGTCGACTCCATAGATTATTGCTGCTTCGTAGTAACTCGTCGCGTTTCTAGCAGCGTCGAAAGCATCAGGTGCAACAATATTTCTGGCGCATGTGGCGCGTTATATTGCTCTATAAAGACGTACTTTCTCATTAAGAAGTTTCATACCATTCGCTGTTAACGGAAAAGGGCTGGGAGGGGGAGGAGGGGGTGGTACCCGTGTGAGGCATGCATTCACGTGCCAGTTGTTAATAAATTCATCGCGCCTTCGCTATAAATAACAATCATTCTTGCAAGAGAAACAGCAAAACGGGGAAAGGAGGGGAAAGAAGGGGAGGAAAAGAAAAGGACGATAAAAAAGAGAACGTCTTAAGAAAGTTGTACGGTCGACAGAAGGCATTATTCTTCTAATCTGTCTCGATCCTGTTCAACCACAAATTGCATTAAACCTATGTTTTATGGTCGTGCTCCAGATTACTTTTATTTATACTCCGACGCGAGACAAAAAGGTACCACCTTTCGGTTTCGTACCTCCGGACTGTTGTACCGTATTATTTTTATCGTCGGCGATAATGTTAAAGAATTGGCTGTTGTCACGACAGGATATTCGTGAGTGTATTAAATGTCACGTGTTTCGGCTCAAAAAACCACTTCATTCGACGTTAGGCTGCAGGGTAGCTTTTCTTGACTTCAAGAACGGTGTAACCTTTTATTACTTGTCTTACATTTCAGGAGATTAAATAGGGTTACGGATTTTTAAATTTATAATTGTCCACATTTCAGGGGCTTGGACATTTTTGAATACTTAAGTTTTTTATTGCATTAAAGAGTTTACAGGTTTGATAGCTCTACAAATTCCTACATTTTCAAATAGTCTTCAGTTCTTCCATGTTTCTATATCCTGAAATTTTCAGATTCTCAAATATTAATATTTTTAAATTTTCGGACTTGTGAATTCTTAAATTATCGAGTCTCCAAATCCCTACGTTTGAAGATTTCGAAATTTCCACATTTTTAAATCTCTAAATCTGCAAATCATTCATAACTCCTCAAATTACCGAATCTCTACATTACCAAATCCCCAAATCCCCTTGAAGCTCTCTAAGTTGTTCCACTGTCCATTAGTATCAAGTTTAATTTATCGTCGGACTTATTCTTGCCGATAGTATTGTTTGCAAGTTCGGAAACGATCGAAGCGACACTCGGAAACTCTCGTCGATACGCGACAGTGACGGTGTTTTGTTTCGATTGAAATTAAAGCCGTTATGCGGAAAGATACAACTTGTAGATCCTGCAGAAATTGCTGTGTGCCTTGCAACGGTCCCGCGGGACGAGTCTGTGGAAGGAACTCGCATGCATACAAAGTGGGACGGATACGCGTGAGGGTTAGCGGGACTCGCTCGGTTTGTTGGAAATTGTGTTTATACTGGTGCGTAAAGAATATCACGAAATGGAGCCTACAGGACTGTGTGAGAAAAAGCGACTATGCTTCGCTGAAAAAGTTTTGATTATTTAACCGAATAAGGGGACGTATACTGGTATCATTGCCAGTAGTCGAATTTTTACGTTTGTACCAGGTCTATCGTTACAAAAAGAGCGCAAGAAAGAAAAGAAAAAATTATCTGTTTCCAACGACAAAGTACAGATAAAGTACAGACAAAGGAACGTAAAAATTCGACTACTGCCAATGCTACTCGTTACTGGCATATACAGGTGTTGCAGTGGAAACGTGCATGCGTCATCAGACACGTATCGTTCGATCGTCGCAGTATAATCATGCGTAATCCAGTAGAACGGTGAGTTAAATGGTAAAACATCTATTTATTCGCAAAGAATGTATTTTAATGGCAGATATCACGAAATGTTCCAATTTCTCTGTAAACTGCGATTGACGTGTTTCTCGGCGATTACCGGCCGAACAAAGAGTCCTATTTGTTTCCTAGGCAATAGAGGAGTAGGAACGATCGGGCAACGCGTTAAAGCTCGGACAAAAAGTATAATAATGATAAAAAATTGTCGAGATTATCGGTAACGAGATTCTGTGAAAACGTAGGCGATCTGGCGTCTCGATTCCGTGACGAATTTACATCCGCCCGACTCGGCTGGCCACGTAAAACGCGTCAAGTATGATTAACATCCACCGAGCACGCGTTTTCCTTGTAAAATCGACAAAAAACACATGCACGCACGCGTACACGCGCGTGTAGAGATAGGTAAAAAAATATGTGGGACGCTTAAAGAGACCGACACGTCGGAATATAACGCGTAGACCGATGCTAACGCGCGATACACCGCGGAACAATTTCATTAACGTCGAGTCGAAAGTTTTAATAACGCGCCACGGGCTTCGTGGTCTCTTTTATTGCGATACTTCCGGCGAAGGTGCTCCTCGTTCTTCTTCGCGAACGCAACCTCGAACTTCATCTCTTTCGCGTTCGTCCGCGACATTGGACATGGCCTCCGGGTAACCTTAATCCGACACCGATGAAATTAATATCGGACTTTTATGAACGCTTTAATCGTTTCAATGGCCTCTGGAACATTTTCGAAGAATGCGAGATTGCGGCTTTCCTGCGTTACGCGAAGTCGATGTTATCTGAGAACTTTTCGAGACAAGTTTCGAGGGTTATCTGATAACTGGATTCAATTTTAGAGGTCTAATATGGAAATTTCTGGGAATTTGAAAATGGAGGTTTTACAGATTATTCATTTCTGTGATTCACCCGTTTTACAGGTGTATCTTGCAATTCTCGAATTGTCGAGTTCTTAAATTTTCTAAGCCTCAAGCTTCTGAATTAATAGATTTTTGAATTTCTAAACTTCTAAGAGTCCAATTTTACAAATTACGAAATTTATGTATCCATTTCTAGCCCCCAAAATCCCAAGTTTGCTGTATGACAAAACCCCCAAATTTCTATTTGTAAAAATTTCCAAACCCCCTCACCAAATATTCAAATTTCCAAACTCCCAAATTTCTAATTGCCCAAATTTTCAAACCCCCTTTCCAAATATTGAAATTTCCAGCCCCCATATTTTCCAACCTTCAAATTTTTATTTGCCCAAATTTTCAAATCTCCAAATTTCTACGTACCCAAATTTCCAAATCCTCAAATTTCTATATTTCCAAACGTTCATACCTCCAAATTTCTAATTGCCCAAATTTCCAAATATTGAAATTTCTAACCCTCAAATTCCCAATTACCCAAATTTACAAACCCCCTTTCCAAATATTGAAATTTCCATCCCCCAAATTTCCAATTGCCCAAATTTCCCAACCTTCAAATTTCTATTTGCCCAAATTTTCAAATCTCCAAATTTCTATCTGCGCAAATTTCTGAACACGGAAACGTGAAAATCTGCAATTCCCAAATAACCAAATTGCCCACACGTCGTTTTCAATTTCAGTTAATAAAAAGCATTATAATAACAGGACAAAAGAATGCACAGTGTATAAAATGAAAGCGATTAAAACTCGATAAAGGTTCGATCGAGGTCATGATCCCGGTTAGAACAGTACTGATTAGTTTGCATAACACGAACGTATATCCCATGCAAATTGAGAATTTAATATCCTCCAGGAATAATATGTCATAAACATTTAATTAAGCCTGGACCGGTTTGCGTAACGTAATAAATATAGTGTGATCATGCTTGTCGGTTCATTAAACGTGGAGCGTTGTATGGTCATCGTTTAATAGTTTATCGCCAACGTTATTCTCTCGTTTCGTGCGCATACAATACGATTCAATCAATTATTAGATCCCTCCCCAGAAAGTTTGTATGTAGTTTTCGAACATGTACACACACGGACACGTGTCTTATTGTAATATGTTATTGCGATGAATATTTATCCGGGTAGCCTATTGATTCGCTTGAAAACACCGTATTCAATTTGCTAAAGGAACATCGCTTAAACTGGTGTGTAATAAACGGGTATTAAAAGTCATTAAACGTTAACGAAGATTCAGTATAGGAGAACTAGCGATTAAATCCCATTTATTATGTTGACGATCAATTTGATGGAAGACAGTTTTAGGTGGTCATACATTATTTTCACTAAAATTAATTTTAATGTAGTCGACTCAAGATAATGGGATAATTCTATTTTATTTCTGATAAATTTCTAACGTGAGACTCGAGTAATCAAATTGCATTGCAAAGGATGAATTAAGAAATTGTTTGACACAATTTACAAAGTGGCACATACGATTTATAGGTTTAAGTTTGTTGAAAATGATCAGGTGCACACTTCATCATTGCTAGTACAAAATGGCTGATTCTTTGGTGATACAAGATCATTTTCCAATCAGCAGCATAAATTAATTCGATGAAGAGTAATTTTGCATGAAGAACTTTAATAAAGTATTTATGTAATTAATTTTATTAGACTTGTAACTTGAAAGTGAAGTGCTGTATTATTTTGTGATACTTTTCTGTCATGAAATCCTCTTGGACTGTACATGTTCCAAAATCGAGTATCGTTTACTACAACTGGCAGTCTGCCAGTTTCTACTAAATATATCACCAAAGCGTTTATACAGTGACTTTTCTGAAGCTTCAAGCTTTAAATCGATGTATCATAAGTATTACTTTATGATACTTTTCTGTCATGAAATTCTCTGAGACTATACATGTTCCAAAATCGAGTATCGTTTACTACAACTGGCAGTCTGCCAGTTTCTACTAAATATATCACCAAAGCGTTTATACAGTGACTTTTCTGAAGCTTCAAGCTTTAAATCGATGTATCATAAGTATTACTTTATGATACTTTTCTGTCATGAAATTCTCTCAGGCTATACATGTACTTTATAATGAAGTACTCTGTAGCGCTTGTAATGTTACAACTGAGTCAGCCATTTTGTCTTACGAGCATGAACGAAAGACCTACCCAGTCGTTTCATTAAACTTCAAACGTCATAAGTGGTATTTTTCAGTACATTTATGTGATCTTAAACCACAAGAGGCAGTCTCCCATAAAAATTGTTACGAAACTCAGAAAGAAAGTCCGCTGAGAAAGGAAATGAAAGAGTTCGAAGAAAAAGCTGACGTGATCATTTCCTGTTTGTCCGATCGCTTTATCGCGAGCTCGCGTTTAACTTTACCGACCTATGAAATTATCTTACCGCTGAAACTCCGTTTCCTCGTGCATCCCCTCCGCCGCGGAGCAGTATACGTTTTACAAAGAAAGTTCCTCTCTCGCTGCACTCCCAGGTGGATGAAGCTTCAATGAAATTCCAGCTTGGCCGTGCAACGGTGCACAAAGTAAAATTACACGAAGCGTCGAACACACGCGAGCACTTAATTCTCTGGCTTCGCTTGTAACACGATCTTCGCGCTCTACACTGTAGACCAGTTACATTGTGGCAACGTAGATTTTCGCGTCGGTACGCGGAAACCCGAGCCGTCCATTACCGAACCGTACACGCACCGGTTTACTTCGGATATTTGCAAGAACTTATAACATGTCGGACAGGCGAATGCACATCGAAGCCCAAAAATTTTCGATGGAATGCTCCCTTTGAACCGATAGCCTCATTCTCTTAACATTCAAAGTT
Source organism: Megachile lagopoda (assembly GCA_036983795.1). Taxonomy (NCBI): domain Eukaryota; kingdom Metazoa; phylum Arthropoda; class Insecta; order Hymenoptera; family Megachilidae; genus Megachile; species Megachile lagopoda. The sequence continues at coordinate 8,181,117 of CM072785.1, read as the reverse complement.
GTCAGCAATCATGGCTTGCATTTGGAACCGTGACACTGGAGTTACTAAATTGCAAAACTGAATCGACACATTAAGTAGTTATCTATTTAACACTTACTCAAATTTTACATCATTTTTCTTGTACTTACAAATTATTGCACAAACTTCTACAAGGGAAAATAACTAGCTGATTAATAACTGAAGACATAACTAGTACAAGCTAGATATAACTAGTCTAATAACTAGACATAGCTAGTCTAGGCCGACATAACTAGGTTAATGTTCGCTAAAACATGTAATAAAGTTCAGAGTGGAGAGCAGTAATTAGTGTTCGATAAAAATCGTTCTAAGTTTAGGATTCTTTGTAACTAGTATAAAAAGTGAAACGATATTTCCGATGAAATATCGATGTTCATGAAAATCTGACAAGTTAATCCCAGGTGGAACCTCCTACTCGGCAATAATTGCCTCTCGGAGCATAGGTCACGCCGTACGTACAATTTTCAGATAACTAGGCCAATTAGTCGGTCGAATGGGCGGGAAATAATAAACCATCCAATTGTTCCGATTCGCAGACGTCAATGACGAACGAGAATCGGCGAGTTCCGGTCCGATATTTCAGGGGAGCCGGGTGGCCGTGTTTTCCTCGCGATTGCAAATCGTTCTGGCGAATGTGTCGCTTTGATCTGCCGCGTTTCCAACCTGGAGAGTAATTAAAGCAGCCAACAGAATTAGCTTGAAATTCGGGACGAACCCCGTGGCCCGAGGCCAGCCGGTCTAATTGACCTATTTTCGCGGTAATAGATCATCAGCCAGGGTTGGGATATCCATTACATGCTGCCGAGACGGAAAGAACAGCTACCGCGAAATCTCGGCTAACTCCGTGATAAGCTCGTTATGAATACGCTGCATCGTTGATTTTCTATTAACCACGTTGTTTAATTTCCACTTAATTGTCTCGTTAACGGGTCCTGCCCGATACCGGAGCTTTTCAACCCGGTCAATTTTTCATTCAGCCAATTTCTCGCGACACGTCAATTATTCCGATTATAAGCCATGGCTGGTTTAGGTACGATAACGACTCGTTACGAATACAAATTTTAATATGGCGCCTGTAATTTCTGCGAAATTTCGGTGGTACGTTTTGTCGAGGGAAATTAATTTTATTTCAAATTTTTTATCGTTACAGATATTTTCATGTTACTACCATATGTTACTACGCGGTGTAATATAGTACGTTGTTCATATGTCTTGTATTTCCACGCGTTGTAATTCCATGCGTCGTATCGTCACGGTATTGCTTCCTGTATCATCGCATTATAGATTACCACACGTTGCAGTACTACACGTTATAATCATTATGTGATCTATTGCCACGAATTGTAATGCTACGCGTTGTATCGTCATGCTCCGTATTGTTACGCTTTTGTATTAGTACGCGCCATATCGTCACGCGTTGTATTGTCACACACCGAACTTTCACGCGTTGTATCGTCACGTAACATATCTCCACGCGCCGAATTGTCACGTGGTGTATCGTCACGCTCCGTATTGTCACGCTTTTGTATTAGCACGCGCCATATCGTCACGCGTTGTATCGTCACGTGCCATATCTCCACGCGCTGAATTGTCACGTGGTGTATCGTCACGCGTTGAACCGTTATGCGTCGAATTGTCACGCGTCATATCGTCACGCACCAAACTTTCACGCGTTGTATCTCCACGCGCCGAAATGTTCTGCGTTGCATCGTCACGCACCAAACTTTCACGCGTTGTATCGACACGCGTCTAATATTGTATTACCACACATTTGCTGCTACTATCGATACCCATGTACGAAAGCATTCCTCTCTACATACATCTGCAGAATAAAAAGCAGGCAAAATATGAAAGCGCATCACGTCATTCACACGGTATTTCAATTTACGTAGTCGACGCTGTATTTCACGTTCAAGGGACAACATTTACGGCGCGACGGTCGTCTGTGTCGAGCGGGTCGACTCGTTAATGACGCTTAATAAACCGAGAATACGCTCGTTCTGTCGTCCTGGTTCGTAGAGATGGTCTGAAGCCGCAACGGTATATTGCACGGCGAGCGTAGATTTCGTCGCTCTGGAATCGTTGAAATTTATTAAAACCGTCGTCGAGACGGCGATCCTCTTAGCCGAAACGAGATATTGTCTCAGATTGCACTGGTATCCTTACGCTGTCCGCTCGTCCTTCTCTCTTCTTGGTCACGGAGTAAAAAAACCGAATTTTCACCGAGCACGCATAAATATCTGACGCGTTTAAGCGTCCCGTACTCGTGGATAAAAGCCTCTATATTTAATTCGCATAAATAGCGGTCGGGTTCGTTGAAAGCGGAGGTGTACGCGCAAACGAGACGCTTCCATTTAAAGGAAGTCCACGATGGAACGCGTGACGTCTCGGTGTCTTCTTTTTCGCTCCACTGGTTGGCCTGAATTTTTTCATAGACCGCTGAACGCGGATCTCTTTGAAACGAGGTCGCTGGAAAATTAAAGGTAACAATAGTAACGGGGATAACAATGAAGGCTACTTGCGCGAATTGCTACTTTAGGCGGTCCTCGTAGGTAGAGGTTAACGAGCAAAGGAGAGCCTAGCGATGGGTTAGAGAGAATTTGTTCGCGTAATTGGATTAAGGTGTTCTACATTTTTATCCGACACACCTATTCATTGAATAACTTCAACGCATTCCGTGCAACACATTTCTTTATAATTTCAAAGATAAAGTTTAATCTCCAAAGAAAGGAATAAAAAGGTAGCAGCTTTGAAGGAAAACAAAACACTCCTCGAAACAGCAACTTTGAACTTGTACATCATCGAATTAAAGTTTACTATAAGTTTCTAGAAGTACTACAAAGTAAACAATGTATCATCGGTGATCAATTTCAGCAAAGTAGAATTAACACAATTTTACTTTGGACGATCATTGAAGTTTCGTTCAAGATCTGGCCAGCGAACAGTTTCGCTTCTGATGAATTGAATAGATGATTTATTCGCGGCGAAACTACATGAATCATCCAAAGTGGAGTAGTATAAATCTGACTTAAAAGACGTTCGCGATGTGAATGTGGCCTAAGGAAGCAGCGAAACGAGCTAGCCGTCACCCAGGGCGTGTTAGCTGACGTTGACCCCTTTCGCGGTAGATGTCCTTACGGATTAAGCGCGTTTCTCAAAAGCGCGACGCGTTGCATCGCTGTCGCTGCCACGGGCAAAACGAAAGAATCATAGGGTCGAAAAAGCGAGCGTGGTGTACCGTCTCGCAGGAGGAGACTGAAAATAACCGAGTGGGCTGGTCGGTGTAGCGCAACGCGGAGGAAAGATGACGAAGAAACCGAGCAGGGACCGTTTGATGATACAATCGGGGAAACCTGATACCCTGAGGTCTTAACTGCAGGGGCAGCTACTTCCACGGAGCTGAAATCTCGCGGCCGGGGTAGATGTATGCGTAAACGGACATACGTATGGCCCTATTCGAGAGAACGAAGAGAGGCCGTGAATCGGTACTAGATCCGCGATCCCCACGATCCTTATCTGCCGTTACGGCGCACCGCGTTTCCTTTCGTCGGACACCGGCTGCCTCGTCCTCTGCCACGGAGACGAGCCTCTTTGTTCGCGGTTCCTCGAGATCCTCTCCAACAACCGATTCGCGGAAACACATTCCCCGTTTCCCTACTTCACGTCGCGGGCGTCACGACATAACTTAATCGCTGAGATATTGTGCACATAAGCTCTAGGAATTCGGATAAGCATACCCACTTTTCCTATTCTTCGATCTTATGAAGCTAGGATTTTTTCATTCCGTGCTAAGTTATTTAATATACGTACTATGTAAGTTACTATTTAATCTGTAACTTATTGTGCCTACAAGATGAGCTCTGTGAATGCAGAGAAACTCCATATTATTCGATCTGATCGATATATGTGTCGAAAATAGCTCTGCGTAAAACTAGGACCACTTTTTGTAATTAATCACAACTGCATTTTGTAGTATGCCAGGGCTTATCTTATGATAAACGAACTATAAATCATCCTATTATCGGACATATCAGAGGAAGCGGTTTGAATATAAGCTTCTTGTACATATTAATTGTGCGCAATGGAGTTATTATACATTAACGCATTTATTTCATGAACATCGCTCGTGTTTATCGAATGCGAATGTACTGAATATACAAGATTACAATCAAGTTTATTAACAAATGCGTTCGTATTAACGGAACATCGGAAATATGCGATGAAATCTTTGAATAAATTATAATGTAATGTTCCGAGTGAACAAATTGTCAACTTCAATTATTTATCCGAGTACGGTTTATAATTGGACACGAATTATAAAATTTCCTGAAATCCGCTCGAACTTCCGATTCTTTCCACGATACAGTTTATAAATTGCACCGTCTGCATAAAAAATATAGACCTACGGGAAAGTTTGCGAGAGTATCAGCGCAGTATCCGACAGTGCCGAAGAAAAGATAACGAACGGGCGAACAAGCTATAAATCTAAACGAAAGCAGTATCAAACTTTTGAAGGTTCATATTCATTTGCTTCGCGTTGATGATCAGGCTGGTTCGCGAGAAAGAAATCAGCCAGAAGTTTAGTCGACGAGTAAGGCGACGTTCGAGCACGTTATTTAGCATCATGGGACGCTTTAAACTTGGACTCGCAATTATCGCGAGAAACTTTTACTCGCTTTCGTACACCTCCTTCATTTTATCTCCCTCCTTTTCTCTCTCTCGCACTCTGTCCCGTTCTCCATCGTCTACTTTGCGCTTCCCTTACAAATCTTTGTCAAAGCGCAGCATGCAGTTTCTTTGTCGGCTGCGACCCGTTCAACTGCTCTCCGTTTAGTGCACCAGGGATTATTTCACCTCCTCCAGCTGCGCCACTCCCGTCTCCTCCTTGCTTTCGACAAATCTAATTAACAAAGTCGTTTACTTATCTAAATGGATTCTGTACTCGTCCGTTTTGCCCTGGCCTCGCCCTGAGCAGGCTCGCGAGTGTACCAGCTCGTCTACAAGAATTATTGGCGAACTTCGCAGACTGACTCTTCGATCTAAACAGTCGAAATCAGCGAACGAAAAAGTTATCGAACACGGTTTAGCCGAACACGGTTTTTCAAGCGTTCTTCCGTCCGGCTGGACGCTCAACGATGCTAACTCGCTTCTAAGAAAGTTATTCCAAGCACAGGCTAGGAGGTCTACTCGTTCGTTAATTGCGGTTTCTCCAGATTCCAATCTCCTGTGTAAGAGAATTCCGAATGAATCCCAGCCTTCAGATTTCAATGAATACTATTAGTTCAAGTTGATGACTCTTTTGATACGATTGCCTCATGCTTAATTGCAATTCATCTTCGGCCGACCATCAAGAAAGGTAATCAGATACCGCATACGACAAATGTATGTGGATGCTTAAATATTTAACTTTTACGTCCCTAAATTTACTGCATTCCAACACTTTGAAATTTGTGCATTTTTAAATTTGTAAATTTTCAACGAAATCATATTTTCAACGAAATCCTATTTTCTGGGCTCCACAGTCTTCAGATGATTAAATTTGAAAATGATCACTCAAATTCCTAAATGTTAAAACCTGTAAGTCTCTAAATTCTCAAGTTCTTAAAGTGACATAAATCACTGTAATAATTTGCAACTCAAGCATCGTGATTTAGTGTAACTGTAAACATTAATAATAGCCGTGGAACAACCATACTAATGATTTGAAGAAACCCACTTTATCCGGAAGCGAAAACACAGCAATTCTCCCGAAAAGCGATAGCAATTAAAGTGTTAATTACTTTAGCGAGCAGTGAACCGACAGGACGCGATGGAAACGAGACGAGAAATGTTCAGAAGCGGGAAAGAGACGGTGTCGTATTAAAGATTTGCGAGAGAAGAGGGATGGGTCCGAATGGAAGGAAGAAAAGGGAACGAGAGGGCGTGCGGAGGCAAAAGTTTTACGCGATAATTGTCCCGGTTGAAAATACGTTTGGTCGTTAAGTTCTTGCCACTTGCACGGAACAAGGTTGACCTCTTTCGTCTTCTGACACGGTATAATGCGCTCGTGCATTTTTTCGCTCGGTAATTCGCCTCTTCTACTCGTCGTGTTACGTCAACGAATTGCATGCGAAATTATTCGTCGAAAACGGGTGCGTGTTAATAAACATTCCCCAATGCCGTGTAATGCCTCCATTGCGATATAATTTCCCAACATTAACCTGTAAAATCCAGATTATTAGAGTTAACACTCTTAGACCCAAAAGTGTATTACACATTTAAAAGACGGTGATGTTTGTCTTTAGTCACTTTATTTTGACAATTTAAAGTATGTTGATTAATCGTTAGAAAGTTTGTTGATTAATCGTTAAATAGCAGACCTCTTTGACACGTACAAAATAACATTGTAGCACGTGCACAAAACTTCTAACTCGAATTATACAGAGTTAGGAAAAAACTAGTCCGCGAACAGTTACAAATTGCTGCAGCAATTTTGCATGGGTAATAAATTGAAGAGTTGGATGAAAACATTGATGTTTAATACCCATTATACTCCATACTGTCGCGTGTCACATTAGGTGTGGCTGTTTCCGCGATGGCGGCCAACGTGTTAATAACTTAGCCTTATTCCAAAGAAAGAAAAACACGGTGTGAATAGTTCGCGTTGAGTCGTGCTTGTGTAGGTAAATGGACTAGGATAAAAAACTAATTTCCCTGTTTCGTGACGTTTTATTGGAACGTTATAGCATTATGGCTCTCTCAGGGCTACATAGTATATTTCTGCGAGATTGCGCCACGCTTCTCGTGCACCACGTGCTCCAAACATTTTCGAATTAAACGAACAAGAGAATATGGTTTCTTCTCTTAAAAACGCATCCTTTCTTCCGTGACCATTATCAAATTCGCTGAATATTGCAGTATTAAACACAGAAACTTGTTGTTATATTTTGAGTATATTGTTAACTAAAAGTCTTACGTCTTAAATTAGAAGTACGAGTATGTTACCTTGAAAGTTTTATTAGATTATTACATGTCGGATTTCGAAATAATATATATATGAAGCCTTAATTTTCATACTGGTAAATACGATATATTAATTTGAAGCTTAAAGTTTGTTGAACATGAGTATGTAAAGTACGTCTTCAAAACAAAGATTATTTTTGAGATCATACATTTCATACGAACTATTCTAATAAGACCTTTTATGATTAAATTTATGACTTTGCAGCTTCAGCGCGTATTTTACAAAGGATCTGTAGAACGTTTCCCCATAGCAAGAGACACAATAGCGATTTCGTTTCTATTTAACTGGTTTGTTTGCTGCGTACATTTTCGAACAGGGTCCGCCGCGTTATTTGCCGAATCGCCTGATGATTTCGTTTAAACTCGATTGAAACGAACGGCCGCCTTCCGCGGGGGCGTAAAACGGCCGATATTAATTGATTCTGGACCGTGTGCAAGCGCATTGTCGTTCTGGTCGTAAATAAATTAATAACGCGGTCGCGTGTTTACAAATTGTGCCAACAATGGCTGCGTTCGTTATTGCGATGCGATAAAACGCGAGGTCTTGATATATGAGTTTTTTGTAATCGTCAACTGTTGCGCTGCGCAACAGTCTGCGTATGATCCTTAAAACATTTTCAATTAAAAAGAAAATAAATGTAGATGAATTTGAAGAATTATAGGAAACTATCTGCAATATTTTCATTGATAAAGAGTCGGGAGCAAATTGATCAAAAATTTGAATACTCAGAAATGTGGAAAAATTGTCAAATTACGTATGTGTCATTCAAAGCCTATGTTGCACCTGAGTTTCGAACACTTAGAAAGTACATTTTTAGTACAAAAAGCGATAGAATGGTAGTTCGAAATGGAAGAAGCTTGGATAGAGAATATTCGCTGACGAATACCTTAATCGGAGCAGTCGTCTGTCAGCTTCGAATCCCAGTATACCCCAATTAGGATCAAAACGTTTCAGGCAGCTACGTTGCCTACCCGAAGTTTGCCCAAAGAGTTGTCTTAATCTCATACTTCGCAAGTTTTAACAAGTGTACATTTCTTTGACCCTAATCATTCTGTTTCATCTCAAGATCAAGATCTCGGTCCCCGATCTCCCATCTTCAGCGAAAGTTCGTAACACTTGCAGAAAATTTCTTGAGCTCCAGTAACTCGATAACCGATCAAGAATACCAAGGATTCCCGAATGAATTCCGGGGCAAAAAAACGATCCAGCCGAACACCATTCTGATCGTTAATGACGAGGCGTGTTAAATATCGATTGTCAGGGCAGCAAGGTGCATGGAGTGATGGGCTCACGGATCGTGGCCCGTTCTTATCGAACGATAAAACTCGCATTCGTACACGTGTATGTCCCCGTGACTGGTCGAATGAATTATGCTCGCAACGCGTGCTGATGCCACACCTCCCCTTATGCTTGCTGTACTATTCGCCGAGCATTATGTTACTGTCGTTGTTGAGGTTAGGTTGCGCGAGTTTATTCGCGATGGTGGAAATGATGTGGACACACGAGAAAACATCATCTATTCGAATGGAACATGCGGCGAGAATATGGCATATTGTCGGTTGCAAGAATTGTATAATTGCTGTGATGGTGTATTTATGTTGTAAAAGCGAAATATGTGTGCTGTACGGAGACGTAGTACAAGTTGCTAAGTTCCTAGATTTCTAGATCTTCATGTCATTTTATACATGTGGACGAAGATTTTTAGATTCTTAGATTTCTATGTTCCTACATTTCTAGATTCCTAGATTTTTAAATTTCCAAATTTGTAGATTTGTAGATTTCTAGATTTCTAGATTTCTAGATTTCTAGATTCGTAGATTTCTAGATTTCTAGGTCCTCATATTCCAAAAGCCATAGAGTCTCAGTTCTTTAGATAGCTATTACCCTAAATTAGTACCTTCCATGAGTTCCTAGATTCTCAGATTGTTACGTTCCTAGATTTCCACATTCCTACGTTCCAAGATTTCTAGATTTTTAAGTTCCCCGAATCCTAAATTCTTAGGTTCTTAGATTTTTAAATTTGTACGTTCCAAAATTCCTAGATCCTATTACTTCTATACCCCTAGATTTCCATCCCCTTAAATACTTACATCCCTAGATCACTATACCTTAATTCTTTAAATCCCTAATTCTTTAAATCTACCCTCAAATTCGTATCCCTAACTTTAAAAATTAACCGTACAAAATAATAAAAATTCATGTTATTACAGATTGTTCTCTGTGTAGAAGTATCAAAGAATTTCTCATCACCCAAGATTTCTTCATTATTTTATGCATTTAAGAAGAAAATATTCACTAGTCCTCTTATTTAAATCCCACTGCTTTCTGCCTTTTAATCGAAACATCGAGCAGGCTATTTGTTATTAATGGTCAATGCATATCGACCGGCATTTAATTGAAATTTCGTCCTGAATGATAAATACTCGCTCTCTTTTTCCCCGCGTTTAAATAAGTGGAATTAAAACGATATAAATGCCGGCGAAACTGTTTTTGCCGCTCGATCGCGGGATCTCTCCGTTTGTTCGAGTATCGAGCCACTTAAAATTCCTCTGACTCTATCTTTGTGCTTTTGTAACAATATGCAAATAATGTTCAAAGTTTTTACCTTAATCCCTTGCATAACTGCATATGTCATTCACAGTTGCACAAAGTGTATCAAAATATGACTTTAAAATTTACTTAATCACAGTTTAATATCTTCGCAATTACATTTTTATTGTTACTCAGTATGTGCAGTTATGCTCCAAATACGCTGCATATTGTATATTGTATTATTTTTGTATTTTGTAAATCATCGATACATTGCTATTAGATATCTAAGAAAAATCTAAAAAGAGTTAGACATTTTCTTAGACATCTAATAAGAATGGTATAAAATATACGCGTAGGTTATTTGTGGTTTACGAGGTGTACAATTTTGTGCAGTATTCGCAGCACAGCGCAGAAGAATGTTAAACAATAAGCAACATTAACGATCGTACGAGCGATTTCAAACTCAATTCGCGTGTTCGGGCTCCCCAATAAATCAGGGAAACATATATTATGCAGCGAAGCAGCACGAAAAAGAGTGAAAATAACAAAGGTGCCGACGAATCGCGAGAGTAGAAAGGATTCCGCTCCTCACCGCGTCCAATTTGCGTGATTGATTAGCCGCTCCGAGTGGTCTCGCGGTGTTGCATCGCGCGGTGCGCTAATTTTCCCGGGGCGCGATAGTAAATTAGCGAGAAATTCGCGGGAGGTCCGTCGAGAAATTAAAAGAAGCTCGAAGCGCGAGAGGGAAAAAAGAGGAGTGGAGTAGACGACGCGAAGATGGAGGCACAGGAAAGAACGAACGCAAGGAAATCCAAGAGAGCTTCTAATTATCGCCGAAACGCGTTCGTACGCGCGCGTGTATTCCGTACGCGTCCGTTTGCGCGAACACCCACGATCCTGGCCGCGTGTGAAACGAACAAAAAATAAAAAGAAAGAAAATTATACGTACGTGGCCGGCGGGGGTGGCGAACAGAGCCACGTTGCCCTGTGATATTCATGTTTCCATATTATTTATGACTGGTGGAACGAGTGGCCGCACGCGTACAACGTTGCTACGAAACGCAACCCGTGCACCTAACACGTACATTATACGGGGTAAAGAAAAGAGAGAACCTGCCGCGGGGCTGCACGGCGACCATGGGGATGGAGTGAAGCGGAAAAAATAGAAACAACCCTGTCTACTTCCAGGGCCGGCGATTCTGGTCTACACCCAATGTGTTCATCAGCGATGTCCAAGTGCGAACAACTTTCGACTGGGCATCGAGGTTATGAGCTTGCGTTTCTGCACATTCTTAAATTCCTGCATTCGCGAATTTTTATACTTTCGGTAAAGATATCTTCAAATTAAATCATCAGAGTGTCGATTTTTTAATTTCAGCCCTGAATTTACAAATTATTTTCAGACACTTTCTACATTTTTTAATCTTTAAACCCTCAATTTTCAAATTCCCGTTCCTAAATTTCCAGTCCCCTTTCACGTTCCCACATTCCTTAAAGTTTCAACTTTCTAAAATTCCACATCTTCAAATCCCCAATTCCCAAATTTCCAAATTCTCCATATCCTCTAATTTCTAGCTCACAAATTCTCCAATCCCTAAATTCTAAATTTGCACCCTCCCAATTTCTCAAATTCTCGACTGTCAAGTACCCATATTTCCAAATCCCAACTCTGCCGCCACATACGAAGCACCATATAAATATCTCAATATAACAAGGATCCCACAACTCAATTGCACAAACCTTGAGCTACGAATTCCCAAAGGACATTGATCGAATTCGCAAAAAATTGGTCGAAAGCAGGGTGAATCAGTTGGAATAAGGAAACAAGGAGAATTTCCCAAGTCGTATCCGTCGGCAAAGGGAAGAGGAGACAGGAAGGGACACCGTGGTGTCTTGATGGCCAGAATTAACTGACGCCGGTCCCAGATGCAAATATCTCGTGAGTTCGAGCAATGAAGCCACCTTCGGGCTCCACCTCGATCGTGTTGCGCCGCTCGAAACTTGGGTGGTCCTCGCTAGAATTCACCGCGAAAATAATTGCAGAAGCTCCTCGGACCGTTCGAGAAACGGAACGTGAATGCTCGAGTGGGAAAAGATGGCGCGGGAAAGGAAATAAAAAAAAGGGGCCATTCAGAATATTTCAGAAGCCGTATTGGCAGAACGATGCCACGGGAACGTTTTCATCGTGCTAACGGGATTATCTGGAGCTCCTTCGTCTTTTCGAAGCTCCATATACCGTGTGTATATATATATATACACGTTCGTTCGACTTTTCTATTTGGGTTTGATAAAGATCCTGGCAGGATGTAGCCGGGTTTCGGCTCGAATGGAAAGCTTCGGGTTATTGGCTCGCGTGATTAATTTGTTTCTTCCTGGACTACTGCGCTTTTATTTCATCCGTGGAATTCGAGACTCACGAACGACCATATTCTTCGAACACATATTAAATTGGTTCTTGTTCTCGATTGTTTACGAGCTGTATTGGCTTTGTTCGAATTATACAGCTAACATTCATCTTCGGTCGATCGTTTTAACCCTTCGTTATATTGTGTTGCAAACACACTGTGTTCAATAATGCACAATGCAATGTTTGTACCTTGTCGGACATAAATAAACTGCATGTTTTATTGCTACGGTCGTTAAAAGTATCGCTGTTTCACACAGTATCGGGCTTACTGTTATTGCGCTTTGATTAAAACAAACAAGAAACAACAGCTCCTGAAACATTTACCTCGTTAATAAACCCGACTATCGTCTACTATCTACTGTTATCACTTCTAACAGTTTAAAAGTGCATTTCTTTATAAAATTATAAACGAATTTCCTTATACATTTTGTGTCGCTTGAAACGTATCTTACTCTTTTCGAAGGCGTGGAGAACAGTGGAATTATGGAAACAAAACTTCAACGAGACAAATAATATCAGGCACGAACATTCCTTATCAGAGTTGCAACCAGACGAGAAAAAATAATTTATTAGCACTATGCATTCCAATTTTGCACGCACGACATTCGACGCTAAACGTTACTTTATTCCCTTCATTAAGTCGCGTGTGGTGTCGCAGATAATGCAAATTGCGAGAAAAAGGTGACATTACTTTACACCCTCCTTTAACGCGCTACACGAAAATGATATTTATGGCGATTCGATACTACCGTTTATCTTCAGGTTCTACAGTCTCGAATTTCCTGAATAAAAAATTTTCATTTTAATTTAATCGAATTTTAATTTACCCCCGAATCGATCAACGAAATTAAGAATGGAGATCACACTTGATTTTTTTATAATCTGAAATCTGTGATATCTCAAGTGAGAAGTCAAAATAAATTGAAACAAGGAAGATATTAATGATTGTTCCCATGCTGAATACTTCTGTTTTTTTTTTAATCTTGAGTGCATCAGAAGAACTCAAGTTTCAATTTTTGTGACGTAATCACATATGACCATTCATTATGAATCGTATTTTGTTTATAAAACTGTATCGTCATGTTCATTGATCAGCTTTCAAAACAATCTTGATTAGATTTCGAGAGATAAATGACGAGTGCGCATGCGAAGTTTTGCAAGGTCTTTAACCCTTTTTCTGCGAATCATATATGTGTACATCCTCTGTTAGTTATTTAGTAACATCCTTCATTAATTCTCTGCAATTTACAGAAACGTGCATACACGTATTGTTAATTCTGTACATCAAACACATATTTCAATCAACCGATATCAAATACACATCGAATATATTACAGAGATGCAAAGTTGAGCAATATGAAAACAAAAATATTTGATAAAATTATAAAGTAATTTGCAAAATGTGAAGCATCGATTATTGTCGCGTATAAAGCGAAGAATTCGCTAGGCGGTAACGAAAGGGTTAATCAGCGTCGATTGATCTTTCGAAACAAAGAAGATCACATGACTCGGCGGAGCCGTGAAAAATCGCGATAGTGTTGGCTGTTGCAACACGAAATTATGCTATTGCGACCGGTCGGACAAATTCGCGTGCTTGTAGCTCGCATACATGGAAGCCGGATTTTATCCTGGTGGAGCGGGAGCCAGGTAGCAAGCGTCTCGTGGAAGAAGACTCGTATTAGGCAGCGAAACAAATTGCGCCCCCGACAATCTCCACGGACGATCTATCCTTGGGCCCAGCCGGGATAGTCAAGAATCATGTTTCGCCGAGAACTCGCTGCCCCGTTCTCCCCAGGGAGCGAGAAAGGAAGGTAGATGGCCGGGAGAACTGGCCCTCACGTGTTCTCGTCCTTCTCTAACCGTCGAGGAAACTGGGTCGTCCCTTAATGATCGTTATTAATTGTTCTTACAACACTCGGAATTATCCAGCTTAATCAGTATCTATGAACATCTAACTTTTTCGAAATGGTTATGTTACCTCGTCGAAATTTATAATAAAGAACTTTAATGTACGCGGAGCGGATACGGATAATGGGCGTTGGATAAAAACCGACAGCGATTCACTTCTATTTCTGTAACGCTACTACTCGTTTATTACGATTTACTGCCACAGGGAATTTAAGTCAAACAGAAAATACTTCTGAATTTACAAATTACCGGATTTTCAATTTACCGACTTGATAAGTTATTAAATTAAATTGGTAAATTATGAAATTGACAAGTTGCTGAATTATCGAATGACCTTCTATATTCAGGATGTAGATACATTAAGCAATATCAAAAGGTTGTAACCATTAAGCTTACACAGCCTGCAGCGGTTACCTATTTAAGAAACATACACATTTTATCGATCAATAATTTTCATCAGATCCATACGATTAGACCATAGCTGTCTCTCCGCGGTTCGTTCTTTCCTTTCCATTCGATACCGCAGAACATGAAATCGCCATTGAAACTGTCATTTTTGCATTCGCGTAACTGTCGACAAATTCTCATCGCATTCCTCGCAGTTCTAACATTCAGAATCCAGTTAACCTTTCTAAGTAACAGATAACATCGAACATTATATTCCAGTAATACCCTCCAGGTGTATCGAAGATAGAACATGGAACTGTATTTCGAATGATCAAGCAGGAACTAATTCGTGCACGGACAAAGGAAGAAAAATTTCTCCATCGATTCTTAACACACTCCGGAACGATTACGGGACACGCCAGCGTTTAATTCAAAGCTGGCGGCGATATATCGCGTGATACCGTACGGAGAACATTGATTTTCGTGACGTTTCGACGCATCGGGGCCACACTTCGGAAACGATGGCCAGCGACGTCGATTTTCGTGGCCCGGCGAGAAATTTGTTCCAGCGATTTTCGGGAACGTCTTTACGGATGCGATGAAATCCGGTACGCTTACACGTACATGACGCGAGTATAGATTTATCCTGTGTAACGTGACGTACACGTGGCGTGCAAACGGCCATATCGAGCGAGCATTGTGGCTCGATCGTTTCGATCCGGTTACGACAGAACGGACGATCGGACGCGATACTTATTTAGCGTACCTGGTAATCAGCGACCATAAAAATGAACATAAACCGACACGTTTCGGTACGGTAGGTGGACATGATGGCACGAGGGAGAGAGAAAGAGGGAGGGGAATCTGCCCGTGACTGCCCCCACTCTTGCTCCCCCGTTTAATAGCAATGAGAACCTAAGTTCCGGCAATAAAGCCTAAGTGCCAACTCGCATCGTTTACGGGGCTGCTTTTTCTCTCTTAACAACCAAAGGGAGACTTCTCCCGTTGTGTTACGGCAAAATCGAGTTTAGGGGGGTCAACGATTGTCTGCTCCCTTCGATTCAGAGAATACCCAGGAAAACCACGTTTTCTTACGTCGGGATTCTTTTTCACGTCTTTATCGTGGGTTCACAAGTTTTTGCTGCTCGAGAGACTCCTGTATAATTCTGTCATTCATTTCTACTTCATTTTCTTCAGGAATGTTACCAAAGTGCATTTCTGCAAAATTTCAAGCTTCAAATTGATATACCAGAAATGTCATTCTGTGGGATTGTTCCTTAATCAAATCGATTTTATATGTTTTAACAGTGTCTCTACAGAGACTTTTATTTATTGTAATTGGTAATCAGTCATTTTATATTCAGAACATTATTGAATTGTTTGTATTTTCATGAAAATTCAAGCTCTTATTTGCTAGAATGTATTATTCTGTAAGACTCTTATATCATCAAACATGTGTTAAACATATGCTCCAAAATCATTAATTGTGCTTGATGTGTCATATTGAGAACACAACCGAATGTTCCTACATTCCTACCTTAGTTAATAATTGAATTTTCAACTATTAAAACCTAATTGCAGCAATTAACGAAAGGGCACTCGGTACTTAAAAATTTAGCACAGGCAAAAGAGTCCACGAATCCGTGAAAAAATTGTGTCGCGATTTTTTTGTGTTGCCAGTGTCTAATGTCGAAGGTCATATTTAGCCCGGTGAGAGAAGTGCAGGGGTGTAGAAACGCGATGCGGACTTTGCAAGCCGCGAATCCGGCTCGACCGTTGCACAATACAGTGAAACGCACTTCACTCGGGGGCACTCTACTCGAAGAGCGGCTAGATTACGAGGGCAAAGGTACATAGGTGCGACCCGAGTACAACCCACTTTCGTATCTCAAAGGGGAAGGATTTATGCGGAGAAAGACAGAGAGAGAGAGTACCGACATGAGCATTTCGCATGAACGATTTCAAACGTGTCCTTAACGGCGACCTCGGGACGCTCTGTCCTTTGAAAGACGAGTGTACGCGAAAGAAAGGAAACAAAAAAGGGGGAAGGAAATGAAAAAAGTAAGAAGGATAAAATTGCTGGACCCCGATTTTAAAAGGCGAGATCTTCAGGAAAATGTTGCTACTCTTTTTCTGGCGACAATTTATAGGTTAGGTTAAGACACTTCGTTAGATCGAAAGATCGACGAGTATATTTATGCATAAAGGTATACCTTTGTGCAAGGCTTTTTTAGATATCTAATTGAAAAGATTACTTATAAAAAAATAGAACACCTATATCTTCATTTCTCTTTTAATTTCTACTGAAATCTGTAGTAGGTGGCAAGAATCAAAGGTATCCACAAATATTTGACGATCCGTGCAGTTCCGAAACTTCGTAACGGTATTGTCTTCTGACTCGGCGGTTATAGCACGATCGTAAGATACTTTGTACCGCAACAACAGCTATTTGATAAGTTCCGAAAGCCCTTCAACTTCCGGCCAACACTATTGTCGCGGATGTAGCCATTTCTTTCTTCGTTGCTTTCGCAGTTTCACCTGTTTTGATGGAGCTACGCGATAAGAAAGGAGAATCGACACGGGTTGAAGTCGTTACGATCCTGTGAATTGTTCCGGGTGTTACGATACTTCTCTTCTTTTATGGACCAAAGAGAAGGATACTCGTTGTATGCTTGGTTTCCAGCACATCGTGAAACACAGTGTCAATATCTTGCTTGAGTTACTCAATTTATATCGATGGAATAAAGTTATACGGTCGATAGACTCGAATGAGAATGAAGCGAAATCGAAGATTGTATAATAGGTGTTTTTCTCGTCTTTTAAGTAAAACTGTATTCAACATTTTATTCAACAGTTCATGCATTTATATACTTGCAAAAATATGATGTATATTGTGTAAAGATGGTGTGATGGTTATAATTTTGCATTTAGGGTGTGGATGTCAGAAGATAACAGTACCAGTTTTTAATTTATTGTATAGATGTATTTCTCAAAACATTATTTACAAGTTATGTGGGTTATCGATTAAATATTGACTTTCTGACGATGTCCACATATAGACGCTATTTAGAACTAGTTGCAGTATATTAAATAAAAATTAAATTTTAACGAAATTATATGGTTCTAGCTACGAGTGTAAAACGTTAAAGAGATAAAACGATTATAAAAGAAGTGTATCGTTTGAATAAAATTTTTATTAGAAGAATTTTTAACTTTGCATAGTAGAATACCTTTACCAATAACCCGTTCGTTAACCATAGAACGACGAGTGCCCTACAAGAAACTTCTTCCCATTTTCTTTGATCATCAAACTACTTAATTGAAATATCCGATCTTATTAGGGAATAATTTACAAAAAATCTCTCGTCTTTAACATTAAAGTTCCTTCCTGCTCCATTAACTGTTCAAGGAAGCATCAAAGAACTTCTAATTTCGCTGCAATTTACAGAAATTCTTATCGCAATTCCACGATATTATATTTTAAACCTACTTTCTACCTTTTAGGACGATAACTTTGTAACAATTTAAGAAAAATTTCATAGATCTGATGTTACCAGTATAAGTTCTTTCCTAGCGATTGCTGAGAACCCAAATTCTCAAAAAAACCCTTGCAATTTCGGTACGATTTACACAAATTTTTATCGCAGTTCTACGTTACATTTTGAACCTTCTACCTAGGATGGTACTTTTCCAATAATTTAATAAAAATTTCATAGATTCTTGACATAAATTCTTAAAAAAAAGTAAAACCCCTCCTTTAGTACAATTTGTACGAATTCTTGTCGCAGATCTACATTATATTTTAAACCTACTTTCTACCTACCGAGACGATAATACTACTATAATGAATTCACAATACTATAATCAAAGTTTCATAGGCTCTCTGACCAACACAAATGCTTCTGTAGCAATTACCAAGAACCCAAGTTATAAAAAAATCGTAAGATACCTTAACAAGTAAATTCTATAAAACTAACCCTAACCTAACAATTAGTACCTTATGTGTATAGCCTTAATAGTATTAAATTCTATAAACTTAAGCTAATCATGGAATTCTTTCGCCGAAATTCGAAAATTTTGTCGAGCTTGAGAAAAATGGAGGGTGCTGCAAGGGAAAAACAATCGCGACGAGTGTCCCGGCGAGTCGCATTTTTTATCGCAAAGATCTACGAGCCGCAGGACACGATGAAGAACAGCAGCAGAGGCGAGCGAGCCGATTGGTCTCGTTGCGGAGGCTCGAAGCACAACTGACGTCGGCGAGGCGGTGCCTTCGCAGATGCACCGGTACACTGCAATTAAATGTGCACGTATAGAGGAACGTTGGCCAGATTTATGCGTCACTGCCGGCTACACGATATCTCCATCCCGGTTGCTCGATCGGTTCGCGAGCTTCGAAGCCACTCATCGAATTCTTCGAGAGACAGAGCCACCGATCGCGCGCACCGCCACCAAACGATCGTCGCGTATCTCACTCTCGGAGGAGGATACGTTGTCGTTCTTTGATTAACACGTTGGCTGCCACGGGAATCATCCTTGATCGCCGCTACGTATTTAATTTAGTCGTATATAACGAAACGGTATATTTCTACTCGTACACTTTTTTATATTGCATCACGGTCTTACTTTCTCGATAAAATTATCACCTTTTGATTTCGTTTGCTTAATTACTCTTGAGGGAGACTTCTACAAGTATTTATGGGAACTGTTTTTACGTATTAACTTTTTTTAATCGAACATAGTTTTTCTTTGTCATGTGTGCACATATTAGCCGGAAGGGAGACTTGTGACGTAAGGAGACTTCATCGCGATTCCCTAAATTAAACAATTGTTAATTTCGACTAGAAATAATTAGTTCAATTATACTTAATAATGATCCTTAATGAAAGAATAATCTGTGAAGTCGTATCTAGATACGGTTTTAACTGCGTGCCATACAGAGACAAGTCTGACACATGACGCACTCAACTATGATTAATTTTGTTGGAATTTTTAATATACCTCAATTTGGAGTTCTCGGTCCAATTATAACTTGCATGGTCAATTGCATAGTACCAAATTAACATTTGAATTCTCTTTGTCTGTTTTAATATTGTAAGTTTGTTCTGACGGACCTCATAAATGAATCAGAGCAAGGGGTGAACTGCAATATTTTACGATCCTGGTCAAAAAATGGTTTTATGAATTATTTTCAATGAAATGAAAGAAGAAATTAGAATAAATTGTATCTGTAGCAGAGTATTGTAAAAGAATTTGTTCTCTCAATTTATGAATAATTCAACTGTTACATTTGGAGTGGCAACAACCGCTAATAATTATTCATATCGCACATTATTGAGCTATTGAAATATGATTATTCTACACAAATAACTATTATTCTCGTGCGAATAAACACACGAATGTCCGTATAATGGTCACTAAATCATCGATTAAACACATCGTACATTTGTACAACGATATCATAAATGGTAAGCGTAAAAGGGAACAAAACTTGACCAGCATACGTATCGCAACAAAACCATTTATCAATACAGTTTGCGATCATCGTTCATCCACACCCTGGAACGAATCGATCAAGCCGGCGGAGGGTTCGACGATATGGATTTCAGATTGAACTTTTACCAGCTCTATTCTTCCGCGGGTCTCAAGTGTACAAACGTAGGAGTTGGAAAGCAGGGAACACGATTCGTTTCCAACCGGGGAATGTGTCGATCCGCGATACCGCTTTTCGATGAAAACTTGAAAAGAGCTTTTTCCGGCAATGGGATGGATGACCAACGGGGAGGTGGCCAAAAGTATTATTGGATAAGTTCGAACGATTTCTTGTAGAAGTCGTATGAAGTCGGTGTTGTGTTCTGAGCAAAGAACACCACTTTCGTCGCGGTTTCCATCGTTTGACGGGTGTACAGGACCTAAAATGATCGCCCATCCCACGGAACCGGCTAAAAACGTTGTACTGCCTGCGAAAGAAGAAATATAACCTGTTTTTCATGTCATCCGCTGAATTCCGCGAAAGATAGAACCACGGCAATGTCACTTTGCCTCTAGAACCACTTAATGCGAGCGAGTTGAATGAATCACGGATAAAAGTGCACGCTGGATGCAATGTTGGAATGCGGCCAAAAAGCTTGAAAACCGAGTTACATCGCAAAGGGGAAGCATTGTTGCTGCTACGCGAAGGATAACAAAGTTTAAACGCTGAATAGCTACAGGAGTGCAATGTTCGCGGTTGAACGAACTTTTTTAATTCGGAAACAAACATGTCACCTAATGAGCCGACGCAACATTGTTTATTGCGGACATTTCGGTGCGCGAAATTGGAGGTTATGTTCGGGACATCGTAAACACTTAAATTTTGAATGAAATACAGGAGTAGGTTGAATGTACGAAGTTCAAAAATTAAGTTCTTCCAGGGCACTAAAGTTTTAATTTCAAATATGTAAATTTCTAACATTCAGAAATAAGTTCTCGAAATTCGAAAATGTAAGAAAGTTTCGAACTCATGAACTCGTAAAGCCGCTTTGAAGAGTCTCAAAGTCTTGAAGTTCCAAAATGTTCCGTTATGCAGCACGGTTCCCGTTATTCTTAATCAAAAGAAACTTGTATCGCAGACTATTGGCTTATTTTCTGATAACGAATTCTCCGAACAAACAAGTAGAACAAACGAACAATAGTTCGAACAGATCTTCAAAGAGAATAACAAGATGTTTGCGGATCTTCCGTATCGCGTATCTTGAAGAAATTAATGGCGAAAGATCGATATAGTCTTGGCACGGAAAATCGTCGATGTAAAAGCCTCTCTTAGCCAGGCGCATCTTGACGGAACAAGGTTGCAGATGCACGAAACTGGGTTACTCGTTCGTCCAATATCTCGCTTAATCTACGACCCGCGATTCCTCTTCTTCCGTTCTGGCTCTTTCATTTTACACGTCACTCCTCTGTCGACAATCGGGAGCGTACTTTCTCATCGCATTGTTTCCCCTCTGTTCTCAATTAAGAAGGCAAACTGCACGACAGAAAATCAAGAAACTCGAGCTTGCTCTCGAGACAGCGTTACAAATGCCTTTTCCCTCGTTCAAACAGACAGTGTACTCGCATTTTCGTGTCACACAGAAAGGGAGCTTCGTTTGTCCTCGGAACATGCAACTTTCTAATTATTATTTCGAGACCTTGACAATATCTCGAATCGCTAAAAAATCACGAAATCAAGAAGTATCCCCTCGGACGAATAAATTAACAGACTTCGTCGATCGATTCGCCATCGCTGTACAAAGAGCACCTTCGCGAAAGGGTTAATTAAAAAATCACTCTTCCAAACGTAAGCAAAATGAAAAAACGGAGGGCTTTTAAACGGAGAGACAGGAGGAATAAAAAAAAAAGGGTGAACAGAGAGAACAGGTTGAGAAAGGACGAAGGTACAAAGAGAAAGGGCGGTGTAACTCGTGTGTCTGAATGTACGCAAAATGACACCGGGGGCAGTCGGTCGAAAAGGGCCCCCCACATACACCGGGCGGACCTTTTAGAAAAAAGTCACGGATCAGAAAAGAGGCTAGGGTCCAAGTCGAAGTGGCGGGCAAAGGGGAGAAACGTCGAGGAGAGGTAGAAAGTCTATATCGAAAGAGTCCGCGCGTTTAGCTCGTACCTTTATTTTTATTTGCGCTTCGTTGTTGATGTTCATGTAAGGCTTCGAAAAGATCTATCCCCGCCTTTCGTTTATCTCTTTTTCGTTGAAAAAAGGCAGCCAGGCGGCGAGTAAGATAGAGAGGTTGCGGCGGCGAAGGACGATAAAAAAGAAGGCAACCGATTCTTGCGGGAATTTGTACCGTCCATGAGAACCATCCTTTTTCCACCGAAACGCAGTCTATGCTTTATCCCTCGTATTTTTGCATTCGAGAACTAATTTAAGGACTTCCATGTTTAAACAATTTGAGAATTTTGGGATTTCACTTCTATTGAGTAATTTAGAAAATTGGCGATTTGGAAATTTCAAGACTTGGGAACTGTGGAATTTGGGGATTTGATGTTTTGGAGTGTGGAGAATTAGGAAATTGGAATTTTCGACCTATGCAGTGGTAGAAATTGGGTATTTGAGAAAATGGGAATTTGGGGACTTTGAAATTTCCTGGTGGAAATTTGGGAATATCGGAACTTGCTAAGGCAGAAATTTGGAGATTTAAAAATTTTAGTCAGGAACTTGAGAATGTGGAAATTTAAGAATATAGGAATTTAGGGAATTTGAAAGTTAGGAGTGTGGAGACTTGGGAATATAGAAATTTAGGGATATTTACATTTGAGAGCGTGGGAACTTGGAAATTTAGAAATTTGAGAATGTAGAAAGAATATAGAAATTTAGGGATTTAAAAATGTGAGAGCGTAGAAATTTGGGAATTTTGAAAATTGAAAGTGTGAAAATTTAAGAAATAGGAAATTTGAGATCTTGAATTGTAGACTTGAAAATGAAGAAACTTGAAAATTTGGTATCTGAACGTTCGAGAATTGGTGAACGTAGACATTCTCGAAACAGTCTCGCCACGCGTTATATCGCCCAGTGGGGAATAGAATCCATCGATTTTCCATCCGCAGCACGGAACCGTTCATCAAAAGATCTCAATAGGAACGAAAATAATTGCACGCATGCTCAAAGAGCAATTACACGATAGAAGATCGATTGTATCGAATGTACGGAACAACATATACGCATTTGTAACCGAAGCACTGCTCTGTAACGTAATAGAACGCTTGGGGGTAACAAGAAACACGAGTTCAGATTCGCGAAGCAGAATGGATGCAGCCGAGTCTTTGGTAACGGGCAAGCGAAATTAACAAGGGCATTATCATTGGACTCAATTTCTGATGATAGTGATTCGAAACATGCTCCCGGGCAAACCGCCGTTTCGGACATTTCTCTGATTGGTTTCGATACGCGGCGGAATCAAGAGGCAAGTCGTAGCAGTTTGTGGCAATCCGTGGCTGGCCAATGATGGCGGAATTTAATAAAGGGAATGATTACGTTCACCGCAAATCAGTATCGAAATGCGTTCGACTGACTTTGACGAATCGAGAACGCCGCGAGTGATCTCCTGTTGTTCTGTTCACCACCCGCAAGATATACCAATTTAATTAATATCGTGAAATGTATCGCTACCGATCAAAACCGATAGATACTCGCCGTTATTGTGTTGCGTACAACACATCGATTGTCACTGTTTAGTGATAACAATTACCTAATTTGTCATTAATTAGGTCACTTGGACGAACTTCATTTGGGATGTTGTTTGGATGAATCATCTAATGCTGGTGTCTGATACGATTGTCATAATTAGATGTAGTATCGAATACCTTTTGTTATGGTGGTTGTACAAACGCCTTACTATCAAATATTGGACGAATTCAATTGGATGTAAATGATGACATTCAGATATTAGTATAAGCATGTTAATTACACCTAAATAATTTTACTTCAAATATTCAACATGTTACAGTAGAAACACATAGTGCAGATATTTTTAACCAATTACCTGGTAAGTTGTAATTTCTTCTTCACGACGCTTATCAACGTCAATATAATACGAGCAGGTGATTTCAAATTTTGTTAAAATACAAAATGATGGAAAGATAAAGTGTCAATTATTTCTCAAAGATGAAGACGTTATTTGGTGATCAATTAGATAGAATTAAACTACCGATCATGATAAAGATATATGTAATTCGAAAGATTTGATTGTATGAGCCTCACGTGTTATTTTCACATTATCAAAGTTTGATGAGACAATGGAACCGGAAGATCAGGGCGAATGATTTAACGATGCAGCAAGAGGAAACGGCGGTTTTCCAGTTGCCCCGTTCGCATAGACGTTTTTATATTGCCATCGAGACAGCTGCTACTTCCCTCAGGACCAGGAAGAAAGCTTTCCACGAAAGAAAGAAAGCAAAGGAGTGCGGAAGAAAAGCGTTATTGTTCGGTACATTACCGTGCATGCGAGCCAACGATTAGCGTTACAGTCTGTATATCGGAAACTGTCTAAAAAGTAATATGGACGTACTAAAAAGAAACATCGCACAAAGAAATCCACCGACGGTTCTTCCTTAATGCTCGAATTTTTGCATCTATCGACACGAAACAGGAGAAAATTATTGGGAGAGGAAGATCGAACGCGTGGAGTATGGGTCAAGTATCGAACGCGTGGGATTCACAACGCGTAGAGTATTCAACGCATCGAGTACACAACGCGTAGAATTTACAACGCGCCGAGTTCACAACGCACCGAGAACACAACGCGTCAAGTATTCGACGCGTAGGGTACACAACGCGTGGAATCTACAACGCGCTGAGTACACAACGCATGGGATACTCGACGCGAAGAACTTGCAATGCGCCGTATACACAACGCGTAGGAACTCGACGCGTAGGATATTCAAAGTATCGAGTACACAACGCGTAGAATTTACAACGCGCTGAGTTCTCGACGCACCGAGAACACAACGCGTCAAGTATTCGACGCGTAGGGTACACAACGTGTGGAATCTACAACGCGCTGAGTACACAACGCATGGGATACTCGACGCGAAGAACTTGCAATGCGCCGTATACACAACGCGTAGGAACTCGACGCGTAGGATATTCAAAGTATCGAGTACACAACGCGTAGAATTTACAACGCGCCGTGTTCACGACGCACCGAGTACACAACGCGTCAAGTATTCGACGCGTAGGGTACACAACGTGTGGAATCTACAACGCGCTGAGTACACAACGCATGGGATACCCGATGCGTAGAATTTGCAATGCGCCGAGTACACAACGCATAGAATTTGCAGTGCGTCGAGTACACAACGCGTGGAATATTCAACGTATCGAGTATGCAACGCGTCGAGTACCCAACGCATACAGTATTCAACGCGTGAAGTGCTCAACTCCCCAAGAACACGTCGACTGTTCAACACATAGAATTTACAACGCGTAGTATCCGAGTACCCAACACATCGAGTATTCCACATACAGCATTTACAACTCATAGCACATAGTATTTGCAATCACATGGTAATCACAATACCACCGAGTTACTAATTCAGCATTGCACAGAAAACAAAATGACCAAATACTGTACATAAAAGGAAAATTGCAAGTACGAAAAATATGCGTTCTCATAAACTCTCATCGAAATTCCGCGTGTATCGTCGATCATACGTCGGACAACAAACGCGACCGAACGTGTTACAGTCGTAACTTCCATTTTGCGAAGGCGAAAAGCACGGGAGTAAGTATGCACGTTTATAGGTGACTGGTTTATAGAAGGATAGGAGGTGGTTCATAACCCAGGTAGGCAATAGGTAGAAGCAAAGTAGCAGGAGGCTACGTTCGACCTAGAAAGCGACCTATATTTTAAGCATGCGGTTTTATCGCCAGGAATACATTAAGCGACACGACGACCTGTTCCCTAGCAGCTAGGCACGGCCGGGCAAAAACACACAAACATGCCCGATACACTGATCATTCAATGGAAATTCAGGTAGACCTTCGCAATATACATGGTAAGTTCGCGCGCTTTATGGCATACCTGCGCTACCTGTGTACGCTCGTCGCTTACGGGGGAACATTTTATCCGACAAAGGTATCGAACGACCGTGCAAGCCAACGGCTACAAGAAAACATTTGCATACAAACGAATCACCGTTCGTTTTTTGCCCACGACCACGTGGTTTTCGCGGCCAGACACGTTGCACGAATTTTAGCCTTCTTCGTCTTCGAGCCATCGTTATGTTATCGTGTCTGAAAGATCGCTTGCAGCCTGTCTGCGCAACTGGTTACCCTTTTGGGCAGGGAACGCGGTCTCAGCCGATTGTGTGGCTCTTCGATGCACTTATGGCAAAATAGGTCAAAGCTGTATACATTTATAGTTGACACTTAGTTGTAAATGGAATTGGGACCTGATATTTTAGGGGCACATCATTTAAAATTGCTGAATGTGTCAAGAATGTATTATAGGATGTTGATAATTTTGTTGAGAGTTATTTTATTATTTGTGATTATAGCTTCGCTTGGTGACCTTCGCTTGCAGGTCACTGTAATGATCATGACTGTGTAATAGTTAAATTACAGATAATTAGTAAAATTACAAGCAATGCTACAAATGTTGAAATGTTGAAAGTGACCTTCCACTTTTTATTAATAACTTAAAAGTCACAGTTAAGGTTTTGCTATTAAACAATCTCTCTGTCCGAAACAATTAGTTGTATAAATCAGATCTGTCAGATTCACTCGACCCTCCCTGTTATCCCAGCGTTTTGCAGAGATTAAACTTGAAGCTTTTTTATTACAGAAAATGGCCACTGCAGAAAGCACCGTGCACAAGAAGCGTCCATTTCCACGGATCATTTACACGAAAACCCACGGATACAATTGAGGAACGTAATTTTTGCAAACGTGTCGTGCAACAGAGACTGTTATCTTCGCGCCATCAAATCAACGAACCCAGTCGGAACCTTTGTAATCGAACAAGAGGGCTTGGAGGATGATTACAGGCGAGGACCGAACGGTTGCCTCGATTGCACCGTTGCCTAAACGACAACGACCCTCTTTGGTCAATGAATGACCATCAGCTGGTGCCGAGTAATCGGCTGTCACCTACAAACCACGAAGAACTCTCTATCGGGGCTGATCGAAACAGAATAGGTCGCGCGATTCAACGTGGATAAGCTTCGCTGAAGATCAACCCACTTGTCTGGCCAATTTTCTTGTACTCCCGAATTACCATACCGTTAGCTCGGGGCGAGCTACTACCGTAAGAGAAAATAAAATTCGTTTGAGGTACCGAACACCGGAACGAATTCGATTGTCTTCTGATTTCTCATTCGATTTCAAAGATTTGCAAACCAGTTTTTTCCTGGCGATGCAGTCCTTTTATCATAGGTAGACATTTGTTAATCACTAGGATTTTGGGGTTTAGGTTTCTAGGGATTAGTGTCAAGGTTTCACCGAATTCAGGTTTCGTTGAATTTTGGAAATTTGGGGATGTTGATATTTAGTGGATATTTAGGTGGTTAAGGATTTGAAGATACAGGGTTTTGATAATTAGGACATTTGGATATTTAGAGATTTTAGCTTTGAAAGTTTGAACCTACTCTCCCATCTCATTTTAATTACTGTGAAGTATAATTTTCAGGACTTGGCTAATTTAATTACTAAATGTCTATATGTATACATATTTTCAACGTTCACATGTATGGATATGGTATGTAGCCACATGTATGGATATACTATGTATCCACATGTATGGATATATTATGTAGCCACATGTATGAATATACTATGTATCCACATGTATGCATATACTACGTATCCACATGTATGCATAAACTAAGTATGCACATGCATACTAAACATCCAATATGTATGCTTAGTATCTACATTCTGTAAAATGATTCCAAAGTATTAGAGCTCGGAATAGAATTACCTAGAGACGTTAACAATTCCTCTGAGCGAGAAATGGTTATCGTTCGAAAGATCAAAATGCTAGACGAAGTCGTCGAAACGATGCAATCCCTGCAATGTCGTCGACAAAAATAGTCGGAACGGAATGATGGCCACTATCACACTAATGTCCGTCTAAGTATGGTTCTGTGTTCCAGGGTTGAAGGAGTCGGATCTCTGTTATTATTTTTCCTCGGACCTCTTTTAACCACCCTCGCCACGGCAGTTCGCTCTCGAGGCTGCCTCGGAGCCACGGGGTACAATGATATGTTCTACCGAACAACGACCGTCCAACCATAAGAGACGAGATAAGACAAGATGGGACATCAGGATACGGGAACCTCTGTATTAACTTCCTTCTTTTTTCTCTTGAAAATGGAACTGCTGGAAGAAACGAACACTCTCGGAAGGCTAATCGGTCTGATCTGTCGCTTTAAGATATGACGCGAGTAAGTAAAGACGAAGGATAATGTCGTACAAACTCGTAAGCGATGACGTTGCTTTCTCAAGATAAATTAACGTTGCGAAAGATAGTTATGCTGTACCGTTTCAAAAAAAACATGATTTAAAATCTGTTAATAAGTTGAATGTCACGCTCGCGATATTACTCTAACGGTAAATCAAGATGTGTCACGGTGTAATTGCTCGACAGATAAAAGCAACTGGATTCGATAGTAGAAACTGACCACTTTGTCAGATTGAAGATCGTGTAAAACGATTACCGTTCGAAGCTCTAGCATTCTTAGCTAAGAGGTGTGGGTAAAGAGCTTATGACTGATAAATGGATAAGACACGTGTGCGAGATTAAATTCGATCAATGACAGTTGCATGACGCGTATTTATAACCGCAGCTGATATAACTGATCAAACACTCGAGCAAGTGTTGGACTTTTATCCTGTCACGCATGGTGACCACAAATTAATTTCCTCAATCGATACTGCTGTAATGTATACCTTTTATTCTAAATCTTGTCTTAAATATCTCCTATGTCCATAATATTCAAGTGCAAGGACATATTTAATTGCATACTTAATAACTTCGGAGCAATGTCCGGTTCTGCTAAAATTATATGATGGAGAATGAAACCGAACTTTAATGAAACTGAAAACCTGTGAATCGTCTTCTTCGAAGATGAATATATGGTAAATAATTAGCAAGTGAATAAGTTAAGTTAGCATGTGGGTATAAAGGATCGACTGTCAACTTGCCAGACACGCACAGTATTTGAAGATCCTTGTCACTAATTATAATTTAAGAACGCGAGTCAGATTTGTCCCATTCTGGCTGTAGGAAGTGTGACTCGATATTGAAGAATCAAGAGGAATTAAAGGGCCGATTCGCAGATTTAAGATCCCCATGAACGATCAGCGACACGATAATCGGTCACGCAACCGGAGATCACAATAGCCTCGGGTGGCGGGAATAAATGAACTGGCTGTGATACGAGAAGGGTGAAAGGAGACGAGATAGGAAAAGCGACGCGTTCTACCCTCCAGTCAAAAGGGTTTATGGCGCGGACAGAAATCCCGCAGACAATGGCTGAATTAATTCCTTAAGGTCTAATCGGCCTGTAATGATCCTGATCTTAGTCGCTCGGTCCGGATGGAATTAGCTCAAGTATTCGAGGTCATCCAGATTACTGCCGTTCGTCACGTAATTAACGACGTTTTGGTCGATGATTTAAGGGTTTCGATCCGAACTAACCGACCCTTGGTCCATGACCTCCCTTTGTCGACTAGCGAGACAGGGGATGAAGATCGTTTTAGGGACTATTGCCTCAGAATTCCAGCGAATTCCGATAAAAAACAAAATCCTGTCGGTTATGCACCAATCCATTAATGGCTTCTCTGCTCTGGAATTAGTTCAATGTGGACATATATTTGGAACCAAATGCGATTATTGTCAAACCTAGAATGGGAAGTAAACAGTCAGATGGATCACTTCTTTTTGTTAGACGTGATCAGATATTTTATACAAAATGTTGTTCAATAATCTACACTATCGAGGGAGAATATATTTTTACATTCGTATATCATCCCCCTTTCTATGTATCATCTAAAACTAGTCTAAAAGTACACCTAAACTCTATGTACTTTTATTTAATCGTACATTGTAATTTTATAAAATTATCTTCATTAAATTGTGTATCGTATTTTCAAATTTTCAGTATTTTCAAATTGTATCTTTAAACGTGTACTTTAATTTTATAAAATTGTGTATGTCTAATGGTACATTCTTGAGCATGTTTTATAGCATTGCCTTGTGCGATAAGAAGAATACGTCTGGAATGGTGGAGTGGGTGCTTCATCCCTTCACAGGTGTCAGCAAGGTTTGATCGCACCACTTGTGCAGGTCCTCGAGGCAAGATCGAAGGACAGCCACTCGTCCTGCGATCACGGA
The DNA here is from genome assembly GCA_036983795.1 of Megachile lagopoda. Taxonomy (NCBI): domain Eukaryota; kingdom Metazoa; phylum Arthropoda; class Insecta; order Hymenoptera; family Megachilidae; genus Megachile; species Megachile lagopoda. The sequence continues at coordinate 8,150,993 of CM072785.1, read as the reverse complement.
ATCTCGTACCCTCGTCTCCTCGATCTTCTATAAAATACAGAACGCATTAATTAAACGGTGGCTGGTGATAGGGATGATGGCGGCACCGGTGGCGTTGCAACGTGTCGTAGCTCAAAGCGGTTTACAACCCCTGTAAATTCAAGCTGCAGGAACAATGGACGACGCCTTAAATTTTCTCGTAGGCCGTGCAGAGAATTTAAACCCGTCCGATTTCGAGCTACTCGACGTTCCAGGCGTGCGCTATCAGATCGACACGGAAAGCAATGAAACCGACTTTATTCCCTGCATTATCTTATATTGCCCTTCTATCGCCGCCGACAGAGGGTGAGACGTCGACGGTAAAACCCGGGCGAGATTGAATCATATTGACAGGATCGTTCTGTCAAACACCCTGAAGATTATGGATCTTAACTTCTCCTTGCTGTAATTATACACGTATTCAATATATCTTAGGGGTTGAAGATTTTATGAAACGTAAAAACCATAGGATATCTCCTAAAGCTTCAATACTCATGAAAGGTTCATTATTACTTCTCTTTTAAAACCTAATCATGCAAGATTTGATCACTGATCGTAGATCATGCTGTGATCCGTAACCAATGATCAATATGTTAGAATTAAATATAGTTTGAAAAATAAATATTGAGTGTTTTAGGATCATAATTAACGTATAATATTGTTCAATTACTATAATTTTGTTAACTAAACAAGATCTTCCAAAAATAAATTATAAGTTCAATCAATAATATAATCTATGATGAGTTAGAGCAGACAGTACAATCAGTGTTCAATGAAAATAAACGACTTCTCAAAATCACGTTTGAAGCACACTTTCGGAGTCATAAAATAAAACCCTGAATCCGAAGCAATTGAAGCGGTGGTTCAAAAGTCGAATTCCTGAAATCGAAGGGTGCGTATAGAGTCGATTCAAAGCGACAATAAAACGTGATCTTGACGAGGTAATCTCAATTCGGACTCGCCTATGGAGGCTAAGCAGAAGAAAAGAGTGGACCCCTGGCGAAGACGCGAGAAGAACGCGTAACACGCACCAGGGGATATTTCCGACAACCCCTGCGAAGGGTGGCAAGTCACGGCCATCCGGTCGGAGGGGTTTTAGCCATCTCGAAGAAAGGACCGATCCCCCGAGGCCGATGGATGGAACCGCATTTCGTGTAAGCGGAACTCCTTCACGGCCACTTGAAGTTACGAAACAACGACGAACCCTTAAAAGTTAAACCACCTTCGTGAGGAAATTCGCACCCCTTCGAGGTGCCAACCGGGACCGACTAATCAACTGTGATTGTACGCACGGCTTCTGGAAATTGTTATTTTTTTGATGTTATTAGCGAGTGATTTACGGATTTGGGAGTTTGACATTTTTTTATGTTGCGATTGTGGACTTTTGGACGCCTTTACGCTTTGGGTACTTGGGAGGTATTGGGATATTTGGAACTTGGGGTATTCGGAATTTGGAGTAATTGGAACTTGGGACATTTACGTTGGGTACTTGGGACTTGAGGTATTGGAAATTAAGGTATTTAGAACTTGGAGTATTTGGGACTTGAAGTAATTGGAACTTGGGATATTGGGAAATGAGATATTTGGAACTTGGGACATTTGTTACGTTGGATACTCGGGACTTGAGGTATTGGGAATTGAGATATTTAGAACTTGGAGCATTTGGAACTTAGGGTATTTGATTCTTTGGATATTGGAAATTGAGGTATTTGGGACTTGAAGTAATTGGTACTTGGACTATTTGGAACTTGGTGTATTTGGAATTTGGAGTATTTGGAACTTGAGACACTTGTTACGTTGGGTATAGGAAATTGAGATATTTGGAACTTGAATATATGAGACTTAAGATGTTTAACGTGAGGTAGTTAGAACTTGTGATACTGAAAATTGGGGTATTCGAACAAGTATTTCAGACTTGAGTATGTGGGACTTGGAGTATTTGGAACATTGTAAAATTATAACTTTGAATATTTCAGAATAAATTCTTAAAAATTGTTAAGCAACTAAATACACCACCGTAACCCCATCTTATTTTAAAGTTAAAACTATTAATACTTGCATTTTCAGTAAAGTCGTTCATTCGCTAAAATCCACGAAAAGTGGAGAATGTGTTTAATAAAAGCAATTGACCGGTAAATATCATAAATTAGCATAAATATCCGAATCGTTGCGCACGTTCCAAAATAATACCCGTCCGTGTGAAATTAGAATATTTGCACGTTTACATGAGCCGCATAATTGTCAAAATATCTATGTGGTGCTTTTACTTCTCCAATTAGAGTAAACCATAATGCGAATCCGTGTTCAGCGAGCCACCCAAATCGACTCTAATCACGTCAATCCGTGTCGACTGCATTAATTTACGTTCGAGCAGGTTCAGTGAACTACAGCTGCTCGCATTAGCGGATCGTAATTATAATAATCAAACCGCGAACGTTTTCGTGTTGGTTCCAGTCGAACGCTCCTCAGGGGAAATCCGAATTTTCGAGCGTGGAAACCGTGGTAGCAGGATGATCCTTGGAGGCGACAGGATTTTCGTTATCCGAAGAACGACGCGGAACAACGTAACAATGGTGGCCAGTAGCGTGAGCCGGTCCCTTCTTTTTTCCGCGCGTCTGCGCGCGTCACGACAAAAGCAACAAATCTCTTCTTTTGGGGAAAACAAAGAGGCTGGATATGAACCGTGCGCCACGTTCACCCGTGGGCTCATTGTTCCATGGTCGCGGCACGACAATTCAGAAATTGTACTTTCTACGAAAAATAAAAAATAAAACTGGAAAGAAATAGGAAAACAAAACGGAGAGGGAAAAAAAGAAGTATTAAAGAGCGAACGATGAAAATAGCTCACCTGAAAAAAACGATGAAGAATATTACGGGATACCGCAAGTGTAGGCGTAATTACCTGCTGTTTAAAGAGTCTGGCCACCGACTGGAAAAGCGAGAACCCTCAAACCGTGACGTTTGTTATCGGAATGACAACAACGGTAGACGAGAAGGGACAACGCGAATCAACGACAATGCCGTCGCAAAACTCACCCCCATCTTTTCCACGCGTCTGTGCAACGCGACAAAAGCGTCGGTCCCCTTCTTCACGGCCGCAAAGTGTGCAGAGGAGAATCATTCCCTCTGTCTGGCCGTGTCTCGCTTCGACTTGACGCGAATTGCTGGCCGTCGACGTAACAATTTCGCTCTATGATAAACGGCCCTTTGTATCACGCGGTGATAAGCCAAACTGCTGTCTGCTAATAACTATCGCGGCACCGCCACACGCAAACTAGATTTAGTCGCCTGGCAACGTTTTCCTATTTTCAAGTCTGGTCACTTCCTAATATTTCATTGCTATTACTACCATATGTTACCGTTATTATTATTCAGTATTATATTATGTACTTAAATTGTTATGAAGCAAGATTTCATTTGTTGCGATCATTCCTTTAAAAATGTCAAAGTTTGGAAAGCAAAAGTTGACGGGGAAGACAAAATCGCATCGTTTGCTTTGGACGTAAAATTGCTGATTATACTGCGCCGACAAACAAGCTTTTCCCTTCGTTAATTCGTTGCCTCTCACGGAATTCGGTATTCGGTAAGCAGGTTTCCCGGATTTCTTTTCCCGACGGACAGAAATTAGCCGACCCGTTGGCCGAAACTGGTTACACGGTTGAACCAGTCGACACAGGGAACGTCCGTTGAAAAGGACGGCAAACGATGAGAGGCGCGAGCTTTCGTTTGTCGCGTTCACGAACGTTTGCTCGTCCCAGCCGTAATTGCGGGGCAAAAATTCGCGAAAAGGAAAACGTGTTTGCCCGGACGTACGTTTCGAGAGCGGCCGTAAAATCGTCGCACCGACCGAATGCAATCACGTTGGATTAAACGTTGATACGTTCCAGCTACGAGCCAAATTTTCCCTCTCTCTCCCGCTGACATTCTCTTTTTCTCCGTTTCCTGTTCCTTCTTGTACGTTGCGGCATATCTAACGCGGTATACCGGCGAATTGGGTCAACGGGGATCGCGCGATTTTACGGGTCGTCGACGTTTAAGCAGCGATTCGATCGCGAACGAGACTTTGGATTGGATATCAGAGAAATTAGGAAGCTAGCCATAGAATCACTCTATCGATACGTTCGCAAGCTCGTTAAGATTGAAATCCAGCACCCCGCAACGGTCGATCTTCTTCACGGTATTGTGTACACGCGAACGAATTTATGGAACTTTTGGCGTGAATTAACTCACGTGGTTGATTCACCCTGGGAATAGACGGAGAAATTGTTCTCCGTCTGAAGTTGCCTCGTTACGTAAAATCCTTTGGGATAATGCCGAGGAAATCGAGTTACGATTCGAACAAAGAGTATACTTCAATTCTAAGAGCGCACCTGGTGCTTGGAAACGTAAAACGTGTGTGAAATGTTCGCTCTAAAATGAAGTGAATACGTGCACTATTTTATCGTGTTTTTGGAAGATATTCAGAATCGTAATCTCCGGGTTATCTCCATAAATGTTAGCGAAAAATCTCGAGTTTAACTTTTAATCGCAATTGTTAGAAGATGTCTCCAGAACATATAACATGTGTATAACACATGTGTATATGGAGGTATACGTCGCTGACTTCGATGGACTCTTATATGAAAGCATATAAGAAATTAAATAAGTGAACAATTACTTTGCCAAGACAGAATATAAAAAGTTTTAAACTCCTTAGTTAAGACCTCCCATGATAAATTCTTGGTATCTATAGAGCAACTCTAAAAAGTTCCTCAAGAAAGAATGTCTAAGTCCCAGAGTCTAGATAGCGAGCAGAAATTGCAAGAAGCACTGAAAATAACCCCGTGTCTAAAATCCGTGTGTCAGCGACTTTGTGGACAGATCCTTCTACAGAGAAGCATACATCAAGATGTCTCGGTACAAGAGGGACAATTTGTAAGTCTCAGAGTGCAGATAACAAGTGAAACATTTTTGAAAACAGTTCAGACTAACGTGCGTCGTCGACTATCAAGAATTTTGGTATAGAGTAGAATTTTAGAGCAAACTTCCTAAGTTCGTCATTATCAATCATTGCTAAATACCCGATTAGCACTGAACAAAGGAGCACCTGCGAAGTCGCCGATTATATAATTTGCATAAAGATTGTCAGCGCGGAAGATGGAAACAGTGAAATCGGCTCTTTGTTTCTACAGGGTCGGTCTCCCCTCTAATGCCGTTACGACGTTTCCCATCGAAATCAAATGTTCCCCGCGATCGAGAGTCGGATGATGCAAGATGAAAGACGAGGGGTAAGGGCTGGGAGTCTGTCAGAAAAGGCGGAAGAGGGAGAGGGGGATGGCTAAAGCAGGTATAGGTAATGTACCAAAATTGCTTTACCGCCGGTCCATTTACGGAGATGAAAAGCACTCTCTGCCAAGTACACCGGTGGCTCCATCCAGGGTTCACGACAGCCCAGAAGCGTCGTATCCCGTCTCTGCCCTTCTGATGTTGGGTACTGGCGACGTCCAACCCCTCTCAATTTCAGTTTGAAGCCAACCCTTTCACCAATTTGCCGACATTGCCCGCTAGAACTTTCAGTCTAGCATTGTCGCTGACGTCGATACTGTAACTCCTCTTCAATCAAGCTAATCACAAACAAATGTGACCACGTTGCTCCTCGGACGTTTGTACAATTAATTCTGGAACGTACGAGCAGATTTTCTGCTACGTTCTGCTATAATCACCTTGCTTATGCGACCCTTTTACTTAGGCTGATCCATCATTTACGAATCACTAAGACTGATGGTACTGATTGATTGTTTCATACGCGAGAAACTTTCAAAAATTATTCTCTAGTTCTTAACTGTCACATTGAATAAATTGAAAATTTCATTAGATGTTTCTATTTGGAATAAATATATTTTATTTGGAATAGTTACATCTATTATCCGTAGCGAATATTTCTAAATGGATGCCCAAATAGAAATTTGTCATGATGAAAGTGCAAGCATCATGACGTGTCAACAAAGTGTAAAAGGGATTTATGTACGATTTAAGAAATCAAATACAACGAAATTTCTCTCTCTTGACGACACATAGGAGATCCATAAATTAGGTGCCCGATGTGATCCTTAAACAATGATTTCGTTGGCATTTAAATAATGCTCGTCCGCCAAGCGAGCGGAGGGTGATCCGTGGGATCAGGTGCGCTAAAGAAAACTACCGGCAGAAATGGATTGGACCGAATTCCGGAGGGCCCCGAGGTCGATTAGGGTGAAGCCAAACGGGAGATACGAGAGATTTCTCGAGGAAAAGCGAACGGTGCCATCGACGTCGATTTACCCAAACGTCCATTCTCTTTCTCGCTCATTTTCCTCCACTTTCTTCTTCCTCTGCATCTATTTACTATTTGGAAACAACCATTGACATTCTATTTAATGTACTATAATGTACTCCATGTACTGTTAGCTTTAGAATTTCTGGTCTCTTGGATTTTGGAAGTTTGGAAAGTTCAAAGATTCTTAAAAAAAGTGGGAAATTAAAAAATTTCGAAATAAATCACTTGAAAGTTTTATAAAATATGATAAATCCAACAATGAAAAATATCGGTACCCCCTCGATGCCGAACACGCGCTTGTCTAACGATGAAATTACCCCTGGAGCGAAAAAAAATCCAAACAACCCAGAAATTGTGGTACCAAGATACCCGCCATTTGCATCGCTGTAATTTGCGGGCTTTTAGACGAAAAACGGCGGCAATTTAGGTTGAACGATTTGTAAGTGTCGACAAAAAAAAAAGAATGGCAGTTGTTAATCGATGCGAAAACGATCCGAAAAGCGCATTTCAGAGGTTTGCCGGTCGAAATAGTAGGACACGCCGTAAACAGGCAGTTTCACTCAACAGATTTGTATGTGTAACGTTTTTTCCTTCTCTTTTTGTTGGTGAAAATAATGGATGTTGAAATTGACAGGTGTCCAATCGTATTTCCATCAGTAACCGCTATTTCGGTGTCTTTATCGTCATCATGGGTGTTGCGTTTCAATTCTCCTTTTCCCACTGTTTTTCCGTGTGTTTCTTTTTTTTTACACGAGCGAAACGCGTTAAAAAAATAAACAAGAGTATCCATTCGCCGTGGAAATTTTTCATCGACGAGATCATTTATTTATTAGGGCTTTTAATTCGATCGAAAGTTTTTATTCGCGGTAATCGAGGATCGATACTCGACAACGTAGGCTCCTCCATCCGTATATTCCCGTGAGTCCTTGATCCTGTCGACGCTCGACAACAGTTTCGGAGCACCACTATAACTGATGGACTTTTTATTTAATTACGCGCCGCGTACGCATCTGTGTACTCCTCCTTGTTGGCTCGATGCCTGAAAAGTATCGGTGCCATGGGGATTCGCCCTTACGTGTTGTTGCCGCCTAATCGGACGTGAGACAATCGACAACTTTGCTCAGCCTCTTTTTTTCCCTCCCTTCAGTCAAGTTAAAGGGAAGATGAAGGCATCATTTGTTCATCTATATTTATCATCACGAATGAAGGAGAATATGTACTTGTTCCTTCTAATCAATTATACCACATACTGTATCATTTGTACGAACTTATAGTTTGACTCCTTAAACAAGTACTGAAAATACATACCGAACTTTGAAAGTTGTTAAACTTTATCTTTCATAAATACGAAATTATTTCTATATATTTCGTTCGAAAGGAGCTATTAATAATTGCGCATGTACATATGTTACTGTACACATATGTACTATTCAGTTGATAAAAATTTTGAAATTACATTAAGTTATCTGTAGAGTAAAAATGATCTATTTTTAACAGAAATGATTTGCAAGGTGACATTAAATATATTAATATAAACTAGTATATTAATATATTCATGAATTGTCAATTACAAATTGGATTTGGTTAACGATTAATTGCATTTCTGGCGATTCTTTGCTGTTTGTAGAATTGCTATTTACAATGTTCAATGGCGAAGCGTTTCTAAATGAACAAATAATCCCTGCGCCCTTCGACCCTTGATACCAGCGGGTATAACAGAAACGATCGGTGTTATTCCGTGAAATTCAGCGTCGACTCGAATATATCGATGGCAGCCAACCGACCGCAGACCATCAAATTTAATTTCATAAATGGCTATCGTTGGTAACCAGCGTGGTCGTGTTTGGTAGTAAGCGGTTACATGCAAACAATCCCGTCGAACTATTTGCTCGCATTCTTTCGCTAGCCGAATCGTGATCGATGGATTTTCATTTTTCACGTCCGAACGTCCCCACATCAAATATTTGCTCGGAAATTTAACGTACGGATAATGGAACATCGAAAGATATTTCTAATTTGCAAATTGTCTCTATCGGAGTTTCATTGCGGTTATCGTTATGTTCCATCAATGCTCTAACCAAAATTCTGGGGATCTGGAAAATAAACTGGGGATTTCAGTATTTGGGGTTTTGCATGTTTGGGAAGTTAAATTTGGAAATTCGGAATTGCAAGTTCGAGGTGGTGCAAAGTTAGGGGGTCGGTAATTTGAGAAGTTGGAAATTTGGAGATTTGGAAATTTGAGAAGTTGGAAATTTGTGAGAGCTGGAAATTTGGAGAGTTGAAAATTTGAGAAATTGGTAATTTGTGACAGTTGGAAATTTGGAGCTTTGGAAACTTGAGAAGTTGGCAATTTGTGAGAGGTGGAAATTTGACAAGTTGACAATTTGTGAGAGTTGGAAATTTGGCAAGTTAACAATTTGTGAGAGGTGGAAATTTGAGGGGTTGGTGATTTGAGAATTTGAAAATCGAGGAAAATGGAAACTTAAGAATTAAAAAATTTGAAGGATCAGAAATTTAGAAATAAGAATTGGTCTTTCATAATTTGATAATTTTAGAATTTCGAATTTTAGGAACTTGGGAATTCTGAAATGTACAGACTTGTGAAATTCTGGAAATTTAAAGATTTGAGAACTTAGAAATTTGAAAATTTTAAGTTCTGACATTTCATCCACTACCATAAAAAATGACTAATGTAATCTTCCAAGAGTACTTTATTAAAAATGTTGAGAATATCCGTAATTATGATAAGTTGATCATGTGTTCAGTATTTGCAGTAGGACACAAGAATTGGAAACTGATCGATGTCGATGATCCGCTTGTGATTTCAAAGCGGATCCATTCGCTTCTGTTGCCTGCATAATTAAGCCTTCGTGTTGGACGCGCGTTTATTGTCGATTTACAACCGACTGTGCAACGTTTTTGTTCGAATGCAAGGTAAAATAAATATTTGAGCTCGTTCGGGAATCGGGTACACGGTTACGATCTGGTTTGTATTTATCGTATTGCATTGGATGCACTTTTGTTCGTGAATTTTGCACGTTGACCGGTGTAAGATTACTTTGGCCAGGAAACAAGGGTTTTACAATACGAGTGTACCGTTTGTGACTACCATCTAGTGAATATTTATCGACCGTTAATTAATCTTCTGATCCGATTAAACGCATTACAATAACAATGAACACGTTGCAATCGCATTAAAAATTGTATTCAATTAACGTTGTGCACATTTCTAAAAGGAAAACGAAACGATGTTCGATATCTTGTTAGAAAAATAGCTGGATGAAGCTCGATAATTTTAGTTACAAAGCCATCCCTTTTTCCCTCGTAATTTTCTGCTGCTCGATTCTCCGTTAATTCGCGTTAGTTTCTCAGCTTTATACGTAACTTACTGTTTTTGTTTCGCCCACCTGTTTGGCAAGAGATTCATCCTTTATGAGCTGACGTAGAATATCGACGTGTACGAGCCTCATAGTTTTTGCACTTTGAGAAAAACAAATAAAAGGAAGGTTGGTGAATGGTCTCATTAAAGGAAAATGCTACCGGGAAACTCTTTCCGAGGGACGAGCACGGGACAGAGCCTATTTACCGATTTATTTTTAGAAAAACGCTCGACGCTGTCCAGCCTAGGCAAAAGCTTCTAAACTCGGTTTAATGCTTGATAAGTCAAACGAAAAGCGGCAATTTTCATCGGTACCATTATATGGAAGTGCTTTTCACCGGTCAATCGAGAAATTGCTTTATTCGTTTACACCCGGTCACCTTTTCAACGTCGCGCGATAGACATTTCTGGTTCATTCAAATAATCACCGAGGGAGAGATCGAACATTGCACAATTATCGCTTCATTACGAATTCTAATTATTCTGGACGTTGAAATCGTACATATGTTCGTATCTCTGAAACATGTTCAGAAATTTAGAAGTTTTCAGATTCACAGGTCTGATTTGGTACTTTGAAAATTTGGAATCTTTAGGAAATGATTCAGAAATTCAAGAATGTGAAATTCATTTTAACAATGAGAGTGAGGATTTGACAATGTTCGAATCTGGAGATTTAGAACGTTGAAAAGGAGAAAATTGATCAACCACACATTTGCAACTAGAAAAATTAGGAAAGTAAAATTCCGAAATATCGTAAATAATTAACAATCACCGCCGTAGGTGCTTACACACTCCAATCATAAATACAGCCCTTTACAGACATTCCGCTTTCTAGGGGAGGTTTGCGAAGGGGTGCGGAGTCCGTTACCGACAGCTGATCACCGGCTATGAAATTTAATTTCATAAATGGCAATCGGCGGTACACGGATTGATAGCCTGTTTGCTCGTACATGATGTGCACAAACAATGACGGTAACGTAATACGCATTACCTGCGGCTATCACGGGTCGTTCGAGTCCGCGAGATCGAAACGATCGCCGTTTGAACGACTCGTCTTCTCCATCGGTCGATAATTACTTACTCGCGGCAATTAGGTAATGGACGGGAGGAAAGAGCAAGGGAGAAAATGGTCGACCGCGATCAATCGTCGCGACAAACGAATCCGTGCTGGCCATGGCGATCGCCTACGTGTCTGGCATTTTTATTCATCGCACCACGGGAAAAGCCGCGACTACCTCTCGGTTTTTCCCCGACGACGCACGCAAACCTCGTAAAACGAATAAAAGCGAGACCCGCCCATGCGTACTATCGAATGAACCGAATTCTTTTACGTCCCAGCGAACCCGGGGATCCTACTCGCTAAAGGCAGAACGTAGATTTTCGGTAGGATACGGCAGCAAGAAAAAGCCTCTTCCTTTATGCTCTGCAACTTTCTGGAAGAGAATTATGTAAAACGTTATCATTTTATTTCGACTCGTTCCCCGGTGATGTAAAGGCTGGTCCGCCGACTCTGATCGCAACCCAAGCTTTCTTGAGAGTTACCTTACGTTCAATTATGTTTACTTGAGTATTTACGAACAGTAGAAAATTGGTTAATGTATTATTCCAAAGGGTAATGATTAACCTGATGAAGCTCGGTCTGAAATTGAAATATGATTATGTTAATAATTGCAGCTAACATTGGGGTAAGTCACCCTAATTATTTTTTGCATGGTATAAAAGACGTAGAACGAAAATTGAGAGTGAAATCCCCAAGTGTCCATAAACATAAGATCCTCAATTACCTAATTCCTAGTTTGTATATTTAAAAATGTGGCAATCTAGAACAAACCTTCCGATACGTCTCGGTTTTTGGGAAAACTTGTAAAAAATAATGAACCTGCCAAGAAAAGTAGAATACCCCTATGAGTAGCCAGGAGCGATGTTGAAAAATAAGATACAGGATGAAAAACGATAGATGTGCTGCGCGTCTGGTGAAGCGTTGTGGGGATCAGGATACGAATGGTAATTTCAATCTGTAAGGATTATCCGGATAACCGAGGTAATCGATATTTATATCGAAGTCAGGGCGTGGGATGTAGCGGAGAAAGGATCGACCGACAGAAGTGGCGTTCGAGAAACGGTCTTAAGCCATGGATATTGTGATTCCTGAACCTTTGCGGAAGTACTTAATGCTCTGGGTATATTGTTAGCCCTCTTCTAGCTATTTTGTTGGCAGATTTTTCGAGCATGTTCAATCGTAATATTACGGGCTACTTAGGTAAAGTTATTGGGTATAGACAATCGATGATTACGAACATTTCTTTCCTGTTTATTTCTTTTTTCTTTTTCACGAAGTTAAATGAAACGTCAAAACGTGGTTCCGTTAGGTACACCATCTTTCGATTTACCATCATGCTACCGCTTCACTCGATAGACATTCTTATTTTGTTTGTATAGCCTACGCCTCGCGGAACCATTGTTTGCTTGGTTACGCGATATTTGCACAGAATCATGGACTCCAATTATATGGGGAGGAGAAAGAACGAAATACGTGGTAGAACGTTGGGGTCACGAATGCCCGGGGGCTTGTTATTTCACTGAAAACCGTTATATCTCAAGATCTTCGGTCGTTAGAGGAGCCTGTAAGATTACCTCCCCGAAAACTTTGAAACAATATTTGTGAAACCGTGAACGCTTAATAGACGGCTAAATTATCCTAACTGATTACCACCCGGACAAACGCATTTCCGGGAACATCATTCATTTGCATTTGTTAATTTATTTCGCTCTTCCGCAACTTGATTACCACACGGAAAATAACTGTATCTAGAACGACACGCTACATATAATTTTAATTATTAATCATACGAGTGTTTAATTTGCCGTGTCAGATTATTAAAGCAATTTCCGTGGAATTTTGAATTTCCTTTTTGATTAAATTACATTTGTCGAATCAATGTTAATCAATTGTTCCGTGCACGATAGCTTTGTGTGATTTTGTTCCTCGACAAACTAGTTATTGAAAATTGCCGTGTTTAGTGCTGCACGCTATGACCTAATCATAAAATAGTGAACCTGTATCGTAAAATGATAATTGCTATCATAAAACGGTGAAAAGTATTTGAGCACAAGGTTGTACAATACAAATTGTACATTTCTACAAGTTTATATTATTTACAAATTTTTCAAGTTTTCAAATTCTTCACATTTATACATTAAAAATTCCCAAATTTCTAGAACATAAAATCTCAAGATCAAAGATTATGGTTCCAAATTTTTGAGATCACAAATTCCTCAAGTTCTACATTCATAGATCTCCATACTCCAAATTCCTGAAATTCTGAGGTCTCTAAATTTTTGACTGATCTAAAATATTTACGTCCTCAAAGATCCATGAAAATGAAAAAGCGAAATTTCCTCCTTGCCATATCTTACGATTTGACTGTACAGAATTATCCCGTAAAATTCGGTCGAATCGGAGGACGTCGATGAGGAACGACATGCCGATCATCCCCTGGAGAGCAGGGATCGCAGGTAACCGGGTAAGACGAACGCCTGCGAGCAATAGGGAAAACAAAAGAGCTCGGTGACTTTACGATCGCGGTGGTTCGAACGTAAAAATCTATCAACAGACCCTTCTGTATAACAGGGGATGAAGTGGCGGACGCAGAAGGGGCAAAAGGCAGCCGCGGGCGAGACAGCACAGCCACCCCTCCGCAACAAGCGGTATTGACGAAATTGATTGCGGAGGGTGTATAACCGAGCTCCGCTCTCCTGCAGGGTGGCGCTACCCGTGGGTGTTCGGGGCAAGAACCGAGAGGGTGGCGTGCTCCGTTCGCCCCCGTGGCTCCTCTCTCCGCCGCTAAAACGCAAAAGGGTGAGAAAACATTGTTACTAGCAGTTACTCTTGCGCTCCCTCTACCGCCCCTAACCCTCCCCTCTGCCGATCCCCTACCCTTTAGACAGCGCTCCCGTGCCGTGCACGTGTTACACAGCCCCCGGGGATGAGCGGGAGAATCGAACGGATGTAGGAATCACGAGAAGAGACGACGGAGGACGAGTGAAAGCCTCAAGGGCACCGACTAGATCACAAGTCAGACGGCTCGTTTCTTTCTCACCCCCTCTTACGACCCCCACGTCCTCTTCGCACTCTCTCTTTCGCTGTCGGGTCTTAAGTCGACCCTGTTGCCCGAGCATTCTGCGTGATCGTTAAAAGACGCCGTTACAACCGAGCTACCGTTTATCCACTTGGAATGGTAATCAGTTTTAATTGATTCCTCGGATCAGTTTTAATCGATGCTCGGGTAATGTCGATGGTAAATGGTCGGATGATAATTTCGAATGATTCTGTGCATTTTAAATTAAGGTAGAATTATTTTTTGACAGAGTAGGGTAAATGATACCGGGAGATGGTAAATAGTATCGAATGGGTCTTACAATTTATTTACGTGATTTGTTCTTGAAGACAAAGTGACATACACACTATGTAAATATATGAGTGTGATATAGACTTATAGATTTCTCTTTACATATATGAAAAATATACTAGTTAGAGCAAACCACCCTGAACGTATCTTACGAATCCACATCTGAATGATCTAAAAATGTTATGCAAAAAGCTGCATATAAAGAATAAATTTCAATTTCCACTTTTTCTACTTTGACTCGATCAAATAATATCCTATTAAACCTCCCGTTTCAGATTCGGTTAATCTAAATTCGAATCACTTCTTCAGTTTTAATTCGCAATGGAAAATTCTGAAAACAGAGATTGAACTCTTAATTTAGGAAACGGGATAATTGATTATTTCCGATCATCGCTGAAGCTCGAAAACGCGAAAACGGTTTTTAATTTCGCACGTTCTAGCGTCCACGGATATATTCGATTTTCGCGAGAGTATTTGCAATTGTTTCGTTCCGATAAACCGGACAGCGGAGCCACGTTTGTATTCCAAACAACGTCATCGCGCTCGCACGAATTAGCGTGCTGCATCATTAATGCGCAATAACCGAAAAATAAGGCGTGCACAATGGATTCGCGGAAGTTCGTGGCCCCGGCCACCTTCAATTACCGTGAAATCACGTTTTTCCGTTGCTTAATCGGCCGGATCGATGCAATTAGGTCGCGGATACCGGTGACCCATTAAATTTCCGATATACAGCCGGAAAACGCTCGGTTTAATTCATTTCGGCGGTGACCTATCGTCGAGAATTGACCTTTCGCTAGATCTATTTGGAACACACCGGTGTCTGCCTTTCAACCCTCGCCGGATTGTTGGGTCAACCGTGACCCACGCTAACTCTTTTCAAATTTCGACTGTGTTCTATGTCGTACTGCTACACAGGGTGTACTCTCTATTGTGGACCATCATTTTTTCAGTCAAAAAATATTTCAGTCAAAAATTTGTTTCTAATGTAATATATCAAGATGACCAATAACTTCATTTATCTAATAAAGTTATAAGTTTGACAGCCTATTATTTGCAATTTGATTTGAATGAAATCATTTCTATTATCCAAACCTAAATCTTTTGATTTAAAGTCGTCTCAAGGTCATATTTTTAGCAGGTCATTGACATCAGCTACGAAGTCAGAAATTTGTGGAGCCATTTATAAAAATGATTAATTAAAATAAAATTCAAAAATATAAGTCGAAAAAGTTTTGTTCAAAATATTTGTTGATTTGATAAATGGTGAGTGATAAAGAAATTAACGTTATATCAACGTGATAAAAAGTATTGTTCACGTTACAAAAATTGCGAAGTACAGTTAATTAACTGCTATTTTTCTCTTACCGTCTCGGAAATGAAGAACGCGTTAAAAATAGACGGCCAATGATCCTTCGTCAAAAGGCAACCAAGGGATCGGTATTATTTGTCAACGGGTGGCAATCTCGCTCAGCGACAGAATCACGCTACAGAATCATTATCGACGTAAACTTCTCGAAGGGGAAAGAAAAGGGAGACAAATTTCTCGAGCATTCCATCTCTCCGTCTCAGCTTCCTAATCTTCTGTCTCCTTGGGAAACGAAATTCGAGGGAGGATTCCCTGTGGCGTTAATAAAAATTCTAGGGTGGAAAATTACGTGACGCGATCAAACCTCGACCTAACATTTCCGCTTCGTAGTAATGTCAATTAACCTTGACTCTCAGTTACCACATGTTGACGTTATTTACCACTGATAAATAATTAATCCCTTGACTAACTTCATAGAGTTCGAATTATTAAGCCAGTCAATTGAGCTGTGCGTTTATAACGAAAGTTGAACAATTCCATTTATTTCTAGGAACGATTTCCCATATTTTTTAAAATCTACTCGTGCAAGTAGCAAATTAAACTCCTGTAAAAAATAGTTACCCCACTTTTGTAAATGGCTTAATTAATTCATCATGGTTTGTATTATTCAACTGATATAAATCTGTTTATATTTACATCAAATTTTGTACATAAATATAAAAGAAAACCGTAAAAGGGCAACAAATTAGCAACAATGTAACTGAGTTAGTAATGTAATTGTTATAAAGGATTAAGGTTCTAATGGTTGCTCCGATTTTACTCCAAACCGGATTAAAAAGAGGCCAGATTGGAGATATTTAATCCCAGAAGTAGAAAGGTTCGTAACATATTGTGGCATCGGTGAACGTATCGTCAAAGATCGTTCATCCCCATGCAAATCGGTTCTGCCGTCACGATTTGCCTTCAAAGCACGGGTTAAAACTACCCCCCGTCGCGGAATCCAGCTCGTCCTGGAACAGGAAACACAGTCGGTCTACAAGACCAAAGTCTCGGTCACGGATATTGACATTTCATTAAACGAGATTCCTGAGGAGCGTGTGTACGTATACGTACGTTCAATTTCCGGTTGCTTGCGAAGCGAAACTGAAACTTGTCAAAATGTATGTTGTATAGTTTGGAACGCCTGCGTCTTTGTCTACCGGCGTTTCTACAACACATCCTGTGCATCTTTCACGGTAACGTCGATGCAATTTTGATGAGGCAACACGATCTCCGATTTTCTTCCTGGCTCCTTTGAATCGCTGATCAACCTGACTCTGTTATTCCATTTGAACCTACCGAGATCTATTATTGCTCGCCCGCTTTAAGCCGCAATTTTTCTGCGAAAAATAGTCACCTGAATTTTTGATGAATGATAGAATTCTATGCAATTCCTGGATATTGTATTATTCTACTTATGATCAACTTTTGAAGGGATACGTTGGTAATAGCGAATTCTTGCTGGTTTTACAGAGTATCTTTAGGATTAATAATGTGGTTCAATGTTATGTTGAAACACATCTTCATACGTTGCATAACTACGTGTTGTGTATGTATGTCTTAGTTCATGTGTTGTATATCCACGTGTTACACAATCGGTGTTGCATAATCGGTGCATTGCATATACGACTCGTTCCATAGTCAACGCTTTGCATAGTCGATACGTTCAATAGTCCACGCGTTGCATATTCGACGCGTTCCATAGTCAACGCGTTCAACAGTCGGTGCGTTGCATAGTCAGCGCGTTGCATAGTCGATGCGTTACATACTCGATGCGTTACATATTCGACTCGTTCCATAGTCGACACGTTCCATAGTCAACGCGTTGCATAGTTGACACGTTCAATAGTCAACGTATTGCATAGTCGGTGCGTTGCATATTCGACTCGTTCCATAGTCAACGCGTTACATATTCGACGCGTTCCATAGTCAACATATTGCATTGGCCACGTACTGCATAGTCAACGCATTACATAGTCAACGTGATGTACCTTTATCGTATTATCGCCTTGTACAGTCGAGCAGGTTCCACAAATTTTCCCCTCTCACAATCCCATCTATGACAATATAAGTCTACTACACTTAAAACCTCCCACATATTTAAAAAAAATTCCTAAATTTGCCAATAACCATAACAGTACAAAAGATCTTAAAATTCATAAATTCCATAAATAGGACCACCAAAGCGTTAATCACAATAGTTTAAAAATACCGTCTGTACGAAATGAAGTTTTCAAAATGAAGTGATTACCGCTACTTAGAAGTATATCATTTTTCAATGGCGAGGATGATTTAAGAGACGTAAGATTGAACGCTACGTTCTCGACAGTCTCAATGAACGTACTAGACATCTTTCTCGCAACGTTTCTAACATAAGATCGACCGTTGTAAGTTCGAGTTGTGGGCACCGCATTAAATACGGCCTCTGCCTTCTTATATTTATGACTCGCGATCTATACGTCTGTCTGGGAAGCATGGACCGGCTGGATAGCTCCGAGTACGATGTTCATGTTGAAAAATCTAGTGAATAAGTAGATGCTAAGCAGTTTCTCGAACTAACTTTAAATGGGGAGCGCCACGTGAAATATTTGTGTAGTACAACGAAATTTATGTCGAAGAGGTGGGGTACGTATATTTAAAAACTTTTCATCAAAAAGTGTTTTACATTGCTCGAACGTTTCGTAACGTTCTCGATCTCTGCGTTTCCCACTTGAAGAACATTTTATACCGCAGCTACTGTATAATTTATTGCCGGATTTGCTTAATCACCGCTCTGTAATTGATTTTCAAACTTCTACCCTGTATTTCCTATACTGTTTTTACAACTTCGTTTACAGTACAAAAAGGGGCTGATTTTAAAATAATTATTTCACTTCGAAATTATTAATTCGGTTGTAAAGAACGAAAGATGAAACTGTACATAATTTACGATGAATAAAATAAATACTCTTTGCATTGTATTCTTTCAGAACATGTATAGTACAATTCAGAGTTCCATAAATTGCAATCAGAATAAGGAACTTACAAATGTTATTTTAATAAATGTTAATTTATGTATTTTAAATAAAATTCACCTGTATAAAGATTGACTGTTCGAAGATAAAAACGGAAGTTCTGCAACAAGTGGATACTTTTACCGGAAGTCACGAACAAAGAAGCATTTACTTGACTACTTAAACGCCGCGTGACAAAGTATTCCTTCGTAAAAATTATTTTTCGCGACAGCATCAATATCGAGTGTTTCCAGTCGAGCTATTGACCGTCCATCCGTAGAAGCTGTTTCCCATCTCCTCCATTATCAATCGACAGAGAGTTTTCACGTTTAATATTCCGTAAGTAGTTCGCTGGTACTTATCGAGAATCATTGGAATCGCGCGACTGCCGGTAATGCGAAATATCAAGCTCCGTTTATAAGCCGCTTTGCTTGGCCCTCCGTTAACAGAGGGAAAAACTTGTTCAAAAGGCGAGTAACAATAATGCAGCCGGTGTTCGAAGGAAACGCGCGAGAGAGAACAGCTAAGTTCGTGGCGGCGTCGCGGCGGAAAACCCTTGAGAATTCGAAGCGCTGAACCCGGTCTCGATATCAGACGTATACGTGTATTTGTACAGCATTAAAACTTCAAACCCGCCGTCGGCCCTCAGTTTTAAGCCCCCGAAACTTCTTGTCCTCCTTTCGCTATTTACGCTATGTATACTTCACCCTTTGTCCGTCAGGTGTGCCAACCTCATTGGGTTAGTCAAACATTTTCTATATGTCGCATTATTTCGACCTGTGCACATTTTACGTGGATGATTTTTCGTGTCAATGAGATATACAGAGAGTATCGAGACATACGGAGATATTGAGCTTGTGTCAGAGGACATATTGCACAGAGGCGTTTAAAAATTTAAAACGAGAGGGAGAATTAAAGAAAATAGGGATGATTATAGGTATCTGTGTCAGAGGACACTGCACAAAGGTGTTCAAAAATTTAAAATGAGAGGGAGAGAATTAAAGAAAATAGGGATGTCCTGAGAATTTATTTTGTACAAAAATTAAGGGATGCTACAGTGGCTGATGAATGAATCGCATTTTTCGAGGCAGGGTGTTTAAACGCGTGGCGAGGAAGGAGCCGATAAATTATCCACGTTCGATCACTATCCCATTACCGGTGTGCCATTCGAAGAGCATCGAGCAGTGGAAGACAGAGAGACGAGAAGACGATCTTTTCACGAGAAACGTCGCTCTCTCGGCGAGGACCGTCCGTCTTGCGAGAAAGTCGAGGAAGAAGGAACGATTCGTTGAAAGAGAACGAGCGTAAACGTCGCTCGGAAAAGAGAAAACTTTCTTCGGCGATCTCGAGGAATCTCTCTTTTATCTCCTGCCTCTCTTCCACTCCCTTTTCCAGCGTGTTCCACGATAGAGTCCATAAATTTTAGCAATTTCTGGAGTGCTGTTGCCCGGCCTCTCCTCGCTCCGCGGCACAGGCAGGAATAATAACGTGACGACAGAGCCCAATTGTCCCCTAATGCCGCGAAGTTTCTATTCAGAGCATCTTTTTGTGCGTTACTACCGGCGGACGTGGGAGTGAAAGTCGTATCTTGCCACGCCGGCTGGAAGGGCAAGCTTGCAATTCAGCCGAGCAACGTGGGAGGGTTGCCAACTTCGCTATATGATAATGGACCGACGATGCTATGCCTACTCGATCTATAATACGACCCTATACAGACGCATCCGCGGATTATATATACGATATTTAGAGCCTCGCTTCCTCATTTTCCATAGGTAGACCACCAAATGGTCTTCGAGATATAAACATTCAGGATCGCAAAACAAATGTAAATGAAACAGATATGATGTATCGTCAATATTAGCGAATTGTTGGGAGAAGTAGGAAATCTTAGACAAGGATTTACGTTAATTTATGATGGGTTCTATCGAATAGTCATCTGCGTATCTAGAGACGCTCAAAGTTTTAGAAACGGGACGCAATAGAATACAGAGTGGATTTTATAGATGTAGTTTGCATGCAAGTCTCAAAGTTAGCAGTGGTATCTACATAATACATATAACAAATGGCGAGTTTGTTCTGTCCATATGCTTGGTCTCTTTTTATACTAAACAGGTCAGTTAATTTATGAAGTGATTTTCAAAGTGACTGAGTTAAATTTGGAGCTTCAAATTCAGGCATACGTATTCATCTTCATTAAACCTTAAGTTTGAAATTGATATACCACATAGCATATCATTTTACATTTTTATGTCATCAAATTATGTCACACTCGACATATTTCAAAATCAGCCTTGTTCCTTATAATTGACAATCAGTCACTTTAAATTAGGAACATTATTAAATTGTTTATACAGCCAGTTTCGTAAAACTTCAAGCTTTAAATTAACTTAAAACCAACGTTATTGTATGACATTTTTATACGTTTAAAATGGAGTCTCGTTCAATTAAATTCACAATTAACAATTCAAGTAGAAATAACAATTAGCAGCATGAAGAACACCTAAATAAATAGAAGTGACATGATTCGATAAGTGATGCAGTCACCTGTCCAGCGACGAAAACGCGTATCAAGACAGGTCTATAGAAAAACAGACGACACGTGCAATTTGTATCGTTCGTTGACGTCGACGAGGAAGCCACGTGGCGAGATAAACACGTCCCTTGACCGTGGAGGACCCACTACATTTCCGGTGGTACAACAATTCGACGCAACCATCGTCGTTTCCAGCTTTTCATTGTTATGTATCTCGACAACGGTTCGGATTCGATACCGGGAAACACGAAACAGAACGCCGCGGGGTGTCTGCCGTTCAAAAAGGAAGCTACTCGATGAAATCTCCGCTCGTCTGAGAACTGAAGAATCGACGGAAATCGTAGGGACGCTAACGTTTCGAAATTTTGGTGTGGGAACTTGGACATTTAGGAAGATCGAGTTGGACATCTGTAAGGGTGGAAGTTCAAAAACGGGGGATGTTTGATTTAGGGATTTAGGGATTTGGGAATGTGGAATTTTGGGGATTTAGGGATTTGGGGATGTGGGACTTTCGGGATTGAGGAATCTGGAAATTCGAGAATTTGGGGATCTAGGGATTTGAGAACGTAAGACTTTGGGGATATAGAAATCTGAAAATTTGAGAATTTGGAGATCTAGGAATTTTGGGACTTTGGAGGTGTAGGAATCTGGACATTTGAGAATTTGTAAATGTAAGAATTTAAGGATTTTGGGGACTTAGCAATAAATTTGACGCTTTCTTGTTCTCTACATCCACAACCCTCAGAAGCAAAATTCGATTTTTGATAAAAAATAAATGCAAATTAAAATCACATTGAAAACCAATGAAAGGAGTTGGAGAAAGTATATTCAGCTTATGCTTCCATTACTTGTGCACAAATTCGTCAATATCTTTACTTCCATATCGTCATCGGTGCTCCAGCGTTCAAAAGTCTATAAATGATTTTGGAGAGCGATACAAAGGGGAATTCTAAGCGTGCAGTCATTCGGTTCGGCACTAGGACCAATTTCCTAACAAATTTGTTGTATTCGATTTGTTCATTGGTGGTCGAAGCCGACGTTTGTTTCTCGGGAAAATATTCAAAGCGGTACTTGCCAACTGGGGCAAGAAATTGCGCGGGTACCGTTCGTCCACACGAGAACTCTCTACGTTTCCGATAGAATGACGGTTTGATGCATCACTTTGGCGCAACGTTTTCGGATTTTTATTGTTGTGTATCTTTCGTGGCCGATACGCGGAACAGAGAACGGATCGCTGCGGGGTATCCGCATCGGGAAAGAAGCCAGTGAACCAAATCCGTGCGGCGCAAAGAGAGAAAGAAACGCCGGAACACCGGGATACGAAGGATACGTATATAAAAGAGAGAAACTAATCGGAAATCGAAGCGGCCGTTTGCGTCCCTAACGAGTCAGTTTTTAATAACTCGCCGTAAAATCAACGAAAATTCACTCGCCGCGTTTTCCCTGTTTATTCCGGCCGTGCACGCTCCCTCTTTCGTTTCCCATCAAAGCCACCCCGGGAGAGGCTCGACGGTAAATTGCAAAAAACGTTCCGACGTCCATCATAGCGAATTAAAAATCTGGATGATCAACGATCGTGCTCCGATACCCCGTCACCAATCACAATATCTCTCGTCCCGTGGTCGACAAACAATCGCGGGGGAGACAAAGTGCCCTCTCGTTGCCGCCACCGTTTTACGAGTTTCATTGTCGCCCACCTTGATGAACCCCTCAGCACAGAGGAAACGGAGAACAAAGCTCCGCGGGCGGTCTGCGCTCAAATGAAAAGCCCTCTGGAGAACGAAGAAACCAGCGATGTACAAGGTGAGACACTTCAATACGATTCAACTGAAATCAAATTTGTTTGGCGAAAATAACGATGCTGATTTCGTTGCTTTTAATTAATTATAAACTTACAAACTGGTTAATACGTCTGTATGATCTTTAAAATGTTTAAGTTTGGAAGAATAACTGTCGTCTACATTTCTTAAAATAGAATATCAGAGAGTTTTCTTGTAACCATTAATAACCTGGGTATCCATACAAACGTCCCATCCTGTATACCATTGAGATAAGAAGAAAAAGACGGTAGAATCGAGTCGGCTACTGAATCAGCGTTTATCTTCCCCCAGCGAGTTCACCTTTAATGGGTTGTTCGAAAACTGTGCGAAATAATCTGCAACTCGTTCTTGCGACCGGAAGAGACACGAAGGAGAGTACAGTCAAGAACAATGGGGATTAGTTATCCAGCTTTTTAAGGAATATGACAATACAAAGGTTTACAACTCATTCATTTTTATGGACTTTTGAGAACTTGATGATTTGAGGTCTTGGGGTTTAAGGACATTTGAAGAATTTGACATTTGAGGAATTTGATATATAGGAACTTTTGGGACCTAGAGATATGGAAATTTGTGGATTTAATGGGTTAGAAATTTGGAGGCATGGGAATATGGAACCTTCGGAATTTAGAAATTTAGGAATTTGGGAGATTAGACATCTACGGATGGGGGGACGTAGAAACTTTGGGATCTAGGAACTTGAGGATTTAGAAATTTTGAGATCTATTGAGGACTCTAAAAATTTGGAGATACAGAATTTGGTCGTTAAGGAATTTGGGAGTTCAAATATTTGGTAATCTGAAGACTAAGAACTTTGTTGACCAAAGAGCAGATCTAGTGATTAGGGGATGAAATGTGAGGATCTAAGAACTAGGGGTCTAGGAATTTGGCGATGAATTTGGATACGTAGAAATGACCAAATTTGGGATCCAAAATTGCAAAATTTGGCAAATGTAAAAATTTCGGAATCCAGAAAATTAAAAAATTCCTCGAGTTTACGCGTTCTAAAGGAAGTGTGAGTTGCATCCGAGTGTACGAAGGGTAGAGGGTAATACACGGTCGGCGATTGTTACGGTGGTAGTAATTGTAGGATGCCGGTAGCGACGTCGGTGGTTGTGGGGTTTAGGTAAAGGCAACGAGGGGTGGCGAACCCCCAACGACAATACTTTACGGTTCAGCGCACTCTCGGCTCGGGATCATC
Organism: Megachile lagopoda; assembly: GCA_036983795.1. Lineage (NCBI taxonomy): Eukaryota > Metazoa > Arthropoda > Insecta > Hymenoptera > Megachilidae > Megachile > Megachile lagopoda. The sequence goes on along the minus strand of CM072785.1, from coordinate 8,126,997 downwards.
GAGTTTGAATCCGAACGGTGTACTCGAACTCAGGATCATGGTGGTGGTGATGGTGTGCCTGGTTCCGGCCATGGGGAACCCTTCGCGGCTCTGTTTAAAGTAGACACGTGGCCCCGTTTACGTTTCGAGGGTTGACGCACGCATGCGTGCGCCCCGTGACGGTGTCGGTGCACGCGCGTATATCGACGCTGGTCCTTTGAAAACCAAAATCAAATACATTATTTGAGAGGTACGGGACTGGCAAGCCACGGGATCGTCCCATTGTTGGCCGCTGTCAGCCTGGAAGAGATTGCGCGACTTTATTGGCCGTTTAACAATCGGGACGAGTTGCGACGGGATTTCGGGAGCTGTCGCCTCCGTGATTAAGTTTCTGAAGCGGTTAGATTACGCCTCGTGGATTCCACGCTGGGAACGACTGACAGAACTTTGTTATTGTCTCGTTTTGTGGACGATCCTTGATACGCTAGCTTTACCCACGTGATTTCACGCGTGATGGGCTGCGAATCACAACTAAGTCACTCTATACAGATTTTGCAGATCTCTGTACACGGAGGTGCATTGATGCTTCGGAAGATCAGCTTTAATCCGTTCGGCAAGGGTGAAGGAGCTCGACCCCTTCAAAGGTTCAAGTAAAATGTATAAAATCTATAATTAGAACTATACACATAACTGTAATTATAAACATATAATAATTGCATGTGGATTATATAACGAGTAAAAAGTGCAAGCATAGAAGTGTTTGTAAGTAACTTCTAAAGAGTTGCTTCTTGTTCATGAAGAGTCTGTATGAAACTATTTCCCCTACAATTGTGTGAAACTCAAAGCAACTTCAGATAAATACACGTACAAATAAAAAAAGTTATGCCATGTTACCTCAATGATCTCAAGGGTTAGTCGGCTGACCTAGAAAAGACTCGAACTGCTACACATGACATATGTCCTCAGAATTAATTTTCCAGTAAATTCGTCGAAATATTCTGCCGGGGATCCCTGTAACGATGGACAGGGTCGATGTAAGAAAGGAATCTCGGATAAAAGTTGTTATTACGTTAAAAAGGAGATTATGCCAGGATTTAATTCGAGGACAGGAACGGTACGGTCGAATTAAACGTTCCGGAAGTCATCGTTGAAGGTGAAGACGACGGAGGGACCAGTAGTCGTAATGTCGGTATCTAACAAATAAAATACCGGGTTCCAAGTCGTTCTTCTCTTTATCCCGGCCGGTTGTAAATATGCAAATTGTCAGAACCGCCATCCTTCTTTGTCTAAAGGAACGGTGGCTCGAGCGTTGGAGCTGCACGGCCGATGAGATTCAATTTACCTCCACCAAAATGGTGTACGCGGTAATACAGTTTGGATGCGCGGGTACCCTCCGCCTATATTATTGCCTTCGTAATAACGTGACAGTAATTTGTATGCAAAATCATTTCCCCAGAGCTATCCGGCCACGTAAACGTTCGACCGTCCTTGCAAAGTTTTCTTTGTTTGCACGCTGAACTATCTTCAAACTTGATAGATCGACAACTCCGTGATACCTCCGCACCGTTTTCTCGCGTGCCGCTTCTCTGCTTACCTTTGCGCGGTTATCGATGCAGCATCGAGTAAACGAGACACACGAAATCTGGGCCACCGGTGAAATTACTTGGCAATCTTCGTGCTTGCTTCGGCGCTGGATTTTGATGCATCGTGCGTGACGCGGAAGCGTGTCGGTACACACGGCTTCAACGTCATTTAACGCGACCTTATGGCTCTGCTAAAGTGTATTTGATGTTAAGATTGCAATTGCCAAAGTTGCTTAGTTTTTGATTTGTGCTGGTGAGGATGTGGACTCACGTCTTAGATACATTTCATTTGGACATGTAGGTAGACATGATTTCACGGAGATATTGTGGAATATATTTGACGTAACTTTATTTGATATTAAAATAAGAATTGTTTAGGAAATGACTTCGGTTTTTGACTTCAAAATTTAACCCCTCGCGCCATTTTGTCGAGTCTCGTGACTCGTACTTCAGTTGTGATCAAATTTACTCAAATTTTACTCGAATTACAAATAAATTGACAACATTTCAGCTTTCTTTGTCGGTTTAATACTGTAACTGTAGTTCTGACTGATAAATGAGTGCAAGAGGTTAATATGGATCCTCTCCAAGTACAAAAGTTCTGAAGTTCAACAATTTCTAGAGTCCCAACTTTTCAAAGTTCGAGGATAACATCTCAAGATCTCAAGTTCAAAATTGCATCTCTCTGAAGATCATAAAGTTCCAAAACTCTGAAGTCCTAAGTTCCAAAAATCTAAAATATCTGAAATCCCAGAAGTGTCAAAGTGTGAAACTGAAAAAATTGCAAAGTGATGTCCCAAAATTCCCAAAATATTACGTGGACCCTCGAGATATATCGCGTATCAACGTAGGTCCGGGTGAAAACAAATGCCGCGCGAATAAGAATCGATGGAACAAGCATCGGAATACGGCGTGGACGCGAAGGAACAGGGAAATTTATTTGAACCATCCAATTGTATTTTCCTAAGTGGAGGCTCGTGCTCCATCGATAGCTCATCCAGACGAGCTTTCTCTTATCTCGGTTAACCGAGTGATGGATGTCGATCTCCTTCCAATTCCTGCGGTATATATCGAAGCCCTTTACTTTTCCTCGAGAAACGCGTAGCTCTCCGAGGCGAAGCACGAAGCGGCACAAATAAATCTACCGTGGTCGATCTCATGAAGTCCTTCCTCAACAAGATTCCTCCGGTTCCGTCCAGGATCCAAGGGAATACATGCAAAAACGGGAGGGGAGAGAAACGAATGGAAAAGTATCCTCCTGGACCTCTCCAGGGTACTCGCGATAAAAGGTTTCCCTCTATTGCTACTTTTGTGTAATTCTGCCTCCTGTATCCGCGGCTTCTACTTCAACCAGCTATCCGTTCGCTATCTCGTTCGAAAGAAGATTTACATCCCGAACGTTCTTATTTAAATTGCGATACCGGCTGCCCGGGGAAACAGATCGAGGGGGTTCAACGGTGCACGGTGTGTTTTGTTTAAAATATGCAACCGAGTTATGTAACCGCCTCGAAACATCGATCGGGTTGTGGGTGCTTGTTAGACAGACCAACGATCTGACGGTTAATGAATTGTCGTAAGTATCCCGTTACCGCGATTTGATCGTTCTGTCGCTGATTCTTCATTTGTACCGTTCAATTTTTCTCCGATTCGCGGATAGGCACAGGGAGAATGCAAATGTCGCTTTATGAATTTTGATTGTTTGCTTCGATTAATTCGTGGCAAAAGTGCTTTCAATTAGACGGTTATATACGTAAACTTCGTTAACAGTGGAAACGATATCCTCGCGTGGTTATTTTCAGTTTTGCGGAATCTTGACAGGACGACACTTTTTTCGATAATTCGTGACACACTTTTCAAGCTTTATTCTTCGAAAATAAATTCATCGGTTTATTGACATTTCCATTTCTAATTCTGGATTTTGAAGTCTCGTTCCAACAAAAGCTTACAGGTCGTAATGAGTTACGACATTTGAAAATTTTCAAATTTCAAAGTTCCCGAGTTTCAAAGTAGGTTCTACAAGTTCCAATATTCAAATATTAGAAAATTTGTAACTTTCAAAGTTCATTAGAAAATCTTTAAGGATCCTTTGGAAACATTAGATTACTAGGTTGCTAAAAATTAAAAATGTTATATCCTCGTATTTTCAGAAATGTAAATTTCATACATATTTGATATTCTGCGCGTCTGAACTTCCCTTATTCCTCACGCACGAGCGAAAGGGTTATAAACGAGAAGTTAAACTTCTTGAAAATAGGGAGTTGGAAACTCGGGTTACGAACGAATGACGGGACACAATTCTCTGTCATCTCTGACAGGTTTTGTCCCGAAGTTTTTCGGGCCTCGACAGGGAGTATTGATGAGAGAAGTTCTTTTGGTAGAGCACTCGTTCCATTCGCTAATGAACATCTAGCCGGAATATTACACGTAATAACTTCGCGCCGCAGCTATCGCGCTATATTTTTGTGTATTTTTTAAAGAGGCAGAGAGGGAATCGGTGCTCCCCCAGGCGCGATCTCGGGTTATCGGATGAAACAGAACACGCCAAAGCAGCGGTATCAAAAACGCCGGAAACCAACCGTTCCGTGGTGCACGACGACAAATAAAACGGGCAATTTCAGTGAGACATCCGGGGAAAAGTGAAAATGCCGTTTCGCGAAATTCTCTCATATGCGAAATTAACGACCCGTTTTCCGTTTCGATATTACACCCTGACAAACATATATCCTTTATAACAAACTTGTTTGTGAACTAATAATTACAGGTTCGCGGTGATTAATCATAATTGATTATTGTCATAATTTTGTATGTAGATTGCAATCGACAAGTATTGAAAGTGAGGACGATATGGGAACATTATATGGATTAAAATAAATTCTTCTTTACGGATGTATTTGTATTAGCCAAATTCGTTGTGAAAGGATGAATAGATTAGTGGGTTATTTTTACTTAAAAACTGATCATGTTTTAAATATGATCACCTATGCTATTTATTAAGCAGAATTTCAAAAGGACATGTTTTTAATTTATGACCGTCACATTGTTTTGAAATCTATGCAAAACTGCATTGATGCAAGTATTATAAGGCCTAAATAAATAATCTAAATGGAATAAATGACGAAGTGATGAACAAGAATAAATTAGGATTAATATATACATGTTTAAATGCTGTGAAGAATTTCGACAATGAAAGGAAGTAATACAAGGTAGCTTGAAATTACAGTGTTCATCTATAAAATAGAACGTGATGAAGGGTCAGTAAAACGATCGAGCACGCTATCGAGCCATCGTCGGCCATTTCTAAAGAGAATCTTCGTCGGTGACAACACGATTTCGCGAGAAATGGACTCGATGGTTTTCGAGAACGACCAATTGAAACGATGAGCGTGATCGTGCAGATAAAAATCGAGCTATGAAAGGAAACAACGAAGGAGAAATCCACGAACAAAGGAAGCAGATGTGTAGAGATATTCTGTTTGCGACAGAGAGGCAGTCGATACTGCCCCCAGAGAACCAGTTGATCAGCTATATCCTGGAGGCCGAATAATATTACATAGGGGTGCATCGCCGACACCCTCGTCGCCTTTGTACTTCGTCGATAAAAAAGCGTGAGTAAGAAAAGAACGAAACGAACGAGGTAGAGAAGGGAGTGGTGGATTAACTTCTATCTACTCGAAGATACAGTACCAATACCGAATCAATTTCTAATTTGGGGAACGAGGGTGGATCATTTATAGAAATCACATGAAAAGGTTATATACGTGGAAGATCATTTATACTTTATTCTGAAGTGGAACTCCTAGAATCAGTGTACCAGTATAGATTGTACCGGAGAGTCAGCGACGCACGGGTTATTTGTGTTGATATTTATTATAATTGTTGCAATGGAGAGATATAGAAAGAAATTTTGCTGTAATTAACCTGTAATATTATAGTGTTTTATGAACCTGAATTATTTCTAGGATTGTGTCGTTGTAGAAGTAATTATTAACGTATTAATTTAATTAAACTTAATACAGACTTCCGATGGCGGAGATTATAGAAATATCAAAGATAACAAGGCGAAGCAAAAGGCAGCAATTGTCCGAAATTACGTACCTGTCCATTAAAGCGCAGCGTACCAAAGAGTTCTTCTCGATCCCGAACGTAAGAAACGTAACTCGCTGTCTTGCAAGTGCAGATAGTCTTCAGAGACCGAGGTCCAAGAGGAATAAAAAAAAAGAAGAAATAACGCGAAGCCGACGAGCAGCAGCTGCGTGAAGGAAAAAGTTGTGCTAAGTACCGTGTAAAAGATTGGCAATGAAGAACGACCCTTGTCGTTCCACGTGTTCCGACCTGGCTCGCCCCGCAGGGACGTCAATTTCGAAGGCAAGAAAGAGAAAAAGCGAGAGGAAGATCAAAAGGCGCCAGAATTCTCGCCTCGAGTATACCGCTGCCGAGGGAGAGGACGACGGAAAAGCAGCGTCATCGAGGATAAGGAGAATGTTGCCACTCGATTCGAGGAACGAAGAAACTTGTATCTTGTCTGGTTTCAATTAATCAGCGTTTCACCGGTCTTAATGTTGATTCCGGGTCAAGCGCTACGTTTATGGACGATCTGAACGCACACGAGAAAATCTTCGAAGGAGGTACAGCTCTGTTGGAGATCCTAATCGAATTTTGCGTGTAGGAATTTTTTGAAAGGAGAGTTACATCATTCTAGAGGTCCGAGGTCTCAAAATACCAAGTTAAACCCAACATCTCAAAATCGCACAGTTTCAAAGTACATAACCTAAAAATTTGAAGATTCCGAACTTTCAAAGTTTCACTGTTCAAATATTTCAAGATAGTGAACTTGCAAAGTTTCGACGTTCGAAAACGTCACTTCTGCTGGCTAATCCAGACAAATTGTGTATATTTTCCTATAAACGATTTTCCTACTCGTCAGAATGGAACGAGTAACAAAATGGAGGTCATCCAACTTAAACCGTTTATTAATACAAATGTGGAACGGTACCGACGATCACCTAGAGATACTTGGGCGCGTTTCCGCGAAACGCGCAAATAATTGATCGTCCCATGGAATGTCGGTGGCCATGTTTTCTTCGATCACCGCTTCCAGATTTAGACGAGAAAGGGGGTTTCGAGGAGAAAAAATGGAAAGAAAATATCGACGAAGGGTGCCCGTCCCTTGGATCGATTACCCCGTCGTTTACGTGCACCCTTTGGCTGTGTCGGGCGCCCATACCGTCGCATTAATGAAAGGACCTTCGGTTATTGTACTCGTCTCTTTATCCCTGTCTCTCCGTTTCTCTCGTCCATCCCCATGGAACGCTATAGATACGAACGCGTAAACAGAATCGGAAGGCGCACAGGTGCACGGATCCCTGCACAAATGTTCGCACATGCAACCGAACCCCTTTGCCACCCCCGTTCGCGAATCAATGAAGCCGTTGCGCGTGCGCCTGCAACCCTATATCGTTTTCACAACGATATCGCTTTCTATCGGCTTTAATGGACACGCGTTTCTTCGAGGAGCTTAGATCTGCACGCGACATCCTGTTGCGATATGCATGCGGACTTCTGGGGATCGAGTTATCGTTTACAATCGATGTGTTCTTTCATGAATATCTTTTCCTTGCGAAACTTAGCCAATCATGGTGGAATGATAAATTGTAGGACGTGTACGGTAAACTTGTGCCTCTGAGCGTTAGATCAGTGGTTCTTAGCTGAACTGGTGTTTCACGAAATTATTTTGGAACTGATGGAGATATCGCAAAGATCGAGTCATTGAAATTGAATTCATCGAAGTAATTTTAGTAATATTTATTTTCAGTTATATTTCTCTTAATTATTTTAATCGCGTTGGAAAATGATTTAGGAAACGTTGAGAAGCACTGAGATCGTCACTGTTACGCAATGGGTGATATAAAATGATTCCTATGACTAGATGATAAATGATAATGAAACGGTGAACGAGCAGTAATGGGCACTTTCTGCTCAGCGGTATTGATGTGCTTGAAATTATTGCGCAATTTTTATTTGTGTTCTCGTTGATTATTCTTATGCTGCTTTTTGTTTAACGTATGATAGGTTGGCAACAGAATTTACGATCTTGTTGTGTTTTACTTTAAAATTGATGAAATTCCAGCGGGGTTGAAAAATTACACACACCTATGGCAAACTATCATTCATTTTAATGGTGACTTTAATTGAACATTATTTATTGAACTTCGATAAATTGTGCAAGAAACACTGTGGAAGTTATGAACTTATTGTTAAATTCAACTTCAAACGCAATGGGTGGCAACTTTCAATGAAATCGAATTTTCAGGAAAAATTGAATTATAGTCAAATTATGAAAGCGTATAAAATTTGTACATCTACTATAATTATGAGTATGTATAGATAAAACAAAATGTTGCTTGTATAACATAAAATGCTATAGTGCCAGAAACACATGTTAATCGATTAACACGTGAAAGTTTTAATCTAAAGTAACTATTATTCAGTACTTGCACTTACAAAGCATATCGGTATAAAATAGGTTTGAAACTCGGTATAAAGAAAAATTGATTATAAACTAAAAGAAATTTGAAGCTGTCGATATTACAGAAACTTTGGATCTATTATGAAAGTTACAGAAATCATGTTAACAGCTAATAGACCATGGTAGTTTAACATCGAGCGAACTTCGATGCTCCGTAACCACGTTCTTTCGCGGAGGCACAAGAGATACGGGGCCACATAACGGTCTAATTCAATAATCCCATGCTCGAGGGCGTACGGCCACGTGTACGCGTTTATCCACGGAAATACTTCATCCGGATTCGCGTGATAGGTAGTGGCCCACGGCGAACAAGAAACGACCCGTGTTCTGTTCTCCCTTGCCACCACCATGGAATCCGAGGCTAAACGAACCGCTACCTTAGACGAAACAATTTCACGTGCCTATTTCCTCGACGTAAATTGACTCTCGTGCACATCTCCCGGCCGGTGATCTCGTGTGGTTATCGTTGCGATGCGTGGACCAAAACGACCGAGCAATCCGTGCAACCTCGTTTCATTCCTCCCGGAGATTACTCGATCTTTTATGCCTCAATTATCATACCGAACGATTATTAAACTCGCGTCGACCCGTTGTGCCTACTGGTCTTGTTCGTTGCGCTGAAAAACGGTAGCCAGGACACGGTTCAACTCCGCCTCTAAACGTCCACGCAAGAACGCGCCCAGAGGTGTGGAGCGAAGCGGATGTATAGTTTATATACCCCGTACAGAATCTATAATATAACGGGACTCGAGAGTAAATTGTTTTTGACCGTACGAAACTTTGCGGCGTACGATAATTGCCTGTTTTAACGTTTCTACGTTCTGGCAATATAAAGAACATGCTAAGTAACAATTCTTACAATTATTTCATTCGACCTTTCTGTTAGGCCAGGACTTTTGGAGACCGATAAATTCACGATATCCATTTATGATGTCTATTACGAGTTCTTGTGGAAAACATCTATTATTCATACTATCTTCATTAGAGATCGATTACGGTATTTTTGAACCTACGAAAAATATCTTCTGAAAGCTAAAGTCACCCCTCAAGTGTCAATATTAAATCCGTTGTTCGTACAATTTTGTTCATTCTAAATAATAATTTGTTACAAATTCTGCACATATTATTAGAAATATGTGTGTTTACAAATAGCAGTTTGATGATACAAAATATGATTAAAAGCACCGATCGAATGACAGTGTTTCTGCACGATCACTGCGCCTAACGTCACAAACATCGCGTAACATTGTTTGCGGTCGTATTAACGCGTCGAACGCGATTCACAATGACGAAACGAAACGCAGATAAGGCCCATTCGGTGGTGGGCCCGCGTAACGGACAATGATGCGTCCTTCCCATGTCGGCGTTCGTGTTGAGTCCCGAGACCGACCAAATGACCAGTCATAAAGGTTATAATGAGCTTGGCCCTGCATGCTCGATCGGTCCATCGTGCACGCGGTTGGCGTCGTTGGTCGTCGTCGTCGTTCTTCGTTTCCACGTTCCTTTCCCCCTTCGAAAGTTATCCTCTTCCTTGCACTCGCCGCGATCCGCTCGTCCTCTTTCCGCTCGAGCACGCCGCGGTCCACCCTGCTCCGCCGCTGCTTCGTCTCCTTCGATACAAACTCCCGGGGCCAGGTAGTACCAGTCGAGATAATCAAAAGACGCCCCGTATTCGGCAGTACTTCTGGAATTCGCGTCGATGCATTGTATTCTCGCCATTATCCGCCGCGAAAACTTGGCAGAGATGAAACTGCGTTTCTCTGTCCTTCCACGCTTCTGTCTCATGCTCGTCTTCCTTTCTTCCTGTCGCGGCTCTGTTGCCCTGTGTACGCGTTTCCTTCGTCAACGGGCCTCGTTTTCTTCCTCTCTGCTTCTGGCTACAACTTCGATTCTACAGGCTTATTGACAAGGACGCGCTCGTGAACTTGCTCGAAGAAAATGAACATATCGGAAATGAAGGATCTGGTTTTTGTATTAGAACATTGCAACTGGAGACATAGTAAGAATGTAACAGAAATGGATCTTATCTGATACTTAGAACAGGTGGTGATTTTTCAGAAGTTGTCACGAGCTCCTTGACAATATAGTTAATTATCCGCGGATACCTGTACCCGCGTTTAATATATTTACAGATTGCAGACCTGTCCATGACTGTCAATCGACAGAACGCATCTCTACATACTAAATTATTTGTACATATAAATAGTAATAAATAACTTTGCATAATGAACGTCAGATTGTCGCAAAAAGCCGTCGTGCATGGTATAAGAGAAAAGGAAGGGACGAAATGGAGGATGCAAGAGAGAGGAAGATAAGCGAAGAAGAGAGGGCAGTGGTCCCATGCCGTGCGATCTACAGAACGGTCGATTTTTTCTTCGCTTTTCATTCCTTCTCATCCCCTCCACCTATCTCTCCTCTCGGCTCTTTCCTTTCGTCCTGGTCCACGCAGTGGCTGCACGCGTGTACGTACGCGTGCTCCATCTTCGTTCTTCCATCTGTTTCTTCTCGCCCGTTTCGCTTTTTCCTCGCGTTCGCCGCCTCCTCCGCCGTTTGTACCCGTACCTGTCCATTCTTTTGTCGAATCTCCGCTCGCTTTTTCGGCCCGAGCCAGGACTCCGCTCGAAACGCGGAGGCAACGGCGGTGGCGAAACAGGTGGAGGTGGCGAACCTTCGTCTCCTCTCTATTTCATCGTTCGGCCTTCTTCTCGCGAACGCTCGAACGGCGCGGAATTACGGCGAGCGCAAAGTCGCGGCTAATGAAGTCGCAATTCAAGCATTTTACCATTTGCCGATTCCGCGGCGAGGCCTGATCGAGCGACGGGAGGTGGAGCACGGTTGTCCGGACTGGTCGTGCGGATTTATTTGGCCGGGCCGACCCTTTTGTATCGGCATACTTAACGGCGCTCGAACGACGACAAGCCGGGGGAAGCTTAATGCTACCCGCTCGAGCAATTTAGCTTTCGCGTATTTCGCGATAGCGGACCGGCGATATCGGCCTGGCTACGGGATCGTTTCGTGTTCGATCATGTCCCGGAATTTCGGTATTCGTTTTACTTCCTGTGCTATCTCTACGGACGGAACGTTTAATCTTCCGTTTTGTTCACTTTTATTTTCTACAAAGAAATTAACGTGACGAATTACTGTGGCTCAGTAACTTTATAACAAACTTAATTCTGCTGCCACATATTTGTCACATTTTCCATATCGTAATTTTTCATATTCTTTAATACAGGAAAATCAAATTCTGTTATGTAATAATAATTTCTGTTATGTAAAATAGTTGTAATGTAGAACTATTATCTTGTGCAAATTGAATTATGTCAAATTAAATTGTAGACACATCACATACGAAGTATTCATGTAACTTCATCACATATTTTATAGGAGGGAAAGTGACTCATAGTGGACAAGTCTTGAGTACTCAACGTGTAAAGTTACTTTTTAATGATAATATCAAGGATTTATCGTATTTCCGTTGACATATTTAACGATCCCTCTAAATTTCCGTTCTTCAAATCTCACTCGTTTCATAAATATTTGATACATTATATGAATCTAACAACGTACAGGGTTAACTCGTGGTTATCATTCAGTTGAAATATTTCTTTCCGATAAATCGACCCTCCATTGTTTATTAACTTTCCCCATTTTTTCCGCGGAAATAGTGTCCGTAAATCATCGCTGGAAATTTGAATGGTCGAAGGGAAAAAGGATATTCTATTCTATTGATTTGATAACCATTTCCCGCGGAATGCCAGGCTCACCGTTATAAAACCACGCGACATGTGTTTGCCCGCCGTAAATATTCTATGGACAGGTGGGATAAATGCACGGGCAAAAAAACGTCGGGATTCCTGCAGGCTGATTTTTATAATACTCCCGATACCTCGACGTCATATTACTTCCTGCGTTCTTGTTGCACCCGTCCCGTCACGGCAAAAAGGATGTTGCTCTCCTTGACGAGACACATTCCGTGACTATTCGAGACCCCGTGAAGAATATTGCTTTCTTTTTTTGCGATGCGAAATAAAGATCACACCGAGAGAACGTTCTTTACGAATTGATCACAAGGTGATTCGTTCTTGCTTTATTTAATATCGATCGACTGTACATCGTGTTCCACTTGTCGCGATCCCCGCGAATATACTCGTTGAATCTGATGACAGAGCAACATGTCACTAAAGAGGAATTATTTATTTCGAGTGTCGGACGAAAAGAAATTGCGTGCTTCGTGCTAACATGTTCTTTGATCGACAGTAAATTTCAGGTTGCAACCCGTGTAACTTGTAAACATTGCAGGGATGTCAATTACGTGAATTAAGTTGTTTGAAATATAATATTATTAGTTTTGACATTCTGGAAGTCATATATTATATCCTCGGATTTAAGTTTCAACTCTCGTATCAAGCGATTTTATATTTTTGAGTGTTATTGAGTATTAATGTTAGTCTGAAAGTTTAAGTCAGTCTGAGAAAATTACTTGTCTGTTAAAAGCTACTCGGCAAATATTAAATTGTTATTTCTGGAAAACTGTCATTTCACGATTTAGCAAAGCGATAAAATGTTCGAGAGTAAAATGAGATCGAAGAAAAATGGACAAATATCTGATAGCATTTGTTCATTTCATTGAAATTGATACTCTCGCCTCGAATTTTCATATCGAACATTTAGCAAAAAACTTTGTCCATGCATATGATAAATAAATATCACCTTTCACTGAGCATAATAAAGAGAACTTCACGAGTGTCATTCAATAAATGAGCTTTTAACGCTGATTAGAAAATACGCGCGAACGTGCATAAAATTCCATCCGGCGCGCAATAAACGAGTATTTACTGTATCTTTCATTATTAGCTTTTTTTGGGTTAAATGCTGCTACGTAGCCGGACATTTCCCTTAATTAGAAAATATTGCGTGTAGAATACGTTAACGAAATAGCATGAAAATTACTCGCGTATGCAGCACAGCTTTCGATGTACGGATAATCGTGAAATACTCCATCAGCGTCCTCTCGTTTCGGGTGACACCGTACAAAATTCCCCGTATAAAGCCGCGATTTCATACGCGAGATACATACTCGTCGTTTAAGTAGCCGTGTTCTTAAGTAACGTTGCGGTTGCCTGTGTTCGTGTAACACGTGTAAACGTGCACGTTTATTGTTCTGCAGGGCGTTGTTATGAAGTACGCAACAAGGTTTCGGTTTATCGCAGCCGAGGGATGTTTTCTCTCCCTCGTCGTACTCTTACTCGTGACGGGCTTCCATGGGGAAGAGAGCCAAATACTGAGCACCTGCGTCGAACGAGATGACAACGTTTCAGTAATGAGGGTACACCATGTAAATTATTAATGAAAGATTATAATAAAGAAGGTGCAAATATGAGACGGGGTAAAAAACATCAAGCTTTTAATTTGTACACGGTAATTTTAATTTGTACAAGATTTTTATTTGCACACGGTTTTAATTTGTGCAGAAGTTTTGAACAGGATAATTTATACGCAAGTTTTTAATAACGATTGAAAATAGAATATCAAAGACTATAGTGCCACTTTTTCAGCATAGTACTTTATGAAATAACGTAGTTATAATACGGTATCGCGTTTTATAACAATAATGGTTTAAAGCCGCTTAAGATTATTTTTCTCGTATTTTTGTTGAATTACCGAGCGTTTTTACAAGGATATTAACGCTGAACGAATCCGAAGAACTTTAACAGCCACGTCTTACAGGGATTCAACGCTTAACGCTCAAAGAGCGGCGCGTTGCTCGCAATTTTGTAGCGATTTCATTCGCGAGGAAAAGACGAGGAGGTAGGATTATTCGGTGTTCTCGCGCTTCATTCAAGAACCTAAATCTCCTGCCGGTTTAATAGCTTCCCTTTTCCTCGGTTATCTCGTGATTGATCGCAAAGAACCAGGCACCAGCTAGCGCACTGTTTCTAGCGCTGCCTGAAAGTTGAATTCAAAATGCTACAAACGCTTGGAATCCTTGAAACGTACTGTGTTAAACCCTTCGTTTATTCTTCGCCAGATTACTGCTCTGCCCTTTCCCGTTCTCCGGTTTATCCCTCGTGTTGCGAGCACGCGTTTAACGCGATTTAATAATCCTTTGAAAACGCGCATAATTCGATTCGATGCAAACTGGGAAACTGCCACGATAACAACTTATTTGTATTCTTTAAAAATCTTAATAACAATACTTGAAAAAGTACTTTTGTCTCCGGTAGATGCGAAAAGAGATCAAGAATTTGTTAGTCTTACATGGGGCAGAAATTTACTAAAATATACAATGGTAAAATTAAAATTGATGCATAGTACAATTGTAAATGAAAAGTTTTATGGAAATTGGATTCTAATTACATCATGACCAAACCAGAGTAATTAACTTTGTTACAAATTCAATTACAACTTTACTGCTGAATTTGATGAATTCGGTTGAAATTATTATTCCGTGTATACAGCACATAATATCATAGTTTCGAATAAAACGTACCTATTTCAAACTGTTGTATTGTGAGTTCTCCTTCGAGTGCAAGGGGTTAAACGAGCTATATAATTGCATTCTTCAAAAAATGCACAGCTAATAAATATCAGTTCCATCGTAAAAAATATTGTGTCACGTTTCTGAAGAGTCCCCTGTCCGTATCCCTCAATCGTACAATATTTTTATAATCGATACCGCGCGAAAGGGGTTGCCGCTTAATAATAGCAACAGCGAACAATTCACCCTCGTTGTTTACGGAAAACAGATCGATTCGCACGAAAAGTTCCTCGACCCGTGTGTTCGCTTTCTTCCAGCAGGCTGTACGCGCGAACAAGCGCGAAAATGGAGTCGACACGATTAACTTGGTGTACGCTGGGGGCCATTGTGCTCGTCTCACTTTCACGCGGTACGCTCGTACATCGTCGATACGACGGGATCATCGACGCGTAATCCTGACAAAAGTTTGTTTGCACGCCGTAGCCGTTGTAACATGTTAATGCAGACGTGGCACGGACCGCATTTGGCCCGACACCGGGCATCCCGGTAATGACAATCGAGACAATAAATCAAGAGGGTCCGGCAGAAACGTCGCGGGGTAAGGGGTGCGCATTCTGTACCATATAGAGGGTGCAATATGCGGGCTGAGATCCGCGTTAACAAATGTCTCTATTGGTCGCCGACGTGTTTCTATACACGGTAGCCCCCGATGAGCCGTAAAAATCACCGATTGGGGTAGGTCCTCGCACATGTTGTTAATTCTTTGTTACGCTTTTGTCCCGACGGAGACTGAAACCACCCTCGCGTGATTATCGCGTCAAACCGTGAGAAATGGCGATATTATGCCGCCTTCGTGTTGTTTGATCCCGCCACTTTTGATGACCTCTGTTCAGCCTCGTAGCGGTTGTATAATTTCAAACGCTTCCATTACGCTATATTTACTAATTAGATTATAGAACTGTGGTTGATACCACAGTATACATATAATTACATTGTTGTACTCTGGTACTTTACTAATCTATTATTTTGCTATCTTATTAGAAAATATTGTGAGAAAGCAGAACCCAGGTTACGATGGATAGAAATCATAATCTGCTTATATGATCTTTTGTCAATGAGTGGTTGACTCCTGAGAACAGGCACTTTTGCTGTCTTCAGTTCGTTGAATTGATGTTCCATCTATTTTTACGTTATATTTTCAGTCTAATCTCACAATATAATCTTGTATTATTTTGCTAGAAGGCGTACGTGGAAAATTTGTATGGTTCACACCCAGGTGCGAGAATTATTGGTTGAAAATTGTATGCACGTGCTTTATCTTAATTCGTGCAGTTCTTAGAAGAACTTATTTATTCGCTCGAAAATTACGGTGGTGTTCAGCTTGTTTATCCGAGAGCTTCGGGGGTGGAGATGGTGTCCGCTTAAAAGCGGCTCTCAAAGAATCATTACCGGCTTTGTACCGGTTTCCCGCGCTTTAAGTTGATACTTTATGCGTACAAAGCAGAAATTATTGTCCAAAACTTATTCAAATACGTCGAGATTAGAGGGACAACCGGTTCGTCAGGTCAACGCTGGGGTTAAGCTGAATCGTGTTCGGGATGGAACGTAACCTTGATGAAACTCAAATTTGTAACAACCTTGCAGAGGTATTTAATTATCGTAGAATTTTTCAATAAAACTTTAAGTGTTTATTTACACAAAGTAATATGAAGCGGAATCAATAAATATGAAATGATATGAAGCTGAATAAATTTCAAGATTTCAAATATATTATTAATGTATTTATTAGTAATTTAGAATTTTATTCATGTTATAATAATTGCAAATTTTTTAAATTTCTGTATTAAAAAATTTGTTTGTGTGTTGTAACTGAATGAAACAATATTACAAAAAAATGATCCCGTTAGCTACGTAGCTGCTAAACTGTTCATACGAATTCGGTACAAAATATTTAGGAGCAACGTTCTTTTTCACTTTGCGATACGTCATCGGATGTACCATACACTCATTGACATTTAACATGAATCAGATATTGTGCTTAACACGTTCTCTACCACTGTCCCATGTCCATGTCATCAATTTCAATACGAGGTCGTAATTTTTCATTTTACATGATTTAAAACAAATGAAAATCAATCTCTGTCATGATATACTAACGACCTGCACGGTTTCAAGTTGTATTAATTCATTTCATGTTATTTTACAAAAAGAAGCGACGAGTGATGGATGAATTTTCAATCGAGTACCAACAGCGAACGTGTTAATATTTAATTCGTGATAGATTGCATAATAAAAAAGTGAACAAAATTTCTTATTGTAATTACCACGTTAACAATACGACTTGAGAATTTTTATACTATCCCAGATAATGACGTACAAAATATTTCAATTTTCAGGTGATTCCAAAGATAATAACATATAAAGCGTAACAATTTAGCGCAATATTTGATGCGAGTTCTGCTACTTTCATCGCGCATTATCTAGAGTATTAAATGATGGCAAAAACGCCCGAAGTAAAGCAAATCGACATGAACTGGTCCTCGATCATTCATGCTGTCCTTGCACTCGATCCGTAAAAATCTTCCGTTCGTTTTAAGCCACACTTACCTCGTTCTGAGAACCTTCAATCAGCGGTTCCATTAATAAGATACGGCTCGCGATCTCTCGCTTTATCGCACGCAAGCACGTAGATTAATCTCGCAGGCGCGGTCGAGTATCGGTGTCGTTTCGATCTACCTGCTCGCCAGACTCGTCTGGAACGTTTCATGAAAATTAGAACAAACTAATCGGCGTCAAAAACTCATGGTTAATCGACGCGATAAAGGTAATGGACGTTCTCCGCTAATGCAAGTAGCCATTTAGCGCGCGAAATCGATGGAAATTAAAATACACCGGTTAAACGACAGCGCAGCCGGTCAGGATCAAATTGTCGTTTAAGTATAGACCTTGCAAGCCTCTCGTTTCGTCGTGTGCCACGGTTATCGAGCTACACGCCAATAATTTACCTCGGACTAATTCGATATCGCGCGTACGAACCGCAATGGACGATCTTCAATTACAATTTCTGCTACAGACAGTACGCAGAAATTCAAACTGTTCATCGTGTTAAATCGTTACCTCGAAAGAACTTTTGCAAAATTTCATGAAATTCCGCAGAAAATGAAGATTATAGAAAATCCAAATCTTAATCAGTACCTAACCTAGCAAACTACATAACGTTGAATTTAAATCAGACACATGTATGAACGAAATTAAATTTCACTGTAACATTAACATCAATTGATGTCGAGAATCATATTTTTTAATGCAAGGAAAAAGCATGGTGTAGTTCGCAGAATATTGTTTTGCGAGAAACGATATAATGAATGCCTTGTGAGGCTTCAGTTACTAATTGAGTGCAATTAAACTTTCGTGAATTTAATAAACAGGTAATATTAAACTGCACAAGATACAGAAGCCTTTGGCAGTCTAAACAGAATGATGAACTATATGATATAACATTATAGTTATTTTCTGAATAAGTAAATTTTGTCGATCGTACTAATTAACTAAATATTGCAATACTATGTCGGTGTATTCTGTATAGTCTGTTTTAGATTCTGTAAAATAGGAGTGTCCTGCATTCTGTAAAATACGAGTGCTCCGTATTCTGTAAAATACAAGTGTTCTGTATTTCGTAAAATACGAGTGTACTCCCTAAAATACGAGTGCTGCATTCTGTAAACTACGAGTTTTCTGTAAAATGTAAGTGTTTGGAAATCTATAAAACACATTTTCCAAAGTCCAAATTTTCTGTAAGGTGTTTCAATAGAATAATTAAAGAATCGAAATGTAGCAGTGTGGATGAAGACATCGCAGATAATTTGCATAAAAGTAAAACTGTATAAAAGCTGTACAAAGAATAGCGAAGACAAACAAGTATCGGTTGTCGATGCAAGCAAGCTCGTCAAGGTCCGGATACAATCGAAGCTCCATTACAAACTGCTACTCGCGGTGTATTAACGTTCCATCATGCTACCGGCGTTACCAGCGTGACTCTGCGTTTCGGTGTAAATCATCGTCGAACGGCAGGATCATCAACCGCGAGCCCCATCGCCGTATATGGCATGCCAGCACAATCATCGACACCGATCGAATTTTTTTGCCGCTCATTCCCTCGGAGGTCAATGAATTTTTGCACGAATTTCCCGATTGGATCGCGCTGATTAAGTTTCGATAACTAATTCGAGCTTTACGATAACGACACGTTAATTACTTCGTGAAACGAACACCGCTATTTAAATACGATGACCAAACGAATATCTCCTTCTGACTTATCATGATCGTAAAGTATCTTTAATATTTTCGTGTAGCAGCGAATGTCTAATCGCTTTTAATTTCGTTTGATATCAAAGGATACCTATTTTTAGTTCCGGTAGAAATGAGCTATGTCAGATATCTTCAATGCGAGGAATTTTTTCGTGACATGGTATTTTAATTTTACAAGTTTTTAACTCTTCGAATTCCTGAATTTCCGAATTTGGGAATGACAAATTTCTAAACTTACAATTCCGCGAATTTTCAAATTTCTATAATTTGTCATTTTTAGATGTCCAAACTTCTAGACTTCCAAAGTCCCCAATTCTTTAATTTTCAAATTTCTAGATTTCTAAATTCGTAAATTCCCAATTTTCGAAGGTCCAAATTTCCAAATTCTTGAATTCCCAAATTTACAATTTTTTGAATCCCAAAATTCCACATGCCTTGAGTCCCTAAATTCCTAATTTCCTAAGCTTAGGTATCTAAATAAGGATCAAATTACTCCATAAAATCAGTAGAATATCAATAATTATATTACATTATTGAGACGCTGATGCATTAAAGATGTTCGACGAATCTTGAAAGTCCCGACAGTAATTTTATAATTGACAGTAATTGAAACGAGTTGCGTTCAATGGTTTTAGCCAAGAATCCCATCTCATCGTTTAATAATTGAAGGGTAAAAGGGTATTAATATCGCAAACTGTGCAAAGCAAGCACGAACGCAGACGTGTCCTGTCGGAGGCTCGAAATAATGGAAATTATATGTAGCAATTAAATAATTCATCACGATCATGCATTTTAATTCAATCGACGTGAAGCGTGCTCGAAAAAGGAATGATTAATTTACGTCGCGGTGCCGTGTATGAAATTCGAAAGTTACACTCGATGTGGAAAATTCGAAATTATATTAAAACGTTTCTACTTGATGTACCAAACGCATTGAACGATGTATCGCTTAATCACATTAAATTACCGAATGCCACGACCTTATGAAACATAGTCCAATTGAACAAAAATTGCGAATCAAATTTTACGTCAATCAGTATTTACTTTATATGAGATAACTTCATAAGCTAATCACGAGGTGACGCACTCATAGTTCAAGTGATGTAAATTTTCTTTAATTTTTGATACCTACTCTTGAAGTTCCAGTTTAAAGATTTGCACAGTGAACGCTGTATACAAGACAACCTTCTTCATTTAACTATGTAGTAAACTGATGTCAAGGAGTTGACGCGTGAGGAGGCTGACCCAGGTGTTTAGAAGAACGGAATTGGTTAGAATAGAAAAATGGACTCACACGTATTTTTGAAGGTAGTATTGGCAGTCATCGATTAGGTCAAAAACAATGGCAGTCTGCAAACGTCTCAAGAGTGAGTGAGATGATGATGCATGATGCAGTTGAAATGTAACGAAGGTGGTAGCTTGGCCGACCTCACGCCAACTCGTGGGTTGACATCAGTAGTTTGACGCAATTAAAATCTTGGTACAAGAGTATGAACCCATACGCAATAATTTCTTCGTACTTGGTCAAGGTATAACGTAAGAACAGAAAGAAGTTCTCTTCGTTGAGGAGGAGTCGTCGTATCACATTTAAAAGTGGCGAATCGATACGCGTGTATGCACGAGCGTGTCGATCGCGTGGGCGTCGCGTCGGTTCTCCGATTCCTTTTTACGAGGCGACCGCAGGGATATCATCTGAAGCTATCGATCATCGATACCAGATTCAGTTATCCTATTGTGTTCCCCACGAGCCGCGAGTGTGTCTTACACGCCGTAGAGATTATTCAGCCGCTTTCTCAATGGAACGGATGGAATGCGGCGTGATTAATCAAAGACCAGCCTCGAAACGTATCGGTTTAATTAATGTGCTCACGAGTTCTACGTTACTCGTGGTTACGAACTTACGATCTACGCCTGTG
Source organism: Megachile lagopoda (assembly GCA_036983795.1). Taxonomy (NCBI): domain Eukaryota; kingdom Metazoa; phylum Arthropoda; class Insecta; order Hymenoptera; family Megachilidae; genus Megachile; species Megachile lagopoda. The sequence goes on along the minus strand of CM072785.1, from coordinate 8,106,207 downwards.
AAAAAAATCTGGCGTTGTTTAAACAATGCGTGTTCCGTTCACTGGTCAACGAACATGCGTTATTCTGACTCGGTACACTTTCGAATCGAGCTTAACGTTCCCTTTCAAGGAGAATTGTAATCATAATTTTGTAGAGTGCAAATTAGATTGGTAATTCGCTGTCTTCTGTGAGGTTCTTTTTCTTTGTAATGTTGTACTTGGTCTTCGATGGGCGATCATTACGCGTTTTAAAATGAAAGAAATTTTCCGATTTTGGAATTTGGTGATTTTGGGATTTAGGAATTTAAGGGTTTGGGGATTTTGGGATTTTGGGATGATGGGACATAGGGATATAGGGATATAGGGATGTAGGGATATAGGGATATAGGGATATAGGGATATAGGGATATAGGGATATAGGGAATTTGGGATTTTGGTATTTTGGGATTTTGGAATTTAGAGATTTAGGGATTTAGGAATTTAGGGGTATGAAAATTTGGAGGCTTGAAAATTTAAATTTGGAACTTGGGAGTATCGAAATTTGAAGATGTGAATACTTAGAAAATTTGGAATTTGGGGATATGGAAATTTGGAGGTTTGAGAACTTAGCAAATTTGTAATTGTTGGGTTTGATAATTTCAACATTCGGAAATTTCGAAATTCAAGAACTTGTAAAATTGGAAATTTAGTAATTTGTGGATTTAAGAATTTGGGAACTCGAGAACTTGGAGAATTAGAAATGTGGAAATTCAACTAGTAAATTGGAAATTCCTGAATTTGGCAGTACAGAAATGTAGAAAGAGCACCTAAAAAATAAAAATATTGTCAAATTAACCTGACATAGATCAATTAAATACGGCTTAAGAAGAATATATCCTCAGGGTATCAACAGTTCACCGACACAAGCATTTTTGAAACAGATGATGGAAGATTTGCTTCCGGCTGAAAGTTCTCGAAACGCGTGAATGATAAACCTTGATCTTAATCATGATCCGTGGTTACTCGTCACCGAAACGACGATGTTGACCTTAATTCGTCCCGTAATCCTTCCACGAGTCTGTTCGAACGCGGCTGGACATAAATCGTAGCTGGAAAACCGAGCGGTGGCTGAGCTCCGCTTCTCCGTCTAAGCGCGTAACTTCTAAGATGATAAATACCGTATGATAAATTTTCATCTCGCGTGATTCACACGCACACCAAGGTGTGCAGGCCTGGTTAGGTGGCCGGGCAAGGCGGTTCATCAGGACGGACGTGAATACGCCGTGTTTAAGGCGGTTTCTCATTCCACCCGTTACATTCTTGCTCGTATTTCGTGGCGGGCAAGCTGCTATTACGCTGAATTTAATCAAATTAACGATTATGATTGCAGCTTTTAGCCATCGATCGAAATGAAGTATCGCATTTTTCTTTTCTTTGATACGTGCCTCATAAGCATTCATTTGATCGTTCATTCACGTTATTACACGGTTTGTTTCTTAAGCAGCAATTTAATTAACTGCTTTATTAACATTGACTTCCATAATTGTAATTACTGAACTTCGATATATTCGTTCTAATATATTATTTAAATTGGCAGTTTAAATTTCAGGGAGATCTGTTAAAGATATACGATCGGTACATTCAACTGAAGTGATCTTTTAAGAAAGAGTACAAACATAAATTGTTGGGATTAAATTTTTAAATACGAGACATTTCATACTGAGAACGTTGAACAATCTTTGGAAGATCAATATAGAAAGATTTATAGTTAAATTACACATACTACCAACCTGATGTTTCTGAGCAGGTCAAAAGCTAATTTTAAGTATATTTAAAAATTCGGTGGTGAAAGAATTTATATTGAGAACATTGTTTTAATTAAGAAGGAAAATCATGTCGTCGAGGTATCTTGACATTTCGAAGTTGCAGAAATATTCATTAACAATGACAGTATAAATCTCGGAATATTAAATTTGAATTCCATAATAAAGTTGATTAAATCCGTAGAAAAAGAGCATGGAACGTTGAAGTAATTTTGATCAAAACGCTCAGTTTCGTCTGGATCCTAATTCGAGTTTAGCCGAGTCGTAAAAGTCATGGCGCCCCGTAAAGTCAGATTGGCAATTTACTTGCGTGTTTTCACTTATATCCGGTAAGTGTATTTCCGACTCTCCACTTTGTACATCGTTGACAATCAAGCCTTTAACTAAATGATTATTCACCGGTAGAAGGTGGTTTAATTAGGAATAACGGGCTGATTTATTAAACGAAACACCATTAACCGGATGGTTATTCTTCGTGCCATCCTGTCAAACGGGATCAGGCTAGTTGTACGCCGCGATCCGAAGCGTAGAAGCCTAAGTAGATTATTCAAGCTGGTAACGTGGCGCTCTTAATTATTTGTCTGCGAGAGATTTAGGATTAAGAGTACAGGAATTTAATCCTGTTAACGACGGTGAATGATTTACTTCTCCACTCTGTCTTCTTTTATTACGAGCAAACGATCTGGTTCCACGTAACTAAAGTTGTCTACGTAGCTCGTAAATATATTAGCTTCCATTATTCAGCGATGTACGTCGAAGCGGGTCAGGTTAACGCGAGTTTGCAATAAAATGTATCATATTTGCAAGAATAATTAGGATTATTACCGAAAGGTACGTTGCTACTTGCATTGCGATCAGAAATTTGATGTAATCCAATAAGTTGGATAGTGGTCGCACAAGGTAGCAGGTGGAAAGTTCTGAACAAGTGCAATCATGCGGTAGTAAAATGTACACCATATTATTATGCAGTGTAATAGATTGAACAGAAATTCAATTAACATTCTGTTTTCTCTTAAGTATGAATATTCAAATGACCATCAGCAACGTCCATGCTGTTTCCATACATAATATGTGTATCTTTTCTGTATTGATCAGTAACGTTAATTATTAATTAGATCAACAACAGTATTAATTAAAGGATTAATAACAAATAAACATCTAACATAATAATACATAAAGTTGTAAAAGTCACGAAGTAACTCCGTAAAAAAAATTCAGTGTCGAATATAATAATATAATGAATTCGATAGAATGCAGCGACGGAATAATTGCTAAAAAAAAAATACAGAAAGAAGAAACGTCGATCAACCCCGGTTTCAGAGTAACACAATAGGCGCAACGTGACGAATACGTCGTTAGGATTTCAGCGAAACAACGTTTATTTGCCGTGACGTTGAAAAACGAGCGACCATCTCTCGTCTTTAATTGCTTATCGGGGCCAAATTGAATGTACAATTCGATCTTCTCTCGCGTTGCGGTGATATAAAAGCGGACTTCCTCCGGGCCGCCTATAAATCAAGCGCAATAATCCCCGAAAATCGAAAGCTAGCAGAAAGCGCCGCATAAATTCCCGCTTTTACGTTTTATCGCGCGATAGTTTATCAACCTCGACTTAAACTTCTTCGTGTTACTTTACAATGGCGCGATCGTTAATCCACGATTCTTTATCGTTGTTCCGTTAACCGAAATACTGGAGTGACGTCGATGACCGATATGGAACTCGAAGGTTTCGAACTGCGCTTCTTTTCGCGAAACATCGAATACAGTAGTGTGTCGTTATATTACCATACTGTACTCTTGAATTTGATAATATGGATTAGTTAGTTGGATTAGTTGACGTAACCTAATTTTATATTTTACTATTGTAGATCACTCTGTGGATAGGAATACATATACGTGTATTTCTACATATCTCTCCATATCCCTAGATCCACGTATATCTAGATTTTTATATTTCTAACCTTTAGATCTCCCTACATCTCTATTTTGTCAGATTTTGATATGTCCAAATCTTTATATTTCTAGATTCTTTTCAAGGTACTATATTTCCAGATCCCTATATCTCCAGATTTCTATATCGTCAAATCCGTAGCTAAATTCCCATATTGTCAGATTACTATATGGTCGAAGCCCTGCATAAACCCTTAAACCCCTATGTATCTTCACATCCCTACATCAAGTTATCCCAATGCTCTTGCATTCTTAAGAAGAGTACTGTCATCCTAGATGATTTATGACAAATTCATTTCCTTATCAAAAACGTATGCAAATACCATTGGATGTCCGCGATTGTTTTGGTCGTCGAGGATCATCGTTAGAAAAGATATATTTCGATTTCAGAAGGGAGTACCATGACCGATTCGTTCCGAGGGTTATGCTAATGAGAGACGATCGTTCGTGAGAGCAACGACTAAGTGATACCAGCGAATCTTTTTACTACGTAATTACAAGCTCGAGTCCGCGTAGGAACCCGATCTATGCTCGCCGGACCGAGACCATCGTCAGATCTTAATCCTATCAGTTACGCGGTATTGCGAGACACCGAAGACCTTCTCCGAGAGATTATAAAACGTGGCTTCGACAAGAGCAACGCATTAGACAGATAGACAGACATTCTTCTTATCTCCTTTTTTTCGACGGAGCCTGCTATGATCGTTCACTTTTATTTGCAACTCTCTGTGAGAACAAGAAATGACGTGTTCGACATAGATATCTATAACTCCATAAACATCGACCCCCGAACGGAGTATCGCAGATTCGAATACAAAATTATCCTTCGCAATTAGTCCTGGAGGAGAAAATCGAGCAACAGAACCAAAACCGAAACCATTTCCATAAATTCCCGAAAATAATATCGCGTGGATTTCACGGAACGCGGTGGAATGATACGCACTTAAAGGTTCCAGCGGTTTAATCCCATCGGTTACCCTTCGGTATGCAAAATCTAAGCTCCCACGGAGCTGGTAGATACGGGAACGATGGCGAACGCAGAGGAAGTAAAAGCGGTGGCGGGTACGAGCGGGCGAGGGTGCACGCATCGGTTCTCAATCCATTTATACCAGGGAACTCTTATCCCGGATTAATCGGTCGTTCGCGACAGTCCAGCAGGCCAGGTAAGACAAGCTTAATGCATCCCAGATGCATCGGACCTGGCTGCAACAACGTGTCGCCTCCGCTGCGGTCCGGTTGCAGTTTCACTTTTATTCGAGCCGCCATTAGCGGGCCCCTCGAACACGCTCGCGGGATGAATTAAAGCGTGAAGGCCAAAAGGGATTATCTCGAGACGATAAAACATTGGCGAAAAATATTGCTACGCGGTCTTGACACGGCCATTAAGTATCATCGATTCGAGAGGTCCTCGGCTTTCGGATAAAAACGAAGTGGATGTGACAAACTCGATTTGCTTACACTTTCGATACTGTAGGCGACTATAGTCAATGGGAAACACTTTTTATTCCATTGAAACAGATTTCTGTCTACGGTGTTCCAGGTACTCGGGATTTACTGTATGTTCGTGTTAATTACGTTGAGTCCGTCCGGAGTTTACAAAAAGGACTTGGAAATTTAGGAATTTGGGAATCTCAAGATTTCGGGATGTGGAGATTTAGGGATTTTGAAATTGTAGCGATTTGGAGATTTGGGGATCTCAAGATTTCGGGATGTGAACCTTTAGGGATTTGAAAATTGTAGTGGTTTGTGAATTTGGGGATCTCAAGATTTCGAGATGTGGAGATTTAGGGATTTTGAAATTGTAGCGATTTGGAGATCTCGAAATTTCGGGATGTGAAGATTTAGGGATTTGGAAAATGTAGCGATTTAGGGATATCAAGATTTCAAGATGTTGAGATTTAGGGATTTTTAAATTTTAGCGATTTGGGAATTTGGGGATCTCAAGATTTCGGGATATGGAGCTATAGAAATTGTAGAAATTTGGGGATATGGAAACTCTAGAAATTCGAGATTTGAGTATATGGTTATTTGGACATGTGAGGACCAGAAGAGCACCATTTAGAAATTTAAAAAATCTTCAAATTTAGAAAGTTAGTAATTTGAGAATTAGAGTGAAATTTAACGATCTCTAACTTAAAACTTGTATGTCTAGTAATTTATAATCGTCGAACAGTTATTTAACAATAAAATATGGACCTGAAGGTCCGAGGTTATCTGAAGACAACCTTTGTTTCTACGCAACCTTATCTTTTACCTAAAAATTACCAAAATTCGTCAAAATCGTACGAAAATGTACCCTATCAGAAGCTCCTTCACACCACAATTTATCACAAAAGACTGAAAGCATCGAATAACTATGAAAAATAGCCGCAACAGACGTCACAAAGGGTGTACGTGCAAGTAATCCGTTCTTCGTTGCAGCATTCGTAACCAGTTGGTTAGCATCGAAGATTCTTTTTAATTGGGCTGAATCAGACATGAAAAACCAGGATGGAGGGGCCGGGATCGCGATCGAGCATCGCGATAAAGCGTTGATCGAAAATCTTGCTGCGCGTGATCAACGCGCCTATTAACTCGTCCTCGGCGATTGTTTGTTTTCAGGGTGGTCGTAAATAGTTTCACTTATCCGTGTCCTCGCGACGGTACGGCAACCTGCTAGCTGGTAACGAGGCTACCTCGGTGTCCTTTAATTCGCCACGAAGCACTGGCCAGCCGCGTGACGCCCGTCATTTGTAAGGAAACGCGGCTGCTGTTCCCCTTATCTATACGAAACCCTCTACCGAGGATTGCCGCTCGTGTTATACGCATGCTTTCTGAACCACAGTGAACTTCGCCTGTGATTTCATGACCCAATATAACCCCGGGGATCAGCCACTACACTAACCACTTCTAATTGTTTCAAATATAAATACAGAAATATTGGAATCGATAATTTTATTGTAGAGTAGTTTGTTGGCTTGTGTTGGGAAAGCGGCGATATAGGGAGGGGAAAGTTGGAAATTTGGAAAATTCGGAAATTTAGGAAATTTGGGAATTCGGAGGAATGTGAGATCTGGATATTTAAGAATTTGGAGAATGTAGACATTTGGGGGAAATTTGAGATCTGGATATTTGAGAATTTGGGGAGTTTAGAAATTCAGGGGAAATGGTGTACCTGGATATTTGAGAATTTGGAAAATTTAGAAATTTGGGGGAAACTTGATATCTGGATATTTGAGAATTTGGGGGAAATTTGAAATCTGGATACTTAAGAATTTGGACAATGTAGACATTTGGGGGAAATTTGGGATCTGGGTGTCAGAATTTGGAGAATCCAGAAATTCGTCAAAAACTGAAGATTTGTATATTTGAGAAGAGTCAAAATTTGAAAATTTAGAATATTGAAAAATGTAGAAATTGTGGAAAATTCGAGTGATGGAAAATGTCGAAATTTGAAAAGACTCCAAAATTGTAGAAAACTCGAAAGAAACTCGAAATGTAGAGATCTGAGAGTTTCGAAGATAAGATTCGGAAAAATCTGTGAACATACAAATTTGAAAATTCGGATTGTGCTTTTTCGCGTATCCTTTTAAACCCCGCGGACCATAAATGAAGAGGAGCGGAGTATCTTAGGCATGCATAGTCGAACCGCAAATTGCGAGCTGAAACACGGTAAGGGTATCGCGTATGAGTAAGGAATAAAGAGCAAAGACGAAAGAACGGTGAAGTATTCAGCGGAATTGTACCGCGTACAACGTTACATTATATCCTTGATCGTATATTCAGCTACGTAGCTGAAAAACTCCTCCAAGCCCGCGTATAAGCGGCTTTTCTCTTTGCCATGTTTCGCCACGACGACGACGTCCCTCGTCGTTGCTGCTGGCTTCTTCCTTCTCTCTTCTTTTTCATCATCCACTTCTTCGCTCTCTTCTTCCTTCTCTTCAGCCCTTGTCTTTTTCCCCCGGTTGAATTAACGTACGACTTCCGGCCGCGAATTGTCTCTCACAAGCGGCGTATAATCTTCGAACAAGCCTGTTCCTTTGTTAATCCAATCTGCGAGCGGATAACACCGCGAGTTAAATAAACTAGTCGAGTTAATTTTCTCGGGGATGTTAACTGCTTTATCTCCTGTTTCTTTACAACCGTGTCGTTTGTTGCGATTATCAATATTATCTTTGTATCAATGGTAAACGTTTTCACGCTACTATTACGGATATGGGAATCTAGGGATATAGGGGATTCGGGAATATACGGGTGACTAGAAATGTGGGGATATAGGGAAATTGGGACGTAGAGATTGGGACCTAAGGAGAGGGGGTTATGGGTATATGGACATGTAGGAATATGGGGACATATGAATGTGGGGATATAGGGATGTTGGTGCGTAAAGATTTGTGGCTGCAGAGATTTAGGGATGTACGAATAGGGATACGTATGTTGAGATACAGAGATGTGGAGACAAAGGAATATGGGGACATAGGGATGTGGAGGTGTAGAAATATGGGGACACAGAGATATGAGGACATAGAGATATGATCATACATAGAAATACGAAGATATAGAGATATTGGGATACAAGAACTTGGTGATCTAGTATTTAGACACTTAGAGATTCAGGAATGTAGATATCCAGAAATCTCAAGGTCTAAAAATTTCTAAAATTTAGAAAATTAAGAATACACCCATTATAACACATACCCGTGTTTCCCTCTGCAAAGCATAAATTGCAGGATTTCATTTTTGCGTAAGTGCTTGCAACTCGGCTGGTGTCCAGCCAAGGGGTTGTTTTGTCGCGTTTTAAACCGGGAATCCTTTTCAAGTCGCGGCGCGTTCGTATGCGTGTGAGATTCCCGGGAAACCGTGGTTTTCCCGAGAATTCGTAGCAACCGCGTTAATGCGATGTTTAAAATAAGAACGATTAAGTATTCTATCCCGTCACCCTGCGAAGCAACCGAGTTCCTTTCGCTGCTCGCATAACGTTGCCCCTTAGGTAGCTTACGTTATCCGATACTCGAGAGTCGGGCAACACAATCTCCTCGAGACGCGGTAATCTTATTAAATAGGGCCTTCCTTTGTTTTACGACCTTTTTGCACAGGCTTTAAGGCCTTAAGCCTGACGCCTTCGCCTCGTGTCGACCGTACGCCACCAGGATACGCGTCCGCCGTTGTATATACTTGCGTTTTACCCCCTGGGATCAGCCTGGGAAAATCCCGTTTTACCGATATTGAACGTGCTACAACCCCGTGCACGGCTCGGGAGAACGGTCAATTATTTACGGGCAGTGATTGAATTTTTTTCTCCACGGAATCTCTCTCGCCTTCTCGTCCTTTTCGACCCGTCGCGTCCTCCGGCGACGCTCTTACGGCCAGAAAGTGTCGTATTTTTTTCCCGCCGAGTTAATCCTTCGGCGGGATCTCGCGAGATGGCCGATTCCGGAACGGGCAAGAGCATTGTAAAGGATAAAATTTACACACTCGCTGATAGCGGAATTCGCGTTCTTTTTTTTTATGGGAAAGTAGATTGCGGCGAATAGCGGGGATATTTATGAGGGCTTATTATGCGCGCTGGATATTTGTAATTTTTTACCCCCCGCTTTTCTTTTTCGTTTTTAATATACGCGAAAGAATTGAACGTTATCTGAGACGGCTTTAAATCCTGGATCCGGAAAGTGGGACGTGGTATAAATCTTTTAAATGAATGAAAGATAAGAGGTAATGTATTGGTTATTTTATACTTTATCATTTTTTTGCTTGAGGAAATTTAACCCACTTGAGACCGGACTAATTCTATTCAGGCAGAGTACTTTGTTTAACTATTACGTGAATTAAATTACTGTATGAGTTGTATATCTTTTATCTTTAAATGAGTCAAGTGTATATAAAATTTACATCTACTCGTTCTACTTTATTATAAAATTTATATCTTTGTTCGAAGAATTTTATGTTTAGCTTGCGATAATTCTGTACCTTTAATGAAATATTTAAGTTTAATCTAATTCCTTTTTGTACAAAATGTATCTACAATTTATATGCGTTACATAACCTACCTCAAAAGTAGGTATTTTATTCTGAACATTAACGTGAATGATGTAATACGTTACAAGAATTATAAATTTCATTTATAAATTATTTCAATATATACTTTATCTCTCCGCTAGTTTTTTATCGATCATTCCGCATAGATAGGCAGCTTCGCATACGTAAGGATCGTTATTAAAAGTTCAATCTGAGCATCAACAACGTGACTCGAGAGCCGAGCTCCTCCTACGCCATTAATTTATCGCGAGGAGGAACAGGCTTACACGAACAGAGATAAGTCCGAGCGAAGAACATCGTGTTCGCGAATCCTTACACTGGACAACAGTTTTCTGTCGTCGCCTAAGCGAATTAATCGCGAAGCTAATCAAGCTTCCTCTTACTTGCTCCTGCAACCAACAATTCATCAACTCTACGTGTACACAACGCTTCGATTAAATCGCTACATGCGATCTTCAAGTTTCTAAATCTTCATGTTCAAAATTTTCAAACTTCTGAATTTTTCAATTAAATTCTGAACTCGGGAAAATTTGAAAATTTTTAAACACCTAGGTTGATAAATTTTAAATCTTCAAATTCTCAAATTCTGATGTTTCCTAAGTTTCTAAATGTTCAAATCTTCAGATCCACAAATTCCCAAACCAATTGCAAGGTTCCTAAATATTCAATCCACATACCTCCAAAATTTCTGACTTTCCATATTATGAAATTACCAAACATTCAAATCCACGAATTCGTACATACCGAAACCCCAAGTTCCCGAACTTCAAAATTTCCAGATTCTCATATTTCCAAATCTCTAAATCATCAATTCTATAAATATGAAATCTTGGCAACCAAATCAATGGGTCCTCCGTTATAGCAATTCTAAAAAACCTTCGATACCCACCACTATACTTATGCTTCATATAACATATTTCAGAACCCTTCAACCAATATACCCCCATTTTTCTTCGAACATCACCAACACTTCAACATCTTGACCCACTTCCATCGAACCATTTGACAGAACCGATTGCTCAGCTGTTCTTCAAGGATGTCCTGCGATATCGTAGCGATCCGCTGGATATATCGGCGTTACGGAATCCGTGCTTAGAGGCCGAGCAGTTTATGGAAAGTGATAAATTAGCAAAGGCGAAAATGATACGTCTCGAGCGTATCTTCCGTCCGTGGCCCGTAATAAGATTAAAAGTCGAGATACGGGTAGGCCTGGTCCAATGATGCGTTCGTTGTATCGTTGTGTGCACTCGTTCGATTCGCGATAGTGTGCGTGTAGCGCGCGCGAGGGCATCATCCAGCGGGCGAGCGAGCAGGAGCGTCGTATTCTCGGATTAAAGCGCGTATAGTTTGATGTAAATTTAAGGTAGCTCACGGGAGGGATCCTTGTCTTTTTTCGGCAGAAACATCGCGACACGGTATATGACTTAAATCAGATTTAAGCCTGTCGTTGTAGGTGCTGGCTGCGGTTCCTTCGCTTCTCCCTCTTCTCATTCTTCGTGTTTTTTTCCGGTTCTTTTAAGCGGCGAACCAGCCCCTCGTCGAACGGGAGCCGGGTTTTTGAGCTTAATTTTTAGCGATTGGAGAACCGTCAACCAGGACCCCGTTGTTTTGACTCCTCGAGAGCCACGTGCACGACGCAACAGAGAGACGAGCAAACGAATACACGATAAGCACCGACTTTTGTGTCGCTTACCGGAGGGCTATAGCAGTTTCCGCTCGAGGATGACACTCGGCTCGAAATTCCCAGGGACTTAAACGGAGACGGATAAAAAGCGTACGCGAACGGAAGAATGAACATCGTCCTAGAAACTGCTCCGCGATACGTTTATAATCACGATACTGCGACGGAGTCGCGTTTTCACGCACCGCGAAACGGCCGCCGCGATTTCCTAATTACCGCCTCTAAAAAGCTCGAATTAATTAAACCAGCTAAAACTCTGGCCGCGGCGAATTTTCACGACGCGAGATACAATTTCGCGTGTCGACGGAGAGAGCGTGAGTTTAATTAAACTAAACACGAGGGAAAAAATGGGGGCGGAAGGAAGGGGAGAAAAGAAATAAATCGGGGGAAAAGTGGTGCTCGGAAATGTACCGACAACTAATGAATCGTGCGAAGACTTGAAACTTTAAACGAAGAAACGTGAGATTTTAACAAGCATTTTATGAAAACTTGAACGCTATCAATGTAAAACGCGTCTACTAATTACTTTTCGAATGACTGAATATACAGTCATTTCTAAGAATATTAAATTAACTGGGTCACTGTTTGACCAATTAAAAATTTTCATTCAAATGAAAAGAATTAAAAATATACTGACCTGCTACAAATTCTTTATTCGATACATCTGTCTGCTATACATTATTGCTTTAGTATAACTCCAATTTTTCTCCTTCCATCATTTTCATTTCTAAATTACCCCATACTCGTGACATCTACTACTTCCCCTTGTTTCTTGACAGTAATCACAGCAATAATTGCAGATGATCGTACGATTGTTCTACCGTTTCGTCAAATCGCAGGTCCCCATTTCGCAATTATCCCCATCAAGTCGCAAGTGCAATTCGCCGACTAACGTGTCACGTTATGAAGACACGTATCGAACGATTCCTCGAACGCTAACTTTCGTAATTTATAGTCGTCGCATAAAAATGGCGTGTATTACCATAGATTACCGGACGGAGCCGTGTATTAGCAACGCGTAATCGCGGCGATGTCACATCCAAATGTCGGCCCTTACCTACGACTGAGTAGAGTTTAACCGGGATTTCATCCAGAGGCCGGCTTAAGCCACGACACCGTTGATGCACGATTGTTTGTAGAAATATTCTTCCGGCCGTTATTTACACGCCTATCAAAACGTCCGAGCAGAGTAGCCTCGCGTAAGCTGGTTTCATGGGCAGTTTGTCCCTACCCTGTCCACCTATCCATCGTCTCGTGGAAGATCGGAGGATTACCGTGGCCGTGTTACGATCACGCTGGGGCAACATTGTCCTGCTATACGCGACACAAAATCGCGCGTCGTCGACAAATTCCTCGCCGTACTCCCATATAAGACACGTTAATCACAATTTTCACAGAATGTTCGGTAGCTGTCAAAGAAAATTAAAAATGATTTGTCCGAGAAATTTATATTCCGATAACATTAATTCGACAAAAAATTTGGATGAATATTAAAATTCTTTTAACATAAGATAAATACTGAAGGGTCATTCAAATTAGAATGTCCCCCTTCTATTGGATCGATCAAGATATATCAGAAGATTGATTAACACAGATAATATAAGCGACAGTTAAGAGCCACATGTCACAGGAATGATACAGAATTCATATTACGTTGTAACTGATTATAATTGGACAACTCTGTGAAGATTCGTGACATATTCTGTTACGTAGAGAGTTTAAATTAAAACACGAAACGATCATATTCTCAATAAATCTAACTATAGCCTGGCGTACATAGGTCATTTCCACTGTGACACTCGTTCTTAATCCACGTCACCTGTAGTGCCTACATGTGGCTATTTTTACTGTGTCAGTCAATGTGTGAAATCAGGGACTTTTCCTTCGCTAAAATAACACCTTGAAGATTACGAATTAAAAGGAGTAATAACGAAGCAGTGTCCTTTTTCTGATCATATTCGTATTTAACCCCTTAACCTATGATTGTTTCGGCAGTTGCCTCAGGCAGCCACTGTTGGAATATTAATCTCTTGTCCTACAATAACGTGTCACACTCGTGACACACGACACTCGTATTTTCACTGCAATTTCGGGTTCAATCCTGATTACAAACCAAGCTTGCTGAATATATACTGTAACATTTTACTTTTCTTCGGTTATTTTTACGTTGTAGGAATCAGATAGCTGCGACTGACGCAAGACCAGATAATTGTAGGTTAAAGGAGTAAAATAACGAAACTAGAAATCTTACAATTTAAATTTAGCGATCTTTACAAAGTGTAACTGATATTGTATTCAAAACTTAGTCGTAGGGTAAATACGATTTATTTTTGTTATATTTGAACTGTCACGGGTGTGACTCGATGTCACAACTAAGGGGTTAAGCAAAATATGAAACTGTAGAAAACGATCAGCTCTTTTTCCAGAGATAACGTTCGGAATAAAGCAATGGAAGATGAAAATATCGCATACTTTTGATTCGTTTACACGTCCGTTTATCTCGTGCCGACTGATATATAATGGACTGTCCGGCGGCGAGCGTTCTGATAAAGCGTGGGCACGCCACGAGAAAATGACCATAACGGAAGACACGAATTACATGATGTAAACGCGCCACCTACGGCGAGACGGGGCCGGATTGAATTTAATACTAATTAAAAGTAATAAATCGGCGGACGAATGATTTCTGCACGGCGAGCAGTCGGTCCTATTCCCGTCGTTGGCCCCGGGCTTCAGGCCCGGCAGTTTCTGCCGAATTAAGTCGGACAGTATCTTTTTCTGACTTCGCCACGAGGAGAAATGCAATTAAAGCGAGATCAGAGAAGAGGGACGCGTCCCTCTCGTCCGTTGTACGCTCTCGCTGCGTTTTGACTTATGGGTCGTCCGGGTAAACGAAAAAAAGAAGGGAAAAGATTGGCCGTGTCGTGGAACGCGGGCTTTTAATATCGTTCAGCTCGCAGTTGTTGTATATTTACAGGCTCTTATTAAGTCACTGCCACTACTCTCTTACTATCTCTTTCTCGCGCTCGCTCGCATTCTACGCTTCCTACGACATCGATGGTCCCTGTTCGGCCCCCAAAAACACGCGAAATTCCTCCGGCTGAGATAAGATTCGACGATTTAAAGAAACAGCCGACAGCATTGTAGAATTTTAATTTAACAAGCCTGAAGATCCTTAAAAGCTTTTCTCTTGTTCACATTCTATATTTATGCAAAAATTACCTTTCCATATTTGTCACTCGTTAAATTTTTTGAATAGAACTATTTATTTATTGTCATTGTGTAGGATCAAAAATGTATTTCTCTCTTAAAACCCGAGACAAAATGGAGATCGTGAAAATATGCAAGATGGGTTTTGTCGCGGAAGGAAGTGACGCATGATCAAATTACGCGATGTATTTTCGTTTTACTGCATGACTCTATTATTGAAGTTTGAACGTGAGAAGTTTCTTGGGTACTTGGAATATTCCATAAAAGTAAAACATGGTCGCAGTCACACTTCGGACCATTTAGTATTCAAATTTAACCAGTCTCGTGACGCTATTAAAAACTTATAAAATCGAAAGTTAGATCGTTGAGTGAGGATCAGCTAATTGCTCGCCACATTCGAAATGTCGTTAAACGTCGTTTTCATTGAAGAAAACTCGTAAAATTTCAAGCATTCGGGTTGATCGCTCGTCCGATCGTAACAGGATGAACATTCAGACACGATGTTTGTACATTTTACTGGCGTTATTATCGATTGAATCGGCGACAATGCGGTAAATTCGATTGGATTTTATTGGGTGCGTAACGCGCACTCGTGAAACGCCGGCCCGAACGAAGGGGGAGATCGTTACGTTTTGACATTTACGAGAAAGGGTTACAATGGACGGAAAGCGTTAATCCAGAGGGCCCGTTGGGTACCGATGGGGCCTCCTCCGAAGAAACGAATGGGGCGCCTATGGCGATATTTATTTAACTGCCGCACTAAGTTGGCGCCCCGTGGCGATGTATTTCGAAGACGCGATTCTGCCATAATTACAGTAAAAAGCGATCTTTAATTTCGCGAACGGCGAAAGTGACTTGTAGGTGGGGACAGCGAGGGCAACCAGGATCTTCCTCGGCCGGACTTCTTTCCGGGGGGGATTCATAATTTGAATCCACTCCTTCAAACTCGTCCCTCGACTGTATCGTCCCGTTAAATTTCATGAAAGCTCGTTTGGTCACAATGTTTGGAACAGTCGGTGGTATTCGGGATCGAAAAAAAACATTCCGCTAATTGCAGTTTTACTTCTATTTAAATAATTTAAGACGACATCGAAATATCGCAAGTTATTTACGATTGAGAATCGAACAGTAAACTGCGTCTTACCCTGTTAATATCTGTCAATTTGTATGAAAAATGTTGGGAGGACATTTCCATTAACATTACTACATTTTAAATTCGCGCAAAAACGGATATTGACGATGTACATTGTATATTTCCTTCGTTTACGGTATAACTTCCGAAACAAGAGACAGCAAAATTCATAGAATAATTACTAGAATGATTGTACAAAAGTTCCATAAGTGGTCGCGTGTATTTACGCATTCATGATACTTTCTTCTCTTAATTCCCTAGCCCTTCTACTCCTGCCCGAAGACAATTCAATCTTCCTGAGTTGAACAGGGGAAATTACTTAATACGCGTTAAGCCCGCGTAACGACCCCAGAAATATTAATTATAAAGCTCGCTTTAAATGTTCATTCCGTAAATTTACATAAGCAGGCTCGAGAAAATTCTTTTATTTATCGGGTACCATTGTTCCCCGTGGCCTTCCATCGACGTTAACAGAGGCGAACACAATTCACGGTGTTCCCTGTGCCGTCGCGATTTCTGAAGCGGGTTCTTACGCATCCCGTTCTCTTTCTCTCTGTCTCTCCTCTCGTTGCCCACGCATTATAATAGCGGCACTTTAAAAGGGTAAAGGATGAATAAGGTGTGTATAGAGGCTCCTAGCACCTGCAGCCCATTATAATGAGAGGGTCTGGACGTCTACTTCTTTAAATAACACGTAATGGGCCCTAATAATTAGTCGGGGGAACATCGGCAGGGTGTGTAAAACTAATGCTGCTCGAAGGAACCGGCCAGCTAAAATCATTTACATGGCCGGCCATTTATTCCTTTCTCTTCCTTTTAATTGCCCCGTCCCTTTCTCGCCGGTCCGTGTGATTTCATCCCACAGTTATTATTATTGGACAAATCATTGCTCACAACTATCGATATAATCAGTGATCAGTCTCGTTCTATACATTTGCTAACACCCCACTGCGACAATGGATGCTGGTACTTTTACACGCCTGATGTATACATTAACTTGTATGTTCACTTCTCTGTTTACTTAAACATTGTACGAACACAGAGGTGTCATTGAACCTTGCTTTAACTGCAAATCATTAATTAAATTGTAATAAAGGAGATTCGAGAACTTGCTTGTGCTTTCTGTATCACGGATCAGACATGATCCATGAGAGTTTCAGTTGAATATTTGTGACCTAAAATGAAAATGCAGAAGAGTGAAAAGTGGAAAATAAATTCTGTGTGTTTGTGATGGAGTTAGCGTTGACTTCAAGTTTCGGTGACGCTGAACGCGTAACACATGTATCCTCGGAGAACCCCGTGGTGACGAGCGAAACAGCGGTATCGATGAAAACGCGGGGAGATACATCGTCGACGAGCAAAATTCCTGGCGCTGAAAAAACGAGCAAATTGAATATTCGACAACTATATAATACCGTTCGCGCTTCTCGGCGCGCAGCGTAGGTAAAAAAGGATTTCGATTGATCCGGCGAACGGTGTACGAAAAATACACGAAAAGCTTGGACGGTGCCTTCCGCGAGCGTACAAATTTCAAAGCGTCCCCGTGAAACGCACACGCGTGCGGCGCACACGCACGTGCAAAGGTGGGCACAGGACGGTTTTTTTCATCGTGTTACGCCGCTAGTGGCAATACGTATCGTATGCCTGTCTTCCAGATACCTTTTTACTCGTCTTTTGCTGCAAGATCGGAGCAACAACCAGTCCTTGTGTGTCCGACGAAATTTACGACGGAGCCTCATGCACCATGCAGGCTTTATTTTAATACGGCCGGGTAGGAGATGGCTCTCGGGTAGGAGACGCCGTCCCGCTGCGCCAAAAATCTTAAATATTCATAATTAAATATGCTAATGAACGGGTGACTTCAACGGCAAAATGATTATCAAATTGTACAATGGCCACGTAAAGTTATTGTACGGTCAGGCGGTGTGTCCACACGGAGTGGCTGGTGCGTGTCCACCAGGAATGGAATGCATAGACCCACCAGGAGGAACCGGGCCAGGGGACGTTCAAGGACCCCGATCGATCAAAAATGTTTAAAACCGTGTCGTTGAATGTTTCGGGACCAGAGAATCGAGCTGAACTGGTGTCGATAACCGCCGCTCTCGAGAAATCTTTAGTCAACCTGGACCCTTATAGTTTATTGTTGGCCAAACACGACTCTCGAGCTTCGCAAACTTTGCTTAGTTTGTATTTGTTATTGCTGCGGTACGTCCACTGTATTAGTTGATCGGAAATAGCTTTAACTTCGAGCACAGTTCAAGTTTCTGCGCCATAAAGTGGAGGAGATTGACTACGATACCCATTACTCGAGGTTCCTTGCGAAGAAATACGCATGCTGCTGTATTTCTCAAAATTACTACATATTTTTTACGGCTATGGGGAAAGATCTATCTAGGCTCTTTATGAGGCTTATAACAAAACTTTTGTTGTACGACTTATATTTTGAAGAGGGTTGTTTACGAAATGTCGAACTCTTTCAAATATTTGCCTTCATATTGACTCTTTCATCTTCTGACATCTCTTGACTCTTTTCTAGACTCCCTCTAGAACTTAGAGTTTAACTGATCACATCACTGCTCATAACTTTTTCGACAAGCATTAGATCTGTTCATCGCTGTTTTACCCCAAACAGAAGTTGTATTTGAACGCAACCTAAGAGACAAAAGAATATTGCATAGGTAATTTGCTACGCAAATACTTTGGGAAATTGAATCTCGATATTCGTGGTACCCAACGAAAATGTAAAACATCGGTGAGCGCAGGATACACCGAAGCTCACCCCACCTGTGCCGGGGCGGAACAAAAATCCTGCGGACACGTTCTCGCGGCACCGGGAATGCTTTCCTCTCATTATTACGAGCGGTCGTGTCGCCCGGAGTGTCGAATCGGAGATAAAGAGATTGTTTAAATGCATTACTAGTCCGGAGCCGATCGAAAGAAAGAAACGAAGGAGGCGGAAAGGTGGGACCGGCCGAGCGAGAGAAGTCCGGACAAAAGAACGAGCATGAACGAAACAGCTGGGAAGAGAAGAGATGGAAAGAGGAGGTGGAGGAAGGTCGAGGGACCGAGGGAAGAGAAAAAGGAGTACAGAGAAGGCCGGAGAGAAGAAGCTCCGTAGAGGGCCTCTCGCATCGGTCGCGTGAGATAGCCGCATCATTTCTTGGCAGACAATTAATTACTGACATTATGTTTTAGAATGCTTACTTGCACTGGCTACCAACCGATCTATAGATTTGTAGCCGGCCCCGGACACGTTCTGTCCTCGTCCTTCGGCGCGAGCGAGCGCGAGGAAAATAGGGCCGCACACGGGGTGTCTGGTAAATTCAGGTACAGATGCTGATTGCTTTTCGATGAACGAACAGCGGAAGGTACTTCAAATTGCATATAGGGTGTTTCGATTCAAACTATCTAGGCTGTTTTTAGAAGATATTTTAATTACTCTGTTTAGAGAAGGACAAACTGCAAGTCGTATCTGGTTAAAAGCATCCCTGAAATTTTATGTTACATGGAAATTTTATTCGCTGTTAAATGAAATTGCACAAGTACAAGTTACAAGTACAAATTACTTTTGTGCAAGTTCTACATATTTAATGTAGAATGACACGATATAAAAATGAACGGCTTGTAAAATATTTGACGAAGCTAGTGAGGTCGTAGGACGTGTTTACGCTGAACAAGTGCTACACCTAAATGTGTAGATACGTCAAACACCTATTAAATAACCATGTTAATTCGACGATGTAACTGACGATCCGTGAATATTATTAACAATTATTTATTCTCCAATTACATTGCATATCATTGACAGACGAAAAAATAGAATATCAACCCTATTACCCACTATAACAACCATATTTCAATGTGATCCTAATTATCCTGCAATATAATTGCTACCCATTATATAGAGAATTTCGTGCTAATTAACATACGTTGCGCTGTACTACAATAATCTAATAATCTCAACCAAATGCATAGCAATGAAATAACAATGCATAATGAAACAATAGCAGGGAACAATTCCACGCTTTAAATAATTCTTCAAAGATATATAGCAGGATTTGCTGAACACTCTGTACATGCGACACCCAAAGGAACATGTACTCGTCGCCACGGGACACCGCACCACAGAAACCAACAATCAGTACAAAATGATGGATATTAAACGCGACTAATATTATCGTAACAGACCATTCCTTGGACAAAATGATCGATTATATTTATTTATATTTTCTTGATACGAATGGTGTCCGAATGTAGAAAATGAGAAAAACAAATTTCAAATTCAACCCGTATAGGTAAGGAACCGTATTGGAGGGTTAAAAAAATCTATCGAGATAATGCATAAGTGAATCGATAGAGTCTTCAATCTAAAATATTCCCGATCGAATCACGATCCGACCATTCGATCTAGCAATTCCTGTACCGCTAAAGACCCCGGTACGATCGCTTTCAAGGTACCTCTCATATATGGCTAAGCAAGATTCTCCGGTGTAGTTTATCCCGACCACGTTGCCGCGGCAGTTGCGTTGATCCCGTCATTAAGTCGAACACAGTCGTTATTTCACTTTCACCAGCGACAGAGCATAATGCCGGCGAAGAAACAATGCCCCGTAACAAGCGGCAAGACCCACGGGCCGCTTAATAATCGTCAGCGTCTTTATTGATGTACCGCGGGCGGAAATTTGAAAACCGTGACGTCGCGTCGGGTAATTTTTCATTCGACCTGGCCGGATTCCTCGTCTTTCCACACCGCCATGTGCCACCTCACCGAATTGGAATTAACTACATTCGCCCACCGTCGCTGTGTGCGTGTACGTGTGTGCATCCGTTACGTTCATTAAACGGTTTCACAATACTCGATAGATGAAACTTGGCAGGCCCTCCTTCCTAACTATTTATCGTTCTTTCATCGTCGATCCGGCAAATAAATCTCATCAGCCCGATTATCCCGGCCGGCCGAATCGAGCCCGAAAAAAACAGCGCGCCAGTTCGTTATTTAACGAATTTCATCGAATAATCGCCGTTTCAGCGTCGCTCGAATTATTTTCAATCGATACCTCCTCTTTTTTTTCGACAGAGCAAATAGTATCTTTCACGGAGATATCGGGCGGTTTAATTTTACGATTCGTTCAACTTCTGATGCAAATACCTTTGGCCTATAAATTACTAATTATTTTCGGATTAGGATATCCGAATTTAACTTCCTGGTTCAGGTAGGATTAGTTCAATAACCTCAACCGGGTTTCAAAACTTAGAAACTGTAAGAATAGAATATTTGAGAATTTTTAATATTTGAGAATCTGAAGATTTGGTGATTTGGAAATTGAATACTTTGAATGTTTAAAGTTTATCAGTTGTAAATTTCTAAATTTTTTTTATTCACTGGCTGGTAATAATGATGGATTCTTCCTGTATATCGAGGGAAGTCCAGAATGCCCTGGACTTAACATTTTACTCATAGGAATCTAAGCTTCTCACGAAAGTCTGCGTGTTAAAGTTCGCAAGAATCCCCGGCGGCTGGCCCGACAATATACCTCGATACTTTTACACGCGAGAACCTGTTGTATCTTAACGTAATTTATCGTCACGCTATTAAGCATGCTCCGTGGGTCCCGGGATTCATTCGTCTTCGAATTACCTCGATTTACCTTCGAATTACCTATTTCCTCTTCCCGCACCCTCGTATGCTCGGCAACCTGTGCACCATCCATCGGCAACAAGATTCGTTAATTATTAAAAATTGAATCCAGTAAGATTCGCTTGTTAACGCGTTGATGCTCGAAATCAGGCATTCATTTCATAAACATCCGTCAAAATAAGTGACTTATACTTTTTTAGAAAACCTAAAACATGGCGATTTCAAATGTGATTTCGGAATATTTATAATGTAAAATTTTAAGTGGATTTAATTGATAATAAAATATCTGAAGATACTATCTGTCATAGTAGGAATAATGGTTTGAGACAGAAATTAGTAAGTAAATACTTATCAGTAAGTATAACAGTATAAAGAATATGAGACATTTAGCAACGTTGAGAATAAATTTGTGTTACCGTGAAATATTTGAAAGCATGAATTTTCGATTCATTTTTGCGGAACGAGTCATTTCTTCGTATTTTCGTGGAAATACAATGAATAGTCGAGAAAGCTGCATGCGTCACAAGAAAAGACGTCGAGTTTCGTGGTGGACCATTTTTCGTCACGATACCCGGCGTTTTAATTTCATACCCGTTCCCCGACACTTTTCGCTACGTTTCGCGAGCGTGACGAAAGTTTCACGAGGTCTCGAGCAGCATTTATTATTCGTGGATTAGTGGAACGGCACACGAACGGCGTCTGATACTAATTGCGAGGAACAGCAAGAACGGCCGAGTCGCGGCTCCCACCGGGCCGTAAATTAATTTACCTCTGTGTGTTTTCGCTTTTAACGCCGCGGACCTGGGGGGCCAACTCGCCTCTCGTCAACAATTACCGTTTCCCCGCAAAAAATCTCGCGAACCCGTTCCGTAGTGGAAGCTACTTCACGGATCGATCCAAGGGGGTGCAGTTTCTATTTTTTTTTTATAATGGTCGTGACGTTTTTCAATTGGAAAGTTCGCGAAACGGACGGCCTCGTACAGTTGCGGGTGACGGGGACACTAAAAACATCGTCGCTCTGTTTGGAATTAATTTCAGACGTGGAAATGCCGATCTGACCTTGCTGTTGTAAGAAATTATAGCCATGTTTCAAATTACTGTATCTTTCAAATTGTTCTAAAAGAGCTAGAGATATTATTTCACATCAAGTTAGTCTCAAATAAAAAACACCTCAGGTTAAAGTACATAAAATATGGAGATTAATGGAGATGAAAAAAATTACGTTTATCCGAAAGATTTTAATTTATTTATAAATATACCTATTTTTATCAAGTGTTTACTATCATGTTTAAAAAATATTTCTATTTATCACTACAAAAATATAATCACAATCGTATTTTTTTTATCCACACCATATATGTGTGGAGGATGAACATAGTCAAAGATATCCATACATTTTTTCATGCATATGTGAATGATATGAAGTGTTAGATATAAGGGGTACTTAGAGTAGCTGCAAAGAATAGCATTTTTTATTGTTCGATACGGGAAGAAGATTTACGTGGCGCGCGACTAAAGCCGTCGTTTATTAATGAAGAAAGCAATCGTAATCCAAGTGGGCAGTCGTAAAAGCATTAAACGTCTTGTAAATCACAGAGGCGACACGGGGTGAAACATGATTTAACCCTCTCCGCGGCGTATTAATATGCCAAACGGGCGTCTTCGATGAAATGTGCATTAATCGCCTGTGTTGAAAAACCGCCGCGTATTTCATCGCAGCCATTTTTATCGTCGATTTATAATCCGACTTTACCCGCCACCTTTTATTTTGTCCCGGCCAGTGGCTCATCGACGTCACCGATCCTTTCGTATAAAATTCGATCGTTGATTAATATTTTATAGTTCCAGTTAAATTCTGGCAGGTGTTCAGGTATTCTATGAGGAA
This sequence comes from Megachile lagopoda, assembly GCA_036983795.1. NCBI lineage: Eukaryota > Metazoa > Arthropoda > Insecta > Hymenoptera > Megachilidae > Megachile > Megachile lagopoda. The sequence goes on along the minus strand of CM072785.1, from coordinate 8,082,915 downwards.
ATACATTAAAGATTTCAATCCAATCTGCGCCATTCTAGGAATAGTTGTATAAATGTAAATGGTCAATTACTTCGACGGGGTATAATAAAATTCATAGGCAATACAAGGAATTTCTAACCGATAGGAATAACTTTACTGCGCACTCAAACGGGTAATAGAAATAAATGAATGTCATTAAAATTGCAGGATTGATTTATTGACTCTCGGATTACTGATGGAATCTGTTAAAATTTCATTTAAGTTATATTTCAGCTTCACTTTGAGAGTTCGGAGATTGGGACCTGGGAATCTGGGAAGGAATCTGAAATTTGAAAATTTGGGAATTTGTTAATTTGGAAATTTAGGGATTTGGAAATCTGAGAATTTGGGAATTGAGAGATTTGGAAATAATGTAATTTGAAAATTCAGAGTTCGATGACCTAAAAATGAAAAAATTTGATAATCTTGAAACTTGAAAATTTGATAACTTGCAAATTGGAGAATGATAGTGTACAGAACTTGCAAATTTCTAAAATCAGGTATCAGAAAAGACGATGCAAACATACAAAGATTTGAAATTCGTAGCTCCAAAATATCATAAATTTAAAAAGTTGTTCCCTTCACAATGTTTCACCCCCGTAGAAGTTTCGCTTCCTAAACCCGCAACAAATTTGAATGGCATTTAGAATACTAACCAAAGCAACAAAATGATCGCGCTGTAATGACTGCTTCAACAATCATAATTGCTCGTTAAGAATGACTGATACGCGAAGTCGGTGGTAACCGAATGAAAGCGGACAGACGAAAGCCAGCCGCGCGCATTGTTAATGAAGAAAGCAATCGTCGGTGGAAGCGAGCGGACAGTCGTAAAACCACTGAAAGCATTGTAAATTGCAGCCGTCGAGCGGCTAGAAAATGATTTAATCCTCCGCGGTCGCATTCATTTCCCTGGCCGGCGTCTTCGACGAAATGTACATTAATTCCAGCGGCTGCTGAAAAACCGCTTCTTCGCCAGTCTCGTGTTGCTCGCGGCGATTCTACCAGCCGAGAGACCGGCTCGCTTATGAAAAAGATCAATGTTTCTAGTAGTACCGTGCTATGCTCCATCGGTTTTTATTAACATCGTTGGCAATCGTGTGCGTTCTTCTGGCAGCGATTCTTCTCTCGCCATGAAACTGATTCGTTCAACGAATCTGTTGCGTTGCAATCCTGAATAGTCTCTTCGCTTCGGAGGTTTCGCACAGATCAGTGGGTAAAATTCAAAAGGTCTTTGTGGCATTCTTCCGCTCCTATAAATGGATACTGGAATGTTTAATGATAGATCTCGGAGACCGGATTCTGCTAACTCACGGTTTTTCAAGTTTAGAACAGAGCAAATTATATGGAAGATAACTCGAATTTTGTTGCGGAGTTTAATAGCTGTTGCTACACTCTTGAAGTTCCGAGGTTACAAAGTTGCAGAATTCGAAAGTTCCAGGTTTTGAAGTACCTAAGTTCATTTTGATATTTCACAAGTTTCTTGAATTCGTAAAGTCATAAATATTTAAGGTCTCCAAATTTTGATATCGTCGATTCACTAAAAATTTCAAATTTCTGAAGTCTCGAAGTGTTAATGTCTCCAAAGGTAGCAATGTTTTAAATTCCCCAAGACCCAACGTCCTGAATTTCTTATATCCCAACGTCACAGTGTCCGGAAATCTCTACATTCTGATGTTTTGATCGTTCCACATCCCAATGTCCAAATGGTCCAATGTCCCAGAGTCCCGACGTTCCAGAATTCTGACGTCCTGAAGTCCCAAAGTCCCCACATTCCAAAGTCCTCGCGTGTCCACATTCCTCATATACCAAAAACGCAACATCCTAAAATCTCCACATACCAAAGTCTCTATGACCCAATGTTGCAACGTCGTGAAATCTCAATATCCAGAAATCTTGATGTCCCGAAATACCAACATCCCGAAGTCTTAATGTCTCAAAGTCCCAAGATCCCAAAGTTCTAACATCCCAAAGTGTCCACAACCCAAAGTTCTCACGTTGCGAACCTTCAAGGTCTCACACTTCAAAAGCTCCGAAGAATTCGAAAATCCCATCTTGAAAACAATAATGTTTGGCCCATTCACAATCGAGCCATAACTTCCGAAAAGCAATCTCTGCTTTATAACGATGTACCTTTAATCCGTGATGCTCAACAGAATTCTCGCGAGTGCCCGTAGGACCATACGAGCACCACTGGTTCGCGGTTTCGGCGAGTGTATATAAATTAGCGCGAGTAACGCCGCGGCATTGAATCGGCTGATAAATTTTCGTGGTGCGGCCTCGCGTCACACCTCCCTTATACCGTGTATCCAGGAATCCCGTGCACACGGCCAACGATAAAAATAAGAGAGAAAGAAGAGAAAGGTGGAAGAAGTGAAACAAAAATGTATATATAATGCTTGTTGGCGCGCGCGTGTACCTGGGTCCTCCTCCCGAAAGCCTAAACCTCGAGTAATCGCGATCGTAGCCCCCACACGACATTAGGGACCCATATACACAACGCACAACACTCGCAGAGTACCCAACTGGACCCTCGATGCTAATTACTTTTCTTTTATTCCAACCAGCTGACGTCGATTTGATCTCTCAATATTTTCACGCGGTACCACTTTTAAGGGTTACGCCATTTTGGAGTTCTAGATTGGTAATCTTTAGCGGGGTAATATGAAAGATACGAATATCACATTATAATTTGTGCACTCGTAATACACCGACTTTATTTGTCTTTACATTATCATTCGCAATTGAAGAATCGTGGGTTAAGTGAACTTTTGATGCAGAATCTTCTAGACCCGTCACCTTTTCTATTATATATTACAACTGCAATTTTTATAATTACTTAGATTATATTAAATACTGTTTAACCTGCACCGCCATCTTGAGTTTACATCTTTAAATTCTGAATTGTAGACAGAAGTGGCATTCTTGCATCTATCTTCTGTACCCCTTTAAATTCAGAAAGTTGGGACAAAAGTATCTTGTATATATTCCCACAAATAGCTCCTGAGCGCAGCTCTCATATGCCTCCATGGCGTTTTAAAGCGTAACACCGTAGGAACATATTAGCATCAGATGAAATTACTCGATACTGTTATTACGGCATTCGTAAATTGTGGGCTAAATATGGCCGAATATCAGAATGTATAATTTCGTTTTTTCGAGGTGATAGTAACGTGCTCCAGTCTTTAATTGCACTTCCGCTTCGTGGAAAGTTCAGCACCTGAACGAGTACCGTGGTCAACGCGTTTCTGTCCGCGTGGGAATGCCGTACACGCGCGCGCAAGATGCAAGAGCCAGAACGAAATTCTTCGGGACACTGGGGCCCGGCCGATTGTTTCGTTTCGTCGTTTCATTTGCAAGTACAAAGCGAAACCGTTGTCCACCCTGAAGTCTCCGGATGCCCGGACGAGACGCTCGACGACGAAACGATGACCGACAGCGTTCGTATTAACGGCACGGTCAATAATTCTCTTTGTTAGTACGTCTCCCCGCGCTTCCTTTCTTTCCATCGTTCTTTCTTCTTCTTCTTCTTCTTCTTTTGTTTCGTCTCGGTGCTCTCGTCGTTCGAAGAGAGCACTCCTTCTGTGTGCGACCGACACTGGCTCTCTTGTATGCAGGAATTCCGGGACCAAAAATATCCGAGCGATCCCTGTACACTCGCAACGGCGAAACCACGGCTCCGTGGCATCTTTGTGGCACCTTTGTGGCATATTTTCCTCCAGGCTTCGAAACGTTTCGCCATCGTACGAACGCCATCTTAACTCGGTTAACAGAATTATCTTTCTTTGGCTAACTGCCGTCCCGACCAACGACGACGGATTCCCTTTTCGACCCGGCTGATTAAATTCCCCGTTGACGTTGCTTTGGAAAAGGAACGCGTCAAAAATTTCTCGTCCTTCGCCGTTTTCGCTGTGCTCCCTTGGGATCATTTCTCTTCTTGTATCTTTCACATTTGGCGACCAGATTAAAAAGCGGGAACAATTCGTCGGACGAATTAATGTGTGCTATTTCTCAATCACTGTTATTTCTGAAACGCAAGAAGGTTCTGAATAAATTCACAAATCTTCAAACTTTTGGAAATCAAAAATGTCCTAATTAAAGATCAACGTCTTGCCCTATACCGCCATTTGCTCGAAGAGATCTTGCTCACCTTCGACAACATACGCAGGATTCTATCAGACGTATAACCTAATCCCAGAAGTCATTGTTTCCACAGGCTGCTGTCCCAAAACTCACCTGCCGCTCACATTATTTCGATCCAGGTTGCAGGAGGAAACGGCAGATCAGTAGGGACGAAAGGAGGCGAAAGTCACGAAGGAAATACGAGGAACGACCGAATGAAATAGCCGCGGTCCGGCGATGTAAACGTATTACGGTCTAGCGAGCAGGGTTGCACGTGACAGCGCCACTGGCTGGATAGATTTATATTTACAATGGGCCTGTATATTTATATCGCCGCGTGTACACGGGTAATCCTGCGACCAGGACGAAACACTCCGTCCATCTAAGTGGTGCGAGCTTTAACGCACTGGTTCGCATGCCGTAAGCAGATTAATCCGAAGGCCCTTCGGTCAAACCCAAACGATCGACCCTCCTTACATCTGCCACTCTCAATGGACCGCTCGATACGACTTGATGTCCAACGACCGCCATAAAGGTCGCGGAACACGCGCGTGGTCGTGTTTTGCGGCGTGTCATCCCGAGGGACACGCGAGACCCGTGTCGAAACAAATCCGAGGACAGGAAACCATCAAACCCAGAAACGCGTCTGCACGGAGATTGCTCGTGACTTGGAGGCGAACGCGACGATTGAGGTTTTCCTTCAGGGATCCTCCATGAAGAACGAGGAATGGCCTGTTTTTACGAACGACGATGTCTTCGTGTGTAAAAGCGGTTTAATGTTACATTAGCCGATTATTGCATCCTAAATGATCAATTTGTAAATACACATGTGAAGTCTGATGTGATTGGTATCACTAAATAGTGCTTGTGGTACAACAATTTAAAGTTTGAACGTTAATGAAAATGGCTACCATGAATGGATACCCTGAGTGCTGGTTTGTGATACTTTTATGTCATCAAGCAATCTTTTCACATGTTGGTGTTAGATTCCTCATATTTTTAGAACTGAAGTTGAGCACCGATGTACAAAATTATTCAGAAAGCAGATAAGGCAAATGAAGATCACTTAAATCAGTGCGTTATACCTTGGTTCTTCGTATCGAGTAACACAAAAACTAGAATGAAAATAGCATTTCTGCTGCGAGTATGATTACGATTTCATGAGCTACAGCCATCAATTTGACAGCCCTATAATAAATGAAGTTCCTGGATATCAACGTCAAACCAAAATTGACTTTCGATTTAATCTTTTAGTACTTTCTACGGTCTATTTCTCTGAAATTAATTTCCCAACGGTATCGTTACTAACAATCCCAGATTCATTTAATTACGTATCGTGACTCGCGAGATGTCTTTCTTAATCCGGTTTAAGAAATCCGAACGTTCACGCCGAATATTCGGCTGGTGAGGCTTTGTAACGGCGTCGTGTCTATCAGAGGTTGATACGTCAGCGTGGCAATGGTATTAATTGGACAGTGGAAGCGGTAACCACGACGGTAACAAATTTAAAATGCAAATGATCACCTATTAAAAGCGTTTTACGTTTGGCTTATCCAAGGAGCACACCGTGACCCCGCTTCTAATCGATCGTTTCTCGGATTTAATTGACCCACATCCACGGTAATATCGTGTGCTTTATTAACGACACATTAATTATTCGTCCGGTTTGAATATTTAAATATTTACATACATACCTGGTGGCGATGCGTACGCGGACCGGCGGGGAGAGAGATTTAAAAAATTGCCTTCGTATACACGACGATGTACCGCCACCCGCATGGACGCCATAAATCTTAAAAACGGTGCAATATCATGAAACGCTAATGAGGACACCATTGGGACATTTTGTATTCATTTCGTGGAATTAGCCTTTCGGTTACTTGTTTCGAGAAACGGGATGTGATGAATAACGATAATAAAATCTTCTCGCAGAGCGGAGAGCGTAAATTTTGACTGTGCATTCACGATCGGCCATTTTGCCGAGGAAAAGCTCGCCCGTCGCTCTCGTGAGCGGCTATTACTCTCGTGGCGCTTTAAAAAATTGATACTCCTCTACTCTTTCGTAAACTATTCACATCCTGATCGCGGTATTGTGAAACATTCGTTGGCTGCTCTGCAAACAGAAAGTACTTTAAATCCCTCTATAAACAATTCTGAAAGAGCTCGCTTGTTTAATGTTATAGACACCTCGCAAGGAATTCGTAACGACAATCATTTTGTTGATTCCAATTTTCTCGCGGATATTGAGATCATGAAAATCATACAGGGTACCTAATATTTGACAACGGGGGGTTCACGCATTTACGGATTTGAGGTTTAGAAATTTTAGTACATGGCTATCGGAAATTTGGAGATTTTGATATTTGGGGGATTAGAAATTTGGGAGATTGGAAATTTGGGAGATAGATATTTCAGACCTTGGAAATTTAGGGGTGTAGAAATTTGGGGACTTGAGAATTGGTAGTTTAAAAATTTAGGCACTTGGAAATTTGGGGATGTAAACATTTGGGAGTTAAAAATTTAGGACCTTGAAAATTTTGGGGTGTAAAATTTGGAAACTTGAAAATTGGGGAGTTGGATATTTAGCACCTTGGAAATTTGGGAGTTTAGAAATTTTGGGAGATGAAAAATTTGGGAGCTTAGAAACTTTTGGAGATTTGTGAAATTGGAATCTTTGACTTCGAGAAAGTTGATTTCTAGGAATTCGTAAACGAGAGTGGAGATTTACAAATTGGGTCTATCAGAATTCTGGAGACTCAAAATTTGATCTTTTGCAAAGTAAATGCAAAAATTGGAAGACTTGGAAACTAAAAAATGTCCGTTATGAAGATTCCTAGGTATTTTATCTAGATCTCGCATCTCTCAGACAGTCGTTCGGCAAAAGCGTCTCCCTCTGTTTCAAATATCGCGGATTCGGCGATCAGGGGTTATCGCTCAGGTTCGAGCGTGTGCACAATGTCTCGTTCACGCCAGGTATACCTCCCTCAACGGTGGCGTGCAAACGATGCATTAACGTACCGACACAATCCACCGGCAAATGAGAGGCCCAGCCACGAGTCCCTACGTACCAAACGTCGACGCGGCTTGATGGACTCTAAACACGCCTCCGAAATTTTGCGGTTCTGCGAACTTTTCGTTCGCGCCTGACACGCTTGCCCGCAGGTTCGTAGTTGTATACACGCGTCGATTGGTTCCTAGTATGTACACGGAAGCGGGATTGAAATATTAATTACGAGATTATGCAGAAAAGCGCGTTTAATAGGCCGTCATTTACTTGTCCATTCATAGCTGCATCAGGTAAATTTACGGTAGCCTATGGCGGACCTATGCAGCGATGCAATGTGGAGACAATCGGTTGGGTCATTCAGAATTTAACCTTAAATTTATCGGGTATAAAACTAGATATCTACAGTATAATATAATCATTTGATGCAATGGTTCAATTGGGTTATAACGGATTGCTCAATTGTATGAGAGTGGTCGTTTGTACGTATCAGTTTAGTGTGTCATAATAGTTGTTCGATTATATGATACTGATCAATAGTATTATAGTCGTACACATATGCAGCAAAAATTTTGTTTACGATCACTGAAACTGACAGTGAAATAAATCTCGTGCTCACTTTGTACAAATTATTTATGCTTTAATAAAAAACAAGTCTACATTGTTCTCTAATACTCGTGTTAATGGAGCACAGCTTTATCGCACGGAACGAAGCTTGCATCCAAATTGATTACACGATGTCGAGATCGTGCGTGCCTGTCGTAACGGTATTCTGTAAAGCAGCAAACACGTAGTATTACATAATCCGTTGAAATATGCAAAGTCGTAAAAAGCGAAAATCCGAAATGTGTGCCGAAATTTGTTCGAGTGGACGTAGGCAGCACGGTATGGAACAATGAAATCGATTTGTGTCGGGAGGTGCCGTAAAAGCGGCCCCCGGAGGAGGCACGCTCGACGTTTCGTGTGCAATGTAGAACGGTTAATTTTTGCGCTCGAAAAAAAGCGCTCACCTCGATTCTTAATCTATAGCAAAAATTACATGCAATTACCGCCGCCACCCAGCGCGCCGGCATCTGCGAGTCGAAGGTAGTCGGCGATCGCGTGATTTGCACGTCCATCCGCCTTCAGAACGTCGAAGGCACACACGGTTGTTGCACACCGAGCCGCGCTTGGTGTTCGTCGGTTGCTGCTGAATATTGCGGTGTGTCACGTTTCCCTTTTCACGTCACGGCACAAGGAAATAACAATACCCCTTTTCAGCCACTTACAAACCGAAATGATACATTGCCCGTTTACGTATAGTTTCATCGGTTTCCCCCCCGACGAAAATAACAACGTTATTTCGTACGCGAATTCCGATCGCGATTACCGATATTAAAGAAAAACGTTGCGATCTCTCTAGCGTTAATTCCGCTCGCCCTCGCCGCGCCACCGCGAGCGATGAATTACGCGCGCGCGCGCATTCGAGCTCGCACACGGCGTATAACCCACGTACACGATAATTCATCTTCTAACGCCGAGGCCGTGGCTTTACGTGAATTAAACGTGTTTTTCAAGCAACGCCGCACTGCCGCGCGAATTAGCATAAACGCTGCACGCTTTTTTGATATACGGACCGGTTAAAAAAACAACGATGCTCTCGGCAATTTATAGGCTTGTAACACTCGACCGGCCGAGTGAAACAACCACGGTCAACTGTAAGTCTGCAAATCAAGGATCGCGGGATAAGCCGTATCTCAGATATTCTGGAACGAAGAGCTATTTTAAATATTAGCACAGATAAGGTTATTACTGTTCTGTATTTTAATTGTCGGATGAAATCAAGTTCACCATTTAGATACTCAAGTTACATGGAAGTTCGTATACGGTGAAGTCTCGTTATATGGCTCTGGATGGAACTAGAAGCGGAGAACATTGCGGAATGGGCGCAAGTGTTATACTTGGTTGGAAAAACCCTGCCAGAGACATATGTTGTTTTTGGGTGTAATAGGATTTATGTTGTAAGTGCAGATTCAAGATGTGGTGATACGTGTGATGGTTCAACGTATGATGATACAACGCATAGTGATAGTGCAACACGTATTAATACAACCTTGAGTAATAGGTGATGGTTCAACGTATATTTCATATTATAGACGTAATAGAACGTATGTTAATATAAAAAGTGGTAATACAACGTGTGCCAATACAATATGTGCCAACACAATATGTGCCAATACAACATGCAATAATTGAATGTATAGTAATTCAAGTATGATAGTTCTACGCGTGATAATTAATGAAAGAAAGCTAGTGAACGCAGCTTTAAAAATGGTCGTTTGCGAGGGCGTTAATACAAGCTCGGTCGCCAGCATCGAAGCCGCGACAATGGCTGGAAAATTAACGCCTGTCGCGCAAACTAGCACGAAACCTTTAGAAAATTAATTCCATTGGCAGGCATACGAAGAATCTCGCACGGGGATTCAAACAATTGCCGTGCAACTGATTATCGGTTCGTTCGGTACGTAGCCAGACGCGTGTACACGAGAACTCTTTACGAAATGAGTTCACACGACGCCGGGGCAGGGGTCGGGGCGTCGGGTGTCGAGTGGCGGACAAGAAACGAGTGAAGTCGGAAAGGAAATAGCCAATCAGGCAAATAAGGACACAAAGGCGCGACGGGTCTCCCCCGTTAATTGGCATACGTTAATTAATACACGGCCTCTTTGTTGCGTTACATCCACGTCTGTCTGTTCGGCTCATCGAAATTGGGCTCGAAAGCCAATACTCGATCGTATTTCTTCGATATTGTTTCCCGAAATCGATGCGCGAGCTTACCGAACCCTTCTTCCCTCAACCCTTCTACGACTCCACTCGTCAACGTGCGCCCTTTTTAATTAAAACGTCGTCCATATTCATAAACATAAATTATCGTCTCGCTCGCGGCTTCTTTCGAGCATCCACTCGTTGCACCGCAGTGAATATATCTATATATATTTTTTTCACGCTCTTCGTTTCGATTCATTACGGGGATGCTGCGCGTGAATCGATTACGTAAACGCGGTAATCTGGCGCAACGATAGCGGCAACGGTATTTTCACAGGAGAAACTGTTTAATCGGGCTTCATTTGAAAGGATAATCGTGATTTATGGTGAATTTTTTATCCTTTAATCTTCGAGTAACGAAGATACCCTTATACTTTCTCCGTATCCGGTTACGTTTACGCTGTCTTCCTCTTAACCTGCTCGGTTTTTTCTATAATACAATTTAATTTTATTAAGCTTTAAAACGTTCCCTGCAAGCTTTCTCTGAAATTATTGTATTCGGTAAGATATAACAGATGTGCTCTTTTAATTATGGAACTTTATTCGAGTTAATGCGAGTATTCTTTTTCTATGCGAGAGGATATTCCATTCTGGGTAAAATCTAACAATCTACATGCTCAGAGATATAATAACTACTTTATTTCATACATTAATAACCCTCTTGCTAATTACGAGCATCACATTATGAGCATCACATGCATTAGTATGAAAAGGGTTAGTTTTATCGATGGTCACCTAGATCAGTAGCAGACACTTCTCATCTCTCATCACTGTACGCATCGTCCACATCGACGAGCACTTCGTCGAGACATCCACGTATCTTAAAAACCCCAAAAATATCAATCCAAGATCGTCCCATAAAATACACGTTTCCGTGGCATCGTCCAGCAAAAATCGAGCATTGTGGAGGGCACCAAGTTGCTGGACCACGGACGTTCCTTAAAATTTATCGATCCTGGGAACGCATCGCGAGGCCTTGTACCCTGTTCCATGCCGTCACAATATTCATCCTTGGCCCGTTAAATCATTCGATTTTTATATCATCCCCGGCCGAGCATGCTCGTGAACGACCTCGTGCAGAAAGCAAGCAAGAGAGAGAAACGACGCACGCGTGATCACGAAATCGAACGTTTTCATGCGTGCTATACGTGTTAATACGGTGATTTAGGGCTTAACCCGTGGATCCTTTGGCGCGCACAGGAAGTCGTGCGTGCGTGGGTCCGTTTAACGTTGGCGATGCCGGTGATGGTGGTGGTGCACGATGCACGTTAAGACACTGGGGTGACAAAGCATTAATTAAGTCGTACACGTTTATCGGATATTCCGGCGTTGGCTTATGGGCCGCGAGCGGCCACGGTCGAGGGAGAAAATCGCACGGTATAACGCGACGCTGATGAAATATGTCGGCTGCGGAATGACAGTGGCTCGTAAAGGGCTGAGATTAAACTTTACCGAATAATAAAAAAACTTTATATGACCCCGAATAGTACATTATAACGAAGAAAATGGTTTATCGAGCTTATCGCTTTATGTACTCGGCCGCAACCTACACTTACAGGGTACGTAAACTTTTTTTTATATTAACAAATTAACTTCCCAAATATCTATATTTTTAAATTTTGAAATACTCGAAGATTTCTAAATAAAGTACGTGAATTTTTCTATTTCCAAATTAGACCAGGTCTTCACTAGACCTACAAGTCCCTAGATATTCCTAATCCTCAAGTACCTTTGCCTCTAAATTTCTGGACGCTCAAATTCCTATATCTTCGAATTACTAAGTTTCCTAGGTCCTCAAATAGCTAGATCCTCAACTTCAAGTGTCTTCAAATTTATCGGACCATGGCTAGAATCCCAAATTCCTAGATCGCCAACATCCCCATATTACTAGATCCTTGGTTCCCAAATACCTAAGTCTTGAAATTCCTAGGTCCCCGAATCTTTAGAACCGCCATATCTTCAAATGTCTACATCCTTATTTCTAACTTCCTATATCCCTAACTTCCAAATCTCAAAATCCCCAAATACCGTGAAATATCTCCAAATTCCTAGATTCACTTCCTAAATCCCCCAATTCCTACACCTCCAAATCCCCAAACTCTAAATTTATATCCCTGAAATTCCAAAAGCAATCTAGATTTTCACATGTGTGAAGGTAGATTTTCTTGTGACTACATTGCGGTTGTTCATCGTTCTCGACGCGTTTATCGAGCACAATTTTCGATATTAATAGATGCACGCGTCTTTAATCGGCGCTGAAAACGTCAACTTTCTTACGCTCCTCTATGGAGGCTGTATTCTGAAAGCTCGTCGTATTTAATTGATGGAGCCGTAACGATAAGTATCGTCTCGTTAATTCTTCGCCTGATAGGCCGTGCAGTAACTTCTTAACGATCCTCGCAGACTCGGCAAGTTGGTTAACGAGGCAACTCGCGTTTCAACTACCGTGATATTACTTTTTGCTGTTACGCAATACCGTGCGAAATGTGTTGTTTGGATCGAGTGCAAAATTATGGAGGAGATTTTTGCCGACGGAAATTATATTTCCATTTGTTGTTAAAATTGTCGTGGTCAATTTGTCGGTGACGTGTGGTGCAGCGGGAATAAAATCGCTAACGCATTTTGTTAATTGAAAACATCGATGACATATTGCGTCAACGTTAATACGCGTACAAAGACAAAGCGGACAATTATGAAATTTTAACTGCTGCGCGATACCGCCGTAAAATTTTTACCTTAAATTATAATACCTTCATTGGACGAGAATATTGAAAAAAATAAAGCCATCGTAATGTCATAAATACATCCGATGAGTTTTATTGCTGTGTGATATGAAAATTTGTTGGAAAAGGTTTGGTAATGACAAGTTTTACACAAGTTTGCAAATGGAAAGATATTTCAACGTTTTGTTAACGAAGGAAGAATAGGGAAGGATTTGCATATTGTTACGCCCGCATTATAATTGGGAGCTTTTTAACCGTGTACCGGTCGCGACGACCCAAATTCGCCAGATACAGAGAAGGTTGGTAGCATGTTCGTAAAAGTTTGACAATTCGAGAAATTCAAGAGGCGCCGTCCGTGGAATACATTTCTGACGTGCCTCCTCGTCCGCGCAATGAAATCCCGGAAATAAAATAGTTTCTCGATGAGCGAGCACGTTATGAATATGGAGAAAGAGCGGTTTTCGTTCCGAGATCGTCCGCGAACAAAATAAATTAATTAAAAACACTGGCCGTATCAAACTCGAGAATAGTTTGTGCAGCAGTCAAATAATTCGCCATTTTTGCAAGTGGAAAGTACACTGATTTCGAATGAAAGTCTGCAGTAAAAGTTTCACGGTGTTAACTTTAGAATCTCATACTGTAGTACAGTCAGGTGTTATATCGCTGTACGTTTTATATAATTGTATCATTCGAGTTTCTCGTATTATTTGTACTGCAAACTTAACCTAAACTGATACGTAATTTTATCGTACAAATATATTCTTGCGTTCACTTAACCTAACATAACCTTATAGATAATTTTGTCATTCAAATGTATTTATGACAATTTGCACTTCAAACCTAATTACACCTAACTTGACACATAATTTTATCGTTCAAATATATTTAGTCTTGTTTACACTTCAAACTAGCCAACCTAATATATAATTTTATTATTCAAAAATATTTCTTGCATATTAAACTTGACGAAACCTAACCTGAATTTTATTATTTAGATCTATTTATTGTTTAAATATTTAACGTTAGGGATACAATGTAACATAATTGCAAGGATAGATAGATTTGAAGGATAAAATTGCAGTTATCTTCGATGTTACGGTACGTATAAGGATTATTTCAGCAATTGAGTAAGAAGAGGATGTCGAACATCATTTCCAAGGGCAACCAGGCACCCCATATTGTATCGACCCATGGCGTTTTCGCTTTAAGTACTTGTACAACGTAACTTCGTTGTCTCTCCATGGAGCAGCCTGGTCGGCCCACGACTCTTACGCTGATGAAGGGCTCTGTCTAATGAAAGGGTTGTGTGTTTGATACCCTTAAGAATTGAATTACGCCGGGACGAAGGCCGGGACCGGTAGCCATTTCGAAAAGAATAGGATCCGAGCTGGGGCGAATTTATCTTTCCCGGTATCGTGATCTCTCATCGGTTCTGTACGTGCTTTATGGTGTCGTTTATTTAACGACGCTTATTTATACGATGCGATGCGCTTTTTGCACCGTTGAATGGTGAAAGATGAATACACGTAATTTTGCGAAATAAAAAGGAGTAAACCTAGCCGAGGGACCCGATCGAATGTTGTTAATGGAAACTTCTCTTGTGAGAAGTTGAGAATTTGAAAAATTTGCAAATTGGGAAATTTGAGAATGTAGGTTTGCTTATTTGGGGTTCGAGAATTTTGGGATTTAGAAATATGGACTCTCGGAAGTTGGGAAATTTGGGAATTCAGGACTTAGGAATTTAGGGATTTGAAAATTTGAGGATTTGATGTTCTGGTGATTTAGAACTCTGGGAACTTGGAGATTTGGTTATCATGGATTTTAGATTTTGGATTCGTGGAAATTGGGGAGTTTAGGAATTGGGGTTTAAGAATTCAAGAATTTAGCAATTTAGGGATTTGAAAATTTGGACATTCAGGTATTTGAAAATTTTAGAACTTAAATTTTTCGAAATTTGGACTCTTGGAAATTGGGGATTTAAGAATTTAGGAATTTGAGAATTTTAAAATAGACTTTCAGAAATTTAGAATTTCCAAAATTTGAGCCTACAGAAATTGAGAAATTGAAAAATTGATTATCAGTAATTAGCTCATTTAGGGATTCACAACTGTTATTTCTTAAAAGTTTAAAAATTGAAGAAGTGTGAATTTGTAAATGTAGTATCTTAGAATTTTCTCGCCAAGAACAGGAAATATGATACAAGTTTTCTTGTGCGATGACATGCTTTCTTGGTATGACAGCAAGATATTTGTAAACGCGCAGAAATGGGAACGGATCGCTCAACGTCAAACGGAACAATGAAATTCGTGCAAAATCGTAGATATTTAAATACGTGATTTCGTGTCATCTATATAATATAACAGCGTGACAATAAAATTGTATCGACTTACGAGCGTCGGCTGTCCAATCTAACAATCAATTTCGCATTTCGTTAATCTTGTGAATGGAAATAACGTGCAGAATTCCTGTTTTTATTTTTCTGTTTTACACGTTCGTTTACGAATAGGATTACAGCTGATGTTTGCGAATATAATGATAACGGTGGATGCACGCGTTGAGATCGGCGGTAACGATATAAAACGTAATATATAAAGGGGTGGGAAGCATATAAAACTGACAGAAAATACGTACGTACGAGGAAAAGAGAATGCGAATATGAAATTATGGATTCAAGATACGCAGAAATAAAATCGTCGGTGTTATTGTAAATTCTAACAACGTTGCTTTTAATCCGCGAAGTATCTGATTTATTCTTTTTATCGGTATTTTCAATCTTTCATGTATGGATACTGAAATGTAGGATTTCTTTGAATGTGGATAAGTATAGGGATCTTTTACCATTTCAAATTTAATTTTAGGAGAACAAGGATTTTCATCTTTCCACGTTATTAAATTTTCCAAATTCTCAAATTTTTTAAATTAAACTTGTAAATTTTCAAACATCCGAACTGCTACGTATGCTAATTTCTATATTCCTAAATCTCCACATTCTAAATTTCTAACTCCTCAAATTTTCAAGCTTCATCATTTTTACACCCCCAAATTTCCAAGCTCCTAAACTTCTAACTCCCCAGTTTTCGATTCTGAAATTGTCAAGCACCTAAATTTATGAGGTCCTAAATTTCTAAACTACCAATTCTCAAACTCCCAAATTTGTACTCCCCCAAATTTCCAATCATTGAAATGTCTAACTCCCCAACTTTCAAGCTCACAAATTTTTACACCCCTCAATTTTCAAGGTCTTAAATTCTTAACTCGTCAATTCTCAAGCTTCCAAATTTTTACACCCCCAAATTTTCGAGGTCCCCAATTTTCAAACCCCCGAATTTCTGCATCCCCAAATTTCCAAGTTCCTAAATTTCTAAACTACCAATTCTCAAGCTCCCAAATTCTTACACCCCTAAATTTCCAAGGTCTTAAATTTTTAACTCGCACATTCTTGAACTCCCAAATTCTTACACCCCCAAATTTTCAAGGTCCTAAATATCTATCTCCCAAATTTTTACACTCCCAATATCTAAATCTCCAAATTTGAATATTACCAAATTTACTTCCCAAAAGTAAATTTCCAAATTCGAAAATTTCTCAACTAAAAACGAAAACTCCCTCAAAATTCTCATTTTTCCTAGTAAGGTCCATGCTGACTCTACATCTTTTTCACATAATTTTTCTTCTTCGCCTGAATCGTCCACCTATCACTGTTCGTCGTCGATAATTAGCTATTAAATGGTACGCGATGTACAGACAGCGATTACTTTCGTGGGAGTTTCAATCGAACCGGTATAAAAAGGAAATCCATTCTCGCACCCAATCACACGACCGACCGATGTAGCGAATTTAAATACCTCGATCACGATGCAATAAAACGAAAGCACAGCGCGTTCACGTTCGATCGGTTATACAGAAATTGGGTTACACGAAAATCATTTCGGTCGGCGAGGAGAAACTCTTTAACCCCCGATGGATCGCTCTTTTTATTTTTCATTCGCGTTTCAATGAAATCCCGTCGAGAGTCTCGAATTAGTTGGGACCAGTTCGAAATCACATTAAAAAAATATTCGATTTCATCGTTCAAACTTCACCACCTATGCGTTTCCTTTGTCCGATCGCGGCACCGTGAATTCATCTCCACGAGAGTTTCGACTAATTGAAAATCGATTTTCATCGGGTTTCTTTTTTTTTGTCGACGAATTGTCCTTTTATGCGCGCTCATACGCGTTTCAATTATCTCGCTGTTCGTTTCTATCGATTAGCCGCAATTACGAACGAAATTTCACTTGCGCAAGACTCGCGAAAAATTTACCCTTTTACATTTAACCGCGTTTTCGGTTTCATAACTGT
Organism: Megachile lagopoda; assembly: GCA_036983795.1. Classification (NCBI taxonomy): domain Eukaryota; kingdom Metazoa; phylum Arthropoda; class Insecta; order Hymenoptera; family Megachilidae; genus Megachile; species Megachile lagopoda. The sequence goes on along the minus strand of CM072785.1, from coordinate 8,065,905 downwards.
TTAAGCGCTCGTTCGGGCAAACTCTACCCCATTTATGGCATACTCTTTTCTGCACCATTGCTGCACGGTTCTTCCGTCGCTGGAAGTTTCCTTCAACAACAACAATAAGAAAAAAACGATTTATTCAAGTAACACTTTTGTAATATTGCTATTCTGAGAGAATAAGAGATAGTTAAATAAAAATTATTGTTAAAACGGGAATTTATAACATATTTATATTTAATAAAATAAAGTTTATTATTTTACTATTTTATGTAACACATTCGCAACATCCTAATGGATTAAGGCAAATACTTTTATAAATTCCTGGCTCGATAAATTATCATTAAAACTAAATTACAACTAAATTAAAAACCTACCATAAATATGAGGGGTGTCACTCAATAATAGAAGATAATCAGATAAAGGTGGAGTTTAATTTTAAATTATAGGATTAATTAAAGTCGATCCAGGAGGAGTACATACGTTAAATGCAGGGCAAATGAAACGAGTGAGAATTATATTTTTATTCCATAAAAAATGAATAATTTGTCAACATCAACCACATCAAAATTTCAGAGTCGTTTTAAAATTTCGGAGTTTAAAGTCGGGGGAAATTAACCGGTAAGGAGTTAAGGGACAAAAAGTTGATCAAAAGGGCTAAAAAAGTATACATCTTCGAAAGAGCGTTATCATTCGTTTGAGATTGTACAACAAACACGTAGTACGCGACTTTTCGAAGGCAATTTCGAAAGTTACGCTCCCGGTTCACCTAACGGATCTATATATTCCGGATTTCCGGGCTGCTACGTAGGCGGACACGGATACGCGTGCGCACCTGCGAGCACATATGCTTTTTACGAGGACAATAAAAACTAAATAGTATCTCACGCGAGTTTAACCGAACCCCGTTACCCGGAATCGCAATTTTACAACGTGATAAAAAAGAAGGTGCAGAACGGAGAAGAAGAAGCCGGGGAAAAAAGGAGAAGAGGGCAAAGCTGACAGAGACACCGGCTACGTATGAATAACCGAGTGGATGTTTTCAAACGAGCGTTTTCCCGAAATAAACGCGCACGGCATTTTCTATAATGGCTCGCCAGCCATGGATCGCGGTTTTTGGACGTTCTTTTTACACGTCAGAGCTTTTCGACCGTGGTACTCTGCCTCTTGGTAACATGCCAACTTGCAATGCGGAATAGTATGCTATTTTTTGAGAACCGCTTTCTCGAAATTAAGATTGAATTGATACTAAGTATTGACACTTTTATTATGCTTAATCGATTGAACGTATTTATTTATTATTATGGTTTATATGGCCGAGTTGACGTGACACACTTCAGTGATCAATTTTACTCGAATATTCAATACTCTTCACAGAAGACACGTCCCTAAATCAATCCGCATCTAACTTCCGAATCTCCCCTCTTTCCAAAGTCATAACTTCAAAATTAATTCGTGAGGTACTTGATTTCCGATCTGCCAACGATCGTTAATAAAATAGAAAACACTATTAGGTATAGTACTCACAATAAAGTTACGCGCTCGAACTATGCGTAACGCTTCGAGCTTCCATCTTAACGAGAAGTTATACCGTTCACGATACTTCTCCCCCGGCTACCTACGGTGAGGCATTAACAGGATTATAGCCGGTGTAATTGAAAAGTATAGGAGCCGGCTTTCAACTTCCACGAACTTTTAAGCAATACTAAAGCTCGCGTCCAAGAAGTTTACCCGAAGCAATGCGTTATCGCGTTACGTTTAGCGAGTGCCTCGCGAACTTAGTCGATCCATAATCGTGCGCTTATAGTCGATCGTTACGAGCTACCTCTGGCTACGATAGTCTTCGCGGAGAAACTTCGAACTGGGCCAGCTTGCTAATTAACAGAAATCAAACGTCACCGATTCATCGTGGTAATCGTTGAACGATCACTTTCGAGCACGATCGTATCGCGAACGTCTCAATATCGAGCGCCGGTGCAGGCCAAGATCGAGCAATTACGATTTCCTGTTTCTCGCGAGTCGAACAGCCTGTTGATCACGACGGAGCTAGGATCTTCGTGAGAAATCGGTAGCGTGCCTGATCCAGGATAATTATATCAGCGAGTCGAGCAACTACCATATCAGCTGGTTTCCGTCCAACGAATTGTCACGCGACGAACCGAGTAACCTGGAAAGCATCTGTCATTCGCTACGACGTGTTAGCGATGTAAGATGTGTGGCGATATAAGAAGAGGTTCTATGCAACATTTCAATTCGTAAATTTCAGCATCTAAAAATTCTGAATTTGGAAACACAAGTTGAACATTTCTGAATTTCTAAGTTGCTGAATTTGTGGTCCAAACATTCGCAAATCCGTGAATTTCATAGATTTGCCTAAATTTTCTTGAAGTTCAAATTCAGGATTTATTAATGAAATTCATAATTTGTAAGGATTGAAATTTGTCAACATGAAAGTTGCTAAATTTGAAAATTTGTAAAAGTCTAGAAATCTGAAATGTTTTTATAAAGTATGACATTGTAAAATAACGAAAATGTTTAACATTCTATTTCTTATTTTTCACCCGTACGTCTATAAAGACTTTACTTATTAATTAGAAACGAGTTACGTTAAATTGCTTAGGGAAGGGGAAGTTGAAAAACATCCAAGTAGCAAATAACGATGGAAGTTCTACAAACAGTAAATTCATAATTATTTGAATGGAAGAAATACGCTGCTTTTTATTTAGAAAATACGTCAGGGGAATATAAATGAAACGTGGTATGAATTTATGGAATGACCTACTTCTTCGTTCAATCGATGCATTAAACAGATACATATTAATGTAAATCAATTATTTCGCTTTATAAATTCCATCTTTATTTTGCATTTAACGGTAATCTGATTGAACGAACAAAACAATATCGTATTTACAATGCTGAAGCTATTATAAACCTTATTCCGGGGACGAAGATGGAATTACGTTAAACTGAATAATAATGACGATCGAACGAGTATTTATCTGTAATAATAATTGTTCCTGGTTTTAGTCGTTTAAAAATTTATGTTTTACCACATTCATCAAATTTCAGGATTAATGAGGAAACGATACAAATTTTTGCAAATCCAAATTATAGCATAAAAAATTGATACATGTATTTTTATATGAATTGTAGAAAATGGAGTGTCCTCTTTTGCGAGGTAAGAATAATTATCCAACACATTATTTGGTGTAGGACGAATTAATTAATTTAACTCAAATATCGAGTATCATGAAGGAGAATGTCTTATGACAAAAATATAAGAAACGTATTGATTTAATTATGTACAAGTATACAGAGTAGTACTTGATAGAACACTAAAGTGTTATAATATTTATCTAAAGTACTTACATATAATTTTGTTCATAAAAATAATATGTTGAAAGTAATGTAACTTCAACCTCTGAGGATCACTACGTTCACCTCTTATAATTGAACTTTTGCTGTTGGCGAACGTCTTTTAATTGAAGAGTTCTACAATTCTTCTGAAGTTACCATTTCTATATTATTAATGCTATTGTTTATTTAGCTGCGTTTATCGTAAGTATAACACTACAGTATTAAACCGAATGCCGAGCGTGCAATTGTGTGCGCCGCCATTTTGTAACCCTTTGCCTTTCAAGTGTGAAGGATTACAAAATGGCGGCGTGGAAGTGAAGGATAGCAAAATGGCGGCGTACCGTCTTTCGTGCAATAGAACACAAGAAACTAAAAAGCACGTCAATAAAATCATGTCTATTAATGAAAAACCAAAAGCAAAGGTAATGGAAAGTTGATCACCTAATCTATGGATGAAGCATTTTGTATCAGCCGCGAAGTACGAGATTTGATTAGCGCATTACGTGACGTCTTCATAGACAGCTATTCTCCGAGGGAAACTGCGCTCCTTAATTAGTAGCTTTTCCGGCCCGTGGCAAGGAAAGCCAAGCTCGATTTATATCGTAAACGTAACAGCTTTTCATCCGAGCCTAATTCACGCGAGACCATTAGAGGCGTTAGCGGTTCTACGCTCATCATCGATACGTCATTAAAAAGCAGTTATGTCGGCGTTTGAGAAAACCGCGAACCGATAAACGGACCATCGAAACCGATGTTACAATCGAACATTCAAGGTACCAATGATCGATCGATCACCGCGATCCAAATCGATTTCTGACTTTCCCTTTTATGGCGATCCCTTCCTCCGGATCGGAAGCTTATAAATTCTCATTACCTACACGTTGCCCACCATAAAAGTGAATCAACCATAGGGATCGTTGCCGTTCTATACCTGGCAAACCTCGCATTATATCGCAATCATCTAGTGCACGGCTACCTAGATTGTTTCGTAAATGGATCACTTACCGCAACGAAGCGTTGAGAAAGAGGAAAAGAACTGGAACGAGAGACGCTATAGGTTTCTGTCGATCACTTTTCGCTGACTTACGAGATCGAAAGTGGAGGGTTTATGGATCATGAGTATATGGGGTAGAGATTCGAGGTATTAGGAGTTGGGGAATTTGGGAATTTGGGGATTTAGGAATTTGGGGAGTTGGAACTTGAGGAGTTTGGAAATTTTGAGATTCTGGATTTTAGGAATTTGGAACTTTAGGAATTCGGGTCTTTAGGAATTCGAGACCTTCGGAATTCGGGACTTTTGGAATTCGGGACCTCAGCAATTCGGGACTTTAGGAATTCGGGTCTTTAGGAATTCGAGAACTTCGGAATTCGGGACTTTAGGAATTCGGGACCTCAGGAATTCGGGTCTTTAGGAATTCGAGACCTTCGGAATTCGGGACTTTAGGAATTCGGGACTTTAGGAATTTGGAAATTTAGGAATTCCGGACTTTAGAAATTTTTGAAATTTAGGAAGTTGGAACTTTAGGAATTCAGGTCTTTAGGAATTCGAGACCTTCGGAATTCGAAACTTTAGGAATTCGGGACCTCAGGAATTCTGGACTTTAGGAATTCGGGACTTTAGAAATTCGAGACTTTAGAAATTTGGAAATTGAAGAAGTCGATAATTTAGAAAATCGGAAATTTACCCATTTGGAAATTTAGAAAATCGGGAATTCAGGAATTTGGAAACCTTGGAATTTCGATAATGTTCAAATTTGAGAATTCAGAGATCTATAACCTGAGACTTTGGAAAATTAAAAAACTTGAAAGTGAAAACGCAGTGTCGAACAGTTCCATTTGTCAAACGCGATACTGGCTTCTATAATTTGAGACGAATTCTCGCTCCGATGGCTGCGCATTCGATTAATTTGATTGCAACCAATCCCGCTCTGTCATTTGACCGAACAACGCGGCAGGTGTTGCACACGATCGATGGAAAAGTGGAACACGGTCTGCGAATTTCTAAACAGTAGATTTGATTCTACTTTATTATGCAGCAACCTCGTAAATACATAGGTCGATGGTTTTTGTTTTAGTAAACTGGTTTCCGAGAATATCCAATAGTAGATGGGTTTGTTTACTGCGAAATAATATCTCGTTTTATAACTATATTTAGTGGATTCCCTTCTCTATGGTTTTTGCTTTGCTTATATATGGATGTTTGAATGAAGCTATAAATACTTGTTTATTACCTATTTACACGTATACCAGAACGGATGAGAGTACAAGACCTAGATTATGTCAGATCGTTTATACCGTTCATCATCTTTGAAATCTCTCATTAATTTAGCTAACACAATAAGTGTAGAATAGCATATTACTGCGTTAATTATATAAATTCCTTTGCTGGTGGATACAAGTCAGTGATGGGTGAATAGAGTATGAACTTTATGATGCCAAATACTTCATATCCTGTAAGATTTTCATGAATTTATATTTATCTTAAGAAGGTTATGTTAAGAACAGTGTAATGTGACACAATTACTCTCCAAAGTTATAGTGCATTTATTGTCACAGTGAAAATTGCCATGTGTGGTCAGACACACACACATAGTTTGCTTTAAGAACATACATAGTTTCTCAGTTTTATCTTCAAATTTAATATTGTATATTATTAATTCAGAACGAGAAGATTTTTCGATATCTCTCCATCAGGTAATTAATTTAACTGAACTTTTGACCTCATTTAAACGTGTTAATCCCATGAATAACTTTGCCTTTACTTTCCTTTATATTTCAAATCTTCTGTATGTTAGTAATGCATTAATTTCGAAATAACAGCCAATAAGCTATTGTAACAAATGACAATACAATACAAACACAGTACAAATTGCACAGTATACATATGTTTCAACTGTATTTAGATATCGTGCAATATCCAAACCATGTGTCTGTATTCGAATTTATACAGTAGGTCATGTAACTAATCAATATCATTTTGCAATTTATCGAAGCAATTTTCCAGAAAGCGGTATCGAGTTAAGTACAATTCACTCTCCTACGTTCCATTTAAATTTAAATTCAAATTTAAATTGCACACTTAAATTCTACAAACGCACTTAACTATAAATACGTTAGAGCGGCGATAAGCGTTAAATGTAACTATTTTCTATCATTATCCTTTCAACGGAGTGGGTACAATGTTCGCAAGAAATCGTTTCGAAAGACTTTCACCTCGTTGTACATTTAATTACCAGCAACAAAGTGTAACAGTTTGAACGACTCGTGATCCGACCTAGACAACGACTATGCTAATGGCCGATACAGTGCACGGGATATCTTAATACCATCCACGGCAAGCTCTAATAACCGGTCGAGTGGCAATTACGATTTCCTGTTTCTTGCCCGCCGAACGATCTAAGGCTTTTGTCTCCCTCGAGGTAAAACCTTGCCAGTCCTTCGAGAAAGACGGAAACCTTCAAAGAAACGAGACGGAAAGAGAGAGAACGAGAAATCAGCTTGGGAATGAGCGAGGTTTGCGTGCAATCGCAAATAGAGATATCGTCGACCTTAGAGCGTAACACGGGCCTTGCACGATAGACAGATTACTTTCGAAAACGAGACGGGTAGAAAGACCGAGGGGAACAAAGACATTTTTAACAATCTTCGAGATCGTCGATGGTATGTTATTTAATGATGGTATCGATGAACGTCGCCGGACGGGTTGTCATTATAGGGAAATACTGGGAGCAGGTAGAATTTATACGTTTCAATTTGTAATATTTCAATTTATGAATTCCACAGCTTATAAATTCTCATTCTTAAGATAAGAATTTAATTCGATTTTGGTATCATTCTAAATTTTCAGTGAGTAAATGTTGACGATATCCAAATTTTTATTCCTTTGCAATTTTCTAAGACCCTGATTTCCAAATAACCCAATTCCTAAGTACTCAAATTCCTAAATTCCCCAATCTGCAAATTCCGCAATTTTCTATTACATCAATTTCCGAATACTCAACTCTCAAATACCCCAACCATACATTCGCAATTTGCTAAATTCCTTACTACCCCAATTTCCGAATACTAAAATCCCAAACACCCCAATTCCTAAATTCTCCAACCTGCAAATTTCGCAATTTTTTATTACATCAATTTCCGAATACTCAACTCTCAAATACCCCAACCATACATTCGCAATTTGCTAAATTCCCTACTACCCCAATTTCCGAATACTAAAATCTCAGACACCCCAATTCCCAAATTCTCCAACTTGCAAATTCCCCTATCAATTCCAAATATACCAATTCCCAATTACCCAAATTCCCCAATTCCAAAATTCCAAATCTCAAAAATATAAATTTTCAAATCCCTAATCTGAAAGTCCAAATTTCCATATCACCAAAATCAGAAATTCTGAGCTCCCAAATTTGCGGGTCAAAGTGCAGAGATTGAAACGACGATAACTCGGTAGAAGAAAGAGAAGGAAATACGAAGAGGTCTCCCTGTGAGCTAATTTCCAATAAAAACAGTGGCGCGTGGCCGAGTCGCGTTCACCGTGAACGAAGCAGAAAACCGCGAGCGAATTAACATAATACGACAACGTGGAAGCGGTTTTCTTATTGCTGGCAGCACAAGGATACCGATATTGGTCCCCTTTAACATACAGATGGCTTACTTGAAGCCACGACAACGAGCCCGACCAAGGTTGGTCCGCTGTTTTCCTCGCCAATAAGCCACTAAAAAGCCGAGTAACTCTCCTTCTCTCCGTTTCTCTCTTTCTTCTCATGATTCCCTTCCCGGTGAGAATATACGCCGAGCTTGCTGAAATCTTATTGCTTTACGACAAACTGCAACCATGCAAATGGACCTAGCTATCTCCTATTCGTTCTTTATGTTTGTCCATTGAATCGCAAGCTTTTGCTATTTCGCTTGTTCGTCCGAAATACCACTATGTAAATGTTGATATCATCGTATCATTGCATTACGTAGAAGCAATAAACAGAGGTGTGTATAATATCGAAAGCTATACCGCGTGACTTTTTTAACTTTTATTCTCTGATTGTTTAATTTAATTCGTTTACGGAACAAGTCCTTCAATGGATACATAATATTATAATGGAATTTAAGATTGCAAAGTAAATATTAACATCTAGATTAAATACGTACATGAATACCTTCCTCAATAATGAAAATGGTTTCATAGCTATACCCGTGATATAACGCTACGTATAGCTATCTAATACAGAATAATGTAACGTGCAGTTACACTACGTGTGGAGATCTAATGCGTTGACTGTGCGTGACAACGCATTGAGGTAAATAACGGGTTATAATCTAACATGATGATTAAACAGCGCGTGGTAATCTATCACGTGGTAATCTGTCGCGTGGCAGTCCAAGGAGTGGTAACTTAACTCGTAGTAACCTAACGTGTAGTAATCTAATGCGTGGTACTCCAGCGCATAGTAATTCAATGTGCAATAACCCAACGTGTACTAATCCAACGTGGAATAATCTAATGCGTGTTACTTCTGCGCGTAGTGATTCAACGTGTAGTAATTCAGCGCGTAGCAATCCAGTGTGTAGTAATTAAACGCGTAGTAATCCAACGTGGAGTAATGTAATGGTACTCCTACGCGCAGTAATCGAACGTGTAGAAATACCACGCGTAGTAATCCAACATGCAGTAATCCAGCGCATAATAAACCAACGTGTAGGAATACAACGTGCAGTAATCCAGCGTGTAGTAATTCAACGTGTAGTAACGTAACATATAGCAATCTAACATGTCGATGCATAACGATCTATCATTTATACAACGCTTGGCGATATAGCGCATAGGTATGCAACGCGTGGCGATATAACGCGTAGCCATGCAACGAATATCGCGAAGTGGCGTTCAGACAAAAATCGCAGGTACTGCAGTGTGGAAACTCGGTGAAAAGATCAAAGCGAAGACGAGCGAACGGCATGAAGCGGAATGTCTGACGATGTCAATTAACGAAATGGAAACCGCGGAGCAACGAAGTCGAGTTTCTAGCGAACGAAGCAGCAGGCGGACAGAAAAAGGCTCGCGAGAACGTGTGGTGGAAGCGCGTGAAAGGGACGAGACCCGGGCCAGACGACGACGTTGCATCGAGAGGCGATCCCGGCCGTACAGGATAGACACTTTAATAGACGTAATGAGGGTAATTGAGTTTTCAAATCATTCGTTTTGATTACATCTACGCACGGACCGGTGGGCGAAACATAGGGTAGGTAATTACGGACCGCCCAGTCCCAAAAGAGCAGGTGCCTCTCGGCCACGAGATCGAGGTGTGAGGTTCAAATACTTGGACCGCCCTAATAGCCTCGAGGTTACAGGTCCCTTCGAGAAACCGGAGGGACCAGACCGGCCTCGTATCCCGCCGAACATTGCCGTGTGTATATATGTGTACACCTATAGGCGGAATAATAGTACCAGAGCCGAAAGAAAAATGCATCCTTCGGGCTGACGTGAGAATCGATGCTGGAGAACGAATCTCCGTCCCGGGGATTAATAATGTTTTTCTTTTATTCGTTGTAGAAGATGAACGTATTCCCAGGATCGCGGAAGTTTCAGCGAGGAGAGAACTAGATAATTTATTCGCTTATTCGCTAAATTAAATTGCTTCGTGTAGGTTAATCAACTTGTACGTAGCTCAAATTTTGATTACACTCGTATCGGAGGTAAGTAACGTTTTTCCTCGCGAATGTAATCATCGAGCGCCCTTTAATAAGAGTCGGTCGAACTCGCATAAATAGAATGCTTTATTAAAGAACCATGAAATATTAGATTTTTGTTTCTGGTCAATTTAACTAGAACGCCGCAGGGGGGCTAACGTAATCAGACCGCAGACGTTTATACAAATAAATGTTTTTATAAAATATTTCCTCGTTGCGGGTAATTGAATGTATTATCTCATCTCGCTCATTTTGAGTAATGTATTCCGTTTTCTCTCGCATACCGTACTCTGACATGATACGAATAAACTGCCGCAGTCTAGCCATAACTTTGGACTGCGCTAGGTGATTGTGCTCTGTACTACCTTTTTATGTTATATGAAAGTTGAAACGATGTTCAGCTATTTTGAAGATATATAAAATGAACACACGCTCGCTACGTATAAGCCATAAGAGCTTCATGAATACATACATACGCGATATTAGCGGACGTGCTAATACAGCAACCTATGGTTCCATATTATCAGTCTGACCGTTTCATGAGAACTATAATTTTCTCGATTGCATTTTATTTCGAAAGTTTATCGGTAAAATTTTATTAGAATTTCTGCGCGAAATTATTGATTATGAAATTGAAATATTATACGGATTGATAATGCAGAAGACCACGTATCAAATTTTGAATCGAAATGGAATTATGGTTAATTGAAAAGAGGAAGGTTCACCTTGAAACGATAAAATTATAATTTATTCAAAGTATTTTCATACGGAATGATAATATTGACAAACGCTATTTCGCAGTAAAGTATTTCGCTTTTTAAATAAAGTCTGGATAGTTTCAAATGCTGACACAGTATTCATTTGCAAACCGAGTTTCGAGCTTGCTCGTTATTTACTCATCGTTTTTCATTCCCTTTCTCTCCTTAACCTTTTATCCCGATTCCGTGATACGCTCCCGTCGAGCGCGCGAATATCCGCGGGCCATTTTGGCAATGATCCAAACGTCCGTTATAGAATTTAATAATCCCTTGTAATAGACTAGTAGTACTTTGCACGGATGCGGATAACCATGCGATACAAAGCAGATGTAATATCTGGTCTCGTTAACAAATTTACGCTCGTTGAAATACTCTAATCACGAATATGATGATTTAATTACAAATAAACCTTTCTGTTCTATCTTTATTTCACCTCTTCGTTTTATACAATATGTAATATAGAACTCTGCTATAAATAAATTTCCACAAATTAAATATGCAAACTCTTAACCTGGAATTGATAAGAATAGTACTTTCAATATGAATGTAGCAGTCTTATCCGTGTTGAGAGAACATCCAGAAATCGTGAGTGCATTAAACACCCCAGTTAATTTCTAGTTTGAAACCTGCAATCTAGAATTTGAACTGCGAAATTCCTTTGATTTCGAAAATAATCTAAACTCATTAACAGCAGTACTCACAAGCGTTAAAGTATTTTGCTCGCAGTTATTAATACGGTTCACACTTATAGATTTTAATTAATATTACATAAACTGGCCTGGCGTAATATTGACTCACGCAATTTAACGCATTACATATACGCTATGTAGTAACGGGTGGTAACCTGTCAGGTACACAGTACATGGTAGTCTAACGTATTAGGTAAACAATGCGAGGTAATCTAGCATGTCAGGTAAATAACGCGTGTTAATTTAACGCATTAGATATATAATTGGTTATGGTCTGACACGTTAGGTATACAATGCGTGGAAGTCTAACGTGTTAGGTGACGCGTAGTAAACTGCCGTGCTAGATAAACAACTCGTAGTCATCCAGCGCGATGTAATCTAACGTTCCAGATAAACAACGCGTAGTAATCCAGCGCGATATAATCTAACGCGTAAGAACTGAACGAGTAGTAATCTAACGCGTTGTAATCCAGCGCGATGTAATCTAACGCGTAGTAACTTAACAAGTAGTAATCTAACGCGTTGTAATCTAGCGCGATGTAATCTAACGCGCAGTAATTGAACGAGTAGTAATCTAGCGTGTTGTAATCCAGCGCGATGTAATCTAACGCGTAGTAATTGAACGAGTAGTAATCTAACGCGTTGCAATTCAGCGCGATGTAATCTAACGCGTAGTAACTTAACGAGTAGTAATCTAACGCGTTATAATCCAGCATGTAGTAATCTAACGCACGATAGACCATGAGATAATCTAACGCGTGGTTACCCAGCGTGCGGTAATCTAACGCGTGGTTACCCAGCGTACAGTAATCGAACGTGTAATAATACAACGCATAGCAATCTAACGGCTTAACTATAACTGACTGCAATATAGTGACAATCATGTACCGAATGACTGCATCTGCTCCAAGAAATGATTCCTGATGGTGTTTGTTTCATGGCCCAACACTGTAGGTAATCAGCCCAAACAATGCACTGAGATTCAACCTTAATTGCAACAATACATTATTCTCACAGACTCCATTTCCATTCGATGATCCGTACTAAACTAATAATAAGTGAACCGACTGCACGGTCTGGTCGGCTTGCGATATAACCCAATCAAACCCATCAAATATTTTCGGTCTGTAACATCAGTTCCCAGTTCGTCGACCAATATGGATTAACGTTACACATTTATCGCACATAGAAACTCCATTATATGTCCTTACACACGTATCAAGCACCCGTCCACGTACACTGATACAAACGTTCGAACAGTCAGCTGTAATTGTCTAATGTGGAAGCACGATGTGTATAGTATATATCGGACTATAGAACGGAACGATATTCCGCTCGCGGATACCGGCAATACGCTTCAAATTGATAGGCTTCAATTAATACAGCCCAGGCCTGGTCTGCCATGACACTGACTCGATAATGCCGGGTTTATGAGGGTTTTAGCCAGAGCATGTCACTTCCATGCACCAACTAGCTTCGTTCACGCGTGTCCTCGTAGCTGCGTTCACGCACGAGATACGCATCGCTTATATTCTCTTCGTGTGTATGCGTGTTTGCATGCGTGAAAGCGTGCGCAAGCTACGTCACATATGTGCTTGTACATACTAACAGTGGAAGTACGCGGTGATTAGATACCGTTGGATCAGGAACTTTTCAGTGAAATAGAACAGTTAACGACATTTGGTTACGACGTCTTTGTACGAATAATTTTTTAACTAGTCGAATAGGTTCATTAATAAAAACATAATCGAATGTTTCAAAGATTCTAGAGTTAATTATATTACTGGATAAGGATATTTTCTGATAACAACTATAATCGTGTAATACGGCAGCATGCATATGCAACGTATATATAAATACACACAGCCAGTGTACCGTACGTATAGAAGCTCTATGAAATATGTACGGGTATGTGTGAATTCCTATACGATGAATATGCATGGGGTTAACACGTGTTTGCCCAGGACCCACACATGTAAACATTTTAATCAGTGCAAGACGTATACTATCTTGCAGAGTCTGCCAATTTGTATCGTTTAAACTGTAGTGATTGCTATGCTGAAAATGAATAATTTGACTTGTCAAGTCAGTTTAAAGTTCATCATCTGCAGCAACAATATAAATATTTCATCAATGTTCACAGTAAAAAAATTGCAGATTCATTGAACCAATCAATGTGCATCAATGAAAGGTTTACATAGTTCAGAATTAAAGTTGATATGACATAATTTGTCGTACTTCCCTGTCCTGGAACCCTATTTAAAAAAATATCCAATATAAGAGGACCTGTATCGAAAAATTTTGTCTCAGTTCGCGGGATCAATCGAGGGCCACAAATTATCGCGGCTGACCTATCCCCGAATTTATCGAACATCGAGCGCACGCGTTCTCGAGCTTTGCTTGCAATTGTATCTCGCATGGTACGTGTGTATCGTTAAACGCGGTCGGTTAGCGAGCGTAGCCGTCCGGTCGTGTAACGTAATGCCCGGCGCAAGGTTCACGGTGTAACACGTTAAATGGCCCTTGCCCCGAATTTCCTTTCGGTAATTAACTTCAGCGCGGAAACGATGTACGCGCGTCTCTCGCCATTGCTAATTAGAACGTCGAATTATCCGGGCCGGTTCTTCGGCCCGTATAACGAATGTTTAAACGTCGACCGTGCCAGCGGCGACGAGCACGCGACGAAGCGAGACGGTGCATTCGAAAAAGTTAGCCGGGCCAGCCTCTCTCTGCCAGTTTTTAATTGGATCCGAAGGAGAAGTTCGTCGATTCGTTAAAAATTTAGTTAGGTCAGTCGACTCTCTTTCATTCGGAACCGGCTGAAATTGTTTCCTCGACGTGTCCACTCCGTAATTCAAGACGAACGCTTTCCACTGAACACGAGGAAATGTATTTACTATGAGAAAACTGCGAGTACAGTTCTGCGAATTTTTATGAATGCACATGTGCTTCAGTAGTGACGTAAACTGAGGAGTTAGGATGGACTTGGAGATACAGCGCGTGGAGGTATCAAGTGTGGAAATACAGCGCGTGATGATACTACGCATGGAGATACCACGCGTGCATATACATGCGCATGTGTATAGTATGCGAGTTCATGCGTGGAAATACAGCGCGTGTGAAGATACAATAGATCGAAATATCATGTGTAGAAATATGACGCGTAGAGATACTGCAAATAGGAGATACAGCGTGGAAATGCAGCGCGTGGAATTACCACGCGTGGAAGTACAGCACGTGTGGAAATACTATGTGTAAAAATACCACGCGTGGAAGTACAGTGCGTGTGGAAATACTGTGTGTGAAAGTACTCCGCATAGACGTTCTACGCGTGGGAACATAACACGTGTGGAGATATAACAGCGTGGAAATACTACGCGTGGAAATATGACGCATGGAAATACGACGCGTGGAAATACAGCGCATGAGAGATACTATGCGTGGAAATATAATAGTGAAGAACCACACATAAAAATACAACGTGTTGAGATACCACGAGTGAAAATATCACGCGTAGCAATGTGACGTTCAGCTATGCAACGCATAGAAATCAAGCGTGTAGCTATGCAACGCGTAGTTATCTGGTAGCAATATAACGTATGCGACGCAACCCATAACGATGTTAAGTTTGTCCCTGTTCCAAACAAAATTGTAGTTGCGCCAGTATTCTTGGATTGCAGTCGGCGAAAAAATAACGACAAGAAAGTAAAGTTCGAGACGACAAAGGAGAAAGGGGATCCTAAACGGCGAACAAGGGTACAAGAAATTTTTTCACGGTGATGCATTGCTAGCCAGGTTCCCAGAGTGACTTATGACGGAAGGGGAACGACTCTGCCGTGAAAAATAACAAATTATTGCAATATCCATCGAGGGACATGGCCTCGTATGGGGTACTCTCGAGTGCCACGAGCACGTGTATATCCGTATCTTCGAATGTTCCTCTTTTTTTCTCCCTTCATTGGTCCTTTTGTTCCTCTTTTTGTTCCTTTTGCCCTCTCCTTACGCGGCCTATGGTAGACCGCAATAGATGCCTGTACCAAGAGGTAATCAATAATGACTTAATGTCCTCCAATAACGGACACCATGGGTGGTTCGAGCTCTCTCCCTTTAGGGCTCCTCATGCTCGAGAGATCACTCTGCGCGAACTTCTTCTCGCCTTTTTGCGCTCGCCGTTATTTGCCTGCCTCTCTCGCTCTCTTTCTTATTTCTTTCCCTTTTTTTCTTTCTTCTCCTTTCGTCCTTTCGTTCCTTCTGCCGGCTAATATACACCCACGTCCCCTTTGATCGTTAAAACCGAGCATACTTTTGCAGAGGGGTCGCCCTCTTCCTTCTTTAAGTCTCGACTGGTACCAGCTATTAACCGTCCCGATGTTTCTTTGACTCGTGATCCGGCACGGGGGAGGGGGGGAGAACGAACGGCATCGGAATAAATTAAAACGCGGCCAAGCTAGAGGAAAAAATTCGAATTGTGTCGTTCCAGCTAAAATACGGCTCTTTGATTAAGGGCTCGAGGATGGACTTGTCGCCCGGTATTTATGGCCTCCAAGACCGTGCACCGGAGAGCGATCGACAGCCTCGTTGATGAACGTGTCGCGAAACCGTAACGATCTAGTCCCTGGCGTTTATATCTCTTCGAGAATTGTTCAGCAGACCGGTAATCAGTCCGTTTTCTGCCACTCTTGTTCACGGTCGCTCGCGATTTTACGTCGATACTTCGAGGAACAGGTTTAACGCTGCTTAGCTGCGTGTGGGTGGCGCGGTTTCCGTGGGAGTCATTCATTCCGCGCAGAAAAATGTTAATCGGTATTAACAATTTTATCAAGTAGTGGAAAACGTTACTTTGAAACGTGGGTGTAATATAGAGACGTATATCGCTAAATTCTTGGAACTGTACTGTCAAATCCCCAGATGCATCTTTAGATGTCTAGATTTCTGGATCTTTAGATTTTCTGATTTTTAGGTTTCGTGACATCAGATTCCTAGATACCTATACTTCTGAATCCTTACTCTAGGTCCTAGTTTACATTCCTAAATCTCTGCATTTCCGAATTCTTGCAATTCTCAAATCTCTAAAAGTCTTCACAGGATAGTGAAATTTTGTATTTTAAGAGTATACAAGTGACTTGAAACAGTGTTACTAATTTAGACGGGTCTATAAAGTTGTTCGTGCAGAAAGTAGATAAATCTGTGGTGAAAACGCGCCCCTAAAGCCCTTCAATCTCGTAAAATAACATTCATCAGCGTCGTCAATAATTTTGAGAGACATACTCCTCTCTATTATACGCCCCTTGTTCACGTATTTCCGGTTATTAAATACACAATAAATTAACTATTTTTATCGCGAATGCCATATAACCTGCGCTTACACACGTTGTATCGAGTGTACGTGGCACGGCATTAACGTGCAATTAAGGTTCGTCCCGTGCGCACACATAAATTTTCGCGAAATTTATATTAATTTCATTCAGTTCATTGAAAAACATCATCGAAGGCGGCAATTTCGATAATGAGATAGAGACTCGCGGCGAGCGATGGATGCTTTTTGCTCGGATCAAAGGGAAACGGACTGAAGAGCCCCGGAGCGTACAGGACCGTTTTCGATCGACCAGAGATGCTCGACTTTTTCGAGCGAACCCAAGAAAGTTAGCGCACGAATCCGTTGTCACTTACGCTGACTTATGTACGCGCAATCCCATGTATAACTCATGAGACATTTACTATTTTGTTTTAACTTCAACCTTAAACCTCGCGTTTTGTCCAGGGGATGTTTTACTGGGATTCACAAAAAAATGGAGACCCAAAATTTAAATTTTAAATTTAATATTTAAAAAATTTTGTATGAATGTTAAGATTTTTTTCAATTATAGCCTTGCTGTATTGACACGAATGGTGAAAACGGTGTAACGTGTGATTGAGTAATGTGTGATGATCTATCGAGTGACGTTGCGACGCGTGGTTATCTGGCATGTTGCTATCTGACGCGTGGTTATCTGACATGTTGCTATCTGACGCGTGGTTATTTAACATGTTTTACCGCGTTAACGTTTGACACAACACATAGTAAATTTAAAACGAACAACCGTCGTTATTGTCCATATTAACCCATGTAAAACTTATATTTATAGTCCATTTCAAGATTACTAAAATGATCAAAAACGAATAAAGACATTATAAAATCGGAAACATTAAATAGTACCGTATACATAAAATTAATAACGAAATATTTATTCTAAAACATTATTCTATAGGGTGTCATGCCCTTAAACGGGGCAGTATCCTAGGGAAAAGGGTTACGTCTCCTCGGCTATGAATTAATCATTCCGCCAGTGTATAAATAATTAGCCGGTGCAAAATCGTCGATAAATATTTATAGGCAGCTGGTCGATATCCAAGCGTATTGTTACACTGGTATTCGCCAAAATAATCGCGACTCTCGCCCGATTTCCACGGGAAAATAATTCCTATTGCAGTTTTATCGGCGGAGGCCGAAGTAACCGATGGAAAAGAGAGAAGCAATCGTTCCGCGTGATCGTGTGTTATCGTTTGAACGACCACAACCATTTTCACCCTCTCTTGCATCTTGCTTTCTCTTTCCATCAATCACTCGCTCTTTTCTCCGCGAGTTTTTTTCATATTTCTGCCGGTCCATTTCGCGGCGACAGGATTTCACGGACAGTTGATTTCATCTCGTCCTTGTCCTCCGTTTGTTCGAATCTCCTTTTAATTCCCGTTGTATTTTCCATGGGACCTTTCGAGCGAAACAGATGGAATTACGATTACGACCTACTAATATCAGGATATAAGCTGGGTATAACCGTCTAGAGACATTGAGATCTGCGAATATAAGGATTAGGTATAGAGATAGAGAGAGTAATGGGATTGGGGGATGTAGGGATTAGGAATATAGCGATTTAACGGTATAGAAATTGAAGATATAGAGATTTAGAGATATAGGAATGCGAAACTATAGGGATTTGAAGATGTGTAAATTTAGAGATATTGGAATCTGAGGCTGTAGTCATTCGTAGGTATGGAAATTCTAGGATATAGGAATTCGGGAATACAGAAATTTGGAAATATTCTGGGATATAGCAAATAGGGGATGTAGTGAGTCAATGGTTGTAGGTAGATTTGGGGATGTAGGAATTCGGGGGTATATTCGATGGTAAAGAATTTTTAAGACATAAATATTCGGAAGTATACTTGGGGGATACAGGGAATCAAAAATACAGAGATTCGGGGATATAGAAATTCTAAAGTATAGGGATCCCAGGATATGAAGGTTCAAGGAAATCTGGAGATACATACCCGAAAGATTTGAAAATACTAGGATTCAGGAACTGTAGAAACTCAGAAATATAAAAATTTAAAGATATTCGGGAATATAGGAATTCGCAATTATAGACATATCTACAAATATTCGAGGATCTAATTTGAATCTAATTTGAAAGCTATAGTACATAAGGGGATTCAAAGACTCTAAAATAATACCATAGATTTTCAAAACTATAGAACTATAAATTATCGCAATTCACTACAGATACCATCCCAAATCGATCTACTGTTGGATACTCAAAGTATAGTGCAACTTCAATCGAAAGTCAGCAGTCGATAAAATTATTTCATTTCTTCTTCGCTTCATATCGTTTTCTTCGTATTTTTATGTCTCAGCTTCGTAACGTTCGACCGTCGTTTTTGCAACTCTTTTTTTCCTCGCCAACTTATTCGTCGACATATACGGGACGTATATATACGCTTTTATGGTTATCCATTTAAGTTTCGCGTCTAGGTGAGCTTTTGCTCTAGGTGCGGTTACGTGGCGCAAGGGGAAGCTTCCCTTCGTCGCTTCTTTTTTCTATTTTGGTAAAAAGATACCACGTTGCGTTGGTCTGAGCCATACGTAGCACTTTTCCTCGGACCACGAGTGTCGACCATTTGTTTTCTCCCACGGTGTCCTCGAACGTGTCGTTAACGTTTAGACTACACGTGATCGATGCAAATTACAGGCCGAGACTCGAAGAAATTGCACACCGCGTTGGATTTTTACAGAATAAATACAGTGAAACACACTAGGATCGCGTGTTCTCGTTTCTTTTTTCTCCCCCGAGGCTATATTTGTCGCGATCGCATAATACTGGGACAAATATTATTGGCTACAGACATTTCTCTCATGAGCAAATTTAATGATTGTATATTACGGTTCATGACAATAGACTCACGTCGGTTAAACATTGCGAGTATACAAGCTGCATATACGACAGGTACATAAATGTAGGTTATACAATTTGGATTGTACGTTTCAAATGTAGTACTATTAATCACATTAAAAATAACATAATATGTTTACTACAATTCACAACACGATTATATTAATATGAAATGAAATGTTCTAATTAGCTTCATTAATGTCACCTAACCTCAAATTATGATTTTACGTGCAAGAAAGATTTTATATCTTTCTCCAATCAAAATGCTATTGTAAGTATAGTTAAAATGCATTATACAGTATCTCTTCTAAAAGAAAATTGTACGTAATAGTGTTTCAACGTGAAGTTTTAGTACCAACGTTTATTTCAAACAGACTATAATTAGCCTCCCCGTACTTGTTACATCTATCGAACATAGGAAAACATTCTGCAAACCCTTGCTGCACGATGTTCCGCTCTCATCCACCATCGTAGGGAGTTCTATGATTCATAGTTCACTGATTACATATGTAGATAGATGATCGATTCCCCTATCAGCGTATGAATTTCTTAGGATACGAGCTTCCCGGCTGAGAGGGGAACTTGGTCTTGTGGAGGAATTGTGGAACCAGAAAAGAATACCTAATGAAACTCGTAGCTTCGCAGAAACACGATGTTGACATGTAATAAAAAATAAAGCATAATGTGACACAATAAGACATCGTTAAAATAATAGTCAATTTGAGGCGTAACTTGATCTCAATGATAGTCGATCGATCTCTATAGGTTATCTGATTGTAGGTAATAAACGGAAGTCCAGAATTACTCGAAACTTCCTCTGCAAACTTTCCTTCCAGCAATATTCCAACCCTTTTATTTAATCCTGGCAAAAGGTGTCGCGGTAGATTTATCTGCAGACTTTTATCGCGCTGTTCGACAGCTGCATCCGAGTATATTTTATAACCAGCCGTTACATCGATATAAAATATACGTTTGGCATAAAGGAAGCTCTTAACAGCTGGAAAACTCGTACGTTTATACGGTCACCGTCTTTTCCCAAAAGATATTCTGAAATTTATACTGAAACTTTTCATTAGGTTTTTTGCCTCGATGATAGTTCTGAGCTTCCTGACATTAAACTCGATCGAAATTGAAATTGCTCGGGTATCATCCCGGAAACGTGCATCGCTTTGAAATAAACACTTTGATATCTAGTCTGAGGTCACAAAGAAACCTTTGAGGGAAAAGTGTCAGTATCATTATCACACTGTACATGCCGTTTCTATTTCTTTAGACGATTTGAACGGTGTTCCGTGCATCCATAGAATCCCACGTATAGCACGTAAATCGTGTGTATCGGTCGCTGTATAAAGCATGCTGGCTATTTTCAGCATAGCTTTTGTACCGTTTATAGCCAAGCATCAATACTTCATTAAAGTGCATTAACACCGACGTTGTTCTTCCCTCATTACGTTTCTCGGTATTTCGCAGTTTATCGGAGAAAAAATTATCGCTCGTTTTAATGGAGTCTCCAGAAATGTTCATGATTAATCGAGATATTCTATTGATGGTTAATCGAGTTCGAATAAGGGTGATTCAATATTTAATGTGCGAAACGTGATCAAGAATATAATGTACGAGAAGATAATACCTAATCGAGAAACAAGTTTTATTTGGTAAATCCATAAAAAATTTGATTTTATGAACATTCGACACAATTGCATTTTCTTATCGGTATAAATGTTTCACAAAACGATAAAGACAATTATTCCACAGTGAAACAAAGCAAATTCGTTTTGATTTTAAAACGATATTGTCTGTCGGGAAATGAAAAAATAGCGAAATAATATTAATTGCCAATGTTACTCTAACGGATCAATACATTCGAATGAATGAATGGAGTTCATATGTTGAACGGAAAATATGTCGTTGATTCAAGTCGAACAAAAATGTTAATCGCAAAATTGTATTAATTATCTATTAAATAAAATGAGTTTCTCACGGATCTATATAAAGCGATCAAAAAATCGATGAGAGCTACTGTTAAGTAAAAAGTTAAGTCGTCAATCAGAATTACAAGATAACGTTAATTATTGATTAAGACGAGTTTCGAGCAAATTGATCTATACGAATAAATCGGTTAAAAAGATCGGTATAAGAAACCGTAGAACATAAAGTATTTATCCAGGAAATTGGATGAAATTATAAAATTCAACTAATTAATAAAATGGACAAGATCGAACAAGATGAGTTTCTCACGGATGATTATTATCGATCGGAAAAATCGGATTAATCCACCGTAGGAAACTTGAAATATTATCGGAGGAATGCAATGAAACTAAAATAATATTAATTAGCGCAAGACGAGTTATGGATCGATATATTCGGAATCGATCGATGAAAAGAAGCGTGTAATCGTCTGTTAAACGAAAAGTTACGATCGTTGTCGCGACAAGATAATCCTCAGCGTCCCGTAACACGCATCGGGATTATCGGGACGCAGGGACCGAGACGCGATCAAGAGGCTCCTAGTGAACGATAATTATCTCGGATCGGTTGATGGGGTTACCTATGTACACCTTACATAGCGGTGCGTGTGTAGCCGGGATATCGTTGGAGATCGGTGCACAGAAGCGCCAGATACGATTATACATTTTCATCGGTGCGTTACTCAGGAAGGGCAGATTACCGTAATGAACTCTAGCAACCCCTCTGCACGGTCCAACGAGTCGAAATATGGATAACCGCCACTCACCTCCGCGATTTGTTCCCGCCATCTCGCTCTATCCTCTCGTCTGGTCGCGTTTTTACCCCTCGTCTCTAGCCGTGTTTCAACCCCCGTCGCGTTTCCAACCCCGCGTCACCGGTTTTTCTATCGAGAAAGGTAGTCGCGCGAATCGATCCGACGATCTCGCGAATGAAATTATTTCGCCCGGGGAGAAATTTCGAGCCGGCGATGCTCTTCCCGTGAGGAATTCAATTTCGATGCCACTAGCCGATCCTACATAGCTCAATTTTGAGCACCGCGCTCGAGATGAGAGAGTTTCGTCGCGAATTCGACCCAAACATCGCTACGGGCCACGATGATAACCCACCCGTTCTCGAATTTTCGAATAGATTGCGCCTTTTGTGGCTGGCCGCGTATATTTTTTACCCAGGATATCGAATTCGACGGCGTGTTCACTGCGCCGATGATGACGGTAAATCTTGTGCAAATAGCAATTTGCAAATTCGATCCGGGATAGATACCGTGTAATGATAACGACGACAGTATTAATTTGCTATTAATCTCTCGTAACGTGTCATCATTGTGATGCATTTCAAATGCTTCATGTATGTAAACATGTACGTTCGCACGTTAGAACATTTTTTTTTAAATGGCCGTGTAGGGAAGAGGACTTTTTTGATCTTGATCGGTAATTATTTCAATTCAAAACTCCGAGCCTTCGAAATTTTTAATTTAAAGATTTAACTGTCAAGTTTGCGTATTTAATATTTTAAAAACAGAGACAAATGATGGGGATCCGCCTCCATCATCCTCATCCAAAATAAATCTACATCCTAGCAAAATGTACACGGCTATTTACTCGAAAAGCTTTAAAAATACGAAATAGTGTGGCGGAACAGTGTGGCTGTATTTATATGAAGCTCAGCAACCCCGTATACGAACGGAAATATAACATCAAGAGAAAATGTAACGCAAAAAGCTGGTGTTTCTTACAAGAGTAAACGTTTTTAATCAAACATGAGAAAAGATAACGATCTGAAAAAGTCGACGCTGCGCGCTGAAACGCGAGAGATTACGCTTCGCCTTCTGAATATCGCAACAACCCACTCAAAGCGGATTCGCCAACATAACGCGTGAAACTTACTCGCAGAGATACTTTAAACTTTTACTCTTCTCATTTAACCCAGTTTTACGTAAAGAAACTTCAGCTTATCTCTGATTATCTTTTTAGTCAAACATTGTTCCCCTTTTTTTTCTCTAATTCTCAAACTCCCTTTGTTATAACTTTCAATCTACGTTCAACCAAAACGATTCGCCGTAAAAGTGAAATGGAAACCATCGTAACCACGCGTCACTTGAACGAATTCGTTTTTCAGGAAATCTCGAAAAAATCGCTTCGAAGACCTTTGTAAGTTCTTTATCGTTCAAGCGAAACGGAAAGTTTTTTGTGATGTGTAATACCACCCGTAAACATTTGAATATTTGAAAATTTGAAAATCAAATAATTTGGATATTTCTAAAGCTTCATACAACTTGAAAACTCTTCAATCTAAATTTGAGAATCTGACAATTTAATAATTTAGCAATTCCAAAAGCTCTGTATGAAAAAAGTTGAGGTGGAAACTCCTAAATTTAAAAATTATAAAATCCAACGTGCTTAATCTGCAACGAAAGCATAAAAGCATAAGAAGCGTGTTCGGCAGTGTTATTGTCTGCTTACGGTACAACATCGGCCCCAAGCCCGAGACGGATGGGCGGTGAAACTCTACAAGCTTTTAATTTCACGTGGAACGTATACGTCAGACTAAGACATGGCGTAACCGCAGAAAAGCGTTTCTCCTTCCATCGTCCACGGCTAGCGTTCAAGTAGTCACGGGGGTCTTTAATAAAGTGAACTTTAAGACTCCCGCTCGCGCACGGAGATAAACTTTAACGCGGACTACCGTCTCTCACCGGCTCGCAGCAGGTTTCGCAGTACGTAGGAAATGGCTGAGAGGACCTAACCCGGTGAACGAGCGTTGCTGTGGCGGCAAGTTTTCGAGCAAGTTCGTTCCATGGTAAAGACGTCCTTCTATCGACGTCTCTCTCTTTCTCTGTCGTCTGGACGAAGGATAAAACGACGCTATCCAGAGAAACGACTGGATAGTTTTCTGTTAGTTACTCCAAGTGACCTCGACGAGCGTTTGTTATGTGAAGTAGAACAACTTCCAAAAAGTTACTTTTCGAGTTTACGCTTTACACTTTGCCCTGGCACGATTTTTCCAAAATTAATACTGCCATTCTAGCTAAACGTATTTTACGAGCGATATCGTTGGAAAATAAAGTTTCAAATTTAATTTTCATTACACCGTTCGTACTTTTAATGTTGATATTATTTGATGCGGATTAGGTATAAGACTCGTACCGTTCATCCGACTGTTTTATCCTGGGCAAATCCGTTCAGGCCAATTTTCGTATTTGATCGAATTGAACCAGAAACGCTCATCACGCTGAACATCGTCAGACAGAAACACGTTTTCAAGATTGCCGATAGTTCAGACGCAAATATACGTGGCAAATTTTAGATCTATCACAAATGGCAGGATAAATCTTATCCGTGAGATAGCAGATATTTTAGCTTTCGAAACGAGGTCGGTATTATTAACTTCTGAGCATTCTGCATATTCTGAAGTTCTACAAATTCTGTGCAATAATAAGTACAAATGATTTATTATAACCCGATTTATAACACAGATACGTTCTATTTTTAATCAACGATAAATTCTGTTTACGGGATATACAGCTTTACAATCTGCACACCGCTATTAATGTTACGGTGCTTGCACGGTTACGCTTGCGAGAGACAAGCGAGTTAGTGTTACAAGGACATTGTCAACTCGATAACCAAAGACGGGGCTATACACGTTCAGTCACTTTCCTCTAATGCTCTAATAGCTTCTTTCAATATCTACTTCCCTCAAGTTTCACGATCTAACCACACAATTTCTCGATCGCAAGTTGATGAAGACTTCAACCGTTAAACTGGAACGTCGATATCATCCTTTACGAACTTCGACAAATGGCGGTGAACTCGAGCGGAATAAGCTCGAGACAATAAATCGGGAAATCCAGGCAATTGCGTTTGAAAAATCTCGCCCATAAATCGACAGGAAATTTACAAAAGGTTGCTGAATATTATGTACATACAATGGTTTTCGATTATACACCGATTCGAGGTGGTTCTGAAGCAACAAAGCGATAACATTATTTTGTAATATGGAATCAAAATACGAGTACTTAAAAATAAATTGTATAAGAATAACATATTTCTTGTGATTCGATTAATTTCTACAAAAAATATATTACTTAACGAGAACAGAATTGTGAATGAAAGTACTATTCTAACCTCACTTTTTGTCAATAATACACACAAACAATATCTTAATCCCAACTGCTCAAATATACGAATTTTCAAGTTTTCAAATGATTGAATCTCTAAATTTCCACATACCTACTATGCATAATAAATATTCAAGTTTCAGTACGAACACAAGTACCAACGTAAACAAACTTTCATACGAATCTTCTCTCCATCAACACTCACCACAACCTCTTTCTTCTTAAAAATAAACCCAAAACGAAAGTTCCGCGTATAATTCCGCGATACAATAAATAAACCTCGAAAAAGATAACGGCATTCTCTCGCATTTACTCTTCGCCATTAATATATAGTATATCCCGGAATGGAGATAAAACTCACCATCCGACAGCCAGGCCTCTTCAATTATTCACTCTTAACCCGAAAACGATGGGCCAGTGGCAAAAAACACACCTGTCTCGTGCAACACCTTTCGTACCCGCAAAAGTGCCTTCCACTTACATACTTGGTTGCCACATACTAAATACACATATGTACGGTATTTGAAACAGGACTCCTAAATGTCTCACCAACTGGTGATAGGTTAAATGTGTTAGACTAAAGTTGCTTGGTATCGAAGGGTAAATAATCTTATATGTATAGACATATGAAGACATATAAAGAACATACAAGGACATATCAGGTCATATGAAGACATATAACGACGTATAAAGATGTATAGGACAAGGTGTACATAAAGTTTAGTTTATACTTCATTCTTTCTGTAATGCAATGATATAATCTATTCGAACGTTTTCTTCAACCCTAAACCTTGGAATACATCAAAGTGACTCTTTGAACACATCTAGGAATTCTTAGATTTTACGTAAGAATGAGTACATTCTATCAGAAAGATGAAGTTGACCTCCGTGTATTTTGATCCTACGAAAAAGTCATTGAGATCTCTGGATCAGATCTACCAAATTAGATGTGTTATCGCTAAAAGTAGAAATACTTAGGACCGTTTTAAGTGCCTCAGTATTCCGATCGCGGCTCAGGGTGAAGGTCAGAGAAGGGTTCGAAGTTCAACCCCCTGGTTTCTCCACGTCTGTTGCCGCGTGTTTGCGTTTACGCGTTGCGCCGTTAACACCGACCGCCGAAATACTAAGTGGGAAACGTGCAATCGCGACCCTCGGAGCCTGATCGAGGCCAACCCTGGTAGTTTCTTCTCTTTCCATCCGTGTACACCCTTCGCTTTGTCCTGCTCGCACGGTATACCTCTCCGGTCGTCCCTGCAGCCATCTAGCCTGTCGGAGATGTGCCATTTGAATACGAAATTCGAATACGCTGACGAACTGTGCATACATCAGTCTACGTCTGTTTGAACTGGTCCCCGTATGGTAATGCTAGTAGCGGCACGGTCGCGACGCGCGTATGAGCCGATTGCTTCGAAACGTTTGGGGAGAACGCGTAAGCCGGATGCGAAACGGCTCTGATACTCTCCCGGTCCCGGTGTGCTTGTCTTCCGGGGCTGTTTACTTTCTTCCTTTGTCGACGGGAACGCTAGGCTGTCGTTAACGTTCGACCGGGGAGCCTGCGAGAACGGGTTGTACCAGATGAGGATGCTAATTACGGGATAAGTTTTAATTCCTCGATGAACACTGCGAACATTAAGACTCACTGTACATTGATCTTTTGGACACCGACGTATTATGACATTCAATCCTCGCTCATAAATGCACATAATTCAGGAAGATACTAGATAAAAATAACGATTTATCTCGATAACAAGTAACAGATAACCTCTGCCCTAGGTTATTGCGTTTTTACTTTTTTATGTATCTACCTTATAAGGTGTATGAATAGAAAATAATAATTCGTTAAAAACAAAATATAGTCCCCATTCAGCAACTACACGTGTCCCAACTATCAACAGTAACTGAACAAATTTTAAATATAACTAAAGGTGTGAAACGTAGATATATAGTTATACCCACATATCTGCCTTATATTTGTACGAGTGAAGGGGATTTGCACTTGACGTACGATAACATAGCTCCAAGACGGGAAGGAATTTTTGAGAATGAATATGGAATAAAACAAACGAGCGAACGGTCTGCGTTAGACACACGGAAATTCTAGATCGTCGAAGTTTCTCCAATGGAAACATTTTGTATCGTGCCAGGTAACTAGGTCGATTCTCACAGGTAGCTGCACCTTTCCCGAAGCATATTACGGAAAATACGCAAAGTGAAATACTTCTGGTAGTACTCGATTGATAGACGTTCAACGTTGATCGGTTCAGTGCTTCCCGTTCGTTCGCGTCAAAAACGAACGAGCGAACGTCACGGTTAGAAATCTGTGTACAAAGACGTATAAACCTTTCCTCGATACTTTTCATGCCCGAAACAATTACGGTAAACATTTCGCTAGAGTGCTTTACACGGTCGTGTTGCGCCGGTGCATTAAAGAGTCGTCGGGGTTGAAAGATTTTGGCGCACGAAAGAGTGGAAGCGGTTGAATCGGGAGACTTCGCGATATACGGTAAGGTAAAATGGAGGCGAAATGTAAGAACGCGGTCCTGACACGGTAGTCGTTGGTCTACCCTCGCATTTCGCAAGCCTCACGCCACAGGAAGTCGATCTAGCGCGAGACTCGGCTCGAGTAAAAAGCTAACTCGAATGTGAAATTTCGAGCGTAACTTGAAAGGCGACAGGATTTAGCGATCGGCTCGGCTCGTGTACGCTTGATCCCGAACCGTGAAGAGGTTACGGGCTGGAAGGAGACGGCTCGAGGACAAACCGAAGGGAAAAAGGGGGTGAAGCGGGAGAGTCGGGGGTAGAAGAAGCCGCTACGTTCGAGGGTACGGAAAATGAGAGAGGTGACGCCAGCGCGGGGCAAACTTTAAATGACTTTCACTGTTTTCAAAAGTTGAGTTACCAAAGGGAGTCTCCGCAGCCCTGCTCCTCTCTCTTCCTTTCAGCACAGGATTCTCTCGTCCTCCTTCACCCTTCCCTGCCCACCTACCAAACAGTCACTCGTCGTTTCCCTCCGTCGAATCACCTCCGACACCTTTCTTCACCCTGCTACACCAACCTCGATGTGCTGTTTACAAACCTTGCTCGACTTGTAATGGAACTTTTTTCAAGTTATTTCCCGGGAAAATCAACCACTGCCTTCTCTTCTGTCCCTCGCGATGGGCTACTCTGTGTTGCTATCAAAGAAAATGCTCGTCGAGCGATATTGCCGTTTACGAAGATGTCATCGAACCACGGAATTATAACTCATCTCGTTTCCATAAGTTAATTTATTGCCTCGATTAGAACGTCCTCGTTCAGGACGTAGACAATATTCTTTAGACAAGATTCTTCTTTTCATGTGCTCCAAATTAAGGCTACTATGGCAGTTACAGAAAAACGAATCCTGGAAGAAAACCTGCCTGCGACAAATACGCTTGATTACAACCTTTGACATGAAGAATTTTACTGCAAGTCACACAGTAAATGGGAAGAAACCGCTGCGGTAAATCTTACATTGTCATCCACACAAATTACCGAGCGGTTTCAAACGGGACGATCGATGAATTACGAAGATGGACTGCAACCGAAATTCATTCAAGATAACTAATTGTCAGTCACTGCGATGAATTCATAATTGATGGGTCAAGAGATTTCTCCAACGATTGAAATTTTTATTGCATTCACAGGTAGTATTTAAATATTTGTCAAGTTCGTATCAGTGATATTCGCATATATAAATACGTGTTCGGAGAATCTTTAACGACAAACAGCAGATTCTTTTATAAATAAAGTGTTTCGAGAATTTCCATTTCGGATCAGTTTAACGCAAACGGCGTACGAGGGTTAACCAAGAGCAACCGAGTTAATGCTCGCACTTCGCATGGCTAATAAGTTAATGTGGTCCGAGAGGTAGTTTTAATGAATGTGACGAAGAACGGGGTGAAAGGGAAACAGAAAGATACGAGCAGGTTTGGAACGAGGATACGGTCGACAACGACGACGACGTCGGGAGACGTCCAGCATGGGGATAATGCGAGCTAGGGATCCCTGGGAACCTCGAAACCCCCGGGAAACTTTCCCTCGATCCTCATTAAAAGCCGACGCAGAGACCGCGTCGCGTCTCATAAAACGTCAACCTTCCTCCGTATACCGGATGTGCCTGAATATATCGGATATCACGGCCATGGGAGGAAAAGAAAAAGTAATCTGGCGTTCACGGTGAATCTTCGTGGCTCGACCTGTTCGCGGCTTCGTACGGTTTTCCACGCTGAAATCGAACACCGCCGACCCGTCGTAAGAGCTAGACGAGTTTTCAATAAAAATTTAATACACGAACGATGATATTTTTCGCTGTTCTTTCGTCAGCCGTTTTTTTCCTTCGAGATTCTCATTACCGGCCAAATACGCCGTTCCGTGGATAGCTGCTTATTAACCGATATCAAGTTCCCGCTGGATCCGAATCCTAGCTAGGAATCAAATTACTGCTCGAGTTAACGGAAATTCCTGTAAAATCGTTCCTCTCTCTACACCGATTTCGTTCAGCACGGACGTGCTTATTGATACGCGATGAGTGACCCCATTTACTAACTGGTTATCGATAATTATTTCTTTAGACGAGTACAAAGTTCCTTAAAGCCGGATTAACTCGAGCCCACTTTCGTTACTTCTCAAATTAGTATAAATAATAGGAACATTTGTCAGAGTCTAAAAGGACTTAATCCTTCATGTTTGAAAATTTCTTGATATATACTACACACGTTGTAATTTCATTTGAACAACGTATACCAGAAAATATAACTCAATAGCCCAACAAAATTTATTTGTGAAAATCGTAAAAAGTCCTGAAATGCGACGTATACCGAAATCGTGACGTTCATTGTTTCAAATGAAATTCTCAGAAAAATTACTTACGAGATGACCTACGAAGATGGCAGCTATTTGTTCCCTGATATCGAGACGAGCCGCGATGAATCAATTTTATGGCACATTACGGAATTGACAGTGTCACGCTTAAACGGCAGGGGAGTGTAACTTATGTTTTACTGCGATCGTAAATCGAAGAGGAAATAAACGGATTGCAAAAAACCAGGTCCCGTGAATTATTGCGTCGCGTGCACGGCCCTGTACACCTGTATATCCGGTTCGATTGTTTCCCGAACGACGAGAAGAAAACGTTCTCTAGTTTTTTCGCCGGTTGTCGCGACGAGAGCTCGTGTACCGATCCACTCTAATTTCTTCGAAAGTTGGAACGCGTGTTCGAGACATTTATTATCGGGTCTCGGCTCCCTTCTGGCGGTTGTGTTGCTTCGAAAGCCAGTCAGGATGCGCTTTTTCATCCCTCCTATGGCGGGGATGGAAGAAAGGGATGAGAGGCGGTGCCCTCGGCAAGTAGTAAATTTTTGCTATTCATGGAATAGCGATTGCTTCCGTCGCCATGAGCAAACGTCGACGAACGGCCACTACCAGAGAATACACTAATTTCACGAGGGTTGTCGCCCTCGGTCCTTTCGATCTTTTCTCCTCCGTTGTGTTCCTCGTTCGCAAAAAAGAATTTAAATCAGAGTCACGATAAAATTTAACTGGTTGTTAATTATAAATAACATTATATATTACGTCTGACAATTGTTATATGCAGTTAAAGGTCGTTTACAATTATACATTAAATATTACTGTCATTATAAATTCGGCTGAAGAATATTCGATATGTTATACTGTATGAGTTTAATGAAACGACGTAATTGTAACAGTGAATATGTGTGCAAGGACGAGGTATAAAATATAACGTTGAAGAAGCACATGTAGGGTTTGATAAAGATGTTCCGTGAATTTCGGTTAAATAAAGTATTTCTGCAATTAACCTAGAAATTGAATTCGATTCACTGTAGAGTGCACCTATGCACTTTTGTAAAGATATGACCTATCGTAGTTAATCTCTGAATCGAAAGAACGTAAGGAAGGTAGAGAAAAAAGAGGGTACTTGAGTTAATTTGGGAAACAATCGATCGCTAATAGCAGGCAACCCATCGTGGTTTGTTTTACGTACGGCAAAGTTACGAGCTGGCGAGGAAAGGAGCTCGTGTAAAAAAGGAAAAAGACGGTGAGTAAGATCGCCGACGAAAACGAGAGCTTCTTAATCCCTCCTAAATAAGTGCGAGCATTGGCGTAGGTGGCGAACGTTTGTCACTGGGTCGACCCGACGAATTACGCGAACCGTTTTCATCCTCCCCTTTTCTCGGCTCCATCTCGATTACCCGACTCATCCTCCTCTTTCTTCTTCACCTTACCGACCTCCGTTTACCCTTCGTTCCTTTCCTCCCGATTGCGTCGGCCAATTGAATTAAAACAGATCGCATCGATCTGGACGCGAACTTCTCGACGTGCAAGCTCGTATATCTACGACGAACGTTGAGAGTTCTATTAATTCCGGCTGTTCGTTAGTAATGGAAATTATTCTAGGCTCCACGGCGCCGTACTTCGTCGTGGTCGATGCGCAAACACCTCCCGAGAAGCTTTATCGCTACTTTAATCAACGGCTACTTCGTTTAATTATGCCGTACATAATTCATAGGACGGTGGTCTGATTCCGATTCGCGGAGGTGGTTCGTCGAAAGCGTTTAACGTCGGTAATAATGATGATCGTTGTATCGGTTAATCGGCTGCGCGCAAACACACGGGAGCGATTGAACGGGACGAAAGTAAAGTTATAGCGGTACCCACGACCGGTCGCCATGACCTTCGATGGAATCCTGCGGACAGGTACAACAGCACCGAGCTCTGATTACCTCCAGCAAGGCACGAATCGATACTTCACCGTTATAATTGCCGGACGATCGCGCCAACATTCGATGCTAACAGCTGCCTTCCTTTATTAACCCTTCAATGACCGACCTCTCGGATAACAATAACGACAATTTACTCTCTACTCTCGTTTTCAATATTTTACACTTTTTCTTCGAATATCACTTTCCAACGGGTGCCTTCTCGTTAAAAAATTGACTAACTTTAATGCAAATATTATCTGTTTTATAGATCCTTTGACTTAGAGTACTTCGTTCGAAAAGTTGCATTACATAAAAAAGTTGCGTAACATAAAAGTTAGGTTAGGTTCGAAGAAATTTAATACAGTTGTCTTGATAATAAACTTCAAATTCGATTCACATTTTAATCTACATACTTGGATCTTAGAAGGCAAAGCTTCAGTTAAATATCTTGTTAATATTAAATTCATTAAGTTCTTTTTCCTGGTAGACACTGAAACGGTAGTACCACAGAATGTAATTAAAACTCTTAAAACAATTTTACCTCATATTTCCAGAAAAGTGAATCCATGTTGAAATTCAACAAAATTAGTCTTTTCTAGGAATCCAAATTAATAAACATGAAAGTAGATATTATAAACGAAATTACTGTGGGTAATTGAAGTTACGAGTAAACGTGAGAAGGGGTAAGATATAAAATATCCACGCGTAAGCGTGCACAAGTGACGTGGGTTACTGAATTTTTAACTTCGGTTACAAAAATTTAAGAGTTTGCCAATTTAAAAATTTGAAAACTTCCACATATTCCGTTCTACGTTAAAAATTAAAAACCATACGAAACGTACTAACTGACAGAAAAATTCTCTGTATTTTCATCTTTACTGAGAAACTTATGAAAAAATACTTCACAATAAATATCTGATACATTGACAAATATGTCGGAAATATATAACGTTAAATAGAATAATCTAATTTACGTAGTTGTTACAAAAGCATCAATTTATGAAAAGATTGTTTGTACCATTCAACGAAACGATATTGGATCTAATTAAAAATGTCGGACAAACACGTGTCATTCAATTCCTCGGATGTTCTCAAGTTCGTAACATGGCGCAACAAACTTTCGAGACGCGTTCGCTCATCAAACCAACCCCTACGCGTTTCCGAAACAATTACAGTCCATGTTCGTGCATCATTCTTTTTCTCCCCTACGCGAAACGGTATCGTATAACGCGCCAGGCTAAGTGCAACGCTGACAACGCTTACAAGCGTAACAGAGCTTTTTGCGGCTTGTCTTTGCTCACGCAAACCGGCAACACGCGATTCACGGTGAAATCTATGAACAGACCGAGGGATTTTGCAATCGGGAACGAGGCAAAAACCGGCCTGCCTTCGGTGCCGCCTACGCGTAAATTGCAAGAAGTTCTGCTCGCTTGCACGAACGGAACACCTTCGCACGATTAACAATTGTCGGGACACGGGATAGACGGTGATCGATCCTTTCTAGCGATTCAATTGTTCTTACGACTGTACCGAATGCCTTGAAAGTGATAGAACACGATTCAACGGTACCTTAACTGACGAACTATGCGACACACTTTGTACGTGTGCAATAAACCAAGAATGCATGATGCAACTTAACAATACCTATTTATTACATTGTTCTTGTAATTTTATTGTGCGTTCATTGCGGATGTTTATGTTGCAACCAGCAAAATTCATGTTAAATAAAGTGATGGTTTTCTCCGAGAAAATATTTCATAGGTGTGTATGTTTTGCATAAACGTTCATGAAGTACAATTACATGTTGCTTAACTAGTTACGAAAGGAAGTTCAAAACAATTTTCTCAAATATCGCAATTTTCTTATACGTATTCAAATATATTTGTAGATATACTTCAGTAATAAATTTCGATAGTGTTAACTTAGCACTTTGAGGACCAATTTTGAATTCGTTAAAATCCTTAATAAATAGTATTTTTATTTTCAACCTCATCGATTGCTCTGATATCTAGCTACTACAGATACACATTAAAGTATTGAATAAAATTATTTATCATTAGAGAAGTAAAAACGTTTCTCATGTATTAGATGAGGACTGGCGATCAAAATATTAAACATTTACTATAAAAAGTAAGTTCTTCGGAATATCTTGACTATATCAACGTTCAATGAAATATTCAATAAAAGTATTTGTCATAAACATGTTTCTCATGAAATGTAGCTCATATATAAACCGTGAAATATGGATGACACATGACTCAACATTTATCGTTGAAAGAAAGTAGAGAATGTTAACGCTGAAAATTGGAAGGTCAGTGAAAGTAAGGTATCATTGTCCTCGGAGAGCTATTAGAGTTGGAAAGACGTCCCGAAACTTAGGATCAATTTCGTGGCATGAAGTTCGCGAGGCTCGCGAAATAATAACGTTGGTCCCGCGCGAGCGTCGGTCGATTTATTATTTTATCCGGTGGTGCGTTGTCACCCAGGGCCGTGCAAAAATCTCCTCCGTCGAAAGGGACAACGGCGGTTGATTTATTGTGGCGCGCGTGTGACACTCGCATTTATCACGAAGTGGATCAACCGGTCGGTGCCTCGGACCGGCGTGTTATGACATAAGGCGTGCCACTTTTGAGCAATCGGATCCGAACCGTTTCCAGTGCACGTCGTATCTCCGGCAATCGTGGTTGACGATTTTTGCGAAACATCGCGGCCATGTTCGTACGGCGAATTTCCTTGTCGCGGCCCCGAGAATTCGTGTAATCGATCGTGTAGCTGTCAGCCGTGCCATTTATTCATGAAATTTTCGGTTCTTTCGAATCGATGAGCATCCGGACACGGTGTTTTACATTGTTCCGTTGAACCGTGAAAAGCGAGCATCGCGCGCGTCGATCGAATATTTTAATTAAATAATCGAACGGCGGTCGGTTTGAGCAGGATTTAGCGAGTGTCAATATTAAAACGGGCACACGCTCGTGTTTCGTTGTATTCTATTAATCTCGATGGACTGAATTATCGCGTTAAACCAGATAGATAATTAAATTTCCATACAAGCCCGACCCCCACGGTGTTCCCGCCAAGTGTTCGCGGCGTTTTTCGCCTCACGGTACATTGTAAACGAGGGATTTTGATAAACGACGATTTCGCTCTGTATGCAAATCGGGCCCCGTTGTCGATACACCAGGCTTGTTCGTGTCGATGCTGCTTCTAGTTAGAATAGCGTTCTAATGCATAAAAATTCTATATTCATTTAGAAAAAAAGAAAGGCGATTCGATTATTCCGGTGCATGTTAAGTGAAATTTCAACGCTCGGCCACTTCGCACAAAGCGCCTTCAATCGAATTTCTACATAACAAATAGATTGTTATCTCTTAATAGACGTTCAAAATTACAAACTTTTATCGAGTCAACTATCCAATCAAAATGTGAAAAATTTCCATTGTACACGGATGTAATATTTTCGTAAGGAACAGAGTCGACCACAGCAATTTTTACATCGAATCGTATTTTACATTTTACGACAGGTATCGCCGATCATCTTTCGAGTAATCGGCAAGCACCGTTAAAAGAAAAAGTTGAATAAGTTCCGCGAAACCGATAGTAACAGATCGTTCATAAATGGCGAATCGAAGGAGCGAGCGTTTGACCTTCCGGGAAATCGACACCAGCCGTTAGATCCCCGGCCGCAGCCAGCCTCCGGCTAACAAGGAGTTCCCGGCAGAATTTCTCCTTGCAAAATCCTTCGCCGCCGCCGTCGCATCGTCAGATCGTGCACAGTGACAAGGGGAATCTCATTAGCCCGAGGGACAATCCGTGATCTTTGTCCAAACACAGGAGCGGCCGCGTCTCGCAGGCATCCGCCTTGTCCTTCGTTTTCTATCCCGGCCCGAAGGATGATCCGACCGGATGAATCCGATTGACGGTTCCGGTCCTCGACCCGATCTCCTTCCGAACCGAGAGATTTCGTTTCGTTGGTCGTTAAGGGCCGTCAAACGCCGCGAGAATCGTTTCAAAGCTTCGCGGCAAAGCTCGTTGACAAATAGAAACGTAAACGTGGAGGAAAAGATACAAACGAGAAGGGCAGAATCTTCTTCAAATTTCACCTTTTAATAGGACAGGTGTTCTTGGATTTTATTATTTTGCTACTGTACTGATTTGGTCTTAGACTGCTCTAGTATTTTATTATTTTATTTTTATATTTTATCATTTTAATATTTTATATCGTACTAGTACTTTACTTGTACTATAATATTATTATTCAACTATTTGACTATTTTATTATTGAACTATACTACTAATATTCTACTATTTTATTATATTAGTACTCTATTCGATTGCTACGCTGCCGTAGTGCATTATGTTGTTCAATTAATTCTACAATAATGAATACTGAGTATAAAGTACATGTTGGTATGAAATGATATCTGAAACCAGACATGTAGTATGTAGCGAACGTCGTTACATGTAATTGTAATTAATTACAAAAGTAAACTTAGTGATTGAAATGTAAACTGCGTGACTGATTAAGAGTTTCAGTTAAACGATCGAATCCAAAAGAAATTTTGTAAAATTTAATCAAATAATATTGTTTGGTGTTCTCCATTAAATACATATTTTCCTATATTACTATATTATTATAGTATCCATTTTACTGCAGTCTACAATTTATTTTACTCTTCCTAATACATTGAACATGGCTACACTCGAATCTCGTTATATCGATAGACATCGATCGATCGAGGTCTCGAGTGGAACACGGAATCGTTCGAACGAACCTGTTGAATCTTAATCAGCAGATATTACGCTCGATGATTAATGCGAACACTTCTGCCGGAAACTTTGATTCGTTTTGCAAATGTTCTAATAACGATAAGAAGATTTCGTCGGGGCAAAGACGTCGTTTCTGTTCGTTGAAAGGCGCTAATTAATTGAATCGAAGCGTGGCGAGGGGAATTCGTAGAAAAAGCGCGACGATGGGGACAACCACGATCGACAAACGTTTCCTTAAAACGCTGAGTCCCACGGAAAGCCTGTGTACACAGCGTCCGTAATTGAACACCCACAGTTGCGAGAATCGACAGCTCGAAGGGTCAAACCCTCGGCAACTCGAGAGGTAATTTCAAGAAGGTTTCCCTATCTCGTTGCGCCCGATGATACCTAACATTTTCGTTCTCCTTCGCCTTCTTCGCACCAGCGAAAACTTTAGGGACTATACCCGTTAGAGGGAAGAAAAGTCGAGGAGGGGTGTAGTTCCATTTTAGAGATAATTTCCTGGTTATGACGTGCAATATACGTAAAAAAGAATGATGCGTTTGATGCACATTCGATAACGAATGAACGATATATCGTCGTTTATGGGGGTGGAGGATTTCCACAAACAACGGAGGGGCATCGTTGGAGACAGTAAGGGTAGATTTTCAAGCGAACGTCATCGACGACCGAGTCGATCAAGTTTCCTCGGAGCACGAAGTGCATGGGAACCGTTCGTGATGCATAATTATTGAACGGGATCGAGGTAAGAGGATTCGCGAAAGAAGACGTCACGTCACAGTTTCCAAGTTCCGCAGGGATCGCTTCAAATTCGAACTCCGGGACTTTAATCTTCTTTCAGTTCACGGAACGTCGGAGCCAAGGGTCACCGCAATTTCCAGAGAACATTGACCCACCGGAAATCAGATTACCTTCCATTCATACGAAAACTTTAGCCGCGCCCGATAATGCCCGGTGACAAAAGCCACAGCTGGCTTAGTCGTCCGGCCACGTTGTCTCTTTATCTGGTTCGGCAAATACAATCGAAGAAGCGGGAGGACAAGAAAAAAAAAGATAAACCAAGCGAATCTTGCAACACCTCCACCGGAAATCGGCGAGCCCGTCCGATTTTAGCGCGCGGACAAATAGCTATTCGGCTAATCGGGAAGCACGATCAGTAACTTAAACGAGAAGAGTTAGCCATCGTGATGGCTTATAGCCGGTGACCGTAATTAACCACTTGTCCCCGGTGCTTATTCTCTCTTCGTTCCTGTCTCTTCAAGATCTCGTTCCAATTCCACTTCCGCCAATCCAGCGCCTTAATCGAAAACCATTCTCGCGGCTTGATGAAAAGTCGAAGAAAGAGCCGAGTCCGTTCTCGTTTCCTGCTGTCCCGCCCCCGCCTCATCCTGATTCGACTCGCGAGAAGGACTTCGGTTAAGTTCTTCGTTTCTTATATAAGAAAGCGTTCTTCCATCCAGACTGCAGACCAAAATCGTGCTGGAAGTCAGCTTTCTCTGTACATTGACAGCCACTTCGTTTGCTCGTGTTGCTGAAGACGGATTCAAAATTCACACATGGACATTCACACACTCGTATTATTATGTTACTCTTGTTACATAAGAAGTCCCATTGGTCAAAACCCACTGTTCCATAACATAATCGTGGAACTATTTACGCATTCTTGTCATGTGCTAAATAAATTCAGATTTGGACCTCGTGAATAAAAGTCCTTCTCTGGGTATTATATCATCTCACAATTCATTATGCATAACAGACATAGTACTTACATATTGCTGATGTGTACTGTTAATTATGTGTCTACTGTTATTTATAGTAACAGTAGTTATTGTTAGTCGCAATTGATATTAATGACGAGAATGTATACTATTCATGCAATGTTAATGGGTGATAATATTAACGGTATTCAATTGGGTACATTTGACATTTTATTAGCCGACGTATCATTACTTTTTCAACATTCAGTCTTCCTACGGGTCACCTATTTCAATTCCTACAAAAATACCTTCGGTGGTTATTAAAAATGTGCCCGAAGTGTGCAGGCGATCGTCGTTCTCGATTAAAGCGCATCAAAAGTTAGTTCCAGCGCACTTCCATTCATTATTTTTTCATTGACTACACTCCGGTAGCGCGATCGCTGCCGGAAAATTACGATACAGGTTATTTCCGAGCTACCGCTATTTTGGTACATCTTGATGCTTAAATTTCGTGTCAACTTTACCTCCGGAAACGTGACCACTATTATTACTGTTACTATTCAGTTGTCGCAGTTCGTTAAAAATAGAGGCTATGACGGAAATTCTGTTTAATACGACGTCACCTACGTAAGTTCAATGCGTTAATAATTGAAACCATCTTCCTATTAATGAATGGTTCTAATTCGAGTTTTCATCCAAAAACACTCTTGCGGTAGAGTTTGGTCTTCACCTAACTAATTTTATCTCGTTTCAAAGTTCAGAAGGCAAATGAATGAATTTAAGGGTAATATAACGTGTGGTAGCACTTTGACGCGTTGTGATTTGACCCGTGGTATTCTGGACACGTAGTGACTCGGTATATAGGGATTTGATACGTAGGAATTTAGCACATAGAGATTCGACGCGTGGTGATTTAACGCGTAGGCATCTTACGTATGGTAATTTGACGTGTAGTAATTCGGTGCATGGTAATTTGATGCGTAGTAATTCGGTGCATAGTCATTTGACGCGTGATGACTCGGCATGTAGGGATTCAATGCATAAGGACTTGACGCCTGGTGGTCTAACGCGTAGTATTCTGACGCGTGATAATTGAACACGTAGTAATCTAGCGCGTGGTAATATGACGTGTATTAATTTAGTGCGTGGTGATTTGACGCGTGGTGACTCGGCATGTAGAGATTCTATGTGCAGGAATTTGGCACGTAAAGATTTAACGCGTGGTGATTTAACTCGTATTCTGAGGTGCAGTAATCGAGGTCCGAGGTGATCTCGTTATCTGACGTGTAGTAATCGAGCGCTTAGTAATCTGGCACGCGGTAATCGGTCACGTAGTAATCTGACGCGTAAGGATTCAACACATAGTGACGATCTAACGTGTGACGATTCAACGCGTAACACGAGGTAATCTGTTGCATGATGATCTCACACGTGACATTCTAACGCGTAACAATACATGTTGAATCACAATGTTCTAACGATACAATGCGTGATCACATTATTGTGTAGTGACAGAACATGACGATACAACAGAACCGATTTATAACATATCGATCCCCCGAATCAGTGATTCATTAAAGTTCAAGCTTGCATGGGAAGGTACGCAGTCCTAAGGGGATGCAAACGAAATACGGTCAGACAGAATCGGAAGTGGTCCGCGGGAGTCTTAATTACGATGTAACCAACGTCGTTGCTCTTGTTTCCCGCGATATCGAGCTCGAGATCAGCGGCGTATGTACGCCGGACAAACTTTAGCATGTCGTTATTAATGTTAGCCGGCCGTTTTCGCGTATCCGATTCCAGCGCACGAGAACAGGTCGAGGCAGCTCATTAATCAGCCCGCGAGGAAGGACGGCGACGGATGCTCGACGTAGATACTATGTTGATGCGGGAGTCGTCGAGCTCCAAATAAATAACGCGCGACTGGCTGGCTTGCTTTCGTCGCGACCAGCTCGGGATACTTTTCACCGGAAGGACCCGACTCGCTGCTTGCTTCTTCGAAATTATCACTTGTGCAACGAATGCGTGCAACTTATTGCTATATGTTCGATTACACGATGCCATAAACATGCCTAGAAAGATAAATCGGTTTCGAGTCCGCGGAATCGACTCATAAAAGATTATGTGAATGTCCATTTGCGAAGATTGAATTCCGATTTCCATACTTATAATCGTAAATTCTGTAGCGAACGAAACAAAGGTTTCTCTAGGAAGAGAACCGGCTAATCGACCAGCAACGTCCCACGTGGTCAATCGCCTACGATTCCCCGGTAAATTTCACGATTCCCTTTCACCTACGCGATGCAAATGGAATCTAGACTCGCATTAATTAAATTAACCGTCTATCGAGGGCCAGAACGTATCGCGTCGCGAAGAAATCGAAAGAGGACAAAAGGAAGGACTCGGCGGATGGTTCAGCCGTCGCGTTGGATCACCAATTAGCAGAGCTGCCACTTTTTTTTTTTTTTTTTTTTTTGTTTTTTTTTTTTTTTTTTTTTTTTTTTTTTTATTTTTTTTTTTTTTGTGTGTGTGTGTGGTGTGTGTTTTTTTTTTTTTGTTTTTTTTTTTTTTGTTGTTTTTTTTTTTTTGTTTGTTTGTTTGTGTGTTGGTGGTGGTTGGGGGGGTTTTTTTTTTGTTTTTGGTGTGTGTTTTTTTTTGTTTTTTTTTGTGTTGTGTGTGTTTTTGTGTGGGTGTGTGGTTTTTTTGTGGTGTGTGTTTGTTGTTTTTTTTTTTTTTGGTGTGTTTGGTGTTTGTGGTGTTGTGGGTGTTGTTGGGGGTTTGTTTTTTGTTGGTGTTTGTTGTTGTGGTTGGTGGGGGGGGGGTGGGTGTGTTGTGTGGGGGGGGGGGGGCGGGGGGGGGGGGGTGGGGGGGGTGGGGTGGTGTGTTTTGTGGTGGTGGGGGGGGGGGTGGTGGTGTGGGGGGGAGTGGGGGGGGGGGGGGGGGGGGGGGGGTGGGGGGGGGGGGAGGGAGGAAGGGGGAGAAAGATTGATAGTATAGGATATGATGTTATTGAGAAAGTAGTAAAAAAGAAGATAGGTTAGAAGGATTAGTTTATTTTAATGTGTAAAATTTTTTT
Source organism: Megachile lagopoda (assembly GCA_036983795.1). NCBI lineage: Eukaryota > Metazoa > Arthropoda > Insecta > Hymenoptera > Megachilidae > Megachile > Megachile lagopoda. Next base: position 8,023,863 of record CM072785.1, on the reverse strand, counting down.
GGTTAATAGAGGGAGTAGAGGTTGTTATTAATTTGGTGAATAATATGGATATTGGTGTGGAAGGGAGGAATATTAAGTGGAGGAGAGAGGAGGAGGTAAAGATTAGAGATTTTTTAAGTTTTGTAATAGATTTAAGTTATATATAATAGAAAGGGATTAAAGTTTTTGGTAAATTGAGGAGGTATGTTTTAGTAGTATGAGAGTATTAAGAAAATTAAAGAAAGTAATAATAAGTGTTATATTGTAATAAAGAATGAATAAGAAGTTATTTTTAGAAATTAGTAAGGTAGAGAAAGATAAAAGATTAGTTATGAAGATATAGGAAAGAGATTGTGGGATAAGGTGATGTGTTTTGATATGATAAATGTAGAGTTGAATGGGGGATTGATTTGTGGTTTTTTTTATAGGGGGTTTTGGTAAATTTAGAGGTTTAGGTAAGTTATTGGTTTTTTTGTTTTATTAGTTGTGATTTATTGTGGTATTATGTTTGTTGTTGGTGTAGTAGTGTTGTGTTTTAATATTTGTTTAAATTTGTTAGATATGATGGTATTAGGAGTAAATTAATATAAATAAGGTAGAAAAAAAAAAAATTAAGAATAAAGAGTTAAGAGTGTATGTATAACTTTAGAAGAACAGAAGATGTAATTAGCACCAGATTCATATGCAGTATCATTGGTACAGTGGATTTGGAAAGTAACTGACCACGAAAGCACGGATTTTCGTGGATCAAACATGGAAGAATAAAACAATTCCCGGTCGTATGGTGGACAGTCGAAAACTTTATAGTTTCACCTTAGTCCCGCGAGAGTGGCCGCTTATTCGCATATAACGACATCAGTTTAGAGGCACAACCGACTTCGCCTCTTATCGTGGTCGCCTCTTTCCGGCGACCAGACGTGGACGACGTTGGACGACGATCACGCACGCATAAAATAAATGGCTCGTAATGGAATTTCGATCCAGGACGAAATAAAGAACGACAAAAGGCCGAAAAGGAAAAGGGAAATAAAAGAAACGGCGAAGAGAAGAAGAAAGAAGAAGAACGAAGGAACGAACGAGAGGAGAAAAAAACGGTTACGCCCGTGTGCCCCGATAGCGGTTAATTATATTGGGGGGACGAAGACTACGAGTGTATTTTATCTGCGCGGGCGACTCAGCCGAGTAAAAGCCCGAGTGAGCCTTGGCCAGATAACGGCTGAAAGCTTGCCCCATTAAAGGTATCTAGATACCTCGGACATTCTTCTCAGGAATATCTGAATAATTATCCGACGTGTTGGCGAGATTACGATTTTGTCGCTCGGCCTTCTTCTCCGGCTCGTTCGCCGGATGTCGTCTCGCGTGACGTCCCGGTGCGTCAGGACTTTACGATCTTTTCTGCCACGATGCATTCTTTCCACGTTGCCCCCTCTTCTTCTTCTGTTTTCCCTTTTTTTCTTCCTTTTTTTTTTTGACGTTCGCTCCTTGCTTTCTCGACCATCTTAACCCTCTCTTCGGGTAATCTACCTTTAATCACCGACGTTTCGGCTTAAACGAGCCTAACGCACTTCACTCTAATCTAATTCCAGCTTCGCTGCGGGACAACTGACCGTTAGTATTCTTCCATTAACGGATTCTGTGAATCGGTAAACGCGTATCGTATCTTTCTTTGCCAATCCTTTGAATCGTTATTTAGTGACGGGGAGATTAAGAAAATTAGGAACTTTGATGGTTAAGGAATATTGGGAAATTGGAAATTTCAGGATTTAGGTACTCGCAAATTGTTATGTTTAGAAACTTAGGAGATTTGACAATTTGGAAAGATTTAGGAATTTGTAAGTTTCGAAATATCTTCTGAACGCGTATAATTCCAGTATTCAATGACCCCGTTAAAAATAAGCAAAATCGAATATGAAATTAATTGAAGCAAAATAGAAACGATACCAGAATACCGTGGAAAAGAAAAATGAAGGTAAAAACCACGCGAAATTGAGTGTTTCACAAGGTCCACGCCGAGGGAAAGAAATTTCTCGCCGCCTTCTTGGAATTCTGTCGTAATAATTCCACCGGTTCGATGTTCTTGTCCGTGTTTCCACGACGTCGTGCGGATTCGCGGCTCGCCTTTTTCCTGCTGCCCTCTGCGCGATGATGTACGGGCCGATTTAGCCCGAATATTAATATCGCGTTATGGCACAGTTAAATATCGCGTGGCGCGGGAACGTTGAACCTCGAAACACGTAACGCCGCGACCTTTCGGACCAGCATGCAAAAATAAATATTCGAGGATCGTTGTGTATCTTGATAAAAAGAGGCGAACTGAAAAAGGAAATTTAAAGGACGCGTGTGCTGGATGATAAATGGTCTAGGAGAATGATCGAAAATAATTAACACGACTTAATGCCTCCATAACCGTGCGCCATCTTGAAATTTCAGTGATGCTCAAGCAACTGAACCAACTGGAGGTCTATTATATTTTGCAAAAATATATTTAGAGTGTTAATAATATTTACAATTACATGTGACAATTAAATACACTAGATGTAAAAATTATTTAATATGGAAATTATTAGAACAATTATTAGATGTACAAATGAACGTGTTAACGAATGTTAAGGACCTGATATGTTACAAAACGACTGAAATATAATTTGAGAAAATCATTGCAAATAATTTTTAAAAAGAAATCGGTAGATTTGTTTCAATTATTATTAATTTCATAAACGTCTGAAAGTCTTTTCTCAGAAACCTTTCAAATTCAATTTCACACGATCTAAAATTCTTGCTGCACTTGCTCGGAACATCCAGAAAATATAACCTCGAAGTAAAACATGGAAGAACAAAGTCGTTCGTTTTTAAAATAAATAAGAATCGCAAGTCACGATTCCAAGATTCCCGCAAAGGAAACGTAGAACAGGGAGGATTACACGAACGATCTGTCAAAGATGTCGATGATGACGATTTGGTATTTTTGGTCGACCGAGCGTATCCGACGGAGGACTAGAAATCCGTCTCTTGGAGTTAATCCTGCGCGACTACGGTTAATCCCGACGGATTATGTAACACCGCAGTGTTTAAGCGGCAGGCCCGAAACTCTGGAACACCCTCTCTGTTCTTCACCGCCAGTAAACTTCCCTCAGCGCCTGATTCTCCTCCTAGATCTACCCGTCGGCGTGAATACATTTTCCGTTGCGGAGAAAACATTTCCTAGAGCGAACAAGCGATCGAAAATGGGAGGAAACCATTTGACACCTGTTCTGTCGAACGACTTTGCTCGATACTCCAACTTCGATCGTTTTCATTGCAATTTATGAGACCGAGTTTATATTTGTAATTCATACTATGCTAATCAGTGATATCTGCCGCACAAATCGTTAAATTAAGTATTTGGAACTTCGATCAGCTGTCATCATCTAGCTGAGACGTTAACAGTCGAACATCTTGATCATATAATTGAAATAACGAAAACAATCGTTTAAATGTTTCAATAATTTCAATTTATACGCAATAAACTAGTTGCTAGAGAACGGAACACAACGTGGTTGAATAGATTATTTATTGCTAGCGTCGGTAGGATAGAGCGTAGATAAATACTGAGCAGTTGGAGGGAACAACAAAGTTCAATTTACTCACCATTAATGATTCACCAAAGTGAAAAAAGAAACTGCAGCTCTGCACGAAGCTCGAAATTCGTAACGCTTTCACGTATTTCTCCAAGCGACCCGCAATTTTGTTGCAGTCAGTGTTCTAACACAGATGGGCAATAGATCGCCTCACAAAGTGGCAATTCAAACTCGAAAAGAGAGTAACAATCCAGAACTTTTGATCATGTTTCACAAAAACATTCCTCGCGACTAGTGAACTGAATCTAATTGCAGCAATCATTGTCGCAGCAGCTCAGTCGAGAAATGAGAAAATGCTTCGAACACACGCTCCAATTAAGCAAAGCGTCGATAAAAAGAAACGATCCGTTCTTCGAGTGTTTCGTTATTCCGATCGTTAATCAGAGATAAGCCGGCACAGGACGGATTTCTTGTTCGCGCTTATAATATTTATCGCGCGAACTGCTAATGACTTCCGAGGATTCATCGAAGCTGAACGACGCGCTTTGGACGCGCCAATCCGCTTTCAGTTTTCCATAAGCGAGCGGGCAATTATACGCGATCTCCAGATACAAGCCGGGGTCTTATCTGACCGCGTAGCTCCCCTTATACACTGGTTGCACTTTCCGCGAAGCGGCTTGAAAATTTCACCGGAAACGCGGCGTCGATGACAAACGCCCGAGTCTCGTTAATTAGTATCGGCGAGCATTAACGAGCTCCAGGAAGCCGATAAGAAGCGCACAGGCCTACCAAGTAGTTTCTAGTAGTTCCACTAAGGTAGATAAGACGACCTGCGTCCCTGTCCCTTTATTTGCCCTCTTTCTTCGGATGAATACCGAGATTATCCCGTATCGCGCAGATCCACTTAGATCCGACCCGATAAACGCTCGTACGAATTCTACCTTCCCTCGACCCTATCCCTCCCTCGCGTTTCTAATTCCATCGAGTTCCATTCGAAAACAGATTCCGGGAGAACGACGGTGCGCTTTAAGCTTGCAACCCTTTGCGCTCGCCGCTTTGCTTCCGGAAGCTCACGATATCCTTGCCCGATAGCGTCGTACCTGCTCTGAAAAATACGAATCCTCTATCGACGAGTCTATTTTGTTTCTTATTCAACCGTTTTTGCATTCGTAACAAGTTGCAGTGTCGCAGTACCCATTCTATTCAACTGATCTAGCATTTGCTAATCTCTTTTGTTCGACGAAGTCAATATTTTGAGAAAAAAACGAAAGATGCTGCAGTTCGATGTTAGATAAGTTTACTCAATTCGAGTGTCACATCTCTTAATACGTCAAACATGAATTAGCTGTCACAGAACTTTATGCAACTTGGTCTACAGAATGATAGATCCTACTTGCGGCACGATCTTATATAAACATGGAAGAGATTTACAGTGAAATTACTAAAAAGACATTTCAAGTCCCTCATGTCATAAAAGTGACAATCCTCTGAATCAGAATTGAAAAAGAACACTCTACTTGATATGAGAGTAGTTATGTTTCTGACAGAAGTAGATTCCCAATCAAATTGAACATTTTAAACATGAAGTGAATATATTCCTTCGCCACACTTTTCGCACCCCACATTTGAATCCTAAGGATCAGGGTTTTCTACAATCACTGAGTTAACATCAAATTTCTACGCGCTGCTATAACCTCGATGTCCCACAAAGGGAATGTCGAACGAATTGAATATTCATGTTGTTTTAATGAATCATGTTTCTCGCGAGCCGTAAAAAAGTCGTAGCAGGGTGTATTCATGAATTTCGGTGCCACGTTCGAAAATCGATCGGTTCCCAGAGAGCAGGTCGCAGAAGACAAGAGCTCGCTCGGTATGCAGGTCTGTCCCATTTCGTCGCTCGTTAGAAATGACACGAGAACCGTGAGGTGGTGGCTACTTGGAAGGGTCTTTCGGCCACGAGAAGAGCGGCCAAGAGTCCCGGTTTGATGAAATGGTAGCCGAGTAATTGAAATCTCGTGTTCCTCACCGAGTCGATACCACGTCCACAGGCCCTTCGTCTCTCCGTGTCCCTCTTCGCCCCTTCTTCTCTCACCCTTTGCACCCGTTGCTTCTGTTATTCTTTCTACCGAGATATCCAGACCCGTTCACGTGTCACGTTCGTGGAACGCGAACAGTCAGGTAGGGCCCAAGTCCGGAGTTACCGTCCGAACACTATAAGCCGATTATATCTTCCCAAATATTGAGACATGGCTGCTGCGCATCGAAACCAAACTTCGAATCACGGCGATCGAACATGCTTCGAACGAGCGTATTGACTCCGTGATTGCTGAAGGAGATTCGAGAAAGATTCTGTCTATTGATAGAACTCGGTGGACCATTTTCTTAGAAACCACTCCAAACTGCGACCAGCTTTACGCAGTATGAGAAACGAATTTAGACTGTTTTAATGGTGGACCGTGTTCTTAATGGTACTATATATTTCTGACTTCATAGGGTTACACCAAGATGAACTAAATGACGTGTTACATTAAGATATCCATGGATTTTAATTGAAAAGTTCCCAAAATGTTGTTATCGTAATGATTGTAAAGGAATAGAGATGCAAAGGGACAGAGACTAACTGTGGTTTCGTGCATATTTACGAAACGATGGAAAGATGGTGAATATTTCCAGACCATTGAGACTATGGAGGAAAACATGTGAACTCTGAGGGACATTTATCGAAGGTGTTAGAAGATCGAAATATCCAGTTTCCCGGTTCTGGTCACGAACCGGGCGAATGCATTACTTATCGAATGTTGGAAAAAGCATAACGTCGCTGACCAAAGAGCACAAATGGGTCGTTCAAGGAATACGGGAAATTGAAACGTTCCCGAAATAAAAAGGTAGAAAGGGGGGCACCGATACGATCTGGTCGAAAGCGATTTTCGCGCGGGATACGGGCGTTACCTTTCGCCACCAGCGAGACAAAGTTTCCATCTTAAATTGCGATTCATGGACGGGGCGAGGGAGAAATTGAAATTCATAGCACAGTTTCGCGCCTGTTTTTCGATCCCGCCGATTCCCGGCATCGCCCCGTTTCTAGCAAACATAACGCTGCCGGCGATCGTTGCCGTTTTCCACCTAGCACCATTTCGCTAGCGAATTTGCATAATTTTACGCGCGAATAAAACTCGTGTTACTTCGCTGCTACGTTCGCGGCAGTTCCGTCGCTTTCGATGGAACAACAGCCAGATTCCTGAACGAAACAACGGCTATGTTTATCGTAGATTGAATACGGAAAGGATTAGAAGCTGAACAGATATTCTTTTGGATGACTGCGTTCCTTTAAATATAGTCGCAGACTTTATTTCAGAATTTCCTTTAGTCAATGACTTTGAATATTTGCTTCAATCGACAGATGAGTTAACTGATGTTTGTGGCCAGACTCATAATACTAAGAACAAAGGTACTTAATCTTCTCACCTATTAGTGTATGTTGTCTCAACATTAACTCTTTCGTTTTTCTGTAAATAATAATTTTAACTGAATCTGCAGCGCCGTTCACATATGACCACATATGGTATTCAATGTGTCAGAAAAGAAGTATAGCATAAAATATCAGAGACATTTTTTCGAAAGGAGTTAGGAATTAAAGAGGAATTTTCTGAAGACTTTATCCAAATGGTGGTTCCAAAGGTGTAATAAGGCGTATCCTTACTGTGGTGGAATAATAAAAGATCGAAATTAGGTTTGGCTGTGATTCAACGCGTCGCAAAAATTGAGCATACTTCTAAACGACCAGAGTGACCCAAGAAGAGGTTGAAAACAAAAACTTTTATCGGCGGGATCGAGGTGGCTCGGTATCGTCTGTAACAGGCGCATCGTCGCGATAAAATCGAGATCGGGAGCGGGCCAAGGAACGTGTGTGGACCGATTGTGTGTTTCACGGGCTCCCAGTCAGCCGTGGCAGCAGATGTTTCGAGATTCTTAAAACGTTTCCAACGTGCCCGTGGCGAGGCAAAGACTGTCCGCCTCATCCCCACAACTCTGTTCGAGCGGAATCGTCGAGCGAGAACGGTTGTTCGACGCGCGATTCTTTGGCCAGCCTCGCCGCTTACGTTCGACTCCCGTGAGCCCCAAACAGTATTTAAACCGCACGATAAATTAAGCCGGACCCTCTTTCCGGCTCGCTCGAGCGAAAGTATTTAAACTCAAAACAAGCTGAGCGTCGCGCGAGACCGCGAGACCTGAAACGCTCCGCTCGGAATTAATCCCGATGCCGTGTTACCTGCGAGCGGATCGCACGCTCCCGTAGGGCGCTCGCGCGAGCATACGTCACCCTCACGAGCAGTCGTGCCACTCGATGTATCGTATGTTCTTTCTTGTAACTCGCGATTGCTCTTCATTCGATTCACGCGCGTGTTACGTGTTAACACTCCTCTTTTATTTGCCTGGTACAGATGTCCAATGCTAATTGCATGATGACTTCGAGATTCGATGGTCTTTTATGCATTATTCGATACTGATCAAAAGTTCCAATGATGCAAAATTACAAAATTTCAGGATTTGGATATTTCAATAAATCTCGAAGTCCAACAGTCTAAAAATTCCAAAATGTCAAAGGCGAAAAATTAACAAATTCTGAAGATCCGAGGTCTCAAAGTCCCATGGTCCCAAAATTCTATATAAGCCAAAGTGCCAAGAGTACAAATTTCCATAACCTCAAAATCTCAATGTCCCACAGTTCTAAAATCCCAAAGATCCAAAATTCCAAAGCCCCAAAATTAAAAAAATTCTATAGTCTCACAATTTCAAAGTACCAAAGACCTATCCCGAAGTTCGACAATTCCCAAAATTCTGAAGTCCTACAGTCATAAGCCCTAAAGTCCCAAAATTGTATAAGGTCTACGGTCCCACAACTCTAAAACTCCAAAGTCCTAAAATTCCAAAAATTCCAACTTTGTACAGTGCTAAAGTCGCAAAGCCCCGAACATTCAAAAATTCCCAAGTGTCCCCCCTAAAGTGTCACAGTCCGACACCTTTGCCAATATATTATTTTGAACGGTTCCGCAGACACATTATAAATAAATCAAAGAGATTTAGAGACGTCAGAAGTTTATTGCCGGCAGAGATTGCCGACCGTGTTTAAACTGTATGAAAATTTCAAACAATTTCTTAAAATATATATAATTCTACTGTCATATATCAACCGCTGTAAATAAATCAAACGTCGCTGTATCCAATTGGAAAGGAAATTGATTCGACGTGTATGCAGTGTGCAATCCGGTGAACGCAGTAATTCAATTTTAAATCGATCGTAAGGGGTGATCGCGTGGTCCGGGCGAGAATTCATAGAAAAAAGTAACCACCGTTTCGTTTTTCGTCGCGTAATCGTGCGAGACGCGGGGCATTAATTATGAAACGTACAGGACACCCGTATTCCTGTCAAAAGAGCCGTTCGTGTCCGTTCTGTTTTTCGCGTATTTAATTATACGGGGTACCTCTGTAGCAAAAATATGACGCGCAACGGCACAATTATGTAAAACGAACCGGCACGATAAAGACGTTTCGACCGACGCCGAGGACCTGATTATGCAAACGCGACCGGTTGCGTAAGTCTCGACCACAAAGTTATAAGCCAGACCCGAGACGAGTAATTACTATGTTGCATTTTTGCTGTCGGATCATTGCAGCGTGTTCGTTATCCGAAATGTTCGCAGGAAGATACGGCTGTTCTTTATGAATACGAGATCTGACAGCCGCTGTCTATAATCCGCCGCGACACTACCCAACCTGGTTCCAAATAGATTTTTTAATTATTTTGCGGTGTAAATAATTCTGCTGGAAAGTTGAACGAACTGACACTCTCTGGGAACAAGTTTCGGAAGACATAAGACATCTCAACATCTGAATATTCTATAGGACATGGCATCTAACACCGAAATTTAAGGCGTCTTTTTCTTCATTTTAATAATGCAACAAAATTGTTCGTTCGTTAAAACAGCAAAATTGTATTATTTCTCGGAATTCAGAACAAGACTGTTATTTAACGAAGCAAGTAGTTGTAAAACGACAAAATAATATTCTGTGTCTTTTTTAAGAGTACTGCTTCAAACGTGTTAAGACTTCTCTAAATGACATGACATCTTAAATGACTTTTTGAAACGAATTGTACTTAGCGATAGGCTATCTAGAAATAAAATAAAAAAGTATATCATACTATCTTGTTACCCACATCGATAATGATTAAGCTGCCTATTCCCGAACAAAATTGAACTCTCACTGAACCAGTAACTGTTAACGTAAATAAATAGTCGAATAACGCAAAATAATATAAAAAATCATTTTTAAAGCGATCTGTTTACAAGAACCTGTGTCAATCCCAACACCCAAAGAAGGCGTTTAAAACACAGGGAAACGTACGAAAAATCGTGTACCCCGTGGGATTAAGAGAAGACTGTAAAAGTGTTTGAATGTTGCAGGAGAAAGCACGTAGCAGGTAACGATAACGCGAGTGGTTCGAGGGACAGGAAGCGTGTGCATGTCCCGTGTAAAATTCAGAACGCGAAAACCCGTGCGTCCCTATAAAATTGTAAAATAATTTTCAACGTAAACCCGCCGGTTCCCCCCTCCATGTGGTCGCGGGCTGCTTTAAATCCAGCCACGTTTCCCGAAATAATTGAAGCCCGCCACGCCACGCCCACGCGACGCAATCTCGTTACGATTTTATTGCGGCTTACGCTCCGATTTTATCTGGTTCGAACGATTACGCGCTCGAAGGATTCTTCTGTTTCTGCGTTTCTCCCGCCCTTTCTCGCTCGTTTATTTTTTCCACCACAACGATTCGATCGCTACTTTACGACGTCGCGAGGCCCGTGTTTTCGACGCAGCCACGATAGCGCGAAAATCGCACGTTCCAGTTACTTGCTTCCAGAAACGGACAAAAGCAGAAGAACGAGTGGGAAGAACATTGGCTAAGGAGTTTCGATCAACCTGATTGGGAAATCTAGGAAATTCTAGGGATAGAACGTAGGCTCATATCCATGTGGAGGTAGCATACGTGATATAAAAGTGTACAATGTACGCCGATATAACATGATGTAGTAATATCAAGGATGTGTGAGGAGTTTATCTATTCGGGGCGATTCGGGAAAATTCGGGCAAGATCGTGAGAAAGTAATTTTCGTGCTAGGAAGTCTGAGATCTTTGAAATTTCGAAAAATGGGTCTTTAGGATTCAGAAATTTGAGAATTTGTAAATTTGGAGATTTAGGAGTTTGGGAATTCGAGAATTTGGTGCATTTCGAATATGAAAACTTGGAACCTTAAAAATTTCCAAATTTGAGAGTGTTGAAACTTAAAAATTTGAGAAATTGGACACTTGGAAACGACGATAGCCACTGAACGAATATAACAAAATTAGCGTATCGTGTGACTCACGCTGTTCGTTAATTAAAAAGTAATAACGTTCATCTTTCGTTTATCGACTCGTCGTCCCTCATTGAATAAACGATCAACTTTGTTTTCTTTTAATTTCACCCAGTTTCGGGCGGGAACGCAATAATAATGTCTCGTTGAACTCTCAACCTGATAGGGGACGCTTTATGTGCCGGGTTATCTGCGACAGAAGTTGTGGAACGAAAGAGAATCCGAGCAACTTCTCCGGTTCGAGTAGAACAGATAATGGACGATCTAAGCGGAAGTGGCTTTGCGAACACGATAAACTTTCGCGAATATTATTTCACGCGATATCTCGTAACCCTATCGTGTTCAGACGCGACACTCCGCTTCTCTTTTTTCCCTCCCAATAGCGAAGTATCGACGGAATATTTTTTGCCCGGTTTCAGTAAAGGGATTTTTAACGGGTTAATTATGTAGGTTAATGGAAATGGGTGCGCGGAAAATAATGTTCCATAAATTGTCAGCGGGCAAAATCGCCGATCGGGAGTTCAATGGCGTGCACGCATTTAAACGTTTTCACTTAATTACGCGATTCGCTCGCGGTGCTGGTCAACAGGCGTTTAACGCCAATTTTATACATGGATGAAGTGAAACTCGTGGTTTCGACTCTTTCGGAGCGCTCGATTCTATCTCTGCACTCGATGGCCGCGACTTCACCTGCTTCTGATAGTTACCGTTCATGAAATTCCATTAATAATTGATTGATAGCTTCCCCCGTCCGAAACTGTAAATTGAGCCCAATTTCTGGCGGATCCGAAATCTTCGATGTTGACGGATCATTGAAACCTTGATTACTTCTGAAACTGATTAACGCAGGAGTGGAAGCTCGATTGCTTCCAAACTGCTGTTAATTAATGGCTGTCCATTAACTCAACGTTTCCTTTTGTTCTTTCCGCAAGTTGGGAATTTGGGGGTTGGAAGGGAAATTGATAGAATTTAAGCATTTCAGGAATTTAGGGATTTCAGTATTTCAAGATTTGAAGATTTGAATATTTTGACATTTGTGAAGACAACACATAAAAATTCTCTTCAACCTAAAAATTTCTAAAAGGTACAACTACAATGCCGAGCATGGTGGTCCTCCGTTTACATCGAACGGCCATCTCGTTAAACGATTTCACGAATTCGCGCGAACGAAAACTAATTATCGTTTAATAACGAAGCCGTGCGCGAAACAACGGGACCGATTAAATCGGTTCGATCGTCGTCAACTCATAAACGCGGAAATCATATCGTGCCGAATGCAGAGGGGGACGAGGAGTGCGAAACGCGGAACAAATTCGGCGGGACCAAACTCGACAACGAATTTCCGCGACGCGACGTTTTTCATTTGGCCGGATCGCCGTTAATTAGTTCGTTAACCGTACCGTGCACTCTTTCGCATCATTTCCGCTCCGCGTGACGCAGCAACCGGCCATTCTCCAAAAATCGCGGCGACGTTGCTGACCGCCGTCTAGTTGACGGTGGCCAGAGACGGAAAGTCATTCCGTCGAATGACAAAGATCTCTGTGGACGATCACGTGCGGCGAAACGGGCAACCCCGGGGTCCCGTGGCAACGTTTAATGAGGCCGGACCGCCCTGCAGGCGAAACGCTGCCCCTTCTAGCTGGACTCCTCCTGAGGACCTTGCTGACCGTTCGTATTCTCTCGTATGCAAGAATCCGGCTCAATCTCTCCAGCCAGTTGTAAGTAGTTATTCGAAATGACAGGCGAATTTAACCTGGACCGGGTAAAAATAGATTTATATGTAGATCATGTTTTGACCTCTTCAAGGACACTTAGATCTTATAAATTCAACAAACAACAACGCATCTAAATATCATCTTTCCTTCTGTATATTGCTACTGCTTTCGCAATTAGCTTGTGCCTGTTCTAATAGTTATCTGTGGATACATCAAGCTTTTTATATGAGCAAATTAATTACACTGGATTTGTGGATTGTAGAAGTTATTGTGGTCAATTCATGCAAGTGTTGCACAAAGATGAATTTACATGTTTTTGAATTCAGAAGATACATGTGCATGTTATAATCTGCAGGTTTGAGAAGGTTAATACTGTTTTAAAATATGTAGGTCAAACATCAATGAGCAGTACCTGTGTCTTTTAAGGGTATAACTGTTATCCTTATGTTTCATAAAAATGTGGGACATTCTCATGAAAATTCAAGTGTGACTCTCAGGTGGAACCGTAATTTTCATATTTATGGATATAACCAATCATACCTAAAGGATTAATACCGCTTCAAGATTAACCTCAATTCTAATGACACAGATGTTCCCTGTCAAGGTAACCTCTTCAACCGGTGACTAATAACGAAACGCGCGGGACACATTAGACCCCATCCACGCAGAAGTAGCTCGTCAATGCACAGGGAAGCAACCTCACAGAAGGAAGCAAGGAACCGAGCGGATGTGCCGGTCGTTTGGATAGGAGGAATATACAAATGTGGATTTAGCGGATCGTATCTTCGAGTCGGTCGAGTTTATCTTTTGTCTCTGCACGTCCTCTCGTCTCTCTCTGACCCCTGCACGAGGCCCTTGCCAGACTGCTCGTGCTCTCCTCGTCCCTTTTACCGTTTCGATCGAGAAACCAGCGGTTTCTTATTATTCCCCCGCCGTGCGCCATTGTGCGCGTCGGACAAAGCGCCACGGAGCCGACCCCTGCCTTATCCGACCGAAATATTCGGCAATATCCGAATGAACGCTCGACCGGAGAGACAGCCTGGAAAGGGACAGAGGATGTATTAAAAGTAGAAAAAGGATCACGGTAGGCCGTTACGGCTGATACTCTTATTGGGGAGAGAACTAACTGGATGTAATTGTTGTTAATAAGAGGGGTACAGTGACTTCGGCATACTTCTTGGGGGAAAGGTTGGGATCACTATCAGAGAATTTTCGGAGGATTCCAGATTTTTATTCTTGTCGCAGTACTGGGTATAGGGTTGCTTAGGAAGAATGGTAGAGTAAGGGTAGAATGTGTGTCGAGCTATAATGAAGCTTGAGAGTTGAGTGAATTAAGCAGTTAAATTGGGTGTCATCGTGTGTTATGTAACTATGAGCGGTATTTCTGTGTTAGATCGCCATATGTTAGATTGCCACGTATCAAATATCTATATGCCGAACTTCTATGCGCCAAATTTCCACGCCCCAAACTTCCACGCTCCAAATTTCAATGCGCCGAAGTTCCACGTACCGAATTTGCACACATCAAATTTCTACGCGACGAATTTCTATGCACTGAATTCACACACACGCCGAATTTCTACGCGCCAAATTTCCACCCGCTGAATCCTCACGTTCCGAGTACCTACGCGACGAATTTCTACGTGTCGAATTTCTACGCGCCAAATTTCTACGTCTCGAATGCATACACGCGCCGAATCTTCACGTTCCGAGTATCTACGCGCCGAATACCTACGCGCCGAATTTCTACGTCTCGAATGCATACAAGCGCCGAATCTTCACGTTTCGAGTACCTACGCGCCGAATACCTACGCGCCGAATTTCTACGTGTCGAATGCATACACGCGCCGAATCTTCACGTTCCGAGTATCTACGTGCCGAATACTTGCGCGCCGAATTTCTACGCACCGAATACCTACGCGCCGAATTTCCACACGTCGAATTTTCACGCGCCGAATATCTACGCGCCGAATTTCCACACGTCGAATTTTCACGCGCCGAATATCTACGCGCCGAATTTTCACGTTCTGAATACTTTCGCGCCTAATTTCCACGCGTCGAATTTCTGTGCGCCGAATTTCTACGCGTCGAATCCCTAAGCACCGAATTTCCACGCATCAAATTTCTACGCGCCGAATTTCTACGTACCAAATCACTATGCGCCTAATTTCCACGCGCCATGTCTCCACTTAGCAAAATTTTCCACGTCGAGTATTTACGAATTATATTCTTACTCTCCGAATTTTCACTCGTGGACGGCCTAGCGACCAAGTCACCATGTCCGGAATCTCCTCGTTACATCGATCCCCACGCATCACGGACGAGTAAATTTTCGAAACACGAACAAAATATGATTCTCACGGTCCGTTTGCCGAAGTACATCAAGTTGCCGGTCTGGCACGAGCAAAATTTGGCGGCAGGTATCGACACGGCAATCATAATATATGTACGAATGTTCAGTGTACTGGAATCTAGCGTTACTGACAAGAGATGCCTACCTTGTGGCTGCGATCCAGGCCTCCCGCTATCTTCGGTATTCGTGGTCTGGATCCTCTCAGTGTGACGTCACCGGTTTACCGTCGACCTTGTAAAAAAAGAGCAAGAGACATGTTGTTTTGAACGTATACCCTCGTTTTTTTTCAGTTACTTAGAAGATATTAATTTTTAATCAATTTATATACCAGCAAGTATTATTATTAAAAGGACAGCGATACAGGATGAATTAATAAGCAACGCCACCAGCTGTTACTGGTTTCCTTACAAATTTCATTACGTAAGCGTTACACGCTGAAACCGATTGTTCCCATGTGTTATATTAATGTTCCCTGTTTTACCAATAAATCATCGACGCTCGTTGATCAAATCGTTCCTCAGCAACATCATTTATCTGTATCCATCTAGCGGCTCCATAGACGGAAGGGAATATCGATGCTACCTGATCCGACCGATCACGACACGATATAAAGTATCCCGCAGCGACATCGAACGATTAAGGTCATTAATCGTGACTATAATAGAAAAGACAATGTAGCATAGAACGAGGGTACGAAGTAGGGAAAAGATAGATCGTAAAGCAAACATTAGGTTTAAGGTGCGTATTCAATGGCGTACTGTTCACTAACTCTATCAAGGTCTTCTCTTTCAATTCTTTCCCCATTTTATAGATGTTACTCTTCTGAAAGATCGGAGTTTGAATTCTAGACGAAGTAGGACTTTCAGGTATTTATTTTGTCAAATTGACTATTATTTTGTGAATAAAGTACTTTGGGATGTAGGACTGTTTTCAAATATCTTTTTATCAGATTTTCAAATTTTCAAACTTCGAAAGCTCTAAATTCATATATGTCAAACTTTTAAAATCCTCAAGTCTCCAAATTCTCAAATTTTCAAACCTCTAAATTCCCATTTCTAATTTTTAAATTAAAGATCTTGATAATTGGGAAAATTTGTATTTCTGGAATATAGAAATTCAGAAGTAAAATAACTTGAATTTTTCAAACTGAGCAACCGAGTACCTATCAATGCCCGCGAGTTACTTGAAATTCATGCCCCTGAGCAGTGCGGGTACTAGAAAAAACAAGTGGATCGCAAAGGTGTTTTCGCCAGGAAATTAAAGCAGCCCATGGCGGAATAAAAGACTGCAAGAGGCAGTCTCGCGAACGGATTCGTGAATTTCCTGTTTCCAACTCGAAACTCGGTGAAACACACGGGATATTCTGCAGTTACGAGCGCACCAACAACCACGTAACCTCTGTCCGTAATAACTCTCGATCCTGCTGATTCTCTTTGTTCTTCTTCTTCTCATCCTCGCGACCCTTCTCTCTCTTTCTACCCTTCGTTCTCCTCTTGTGCTCTCTTCAGAGGTCCGAGGAAACCTGCCCCACTGGTCCACTGCTCCGAGACTGGACTCCTCTGCTCGTCTACCGTTTACACGGCCAACACACTGTTCCGCTCCCTTGCTGGCCTTGTTGTCCTGATACTATCGCGGAACACACGTGGACACGTTTTGTCTTCTAATGATCGAAATAGAAATTATTCTGGCCCGCCACCGGTGCTCGACCCTCGACGTTGCGATCGCTGCTCCAAATCTTCTTATTTCACTTTTGGTACCTGTAAGGGAATTTATGAAATATTCCGATTTATGAGTAATAATTTGCGTTTCGATTGTTGGAGTTTTATTTCAAGTAGTTAGATTAATTTGCTTCTTATTTCCCTTTTGGAACCTGTAAGAGAAATTTGATGAAATATTGCATTTTATGGGTAATAATTCGCGTTTCCATTGCTAGAATTTTGTTTCGAGGAGTAATTAAGTGATTTGCTTAATTTAGGTTCAGTTTGCTTCATATTTCACTTTTGGAACCAGTAAGAGAAATTTGACGAAATATTGTATTTTGGAGATAATAATTTGGGCACTGATTGTTGGAGTTTTGTTTGAAGGAGTAATTAGATGTTCTGTTTGAAGGAGTTAGGTTTAGTTTGCTACGTGTTGAATTGCCATGCGTTGTGTTAACACGTGATGGATCTCTATGCGCTGCATTTCTAGACGTCAATTCCCTACGCGACAAATCTCTACGCGTTATAGTGCTATGTGTTGTACCTCCACATTCGAAATCTCTATGCGCCGAATCTCTACGCTTCTAATTTACACGTTACAAATCTCTACGCGTCGAATTCCTGTGCTCCGAACCTCCACGCTCTGAATTTCCGTGTTTCGAATCTCTACATGCTGGATCTCCGCGTGCTGAATCCACACATGCCGAATTTCCACGTTGCAAGTATCTACGCACTGAATTTCTACGCGTTGAATCCTCATGTTATGAATACTTACGCGCCGAATTTCTACGCGTCGAATCTCTACGCGTCGATTCTCTGCGCGTCGAATCTCTGCGCGCTGAATTTCCACGCGTCGAAATTTTACGCGCCCAATTTCTACGTGTCAAACATCTACGCGCCGAATCTTCACGTTCTGAATACTCACGCGCCGAATTTCTACGCGCCAAATTTCCACGCGTCAAATTTCTACGCGCCAAATTTCTACGCGCCGAATACTTACGTGCTGAATTTCTACGTATTAAATTTCTACGCGTCGAATCTCCACGCTCCGAATCTCCATATTCTGAATATCTACGAGCCAGATTTATACGCCCCGAATCTCAACGCGTCAAATCCCTACGCTACAAATCTCCACACATTGTACCACCCTTCGCCGCAATCAAATTCACCAGAAAACAAGCAATTCTCAGAAATCCTCCACCTAAACTACATTTCCCATTTCTTTTCCTCGTTCCCCATCCCCCGCAAAACGCACCGAATTTAAAATCCTCGAATTATCTCATCACCCTTACGAGCCACCCAAAAATCCTCGTTCACAAAAGCAACTCCGCCATAAATCACCCGAACATCCCGTATGCATCACAAAGGACAAACATAATTGCATCATGAAAGAATAAGCGTAGCAATTAGCATGTGTAAAAGCTGTCGCGAGTTTCCGTGTCTGCTCGGTCAAAATGGCGTCTGAAATCCGCGTATTGTAACCGCGGGACGGTGACAAACAGAACTCGTGTCACGGTGTTTAGCTCGGCGAGAAGACACGTATCAGGCCACTTACCGAAATTCCTACGCAACGGGATGTTTTAATAGCGGGTATCACCGCAGAACAGCCAGAATCGTGCGGAGTTTCGCGGAACAAAACAAAGCAGCCGTTTTCACCGATGCGAGAGAAAGAGAGACGCTGAACAACGCGCGGGTGGAAAACGACGCGGTGCGACGACGATGTCGCCGGGACGCTAAGTGGAGAAGCGTTGTACACACGGGGGACACGCGGCCAGAGAAACAGAAGCCGTTTCACGGTGCTCGTTTGTGAAACAAGTGGCATCGAGCCGCGGAAGCGTGGAATGAAAAAGCACAGGGGCGAATGGCAGAAGAGTCGTCGTAAATTCGAAACAGGAGGCCACGCACGCGTGTCACTTTAGTTGGCGCGCGTAGAGGAAGCGATTTACCATGCGTGTTCCTTCCACGTGGCCAGGGGAACAAAAAAGGGTCGAATGAGTGGGTTACGCTGGTAAAATAAATATTTCCCCGATCGCTTCCGCGATCGTTATTTTCGTCCCACTATTTTTCGTAGGGGATACCTTTTCACGTGACACTGAATCGTGGCTTTTATTGTCGTGACACTGTAGCCATTCATCTGGTCCTTTCAGAGTTTCATAAGTTTCATGATAAGTCATCGAGGATATGCATGGACGACATATGGAGTACAAATTGTGTACGTGCTGTGATTGTATTCTATGAAACTGATCGAACAGTTCAAATATTATAATATTTGTTTGCAGTTTTACCAAGTATATTAAGGGATTTACAATTTATTTTTAATAAACAGATAATAATAAATTGCATTAAATGCACATTAATGTTTTGAAGAAGGACTTGTACGATGTCCTCACAGGACCACCATTTACTAACTTCTTCGTAGTATTATACAATTTTGCACCACCTTTGAACCCGTATTTTTATATTTTTAAGACTTTGACTAACACCACGAGATCACTTGCCTCAGTTTTGACGATTTGTTGCGTCCTATTCGTTTGCAAATGAAAGACTGCAAGTTGTTCTCTTCCTCGAGTCTTCCTCTGCGGCCAGTTTACCCCGAATCGGAGGGAATGTAAATCGTAGGCTTTGCTTCATTGTCGTGGCGGGATGCAAACGATTCACGGAAATCTCGACGGAGGAGGACGAAGACGACGAAGAGGGAAGATGTAAAAGAGGGAGGGAAAAAAGGTAAAGCGGAGGCGAACTGTCGTAAATCCAGCGCAGACTAGGCGAGCACGCGTTCCACTCGTTCGTCCATATCGGAAGCAATTTACAAACACGTCTCTGCCACGTGGCAGGAAAAAGGTCCGCTCTCGAGATCCCTTTGCGTCTTTCTCTCTCTGTCGTCGCTATTTTTCGGTGTACTTTCGCCTGGCCATAAATAATGCCCGTAATTCGCCACCCTAGTCGAACCACGCCGCCCGTGTCCTCTGCACTCTACTTTGTCTTTTAATGTCTTCCGTTCTAACCATAGATTATTATTTTGATATACAACATAGAACGGGGTGGCTCGAACCCTATTTCAACGAACGAGGACAAGCTATTTAGGAAGTCGTGGACTCGTTTACGTACAAATAACAAATTTTTCATATCGTGATCATTCTGAGTCGTGAGATTTCGATTGGTAATTAAGCTTTTAGGTTATGATTTAGTTAGGTTAGAGTTATGTCAAGGCCGACGTAGTTAAGGTTGGACGAAGGGTTAATATGTTACTAAAGGTAGTAACCTTTGTGAAGGTTTTAGAGAATAACGTTAGCAGTTTCAGAAGAGTGACAACGTATTCAGCAGTTATCGAAATTCGAGGTTGCTCTCTGCAAACATTTGTTCAAACAATCACGCGTGAAATATTATCGGTTAGGTGAATGAGCGGTGTGCAACATGACCAATCGTGGTGTGCGTTTTACAGCGGGCACTTTAAGGAAATTGATCGCTCGAAATTACGCGATTCGCTTCGCGAGTCAATCGATTAATTAAATCGCGCCGGAATCTCGGTGTATTGTAGCGATCGCTGGATAAAGCCGGCCGATTAATCTGCCTTGTGGCGCGAGGCATTCGTTATTAAACGCTGTGGAAACGCGATTATTTATCGCGGCTGCGATTCACGGTTCTTGATTGTCATAACATTTGTTTCGAGCGAAGCTTCAATGAGTTTAATGCCGCGCACAAACGCGCCGGTGGTGGTCGCTCGCTTGTGCGTCTCTCCCTTTTTTTTTAAATAATAAACGCACGCTGCTCGGAACAGCGCGTTTCATTGTCCGTTCAACGTTTGTCATCTGTTAAAGACCTCGCTGGATATGATCAAACGACTTGGAAGCGCATTAGGGGCCGGTTCAATGCAATGTGCCGACGTAACGCGATTCGACGATTTACAATGCGCGTTCAGCGACCCGCGAATGTTAATTGTACGAGCGAATTAAACGTTCGCGTGACAGGTGCGCGGAGGATGGAAATCGAGGCTTTTCCGATATTTTTGTAAACGGGACGATCGTTGCAGCATCGAAAACACCGGCGTGTAATGAAGATCAAACGTTGCTGACAGGTAAACGTTGAAAATGTAAAATATAACAAAATTTTACCCGGTTCATCGTTTCGTTTTACACTTCCGAGTTTATTCTTTACGCTCGATAGGCAGTTAATCAAACGGCTCCGTTGTAATTTCCATCCATTTCAATTTTTCATTTTATTTCAATCCAAACGAATTTGACGCATTCTGCGCGACAACGAATTTCCATGGTAATTTGCAGTGAAATACAAAATAAACGAAGTTTAACGAAATTGCGTAATATTCGGATAGCGAAAGATTTAAAAACAAGTTGGCTGCGCGAATCTGGTAAATATATTCGCTATAACTTGCATTTTTATCGTTTAAGGGTAGCGTGAGACATTGTAATATCCACCGTTACAATGTTACAAATATTGCAGCCTCTTGTTGCGCCCTCTTACTCCCCCGCCTCTTAAGGTAATTTCGTTTTCAAAACAAACACCGACATCGTTTACGAAGCACGAAATTACAAAGGCAATGTTTTCGAACCCCGCGTGAAACACCCCTGAAAAACGATCCTTTATCCGTCGATCAACGATACGCCAGCGAATCGTTTGCGAACTCTTCGAATTGTATTCGCGAATGGCACGTCGTGCGAGCACGCGTGTCGCACGTGCGCGTACATTGAAACGCGACGCAGCGTGCGTAAACTCCGCTTCAACACGCGTCGATACGCTTCCATCGTGGGCTGAAGAGTAACGACGAACCCTTGGCAACTAGGTGTTCGAGAGTAGCTGCTGGCATCTCGATTTAACATCGCCAGGCGTAATTTATCGTTGGATCGTCGCGGTAATTCGCAGCGAAATCGATCGTTCTCGAAAATTGCTCGCCGATTTTCTGTATACACGTACTCCTAGTCACACCGAGACACGTAATTCCGCCCGACGTGTTTGCTCATATTATCGTTTCAGCGATAGGAAATCTCTAGGGGAAAATTTCGCTGCGCGTGACTTTCCTCGATTAATCGAGCCGCCATGGGGACGGGAGAGGGGAATTGATTATTCATGACGGTACAAAAATATTCTTGGATTTTGAAGACAGTGACATACTGCACGCTCACGATAAGTACTCTTCTGTTTGTTATACGTCTCTCTTAATAACGTGGGAGACTAAATTTTGCCGTACAAAACAGTCGACTGCATGACGCACTGTTCTTTACAATTTAATTGTCCAACTGTTTATAATAGATGAATTGTGCAATTGTTTACAATCATTGAAATGTCTAATCATTTAACGATAAGTACAACTTTGTATTAGCAGTCAACATAGTTTGATGATAAGTACTCTTTTGTTATTTTATGTTATGTATGTTCTGTTCCATCGTTCTGTTCATTTTAGTAGCAATATGAAGAAAAAAATCTTGATGTGGCAATCTTTGTACTTACATGTAAATATGATAACATAATGCAATTGTTAAGCAACATTGAATCAGATCAAACTATGAGATGCATACTGAATTGCATACTGAAACTTCATTATAATTCAGCAGTCTCCAATTCGACGACTGCAAATACACACCTCGAGAAACAAGCAGCATTTATAATAATAGAAATTGTAAATGCATTTTCGATAACGATCCCAGTTAACGAAGGGATAAAACGATCCACGTTGGATCGCGGAAGAGAAACGATGTAACGCGAAGTATCCAGCAACAGATCCAGCGATGGTGGGCAAAGGTTAGAAATTTCACCGGAAGTATTCGAGCGCGCGTGACTTTCCTCGATTAATCGAGCAACGCGTGAGGCAAAGGTGGGCGGGGAAATTAATCATTCGTCCCGGGTAGACACGTATCCGAGGGAAATCGTTAAAATGCGAAACGCTCGTTCAACGCAAAGATCGAACAAGTACGGCCGGGTGAAATTTGAAGCCGGCACACGGTCGAAGGGTATTTAAAGCTGAATAAATCGTAAAAGCTGGAATGGGGGAGTATAAGTCGCTGGTGCTCGTAAACGTCGTCTGGAAATGAGTCGGTTTTATTCCCCGATATAACCTACTTTCGTGAGAACAATACGCGTTATCTGATGCTTGCCAAGAGAGAAACGTTTCCGCGGCCGCGGATAACGATCTCGCATAAATACGGATCATAATTCTGGCTGGTTCAACATGGACTAGAAACAATATGTCTATGCCATTGATCGGTTGATTGGCACCCTGATTATCCCGATAGTGTCGATTGTCCTTGTGAAATTGTGCCGAACACTTTATCCAATCTGTGACGATCGCTTCCTACTTCTTCACCCAGTTTTATACCTTTTTCTTGGTCGAGACATTATCGTGCACCTTTGTAAAGTGAAAATGTTATACGGAGAACGGAAACCCGGCTCGAGATAAATGTTGAATAGAAATCGATCTCGGATAACCGCTACGCTTAACGTACTCAAGCTTCGAAGCTACCAAAAAGTTATCAAGTATCAAAGGTTCAGCTATTCTTTTTACTTAAACTTTCATGTTTCTTAGCTTTCAAATATTAACTTCTACGTTTCTAAGTTCACAAGGTTCATTTATTCAAGTGTTGGACATATTAATTTCCGAGGTTTGTAATATTTCAGTTCTTAAGTTCCGAAGTCCTCAAGTTGCTATCAAGCTTCAACTCTTTCCAGTTCCAAAATTCTCAAGTTCTGAATCTACTACGTTCTAAATCTTCCAAGTTTTCAATTTTTCAAGTTTCTAATCTATTAAGTTTTAAATTTAACAAATTCCAGGTCTCCCAAATTCCAAATCACCCAAGTTGCCAATCTCCCAAGTTCCAAATCTCCTAAGTTGTAAATTTTTTAAGTTCTCAATCTCCCAAGTTTTCAATCTCCCAAATTTGAAATCTGCCAAGTTTCATATCTCTCAAGTTGCCAACCTCCCAAGTTCCAAATCTCCCAAATTCCAAATCACCCAAGTTGCCAATCTTCCAAGTTCCAAATCTCCCAAATTCCAAATCACCCAAGTTGCAAATCTCCCAAGTTCCAAATCTCCCAAGTTGCAAATCTCTCAAGTTCCAAATCTCCCAAGTTCCAAATCTCCCAAATTCCAAATCACCCAAGTTGCAAATCTCCCAAGTTCCAAATCTCCCAAGTTGCAAATCTCTCAAGTTCCAAATCTCTCAAGTTCCAAATCTCCCAAGTTCCAGATCTCTCAAGTTCCAAATATCCCAAGTTCCAGATCTCTCAAGTTCTCAATCTCCCAAATTTGAAATCTGCCAAGTTTCAGATCTCTTAAGTTGCCAATCTCCCAAGTTCCAAATCTCCCAAATTCCAAATCACCCAAGTTGCAAATCTCCCAAGTTCCAAATCTCCCAAGTTGCAAATCTCTCAAGTTCCAAATCTCCCAAGTTCCAAATCTCCCAAGTTCCAGATCTCTCAAGTTCTTAATCTCCCAAGTTCCCAATCTCCCAAATTTGAAATCTGCCAAGTTTCAGATCCCTCAAGTTCCCAATCTCCCAAATTTGAAATCTGCCAAGTTTCAGATCTCTCAAGTTGCCAATCTCCCAAGTTCCAAATCTCCCAAATTCCAAATCACCCAAGTTGCCAATTTCCGAAATTCCCAACCTCCCAAATCCTAAATTTCGCAAAATCCCACTCTCCCAAGTTCCAACTCCCAAAATGTCAATTTCCCAACTTTGAAACTGCCCAAATTCCAAACCTCGTTTCTACTCCCAATATATTTCTCTCTGTACATCGCATATCGTTGTTTCGCTCGGGCAATACTTTCGATTGGGCGGTATGCCGCGATTTTAAGTATTCGCGATGGGTATGCGTGAAACTGTCACGAAGCCGCGGATTACAGGGGACCGCGCGAAACGGCCACGTCGAACGCTCGTTTCGAATTCCAGCGATAAAATCAAAGCACGCGGTTCGCGCGTTCCCGCGGCGGGAATGCTCGATCGCCGAAAATGCTCGACGTCCTAGAAGGCGTGTACGGCAAAGGTGGCCGACGGTTGATAACACGACGGAAACGATCGCGTCAACGACCGAGAACGTCGAAGCAACGGCAGTTCTGGTAACACTGCAAATATTTCCTCCTTCCGTGGCTCGTTTCTCGAACGATCCCCACGTACAATACTTCCAGCCGTAAAACAACGTATGACCAGGGATTATACGCTCGCTCGACAACTACGAGCGTCTCGTTTTTACTGTTATTATCGGTAATTAAACGACCTCGTCCGGCTACGTAATCGCGCTAATACGCCGGCGATTTTTGCGCAACGCCGCCTCCTTCTCCTCTTCTTTAATGCCTTCGATAAAGCTTTTGATGGTTGGCTCGAAGTGACTGCGAGACCGGTCGATTTCGATAGAACGCCAATCTGCTCGTAAACGTACGGTATGCGAGATCGCAAACGTGCCAGAAATTTTAATTCGCGTCTAATCCGATTGGATTCGAACGTTCTTCCCCGATTTTAATCCTTTTTTAACTGCAGATTCTTTCTACAATTATAGAGCTAACATTTTGGTATCGCTGCCTTTGCGAACACCCCGTGTAATCGAAAGAACTTGAAGATGGAAAATAGCGAACAATTCTTACACGAAGTCGTTTGAACGAATCGTAAATTCACGATTTCAGAAATCGTAAGTCGTTCAAAGAAATAAAAATCTTCATCACGAATGGAGACTTAAATTGTCCTGTACAGGTGCATGTTGCTTTATTATTGTAACTGGTCCTCACAGAATGCTCGTTAAAAATAATGAATGTTCATAATGGTTTTTGATATGGTTGCTGAGAGCGGACATACGCTACAAAGGGTTACATAAATATTTTAGTTAAAGGAAGTCGTACGTTCTATGGAAATTGTTTCGGTGCTTTGCGTGAACTGCCAAATATTTCATGACGCAGTAATAATTTATACGAATAGCAAAAAAATGTGTAACATACAGCAGTAACATATCATTTTCATTTGGTTACACGGGAAAGCGATGTAAAAGATATGGTACATAACCGTAGATATACAAAAAGCTATATTTTGAACGCAGATCATTTCGACAATTTAACACCCGTATCTGTGTGACTGGGAAAATAAATAATTACTATCGAACAATACATAATTTTATTAAACCTTAGCATAATAAACCTCAACATAGTAAAACAAGAGATTTTTATAAAATTAGTACGTTTACCAAAATAAAATTGTGACTGCAGTTTGACGATGTGAGAAGTGTCATTTAGCTTGAAGAGCGGTTGCAATAAAGAAAGAGTTTGTCGGACCACCCCGTATTATAATAGAGCAACGTAAACTTGAAACACGCTCGAATGAAATGATGGATCGCGCACATCCTGTCAGAATCCCATCGAACGATCGCGTTTCATTCCGACGACACGAATCGAACCATTTTATCGCGCATCAGAAATTACCGCGGCATCTTGCCGGCTTTACCTTCCTGCGGAGCCGAAGATCACGTCGAAGATCCTCGCGTGAGAAACGCAAACTGCAATTACGAGCGGGCGTGCGCGCACGACATTTTACGTCTTCCGTCTCCCTCTCGAAATCCCTCTTTTCTCTCGTTCGCCAGCACAACGCGTTCCTCTCGTCCTTCTCGCTCTTTCCTCTCTGTTCGTTGCGTCTCCTTTCTGCACCAGCTCGAGAAAGTTACGGCACACACGACGCCGCGTTCATAAAGCCCTTGGTTTTCAACGGTGCGAACGAAGGTCCTTTTTTTTTTCGAGTAATACCGCGGACGATTTCGCGAACCCTGAAATTTGTCCGGCGCCACGAGCTTTCATGCAACCATATTTTTGTGCCGTATAACTGGAGGAGTTCAAGAGAAGACGCTGTAAAGATTATACTGCTGCGGTGATTCGAGAATAATTAGAATTTTTGGAGCTGTTATTTTTTGGAATAGGGAGGGAAAGATTAAGAGGAATTTAGATGAAGCTTTGTAGAGCTGAACAGGATTTTCCAGCGATGGTGGTGTAAAGGGATTTTACAACTTGTTAGTTTTCGTCCGCAAATTTTCGAATTTATGGCTTATTTAGTTTAGTCTTGGAAATCCTCGAGTTGGCAATTTGGGGGCATTCTGGGATATTTGCTCTGGAAATTTGAGGATCAAGGAATTTGGGATTTGTGGATTTGTGCACTTGGAAATTTAGGAATTTAAGGATTTGAGGAGCTTGAAATTGGATGGTTTGAGGATTTGGAAGTTTTTGAGAATTGGGGAGTTTGAGAATATAGGATTTGGGAATTTAGGAATCTGAAAATTTGTAGATGTTAGAATTTGAAGACTTGAGAAAATACGATACGAGAATTTAGAAATTTGGGAGAAACTTAGAATTCGAGAATTTTAAAATGTAAGAACACTGAAAAGTCCTAAAACATGACAAAAATGTTTTTTCCACATATGACATATGAAAATATTGTGAAAAGTTACGTTACTTTGGCGAAATAGTCTGCTCTAAATAGCAAGATACACTGATTAACAAGTCCAACACAAAGATTTGCTCTATCATCCCACTAAGGAGATTCCGAAAGTTCGCTACTGCAATCATCGAGGTCAAGGTGTGGTCGTAGCTCTGGCCCCGTTAGAGTAATTTAGTAAACAATTGGATCTCTTCGAATGCAAATGGAGCAAGTAAATTTCACCTCGCCTCGAGAAAATAACACCGTGAACGTGGTATCAAGGCCAGAAATAATAAGATGTAGTAACTCAATTTCTTAAGCATCTCATTCTTTCACCGCATAGATTGATCTTAACACCATTGCTATCAGACCCGCTTGAAATTTCCATGCAAGCGAAGAATGAATGGGCAATAAATCAAAAGAATCGATGCTCGATTATCGGGTGTTTCTGACGATAAGCGATGATTTCTGGAACTTGGGATTTTATTAGAGGCCCGAGAGTTTCTCGTGTTGCAATTTTTCTGTCGTGGCCAGGCAATAAACTTCGCGCAACCTACTAATCGCGTAAGGCCATATTAATCGAAGCCAACGGATCGATTGCGAAACCGCAATGCGGGAACCGTTGGAATTGCAGGTGTTTTCAATTGACCCGCGACGCAATAAATCAACGGTACTTTCTTTATGGAATTTCAGAAAGCTACGACCGAGATGGGCGTGAGCGAATTTTGAAAGTCGCGAGGCACACCTACGTGCTTCGAACGCTTCGACACCGAAGGAAGAGTGTTCCCGGTTAATTTTATCGTTCTTCAAGCTGCTTTTCGCTATTTGATGCCACGAGAGTCGCCTTTAACCCCGATTCCAGCCATGGACACGCTTTGAATCGCGTCCAACGAGCGACAGCGAAAATTTTCGATGATTTTCAGGCTCCTTTGAATCGCCGGTGCTTTAAAACCTCGGTGTTAAGTGGATGATATATTACTTCAATTTCAGAAGTCACGAGATTCTATGCTCCCAAGGTTCTTGAAATATTGAAGTTTTAAAGCTTTTCAAACATTTCCAAGTTCGAACTGAGTCGAGAACGATATGACTGCCTCGTCTTTCATTCGAGTGCTTAAGACAGCCGTTCTGGAAATTTATCTGCACGGGCCTGCGACCTATCGAATTAATTTCATAGGTGAAAGCATATGAAGACGCGTTATATAACGCCTTCAGGTGAAACCGAATGTACGTAGTGTAATACAATGTTGCTGCGAACAATCGTATCTGGCGAAAGTACAGAACCAGACAAATTGATTCTCTTCAGGTTTCTTCTTACAAATGACGAAATTTGACTGTTGCTGAATTGTATGTTAACTTTTATACAGTAAAAGATGACATGTACTACTTTACATTATTCTATTTTGTTGTATTTCTAGACAAGCTTGATCAGATTTTGTAAAATGAGTGTTCAGATTGTAGAACCTTGAATTCGCAATAAGTTACAATTCGATGACAGCAATGACAAAAATGATACAATAAATCATTATTGTTAATATTTTCGCAAGTGACCAGAGTAACGAATGCCACCTTCAAAAGGATTAATCTTCAGTTTTAAACTTGCTCTTCCAAAATCGATTCACATTTTTCGCCGGTCAATTTCAAGCAGTGAATTATAGAATTAAACCTTCTCAGAAAAGAAATCAGAACTTATAGTGAAACAAACGCGTGATAAAGGGAGCAGCTGACTGTTGTGCAAAGGATGACCGTAAAATCCCCCAGACTCCCAATAGGTAGGTTTATTCGTATTCCCTGCGGTAACGAAGCGGAGGTCGCTTGTAAACTTCATCGAACAAGCCTAGAATTCGTATGAATAAACTCTCCGCTCGTAAATTTATGCATAATAAAGCTCCGTCGTGCACCATGCGTAACGCCATGCTAGCTCGAGTCTCCCGATCGTCTCGGTTTTCGATCGTTTCGCATAACTTTCCATAAAACCGTCGCACGTAAAAGAGTGAGCCAGATTAAGCAATAAACTATTTTATGCGAACAGGGCGAGCATTCCTTGGAAACAATCGCGACGAAACCACCCAGCTTAGCTGATGGACAATTTGAGTCGCAAGGTCTTATCAGTTTTAAGGCTGGAAGTAATTTTTACCCATGCAGTATTTGGGGATTTACAGGTTTGGGGAGATGAGGAGTTGCAGATTTTGGGGATTTGAGGAGTTGAGAAATTGAAGATTTAGGGATGTGGGGATTTCAAAATTTAGGGCTTGAGGTTACGGCAATTTCAGTACTTGGACCTTTGTGATTTTAGGAGATTTAGGGATTTGGGGACTTGACTATTTGGACATTTGAGAATTTGCGTACTTATGGATTTGGGATTTGAGTATATGGACATTTGAAGATCTACAACCTGAGAATGTGGGTATTTGAATATTCGTACATTTGAAAATTCAGGAGATTTAGGTGTTTTTGACTTCGAGTACTTGGAAATATAGTTTCTAAATTTATGAAGATACAGGATCTTAAGATTTAGGAGTTTGATGGAAGCTATTTAAAACTACAGTTTAATATTATGACGTGGCTCTGAATGTCTGCAACATTCCTTGCAACGCTATTAAACATCGCAATTTACTGTCACGTGAAAACGCACCCTTACACCTACGGCTTCACAGCAGCGAGGATCGCACGCAATGCGAGCGACCCTTCTGCGTTCCGAGCCCGAGTTCGATCGCTTAGTGTAATCCAGTCGGTAAAGTGTAAGTGGTTCACCTTGATAGGGCCCTCTTTACCTCGGGGCCCTTCCCTCTCCCTACCAGCTCTCTTTCTCCTCCTT
Organism: Megachile lagopoda; assembly: GCA_036983795.1. Classification (NCBI taxonomy): domain Eukaryota; kingdom Metazoa; phylum Arthropoda; class Insecta; order Hymenoptera; family Megachilidae; genus Megachile; species Megachile lagopoda. The sequence goes on along the minus strand of CM072785.1, from coordinate 7,993,941 downwards.
TCCCTTTCTCCTCGCCTCGGACAATCGTCCGTTCTTCTCTTCTTTGCTCTTGGTGCCCTATCATCCCCTCCTGTCGTCTGGTACCGATTCCCTTCCCCCTCCAATCCTGTCCGCTCGCTCGTCCGGCTGTTTCACCTTCTCTCACCTGTCTGCTCGTCCCGGAGCGTGCGTTGCGCTCGCACTCGCAGCCCAATGTGGCTGGCAGGGCCGTGCGTTTCCTCCTCGTGACCCGAGGGCACCACGGGCTGGCCCGCCCATTTGTAGCGCCCATGTCTGCGACCAGCCGCCCGCGGAGCGATACACAGGGAGCGTGCGTTGTTGTTGTGGTACCCCGGTTCGGTGGCACCGGGCGGATAGGGCCCTCGGCTCTCTCGATTGCTCTCCTCTTTTGTCCCTCGCCTCGTTCTTTTGCGTTCCCTCCTTACGCTCTATCGAACTTTTCTGATGATTCTGTTGACGCGGGAATACGAAGAGACGCCTCGGGATGAAAAACGACCCATAATTTAAACGTGCCTTATGCAAATGCAATGGAATCGTCGAGTAGACGGAATTCGCTTTGCAATTTTTAGTTTCACCGCGTTAACGCGTTTCATTAGGCCCGATGGAGGATTATACGTTCACGGCAATGCGTTTTTCGCATCGCGTGCTAACTCGATGTTCATCATTCGGCTTGGAATCGCGATCGGTAGGTGGCAATGTAAAGAGTAGCACGAATCGGTAAAGCTGTCGTTCCTTCCATGCTTTTTATGGCTTCAATTTTAGAGGTCTTGGCGATTTTCTGTTGGCAACGAGGCTGCACTCGACGTCACGGCTCGGCTGCTCGTAAAATATCCCCAGATTCCTCGTGATCCTATGCCGTCGTCGTATAACAACTAAAGACGACACGGTGCAGCCGGGTGATTTCATCCTAAGCCACCGATTTGGCCTCCTGATCTTTCGGATGACACCTATTTCCCTCGGTTCATCCGATGCTGTCGGTTTCCTTTCCGAACTGCGTTCCGTTGACATGGCGTTATCATTGCAATAAAAATTAGATGATCTACTGTTACATCTGCCCACCTTAAATATGATACTTAGACTTCTACTTCAAATTTTTCGCACTAATTAATGTATTACAAATAACATATCATTCGACATCAATTTATATCACTAAATTTTTTGCCAGTTTTACCTTCCACTAAATGACAGTCAATATGTTAATACACTTTAGCTACTTGCAGATATATTGTTATCAACTGTGCTATTAATAATACAAAAATATATAAAAGTGGTGCAGTTCAATTTTGAAGATTTATAATTCCTTCAATTACGGAAAGATAAATAAAAGAACGTTGGCTGACGGATGCTAACAGGTAGCATCAAAATGTGGGAGCAGCGATTTGGAGAGTCACTGCCTCCCAAAACGGATATCCTTCGGCAATATTTACCGATTGCACGAATTTTCGTTATTGCAATAAATGAACAGGTAGCGGCAGAAGAGCAATCGGTCAGCAGAGCTCAGTTGGTAGTCCGATAATTGACGTTCTCGTGTGACGCGCGTCGGAACGTTCCTAATAACACGTCGAAGAGAGCTAGTAACCATTCCCGGTCGGACGGCACAGTGCGCGTTAGCGATTGAATCGATTTATCAATCATAAGTTATCGAGACCGACGATCGTATCCGATCAATCTGCTCGACACTAAGTTACGCGCTGCTCTCTCCTCGTATTACATATTTCTGCGCGTACACTCGGATGCAACGCAGCTTCAATTATACGAATGCGCGTTTCTAAACTTAAAATTTTTCTATTCATATTTCTAAATTTTTTAATTTTCAAGTTTCTCAACTTTCAAATTCTAAATTTAAATATTGTCAAGTTGCCAAACTTTCTAATCTTTGAAATAAACTTCCAAATTTCAGAATTTACTGAATTTTTTAGGGTTAATTTCTTGAAGATCGCGAAAATCTCAAGGTCCTCAAATCTCAAGGTTTCCGAATCTCAAGGTCCCGAAATTTCAAGGTCCTCAAATCAAATGATCTCCACATTCCAAGGTTTCTATATCACATGATTTCTAGATTCCAAGATCCCCAATTCTCAAGAACTCCAAATCTCAAAAACCCCAAATCCCAAGGTGTCCTTCAAGGTCCTCAAATTCCTAGACCCCAAATTCCAGTGTTCCGGAATTTCTGGGACCCAAATCAACTTCTCAAAATTTCCAAAATTGTCAAATCCCATGATTCCCATATTTGTAGATCCTCAAATACCAAAGTTCTAAATCCCAAAGTCTTCTTATATCAAAACCTCCAAACCCCAAGATCTGCAAATTCCAAGCCTCCAAAATTATTAACCCACTCCTAAATTTTCAAATCGGAAAAAATCCAGCGATTACCTTGTGTTGTTAAATTTTTCCAGGTGCATCCAGATTTGTTGCTGACTGTACCAGTGCACACACGCTTATGCCTTTCTCGCGAGATACAAGATGGCGATCACGCGAATCAATGAATCGGGATCGCGTCACGTAACGCGAAGAAATTATCGTACATCCTGTTCGACCGAACGAAACATCGCGATCCAGGCGCACGAGGCTGGTAAATGGGATCGTTATTGATATGCCGATCGATAAACTATTTCTCTCCTCCTAGGTCGCGCGCTGATCGAAGATAATTCCTGATCCTTGCTTTCCGTGTAAAAACATGTTCTGTCCAGCCTGTCGATTAACTTGACGGGGATTATTTCGTTCAGTCGCCTGTGGTCGATTCTCGAGATACAGAAATTTAATGAATACGTTATTCCTTTAATTTTATGTTTGACGTGTGAGATATGATACGTATCGTTCTATTCAATCAATGTGTTTTTCATTATCTGCACTGGATGTCCCCTTATATGGTTCTGAACGAAGTTGGAAGTGGAAGATAAATTGAAAATAAATTTGAAGATGTATGATTATGAATTTTATTTACCCCTTGTACTTTGATGAGTCTGACTCGTACTTCAGCTGTGGTTATTTTTACTCGAATTTTTAATACGCAATTTCAAGGCCAATTATTTGTATAGTTAACGATTAATACCATATTGACATTTCAACTGACAAATCATAGGCAAAGTTCTATATTTCATGGTTCGTAAATTTGAAAATTCCCAAACACGTAAATCTGAGTACTTGTAAATGTGCAGACTAGGAAGGTTGTACACTTGGAATTTCGAAATTCGTGTTTCTAAATTTGCAAATACTGATGTTCGAAGGCATTAAACTACCGGGACAAGTTATATTTGCGTTTCGGTGTGTAATAAACCGAGAATCGCGAGAGGAGAGCGATCTAAAGCGAGAAACAGGGAAATGGAGCGTCGCGTGGACCGTTCTGTAGTTGTTACCGGTACCAGCGTGGATGCAACACTTTGGCTAAGTCGGTTGCAAAGCGGACGTTTCGCAGATCAAAACTAAGATTGCTGGTCGAAACTCAATCGTAAGTTAGAAACGCGGCGTATAATTAGCGCGACTATTGCAACCGATATCCTGCCGTGTGGTTTGACTCTGCATCGCAGCAGCTAATTGACTGTTGAAAGGTGGTTTCGCGGGATCGATTCGCCATAGAGTTTCCACAGATGCCACGGAAGATGGTATTAACATGACACCGATAATTTACTCAGCGATTGTAACTAATTGGGGATAATTAGACGGGCGCATCATACGTGCTCGACCATTGATATTTCATTAATAGCCAAAGCATTCAGATTATTTCTGAATGCAGCTGCGTAAGGCGATTGCAAGAGGAAATCAAGATATTAAGACTACCTGATGTAGAACACTATAGACACATCAGCTACATGTCTCTTACTGCTTCTTCGTCTCGATTTCAAAACCTGTGGCTGTGACTCTTATTATAGACAACTAAGTATCTAAGTATCCAAGGATACCCTTTGCACTCCTATGTCGAGTGTGGCTCGACATTTCTCTTGGATCCTGCAAATAATTCAGATAAATAGATTGGTTGAATATTATCATTTATTTACAGCTTGTAATAAAAGAAGAATGTATTTGTCACATACTCCACCCTGTTGCAAATTTATTGAGAACCCTTTTCTTCATCTACTTGGTAAATTAAGGAGATAAAAGAAATTAAGGAGTGCAAAGAGTTAACATTAAAAATTTGGTGTCTATGTTTTGAAGACGTAAATCCACATACAAATGTCTAAATACTAGAGAACTGATGTATTCACATAAAATTTTGTTAAAAGGTTCAGATTTCTGAAAATGCACTGTAAAATGAAATAAAAGTCACTTGATTATTGCAATCCCAAAATCGAACGATTTCATAGATGTCATAAGATGTGAAGTGAATGATAAAAATTGAATACTATTGGTAGATAGTAAAGATGTTCGATCACCAGAACAGGATTTTAGGTAGGTTTGGTAGAGCGAAACCGTGTAAGCAGGGTGGACGAGAGAGAGGAAAAAGGTGGGCAGACAGGTTACTAAACTATGCTCCAACTAATTACGGAAGTTCTGGAAGAGTCAGTAAAACCATTACCCGGATGATATTTATAAAGTCTAACTATCCGCCAAGGGTCTGTTCTTTTTGCCTCGTTGTTCCTCAACGCGAGTTAGCGATCGGTGAAAGTTCCCGTTCATCTAATACGAGCTGTCCAAAGCATCAAAAACTTTCCTACCAGCGTCTCTTTAGAACCTAACCGTCTCCATTTCTGAGCTTTTTACATATCTCTCTCTAACTGGGACTAAAATACTTAACCTTTTACCGATTTCTTAAGATTTAAGAAATATTCGAATTTGGAGATATAAAAACTTGGCGAATTTAAAATTTGGGAACCTTTAGATTTGGAAACCTATATGGGAATCTAGGGATTTGCAGGTAAAAAAAATGTTGAGATCTAGGAATTTCAAGATATAAGAATTTGACGATCTACTATGAATTTGAGGATGTATTTACAAATCCAAGAAGTTGATTATACTTAAATGATCACCGTAGAATTATCTAATTTTCCGATTCTTAGTATCTCACCGTGTCTGGACCCCTCTTGCAGGTGTTCGATCCCAAAGTATGGTCATGAAATGCTTCCTGAATCGTTCTCAGTTTCTATACGTCTTCATGGATTAACGCACAGAATATATAGATGGTAAAAATCCGCGCGGGAATTCCGAGCGCATACCGGGGGCCCAATACCGCGGGATGATTCCTCAGGATCGAGAAGAACACGCACGCGTCGACGGCCAGACAGAAAAGGGGATGACGATGGATCGAGCGGAATCCGCAGGTTCCGCGAATCGGCTGGACGCGTCGAATCATTTAGCAGGCTGTTCCACGCGGCACGTTCGACGGATCGAACCGTACGAGGATCAACGAAATTCCGCAATAGGACGAGCGATGCGACAAGAAGCTCTCTCGTAACCGGCCTGCCTTTTAATCGGACCCCGGGAACGGTGGAATGCCGGATTAATGAGTCTGCTAGCTCCTTCGATACACGTCCGCCGACCGGTCGAACGTGTCGACAACGAGCAACAACGTGGTGGATTAAAAAACGACTAACGACAGGGAAAATTGCGCGGAACATGGTGGATCGAGATCGATGTCCTGTACTTTTATCTCCTGGCTAATAAAGAAACGCTCTTCGTGGTCGCGTACTGTTTGTTCACATGGGTGGCTTGTCGAGGTGGTCCGACGTTGAAGTTACGCGAAGTTCCGGTGTGTAAACACGCTGACTTCTATTTGTCGTTGCTAACGAGGTTAGCACCGGTGACGTGCAGAATAAGTCAAGATTTTTTAGTTGAGAGGCATAATTAGGATTTTAGTTACATTTTCAACGTATCATACAGCAATTATATTTTTGTTATAATTAGCAGTTCAGCACATTTCTTGTAACACTTAATGGTTTCAAAGAAATCATATGGACTTGATCATCTATATCTTAATAGTTTGGTTAATTCTGTCAGAAAGGGTCTAGAGTTAATTTGGAGTTCACTGATAGATTTCATTTATGCAACCATACTCGACAAACGTGTGAATAAAGTATCTATTTTATACCTCACCCACATGTCTCTCTTTCGGTTTGCACCTTATTTGGAGTCTGAGGGTCAATCGAGGAGTTGGCTTCGGATATGAGGAAATCTTTGCACGCGATCGGTGTACTTGGATGGCTGGCGACGAATTCACGCGACAGCGTTGTTTAGATCTTACGAGAAGAAGAGACAAGTCGGCTCGCAGCCGGACAGTCCGCGGGATCGGTGAAATCAAAGGACTATAAGGTATAAGACAGCTTGCCGGCCAACCTGTGCCAGCGGAGAATAACGATTCTTTCGGCCTTGCCAAACAGGAATACGCGCTACCTCCTTTTCTCCGCGTCCATCCTCGTTCCTTCTCTATCTCCCAGCTCCGGTGGATCGTTGTGCAGCGTAGGTCGCCGATGCGTGGACGGGCTTCGGATAGCTTGTCACCGCAGTAGCCCCAAAGTAAATGCGCTCCTCTTATTATTCGGACAGAAGATTTAAGCGCAGCTCGCTCGCACATGAGTTATGCTCAAAAATTGAGGTTACCCCAGGCCCAGGACTGCCAAGCCACCGAGAGCTACCTTCGAGTCCCTCTTCCACTTTTATCCCTTCCTACTTCTTCCCGTCATTCCTCTCTTTCTCTTTCTTTCTTTCTTCTCGGAGCCGTCTTGATCCTTCGTCCTTTCCCGCGAACCAGCTTCGTACCCCTCGCTCTTTCTCTGTCTCTCCTCGCGAGGTACCTTGCGAGGTACCTCTCTCCTTGCTTTTGTTTCGACGATATATTTTCTCTTCGCATCGGGAGAGATCGTTCGTTCGCCCGTTCCCTCGTCCTTGTCGCTCTTTCATCCATCTCTCTTCGGTGTTCCCTCCGAAACGGTCCAAGAATCGTTTCTCCCCGGGAATTCGTAGATTATAATAAATGCGTATGCAGTAGCCGGAGGTATAGTTCTCCCGTTTTCTTCTTCTTCTTATTCCTCCACGTCCTTGTCCGTTGTCTTCTCCTCTGCCTTGTCGACCGTTTCCTTTTCGTCGTCCGCTTTTCTCTCCTTCCTTCCTAGCTCGACCTCCTCGTCCCTCCTCCTCGACGGCGGTGGCTTCCGATATACGCTGCTCCGAGGAACGACGGCACCGATGGCATGAAATAATTCAATCGAATCGCTCGCAGCCTGGCTCGTTCTCGAGATGAAGTACCGCGAACCCAGGCCCAGCCTGATAGCCCATCGCCGTGCATTGTTTAGCTCTTTCGAATTGCCTGTCGGCTGACACTGTACAACGCGATTTTCACCGTACTTCTGCATCGACAAATGCAAATATTCTTCTCCATTTTCTCCTTCTTCGCATTTCAACGGTAATTCATTAACGTTAATCGATCGTTTCTTCGACATTTCGCCGGTAAGTTGTGATACCTGACCGGGCAATCAAGTTTTCTGAGAAATTTCTTGGGTCTCAGTGTTCCAATTTTACACAAGTCCTGCTTCTCGAAATTGTAAGGTTTTGATCTTGCAAAGTCTCAATGTCTCAATTGCAATGTATCATCCTCAATCAGTCTCAATGTTGTCTCAGTGTCTCAATGTTTTATAGTCTCAAAATCAGTCAGAATGTCTTAATGTCCTAAAGTCTTCAACTTCTCTAATAAGTTCTATCTAAAAACTGCTCGGGAGACTGCTAAATTCGAAACATTTCGCTTTACGCTGTGCATAACTCCTCAAATCGAAGGCAGCGTAATCGAGTAAAAAGACGTATCGCAACAGGGTCGATTTGAGAATGCGCTTTCTCGGGCATTCGTATCGGCCATTGGATACGCGTCGTTCTATTAAATATTCAATGATCGCCGACTATCGGTATCCCGTGCAAGCAAAACGCGTTTCAACAAGTTCCAACGCGGAGCTATATTTCAGCTACACGAGGTAACAAGCTAATCGATGCCTCTGAGTTATACGCAGTCTATCCTATTTACCAACTATTTATCTCGTTAACCGGTGGCGACCGCTTGAACCGTGCACGCACGATATTTAAAAGCGGCATTTCCCGCCGTAATCCAGCGTCGTCCAGTGGACAAGGTTCGACGTTTCAACGGTTCGTTACTACCCGACGATTTCGATATTTAATATCGAGCACGGGTCGTATAACGTGATAAGCGTCCACGCTACGCAAGTTTCGTCCAGCGTTAAGTAACGAGATAATCAACGGTCCATGGGGTCTCTAAGGGGACTCGCACAGCCCGGTGCAGAGTATTTATCTCGTTACTCGTGCACGGGAGTATTTAAAGACGACACACGAGCCGCTCCTACATCGAATCTAATTAAGGTCGTCTATGCAGATGCATAGAAAACGAGCGGTTCCAAGTGCGTACACGTAGCACCGGACCCCGATACGTGCGCGTTCATACGAACCGATACTGGTAATTATTCACTGGCCATGTTAAATGTCCGCGTACCTAGTCGCAAAACTGTTGCGTAATGTATCATGAGAGCACTGCAAATACCAGCCACTCTAACGCGTTGCGATCGAATCGAAATTAATCGGTGCTCCGAACCGGTTACGAAACCGTTGTGTCTATTAACGCTGAGATACGTGCGAAACGTCGACGAATTCAGATTTACGAGCGGACAGATCTCCCCTCTTAACGCTTCATCCCCCATTTCTTTCTCTTCGCTGACAGATGGTTTATTGCCTTAGAACTCTCAATTTTTTCACTGTAAGCTAGCGATCTTATACGCGTAATCTAGGGACGAGCTTGATACTGTACACTGACAGTGTTCGTGAACATAGGCCACTCACGTACATCATGTAAGAAATTTATATAATTACCGATTTATAAGTTACGAAGTTCCCAACTTCATACTATCAAATGCTAAATCAAATTGTAAAATTTCTAAATTTCTAAGTTCTTGAGTTTTCAAATTCCTTAATACTGAGACTTTTAGATTTCCAAAAGCAGGATCTCTAGAAGCAGAGTTCCTGAAAGTATCGGTTGTTAGACTTATCCCAGAAAAATTTGAGTTATGTCAATAATACTTTGGCTTAATGACTCTGTCTCCAGTATAGTTGGAATCCTGGTTTATTGCCCCTATACTGACAAGTCTAGAAGAAATTGTTCCCATATCTTATACTCTCCCAAATATGTACTGTAGATACCAAAACTGGTCCAGAAAGTCGGCGACTCGTAGTTTCACATTCTTGGCATTATTCGATTCTTAACGAGTTCAATTATATTTCGGGTACGACGTTAATATGGGGGCCAACAGAGGGGTGCAAAAAAAGATTATACAATAGTGTAGATGCAACGGTGGTCGATGTAAACGGTGGAGCAGAGTCCGGCATTCGCGCGCCAGAGAGTTTTTAATTTCCCGCAAAATAGAATCTTTCTCGCGCTCTAGCTACGGTCCACGCCCATCTCTTGTCCCACGCAGTGATAAAGCAAATAAAGCCGCTCGCGCCGCGCCACAATAAACCCCCGCTCGAAATCGCGTAATTTAAATAAATTTACATCCGTTTGTACGCGAATAAATTTCACTTCGTTCTTGGTCCTCTTTCCCCACCCCTGGTTTACCCGTTGTCCCATTCTCCCTTTCTCTTTCGATCCTGCTTCTCTCCCTCTTGCTCGTTCGCCACGATTTCACCGTGCTCGTCGTCGTTTCTCTTATCGTGTCCCGTGGTTGTCTGCCTACCGTCATTCCCGTCCCCCATTGGTCGGCGAAATCATTTTGGCAAGCCGGCCCCTGCGGTTTCTCCTTTTCCACCGTCGATGAATAATCAAAAAGGGGTGTCTTCCAGCGAAATTCCGCGCCGTTGATAACGACGCTGTAGCTTGAATGGCCCTGCACAGCCCCGAGACCTCCACAATAAGTGTATTCAAACGAAATTTCGTTGATCGCGAGGGTGTCGAGGGTGGCACAATACCAGCGCTTCTTGTCTTCTTTCAAATGCCGCTTATTAACACGTTAAATGGTACGGTGAAAACGTGCAGTAATTGTTTAGACTACGGTTTAATTTTTTTTTCTTTATAGAATTAATGTAACACGACTGGGATATATAATGCGTCGCAGTCTACGGAGATGCAACGCCTGGTGATTCAACGGGAGGTAATTTAGCTCGTGTAACGTGTAATAATTTAACTCGTGGTAATGCAACATGTGATAATTCAATTCAATTGTGGTGATTCAACATGTAGGATTACAATGGTGATCTATCACGTGGTGATCTGGCGCATGATAATACATCTCATGGTGGTTCATCTCGTGGTGATCTAACGTGTAGTGATACAACACGTGGTGATCCAGCGCGTGTTAATACAAGTTGGGGTAGTCCATCGTTTGGTAGTCCAACGTATGGTGATTTAGCATATTGTTATCCAATACATAGTAATTTAGTATATAGTGATGCAGGGTAACAACTTGATGTTTCAGCGCAGAGTGATTCATCTCATGTTGATCCAACGCATGGTAGTACAACTCGTGATGATGCATCGCGTGGTAATACAACTTGTGATGATTCAACACATGGTATTACAACACGAGATAATCCAACGTATGGTAGTACGACACATGGTAATCCAACGCGTTGTGGTCTAATACGTCATAATGTAGCGGTGCAATAATTCAACGCGTATTACAACGCATACGCAATAAACGTGACATAAGATGTAACTGTGACAACGTAACGTAAAATAGTAAGATTACTGCTACTCGCAAGAATATTTTTGTGTTATCGATCTGTAATAGCTCGTCCGTTACCCTTAACATTCGACGCGTTAACGATTAGTATTTAAGCCGCTCAAACGATATCTGCATATCGCCGCTCTTTGAAGGGATCGACCGATCGAGATGCGATCTCGCAGTGTCAGCGTCTGACATTTTTTTCAAAACCCCAAGGATCGATAACGAGAGAATAACGTCGGCGCCATTTGTGACGAATATTTAAAATCTCGAAGATTGAAGAAATGTAATTTCTTCGACCGCAGGGTTGTCGTGCAAGTCATTAATAAATGAGACGATCGAAGTTCTTTCGATACGATGCTCAATCGAAGATAAACCGTGCTATAATTAAAACCTGACTCATCGGTCGAATCGCATAAACCCTTTGAAAAACAAATATCAAAGCGACGACGAATCGATTAAAGGGCGCAATTAACCGGTCTTTGTACCAGGTCTTTTCAACGAGCTGTTTGCGAAACAGTGACGCGCGCGCATCGAATAAAGCGGCTCTTAACGAACGGACTTCTTGAAAAAAAGAGACGAAGGAACCCATTCGTCCGGATGGTCCCGTTACGATGAGTCTCGTCCTCGCCGTGCCAATCATTAGCGTATTTTCCTTCTCTTTTTTCTTCCTCGTCCTTCCGTTTATTCTCCCCTCGACGATCCTTGCGAGCATTCGCCTCGTACACGTTTTAGTGCTCTTTTGTCGGTATCTTTTGCGGCCCCTCGTCGTTTCTTTAAATCTCTCGCTGCATTTGCTGCATTAACGCGTTACTTCACCGTACAGATTCACCGGCGGATTTCTCGCCGCCAGGCTAAAGTGCCGCTTCAACGGCAGACAAACTTTTAACGATCGAACAGACGAATACAAAATGGTCTTTCCTCGTATGCCTACTGCCTCGCTTCACCTTGCACGCCGATCATTTGTAATGCATTAAAAGCATGCTTGCGTATTTGTCGGATCGACGTTCAACAAAGTCACCGCTGTAACGTCTCTCGTCGTCGCTCGATTACGAATCACGTGAAATTCCTCGGGCTCCGAGGTGTCAATTAACCGACGCTCGAATATTAAAACGGCGATACCGAGACGGCTCGTTTCGCCGAAAGATCACCGACGCAATAAACCTAGCGACACGAGGTTCCTCCGTTTAATTCGAGCCGATGTTTCGTCGCTCGAGTACGCTCGAACAGGGAGCGGCGACGAGCAAGAGGGTCGCGCACAAAAGGAACGGAAACGAGGCAGGAATCAGCGTTAGAAGGAGCTCCCCCGTCGGCGAGGACATAAACTCCAAACGCTTCTGATCGTATCGAGGCAACATCGGGCCCCGAACTCTATACTTCGCGACAGTTCAGATAAGAAACATTATTTACAGCGAAAACTGTCTCTCCGAGGGTGGCACTAAAACAGACAGCCAACGCGCGCCGCTCTTTGGAAACCCTCCCATTCTATCCGTAGACTGCATTGTGTCTGTCTGGTCGGACGTTAGACGCCAGACGTAGACGGCAACCGTCTTCTGTTCCTCCGAGCGTAGTCGCGAGCGGAAAGAGCCCAGTCAACGCCGAATCAATGAAGACCGGGGATGATATACGGCGAGTAGACGCCGGATAGCGCTCGCTCTTTCTGTTAACCCTCTCGTGACGTGTTCGAACGTCGACGGGGGATGTAATAAAGCCGATAATAACACCGACCCACGGATATTTAGTGCTAGCTGTAAATCTTCCCGCAAATCGACGCCGCTGTTCCGTCCATAGCATACATTACTACCGTGTACACTTTCATGCAACCACTTCCTTCGCTTAATCTGATCATTCTTTCTTCATCCATGTTTCAAGCAAAAGATGATCTAGTATACATTTTGTACCATCACGCATTCTTAATCATGTGACGTTTCGTAAAATCATGAAAGATTGGTACGTGATCTGTGGAGAGAATTTTCCTTAAGTAGCGTTAGCGAATCTGCTAAGTTTTGCAAATGGCGGGCAGATGAAAATTAAGACGAGGTACAGTAGGATGTAGGTCCTTGGCCTAGACCTTTCTAGTTTTTCCTAGATTCTACGTTCTCCCGAGTTTGAAAAGATGTAGCAAAATGTCCCTCTCCCTCCATGTATTGTTATCCAAAGGAAACCTACGTTGCACTCGAGTGTACACAACGCACTCCTGCTTCTTCGCCGTAAGCCGACGTGCTTCCCGAGCGTGTAAAATAGACGTAAAACACCGCGGGAGCACGCGCATCTCAACAATACAGTCAGCTAAAAATGAAAAGTCGCCACGAGCTCCGCGTCTCGTTCTATGACTTTGTTTTCTCGAACGTAGAGCAATCGTTATTTCCCTCGAATAATATTTGAATAACTCAGTGGAGGAATTCGAAGCGTCCTTCGTTCGTGGTTATCGAATAATTGGCCGGTTCCAAATGGATAATTCCCAAGGTGGGCGGACACGAGGAGACGAGACGCGCCAAAACGGGGAATATTTGATCGTTTCGAAAGCGTGCGACTCGCAGCGGGGCTAGATTCTTCAAATTTTCGTGAAAGGATGTCGCTGGTCGCCGAAACGCCGGGATATTAGCGGTCCCATTAGCGATGACATTCAGATATCCATTAAACGCGCCAGATAAGCATACATTATGCAAATAGGATCCCGTCGTACACTCGACTCGTTAATACAATTTATAGTCGGCGCGTCGTTTAACCAAATGGAGAGTCGCTTTTATTTTACGCGCGGCCCACGATTAACCGTGTACGACGGTGATCCTTCTCGCAGGATGGCCGGCTCGAGGATAAGAGCAGGCTGACGAAGCAAAAGCCAGGATCGATATTGAGAGACGGACAGAGATAAATACTAAATCACCGGTAGAACGAATTAGCTGTATGTTCGTCAGTCGGTCCGGAATAAATGAAATCATTCAACGCATGTTACCTCTCCTCTTTGATATCCTCAAAAACATTGTACATTCGGGTAATTTGCACAAATTAACTTGTGCAATCTGTAAAAGCGTGAATAGAAATTCGAAGATTGTGCAAAGATGGTTCGAGTATGGTTAATTTACATGGAGTTGGCGTAAGTAAGTGTGTAAACAGATGTTTAAAACATGATTTCTTTTTTAATTCCTCCTTCGATATTCTGTAAAAAGCATCGCATTATTTTGAAATTATACGAGGTATGGAAATACACGTAGGAAATTTTGTGTTCATAACTTCTGTCGTCAGGTATCTCTATATATCAGATAATCATTCGGAACCAGATTTCTCAATTAATTCAGCAAATACTGTATCTTGTCTAGATTACGAAAATCATCAGGATTGCCTTGCAATTTAATCGTCGTGGAAAGTAGTCGACTTTTGTGCCACGTTTTATGCTTCTTAACAAACTGTACAAGCTGACAAACGTAATTCAGTATTTTATAGTTCACTTTCATAACTTAGAATGACTGATATTCTCCGGATCTCGCGCGAGCAAAATATTATGCAAATTAAACTGAACATTGAAATAGAATTATGACCTATTTGTTTAAGAACATTTGTGTGCAATTGTTTAATTTGCGCAAATTACCTAGAACTATCGCTGACTGTATTGTATGATTCCTCGAAAGAAACTCGACGCTGCGTTTCGACCAACTCGCTCTAACAATATAATTACGAGCAGCAGTTATGCGATACTCACGACCCAGAACTTAACGACTGTCGTCCAGACGCATTTAAGTGGCTAGAAGATGGCCTCCGCGTTGACGTACGTGTCCCAATTCGACCACGGTGGAAACCATCGCTTGCATTCCACATTAAAGATCTAATCGCCAAAGGAAAATGGGGAAATCGCTTCTATCTGTCACGATTCTTTCGTTCGAACCGCAGTAAAGAACGGTGAACGTACGATTCCTCGATAGATCAGCTACTAGAACGGTAAAATTGCGAAATTTTTTTGCACGTGCACTTTATTGCGTCGGGCTGATTAACTATCAGACCAGTTTAATATTTTGTACGTAGAAGCTGAAGTTTACAAAGTTTGGATTCTTCTTGGTTTTCTTAACTGCGACGGTGCCTCAGGGAAGTTTCCGCGGTGAACGTCGCGAAAAATAAAAGCGATTTTGCGTAATTATCGGAAAATACTTTTCTACCTCCTCTGGCGTTGACGCGCTGCTCGGTGCCTTAAAATGTCCCGGTAACTTTGTCGATCACGGGGAAAGCGTATTCTTTCGTGCGGTGGTTGCTCCAGACAGTCGCAACGGAGACGTCGATGATGGATGGCAGTCGGACCGAGAACGATTTGTCTCTCGCGACCTAGGAAATGTGGGAATGCAAACAACGATCGCGCAGGTCGTGAAAGTTTCTTCAAAGGCCAAACGTCGGTCCCAAAGCGACGCCAAGTGACGCCAACTACGGCGCACGTGGCCAGCGTGGTACCCACATACCCATTTTCGCTTGGACGTTACAAATTGATTAGTGCCATATAGCTTAAAGTCACCCTGAATTCCCATATTTTACACCTTTTTATACGTCACACTTCGTACGTTGCTACTACAAACTCATCGACGATCTAACAAGTACTGTAATTACCTACAAAAGGTATTATAAATGGTATAATACTAACGTGAATCAAAATTAGAACATGTTGATCTATCAATTATTTCATTACATTAAACTCAACATTAATTTGTCGCAGTTATAGAGCAATCGTGCATGTTCAATTTACACAAGAGATAACGCATACAATACCTTTGCACACGTACTCACATCTGAACTCAAATCATGTAAGATTATAATAGTTGCACAGACTTAATTCTCTTAAGAATTCGATCGAAAAATCGGTTAAATAGTAAAGAGGAAGGAAGAAGATACAATCTGGTAGTAGAACGCAGTGATTTGTTGATTCTCGAGTGGATAGGCGTTAATTAAATGGAAGACTCGATGCTCGAGCTTCGGTCAAAGTCAAGTGTCTGCCGTGGTGCGGTCGTATCGTGTGTGTACATTTGCGTTTGCCGTGTTTCACGACAGAAATTTCCGTGGATGGTACCCACGAGAAGGGTAACGGTAACGGAAATGCTAATGTGACGGCCGGCACCAGGAAATACCTAAGCAAAGGAGCGACACCAACGACGACAAAGACGCGCAAGCCCGGGGATATCTCGTGGCGCTGAGCTTGTGTCTTCATCCCCTGGCGCTTCTTGCATCCTCGTGCAAAGTGGATGCGGTGAATCACGATGAAAGGACGTCCGGTCATCGAGTTTGGACGACAGCCTGTTGTGTATGCATGTATATTACCAGACTCGAAGAATGCGAAACTTGAAAGTACCTTGATGACGACGAATTATTATTACGCGTTTTAAACTTCGTGAGCACTGCGTGCTTGCACTTTTGCAACTTTTTGAAAATTAAAGGACATTTAGAATTATCTGCTTTCAAGATTTTCTTTACACGAATACGTTACTGTGTTACTATTTTACTATTTGATATTCTATTTTCGTTATTTTACAATTTTATTATTTTACCATTTTTTATGTTTTATTATCTTGGTGTTTCACTTCTCTGTTTTGCTATACAACTGTGGGTTTCATTAATTCTATTATATACCTATACTACAATTTCACTATTTTACTTTTCTATCCCTTCATTGTACTACTGTACTATTAGTTCACTATTTAATTTCTTTACCGTGTCACTGTATTAGCGTTCTCTTCCGCCCTTACATTATTGTATTATATTACTAATTCTTTTTATATAAGTATGTTATTATATAGTTATATATTATAGTATAAGTTATTACTTAAAATCATTAGGTCCTAAATATTTCGATTTAATCTTCACGAGAGATTTAACCGACCTAATAGCCGCTAAAATCAGAACATTTCTCTTTATAACAGGTTACGAAATCGTTCCGGAATGGGGCGCACGTGAAAACTCGGCACGAAATTTCGTTAGTGTCGTGACGAACATCGAATTTCGATTTACCGCCAGCTAGGAAACCAGCAAACACAGTGGTACCCAGAAAAACGTCCACTTACGTGGGAACGGAGTATCACGGACCTCGATGAAGGTCCCGTTTCAACATCAAAGTTCAATCTCACCGCAAAACGACAAAATCGAAAAATACGTTTGACAATAGTCGAAAAATTTCGACAATACAAGGTTTCTGGTAATATAACGAAAAATTATGCCATTTTGCGTCCTATATTAAAGTATATATTGTATTTTGAGCATAATAATTAAATTAAAAATAATAATATTTAGAGTCAAGTTGCCAGTGTATGTCCATTTATTCAGTCTTTCAGTGACTGTATTCAGCAATTCTGTAGCTTTTTTTTATTTTGTGAATTTTAATATTATTGTTATTGTATGCATGACACATTTCAATATTTTGTAGTCATATCTTATAACTTTTTCAGTAGTTGAGTCAATTAGAGCAATCATTGCTACAAAGGTAAAACAAGTAAGACAAATTGAAATGTAACGCTTCGTATTTAAGGATCCTCGAAATTAAAATCAAGATTCAACTAAACATATACTAAACATATGAGTTAGACTGGACATATTAGAACTATGTATAGGTTGCACCACGTTGTATGTTCGGTTCAAGGGTGATATTTGTTATATCGCATCTTCCGAGTATCTGTCTATATTTCGTTAAAAACTATTACTCTGAATGCAGAAAAATATAAGAATATGTATCAAAAAAAAATTTTGGCGGTAAATTTGAAAATATTGCGTAAGGGGGCGAATCGCACCCCCGTCCTGTGCTCAAGAGCAAGTAGGATTGGCGAATTATTATTAAATGCCGTCAAAACAGCGAATTTATTTCGGCGCGGTATCTTATTGATGTAGCAGTGGACCGCAAGGTCCGTGGGCCGCGCCGCGGGAGGCAAACGGGCCCCACCGGTACTACAAGGACCATAAATTTCATCGGATCCAATATCATGCCTGTAACTCGTTAAGCTTTTAACCTCGTCCCTTAACGGCATGCCTATCGCCGCGATATTATTTTGATGCCG
Source organism: Megachile lagopoda (assembly GCA_036983795.1). Classification (NCBI taxonomy): domain Eukaryota; kingdom Metazoa; phylum Arthropoda; class Insecta; order Hymenoptera; family Megachilidae; genus Megachile; species Megachile lagopoda. The sequence continues at coordinate 7,976,282 of CM072785.1, read as the reverse complement.
ACCGCCAGATATCAATCAGGCCATTGTTGTTGCTGGCCGATCTCTCGCTCGGTCCTGTCGCTCGCCAACCGCTCCGTATACGTTCGTGAACCACGATTTCCGTGCGCGTGTGCGAGTAACCGAACGGAATCGTAAAACGTGTCCTCCGTTACTGAATAATCGAAAACGTTGAGTGCACGTCCGTGTTACGTCCGGACGTCTCCGAAACGTCTTCGTGCTAGGCAAACGCGAACACCGCCACCTCGTGGTCCACGGAAAACCCTTCGGGACCAAACTACTTCAAGGTCGTTTGCGTTGCTAAATCCCGTAGTTGCTCTATCGATTCCCGGCGATTTTCAATCACGATCTGCTCGGAAGACGCTGCTATGGTTTCGCGATGGGTTTCGCATCGGAAACTATGGTTAATGGCGACCGGAGAGCGGTGTTCGATGTCGATTGGATTCTCGAAGCTTGAAATCTTGAACTTCCGAAGTTTCGGAGTCTTAAAGTCCTAGAGTTTCAAAATTACAAACTTCTGAAAATTACAGACTTCTGAAGCTACAAAGTTTGAAACCTTTGAAATTTCGAAGCTCCAGGATTCGGAGTCCTAAAGTCTTAAAGCTGTAACATTTCAAAGTTAGAAAATTCTGAGAGCCTCAAAAATTCTAAAACTCTAGAATCTGAAAGTTGTAAAGATGGAACCTACCAAAATTACAAAGCCTTCCTGAAGTTCCAAAGTCGGAAAGTTTCACTACCGTCCAAAGTCCTAAAAATCCGAAATACTCTAGTTCCAACATCCTAAAGTTCTGAAGTCTCAAGATCCAAAAGTTGACAAGTCTCCAAATACTCCCACAGCACCAAACTTTCAAGTTTCAAAAATCTCCAAATTTCAAAATGACTCCGTGCATCTCAAAGCTATCTTGTTTCTCGAAGAATTATTAATCGTCCTAAATTCAGCATATTCGAGAAGCTCCCTCGTTTCGACGAAACTGTAGAAAGTTGTTCATGAATTAAACATGCACATGGAGCACTCGACTTGAAATACTGCATATTTATGCACATTCCATCGCCCTGGACGAGTGAAATACCCCAGAAAATGTTCGACGTTTAAAAAAAGGATTAACTTGGAGAAACGTTCGTAGCGATAATTAGCGAGGTGGATGCATCGAAGTCGTGCTTACGCTTCAGCTGTTGATTCGCTCGATATCGGCCTCTTTTGCGTCTGTTCGTCGCGGCGACGACATCGGGAAGACGGCGTCTCGCGTCGGTATCAACCGTGATTACGGTATCCACGGTATCTTGATTAGTTTCACGGCGTCGTCGCCAAACTTTCGTCGTTAGCTAATTGGCGCCCGCGTGAAACCGCGTTGTTTGCACGAGCAACGGTGTACATATGCCGTGGCGGCCTGACGTGACTTTGTTTTAACACGGCCAGTCGTGTATACCTGCAATCTCCTGTATACGCGTTGCTTCTCTTTCTCTGGCTCTCTGATAAACGTGCCGAAGTAAAACTGCAATTTGCTCCCTTGACAAGGACCTCTAAGCGTTCCCACTTTGCGAGCCGAGCCTGCTAATTGCGACCCACCTGTGCGAAGGAATTCGCCGGTTACGTTTTTCACAAACTCCACCGCGAAATAATACGATTCTGACAAGATACGTTCGAATATGCTCTAGATAAATAATTTGTACGTTCTGTCGAGACGTGTGCTTTTCAATTCATAGATTTCTACAATTTTTAGATTCATAGAGTCTTTGGGTTAATGTACGTTCCTGTATATAGACCACTATATTTTCAAATTTTCATACCGCCATATTAGATCTTTAATGTCTATAGATATCCATAGCAGGTGATCTGTAAAATTCTTTGGTCATACATGGATCCATAGATCTTTAGATTTCTATATCCTTTTGTACATTTCGTATATTTTGTATTCTTTGTACATTTTATACATTTTATACATTTTGTGGACTTTATACATTTTGTGCACTTTATACATTGTGTGCATTTTGTACATTTTATACATTTTTTTAAATATATTTTAAATAGTCTTCATAGATTTCTAGAATTTTAGATATTTATTTACTTGTATCCTTGAGTTCTACATACATCCATAAATCTGTACATACACATATCGTTAAATCTTCATTTTTATACCTAGATTTTGATATTCCTATCTTCTTATCTTATAAGGATTTAAATAGATGGGAAGAAATTCTTGTGACTTTTCATTAAAAAGAACATTACAAACGATAAGTAAAGTCGATGAAACGTTTTGTGCACACCGGTAGAGCCGAATGTGTTTCATTCTGATAAATCCTTTCAAGCTAATGAACGACTCGGTATTCGCAAGGAATGTGCAAGATTATTCTTCGAATTAACGTCACGTACAGCTCGTGCTTGCCAGACGTTATTACATTTCGTGGTAACGACACCAAGATGAACGTAACGGGCGGCGTGACTGTGACATTTTGCAACAAAGACAACTGTCATCCCGCCTTCCTAAAGAAGGGGTGGTCCGCCGACGTGACTGTTAAGCATTATCTCAAAAGATCCGCTTCACAAATCGGTTCCAGCCTCCTCGAGCTCGTTAAAAATTCGTCGGACTTAACGCGTTCCTGCCTGTCGACGCACCATATGAGTCACGTCAAGATACCAAAGACATAGTTCAAAATGTGAGATCAGGGAAGAGGTCAGAGAAATTTGAAAAGTTTAAAAATCTAGAAATTTAGAAATTGCAAAAATGAGCTCTTGGAAATTTAAAGACTTGAGAATTTGGGGAACACAAAAGTTTGAAAATGGCCGATTCGGAAATCAAGAAATTCAGGATTTTGAAACTTGCAAACTTCAACAATATGGGGAACGCGGATATTCGGAAATTAAGAAATTGATTTTGAAACTTGCAGACTGTAAAAAATTTGCAAAACTGCTAACACGCACGCAAATAAAATTTACACGAAATTATTTAGTACGTTTTACCGGGAGCAACGGTAAAGCATTTTCTGCAACTCGTCGATCGACGGCTGCATATTGAACACGAGTTTGCAGCGCAGCGTAGTGAACGGGCATCGAAGGGAAAAAAGAAGGAAGTTAATAATGCAAAAGCGCGTACCAGGGGAGGAAAAAACAAAGGATAAAGGGAGGTACACGCGACGACGAGCAAAGTTGTAACTTTCAGGGAGAAACATTTCATACACGATCGATATTAATTAAAGAACGCTGTCATTGGGATCGGTGTTCGCATTAACGTTCGATGAAAAGTTCGATCCGTTAATATCGCGTCGACGAGTAAACGAACGTATGCATAGTTCGAGGCGTTTATGAATAATTTAGGGCATCGAAGACATTCCGAATGCAACCGGGGTCACCAGTTATACTTCGGAGTCTTCGCCATCTTAATCCGGCTTTGCGTCAGACGTTCCACCGTCAGCCAGAAAATATTTGTACCCTAGATGTCCAGCTACGTTGATAATATTCATGACTTGTCACGGTGTCTATCAGCGGATCGCAATGTTGACGATTTAGATGGTCGATCTGGAACCGGCACTCACGAATGTAAATTTGACGCCGGTCGAACAAAGTGGACATTAATTCGGACGTATGCAAAATGACTCGAAGTTTCTAAATTAATCGATAAACACCATCAACGTGATGCGCAAAAAGTGCTTACATTGTTAATCTCTTAATTCATTAAGGATTTTGTGCATCTTCTTAAACGGCACTTTTAAACGGCTCTTCTTAAACATGTTTCAGATGCCCTGCTGATTCACCTGAAGTCCATTAACTTCTTCTATGTTTTATTTTGAAGCAACATTTGTGGCTACTTCGAGATGAACTCTTTTAGTTTGTGTTGTTCGTACATCAAAATGTAACGCAAACATGTTTAATCGTGATCTTAAATTCACGCAGATTGAAATATTTACAAATAGGGATTAATAGCAAATAATATAGATATTTTTGGACAGTAATGATAATCGACAATATCAGACAAACTTTTTCGCGTAATATGTTGGATAAATTGATTCGTGATTGAATCTCGGTAACGTCGGTTTCAAGTTCGCGAAGCGAATACGCTCGACGTGCTTCTCGCGACGAGCCGTGCTTTTTTCGTTGAAACGATGCGAATAAGACCCTCTTGGCGTCAAGACATCATTCGTCATGCAGAACACGTGCAAAGGTTGAAGCCCATCATGAACAGGGAACACACTTGCGGTATTAATAATTTATATATCTTACCTGTGTCCTGCAATTAAATATCTATAATTGATAGACGGACATGTGGGATGACAGATGGAGCAAAGGAATTAAGCTATCGAAGGTAAATAGAGTTCACAATCGGACATTTTATGTGATTCGATATATCGTTACTATAACCAAAAACTTTGTCCGGTATGTTTAATATCAGGATATACATTAATGTAACCTAGCTAGTATAGTTCTAATATGGATATTAATAGTCCAGTATGGAGATTAGTCCTATATATTCATGGAGAGTAATAATTGTAATATATGTCACTGGAGCTGAATAGCGTTAATCCACGGAGCAATGGTAGTTAACGAATTTGTAGAAAGTTACTTGCATAAAAATGCGCAAAATCTCTGTGATCGCGACCACACGCAGAACGAGCCAATTAGGCAAGAAAGAAAAATTGTCAAAAAGTTGGATGCGGTGACCCATCAAAATTCCTCTGTATGCAGTCAGGACCGTATCCGGTGATTATCAAAGGTTGGGACTGTTGGTTTTCTCGTTTCTCGGATCCGCCGGACCCAGGGACGTCTTAATCACGTTCGATCGAGAGGCCTCGGGCCACGCTTCAGTCGATACTCTGTAAATCCAGCAGCGAGTCAAGTTCTTTTACACGATCGGAAAAACGAGTTCGCCGTACGTGTCGTGTATATCCGGCGACACGCTCCCCGATTCCCTCGGCCCTCTCATTCAGCGGCCTTCTGCTCGATCGTTCGCCGGTTTCGCGTGCACACGGGGGCAGATTAACGTCGATGGGGCGCCACGCGCGCCGTTTTTCTCTCGGATGTCCGTATCCGCCGGCTCGTCGTATCGTTCTCGCAGCCGGCTCTATTTGTCCTTATTTATCGGTCTGTCCGCGCGACTTTTTCCCCGATTCCCAATGCATTATCTTGATCGATTACTCGTTACGACGCTGATTTATATTCCTGTGCGTTCCTCGCCGGGCTTCGTCGTCGTCGCGTCGCGCCGCCGTCGAACGTCCCGCTTCCGCGCCGCGTTCCAGCCGATTTCTGGACCCCGCCAGCGGGAAACTAGCTCGCGATCGACCACCACGATCCTCCGCCACGATACAGCCTGCCAGGGAATATACGACTCGGTCAGGTACCAGCTATTAATACGGCCAGGCACGCGGACCCACGCGATTACTCGACTTCCAACAACGTCGCTTCTTCGATGCCCATTCTTGGATCTGTTCGCCGGTTTCACGGTTCAGCTGGATCGTGATCGAAGACCGAGAGTTATCCATGAAAAGCATCCTCACGGATTTCGATGACCTTCGAATGCGTTCTTAAGGACAGGAGCATACTTTTTTGATCGACTGAGAAAAAGACACCGAGCAGAGTTCACCGCAGGTAATCGAGAATGCTCCTGGGCGATAATTCGATTAAGAAGAAAAAGTAGTCGAGCGTGTAACGGATACTTTAATTAACGCATCCGTCGGAATGGATTTTAATGAAACGATCGTGGGAGCAACGCGAGTTTTCGTGTCAATTTCATCGCGGCGCTTTTTCCCGCCGTTAATAATGGTTTTTCAGCGGTACCCCCGAACGATATCGGGTTTAATATCACAGTCGGAAATGCAAATCACCGGGCAGAGTTTTAAATAAAAGGGACTGCATTAACGGTCAGCTTGCCGCGAGTAATCCTCATTATTCTTTTTTTTTATCAAATACGCGTGCCGCTATTTTTTTTTTGTTCGTTATAAATACGTTCGGGTGGGCGCGGAATATCGAAAATCCGAGATTTCATAAAAATGAATTTTCGGCCAATACCCGATTACATCGGGCGTCGGGCATGCAACCGCCGGGCGGAAGCGCAATGATCGTTTAGCTACGTATTTTGTTTCCCGCAAAAATGAATTTAAAAAGCGAGAGAAAAAGAGGAAAACAATAACGTGAAACACCAATATGCGCTCCAATGTTTTTCCTCCCGTTAATCCGGAAATAACTTTTATAATTACTAATATCGTGTATTAGTTAACAGTATAACTAATACAGTAGTATATTAGTCACACAGTGTAGTATATTAATTATATTATAATAAAGTTATATGGTAGAAATATACAATAAGCGTTTTTCACCTGGATACAATAATTGTTTTTCTTCTTTCAATATTTGCTTTAATCACTGCAAGATGTGTTGACGGTTCCGCAACCGAGATCGTTTACGAATGGACTCGACGAAGCACACCGGTTGAATTGTTATTAACAACGTATTTCAGCTGGAGCGAGTAGTTAATAGAGGTACAGAAACTAGTTGGCAAGATCGACAGGAACCGGTATATTAAGTTCGCTTCCGAAGCGGTTGGGTATTTGTCGTTTGTTAAGTAACAGAGTGATCGATAACAACCGATTCTAGAACGCAGCAACCGGAGAACATCAGTTTCGAGGAAAATTAACGAAACTCAATCCTCTTCCGACCGGAATAATTCTCCTTTGAATCCTCTGAAAATGGACGGATGCACGTTTGCGTGTCTTTTCGAAGTTTCCCGAGTGAAACGAAGCTCGATTTTTGACGACCAAAATGAATCGTCGAATATTTCAAGAATGCCAGAAATTATGCAAGATGAAACGTGAATAGAAGCCTGGCCGGCGCTCGTAAACGCGGTCGAAGATGAAGCAAGGTATTCCAGCAATTTCCGGTTACCTTCATAAGTTTCGTTACATCCATTCTCCCTAGCACGGCACTCGGAACACCATTTTCTAATGCATGACGTTCTCCGACGACCACGGTTTTCTGATTAGGGCATTACGAATTCAAAGGGAATGAGCCGTGCCGCTCATGAACCATCCCGTTTTCAGCCTTCATCTTCCGACTGTAACGTCACTTCTTTCCGACTCGAATTCTCGGCTCGTCCTTATCGGACCTTGTCCCGTCGAACAGTCGAAGATAAACTCCGTAAAAGGCTCGAACGGACCTTAATTAGACGGCGCCCCGTTAATTAACCATCGGCTGAAAGCACTTTTATACCGGGCCAAGAATCGGTAGCGGAAAACAGACGAGATAATACTAGGAATTATAAAATAACTGTCCTTTACCGGCACCCGATAGGTCATCTCAGACTTCTTTACGCGTATCGCGTCAACCGATAGTGTACCATAAATCTACCGGTCTCTTCTGTAATTAGTAGCCGCGCCGAAATTGAATCGATTAAGTGCTGTCCGTGGGGACGAGATACACTATCGTTCGAAAGTATGCGGACACTTACTTACAGTTCATTTAATTACCTACTGTATCACCTATGTATAAGTGTACTTTTGTCTGTAAAATCATTTTCGTTATTATAAGTCAGTATAATTTATCTAAGGATTTCATTGTATACCACATTAACGGAAACTATTAAAAATTTTAGAATCTGTGAGGTTTTCATCTTAGTAGCAAGTGAACGTGTTCGTAATGAAATGCCTTGTAGCACCCTTGTAAAAGGGACACAATATTTACTTCGGTTTTCCAACATGAATAAAATAGGTTGATGGAATGTATTGTATCAACGTGTTAAGCACATGGTTGCTACCGAGTAGGTCGGCTACGAAGGAGGCACTAAATCCATCGAGACGAACAATACGCGTCAACGAGTACCGGGTAAAAAATAATTAATTAAGCGAGCGGAGGGTAAACGGACCATAGCTTCCAATCAATATTATCGCTTTGGAGAAATCGGGAGCATCGATTCCCATGAAGCACCGAGGCACTGTTCGGAGTAAGCAGGTAGATCCGATCTAGCCAGATCACATCCGCCTGCTCGATCCCATCTCGCTGTTCCGGCTGTTTCGAGCTCGGTGCAACGAACCCGATCCTCGCCGATCACAGGCCGCATCCCTAACGTCGTTCGTTCCGCGAGCGATTCGAACACGTGCACGCGGGCTGAGGGCACGCGCGTGTATGCGTGAGCGAGCGTGTGTGTCCCCGCGTGTGTCCCGATCTTCTCGTTCCTCGAGAAAAAGTGCCGGCACGGCCCGTAAATCAATCGTCCGGCGACGAGGAGCCCGGCCGAACCGCGCGTAGAAATCGTACGGTGGGCCGGGCTTAATGGCGGTTCGGCTCGCGTGTTAAACACCAGTTATCTTGCCGATCGGTAAGTTTTACGTTTGCCCTTAGCCCAACTGGTCGCGTGCTCGCCGTGGGTTCAGATCTTCATTGGTGGACCCCCAGTCCCTTTCGAACGGGCGGAGCTTTGCCGCCGATATCTTGTAAGTCGTCTTGTAACGGAGACGAGCTCTGTTACGCTTTGGCTTCGTTGCGCGTGCCCTCCACTTTTCTTCCCCGTTACTTCGATTCGACTTACACAACTATCCGAAGCCTTTCGCGTGCCCTCGTGTGCAGTAGACGCAGCTTGCACTCGCTTGGCACGGGTTCAGGGTTCATTATGGCTACGGTAGATGCAAATGCGGAGGTGATGATCGGTAACTGGCTGTTTGATGCGGCAACCTCGTGTTTAGGCTAACTTCGTGAGTCTCATAGGGATTTGCTGGAGAAGGTCGAGATTGAATCTTTGGGTCACTCGTGTTTAGAAGTGGTTGAGTTCTGCAGCGTCTTGAAAATAATAATAACATGTTGCAACGATAGAAATGCCCTTTTTATAGCGTCAGAAACGCAAAGTAAAACATTGCTTGGTAAAGTTTGGATTCTAATCGTTTATCAACTTGTTCTCTTGTTTCCACCTCTGCTTGCAGAACGGTACGTTTAACAAGGTCTTACTAATAGCACTATCACTCCATATTCAGGAGCGAATAAATCTGAGTCAATATGGAATAAATCAAGGGTACGGAACAAATCTCGACAGTTAACATTATAAAGTATCTACAACATCGCATTAAACTTTGATGAATCGCTAGTTTGAGCTCCATCTTACTCAATCTGAACGCACGATTCTTGTTCACTTCACGACGTGCAATATTAAATGTTTCAATTACTAAAAGTCTTCGGTCAGTCACAAGAACAAGGTACCTTCGTGTCCTATCTTCGGAGAGTGATTACACAAAGATGCACGACAATTAGAATCGATATATTTCATTCCGACGTTCTCGTCGTGGTACCAAGATATCGTAGATTACCGATATCAAACCCGATTTCCAACGGACACGAGGACTTGCCGTTGTTGCAACGGGTCTCTTCCTTCCCGTGGCAGAGTGTACGTCGCCCAAGGCTTTTCCATGAAGCCTTTGTTCGCTCCATAATGAATTCAGTAAGTTTTGTCGAGGGTGGTAGTTTCCTGCTGGCACCCTCAAAATTGAGATCGTTGCACCGTCGGCGGGAAGGGTCAGAGTAGTAGGGACACAGGGAACAAGGGGGAGGGGGCAACTGGGGGGCAATTTATGAACTGACGCTTCCTTTATGAGGGGGCGGTTTCGGGCCGCGACTGAATTTTAACACGTTACTCACGGTGCAATTGCGCCGCGCGGAAAGAACTTCTTGCCAGGATATTGCTCGAACCTATCTCTTATCCGCTGTATCTAATCTCATTCCGAAGATCCGTCCGATTAAAATCTGCAACCGATCTGCCTACGAAACCAGCTGATGATAACAAACTGATCGTACCAAACTGATCGTAAGAGTTTATTATTACCGAAGATAACTTAAAATTATTCGAAACGCAACTGTAGGAAGTTCATCCTTTAGGAATCATGATATCGTATTAATAATTTACCGAGGAGGTAATTTTGAGGATAGAAGATTCCAGACATTCTTGTAGAGTGCAGTTACTATTGGAAATAATGAATTTTTGAGAGGAAAATATTTGGTAGAATAAATAGAACAAGAGTTAGTCGAAAGCGAATGAAGTTGAAGTTGTACGACGCAGTACAGGGTCACGTAGTCAGGATCCTCGAGAAGCCAAGGAGAATTTCAAAATGTCCCCAGATTTTAGCACGTTCGCTGTAATACTGATAGCGAACATATGTAAGACACACTGAAGTATATCCTGTATCATAAGGATTATATAAGATTCAAGACATTTGGAATAAACTTTAACACCTGAAGTTTTATGACTCGCTCACTATCTCACAGTGATTAGAACTTGAGGGAACTGAATCACAGGCCAAAAAGGACCCAGTGAAAAATAACTCTGCTTCTAGTCAACAGCTTCACTTTCTACGACGTGAAAATATCCCATAAAATGATACCCGCGACTGGGAACTCAATATCCAAAACGCAAGAAGATTCTTAATACGACGTATCAACGTAGAAACTCAATAAAATGTGATGAATACTCGAAGAAATCCTCCACGAGGCTCGATATGAAAGTCATAAAAGGCTATATTACTCACGACAAGTTTATTATTCATCCGTAATGAGTTTCACGACCGAAGCATCTAGTTTTATGGCTCGACAATCTTCTATCCCGTATCTGATGACTCGCAGGATCACCAGAAACGCGCGAGTCGAAGAAAAATCAGCGTGGGACGTTTCGCCTTTTCCTCGAACAGGCAATTCGTTGCACCATCAAGAACGCTCAGGACTTCTTTTTCCTGCAGCTAATAGTACGGCAATTTTCTCGAAAGAGCGTTCGTTGTTTCGCAAGAAAAATTCATTCGTACATAGCGCGTATTGGTCGTTACCGGCTGCTCGTTCCAACGAGAAAGTAGAAAAACCCAGAAGCGGTTGTAACACGTTTTCCAAACGAACGTACAGCCTGGAACAGGATTCACCTTGATGATCTACACGCACCCGGACATTCTTGATACACGCATGGCTACCCCCACGTTGCCTTCCGGGAGTGTGGAAACTCATATCCATTATGAAGATTCGCACTGACCCGACGATGTGAGCACGTTTTCTCACGTTAATAACGCCTCGAGATAAAGCGTCAGTGTATCGCCAAGGGTCGTTGCTTGTAGCAATCATAACTGTATCCTTCCAGCGAAATATGCGTGCTGTAACCTCATCAATAATCCGTGATGAACATAATACGCACTTGATGTTAAATTTCCTATCAAAGGTAGCTAGGTACAAGAAACTGGTATACCCTGTGGGAACACGGAGTGGGTAATAATTTGACGAGGTTGTGAAAATGGAAAATGATTTCGTGTAGATCTGGATACGTGATATTAACGTGACCTCAGGAACTGCGAAGTAGGAGCCGCGTGTCGCGAGGGTCACAAACTTTCTCTCCCTCTTTGGACTCTGCGAGAAACATTTCTTGCTGCACGGTGTTAATTTCGTGGGGAGAAAAAAGAGGTGCGGCGTGATTTAAGATAATGAAACGATAAATTTTGTGGATACTCGATGTCAAACACAAGTGTAGCGGTGTACAGAATAGTTCGAGATATTTGGGATTAAACATTGTATGGTTGTAGGTGTTCGCGTTACATCGTGACACGGAGAGACTTTCTCCCGGCATTAGTCCCGATTTAAGCCGTGGCATTGTAACACCGCGTTCGAAAGGATATCCCTCTAGGAGACAAGTATTCAATTACAATAATAATGCCGATTCACAAAAGAATCGACTTGAAAGGCTCCAGCAGGTGAGCGGTCGATGATAGTCGCGATGCGAGGCGCAGAGTAGGACGAAGAGGAAGGTGGTTCGCGAGGAGAAGAGAAGAGCGCGGGTCGAAAGAGCGGAAAGAAGTAAAGATCATGGTGCGAGGAGAGCACGAAAAGGACTCTCTCGTGGCCGATAAGCCGACGGAGAAACAAGGAGAGTTACGTGGGAGAAGACGAAGGAGAGTGTAGCAGGAGAGCGAGAGAGAGTGTATCCGTTTTGTTGGTTGCGTCGATGCCTCCGGGATTATATACGACGTCCAACGACAATACGTTTCTGAGATCACTATCGGGCCACTATTGTCGGCCATTAAAAATACCTTCTCAACATTTATTCGGCAAATAAATCTCGATCCGATGGAATGCGACCCTGCTGTCCTCTCCTGCTTCATCCGTGGATCCTCCTTGTCATCGTTGATATTCCGTCTTGTTCTTTTAACGGAACAAATGAATGGACCGTGTTAACGCAGGGAAAATCGTCTTCATTAAGATTCTTTTTAACGATCCGATCTCGTGTACGACAACGGTGGCGACATCGTCTCTCCTCGCATTAATCGTTCAATTAGCGTCTTAATTTGCTTGTCTCGACCGCGGATAACAATCGCAAACATCTCGCCTTTTCTTTTTCCTTCTCGAGCAATCAGCTACGCTGTTAGTTTCGCGGGATCGACACAGGTACGAGTTGTTGAACGCGCTCCCTTTATTTCGATCGTTAGATGTTCACCAGCAAAATTACTTGTAAAAATGCTTCCAGCAAGCTGCTCGAAAACACGTTAAAACCAGGCTCAACGTCCTGTTTCAGCAACTTTATTGCAGCGCGACGAGAAAAGAGAAAAGAATCTGCTTCGTAACAAACGGCCAAGTTATTTTCCTTTCGTACACCCCTTTAAACGGCATCATTTAACGCGGAAAATATGTCGAAGAGGGAAGGAATATTTGCAGGCAGCTTATCAACCTTAAATAGGGATCATGTTGTTAAGCAATTTTTTACGGAAATTTATAAAGTTTTCAAACTTTTCAAATTTTGTAAGTTTGCAAAGTTAGATACTTTCAGGTTCCCAAATTTAATCTACAAATATTTAAATTGTTACAAAAATCCCACATTCCCAAATCCTCAAGTTCGCAAGTTCTCAGATCGCCAACTGGAAATGGTACAACAATGGGTCTCCCTGTCCTTATATCGTAATTTTTCCTATGGAACTCTCCACGGTTGTACCAGTTATTTCGCGCTAGAAAGTGCATTCCTAGCGCATCGATATGATCTGCGTTACCCGTAAATCTCCACGCGTTCTTTTTAGAGGACCGACCCTTAACGACGTCCCTGGACATCGAAGAAAGACTTTGAGCGGGGAATTTACTCGTTCGATCTCGGGCCGCTCGGATCGGTATCGCGCGGATCTGCGCGTCTGTTCGCAGGCATCGGTGTAATAACGGTAACGACGGCTCGATAACAAGAGGGACAACGATAAAGCGAAGGCTCGGCTATAAATACGTCTCAAGCCGAGCCAGCTAGCTTGTCGTCGAGCTTCTTCGTTCCGCCGCTCGTTGTCAACGTGGTTGTCGTCTGCAGGGAAGGAGGTGGCGAAGCAACTGCACAGGAGAGAATATCGTCGCCGGTAATATGCACCGAGGTGTGAAGCAAGGCGACGAAACAACAACAACAACAACAACAACGTCGACGACGACGCGACAGTTCGGCGTAAACTGTAATACGCGCGATATGACTCGCTCCACGGGTGCCGAGTTACGTATCCGTGCAGGCGTAAACAATAATTAGCTTAATTAATTCGTCGGTCTGGCGAGACGACTGATAATTTGATACAATGTTAAAGTGACATTAGCCGATAAGCCGCCCTTTATCCACCCTACGAGCCCTTATTTCTTGCCCGCGCGCTCACCCTCCGCTCTTCCAACGGAACGAACGCGTTGCTCAGCTCCGAGCTCTCTCCTAATTCCGGCTCGTGGAAGTCGTCCAATTAAACGAAGCTTCCACGTTCTACAACCATCCCCGTATCTGCGACCCCTCTCCTCTCTCTTTCAACCCCGAACTTAACCCGCCTATTCTCGCGCGCCGCCAAAACGGATATTTCTAACTTTCCAGCGAGACAGGAACCGGCGCACGCTAATGCGACCGACTAAGCTTGCCTACTTCCTGAAACCCGATCCGAACGTCGCGGATTATACGCGCGTTTAGAGCGTCTTGTTCGACCATCATACAAGTTCAACCCCGAAGCGGGATGGGTTGTTTCCGTGATTGTCGCTAAGTTTCTCCCTCAGCTTTCCTATCTTACTACAATTAACAGCGATTCTTCGGATCTTTCGCTAGTTTTCATTTTCAGATGTTTTTGGACATTTGACCATTCGAGGATTCAAAGAAATTTGCGGACCGTGATGTGTAGGGGTTTGAGAATCTACGACTGGGAGACAGAGAAACTTCAGGGTCCACAGATTTGGAGATTTAAGAGCTTGAGGAGTTAGAAATTTGTGATATGAGAGGATAGGAATTTGGGGATGATACTTGAGATGTAGGGATTGGTCATTTAGAAATTTGGAAATAGAAAAATTTCGGGATGAAAGAATTGTCAAGTTCGTATACGTGTGATTTGGAAGAGGCGTTACACTCGAGTGCAGCTTGGTTCCGTTCGGCAATTAATTTCGATTTGGAAGTTGTTGATCTCGAATGTAAAATTACAGCGGCGAAAAGAAAACACGGTAGGGGCGACGTCGAAAAAAAGAACGGTAGGAAGCGTGAAGAGAAGAAGTCCACGGCGAGAAAGCAATTTTTTTTCCCGACGATTTACGCTCGTTCAGAATTTTCTCATTTTGTATTCCGCAACGCCGGGGAGAACATCCCCAGTTTTCAGGCGTGACTGGCGCTTATGCCGGTGTAAACTCGGCTTATTTCTCGCTAAGGCGGCGGAGAAGCGAGCAGGAAGAGAAAGAGGATCTATGGATCGTCCGTGAAACCCAAAGCAACGTCGTGGATTACGTGCAGACTGGAAAAGGAAGAGCGGAGGATAACTGCGAGATTAATCGATCCCATCGTTTAATCGTCGGACGAGGTGTATGGATTATATCAGCGTTAGTGGGTCTGATGAAAGACTTGGCGCGTACCGACCGGCGGAGAATTATTAAACGAACAATCCTGATTAATTATTTTTCATCTTGGCGTTTATGGTTGCGCCCCGACATCTGTTTGAGCCCTCGGCTAAGCGCAGAAACGATTACGTCACTGTACAAGGTTCTAATAAAATATGCGAACGAAATAATTATAACGACGGTTATAATTATTTGCTCAAGTTTTTCGCCAAATTTTCGTTCGATATATCCGCGTTACGTTGTAACAGCGGCAAATACGAACAAATGAGGTGACGGGACACAAAGTATCCACAATCTACTTAATGCGCTAAACAATGAAGCGTACACAAGCCGATTAACCAGTTATCGGCGCGATATGTATAGAATTACGACCACCGTTTAATCGGTTCCCAACGATCGCAAGCAATAGTAATAATCTACCCCTTTGAAGAACAACCGGAAACGTTGGAATCCTAAACGTACCGGTTTATCTACTTCCGCGAATAGTTACCGTGAATTTATATATCGTAAATCAAACGATGATCACACAAAGGTCGACGATAAAAACTTCCACGATGTCAATTTCGTTAAATTATCGATTCAATTATCGGATTGGACAAATTGCTCGATAAAACGTGCATATATAATTCAGCCGAAGCTTTTATTAAAGACATAATTCTCTGCTTAACTATGACGACGTCGTTCAAAGTTCAGCAATATATTCGCGCCCTCCGAAGAGAGTAGCTCGCGATCAACTATCAATTACAGCCACGAATCTTAATCCCTGCCGTTACGTGCTCGTTCCCGTTCCACCCCTGGCCGTTCTGACGTTCCTGCATAGGAAATAAACGAAAGACGTGGAGGGCAGCAAGGTGGATGGGGTCGAATCTGCGTCGGTGTGATTATCCAAGGGTAAAACTGATCACGTACGGCCGGGTGGCGCGCACAATGGCCAACTTTATCCAACTTAAGGGCTATTAGAAGCAACCCCTTTCGCTCTGTCTGCGTCCCTTCGAGCTTTCGGCCGAGGCCGTGTCCCTGTCGGCTGCCGGAGATAACCGCGTACACGAGCTCGAGTTCCCTCGTCTCGTCTTCCAATAAAGTCACTATGCGATTCGGCTCAAACTGAGCTAACCATTGCGTCGGTATCGCGCGTCGACACAGGCTATATCATGCCAATTATGCCTGGCAAAACCGCCATGTGTTCTTAGGTACCTAGGAACCCTTTAACCTACAAATATTTCAGTCAATCGGAGCTACTTAATTACTACTACAGTGTTAACCTCATTTTTAATTTCTTTTACCTATCAACTCCTTAATTTACAAAATAGGGGTTCTCAATAAAATATACATTTTATTTTATAAATTTCTTATAAATGTATATATTCAACCAATCTATTTATGTGAATTATTTATAATAGAAAGTTGGGAATGTTCAGATTTAAGAGGATCGAAATCGAAGCATATAGAGATTTGACCTCGATTGTACATCATGAAGATAGATTCACCTTGGTTCCTAGTTACACCAGTTTTGTATACATGACTACGCATCTGATTTTGTAGATCTTGACACATTTTTTACCTTCTGTTAATTCAGACTCATTAAGACAGTTATCATACGAAAAGCGCAACCCCTATCGAAAGTCGTCCCATTTTAAGTGTACAGCAAATAAAAGACAGGTTTCAGCGTGTTCCAATTATCGAACGCAAACGGTAAAACAGTTTTGGAGGTAGAGGAGTGGCTCGAAAACTGGGTGGTCAAAAAGGAAGGAACACGGGAGTTAACCGAAGCAGCGCACGTTAATGATTTCGGCGAGTTTGCACGCGTACATTGTTAAGCAGCCCCCGCAAAAGAGCGTTAAACCTTAAGCGACGACGATGACCCCGGTGCCAGTCATCGTCGATAATGACCGTTTCTCCTGGCGTGTATATACCGTGGCGCCCCTTATTCCGCAAGCTACGGCTGCCTTTTTTCTTTTCGCGTACGTGTATATACGTATGCTAAGGATTCGGCCCGCTTCCTAATAACTATCGTCATTAGCGCTCGAACGACGACGGCGACGACGACGAAAGGGGTGAAATTTGTTCGGTGTACTCGCACGAACGAACCTGGAAAAGATTTCACAATGCCGCCCGTAATTTTCGCGACGTGGGAAGGGAAGGAGGTGGCGCAGGATTAACGACGAGTTTTAACGGCGCGCCGCGTATGTTCCGTTCGGTCGGATATATTCGTCATAACGCGAGATAGGTTTGGGCACGGTTATGTACTCGGAAATTGTACCGCGATCTTGCCTTTTTTTCTCTTCTGTCCTTTTTCGTGTTAGTTATTAGTTGCGCAATTTCATTTCGTGGATAAGTTTTTCGTTCGATTCTCGTTCGTCCGCTTTTTACGCCGATGTTGCAGAAACGCGAGAGAAATGTTTTCTATTAATAATTGCTTGGAACGTTCGTTTTATTAATGGCGCAAAAATATGGAAACGTTAAAAGTAATACGAACGGATTCTTTGTTTTTATGGTCGTTAGTTTAGGAACAACGAACGTGTAATTAGAAATGGAAAGCAACGAATGTAGGATGAGTAACTGGATGTCCATTTATATATTTTCAAGTATTCGTTCACGTTCTTATCGTAGCTTCTGATATTGAAAGTAAAATTCAATGCGTGACGATCAAAATCATGCAATAACAATGAAATGCATCATCCTCGTAGAACTGCAACGAAGTCGAGCAAGAATGGAATGATTCATCTAACTCGTTTTTAAATTATCGACAATGTAACACGTAGGACATTACAGATAATTGAAAATTGTCGGCAGAGATGAATCACCGTTATCGTGCTCATTGTCTCTATCAATCGTTTGACACCTTTCATGCGAACGTTCGAACCGCAAGCTGAAACCAATGTATTGACATAATGAAACATCGTGTTCGTTCATCAAAAATGTCACCGACGATACTCAAATTCTCCGAGACAAACAGTTTCCAATAATTACAGCGATGATAACAGAGCAAAGCGCGCGAGTGTCAATCAAACATGATCTCCTATCGAGTTACAAAGGAAAATGGACGTCGATCAGTGAACACGGAGCAGGTTCCGAAACGAAGAAACTGCCTATCGGTATCGATTCTTTTAATTATTATAATGGCAATTTCTTTTCAGATGCTCAAGGTTATGGCAGGTGGGAAATTTAAGTGTAGAAACTTGTGAAATTTAGATACTGGGGGTGCAAAAATTTGGAGAATTAGGGATATCGAAATCTAGGTATTGGGGTGCAATACATTTAGAATATCTGGATAGAGATCTAGAAATGTGAGAACTTAGAAATTTAGGAATGGAAAAATATGGCAATTTGTATATTTCCAAATTTGCGAATTTGACAATTTGGAACTTGAGTTTCAAGAGTTGAAAATATAAAAAATTTGTAAATTGTAAAATTCGTGAAGTTTACATGCGTGTGTCTAAAAGGAGCGTACGTTGCACCGAAGTGTACGGTGCAGTCACTCCAGACAAATCAATAATCCATTATCCGCGCGACCGATTCCGCGGCACGGGCCGATAATTAATTTGCCGAACTAAGCGCAGTTTTGACAGCGCGCGTGACCGTTTAATAAACCCGCGGCGCGAATGCAACGCGACACCGTTCGTGTAAGATGTAAATGAAATAACGTAACCGATCGGGTCGTTGCCGCAGAGCAATACCCGTTCCTGTCCGCTTAGCGAGCGAACGGTTTCACACACGGACCACTCGAGGCGTTTATCGTAGACGCCATGTCTGTCGACCTTTCGCATTATAAGCGTTACAGTATAAGGCCGACGCGATTCACACGGAACGAGACGTTGGTAACAAACGAGCCTGGACAAGTCGAGTTATACTCGTCACTGGTTCCGTTGCTCCTCGTTCCCGTTTCTCTCGTGAGTCACATCGACAGACCAGCTACTGAACGGGGCACGTATGGAAGATTAGATAATTCTCGTTACTGTAATACCGTGCGTGACACTGCTCAGGATCGTGGCTCGATCAAAAGTGCCTGTAGCTGTGTACAGGTAGATTTGTGTACGTACACGCGTCAAACGTTTGCTCGACTAACGGGTTACCACGCTTCTGTTGATTGATAAATATATGCGACGTATATCTCCGCTGAATATATCTCATGTTCTTATAGACTATATTCATCATATTATATTACATTCCGATACGGCTAAATTTTATATTCCGAGATTCTCATATTCCTCAATGTTGATACATTCACCTATGTCCAAATAGCTATTTAGGTACGAAGGTAGGTACATTTCTAAATTCTTGTCATGACGTTTTCATATCTGCAGATTCCTGTATCTCCAAATTTTTGCACCCTCTGATTCTTATATTCCCACGTTATGTCCTTAGATTTTTATAATCCCTGATACCTGAATCTTCAGATTACGTCCCTAAATTCGTACATTCTCCGATTCTCATATTCCCCAATTCAAACATACCGAGATTCGTCTAGACGCAGCTACCTAGGTAATGTAGCTAGATTTCTAGATTCTCATGTCTCCTGTCTATATCCCCAAATTCTTGTATCATCAAATGTCTAACCCAGATTCGTCTAGACCCAGCTGGATAGCTACCTAGGTAATGTAGTTAGATCTCTAGATTCTCATGTCCCCTGTCTATATCTTCTTGTATCATCAAACGCCTTTAGATTCTTATATTCCCTCGTACTGTCCCTAGGTTCTCACAACCCAGATTCCTATATCCTCAGAATTGTATATTCCTGTATTGAGATATTAAGTTATTAGACCTTTACATGGGTTTCCAACACTACTCAAGTTCTATTGATCTAATCTGACATCGATAACCTAACCTGTTGAATGCACCTAGATCCCTATACTCTAGGTTCCTCTATTTCTACGTAACACACAAACAGAGAGATGAAGTAATTTATACTATGTTCTTTTTAAGAACTACTTATATCTGAACACTCACGTGGCTGCCTGAAACGTTTACTCGGGTTATCATGCATATTTAATGGTTATATACATAACTTCTTAATAGAACTTCTGAAATATCTTAGAAATTTGGAACAAAGGTATTTGCGAGCTGAGTGATCAATGGTCACTATGAATGAGGGCAATCGTGAAACTTTAATGTAACATCTAGAACGATCTTATCACTTTGCTCTACTATACAGAAAATAGAACGATTTCAAGTAATTCTAGAGACGGCTGATTCTAGAAGTCGTAGTTGCTGTGACCGTGATAGTATATTCATGGAACTGTGTTATAGGAAAAGGAATTACCTACAGCAGCTGTTATGTGACATGGAAAACATTGGATGATTGGCACCTTCCACAAGACAAATTCATACATAATCGGAAATAATATATTATTCGTTCACTTCATTAACAAAGCAAGTGAAACTGTATTTCGTGAGAGACATGTAGTAATCACAATATGTGTTCTCTAGATTTCAGATTATTTTGGGACATGAAATTGCATATCTTCTTTGTATGAATCTTAGAACATTCTTCTAGAAAAGATACTATGTTAAAAGATACTATGTTAGGGTACAATGTTCGGAGTATTAACAATTCATGACGAATATCAAATTCAGAAATGACATTTTGCATAGAATGTTAAAAGTCCCATGAATCATCATGTTTGCACCGTACGTTAATACTTTACACAGATGCGAAAGTACGTTTCGCCAGGAAATTATGAACGAGAAGTTTCGATTATCTTCAAAGCTCACAGCTATGGCGACGACGTCGACGCCGACGCCGATTCGAGCGTAGTCTCCACCCGAGCAATAAATTGTCGATATCACAATGAGCACGTATTGAGCCGTTGGCCGCGCGATGTAATGGCGCAATGAATCATGCAAAAACTTATCGTGCCCGTCTAAGAGATGAGCGAATGCATGTTTTCATTAGTCACCGTTATTTGCTGCGCCCTTGCAGATGCGCCGCGATGCAGCCCCGATGCGAACGCGCCTTTCCACGCAGCCTTGGGCAGGTATTACCGAGCGTTTCGCTTCGATCTGCTATCTATCGGTTACCGATCTCATCGAGGTATCGTTTAACTGCTGCTTTTGCAAAGAGAAAGTAGATCGTAAACAAGCTATGTAGCCTTCCTTTCGAAACCAGTGGAGTACTTTTCATTTTTTAAATCACTGCTGTAAATTTGCACAAATTTTGATTTCTATATTCTACAATTTTTTTATGAAGTTTCTTAAAGTTCTGAAATTTTCAACTTGTTGATTTCTTCAATTTCCAAGTTCTCAAATTCACAAATTCTTAAGCCCATTCCCAGGTCACCAATTCTCAAGTCTATAAATACTTAAGCCTCCAAATTCTCAAACTCCAACTTCTCAGATTCACGAATTCTACAACCCCCAATTCTCAGATTTACAAATTCTCAAACCCAAGTTCTCAAATTTCCAAATTCTCAAGTTTCTAAATTTTCAAATCGTAAATTCTCAAATTCCCAAATTCTCAAATTTCCAAATACTCAAATTCCCAAATTCTCAATCCCCAAATTCTCAAGTTTCTAAATTCTCAAACCCTAAATTTTTAGATTCCCAAATTCTCAATCCCCAAATTCTCAACCCCCAAATTCTCAAGTTTCTAAATTCTCAGATTCCCAAATTCTCAACCCCCAAATTCCCAGGTCCGAAATTCCCAACTTTCTAAACCTCTCAATTATACAATTACTAATTGCTTAAAATTTTGAAGTTCGTAAATTTGACCCACCAAAACCAGTTACATTTACCCTAGTCCAGCCACCACATTCCTGAGCACCTGAAAACTGCATTTAAGCATCCAACGAATCGATTTGAGCCGCTACTACGATCACACGCGCGAGACGTTGGAGCACGGTAGATAATTGAAAAATTAAAAGTGCATGACGAAAACTGAAAGTGAATAAACTTTTTCTTTCGCCTTCTCGCGTTAATCGAGTCTTAAGAAGCATGCAAGGTTAAACGCTATCGAGTATCCGACGCTGTTTCGTTCTGGCGGCTCGATGATTTGCATGGATTGCAATTGATTATTGCGGCCAGGGTGAGAGCAAAACTGCGCCACGCCATAGAATGCACGTTTTCATTAGTCACCGTTATTTGTGACGCGCGGCGCGATGCAACGTCGAT
Source organism: Megachile lagopoda (assembly GCA_036983795.1). Classification (NCBI taxonomy): domain Eukaryota; kingdom Metazoa; phylum Arthropoda; class Insecta; order Hymenoptera; family Megachilidae; genus Megachile; species Megachile lagopoda. Next base: position 7,954,375 of record CM072785.1, on the reverse strand, counting down.
GCACCGTGTAAATGCAAGTTGCCCCGGGCTCTTCGAACGAGTCTCTCTCTGCTCCGACGCTCTTCACCGCGGCAACTCTACTAATAATAGCAACGCAGCATAACTGTGCTGTTCCATAATAATGCGCTAAATTATTCCAACTTGGTGCCGGCTAACCGTGTAATGCAAATCTAACGCGGGGGAAAACAATCGAGTTAGACAATCAAATTAAACGCTTTAAAACTGACGTGACAAGTTTAGTCTACGAGAGTCATTTTTCATGAAGTCGATCCAATCTTGCTCGTCTGCCTTGCAATTAACCTAACGTGTGCTTCGATGGAACATTCGATTGCGTAGGTCGAATAAACAATACCCATATACACTCTTTGATCTTTAATAATACAGAACATTCTTTTGGCAAATAATTAAATTATTTTAAGTAGTGTTATCAGAATTACTTTGATAGAATATTTTGGTTGTTAATAGTACTTTATTAATGATATGGAGCTTGAATACGGGGATTTTTATAGAGTGCGTGTAAATTTTTATTAGTCATTTGCAACGCCTGCGATGCAGAGTCAGCGTCGCGTCTGTGTACGTTACCTCCTAGGTGTTCTTTCGAGAGCGTGCCTCGGCTTGGTCGCGAGTATGTTTTGATATCTCGCGGGTACACGAGAGCCTCGTCATTCCTCTCGTAACATGTGTGCATAAACAAGTGGAACGATCAACAGGGTGGTAAAGGGCGAAAGCGAGTGGGTGCGGTGCAAAGAGGCGAGAAGCAAAGAGAATGGGACGAGTATCGAACGACACTTACCAGCGGAAGAATTTTGCGAGGCAAATTACACGATGCTTGGGTAAATAAAGTAAACTCGTCGCGATTCGAATGGCAATTTAATCTTGTAAACTTCCAATTACTGAAAGAACACCGTGACACGAGTAATCGACAAATTAGATTTAGACTAGTTGAGATTTAGACTAATTCAGGATTATTGTTAGACCTAATTGGTGTACAGAGATAGCTACAATTTTCGGTTAATTTTCAGTACTAAAATATTGAAAGTATCCTTGAACGTGCCACATATATTTTGTACTCAAGCTTCAATTTTCAAAATAGTACAATAAATCATGTAACTCCATTTAATCTCCAATCTCAGATACTAACTAATTAACAAGACACAATGAAATGAGTATGCTCGTATAAAATGACCATCCAGTGATAATACTATCCCGTTGGACGATGATTTGAAAGATGGTAGAACGTTTCAGGAACCAGCCGAAGCAACAACTTGTTCGCGCTAATTAACCCGGCAGAGATCAACGTATATAGTTGCAAAGCAATTAAAAGGCTTCTAATCGCGTTTCCATTTAACGATGGCTGGTTTCGGGGCAACCTTGAAGGGGCAACGTGTATCCCGTTAGCGGTCGTACTTCGTTAAGCTAGCAGGAAGTGTATCGCTTAGAAAGGCGTGTATTACGATTTATAACGATGAATCCGGCCCCATGTGATCGCCGTCGATTAATTGCCGGCCCGATGTGATCCCGATAAAAGCGACGGCGCGTATAGCGCGATCGAGCTCTCCGCTCGAGGGGAACCGATCGGTTCGTAATTTTCGTGAAGACCGTTACCCACGCACTCGTCCTCGCTTATTTCCACCAGCCTCGTTCGTGTTCACGACCGGGTATCGCTTTATGCGGGCTGCTTTGCAATCCGTGCGAACCTGGAACGCTGATCTAACGGGTGGTACGATAACGACTACCTAGCGTCGGTCAACGGACTTCTTTGGCGGCAGAATGGCGCCGACGCTGATGAAACGACCGTAAGATTGCCGAATCTACTCTCCGAGTTATTTGCCCGACACCCACGCATCGTTGCCACGCTCCACGATTTATCGTGCTCCGGAAAAATAAGCGGAAAACTAAGACCCGTTGATCGTTGCCAACAAGAGAAACTGCGATTAATAGCACTTAGCGAAATGAGACGAGTTGTCTTCCAGTTGATACTCTTCGCGATTACTTTCATCGCTTAACCCTTAAGTTGCGCCAAATCTAGTGATTCGATTTACGAATTCTGAATTCATTCTCAATTAAGTAGATTCTATAACCTCTCCGTATTTGAAATCAAACATACAGAAGATAAAGAAAGTTTTATATTACATTAGGATTACAAATGAGGTTTCTATCGTTATTCGGTAAAATAATATAGGTGAAATCCAATAACGTTGACATTTCGTATGAACCTAAAGGGCGAATAGAGTTGGGAACGTGTAATCGAGTAAGTATCGAGAAAATAAAATTCGTCTATTGATCACGGAGGTAGAATGGATTATATTCGAGCGAAAACCGATCTCTGTTTGCGTAACGCTTTTAAAATAACTAGCAAAGTCTGATAGAGCAACACCGCGTGAAAATCAGCCAGACCTCTCGTGGGACATTCATTTTGCAAGAGAAAGAGGAGAACCGATCTGGAATGGCGCACCAATACGATCGCGATTCCAATACGTCTACATCGATTATCGTTTGACCGACTGAAGTACTACAACGTCAAGTTTAATGAATAACGACGTGCCTAATGACAAACCACGTCATATCTCAACTCGAGCCGCGTATACGTCAGCTAGAATGAATTCCGTCGGAAAAACCTACGTCGATGTTTGACGAGGCCGGGACGTACGGAACGACTCGAATTCGAGCACCAAAGAGCTTTCTACGTTTTATTCCCGGCCCGTCGAGCGACCGTCAAAGAGAAATGCGGTTAATTGATACCCTTTCTCTACGGGGTTAAAAATAAATCCAATGTTAGAGGTCGGTTCCCGGGGAACGTCGGGCCGATTATTCATTCGACCGTTCATCAAGTTCAATCGTTACCAATTCTCGCCAAGGGTCTTTTTGTTATTCCGAATTTATCGTGGATCCATTGTAAACGTGATTCTTCAAAATTTCGTTGAAACCGATAAGAGTACCTAGTTCTTGTTACTTTCAGCATAATTCTCAAATGACGAATTTAGTTCAATTATGTGGTTTGCTTCGAAGCTAGTGATATAGAAGATTGAAAAGTTTACGACTTTAATTGCTGAGGTACTATACGAGGGTCATAATAGCAGGACTGCACTGTATACGTGATATCCAAGAGAAAGATACGAGTTCAATTGTGTGGTTCGTTTCGAAGCTGGTTTAATGGTAAAGGAGATTAAAAGATTTAGAATTTTGTCATTGCTGAGGTAGTATAGCAAGGGTCATATAGCAAGACTGCACTGTATATATGGTATCCAAGAGAAAAATACGAGTCACAGCGAATTTTAGCGAGTAAAGACATCAGATATCCAGTCCAATTAGGTGCAATAACAAGGTCAACTTGGTTGCAGCCGGTTGCAGGTTGCATTATCGGGTGCACAGGTACTCTCGGTGTTCTCGAGACGTGGATATTCTGTCGTGACGCTATTATCGCGTCACCCAGTATCGACTGGCGAGAGCTTCAGCGAACGGTACGGGCCTTTCGATCGTAAGTGGCCAGCGTGTCCCGCGCTGTCCGCTGCAGCAACACCTACACCGTTCCGCATTACTTATCGAGCCGTGACCGGTGCCTATCGAGAATAGAAGCGGGAACATGCAGGAAGCTGAAATGCCCGATGCACCTGACAGGTGCTCACGTATTCACGGACGGACAGCCCTTCACTCTCGGCGCATCAATCTCGGCGAAGCCCGGTACCCGCTCGAAGATCCGTTGAAGCCTGCAGACACGAAACGAAACGGTATGGCATTTCGGACTCGCGATTGGTGGTCATGTCCGCAGGTAGACAATGACCTCACAGTAGAAATTTTGCAGAGTAACTTTGGAACATTGTTTCAACCGGTCGGCGCCGGTGGACCACACGTGGTCAAAGAGACGGTGCTCGCGTAATCGTCGTTTCGCCGATCGTAATCGCGATCAACCAGACCGTTGATGCGCCATTACACGCGGCTTCTTCGGCTCCGACAGAGGGTTCTTGTCGTTGAAAGAACACCCTGTACTCCTCTTCCGTGAATGCTATTCGCGGACGCAACGCTGACGGTGCTTCTTCCATTCGTGAGACGACTCTGCGGTCGCGACACACGTGCGTCTTTGCGACCATTCCGCCGCGAACGTGATTTACGCGACGCTGTCTGCGGTCATTTCAATAATAATTCTCGCTGGGCCTATCTGAGCTCGGTTTGAGGCTATTTGTGCCGGGAACAATCGAGTTATGCTGCAAATTTTTATCACCGATTTCCACTGTATCTAACGATTCGTTACCCCATCAAGGACTTATGATTTGTTCATTTGGACGTGCGTCGAATTGATTATAATTTTCTCATGATTAATAATAGGTTGAATGGTAGGATTTGACGTCACAAGTTTAGTGTAACATGGGGTTCTATGGATATAAAGATCTGGGGGTATAGGAATTTAGGTGTATACGAATTTAGAGGGATCCAGATTTAAAAAGGTAGAAGGTAGATTTAAGAAGGTAGAAGATGGGGAAGAAGGTAGGTCTAGCAGATGGGGATTTAGTGACATAGGAATTTAGACATATATGGATCTAGGGCGCTAAAAATCTGGTATTTAATTTAGAAACATAGTAATTTAGGAATGCAACAATCTAGGGGTGCAGAAATCTAAGAATCTGGATGCATCAGATACACCAGGACCTAGGAGTACAGAAATTTAAAAATCTAATAATTTAAAGGTGCAAGAAATCTGTGAGTATGTCTTTGAGGACATAGGGATCTAGGAAAATAAATATCTAGCACAGAAATTTAGGGGTATAGAAACCTAGAGATGTATTTAAAGAATTCCAAGATGTGGAAATCTAGGGATATAAAATTCTAAAGAACCATACTAACTTTCCCAAAAAAGGATTGATTGTCATTTAGCTTTGATGGGCGTAAAATTATTGATGCGTGAAGTAAACAAGCGTATTCAGAGGTGAATAATGTATATGTTACATAAAATTGGTTGCGCATACATTAACTGATTTCAAACCAGGCTGCAATTTATTATATCATTGCGTCAATTTGTTTTCGCGGAACGACGAGCTTATTAATCTTTATGATGGGTTTAATTAAATATTTCAATAATTAACGAAATGACCATGCAACAATTCCGCGCCATCAATTATACAATAATTAGAGTCACATTACAATTATTTGCAATAACCGTTAAATGATAGATTGCGCTACGTCGACCGGTTGGTATCGCTAATGGCGAGTAAAAACATGATTTAAATAATTTTCTTATCGTACGCACGAAATGATACTACTGCATCAACTTTTAATTATACATTTTATAATTGTGTCTGAATATAAATTGTAACAAAAAATAGAACCAGTACTTTGTTACATATTTTTAACTTAACCTTTTTTAAAGTGAATTTCAGATCATGCTTGAAGGTATTAAAAATTGACACGAATTACAGCACGGTTTTTAACATAATTGCACGTTTTGGAGTATTTGGAAAACGTCTACGAAACTTGTTACGAATTACAACCTCAAAGGAAACGATAGAAACGTTTCGCTCCTAATACTATAACAGAAATTCTTGAAAGTATGGTATCTCGAACACTGATCCCAAAACTTATGAACGGTAGGGTGGACGTTTACACCGAACCTTACGCCAAGATCCTAGAAATAATCCATTCTTAGAGGATCTTTAGTAACCGGTTCGATTCTTTTCATTCGTGGACGATAACCGTATTCTTGTATTAGATTTAAGCTGAAAGAATTTGTGGCTGACGGAAATAACTCGATTAAAGGAAGATAAATAAGAGAAACAGTCTTTTCAAGATTCAAGGATTTATTTTTGAGTTAAGGCATTTTTTAAATTTCAGATTTTCAGATTTCTGAGATTTTAGGTATTCAAGATGTTTCTAATTTCTCAGATTTTCATATTCCAGAATTCATTTTCTAAGTTATCAAACTTCTAAATTGTCAAATTCTTATGTTACCAAATTCCTGAATCCTTAAGTTGTTACCAGTTGTTACAATGTTATCAAATTCCTATATGTTTGAGTCTCTAAATTATCAAATTCATAAATTCACAAATTCTGAAACTTCCAAATTTCTAAATATCCCAAATTTCTACACCCTCACATTCCTATATCCCCAAATTCCTACATACTCGAATTTCTACATCCCCAAATTCCTACATTACTAAATTTCTACACCCCCAAATCCCTACATTCCCAAATTTCTACACCCCCAAATTCCTACATCCCCAAATTTCTAAATATCCCAAATTTCTACATCCCCAAATTCCTACACCCCCAAATTTCTACATCCTCAAATTTCTACATTCTCAAATTTCTACATCCTCAAATTCCTATATTATCAAATTTCTACACCCCCAAATTCCTACATCCCCAAATTTCTAAATATCCCAAATTTCTACATCCCCAAATTCCTACACCCTCAAATTTCTACATCCCCAAATTCCTACACCCTCAAATTTCTACATCCCCAAATTCTGAAGCTTCCAAATTGCTAAATATCCCAAATGTTGTCATCCCCAAATTTCGAGCACATTAATCAATAAAATATCACCACTCCACTATTATCAGTGAACACAGTATCCTAGATAATGGTCGGACAACTAGCAAGCTGTCCATAAGACAAAGAACTGTTTGACCCAATCGTTAACGCGTTCTATGATCTGGTTTATCAGCGTCACGCACAGAAACCAATCTTTCCGGCAAACGATAGCCTTTGCAAACGAACGCAAACGGAGTTAGCAGCCTCCTGCGGCGCGTAAAGGTTGTAGTTACGATTACGCAGTCAACGATTTCGTGGGGAATTCTGTGATATGGCAGCCACCTGCCGCCGACATTTACTTTGTGGAAATCCATCGACGCAGCTCGACCGATTCCACGGTATCGGTACGAACATCAAAGTGGATAACGTTCATAAACGAGCGTGTTCCGATTCAAAGGAGACTGTCTGGGTGGGAACGCTGCTTCGCCGTGGACAAGCATGCACATTCGATGGCTGCAGTCCTCGTATATAAAGACAATTGCATTTTGAAAATAATAATTTTTAAATTGATGTTCAAAAGTTATTATATTGTTAGGGTTTTATTTAATATTGACAAAGGTACATGTACTAAATGTATGAAGAGATTTTGTACGAAGTTAATTGAATGTTGCGAGTCTTGTATGATAAAAGTCCGCTAACATTTCCTCGGTTGATAAAGGGATGCGATTACGCACTAAACGAATGAATAAATCATTTCGTTATTATGGAAAGGTTATTTCTTATCTTCAATCAGCAACATCTGAGGAGCGATACTGTTACATCCTTAAAGTTCATTAGATTCTGCGAACAAGGATGACTTAATCACGCATGGAGTTGGGTAAAGAATTACTTGGTATGCAAACCAGGTAAGATGGATTGCAATTGTGAAATCAAAATCGTGTGTTTTATATGACTCTCAAGATGTAATAACTGAAAAATGACAAAACCTTTCTTGTCACTTAGCATTTGATTCCCGCGTATGCATCACACGTATGTGTATAAATTATGCAATACGTATAATTAATATACGTAAAATACGTAATACAAATAAAATAATATATGTATACATAGAAATAATGCAAGTAACAATACAATTATATGATCTTTAAACATGCCTCTAAAATTTGTGTAAATATATGTACTATGAATTTACACATCCCAAATCATACATAGCAATATAAACCAATAAGAAAGGTAACTGGTGATCCTCCGAATTGGATTCCTTCTTTATTTATGCGTGTCGGTAACAATAACACAAGAACACTTGTAACACATACAAATCCCCATAACCATTTTACATCTCGTACAATCTTGATGGAACGCGTTTCGCTTCGTACTACGAGCCTATAAATTTTACCTTCAGGCAATCGATATTCCCTTCTGGGACACCGTGTACAGCTCGAGTCGAAGGACGAGCTTTTATTTCGGCAAGCCCCGTACCAGGAATTTTAACCAATGAAATTTTTACTACCGGCTTCCACTATCTCTACCGATTCGGGACACGATCGGCCGATATATAAATTTTCTTTATTTCGATGCGAGATATCACGACCTCGAAGACTCGAGAACGGGTCAACCTCGCCATTTAAAACGCGCTCTTTCTACGTGCGCTTAAACTCGTTTCATCGATGATTTATGATACGTTCTAACGTTTGTTCAATCGATTATAATTTGCTTGTGTTTAAAATTCGTTGGATTCAGAGTGTGATGTCTAGACTGTTGGGAAATCTAGAAAAGTGGGGAACTGGAGGAATGGGATCGAGGGGGTAGGAATTTGGAGACATTGGGATTTGGAGGTATAGGGATCTAGATGTGTTAAAATTTAGAGTGATAGAAATTTATAAGTATTTAGGGATGTGAGGAAACTGTGAAAATACAGATCTAGTACTATCTAGAGTTTAGAGGTGTAGAAATCCAGAGATATTGCAATGCAGGAGTATAGGAATTTAAAAGTATAAGGATCTAACAGATATTTGAATGTATAGATTTAATAGTTCAGAATCTTGGGGTGTAGCAATCTGAAGATATACAGACCTTGCAGATCATGAACCTAAAAATTCATGAACCTAACTTTAAAATTGAATAACCCCCAACATAACACGTACGTTCTACTTTTGCAGTATACGTTTCATATGGTGCAAAGTGAAAAGTGTAGATTGTAAAATGGAACGTAACCTGAATAATTACAATTATATCGTGCTACATAATCTACACGTGGCCGTTTGCATCGCGGCACTTAACTCGTTAATGACGGTAATTTGTGTAATTTTTATTTATTCATTTAACGCACGCACAGGGGTAGGAATCGATGCGCGTGTCGTTAAATTCCGAGCTTCGACCGGATTTCGGTTATCTCGGTCCCCGATAGACTCCGTTAATTAAATTCAGCCGTACTAATGAAATCCAAATAGGTTCGCGTATCAGGCGTTCGCGAAAACGTCGTCGATTCGCCAAAATCGTCGATCGATCGCCTTATCTGTCTCGGTTATCCCCGGGGGAAATGTCAGCGTCGCTCTGTCTCCCGAATTGGCGGCGAACAATGTTCGAGAAACATACGTACAAACGAAAGTGGTAGCTTGCATACGTGCTGACAAAAAAGAGGAGATAAGAGACGGCACAAAGAGGTCAGACGGAAGGAACGGTTCCCATTGCCAGAAAATAAAGTGGTCCTCTGACACGTGGGAAATTCTGGCAGACACGGGAATACAGACTTGCCTACGGTGTGCAAAAGAGTTTTGCACGAAGGTTGAAAGAGGACTCGCGTCAACGAGTGTAAATCAGTTTACTACGGGCGAAAAAGGTGGAGATTGCAATTCGCGTGCCACGTATTCGGGGGTCGTCCCTAGAATTTCGTCTCGCTTGCACGCCGGCCGAAAGGTTAGTTTTCACTATGAATGAAACTTTTTGCCAGGGCAATATTGTAGCGACTGTAAACTGCACGTCACGTTTTCTACCGGGTCAGACGTTTAAGATAATTCGAGTAAATTGCCTGCTTTTCACGGGATTTCCAGCCGATGCATATATCAAAATTTCGATAAAAGACGTCTTCTTTAAATGAAGTCATTTAAACCACGCAGTGATGTGGTTTTGATCAGATATAGAATCAAATTGTGACATTGACGAGCAGATTAATCGCGAATCTGTCATCACGTTTGAATGACTTGTATGATATACGAATTTATCATCGTGACAACGTGACGTATTAAATCACGAAACTTGAAGATTATAATTCTGCAAATTTGGCCGGCGTTTTATCGAAAAGAAATTGGACAAGCTCCCAGTTTAACGGCATTATCAAAGCAACGATCGAAGCGGGAAAACGAGGACAAAGGTGAGGGTGGACGATCGACGTGGCGTTCTCGTCAGCCGGCAATATAAATTTCGAGGAAAGTGTAACGGAAGCGATTTGCAGTGTGCGGCTGCATAAAACTGTCCGGAGGCAGTTATGATCCGTTGCCAATAGCTAATGCGGCGATGGCGTGCAAATCGACGTAGACGTAGCATAATTCAGTTGACTGGAAGTTGGCGCGGTCGTAGCTGCCAATCGATCCTGAATCTCTGCATAAGGCTTTAGGTACGGCACGCTCGTTGCAACCGGTGCTGGTTGCAGTTCGCGAACTTGCGAGCCAGTCGATACGCAGATGCGCCACCGGCGATTAAGGAACTCGTTCGAACGTCGCAAAGTTCCGGCGATAAAGCGAACGCTCGGTTCCCGTCCGTTTTAAGTGGAATGTCGGTTCGTCGAAAACGGAATACCTCGTTTTAAGATGCTCGCAGATGCCGAACTCGACCGTCTCGATAACGGCTTTCGCGAGTTCTGCTCTCGTTGCGCATTAAATCGTCCCTTTTCCAAGGTTCGACGGTCTCAAATGATCTTCGAATAATCCCCACTCGTTACCCGAACGCTCGTGCGCGTTATGCCATCGCGAAAGTTTCCCGCGAAAGTCGGATATCGTACGTTTCTCAAAAGAGCCGTTCAAGGGAGATTTAAATATTCATAAAAATATGAAAGCACCGATTCCATGGCGTCGTAGTCGGATGCCTTTCAGTCTCGAGGAGTCTTCATAGAATCCGGTGCGATACTGCCGATACACTTTATGGATATCGATCAAAAAGCAATAAGGACCATGATAGAATGTATCGCGCTTGCATACAGACGAACGTTTCCCGTAAGGTAACGTCGGCCGTGGGTGCATAAGCATCGATTTCCAATGAACGCTCGTTTTTAAGGTTAACAAGCTACTCCGCCGCGTAAATCCTTCGGAATCGGAACCGGCCGTTCTCATCGGGACTCATTGAACCGGGACGCGGCTTATATACGCACGGGAAATCGTGTTTCATTTCTCACGTTCTTCTTTACAACAGCCTCTCGGCAACTTGGACGATGCCCCAACTTTTAATGGCTGCGAACTACTCCGATTCTGCTTCGGGAACCAGATTCTCTTCTCGCGATGCAAGAATCAATCCTGATGTTACTTTAACCAATATGGCTGCCAATATAGCTCCACAAAATATTCTCGTTATATTTTTTATTATATAATTAAGAAACTGCAGTAAGAAATTGAGAGGTTCGTCAGATTAATTACGATGACAAAATGATGTTTCAAATAAATGTAACATAGACATAGAATGATTTAGACACCCTCCGTTTACCTTCCAAGATCTATTTGGTGTCATAACTTGATTATTGATTATATACAATATTGTGTCAAAATTTGATCATTCTTCACATGCTATATTATATCAAAACTTGATATCACAATGTTATGTCAAAATTGATCATTCATCAGATATGTTTTGTTATAGAGCACTTATCACTGATCGGATTTTAAAAGAACAGTACATTTTTGGAAAGTGAACGTCAGGTATTGAATGACACCGTTAATTGACAGAAAAATGAAGATTGCAAGAAAAAACTAGCATGTAAAGTTAAGAATCTCACAGGCAACAGAGTGGTAAAGTGGAAACAGGGAAGTTTTGTTCCACGCGAGCGCGCAAAATGGAGTTCCAGTGTAGTACAAATTACAAACTGTGTTCGTCGAAACGTAAAAAAAGGTGTGCGGAACAACACGGTGTTTTTGTTTGTTTCGTAACAAGTGACAGCAGGATCCGCGATAAAATGGCCGAATTCCAATCGCGATCGGCATTTATCAGCCGTCATTCGGGACACGTAAACACGCGGCGAAGCGGTCTGTTCGCTAATTTTTCCATGAACGTGCCGGAATCGCGGCTTGCATTCGACAACGGCCATCGTCCGAGCTGCGATCACCGCGTTACAATGTGCAATATTATGCAACGGTATTCAGCCGTGAAACAATTATACGCGTTTCAAGCTGGTCGACGTTCGGCCCCGTAATCGTCGTAAATCTATTTTCACGCGGTATTGTTTGCCGTGCATATTAACTTGCCACTGGCCCTTCTAATCGGACACGATACAACGATAATTATTTCCCAATCGCGATTCTCGACGCGTCTGCTCCACTTAGGTCGTAAAAATATCGTTGGCAACCCGCCTAACGTTGTGTTTTCGTTCGACGGTTGTCATCGATTGTAAAATTCGCTCTCTTTGTTCTTAAGCGTGTTCACTGAGCCATACCGTTGTCAATTTTTGCAAATCGCACTGTATCTCAACGATAAAAGTAAGGAAGTGGAGAGGGTCTGCTCCAATCGAGTATTCAGACGTTCAATTTCATCGGTCGTAAAGTTTTTCTTGATACGGAGATTCGAAAGAGGGTAGAAAAGTGGAACGGAATCTCGTGACGAATATTGAATTTCCAGCGTTTTCAAAACGTTTGTCTCGAACCTTTTGTTCTCTCTCTTTCATAACTTGCACGAGTTCAATTAATTTTATCACGGATATCAAAGATATTGATCACGAGTACCTATGTCCTAACTTATATTTTCGTCGTACCGGTTAAGCAAAAAAATACGCAAATATATATTTGTCGTGCAAATTAAAAATATAATTACCTCGACAGATATATAATAGCTTGGCCCCTGCCATTCTTTTATACTAATTGGTAATAAAGAAACGCGATACAAATTTCCTGGAAATATACACAGTCGCATTTCCACAAATTACTCCAACGTGATCGATAAATTCGATAGAAATAAAACCGTCGAAGCTACATACGTATGACCGGGTGAACATACGTTTCCACCTATGGCCACACGTTCAATAAAATAATAAACGTTGACAGAACAAGCAGTTAAAATCTGCATACTATTTAGGGACGTCTACACGCGATGCCTTTCTGCATGGTACACCTTCAAGCCTCTCTCCATCTCCGTTCCACCTTCTTTCTTCTTCTGCTGCAGTTGCATTCCGGCTGCAACAACCATTCTTAACAGGGTTTGGTACGGTCGTTCATAATAACGCCGGCAATAAATCGTGCGCCATGGGAACGCGCAATGACGCTGTTCTAAATTATCTCCATTGACCACGAAATCTCATAAAGATTGACAGTGGCCATCGGACAGACCACAGCCGTTTATTGGAAGCGAAATTTGTCGGCTGACTTCGTCGTCGGAACTGTTTCGTCGAATCGCGTTACTACGGCTTTATGCTTCGCAAGAAGTAAAAAAAAGAACAGCGTCCTCGTGGCTGACGAACAAAAAGCAAAACGGAAACGGAGAACTACTTGGGAGCACGTGCGAGCAAAAATCGGCCGGACGAAAGCTATGGTGATGATGCAACGCGACGAATACGTTTCCTGGAGATTCCATGAGCGACCGCGTGAAAATATCACGATGGTTTCGCGGAAAAAACGCTTTCGCTACGTTTCAACGACTTTTGGATGGACATAATCTCGAGGCTAGATAATTTTCCACCTTGTCAGGGAGAACAATTTTCAGGAGACTCGGTCCAGATTCTTAAATGGGTAACAGGAAAATACGTTTTTCAAAGAACTTTTGCTTATTGTAGATGTAATATGTAAGGTATATGCTTCAAATAGCAATGTACGTCAAGATTCGATACAGGCCACTTTCTGGCAAGTTGTAATAAAATGACGAATCCTCGAAAGTTTTCAGCGGGATTTTTTGATTCTGAACCGCTGAAGGATCTGAAAGTCTGAAAATTGTTGTTGAAGGACCTTGACTTCGATAGATAGGAATAATGTCTAAGCCAATTTGGCCGGGGTAGACGCCGCAAATTTGATTTTTATAGTCGCGTTTATAACTCGGTTAGGACATCCATCTACCCTTCCTGACTTTCCGGGCTCTTCATCCTCGGGGACGTCGCGAAGGAGGACGCGCACGACGCCGGAGGTCCCTGACCCTCGCTGTAGAGAAACGGGGAGGAAAAAAGAAAACGAGGTATAGAAAAACAGGAAGAAGCCCGGCCCTAAATTCGCTGAATCAGGTCGTCCTCATCTTCCATGGGAACCAGCGTCTCTTATTAATTTAATTTTTATAGTCGCCGTCTTCGTCCGTAAAATCTTGAACCGCTTACGCTCGCCCGTGGACAAGAGCAAGTTGCGCGGCAACGGGGAAACTTTTAATCCCGGTCTTAATAATTATCGTATAAATAATAAAACGAACTTTCCGGAAGCGTCATTTTCGAATTTGCGTTTAAACGACCGTTCGCCGAACCACGGCCGGCCATCGCGAAACTTTGATTAATTTTTACGTCGCGATAACGAGACGAGGGCGATATCCTCTAACGAGTCGAAGCGAAGAACAAGGCGGGCACGAAACCTCCGACCACCCCTCGTTGTCGTTAAGTTTTCTCGGATAGCGGAAAAATTTCATTCCCGGCCTTCCAGATCCTTTTAGCCCTGTACTCTTCGGGGCCAAACGAAGTTCATAAACGAACGAGAATTCGATTTAGACTCCCATACATCATGCGCCTCTCTTTTTACCGAGGTCCCTCCGCTCCTCGTTCGCCCGACGAGCGAAATTTTCACGTGATCGAGCCACGGACGGACACAACGGATATCTAATTTTTCTGTTTCAAAAAGTTTCGGCGGTGGTCGACGCCGTTCTCGTCGGGAGACCAGCGATCGCGACGACATTCCGCGAATTCTTCGCGACAGGCTCGAGACGGACAGCCGGAGAAAAGTCGATGCACGGAGGCCAAGAGGGTGGATCGTTCCCGCGTTTCCGTCCGCGACGATGGCTACGAATCGGACTGGATTCCGTCCGTGTGCGCCACTGACTTTCAAAGCGGTAATAACCTGCGGAAACTTTCCTTCGCTTTGGTGCGGTCGCTCGAGGAAATCGGAATCGATGCCAATCTCCGCCAAAAATTATTTCTGCGAACTTGCCGAGATGGTCTTGCCTCGGGAACGCGACCTTTCGCGGCCTTGGAGATTCGTGAGTTCCCACCATCTATACTTTTTACCCTCATTCCATTTACATTCTGTATACGGAGTGTCGATGTTACACTTTACTTTCCGGTCATTTGTAACGAAAGGAATAATTAACATTTATTAGCCGTTGAATGGAGACTGTATAACGACCATACCGTTGAGCTTCTCAAATAAAACGATATAACTTTTTTGTGCTATACTATTAACGTACATATTACTTACTTCGTTTACCGATTTCCACGAAAATTATTCTTACGTAAAACGTAAGGACAGTATCAATCGATTCGAAGAAAATGGTGTAATTAAATGTTAATATTTGGTCGGTGTTCAAAAAAGCGGTCCAAGGATAGCAGTTAAAGTAAATGTCTGAATACACAGTGTGCGTAGTATGTTGCTCGAAAATGAGCATTCGCTTACCAAAGCAGGGTTTCGATGTAACGGAGAACAAAAACGCACGTAATAATTTCCTCCGGTTTTCGAGGAATCCCGTTCCTCTCGATAATCGTCCGGTCAGAGCGGAGCACGATAATTCCACGGTTAATTGCTTGCATGTTAATTAAGCTTCGGTTCATATTTGGCCTGCGCGGCATTACCGCGAATATCCCCGTTGGTTGGACGATCGGGCTCGGTCCGCTCGAGCATGGCACGCAGTCAGCACAGTTTCCAGTAGCCGCCAGGATGTTCGTACTTTTGTTTAATGCCGCGAAAAGCGAGAATCGAGTGATACAAGGCATTCCCAAGATAGCATAATTGCCGGCGCGTACAGAATCTTGTAAGGTATGCGCCGTCGAGCCGAATGACAGTGCTCGATCACTGTCAGATCGACGCTGCGGCCCGTTGGAATACCGGCGAAGCAAGAAGAGCCTCTTTAGCGGCCGAGAAAAAGAACGGTCTCGCCGCGGGACGAGACTAAGGGAGCGAAACTCGAAAGTCGACGCTCGAATCGATCATCGCCTGCACGTTTTCCCATAGCTAATACGCGGCTAGTACTACTAATAATAAGCAACGCGGATGCTGCGCCCCATTAATCCTTGTCACGAGCTATCTCTCATCGGTTCGCGAATACTCGCTCATTTCCATTACGCAACTCTGCTCTATCGTTCTTTTGTCTCTGGGCTTTCGTTGCGAAACGACATTCGAAGGAAATTGTGCTACCGATGGGAAAAGACACGCCAGAATGTATAGCGAGGATGGGTGGCTTCTACTGACAATACAGAAACACCCATTATAGCTTATTAACTTTATGTACTTGCGCGTTTATAAATTTTGAAAGTTAGGGATTTGAGAATCTTGCCTGTAATCTATTACTACTGGTATTTTAGTACATTTGTACTTCTCGTTCTTGATCTTTCGAACAAGTATTTGCTCGGTAGATATTTTATGATCGAATGAAACGAAAAGGCAGCAAGTAAGAGTAACAATTCACGTATGAGTTTAATAATCAGCGAGATGCGGATGATCGCGTAACCGTTTTGCATAAATCGGCGCAATATTCGTTCGGAAGAATAACAAAGAGGCACAGAAAGCTTCATCCTTGAACATATCTCTGTAGTTTACGAACGATCGGCCAATCCGGGCGCATCTTATTGCGCTTTCAGCCCGCGGTAATGCAGGCCGCTCGGCTGCACGCGGGGGAGTGCGATAACGCGCGTCGAAAATTGATAATATTTCACGGCGGGAGAGACCGTGGACTCCCTTTTATAATTGGTTGGCATTTGCATGCGGTCTTTACACTTATTGAGGTTTAGCCGCGAACCGGTCGCTCCTGCTGTCCGTTTTTATCATTTATGCCGGCTACACAACCGGCTCGTAGCACGCGATGCCGACTCCCTTCGCTCTCTTTCCGACCGTCCCTATCCTCGCACCCTTTCTCGCTTCCCCTAATCCCGGGCTCCCTTTTCTCTCTTTCCCTGTCTACCGCCCCCAGAAACCCGCCATTTCGCAGCCGCGTGGGACGTTTCAGTCCACTTACGTCCCTTCGCCTGCGACGACCGCGACTTCAAACAATTTGCAACCTGTTACCACGTCGATTCGCGACGTTTTTCTATTAGTATTCGCGCCAATTAAGGATAATTAATCGTCGGCCCTTTTCGTCCCTGGACGTGGCCGGAACCGACGCGACACGTCGCAAATAAATTTCTGCCTCCAAGGGATACGAGGGAGCGGCTAATCGCGATACTTTTACCGAGCTCAATTTCAATTTGTAAACTTCAACGAGCTTACTCGCAGCCACTGAATCAAGAACAATTTACAAAACAGTTTTGGTTAACTTGTTAGTAACTCGTCACTAATTATTTCCAAGCAAGACCTAGAAATATCTCTAAATCGGACTCGGATGAACAGCTTCGAACATGTACGACATAATCGTTAATTCTATGAATCCTATGTGAGAGGACGCGATAGTATAATGCAATAAAGTGTTCTTAACTGATCAGGAAGATGGTTTCCATTAGAGACCATCCTAACCAGTTCTTGAAACTGATTTTGAAGAGTTCCTGGCTATGAAGTAACCATTATTTAATAAATACCATCTCATTTCCACGTATCGAAGAGAGATTATATTTACATATATAAAAGTCTCCACGTTTTTTGCAACCTCTCACGGTAACTGAGCGGATGTAGGGATTGCAGGTAGTAAGAAATTTAATATACTTGATTTCGAAAAATATATCTTGTAAAAATGAAAATGTCTCATATCCCATATTCGTTACGCAGGTTCCAATAAATATAATCGAAGAGAGCATGGCAACTCGAGTGCAGCTATCAAAATACAAAGCGTAATCCACGGTACACGAGTCACGTTCGAGGCGTACGAAGATGAGGATTAAGATGAGACTCATGAATTTTCATTCCGCAGGAAAGATCACGTCACTTGTGGCTGCTGTGCGGCGTATTTGTTATCCGGGACAAGCGGCGTATTAATTATCGTGTAACGTGTTATGAGCGTGTAGTAATGACTGCACGGGTGCAGCCGGGGATAGCCTTTAACGACGTCGAAGGATGCAAAGGAGTGGAAAGAGGGTAGGAACTGATAAGAAGCCGATGTACGCGTCAAACTGTGATCACTAATAGTACACCTCCGGTTCGAGATAATTATCGGACCGGTCGCGATGTAGCTCGGCTCGATGCACGCGTAGACGACGAACGATCAAACATCCTTGGAGGAAAGGAAGTGTCGGGAAGGTGGTCGGAGAGGGAATTAAAATCGTAAAGAAGAAGGGTGAAAAACGGACTGTTTGATGGAACGCGTGTATACAACCGGATCCGGCTGGAAAAGCTGGTATCAAACGTTTTTTCAAAATCGACGATGCTCATTAAATCCAAGTCGACCCATTATGTCATCGACGATACTCTACCGAATGGGAAAGAGAGAGACGGGGTAAAGTAAAGAGGCAAAGATGCTTGATAGAAACTCACTCTACGGCCACGATCACGGTCGGTGACTGGTTCTGTTGCGGAAGAGCGAGAAAATTGTCGTTTTCGTCGCGCAAAACGTTCCAGCAAAACGCAATCATCCGTATCGGAGGATGCAAAGAGAGCGAAGAACGCGTCGGAGAGACCGAGAGAGGCAGAGAGTTATGTGTTTGTAACTAGCTCTTGGCGGCTTTATAGTTGCCTCTGGCGCTGCAAGATGCAGGTATTCGGGACGGATTTAGATGTTTTCCTCGATATGAAAATGAAGGAAGCCGAGGAAATCGTGGCACGGCGCTGTTAGTCGAAAAGGATGTTTCGACGTCTCCGAAGAATTTCTACTTTTCGCGAAACTGCGATCAAATAAACACGATCCACTTTCGTTGTCGTAAAGAACAAATTTTCCTCTAAATATTCAGGAGACTTCGTCGGAACAATGGTGGGTTACTGCACCCGCGAGAACGGATACATACTGTATGAACATATACGGCCGTCCAGTTACGTAGCGTGCACTTACGGCCGCTTATGAATAGACGATTACTCAATCTTAAGACTGAAAACTTTTATGTTTCTAAATATTATTGCATCCTAAATTTCGAAATCTATTTTGAAATTTCACTTCTGGAAAATTTGTAAATTTATCTATTTTAATTTTAATTTTACGAATAAAGTTATTACGTTTATGGACGTATAAAGTATCAGTGACAAACGTAAAGAATTATCAATGACAACTTCATGTCTTCATTGCCACAGAAATTACAGACCGTAACTTTACGATCCTGCGAGAACGGGTTACATTAAGCGGCGGGATAAAGCGACGGAATTAAAAACTGATTTAGAAAAAGATAGTCGCTCGAGAGTTTTGCAATAAAAGCACGAATCCCTGCCAGCAATTACCTCATCCGGGGTTAAGAAACGGACGTTCACGCCTTTTCTGTGGTTCAGGCAAAGCAAAAAATCTTCTTTGAGATTTTTATTGACTATTTTATTTGCCGCGTTAACGATTTCATTTCTATTAAAAAAAAGCTTCATTCCGCAAAACTGAAATGGAAATACCGCATGTGGATTGAAAAATGGGTTACAAGAAAAAGTTTAATGGCAAATTGCGTAGCGGGAAGTGCAGGAATATTATTTAGCTCGATGCATCGAATGACCAATTTTGAAATGTAGAAAGTGTAAGGTCAATTTGAAGCTATAAATTTTTTACATTGACTCTGTTACCGAGATTCCACGTAGAGATATGGGGATATGGAAATCGGTAGAAATGTACAGAATGTCCAAATCCCTAGGTCGCAGGGATCTAGAAATATAGCTATCTGATGATATAGAGATTTAGGTACTTCAAATACAGATTTTGATATCAGTGACTGTTCTTTAACTAATTATTCCTTGTATATATAGTTTGAAAAGAATTAATCTAAATCTAAGCCCCTGAATTTACAGCACTTCTCTGTTAAATCTCATATATTTCGAAATCGATTGATATTCAGTAATCCAATATCTGTCGTGAAGATAGCTGAAAATATAGCACAAGTGTTATATAAATATACGAATGCAATCGACGAAGTATCTCGATCGTTCGGTAAACTTATGAGCAGGTACTAAAATAACCTCGAAATGTGTGAGCCAATTCGAAAACAACGGCGGTGTTGTCGGATATGAAATTGTCAGCAGTTCGGTTCCCCGGCAGATTTGTATCCCAGTTTCATCGCTACAATTCTATAGTCCGTCAGATCGCTCATCATCGCAAGGATCCTGACAATAACGACGTAAAGTCGGTCCCGCATTGCACAGCAGGACAATAGAGTGCCCCATGGCGATGTCGAATCGAGTCGCAGAATAACGCGCGCAACTGAGTCATCGCCGAAGAATTATCGTCGTCCGAGATTTAATCGGCACCCCGTCGCAACTGTTGTCGCTGTTTGCGTACGGTAGTTAAGACCCGGTTGTTTCCCCGTTTTAAGAGCGTTCTAGCACGCTGAATGCCGCTCTTAATTTAGTTAGTCGCCAGGTTAGAGCGAGAGATCCGACCGTAAGACACTTTATCATTAAGGACCTTTCCGGCGTCCGAGGGAAATTTTCAGGACTCGGGTTTGGGGAATTTTTCATTCGAACCTGACGAGAAGATGGCAATGGGAGGAGGACCGTTTTTCAAACTGGCAGCTACCCCGTGTATTTTCCTCCCCTTTTGTTTCGCTGTCAGCTTATTCTTCGTTTCATTTTACTGTATCTTAATTTTCATGTTCTGCGCTTCCTACTTTGATTTTAATGTGCTTCTACGGGTTAGTACGTGTCAAAAGTAACATTGCGTGTGTAATTTTGAAGATGTAGATCTAGTTACGTATATTGAATATGCGATCATGAGTATGAGAATGTTTATAATTTCACTGTGATAACGTGAATGTTATACTAGTATTGCGCACGTTGTGTTCCTTTCTCACATATTTTTTGAACCAATTACCGTGCTGTTGTAATGTATCATTCCGTACGGCGCGACACGTGTTTGTCGTTGTTTGTGAATAAAGCGGGCCGATTTGGTGAGAACACATACACGTGTACCCAGCATTTAGGGTGGCAAGCGCTAGCTCGCGAAGTACGTTTCGTTGTTAATTTCGCGACGCTGATGCCTTTACGACATTTATTTCGAGCATACCTTCCTAATCGTGTCACGGATACCTTGCGATATCGTAGCGCAAATTGAATTCGTTAATGAATAAGCATTCCGCGAGCTACGCGTCCGCTCTTATCAATCTCTTGAAGCGTTTTTCCGCTTCGCATCGATCGGCTAAACGTGCTTGAACATGCCGCTACGAAGAATCGTTTTATCGCGAGCCGTTATTCGGCGATTAAATACCCCATTAAATCATTTCCACTCGATTAGGGAACGCGGGAAATTCATTTCGCGACAAGAATGTGCACTTTATGCGATAACGAACGGTGAACGATCAATGCGATCCATTCAGATTCCTTTTCGACGTTGTCCCGGTTTTCCGCTCGATTATCTGCATAATGAAAAGCCTCGAATTTTGGATAACGTCAAATCGACCACGGAATGTCTGTAAATCGACAGTGCAAGAACCATCGTACGTTGAAAATTTCGAACGAAGTGCTTGTCGCGCGAATTCTCCGGGACAGAAAAGATCAGGTGCATCCTTTGGCAGCGTCGCGACGCGGACCAAACATTCCAAGAATCCCGATGGACGGCATGCATTCGTGGGGCAAAGTCTCGATCACTCTGTCGGTCGAGGCACGACCTTGCTGCTCGCCATCGGGCACAAATTCAGCCCCGGAGCGGATCTGCATAACGTTCGATCGGCGCAAAGAATGCACGAGTGGCACGCGCGGAAGGGCATGCGGTTCGTGCCGGCACTGGCCGCGTGGTTTTGCACGGGCACAGAGAAGCTCGGGGATCGTGTCGCGAACAAAACACACGTAAGTGCTCGGAGGACCAACCGAAGAGAAGGACCAGCAGACGAGAGCACCGTTTCGAACAGACAGCCAGAGAAAGAGAGAACGAGCGAGGAACGCTCGAGGACGCTCGACAAAGGCGCGCTACCCTCGTCAGCTAGTTTAAATCGTACATGAATAAATGCAATCCTATCACGGCCATGCTAATTTCATACAACAAGCTCCTAGTACCTGCGGAAAGCTATACAGGGTGTAACTCCTGCTAATTCAGAGAGGATCAGCCGAAGCAGCGGAATAACAATATTTTGCTCGTTCATTTTGTACGGCTCGCACTTTTCATTCTAGGTTGCTAGGTTAGTGATTCAATTTTCTAGTATACCTAAATTATATCTGCATTTTTTGGAGGAAGAATTTCCTAGTATGTGTAATTTTAATAAACGATTGTATACGAAAATTATGGATTTAGGTGTCAAATTACAATAGGGTCCCGCTATATGGTCCTTAATGAGGCTCAAGGGGTACCTTTACATGTTACTAAAATCCCCAGCAATTTGTCAAGATTTGCAAATACATTTCTAGAGTCGAAAATTTCAAAATTCCTATATTTGAAAATGTTGAATTTTTTATCTCAAAATTTTGTCGATTCCAAAATGTATCAACATGGACTCATCGATGATATTTATTCAGCAATATTTTCCTCTCACCGCAGTTCGAGGAAAAACGCACAGTACACACGAAAAACAGAATATTTGCTGTTCGATATTTAATACAATAACGTTTTCAATGTAACTCATAAATGCCTTTCAATTCTCGTAATCACGCCGGTATTGCTTTACCGCGATGCATGGAATATTTCAATTTGAGAATATTTATATTACTTCCCGCGTGTTCAAAAATCGCTGGTATTTAATTTTGTTTCGCACTATTTACATGGTTTGAACTGTTAAGGAAACTTTTTGTCGCGTTTGTCGATGTGATTCGTATGAATAGAATCAACGCCGCGAAATTACCATTTATTTTATTTTTAACGAAGCGGCTTCGGAAATTATTAACGGCCAGACCCGAGTGACTCGTGTCGTATAATGCTCTCATTGTTCGATGATAGAAGTATTATTTCAAATTACAATGGGAACAGTGCGTGCGATGAGAAAACACAATTGCCCGGTTCCGTTTTTTCCGTGTAGGTATGGTACACAATGTGCGTACCGCGGAAAATCGTACATTAATTTACACGTTGGCTACAAACTGTTCTCCACTTCCGAAACAATTCATGAATTCCTTTTATTATGGTTGTAGTACACGTTAAACCATTAACATTTACAATCTACTAATGAAAGTTTCGAAATTTAATTGTTTGCGCCGCTAATTATAAATCTAGTCACGCGACATCGTAAAAATCTTGCAGATCGTATAAAGACGTTGGCACGTGTTTCGCAAGCGCCACCGATCGAAAGTTTCGGCAAAACTGATATACCAAAACTTTTCACTGTTCACACGTTCGAGGATTGGTTGTCGAGGGGTGTGCAGCGAGAGGGACGGATTGCCACCACCAGAGTTTTATGGCGCGAGTTTCGAAACCCGAAGCCAACAACACGCGGCAGTCAGAAGCTGCGAAGCAAAGTTTACGCGAAGCAGATTGAACGATCGAGGCAAAGCTTCAACCTGCTATGCACAGGACGTTATCGGTCCAATATTAGGTACTTGGTGGTCCAATCAGAAGCAGTGATTTTCTGCTAAAAAATCTCAAGTACTTTTCGTATTTGACTTCTCGAACAAACTTTTATTATTTATACTGTTTATGACTTCCGATAAATCTATCGTAGTATTATATCAAAAATATGTTGGATTTTTACCCCTGAGCAGAGCGGAATCATGTGACCCTGCTTCGCGTGTATTATTCAACGGCAATCTGTACAATATTGTTAAATATGTATATGTAGTGATAAAGAAATGTCGAAATATCCAATATATGTACATTTCAGTCTGCGATCAATAACTTTTTAACGAAGACCGTTCGAAAAATAATTCACAAAAACCACGTTGTTTTTCGACGGGGAAAGGTTGTTCGTTTCAAATATTTTTACCGCTCTTCGACCATAACATAAATATCGCAGCGCAGCCGAACAACGAGACGAAAATTGACGCGTCGATCGTTCTTGCAACGTACAAATGTATTTGTTGAAAACACAGCGAGCCAGTCTCGCAGTCAGGCCAAATGGAAAGTGTAAGTAGACGGGGAAAGCGGGCTCTATTGTTCCACCCTCTTTTCCGGGTTTCAGAAGCGTTCGCGGCAAGTGCATTTTGTTGTGTGCTCAGAAATCTGTTATTCAATTTGAAATGGCTTTATCGCGCGTCTGAAACCAACCCCAGATCTCGCATTGATGCCAAACTACATGGACTATGAAATCTCTTCCCAACAGGCGCACACGCGTGCCTCTGCATGCGGCACACTAGCTTTTCTCTACATTCGCGCGTTCCACCAACACCGAGTCGCGAAATCGAGTGCTGCGAACTTTCTGTCGATACTTTCCGCGTGTTCGTTCAAGTATGTACAAGTGGGAAGGAAAGCGATCGCGAACTGAAATGGATATACAATGACACCGCGCGAAGTGATTAAACAAGGAATTTTCGTTCCTTCAAAAGTGCAAAGTCTGCACGATGGACTGGTATTTCACGTAACAGAATAGACCGTTTATAATAATTTCGACGAGTAAGGTTAACGAAGCCGCGAATTTTTAAATTCTATCGGGTACGAAATAAAAAATTGGTTTCAATATTTGCTTCGGTTGAAAATTGATATTTGCTAAATTTTAATGAACGACAGTTATCAATGTTAAGGGATCATATTTCTAAACTTGAACGCGAATATTCAATTATCGATATTAACGAAAGAAAACGTGTTAACTGTTTATTGATTGTAAGTAAATAGATATTGCTTTAATATTTTAACGAAGAATGAAAAGGATCGAACGAATCAATTACTGTCCGTATTCTTCGAACAAAGATCTTTAATCGCGGAACGGTAATAATATTTCAATCTTGCGCCAAATGGTTTCTTACCGGTCGAGAGTTAATAAGAAGAACAAAAGGCTATTGTTAAATATGAATCGGCTTCTATCGATCAGTTCGAAGACAGTCGCGGTGTAACAAGGTGCTGCGGACGAAGCGAGACCGTGAAGAATAATAGGAGTTTTGTCATTAAACGAACGCTTAAATTCGAGACCTTAGATCACCGTCTGCCAATTAGAGCGAGCACAAGGTCGAGGCGACGCTGTGAATTCCGCGTTTACTGTCCGTTTGTGCTACTCAAGTATGGTAATACCGCGAAGAGGAAAACGAGACTGGTTTTCTAACAGTATATCTGCTGTTCTTCAGTTAAATTGAACCACCCGAGAAGGAAGACTGTAATGTATATACTCGTTGAGAGCTTTGATCCATCCACAATTTATATTTTATTGCTTTGAATTACATGGTTAGTTAATGACTGGTTTATACGGTTGAAAATTGTAGAAACTTTTATGATCAAAGGGTGAATTTAAAGGAACAGAACTGATTTGATTAAGAACAAGGGAATTTTTGTGAATGTTATAATAATACTGGTACATGAATTCTTCACTCAAAGATTATTTATTGAACGTTTTCGTTGCTTTGTGAAAAAATTATAGTTCTTACATGAAGATGTTTAAAATATATGAACGATGAGAGAGTAATATAATTTAATTAACTACGTGCAACATTGATTGTTGTATACTCCATTTTAAAATACACGCATCGTCATGCGCCAAAAACAAAAGACTTTACAATAAAAATCCTCAACAATCAGAACAGATGTGCTGTCAATAACGTTATCAGTGAATACCGATAATATCAGAACGTTATCGAAATCGGTGATGTGTGTCCCCGCCGTGTAAAATAGCGAAATTCCACGCTATTTTTACAAATATCTTTAAAATTAAAGCCGAAAGGGGGTAACATATAAAGGGGAAAGTTCAAAACACCATCGTTGACAATATATTTCAAGGTCGCCGAAATGGGTGAGGTACAATTATCACAATTGATCCGTAATCGATAGCACATTTAAATCAGAGTGATCCCTGTCGCGCCTCGGCCAAAAATTCAATATCGAAAATAACCAAGCGATGTAAAAAAAGGAGAGAAAAAATGAAAAAAAAAAAAAAGAACGAAATGCTGGAGTAGAATACAAATACAAAAGGTACTCACATGGGATCGCGTAAAGGTGCGCGCAGTCGAGATTCAGACAGGAAGGCAGAGGTGGGTTCTCCTCACAGGTTCGCAGGTACGTGCACGTAGGTATACGCGCACTCGATTGGCGTCGACCGGCGTCCCGGGAGGGGCGCGACGCCAGCCAAGAACGAACGTTGATACTAAACCGCGGGCCGAGCTGCTCCGAACGACAGTTCAACGAGCGTGTGTTCCGAGGCCGGATCACGGTGGTCTTACACGGCCGATTCGCGAACGATTTTCGACCGCGTGTACATCCGCGAAACTGTCAACCGGCGTGACGCGAGCCACGCGATGGAGCCGTCTTAACCGACTTAACATAATCGTAACGTGGCGCGAGTCGAGTCTGTCGCGAACGATAATCGATACATCGATCGATCTCGTGTTCGAATTGTTGTACGGTACGTCAGAAACATGTGGAACGACGATCGGTCGCGTTGACATTGCAGAAAGGCTCGATTCGGTCGATCCGCATGATTAGGACGCGAGGGTGCACGTGAATCTCGTGTTGGTTATCTCGTAGAGAATACTTTCCCGAGTGTTATCGTCTTCTGGAATCGATTGATTAGCAGTAACTAATTCTGACAACACTGCGCCCGGATTTGTGACACGACCACAGTGCTAGCACGGAGATACGTATCTGTACATAAAACGTGTGTGTAACCGTGTGCCTGTCTGTGTGTATGTGTGTGTGTTTACATGGAATCAGTGCTCGTTGGCAACATCATGATCCGTCGACGTGAGTGCGATCGAGTACTCTGGAGTGCTACCGAGGGTGTTTCTAGTGCGAGCTTCGGGGTTACCGTCTGCGTGTGGGTTTCGAGATGCGTCCTGCGGTGCATCAGCCACGAGTAACTGCAATCGGAGGCCGGTGTACCCGTATATATACCGGTAACTTGGCCACGAGTGAGCGTAGTGTGCCGACTAACCGCCGGAGTAATTAATCCGACGTATGTGCGGACAGACATCCTTGTTCCTCCGGGCAGAGTCAATCACCGGCGTCGATTCAGTATCTGGTGTTCGTCGTTTGATTACGGCCTCGAAAGATTAGAGTCTTGATTGGAATTCACCTGTCACCCCGTCACAACGACGGTCAATAGTTAAAGAGCCGGAAAAGCTACGGGACAAAATTCGAGATCGTTTATCGAGCGAACCGCGTGACAACGATCGATCATCGAGGCGCGCCGACCGATGTTTGATCATTTCGACTTTTTTACGCGCGACTAACCGGACTCGATCTAACGCTCGTTATCGATCGTGTAACGTCAACGTTATCCGCTGCTAACGGATAACTTCACGGTGGACCAGCTGCCGATTACCACCAGGTGAATTAAAACGGAAGGAAGACAAGTTTCATGGATATTGGCAAACTTGTCGATATCAACGTCCCTGTCGATATTAACATTTTGCGCAGATAAACATTTTCTGTTGAGTCAACGTACAATCGCGTCGACGTATTTTTCCTATACGCGTACGGTGTCTGCTTATCAGCTCTGGAGTATCGTTTCGAAACTGTATACACCGTCCCGTTCATTTTCCCGCCAAATTCGCGCGCCGTTAATCGTCCCGACGAATCGATAAAAGAGAGACTTTTTCCGTTGACTTAATTAATCAGAGTCACTGGTGTTCGCATTTAAAAGTTATCGGACGTGTATCCCGGCGAAGGAGGTAAATGAACGACGCCGATTACTCGAATAGATAATTAATCAGGACCAAGCGAGGAGAGGAGACGTTCGTTCTGCACGACCAATCATTCAGGTACGATGTCCTGATCACCTTCAAGTGTATACATCATTCGACTTGATTCGGCTGGAACCTCTTAATTAATAATCACGCGAACGCATTGAAATTCGTGTGCCGTTTCGCATATTAAGGAGGCCAATTAAAGGAGAAAAAGGAACGAGGAAAGGGGAGTAAGAAAGGAGCAGAAAACGGATCGTGGCAACTTGGAGAGGACTTGGCCAACTTCATCGTCTACTTTTTAACTCGTTTCGTGAACACCGAAAAAAGAGTTCTCACGCCGCACGCGAGAAGG
The DNA here is from genome assembly GCA_036983795.1 of Megachile lagopoda. Classification (NCBI taxonomy): domain Eukaryota; kingdom Metazoa; phylum Arthropoda; class Insecta; order Hymenoptera; family Megachilidae; genus Megachile; species Megachile lagopoda. Next base: position 7,926,465 of record CM072785.1, on the reverse strand, counting down.
ACCTTAAGCACGCACGCACGCACTCGCGCACTCACGCACCCCTTCGAGGGAAGAACTTAAGGAGCGGAGAAACCCCGTGCCACCAGGAATCTTGATTCCTTCCTGGCTTTTTTCGATCCTTTTTCCAGCTCTCGCCCACTTTCGAGTCTCCAAGGTGAGTGCAACTTTTAATTTTCAATTATCTTCCGAACCCGTAATCGATTGTACTTTATCACCGATTGAACTATGCGAATCGATGTTTGCCATGCAAGTATAGCATGTCTATACTTTTTGGTATGCTACAACCTGCATTACAAATCGTGAACTAATTACTGTACACCTATTTTAAAATATTATACTCAAGGAACAGAATCGTTCTCCATTATTATTCCGCTATTTTGAATCGAATTGCAATTAGATTATAGGTTAGGTCGGTACATATGAAATGTTAGTTTTGTAACAAAGTTATTGGATTGCTATTTCGAAGAAATTCATTTGATTAAAATTGGCATCGTTAAATTTTACGAATTTCTGCTAATGATTTTCCAGGTAGCAGATTTTTTAGTTCTCCATTTCTGAAAATATTTTCGTTGGAAATATAATTGGAATGTTTCAGAGATAAAATTTTTATTTGACATTCATAGGATGTGTTCATATTGCTGTATTAATTCTGACAGCCAAATTCTCTTACACTTCTTGTATGATTTTTAATTATTTACAATTTTAACTGATAACTCAACTGAATCAGTAGATGCAGATATCTCTGTTAGTAAAAAGTCAATATTCTTAGACATTTAATCATTTTCATATATATAAATAAATACACATGAAAGTATGCGCGAATAAATTCGAATCAACTGAATTTTTTCGCAAAAATCAATCGAATTTTGTCGACTAATAAATTAAAAACGTGTCTAGCTGACAGCGTATAGGCGTATCGTCGTTGACGAACAGTCGCAATAGCTTTTGTACCTGTATAAGAGCACCGTCTCCGTTCGTGCTACACCGTGCCGTGAAAGACGTGTGTTCGTGTCTGTCGCCAGCAAATCCTTGAAATCGAATTTTCCGAGACGAGGGTCCTCTTGGGACTGGGAAAAGAGGAAAAGGGAGAGACAGAGTGCCGGACCGGAGAGCGAGAGAAAATTCGTACGTCAGTTCGGCCAGGACGAAGAAGAAAAGTATACTTGTACTGGGCGAACGTGCCGATTTCGTGTGTCGGCGTTTCCGTGCAATTTAGTCGCATACGATTTATGAAATAGCGACTGAAGTAACCTTGCACGATGTGCTGCCAGAAATACGGATTTAATCTTAAAATTCTGACGGTTTTGGCGAACGTCGTTCGATACTTCAAGTATTTTTAACTCGTTAAATGCACGTGCATTATATCACTATCTAATTGCAGTTATTCTAAATATAGAGTGTGACTATTTCACTTCCCAATTTAAACATTTCACTTACCTCACTTTAATAAACATATTTGATATCTATTTCTCTGAAGAAGCATAAACTGTAAAAGTTGATTGATAAATCGTTAACATGTTAATCCCCTTTGATATGAAGTCCTTCGAAGTTCCGTATTGAGTTGCGTTACTCTTCTTCCGTGTGCCCGTGCATTTGAAGCTGCATGTATATTTCATGGCAAGAAAATTCTCCGAACCCTTTGAAGTCAGTATTTCGAGCTGTACCTTGATACTTCAGGTTCTCTGCTCTCCAGGCGATATTACAAAGACATTTTTCCTTCAACGTTACAAACTTCAGATGCAGTTACGTAACTTGACCTACCTTTAGACAGAATTCATCTAGAGGATTTCACCCAGCTGGACTTTGTAACTGCAGCACCAAAATGCATTAACGCGATGCGGAAATGTGGAACATATGAACTTTACCGTGTGACATTATTTTCAATCTTCGGTAGTTTGAAAGATGAGCCGTTCGCAGTTGCATAACGCAGTATTTTGTTATTAAGCGTACTTATAGCGATTCAAATGTTTCGTAAAGGTTGAAGAGGATCATGCACGAAAAACGGGAGAATCCTGAGCAACGAACGCGGACGTTTGCCCAGTTAAATCAAGCATTGTCTCTGGCCGAAGCCGCAAAATATAATACGAAGCCGGGCGGTAGTCGGCACGTCCATTAGAGACGAGGACGTTTAACAGAAATTGTGTGACATGTTGCATGGGCATTGTATACGGCGGACAAGCGTAGATATGCCCAAATAAATAGAGCGTGTTACATAAAGAGACCTTGTTTAAATTATACCCAGGAAGGTATTGCGCTTGTTCCCCGCAACGCGAGGGAGACAAAATTGCGCCATTTTCCGGAACAAATGGTTCCTACATACGGAAGCAATACGCCCAACCATACGAAATTATAACGGATATATCACAACTTTCACCCGAACCGGAGCGTGCACGTGTAACGCGTACGTGTACACCTTGGTCTTTTGCCGCGAAACGAATGATTCATGTTGCCAGCAACGAGCGAAGAAAATTATCGAGCAACGGTATGTACCATTTCCATCGGTCGTGTGCGGAGCTCGGAAAATATCGTGAAATGTCAATTATCGACCTCCGTCGGTTAACTGGCCCCGTAAAAATCAATTTCACGACGTTCCGACGCAGATTGCCTTCCCTGTTGTTTCTTTTTTATCACCATCTACTACGAACAATTGTTTCCTCTATACCTCGTATAAATCTGCTCTTTCGACCTATTTGGAGGGTAATTTGATACATCTGGATATAAATGGGAAACAATACGAATTCCGCAGTTGATTGAAACGCAACGAGCACGGTTTAGTTGCGAAACGAAACTGATGGAGAGATTCGTGATTTTTATCGCGATACTTTGAACGATTGTTTCATTTGCAATTAATATAAGCTTGATCTTTTTTGGCGGGAAGTTTGATATATCTGAATGTAAATGGAAAACAATACGAATTCCTTTGTCGATTGAAATCCAACGAATATAGAGCTACTTGTACTAGCTCGTCCATTCGATCGCTGAACGAAGCTGATGGAAATTGCGACTTTTATCGCGATGTTCTTTGAACAATTATTTCGTCCATATCAAATATTAACTGAACATTTTTACCGGGAAGGTTTATGTATTCGGACGTAAATGGAAAATGATAGGAACTTTTTAGTCGATTGGAAATCTGTGAATATACAGTCGTGTATTATTCTGTCTGATCGATCGCAAAGGTGATGGAGTGTATTTCATACTTAGCAATGGATTAGGTTTTAGGGCATTTTGATGTAATTGATTCTTCGGACATTTTACATTGATATTTGGTGTGTTTTGAAGAAAATTTAAGTACATTGAAATATGAAGACTGACACTCAATTATAGAGTTATACGTACTACTTCATCCGATGAATCAAGATGTGTTTTGACTTTTATCGCAGTATATTTTAAACAGTTATTCGATGTAAGCGATACAAAGTCGAGGCTCGAAACCTAATAAATACAAAGTCACTTGTATTACTTCATCGGCTGAGCGGTGGAAGCTGATATAAAGATTCGCGATCGGATTCGATGTTTACCTTCCGCGTAAACGGTTTGCACGACTAATAGCTGGTTACCTGGCTAATAACACCGATGAAAAGAGAGTCATCAATTAAGGAACAAACGCGATACGACGATCGCTAAAAGCCGTTCGTGGCCAACAATGCCAACACTATGCCTCCCGGTGTTAAACGCGGATCCACGGGCGCCCCGAATGGCCGTACTTTTAAGAACGGTGCTCCTCCTCGAAACGTATGTTACAAACTGGTTTCGGGATTCTCCTCCCTCGTCCTCGCCTCATTCTCTTTTCTTACACTCCGGCTCCCATGGAGGAGAGAGTCGATCAAGCTTCTCTGCGTTTCGGTGCCTGGCCGAGTCTCGTCTTATTTTCGTGGTTCTATCTCGGCGAAAAATCTATGTCAACCGACATGTTGACACGTGTTCAAACGTAGACCGCTCGCGCGAGCACACGTGGAAACCAGACTCGTCGCCGTCGTCGTCGTAGGAGGAGAGATCCCGAAGGTGAGAGGAAAGGTGTAGAGAGAGGCGACGAGGGAGTAAGGCAAAAGGTGGGCGCCGGGTTGGAAGTCGAGTTACTGGTATGCAGTGTCGGATTTCGCCTTGTCCGTCGGAAGAACGCGCTAGACGAAGAAGAGAACGAAACGGAGGTGTACAGAGAACAGCGGAGATACACACCTTAAGGTGTGCACGCACACACGTGTAACACGCATGCTCGGGTTACACCCTTCTCATGAATCAAAACTATTCGAGACGAAGAAAGAGATACGGAACGGCGCGCGCGAAACAGACCAAAAGGGAAACGCTAACAGGGATAGGCAGGAAAGGAGGAAGGAAAAGGGTTAGGCCTGTGACTAGGCAAAAAGTTTCTGAATCCGATAGCTTACTCTCAGGAAAATGGCGATTGAGAAATTTGCAAAATTACCAAATCACAAATTTCGAAGTTTAATAACTCCCGGTACGAAAATTAGAAATTTCAGAAAATTCTCATGTTCACGTTTCAATATTTTCGGGTTTGGAAGCTTGCAAATTTGTAAATTCAAAAATATAGATAATAGAAAGTTTAAAAATTAGAACTCGTATTTGGACATTTAGGGACGTGAACATTCAGGAATGTGAAGAATTAGAGAATTTTGGATATGGAAACTTGGAAATTTGAAAATCTAAGACACTGAAAATTATTTGACTGTAAATGTTGAATATTCATCGAGTGCATAAAAGTATGATTTTAACTTTATTGTGCCGCGATACCTTTGATGCCGCTATCTTAGAAGCGATCTGCACCCCGCAGAGGTGATCGTGCACGAAATAAACGTCGTTGCATAGTTCGAATGGCCTATTTCATCGGTACTTGGTGACCTTTCGAAGCACAACAAAAAGGATATCGAAGGAGAAGGTGTAATTGTTCAGGTAGAGGCGATCGATCGTCACTGGAAATAATATAAATAGATAATGGTTCATGCTCGAATGCAAGCGTTTTGCGATTATCAACGGGGGTATAATCAGAGATAGAACGCGAGGATTGTTCTTCTTTGTCTCGTGGGATTGTATAAAATTGACGAAACGATCGTGATTGAGGATCGTGACAGAAGGATATGCATGCCAAGGTTCTTTTAGAGAAATAAATGCTCTCGAGATGAAAGGATGAGCATAATGATGCATGAATTGATTCTCCATTTTAAAATTCCTTTCCTCTATCTTTTATCGGTCCTGACATTAACACATCTGGTACCTTTGAAACATTTTAATCTGGTACTTCTGACAAATTTTAAGCTGCTACCTCTGAAAAATTGTGATCTCATACTTCTGAAAAATCTGGTACTTTAAAAAAATGTTAATCTGCTACTTTCGAAAAATTTTGCTCTAGCGTTTAAAAGTTATATATCCCTTGAATATACTTGAAAAACTAATATTCGCAAGTAAAGACCACTTGTGCTATTAATTCAGAAGCAATCTTCAGCGACTCTAGATTTACAACGCAGCCATTCGTATTTCCGTTGTGAAGCTTAAATTGTACAAGTTTGCAAACAATTTCGCTAAAACAGCTCACGGATTCCGCTCCGACGAGCCACGTCGCTGGATGATAATTCTCACGCGATCGTGTATCTTAATTAAATCTCGCATTACAGGCTAGACAAAAAAGATAGATTTGATCGTTTAGCGAGCAAGATGGTTATCGACACGGTTTAACGCATTCGCGAAACAACGAGCGCGTGATTGCATTTTAATGGTCACTTTCTGCGTTTCGCTATTATCGTTTATCGGCTCGGCTGTGCGGTCAGCGAATAGAGCACGTTTCGCGGATTTTATTACCTTCTGAGTCAAACGCGTCAAATCGGGCGAAATAGTTGTCTTGATAAATCGAGGACTTCGCGGTTAAAGCGTTACACCATTTTGATCAAGTTCAAGCAAATTAGAAAAAGGTTGTGCACACACCGCATCGTAATTGAGAGCTAAAAATGAAACTGTGCATCCTTAATAAAAATGTAAGTGAACAAAGAGAAATAATGTTTTGTTCACACAAGCACTGATATTCTTATTAAATGAAGATCCCTATTCAAACGTAGCTAGACACTTTGAGAATCCTCGTTATAATAATTTCAGGGGTGCAACAGTCGCGCCTTGTGAACCGATATTAAAAAAGTGCATTGTCGTCTGTGCGTACCGTTGAATCGTTTCAACTACGTTGTCCGTCGAACAATGCTATGTCGACGTTATTAGCATTTTGCTCGATTCAAATGCAATTCAGCCGGATTCTATCGATCCGTGGAAATACTTTCCCTACGGCCAACGTTGGCCCCTGGCTAGACGCCGTAATACCGGTGTAATTAATTCTTTCTCAGGAATTTCATTTGACTTTACCCGCGGACGTTAAGAACTGCCGGCGGATTTTATCCGCCTGTTTACCACCCGCTATTTTTTCCTCGTTAACCTAATGAAAATCGCGCTGTTTAACGCTCGACGCTCAATTAAACGGCTATCTATCGTGTACGCTTAAACGTGAGGCAATCAAACGTTAGGTCGCCGTTACGAGCAAGTGCACGTTGCGATGGCGAATGAATGTAAATCACCTTCTTCCGCGTACGAACAGTAACGGTAAGATATCTTTGGGAACTTTTATGATTCGGTCGTGGAACATATGGCGTTGGAGACTTGACTCTTTCCGTAATTATTGAAGAAACATGGCACTGTTCGTATGACATGTTTGTATGACTGTTCGCAAGATGTTGAATTAAAGAGGTTATTATAGTACATTACAGAGGTTTAGGTGTTATTTTGTTACACTACAAGAATGAGTTATATATTCTTGACTTAAAAAGAAAATACGAGTACCTAACGTATCAGGAATTGTGGGTTAATATGTGACCACAGTTCCGATATAATAAACGTGCAAATTTTGAGGAAAATGAATATCTAATCTCAGACATATGCATTCTTGTATTATAGCGGTTTAATAATTTTCCTACGGTGGTCCGATTCCGTAGGAAGGTGACGATATAACGAGAGTCTACTGTATAAAGCGCAGAAAGAATATGGCGAAGCAGAGGACAAATATTCGAAGGATGTTCGGTCGTCGATGAAATTGGCTCGTGGCCGTAAAACGTGATCCAATTTCCGGAACGATTCGGCGTTTCGGCGTGCAGCGGGCAATACGCGGGCGTAATTCGCTCTCCACTTATGCCGGCGGATGAAAATTAACGCGGCCCTTGATGCTACCGGAATTTCCATCCCTTTCGACGCCCATCAAAAAGCTCCGTGGTCAAGTGATATCTCTGAAAATCCATGGTGGTCGAGCCCCTTGCGCAAGGTGGAACGGCGTGGAATTTGCATTACTAATGCGCAAACTGCGTCAAACGAAACACACCAAAGTGTTTTACGATGCATGAATGAACGTGTGTGTCCGTGTGTGTGCGCAGTTACGTAACGTGAATAGACGCACTGTCGAAAGAGTATCCGTGACTGTGTGTACACACGCTCGCCATACATGGGAGTGTTCGAATAGACATAGGGGCGATACACGCGGTAGGAAAACGCGATGCGACCTGACCCGGCTACACCGGGACCAATCATTCAATTAACCCCGTCGTATACGATCCTCTTGATGCGATTTTATTTAATAAAGCTAATGTCAAACGCTCGGCCTTATAATAGTCACCAGACGTACGCGTCTGCTTATACTTCATTAGGAGCCGTGCAAGTGCGTACCAAACTTACAGCCAACTTTATATTCTCACGTTGCGCTTGTTTTGCGGGTCTTTACTCTTGAATATTCTGAGGATTATTAATACAACAATCAAGAAAGAAAATTGGAGAAATTTTTTATATACACATGCATAACCACATATGGGAACATACAAGTTACAATACATGTGATCATTTGCGGTTGACATTGTTTTGCAGTATACTTTTTATTCACGATGTTCACGTATGACATATTTAGCCAAACATATGACTACTTGTAAATAAACATCGACTACCTATACCTAACAGTGATGTCCACTCCTAAAGTTGTCCACTATAAGTATTTTCAAATATCAACACAATAGTATTATTTTCAGTGACGAGTGTAAAATGAATAAAAAAGTACATACACGAGTATGTTGAACACAAGAATATAAGAAGAAACATAAAGATGGTACACACGAGAACAAACGTGTACGGATAGTAGATGCGTTAGTTGGACGTAGAGGGCGTTCATTATAGGCTTTTTCAGCGTTAGTATTAGTTCCGTTTAATTAGGTAGGAAGGGTAGGAACGAGGATTGGATCCGTGTAAAGCGTAATCCAAGAGAGAGATCCCGATTGACCAACTCCGCTCGACCAGCCAGCATCGGTCTGACCGCGTTACGAGTAGTCCCTGCTAGCGATAATAGAATCTGCACGTTCGATCGTGCCTCGCAAGTATCGGTGACCTGGCTGCAAAGAAACATCGGCTTTGTTTCCGGTCAAGCGTTCAATTGAGCGGGCGCACAGCAAATTTCACGGTATTGGATAAACATCGCTGAAAAACAATCGTAGAAATTTCATTCCGGGCCACTGGTCCAATCTTTTAGTGGCCGGGGATGGAAAACACAGTTTAACGAAATCGGTAATTGGTTTCATGTGCATCGGATAATGAGGAAATCGAATGAACAACTTTCATCTCTTTGAACTGATATTTCTCTGTATTTCTCATTTTCAAATTTCTGGATTCGTAGAACCACAATCTACCAAATTTTATAATTTACAGACTTTTATATCGCTTAATTTCGGAATATCTGAATCTTCAAATCTCAACATTTTTAAATTTCCAAATTTCTAGGTTCATAAATCTGACAATTCTGACTTTCCTACCAAAGTTCCAAGATTCTGACATTCCCAAATTCTCACATTCCTAAATTTACAATATCCCAAAGTGTCTAGCTACCCTAATACCTAAACCCCATAATTCCCAGATCCCCAAATCCGAAGATCTCCAAATTCCAAAATCTCCACATTCCAAAATCCCCAAATTCCTAAATCTCTAAATCTCAAGATCCTCCAATTCCTAGATTCCCAAATTCCAAGATCCCCAAATTCCAAAATCCCCAAATTCCCAGATCCCCAAATTCCTACATTCCCAAATTTCCAAAATGAAAAATTTCCAAGTGCCCGAATTTCTATGTACATACATCAGCAACAAGATGCTTTTGAGCGTTTCCCTCATCCGACAAGCGTGCTACTTTTTCCCCGCGATAAACAAGCAATAATTTAAACATACGAGAGGAACGAAAGGCCGAGTCATTTCGTGAAAAGCTGAAACGAAGTTGAACCGTGGAAATATCCTGCGCTGAGTAACAAATTTGCTAGAGTTATGTCGTCGAATGACATTCCGCTTTTAGCCCTACCTTCTCTATCGAGGCTGAAGTAACGTGGCCTCTCCAGAAGCGGTGTTTTATATCCCCTCATGCACGCGGTTTTACCTCGTAAAATTGTTGTCTCCGCAGAAGTCGTTCCCGTTCTTCGTAATCCTCGAAGCTTCCTCGTTACGTTTCTACCTGCTGCTCGTACTTTCTTTATTCGCTCGTTTGGACGCGAACAAAATCCAGCCTGACTCGCGGTCTGTTAGAAACGCGAACGCTTCCACGGTTTTTCACGACCGTCTACCGGAATTTTTGCGTAATATCGAGAGGAACTTGTTAGTTCGACTGTACAGAAAATTAATTTCATCGTTGGTCACGATACAACGAGCGACTACGATCGTAGTTTCACAGTCTGCTCGAACGAGAGGATCGAATTGAATTCCCGATGGAAATAGCCGGCACACGACAGAAGGCAGTAGCTTTCGCGTAGCTTGCCGACTCGCTGGCTCTTCTTTTTCTCCGTTCCTCTCCACGGGCTTCTTCGTTCCTTCGCGGCAGGACGCGGCTACCAGCCAGATGAATAGATAGCGGCTAATTTTCAGCGTTCATTAGAGCCGGGGCTCGTTCGCCGTCTCTATCTCCTCGTACGCGTGTACTCTCGTTGCGCTCGTACTCGAACACGTAGCTGCGGGTGTACCGGCCAATGCGAAACCAATATAGAGAAGAATAGAGCTCGTACACTCCGCTGCAATCTTGCTTCTTATTAGTTAGCGAGTATTAAAAAGATACTTTAAATTATCACATTTTCTATGTTTATCATTCTGAAATTTTTTAATTTACGATTCTGAAATCTTCACATTCGAAAATACATATATTCCGATCTTCAGATTCTTAAGTTCACGAATTCTGAAATATTCAAGACCTTCAATTTCAAAATTTTTAGATTTTTATTGTTTGCAATTGTGACATTTAAGTCTTGAAGTACTCAAGTTTTAGAATGTACAAATATCCAAATTTCTGGACTGTCAAATTTCCAAATATTCAAATTTTCAGATTCCTGTATTTCCAAATTCTCAAATTCTCAAATCCCCATGTTTTCGAATCTCTAACTTTCCAAACCTTCAAGTTTCGAGATCCTTAAATTTCTACCTCTCCAAATTCCTAAATCTCTAAATTTCCACATCCTTTCATTTACACCTCTACATATTTCTAAATTCCCTAAATCCTAGATCTTCAAATATTCACTTCCCCAAATTTCTAAACCCCCAAATGTCGACCTCCTAAAATCCCCAGATCGCTAAATTTCCATCTCCCAAAATCTCTAGATCCCCAAATTTCCACCTCTCCAAATTTCTAAATCTCCAAATTACCACCTCCCTAAATTTCTAAATCCCCAAATTTCTACCTTCCCAAATTTCTAGATTCCCTAATTGCTACCTCCACGAATTCCTAAACCCCCAAATGTCCACTTCCCCAAATCCCTAGATTCCTTAATTTCCATCTCCCAAAAATGCTATATCCCCAAATTTCCACCTCCCCAAATTCCTAAAACCCAAAATTTCCACTTTCTCAAATTTCTAGATCCATAAATTTCCATCTCCCCAAATTCCTAAAATCCCAAATTCCTAGATCCCTAAATTTCCACCTGCCCAAATCTTTAAATTTCTATGTTTCTACCTCCCCAAATTTCCACTTTCCCAAATTCCTAGATCCCTAAATATGAACCTCCCCAAATTTCACCTTACCAAATTCCTACATCCCAAAATACCAAATGCCAAATGAAAGAATTTCGAATGCGAAAGTGAGGTACAAAAATCTGACCGGCCTACATTTAACCTGAGATTAAGGTATCTCTAAATTGTATCGGACTGTACGAGGGAATAAACGGGCACACGTACGCGGGCTGGTAGAGCCGCGGAGATCGCAGCGGGGAACACAGAGAGGCACGCCAAGAGAGCAAATAAAGAGATCCGGCATCCAGGAGAAATCTAATTCCTAATTGGTGCTTCGCTCTCTGTACCCTGCTCGTGTCGGTTATCTACCGCTATCGAAGCGCACGACCGGACTCTGACTACCGTCGCATCGGTTCTCTTGCCTCTGTGGAAAAGGTTACAACGGAACAGCCAGCAGCCGTAGAAGGGTGGCGCACCGGGTTTGCCGAGAGAAAGAGGGAGAATAATGGCTGCGGTTTAACTGTCAGGCACAAAAGGGGGTCGAAACTGTCGAATCCATGCGCGTACAGAGAAAGAGATCCGGGAACACCAGGAATAGGGCTCTCCCGGGCTCGATTACAAAAATTGAATGTAGCCTCACCTGTCAGTCGAACAGAATAAGCGTCACCACCGCGTTACATGTGGGATCACAAGTTTATATCGATGTCGAAAGTTACTTTCGATCGTTCGTACATTGAAATGCTTACGGGAGCTGTTCTACCGTGGTAACAATTTCTCAAATAATTTTAATCGATATAAAATTACGTATTGAAAAATTTGTAACTAGTATTAAAATTTACGGAGTGTTTTATGAAGGTGGACTCAAAATGATATATGCATTATCCTGTGGATGATGGATTTTTGCTACGTAACCAGTTTCCTTTAAATTTTATCCCTTTTAGTCGAATTGAATTTGTGGATTGTCAGAGTGTTAGTTGATAAAATTTGATCATATTGTGTAAATTAACTAAGAGCATTGTCCGTCGAGTAATTTTCGCGGGGTATCGCGAGGGATGAACCGGTATTTTATCGTCGCGGTCGTAGAACCCGTAGCGCTGGCAATCGTTTAAATATGCATAAAGACGTTCGGATGGGACGGCGCGCATAAAGCGATGCAAGAATCGTGTTTGCGGTGTAAAATTAATCATCCATGCTCGGTCTCGTCGCGGCAACATGCCTATTAAAACGGCTGTCGCTTAAACGGTCGTTTAATTTCGAATTACAAATCCGCGAGCGGTCTAGCCGTAATTTTAATGGGGTGCCCTTTGTCCGACACGCACTTTCCGCGGAATGAAGACGCGAGAGTAGCCGGCCGAGCGGGGCAGCCAGCCGCCCTGACAGCGAGACGTTATCCGCGGTTATTATTCAGTCTCTCACCTCCCACGCCTCGTGTTTATTCGAATACAAATGCGCCGTCCCGAGTGTCATAACTGCACTCGATCACGACGTAGTTCACGGGACCGGTGACGCCGTCTATTTTTCTTCTGACCGTTCCTCCGTGTTAGCATCCGGCCCGGACAATGAGCGTACAAACACGAGCCGGAGCGTACTTGCCCGCCGCGGAGAGGACCCGGCATTCTTATGCTAAAATCGTTGACGTTCGAGCTGACACGGTTTTTTTCCAGACCCGCGATCGTTCAACGCCTCGGACTGCTCTCCCTTATGTTACTTCTTCGCATGCTAATCAACGAGCCGATGTTAAATTGCGCGTATCGTTTCCTGTCTCGCTTTTCAAGGCACCGTGTAAATAGCTACTTGTTCTGTCGTGCCGTTCCCGCCCTAAAAAATCTATGGCTCCCTGGTTTTTGTGTCGAATTAACCCGCGGAAATATTACCCGTACTCTGGAGGAATTTATTGGCCGGAAAAGTGGCGGCGCTGCTTCTCCAAGCAAATGGTCCAAATCTTTTGTGCTCGCCATCTTATGTTCGAACGTCTTGATTCCGCGAAATGCGGTCGAGTAATGATATCGAGAATATTTACGGGAAATCTGGATATTAAGAAATTACTCTTGAATCTTCGTTTCGAATGGAAATAATATTGCTTCTTATAACGTAAATATGCATCAAAGGAATTGCATGCAGCAAACCACTTCTTTATTAATTTCAAATTTACAATTTAATTTTCAGTTATACATCCACGTATTAAATTGTTGAATCCTTTGTAAAACTGTAGTCCAATTTCGAACACGAAAACAAGTGAAGCATTGCATTCAATGCGTCATCAACAGCATTCCAATATTTACTTTAGACGTATTTCCCTATAACGACGTCTGTATTTCAAAGGATTTGTCCCGTTAAATAAATGAATACTAACAATTAACGAAATTAATTCGTTTAAATGATATGACGTTTCATCTCTTAATTGGAGTCCAGTTCCAATAAAATTTTATTATTCGGAAATTTTCGATAATGGACGTCGCAAATTAAAACGAAATTCATATCGACGAAATTAAATAGACGCGTGGAATTTTAATTAATCAAAGTTATATTAGCGTCGAAAAAGTTCTCCCTTTTGTAACGAGAAAGCGTAATTACGTGCACGTGAGAATTTTATGTAGTGAATAAGTGATGCTAACACGTTAAATGCCGCAGCGAAAATGGACGCCTGTAATACGGCACGCTATAATTGTAATTGTTCGGGATACGATCGTTTCATTTTCCAATTTAAACTTTCCTCTCGCTATCGTATTCAAATTAGTATACAATATTAATGATACTTGTTTCAAATTTCTTAAACTCATTCTTCTTTTTTTTTATTCATTCATGAATCATTGCATTCAACGTGTGAACGATAATCAAGCATATTTTCAAGATAACAATTTACTGACTATATAGATTATAGCGTGAAAATTTCATTAACCGATTGTTCAAGCGATTGGAGATTAGATAATGCAGCTAACTTTATTCTGTGATTGTTACGGAAGTTTTTATTAGAAATGATGCTAACTCATTACTAGACTAAGGATGTAATTTATGATGTATCAAAGTCTGCAAAGCATACAACTGTACAGAGTTCAGTCTACAGATTACACTATACTCGTTACATCTGCATAAATATTCACAATGTACATTAGATCCGAAGACACGTCCATACAATTTTTAAAATAGACATACAATGAGGACATCGAACAATTCAAAAGAGTAATTATAGTAATGACCGAAATTAAGGTCAAATTATGAAATATTTGTCAAAATAATATTAAAGTAAAAATATTGAATATTAGTATCAAGTGTCCCAAAATAGAAGTTTAACACTGAAACATACTGCTCTAATTTTGTCCGCTAAAAATGCAATTTGATCAAATTATTCGTCGACCGGAATAAACGTTATTCAGACAGAAATACACATTGTCCGTTATATTCAGGGTTCAGTTGCCGGTCGAGCAAGGCTTTTCTCTCGCGACACGACGCGTACGTTTATCAAACTAAGGCGCAGCAGTGTCATCTGATAGGGGTATGACTCACTGGCATACGTATGCGTGTCGTTTTGCGCCGATAGTGGCGTCCGCGCGCGGGAACTCGAAAAAAATGGTGCTTCTAGTAATTTGCATTCGAAAAGGTAAAAATAAGGAAAAGAATCGGCGCGTAAGAAAAGGTAGTCGCGTCGCGTTGCATCGGTGCGAGAGGTATGCAAAACACGGGGAAGTATCTTTCCAGAGGATAAACGACGGGGCTACCTGCGGTGCTCCCGGTCGTTCTGTAATTGGCCGTGCAAAGTGAAACGCATTCTTATTTTCTCGGTTGTACTCGCCCCCGTTCGTGCGGGACGCGAACTCTTAAATGCCGCGGCTTCTAAGCGCCGGATATACGATAATTGCCGACAACGTTCGCGAGTGCAGAGTAATTCTAAGGACACGTCTCTTTTTGCCGCCCAGCTGCTACGAAAAACCCGCTTGCACGGCCTACCGCTTACTATTCCCAGAATTACCAGTATTCCGCCCTAATTGCAGTCCAAATAATCAGCTTTAAACCGGTGACCCGTAATGCTGCACCAATTTCCTTCAATAAAACGAATGCTACCAATTCCAGGGAGTTTCCTCGAAAAAACACGAATGGAGTATTATGGAGGTCTTATTACACGTTTATCTCATACTTTCATACATTTCGGAGTGTACTGAAAGTTTGGACATTTTTCTGCCGTTAGTGATAGAGATTCTGGCTGACCCTGGTCTTGACAGAATGTGTCTGACGAATAATAATAAAACCTCTGTATCTTTAGGGAGTATTAGCATCCATGGTTGTAGATTAAAGAAGTTATATTCGTGCACAAGTAGTTCTGCAAGGGGATAGAGTCTTTACGAAATACTTTTTCGTATATCCGTTGTAGGAACGGGTCGCGAGGAGCCTACGGAATCGTATGCATTATGGATTCGTCGAGTGACGAGAGCGTCTCAAATAAATCGGCGTACAAAGTGTACCGGGAGAAAAAGTTGGTCTATTCCGTAGTCGTACGTATACAGGAGGTCGGATCGCTGGCGACGCTCGTAATGCGAGCAATTTATTCGTTACAGTCGGGCTGATTCAAGTTCGACACGACGACCCCGTCCCCACGGCCCTCTTATTCAAATCGTATCTTCCAGGAGCCATTTTCGATCACAACAACGGTATTGACAAAACCGTTCCCTCATGTAAAATGCATGAGGACAGATTTTTTTTTCCTCCTCTTTCCTTTTCGCGCCGGCCATGTAAAAGTCGCTTCTCGGATTTCGCGATTCCACCTCGTAGAAGTGCGCCACCTCGCCGCCTTGCCTGGAAAATGCAACCCCCGCGTCGTCTTCGTCATTTTCTTCAGACTTCGTCTTCCGTCAACGTCGCAACTTCCGTTCGTTCTTTTCTCCCCTGAACGTTCAACGGCAAACAGGGTGAACAGTGCTACGTGACCATTGCTGAATCCACGGAAAATCCACAACGTAAATGTTCCCGTTAACGACCATACTGAGACCAGTCGTTTATTTTATTTTATTGGAAATAACACATAAAACGATCCGCTGATCTACTACTTTAAAACTACTATTTTATTTACTATTTCGAAGATTTATCTAAATTTTAACAAGTATCACTTTCAGTTGATTGATCAAACTTCAATAAGATAGATTAGAAAGAAAATGTATGAGTATTCAGCAACCGCATTCTTAATAACCTGCACCATGTATGTCTAACCATATGTGTAAATTTTATGTACCTCCAAATATTATCTTACGTTGACAACTACGAATACAAGTTTAACTATATTCTTTGTCAGTACGCGATTGTAAATATGTCCTATGCTTAAAATTTTTAGCGTCGATATGACTAAAAAACAGGTCCAGCAATTGGACATGCAGCGATGAAACTCGATTCAAAAACGTCGAGGAACGGTAATGGCGAAAAATGTGTTCAAAAAAGTAAACGCGGTGCATTCCCCGGGCTCGGCCGGTCTCTCGACCCTCTGATCGGGTAAAATTACAGTATCACGGATTAAGAAGTAAAATAGCTTTTATTGGGGGAGAACGTAGCATCGCGTAGCATTCCGTGGCTCGATAGAAAAAGGCCGACCGTGAGCGGATGGATAATAATGCCCGTAACTTTCGCAGTTCCTGCTAAATGTAGTGAGCCGGCTGTGTTCGGTTAACTACGGGTATTACGGTCTATCGAGCTTTTAATAGCCGGCTTAACGTTCCTCCCGATGTGCTTCGACCAGGATGTCTACCGAACGCGCGAGTAGAACGCGTGTAACGCACGCTCGAAAGCACAGGTATTACCCTGTTGCCGGGAATATCCTTTTCGCGCGAGAGAAAAACGCGCGAACAACCAGGCAGACAAGTCCGCCATTGCTTGTCCCCGCTTTTACTGTTCGCGTCGTGTTAACGAGAAGATGTCTCGTTAGGTGAATTGCGTCGCGACGATTAAACAATTTCATCTGTTTACTTTTAAGGGCACGTATGCACGTATTTCATAAATGGTCGCCCTCGTGGAAATATCTACGGTCCTGAACATGACAGATTTTCCAAGGAAAATGGACGACATAGAGATCCTTCATTGTGGATCCTTTCTTAGGATTTTGGTATTTGTAGATCGGAACCCAGGAAATTTAAAAAGTTTTCGAATCTAGAATTTCAACCAAGGAATGTAGGAATTTGTAAATTTCCGAGAACTTGGAGGTTTGTAACCTTTAGAAAAATTTGAAGGTAGCCTAACTAGATCCGCAAGATATTCTGGATTTATTGCAAAACGTGAAATCTCTCGCGATGTAAGACGGAAGCGTACGTCCATCTCCGTATACTGAAACGTCGAATGATAAAATTGCGCGATGCGAGCGGAATCGTTGCACCGGTTGCAAAACGAACAGATGCAACCTTCAAAGAGGCTTCACCGCCTTGACGCAGGGAAACCACCGCATCGCTGCATCTTCTTGTCCGTTGGCTGACTCTGACCGGTAAAAGAGGTAGCCGATCGTTCTAGCGATACACAAGCTGGCGGGATGGTGGACTGCGTGTATTGCGCGCGATCGAGCCGCGTTCGGTTTCGTTTGTCCGGCCATTTCGTTAATGGAGCCGTTTCTCGGAATAAGCAGAAGTGCGCGGGCCGTGCCGGTTGTTTGTTCTTTTTTGCGTGGCTCGTCACTGGACCCGATCGCCGGCACCCACACGTTCTTCTCCCTTTTGCTACCGCTTCTCTCTCGATTTCTTTGCCGAAGCTGAAGAAAGCTGCTTCTCCTCGAGCCAGCTGGCTTTGTTACGCCGACCATTCTCCCCGTGACGTGTCGCGTCCAACGAACCGTGTTCCGCGGACATTTTGGATCATACAATGCTGACTTTCGTCAGCTTCGGATGGTCTTCTTAAAACTTGGTAAATTGGATCTTGAAAAATTGATCTTGATCAATATTTGATTATGTCTCGGAAATTCCAGACCAACACAATTTGTACATTTTGGTTCTTTTCTGTCTACATGTCATGTCTAGTATCTTTAACCCATTATTTTAATGGTGCACGAATATCTATGTTTGACAGGGTAACAAGTTTCTTCGGAGAACGATATTTTTGTATATACCTTTTTACACGGGATAATGTTTCCTTGAAGTCGATTCACCAAAGGATAATGGTAGCGTGGTGTCTGGCCACGTTTTACCGAAGACGGCAATGTTTCGAGGAGCGAAAGAAAGTGGCGGTTTTTCTTGTTTCTCGCTTTCTTTACGGGTCTCAAGTATCAGGAGGAACAAGCAGGATTTGCACGCGGACCTCCGTGCAGGTAGCAATCGGCTTATTTCCAATCGATTCGGTCCGTGGCGAGCTCCCTTCCATCCCTCTTTCTACTCTGTTCTGCCTGTTCTCTTCATCTCCCATTCACGTACGCTTTCATTGTTTCTTTTTTCTTCCAGCTTTTTATTCCCGCGACTCTCTGTTTCTCCTCTATGTTCACCTCGACATCAATCGAATTCAGAAAACCGTGGTTTAAACGATGCAACCAAGAAACAATTCCGATACGATAGATCTTTGTACGGGTTCGACAAATGTACGAAGAGAATTGTGAAGTTTAACGCAGTCTTTGATGATCGTCGATGATCAAAATAATGTATAAAGAAAAGGATTTTAAAGGCTATGAATATTTTGCTAACAACAGGGGGTAATTAAGTTAAAAGATCCTTAATCCTCGTCCCTCCGCATAATTCTGTCCTTATCTTTAATCCTTAATCCTCATCCTTCTAATTAATTCCTTGTCCCCCCGCTGCTTCTTATTAAAATATATCAGACTTTAGATTGGCAACTTTTGCAAGCTTTCTACATATTTTACTTTAAAATCGGAAGATGAAAATTTATCGAAATTCAACAAATGAAGGAAAATCAGGTATGTTAACTACCTGCCTTGTGATACCTGTCAAGTGTGCAAAAAATAGTCACTCATATGAACGTTTCTTTTAAATTCAACAACCAATAACATGTGAACATTATACTTTTTTCTTGTGTATGATTTTAGAACATTATTTATATAATTACTATCGGCTTAAAACAAGATTCTTCATTTTTCGTCCTTTTATAAAGATCGTGCTGACCGCGTGCGGGCATTTTTATGCATCAGACGTCTGATCACCGACGACCAATTCCCCTTATAGCCGCATACAGTCGTGTCACGGACAAGACCCTACCACGTTTCACTTTTAATGCCACCGTTTGCCAAATTAACTGGCAGTACACAGTAAAATAGATTGCACCCTTCTGGAGCCAGGCTGGGTCCCCGAAACGGGCCATTTTCCGATTGTATCGCGAGACGCCAAACAGAATACTCTTGCACACGCGACGACTCCATTACAGACCGGTTAATGCAAACATTCGCCATGGGACGGTCGCTTTCGTCTTTACGACGAAATCTACGCCCAATGCTTGTATCCTAATTTTCCCCGTACGTGGTGCGGATCGACGACCAGTGGCCAGTTTGCCTACGTAGCGGAACGAAGGATCAGCCCTTTTCTGCCGGTTGCCGTTGGAAGAATCGTGGCGTAAAAGGGAAAACCGACCAACGAGATTGCAAGCTCGTACGTATACATTTGTATACCGTAATTGGACGTGAACGCAGGGACGGATTAACGTCTTCGGGTGCCCTGAACACTCGGAGGACTTCCAACTGCAAATTTGATACTTTGACATTTTTTCATATTGGCACATTCGGATTTCACTTTGGAGTTTTCAAGTTTTGCTAATTCTGTCATTTAGGAACTTTAAGATTTAGGGATTCAGGGATTTAGGCGTTTAGAGATTTAGAAATTTAGGGGTTTCTGGATTTAGGCGATTAGGGATTTTGGGATTTGGGGCTTTAGGGGGATCTGAATTTCGGGGTTCAAGGATTTAAGGATATAGGGATCTCAGGGCTTAGAGATTTGGGGTCTTAAGGATTTAGGAAGTTAGGCATTTAGGGGTCTAGAGATTTAGGGGTTTACAGGTCTAGGAATTTAGACTTTGGGATTCTTGAACTTCAAAGTCTGTGGACTTTGGGACCTTAGGAGTTCAGGACTTTAGAAATTCGATATTTTACAATTTGCAGACTTCAGGATTTCGGACTTGTAGAGTTTTAAAAGTTCAAATTTGTGCGACATCAGAAATTTGGCACTTCCAGATTGGAACATTGAATTCTTGAAATTTTGAAACTTAAAAAAATAAATGTGGAAGTGGAAAATTTTTATTGTACTTTTTCCTTGATGACCTGAGAATGTCTATGTTGAATCCTGCAACCATGTTCATCTTAACACAGTTCCAATTTCCTGTGAAATTTTCTTCGTCAGTCATAATTCACCCGTAACATCTAGAATCGAATTTTTTGCTGATTTTCGCAGAACACTCGAATCCTCGGTAAGTTAGCGGTTAATCCATCCCTGCGCAAAGATCGTTGAAATTCACGATGGAGGTCGGTGTGGCAGGGTGTAGTATCCCGGAGGACCTATTAGTATCCGATTAGAAGAAGGGCCAAGAAGGGTCAATACGCAGAGGACTGACGGTCGCGTTCGCGAGCCTCTTTACAAACGCTTTCCTCGTATCGAGATAAGGAGAAATCGAGTTTCCTCCCTTGCGCTGGCGAGCCACTTACGGCGAAACGAGTGGACCCTCGAAAACGAGCGTCTACGTCTCTGGGACGATTCAGAACAAGTAGATAACTCGAATGTTACGGGCTAAGTAAAAGCGGTCGTGAATGGAGACTCGCATGCAACGGAATTTATATCGTGGCCAGATAAGAAGCGAATCTGTGAATGCTCGACGAAGATCTGCCCAGATCGTATGTGCACCGCGTGTGTGTGTGTGCACATGTGACTTAGCGATAAAATAACCGCACCAGTCGGAATTGGAAAACGAATTTTATACGCGCAGAAAATTGTTCTATCTGAAAACGTTAATTCCAGCGGGTCGCGATATTCTTCGGCGCACGTCCATAAAGAACGATTCTCCCGGCGAAACTTCGTCCGAGATAAAGACCAAAGACTCCTCTTCGTAATTGTATTATGTCTCCTTTCGTTCGATGCCGATTTAATTTGCAATCGCGAAGCACTGGCTGCTTCCGAACGATCAAGCTTTCTTCTAAAATAGAACTTTTCCGGGTATCGATAACGAAGTTTCCTCCTTTTCGTTGCGTCTGAACGATTCGTGTTATTGTAATTTCGACTAAGTCCATTTGCGACGATGGTGACGTGATCCACTTAATAAACAGTGGGGTAAATTAAAAATAATCACTGATTGAAATTCAGAGTATCTTGCGAGCTGATGAAGCTAGACACCACTTTAAAAATCAGAATGAAGAATCGTCTTACGAAATGTGGTGTCAAGCGAAACGTACCTTTACATTAAACGAATCAAACGTTTTCTACAAACTACAATGAAAACGAATTGCATTTGTGAAAATAAAGCAGTCCTGTACAAATATTGTACTTATGAAGTGACCTAATATGGTTCCAGATTTCTCGACACAGTTCTGTCTCTTCAACAGTCATTATCCAGGAAATTGTAAGTGCAAAATACTTTGCAGAAAATATCCTAGCTATTGTCGAACGTATACGGTCAGTTAGAGGCGGGCAGAATCGCTATGCTCGTTATGTCGGTCAGCTTATATTTACAAGCGGTAAGTCCCAGGAGGAACCTGTGTATCGTCGTGCCTGTAATCGTGAATTCACGGTCGCGGCCTCGGGAGAAAAGAGAAGAAAAAAGAAAGTAAAAGAAGGAAGGAACGAGAGCAGCGTAACGAGATGGAACCTCGGACGTATCCATTTAATACTAAATTTGTATCGGCGTCGAGGGAGCCGGCATTATACACCTTCTCTGTTCGGCTCGTTTCACCTACCGGCCACGAAACGAACGCGTCGAAACTCACCGCTTGTGTTTCCATTATCCGCGGAGCTGTTCGCCGGCTACGGAAAGTTCGCGGGACGACAGTCGGACGTATATACCTGCGTAGCTACGTGACAGAAAAAAGGAAGAGCCTCGGACCGGGCGAAAGAGAGATGCGTTCCCTGAATTACAACGCCGACGAGAATTGACGTTAACGAGGATTTCCGTGCGACAACTACGCGCTTATTTCAATGCGCCGATACTAAGGGACATTTTCGGTATTCGAGAAGACTTTATAAGACTGGGAATTCGTATTCCGTCGGTTCGCATGCTCCTTCGTTGCATTGTTCTATCGTAATATTTACTGGGAACGTTAAGGGTTGATTTCTTAAAGGTTTCTTACCTTTGTTCAAGGATGCCTCCATAGCACATGTGTTAGATGTTAATGTGTTTCTAACTTGGAGCAGATAAAATATGTCGTATGAATATATGCTGGAAATTAATTGTCAACTTGTGGTTAATGAAAATGCACACACATGGTAGCTTCAAGGTGTCTTCATGCTTTATGAAGAATAATAGAAAATGACCGAAATAGTCGAAAGGTAATGACAAAAACAGATTTTTGTAAGATACGCTGTTTTCAGTATAATTACCAAATATATCTAGTAAAGCTACGACGCTGAAATAGAGAGCCAACTGCATTACAGCCACACCATTCCAACTATAATGCTATATAATTGTAAAAAATATATTGCAGTATCAAACGTGGTTTACGATTGTAGATACAGTATACATCTCCAATAAAATCTACACCTATTTTTTCATCAGAAATTAAAACGTAATCTTCGTTGCAATATATGGCTGCTCCAGATACCTCTTAACCTACATACGCTTACCGACGTATTAAAGTGTTTACAACTTTAATCTACCTTAATGCCATTTCTCTGTGACAAATCTTCAATGGTGAGATCCCGAGAAATTCAGTTTTTCGCGGAAAGTTTACAACAGTCGTATTCGTGGAAGCTCTCGTAAAACTCGACGTAGGCGCTCCTCTATTTGCGTCGAAGATAAAACCGATTAACGACCGAACAATGTTAGCCAGTGGCGCTTCTCGACTAATGCGATAACTGGAAAATGCAGCTCGCGTAAAAAGTGTATGCAAATGGCTCGGAATGTTTTATCCGTTGGTTTCGTTATCCGTGGTTGGTCGGGTAGCGCGCGAACGCAAAACGATAGGGGGAGAGAATGCGTACGCGAAGCAGGGACGCGAAGATAGTGGTACAAGAAGAAGAAGAAGAGGAAGAGGGTAGAGCACAGTTTGAATTACGACAGCGACGAGAAGTGACGTTAACGAGTATTTCCGTGCGCTTACGCGGCTTACGCTCGACCGATGCTTACGATACATACGTAAGAGGCTCGCAAACGTTTGCCAGCCTCGGAATAAAAGTAATGCTGGCTCGTCGAAAGGGCTCTCGTTACGTTTCGTGTCGAGCCTTGTTGCACCTGCGGAAACGCACCAATCAGACCGACCACGCTGGACAATGCACGGTCGTTATCCCGTCGCGGCGTCGTCCAACGGAATAGAAACGACAGATTTTATCGTTTTTCTGCCACTTGCGATTCTCCCTCAGACACTTTCTCCGCTCCTCTCCTCTGCCACTGGCCCACTGTCCGTTGCGATCCTCTCGGGGAATTTCACTCCCGAAACATTCCTGGTACATACAACTTTCCTTCCTTTATGAAGTCAATGTCTTAAAATGGTTAAATTAACGAGCAAAGTTGATCTTTAGTTTCTACCAATTTTCTTAGAAACTCTATCATTTATTATATAAATGTTATATGATGATAAATGATATTAATTGGACAAGTGATAGATTGATATCGAATAATCGGTTCAAGAGCACTTTCGTTTGTATTCAGGTATTTGCGTGGGTAAACGGTTTGCTAGCTCCCAGTAAATGAGCACGAGCGAGTGCTCTTACTGCTGCACGTCGTCGATCGCTTAACGTAAACGCGATTTTGCGGTGGATATTAAGAGCTTTGATCGGCAAAGTTTCGAAATAGAGTTAGCTGGACGGAGTTCTAGAACGTGAACCGGTTGAAAAATCTCAAGGCGAGAAGGCAAGGTGAGCGAACAGAGAAATAATCGAAAGTGACGAGGAGCGAACGACGGTGTGCAATTAACGATCTGGAGCGCGGCAGCTAGAACACGAAGAAGATCGCGTCTAATTAGAGGCGTTATGAATTACAACGGAACGATCGTTATTAACACGAAGAGAGCGTAATTACCGGTGTCTCGTAAACGGATTACATCGAGGCCGTGGGGGAATTTATTTTCGACCTGGTGAACGCTGCCGGTGAACGGCGATGAAGATTGCGTGAAAGCGTGACGCTCGCTTGGTAATGAAAAAGAAGCCGCCTCATTATGATTTATTTGTCGCGGTCAATTAGACCGGGCCGCTACGAGCCAACCAACGATGGAACAAGAAGAAAACGAAGAAGAAGAAGGAGGAGAAGAAGAAGACGAAGGCGATGAAGGAATTACGTGAATTCTCGTAAAACAGCTTAACGGTCTCTCGGGATAGTATCGAGTGCGAGTTAAGTGGGTGAAAAAATTGCTACGCCTGAACGGGGAGACGCGTTTTTCTCGGTCGTCTCTGATAATTCGTCGAACCACTCGTAGCCCCGACCTTCTGACGTTTCTTGCTCCTATCCCTTCTGATTAACTTAAGCCCCCAAGTTCGAGAATCGTTCCGATCGAACGGACCGTAGCCGCTGCGCGATTTCGTCGATAACGATCCCAACTGTAATTGCTTTCTATCGCTTTGTGAGCGTAATTGTAATTTTATGCCGGTACACAATATCCTGCACGAGGCGAACGAACGTACGCGGATTCACACGATTGCACGTCCCGCGTAACCACTATACCGTGTACACGCGTTCGTTGCGTATTTAATGGTCACTTGATAATAATAGTCCAGCAAGCATTGTGTTATGATAATCGCGATGAATGTAAATTCAAAATTTCGATATCGATGCCGACACGTCCGCATCGGCCGACAATGGAAAGAAGAAAAAGAACGCCCTTTCGCCGCGTTAATGATTTACCAGAGAATAATGGATATCCCCAGCCTCTCTTGCCTATACTGTATCATAGATCGTTAGCTATACCTTGTCCCTAATTATAAGTCTCATTAATGAAGATTGATTTCGAATTCAACGCCTGTAATAAACACCGATTCAGCGTGCGGCATGTAATCACGGAATGCCTGGCGTAGAGCAGGCTATTAATTCTTATTAGAAATCGTTACGACGAGCGTCTTCCGTCTCCTCGCGGAACACAATTTGTTAATCATGAAACAGCCTTCAACGCTGATTCGGGCGAATCGTTTCTCACGGTCGCCATTTTTAGGCCCCGCGAAAACCACCGTATTCCAACTTGATCTTTTAACGAGCATACAACACTCAGCAGCAAGAACTTTTTGTCAGAATTTGAAAAGTTTGAGGGTTTAGCGATTCGCAAAACTGAAAGTTGGAACTTGAAAATTTGGACAAGATTAGCTACATATTTGAGAGGTAGCAAACGAATAAAAATTCCAATGTGCCTTGAAGGGGTTAAGTCTTCGACGCGGTCGATTTTCTTCTCTCGAGGTACTCAATATCATTTTGTTTCTGCCAAAACCTCTCTCGCTCTTTAGCTTAATCCTTATTTCTGTCTTTATTTTTCTATGTTCCTGCCCTCCTTCGAATTTCTCGACACCCTTCATTCCGCCACTTGTGCGCACGGCTCCCTAATAAAGATCCATTTCTCAGCGTTAAGACAGGCCGATAAGCAAGGCCACAATTTCAATTACGGCGTTAAGCCCGGCGAGATCGCCGGACCGTAAAAACTGCGAGACTATAACCGAGATACTAAGCAAGTAAAAATCGACGATACGTCCCGCGGGCTTCCATCCCTTCTCTCCCGAGTCTCTTCACTTGGTTCTGGCTATCTCGTTCTCCGTTCATCCCGTTCGTTCCCATCTCGTATTTGGCCTCTCTCCGTTCACCTGGCATCATCGTTCAGCCCCGTCTTTGTCCCTCGCGAAACGGTGTTTCCTCTTCGTCGCGGGAGAGAGCGCGGAGAACCGAGGTTTGACTCGTTAATATATCAGATTATGCTGGAACAGCGAGTCTAATTTATACCACAGTAAACTGCAGGCTGCACCTCGGGCCTCTACGCCGCCTGCCATTTTTAATACGTCCTTAAAGCGTCGCATCTCTTAAAAGATTTCTCGACCCTCTTTTCTCTTTCTCTTTCATCCCACTCCACAGTGACGAATTTAACCAAAATCGCTAAATTGGAATTTTATTCCACTTTTCTTAGATCTACTTCATTTTTAAATTGTCGCAACTTCATTCTATTATTACCAGTTTGTAAAATTTAGATGTCGACAAGAAACGTGCAGTGGGCTCGATTAATGTAGCCACATCTGAGAATTGTATATGATTATAAAGCATACAGCTACTTATAGCAACAGCACACAGTCTTGAGCTGCGGCTACATCGATCACAGTCACTTTGTTTCCGCAGACGGTTCCGTGAATCTCGCGATAACTGATCGCGACCAGACGCAACGGCGCTCAGTTACGGCGACTTTGCTATATCTGGCTGTATTTGTTTCACTTATCGAACCTACGAACAAAGATATTTGCTCGATGAAGTAGTCTATCAAACAGGGCTTCGTACAAAAACTTGAATGTTATTAAACAAGTTGTTACATTTACAAATTTAAATACAACATCGGTTATCAAGAGAGTACATAATATCCGTAATTTACTTGAACTGAAGATACTAATTATCCCTGTTTCGGTCAAATTCGATACACTATGTTCGTTCACAGGGGTAAAAGGGTTCCTACCCCTGTTAAATCTATCTCTTTCGCTGTCACCATTTTCCTCTTTCTTTGCGCCGTCATATCCAGCGCACCACATAGCGGATGATCTCGGCCGTCTGCACCGGTTGAAATCTTCCTGCGTTTCTTTTGACTGTTTGCCACCGACTCGCAACCCCCTGTCGACGAACCGGAGACAGACTGCGCTCGGTTTTTCTCTTTCTCGCCGCGACACACGATCCGCGAACAGAACCGTGCCACGAACACGCGGAAGAATGGAGGGGGTCGGTACGTGTGCGCGAAAAAAGAGGTGCTGAGCGGCAGAAAACGAAGAGCGAAGAAACTTTTCCTTTATTGTTAGACGCTGCTGCAGAATACACAAACGATAAGGGATTACAGTTTTTCCTCGATGCTTATTTATGGCCCGCGTCCGCCTCGTTCTTCTCCGTCCGCCTGTTCACGACACTTTTTCTCGTAACGCCAGCAGCGGCTGACTGCGAACAAACGGGCACCCCGTGATAAGAAGTTTCGACGATAATGCCGCGCGAAGCTGATCGCGAGTAGATCCGCGACCGTGTTTGCCAATAAATTCGTCCACCACGAAAAAATTTCGGCTGGCACTTCTCTCGCAGTACTTAATCCTGCTGCCATTTGCTTTTTTTACGATCTATTCGTATTCCATTGGAACTACGGGACCTTGGTGGACATCGTGACTGTTAGGACTATTGGAATATTTAGGGATGTCTGAAGTATTGGGATCATGGAACTGCTGGAATTATTGGGACTACTAGGATTATCAGAAATATTGAGACTATTAGAACTATTGGACTATTGGAACTGTTGAGACTTTGGGGCTATTGATAATAGGATTTTACCTGAATATTATCAGATTTCTATATTTGCATCTATGACAAATATTCAAAATATTATCGTGGCATGAAAGTTAAGAAAAGAATATCCTCGAAAGAACAATTGACGTACCCAAAATTACCTTTCGTGTTAAGAATACTATAAATAACCTAATAAAGTAAAGAAAATGACTGCAGAATTCACTAAGAGTCATAAAAGAATGTTGGGTACGAAAATTGTGTATCACTATAGCATAGCTTGTTTCTACGGTACATCCGGAAGAAATAATTGATAAGAACAGATAAGTAGTTTGAAAGAAGAAGGAAGGAAAGCATCGAGTTAATGACGGTGTCGGTGTACCGAGTAACCAGAGGCTAAAAGATTCTCGATGTCCTGATCAATGTGGAACGAGCCACAATCCTATCAACGACTAAGCTCGTTTTACAGAAAATCGAGGTTTTTCCGGATCCTCTTTTCCCTGTTTCCTTCTTTTCCCTTTCGCGTATTAGAACTCCCTAGCAATCTCCTTCGATCGGGATATAATATCTCCTGTAGGTTGACCAATCGTACCAGTTTTTCGTTGGATTATCCAGCCAGGTGATTTTTCTCCAAAGAATACCGGAGGCCGACAGCTAATCAAACCTGAAGGCAATTGCCGTTCGATTTTCCTCGAGTCACAAATGTATCGAAACTTCGACCGGCAACCATTTCGTTTATATTCTTCGTCAAACTCAGTTTAAGCGTGATGCGAGCAGGATTCGTATTTTTAGAAGACCCAGATACCTGAAAGATTGTGATAACCTACAAGTAGTTTAAGAGATTTTGATAACCTAAAAGTAGGTTAAAAGATTTAGCGGTAAGACGTATTCAGAGAAAGATTTTAGACAATCTATTCTTTGATATCCGTTTGAGAACACGTCGCTTGAGATTTTAACTAGTTTACCAATCTACGGTATAAAAATACAATGTTCAAAATTTCTGAATGGTTATTGCACTTACTGTTCGCGTGCCACTCAAGATGTCTATTTTCATCGGATATTATATCCCGAATCCTGCGTCTTGATTCACTGCTATTAGAATCCTGTTCAAGATTCTGCCTGCACCCGTTTGTAAAAACGCTATCTTCCGGGTTGATCAGAAATGAATTAGGGTCCTCTTGTGCCCAATTGAATACGCTTTCGCCTCGTTTTTCCCTGTAACCCCGCCCGAATGACTAGTATTTCGTCCACGATTATTCTCGAATGTCTATTAACGATGTCGTCGTAAATTCGTCTTCAATTTCACCGGTAATAACCGTACATCACGTTGAAACGCGACAGGGAAAACAGCGTTGTAAAGAGGTACGATCCGGTGTTGGCGCGAAACCCGTTTTCTACCTGGCGAAATTGTGCAAAACAATGTTTGCAGTGGAACAGCGCGCAAATATTTAACGATTTTCAGTCAACGCGTTATAATTAATGATCAGCCACGTACCGTCGGTCGAAATTTCAGCGTTTCGAACGCTAATTCACCCGATTCTTCGTTTGCGCAACTCGTTGGGCTCAGCTTCTCAAGATTAACGTTTCGTTTCTCGATCCTCGCAATTATCCAATCCGTTTAGTGCGTTAATTAGAGAGATTAAATATAGTATCGCGTCACGGGTCTCGTTAGTGTGCCAGTTAGAAAGCCGTATACGGTTTTAATCGCGCGTACCAAACGCGCTGTTCTGCTCGGCTATGGTACGCGAGAGGAGCATTCACGATTAGATGCTACGCTTTATACTAGAAGAAATTCGTTCATTCGACTAATTATTGCTTTCGCTAACGTCGTTACATCGCACAGCTTTTACAAACCAGAGCCAAGTGTTTTACGACCAACCGTTTAATCTTCCCTTTGGCGCGGAAAATTTAGTTGAAAATTGAATGAAAAGCAATGCAGAACGAATTTCGTTTCAACATTTTCATTTCTACGTTTTCATTTCCACCGTTTCAACAGAGTCACGGTCCGTTGCTACGTTCGGTCGCCAAAGTAAAAATTCTACCCCCGCGACAGACTGAAATATCGTGATATTTACCTTTGAACTGCGGAGTCATCCGGAAACCAGCCTTAAATCTCGCGTATATCAAGTTCAGACTATCGTTTGATATATCAAATTGAGACATATTTGATTTGTCAAACATAAGATTTATAAAACATGACATAAAATAATTCAGGAACAGCCACATGAAGTTTTAGGTCATACTAGAAACTGATCGTCCAAAGTCTAACTCAGTAGTATTCATTACATTATTTCGTTCACATGAGATTTGATGTAATGTTCATTTCAAATTCCGTTGGTTCATTCGAACATGCTCGATTTGATGAGCTTTTCCTATATTGCCTTCGTCCCTAAGAAGGACTACCGTCCTCGTACATACTTCTTGTACCCAATAATTAAATGTTACCAAGTATTCATATTCAACGAGGTTAACGGAGCATAAACCAGTTAGAATGTCCGCAAGAGTCTTCCTAGTCCAATTTTTTCTTACTGTCCAAAGTATGTTTGCTAATTGCTCAGGACATGAGTTATGCCCATCGTTGTAGATATTTGCTACCGTGATTTAGCAATAAAACGTACAGGTTTCCATGTATCTTCCTGTCCGTAACATTCACTATGTTGCTAACCTGAAGCGTTTCTGGAATTTCTGTGTTGAAATTCGACGCAGAGCCCATAAAATACGCAATTAGCACGGTGATAAGAGCCGGAGCGAGGCAAGGTTGAACTCGTGAACGCGAAATAAGAACAGGTTTATCAGGATTCGAAAAAATGTCTAAACTTCCTTTGCCTCTCTCCGACGTACTGATGAACCAGTTCAAGAAAAAGACGCAACGGTGAGCGGAGAACCTGTAATAATTTCTTAACGGTTCAAGGAGTTATGCGCCTTAATTATGCAAGCTCGTGAAACACGGCAGGAAAGGGGGAAGATTTAGGGCGAGGGGGGAAGATAGAGAAGACCCGGGAAGAAAGAGAGGGACGCGTTTTAGAAAGATCGAGGAATAGTTAATTGCTTTGGTCTACGTGTTGGATTATAATTCTTTCGTAGGCGTCGAAAGGGTAGGAAGAACTCTCGGAAGATTAAGAAATGGCGGTTCGAGGCACAGGTTACTCGGCAGGAAGGAAAGTTCTTTGCAGCCCCCATGCCACGCCATTTCTAACGCTTACGAATAATTATTAGCAATAATTTTTCATTACCAAGACATTGCGAGATAATTATAGGGCGAGGTGGTTTTTGTGCGCTCCGATGTATACGCGCCAACGTGCATAGTCGTAATGAATAGTCGCTCGTTACCCGCTGTGCTCGCGGAGTTGCCCTGAAATTACAATCCTGCCGTATGTTTCCCATGGAACATCTTCCATGAGGTCGACTCTTCTTGTAACAACATGGTCCTCTTTTTCTTGCCAGCTAGGGGATTGAGACCTCTTGTGCAGTTCTTCGATCAATCCGTGTTATATTGACAACTTCTGTATCACACATTTAGTTGTACAACATATACGTTGCACAAATATGCAATGAACTTCCAACGTCTCTTATCTGATGTTATTAAAATTGAGCTAACACAAATACACATCTCTCACACAAGAGATACAGCAAAATATTTGTTAGGGTCCATAACCTTTCAATAAGTTTGATACATATTTAGTGAAGAACTCACAGTGAGACACAAATGTGAGAATTTAATACATGTTAATAGGTCTACATAAATGCAAACATTCGCTAAACATCTTTTTATGTGTAATATATAAATCAGTCTTCTTATAGTATACTCAAAAGGTTGAGGAACTTTAGTCTCTTCAAAGTTCACAAGTCAGAGTTTGTTATTTTAGCCTTTCCTGCCTTGTTCCGGTTGGCCACAAAATAAAGGGAGAGGATGCAGAGCCAATTTTTTTTGAAAAGGCCGATTCATTTATAACGTAATAACCTCGCTGGTCTCGTGATTCGATCAAGTCGAGAGAGTATACATTTTCCACAGTTTCCTTTGTACGCCACTGAATTCGTTTGAAGAGAGAAATTAACGCAATTCAAATGGTTGAACACTAATTGGCGCGGAAGGTACGTGGAAAAATTTAATATCAATTTTCTGGCCGTGATTCTCGCTTCAAAGGAACTACGATTTCATTTTAAAATTTTCCATAAATTAAAAACAGTATAACTTGCTCGGTACGTAGAGAGTGTATGGTCAATGACACGTGGTACGTTTTCATTTGCGAATTTCCCTGGAAGACGGTCACGATAGTCATAGTTAGCGAAAACGCTGGTATGCTGGACATTTCTGTAATAAAAATCTCCAGAAATATGTGAAGTGCCCTGTACACGTTCAAGGATCGTTCCTCTTCAATATCTGCGTCGAGGTAATTGATTTATTTAAAATTATCGCTAGCAACTCGCTGATGAATATGGAAATTTTTATTACCGCGCAACTTTTTTGTGGTATTTAATTTATTCTCACTTGTTGAATTTAAATGAGCTGTTACGGTTACTTGGTATAACTATTTCTCGAAACCTGTTTCCAGAATTCAGATTCCCAAATTTCCAAGTACTTAAGTTTCCAAATTGTTTAGTATTCAAATTCTCAAAATTAAAAATTTCCGAGCGTCTGAATACGAAAATATGAAGATTTGCACCGTTCCGCCTTCGGTCTAGCTGGCTACACCAATATCTCCAATTCGCGATTTGAAATTCAGCGTCCGTGCCTGCACGCCTCGCAAACAGTCACGATTTGCGAGCACGTAAACTCGCGGCGCTTTCTCCGTGCGTTCATCCTCGAAGCCGTTTCTACGTCGTCGCTTCGAACCTGACGGAATCAATTTTCGTGAAAATACAGTGGGTCGTGGAGAATCGTAGAAGAAATACGGTAACGCGCGTCCTAGCGACAGATTCACGCGGCTTCATTACGAGATGGCGAGCACCGCTTGGAATTTTTGCTCGGCCAGGTCGACTGGTGCCGTGTCGCTCGCCACAGAACCTGGTGCACACGTAAATAACGCTTTCACAAGCGTGTCACATAACGTCTTCTCGCTACACGGGCTACGTTTCAGTGGCATTTTTGCGAGAGCCCGGCCGCGCGAATGCCTGGCGCCGGTTTTCTCTTCGTACTCGGTTAATAAACTAACGCGCCACGAGAGAAAGAGAAAAGCGTCGGGGTGGCCGGGCCGTGAATGGAAAACTTGTATTAAAGTGCACACTCGGGGTCGGACCACGGCGAACTTCCAAGCTCGGGCCTGAACTTGGCTTCTCACTTTATGAAATACAACCCGATGTCCGCAGTGGCTCTTTGCTCGACGTGGAACTCGACTGCCTTGAAGAGAGGAGAGGGACAGAGACACACCGAGAGAAGGCCACGGAAGATGGAACCGTTGGACGGCGATACAGGAAGAACGGAGAGGATGAAAAAGGGACGCGAGAAGGAAAGAGCGAGAGGAAAACACGGGTCGAAATAGATAGAGGAGGCAAGTGCTTGCCGCACCCGTAGCTCTGAAATCATTTCGTGCTCAGACTTCGAGTAAACTATCTATCTTCGAGTAGTAAATCGACAAACCCTCCAGAATTCACCGCTCTTTCGACGTACATCTTCCAATGCCCTCTCTTTTCGCTTCTTCTTCTTCTCCTTCTTCTAAGTCCTTTCACCCCGTTCTTCCGTCGCTCCTGTCCAACCCCTCTTCGTCGAAACGCTCGCTTACTGAAGCACAAACGTCGCGAGAAGTAAACTACACGGACATACTCTCGAACCACGTCGGAATTTTTCGAGAGAATTTACCGGTACACAGGAGCGGGCAACTCCCGGAATCGTCGAGACGGCTGTATCAAATAAAACTCGAGAGAATTTTCGGCAATCGCATAATAATTTTCTTCGATTTTCTCCGTCGACCTTTCCCTCCACTTTGCGCGTGTTTCTCGATTATTTTCCTCCTCGGTCGATCTCCGCCTACGATCCAATCGTTTGGTATGTTTGTAATTGTACGAGGGGTGTGTACATTGGCGAGCATGGTAAGCTCGTTCAGGAGAAAAATCATTTGACGATTTCATTATTTGGGGATTTAGGAATTTGAAGATTTGGAAGTTTGCAAGTTTGAGGGTTAATAGGGTGGAAGTTTAGGAATTTGAAAAACTTAAAAGTGTAGAAACTTGAAGATCTATGGATCTTTGAGGGTTTAAGAAAATTGTTCGAACCCTCAAAATGTGACAGAAACGCCTTGCCACTAACCCTTAACTCGAGCAATCCCATATTGCCCCAAGTATCCTCGCAATCTGTATACTTTAACAAAAGTAAGCATTTTTAGTTGTATAACCAAATAAAATTCCTAATTCCTCGAAAGTTGCTCGAATTTCTAAAGCGTACAAATATTCGTTTCCATCGATAGAAACGTTCGTGGTGTCCAATCGAATTGGGCTCGTCGATCTCCGAAATCTCGACGAGGTTTTTGCCCACGGGCCGGCCGTCGCGAAGGTTATTACCTTTTTGGATGTTAGATGGACGACGATAAGTTATCGTCACGGTATAACCACCTATCGGGCACTGTCACTGGCCCGTGGCAGTAGGATATTGTTTTTAGGCTGCGGTTTTGCCCGGTGTACCCTCCTGGGAAATTGGAGCTGAAGCGGGCGCGCTGGCAACGCGCTCGCCGCTCATTTATTACCGTTGCTTTACCTCTGGGTGGCCAAATTTACCAAACACTGCGGTTCGAGCTCCGAATGCCTGCCGTGCAACGCGCCGCTTCAACGACGTCATTCGACGTTACACGCTTCGAAACCGAGCGACGAATTGGCACGTCGCCCGCCATTCTCTTCTATTACTCAAAAAACCTTTCGAAAATTCAACGCCATTCGTGGTCATCGTAAGATTTCAGGAATATTTACAAGTTCTTCAGAGGATCTGGTATGGGATATCGGTGCATTTTATATCAGACCGTTTAGAGTTCTTACACATAGTTAAACATAGATATACACAGATAAACAGGTTAAGGTTAACACATCGTACATAAAGTTATACAAAGTTATATATAGGATAATATGTGCATTATACACAGTTAAGCTCATACGTCGTTAAATACGAGAGTGGCATAAATAATACAAAACACCATTAAAATATGACATTGTCTTGTATAATTCAACATTTCATGTAAAACGTGATTTCAATATTGAAATGTGATTTCAGCAGTCCAATGTAATTTCAACACTCGAATCTGATTTCAACATTCAAACGTGATCTCAATATCTTGCGAAAATGTTACCTACAAATAAAATCAGTATTATCGATTAATCATACGTTAAAGTTTTACGACGTAACATAAAAAGTATCTAATTTTCTAATGTTTCGATTTGGATTACTCAAGCATCCTCATAATGAGCGTATACTTTCCTCGTGACCTGCGCAAGTCTCCTTGAGTCCAAACAGGAATTTATCGAATGAAGATACTTGATGGCGCAACGAAACGTATAGGTTCATCAAAAGCACTTTCGACCAGAAACGCACGAACGCGCATTTTTGGGGTACCGTAAAGTGGCTAATCGTCCCCGGTTGTCTCTAGTTGTTGGATTAAAAAAAAAAAGGAAGAGCGATTAGAGGCGACAGGTAGAGGCTAGCGGCACTTTCGCTCTCGAAATCCCATCCGTTTCATCGGCGAATCGACTACAGATCCGGTCAAACTCTCGTCGAAACGTTTTCGATTGTCGAGCAGGTCCGCTGCTCGTGTATAGATGCGGTTGCTGAACGATTTCAGCACGCGGCTCCGGGTCCGGCGTTCACCGTGTGCACCGGTTGTTTTTGCCGGTTGTTTTTGCAAATTCCGCATTCCGCCGATAGTCGAATCCGATCAAACGCGCGTGACAAAACGCCAGGTATATCGAGGAAAAAGCGTTCGGCCGGATCTTGTCGACGATCGGGCTCGGTGACAAATAATCGGTCGACAGAGCGACGATAATCGCCTGTCCCGCTCGCGCTCCGACGCGTGTGTGTGCGCCGCGTGCGTACACAACGCCGCGGCGTTGTGATAGCAGCGCACTCGACCGAGAAGCGAGCCTCTGTAATTTGCGCTGTAATTAGCTACAGGATTCTGGGAAATTAATCGAACCGAATGTTGTCGCAGGATATATTTATATTAATAGCTGGGCCCTGGCGCGACAACGCATCGCTTGAACCGCGACGAAAAGTATTTGTAACGGAGTGACGATTACACCGCGAGTTTATTTATCGACCGTGCAAATAATTGAAACGGTCCGTCGCGTAAAAGCGTCCTGCAGAAATATAAAAAACGGGAGAAAAAAGGGATGTCGATCCGCGCGAGCGCCGTAGTTTCGATCTCCTCGATAATTCAATTTGGCAATAAATAACCGGTACACCAGCGATGATAATCAATGGCCGATGTAGAGCAACGTCGATGCAACGGAGCGAGGAGAGACTCTCTGTAATTTGTGTAGTAATTAGTCCATTCTAGATATTAATTGGTCCGAGTATTGTCACAGGAAGAATTTATAGTGACCACCGGTCGGATCGTAATAACACGGTAATAACAATAAACATCGTTTTAAAGTAGCGCGATCGCGTTGAAACGTTTGATAATTTGCGCGAAACAAATCATTTTGATAATCGATCGAGCCGATCGCAATCGTTCGACCGGCATTTCTATTGTTCCGCGATTGCTGGACCAACTGTGTAACCGCGTTACTGCTGGGTTTCGTGCTACCCCTGTCGCTCGATAGATTTATTCCAATAGATTTACTCGTTTTATAATTTACACCGTCGAATAATAGAATGCGAAAATTCTCTGTTTTGATTTAGATTATTTTATCCTGATTGGAATTATGCAAG
The DNA here is from genome assembly GCA_036983795.1 of Megachile lagopoda. Lineage (NCBI taxonomy): Eukaryota > Metazoa > Arthropoda > Insecta > Hymenoptera > Megachilidae > Megachile > Megachile lagopoda. The sequence goes on along the minus strand of CM072785.1, from coordinate 7,890,098 downwards.
GAATAATTTACGATCGGTAAGATTCGCCTAAAAATTTATCCCGAAGTTAATAATACCGATCGTTTTGCCCCTCGGCGCAATTGTCCCGAGCTTATTGCTTCATAATTTATTATCGAATAGCTAATCGTGAAAATCTGCTTTCTAAAGTCGAAGCATCCCAGTTTGGACAATGTTATGCAGATTTAATTTCGCAGACTAGTTTTTAAATTGGAAACGCATTTAACAATTGACGTGACAGAAGTTAAATCATCAAATTAAGAAATCTCTTCGAATAAATTTAGTCGACAAAAACAGATACTACATTATTTAAGGTATCGAATAAATAAGGATCCAAATCTTTGATCCTTCAAGATCTCTGAACAATTGTGCATAAATTTAATTAAAATATTTTATTGAGTACATAAATACATCAGCTATGATTTAGTAAATAGTTTGGTGAATGTTGGGTGAGATTGTATCATCCTTAAACAAGCCTATGGGTATTTCAAAAATATTTGATGAGGCTGTTCCAAACTTAGTTAGGTCATTATTTAAACATAAATATCACACTTAATTATTAATACCATGAAAGATTAAATACCGTTCGTAAAGTCTGTCAAACTTGTCACGATGAATAATTACGAAACATTTTCTATTCTCACACATTTGTCGTCCTCTGAAAGATTAACGCCAGCAACGTCTCCAGCACCGATATTATACTGAAAATATTATGGAAACGCATTCTGTCACGATTCTATCGCTGTTTTAAAGATTCGACGGCACGGTTGTGAAGAAGGTTGAGAACAGGAGACGTCTCGAAGAATTCGCTTTTACGAGATTCCTTAGGAAAGTGCTGAAATCGCGCGAAATGAACGCCGAGTGCACGTCGGCTGCAGTCGGAATCTTGTAGATGCATATCAATGCAGCCTGGAATTTTCATTACGGATCGAGCGATCGTCGCGGATCCTCGAGGAACAGAAAACGAGCTGTAGTGGCTCTTTCCGCGTCAATCCGCCAGTCCCCGCACGCGGATTACGCGCGGATAATAATCGATCGAAAATCACGGTTCGAAACGCGTACACTCGCATAATGAGCGGGGGAGTTAATAGCCGGACAGGCGTGATAATTGCAACGAAATTATAATAATTCCCGGGGAAAATCAGCGGTGGGAGTCGCGTTTAACTTTGCTACACGTTTATCTGGGAAGATAGGGAAGCGTCGCGTGGTAATGCCGGAAATTATTGGCGCAATCGCGTCTGTAAATTTTGGCTTGGTCCACCTATTTGCCCGGATTACAAATGTACCGTGCCCGCGATTATGTCAGCCCGTCTCCGTTCGCGAAATTCGAAAACCATTATCCATCGTTTCTTTTGCTGATCCGACGGTTTATCGGCGTCCTTTTAGGATTTAATCTGATCGTAGAGCTTAAGTCTACCCTTAAACAACGTCCGGCTCGGTTGTTTGCCGTTGTCTCTTTGCTAAACAGAATTTTAAAACGATGCGACACGGCTGTCGCGGATTTCAGGATGGAATCCAAGAAAGCATTTTAGAACCGTATAATCTATCTGCACCCTTTAGTTTTCGTTGAATTTTAATTAAAATTAACTTTATAGAATTGTGGGGTTACTTTAAGGACCTTGTTTTTTTAGAATAACGGCGAAAATATTTTCGATTTCAATTTTTAAGTACTTATTTCTGTTTCCGATTTGGATAAATAATACCGAATAATCGAGGTTCTTGAAAATATTCGCGCAATTTAGAATAACATTTCTCTCGTCGAAATATTGACACTCCAATTGGTATTTGCTTCGCATCGAATGCAGACGGAAAGCGATAACATAGATCGCGTTTGGGTAAGTATATTTAAAATTCAACAAATCGAAAATCATCCATAATAACCGATCGAAGAGCTCTTTAATTTGGAATAAGAAAATATTACAGTTTACATAATCTATAATTTTAAGTGGGGTAGGAAACTGAAGTATTTAGAAATTTGTTTATTTGAGGGCGTGAAAAATGGACAACTTCGAAAATCAAAAATTTGACAATTTGCAATTTGGTCATTGGAAAAATTCAGGATTAAGGGATTTGATGATGTGAACATTTGAAAATATACTCGGTAGAAATTTGAGAAATTGACAAACTTTACAAAATTTCATGTATTTAAAATTAAAAAGCCAATTGTCTACACCAGATTGAATCCTCACTGATTCAGAAATCGTTCGAGAGCTAAACCCACGTCGCCACCGAACGTCTTACAATGTTTCTCTGCAACATGCGATTCTCCAATCGTCCAAATCGACCGAACACGATGTTACAAGAATCTGTAAGGCGGCAGCTTTCTTCGAACGCTAGATTAAGGTAGAAAGAATTCGTCGACCGCGTGGATAGCTCAATCGGTTAGAGCGGTGGTCCAACAAGAAATCTGGCTTCGACTTGCGGTCTAGCTGGATCGAACGATTCTCTTCCTCCCTACAATCTTCAAAAGCGTGATTGCTTCTTCCGCCTCTTCGTTTTCGCGTTCTGTGCGTGGTCAAGATTGCGGTTGCTCGAAGATTTTAAAACTTTGTCCGTGAGAAAAAAAATTTCTAGAGAGACTTATTCCGACGTGCGTTCAGGTATGCTCGAGAGCTAGGACTTTCGTTGGGAAGAGTTTAGATATTTAGCAAGTTGGCTTTTTCAGGATTTATTAATGCAGTTTGAGAATTGGGAAACTATCGAAGGTATACATATAGATATTTTAGTATGTGTGGAAGTTTGGAAGTGCAGAGATTTGGGAATATGTGGAATTGGGCATATGTGGATTTGGGTATGTGAGGAGTTGAGAACGTAGGAGTTTGGAAATGTGAGAATTGGGGATATGTGGATTTGGTCATATGAAAAGTTGCAAATGTGGGAGTTTGGGAATGAAGAGATTTGGGAATACGTGGAATTGAGGATATGTGGACTTGGATATGTGAAGAGTTGAGAATGTTTGGAAATATAGGAATTCGGGATTATATGGGTTTCGTACTATTGCAAGTTGAAAATGTTCAAATTCAGAAATTAACAAAGCTAACAGATGTCCCAAAATGAGGAGCAAGTGTTGATAGTCTCCCTCCAGTTATTTGTACAAAGGTTTATAGATAACTCAACGAAAGATATAAATCAGGTAATTGGATCTAGGACCGAGTCAGAAGTTTTCACGATGACGAAATCCGATGCGAAAGCAGGAATTCAGAGATGGTTCGCGAGCTGGAGCATCGAGTCTCTTTGACGAGTTACGATATCGCTGACGATAGAGCGACGTATTGGATATGGCATCGCGTACATACGCGTGTGTCCGTCGAGCAACGATATCTCGTCTCGTCTCGTCTGGTTGCATAGCTTCGACGCATACTCCAGCTTTAGCGTACGAAAAGAGGCATCGTCTCTATACACGGGATCGTATCGTGTCCCTGCACGCTCGTTACTGCACCAGATCAGCCCGGGTACTTTCGCAGATGACGCGATAAAACCCTCCAAGTCATCAATACTTTTCACTGCGACGATTTGAATGAAATATCGTCGTGGAACCAGCCGGGGCGAACTCGCGATGATTCGTATTCGCGTCGCGATGCATCGAAAACGTTCGTGCGGACGAACGACGGAATGCAACGGAAGAAAAACGAACCAAGGGCCGCGAGTTAATGACATTGTAATGAAAAAGATCGATTAGAGAAGGGAGCCGAAGCGGCAGGCCACGGTGGTATTCTGCTGCGGGCGCATTTTCAATTCATTCTGCACCCGGACCGTTGCACTGTGGTCCGGATCGAGAAATCCACTGACATTCTGTTAAAACATCAATTTTATCCCACAGAAATCTAATAACCTTATTTTTCACCGGATTCTTTATTTTCAAACTGAGTTTGCGGCAATCTCTACATTAAACGATTAATGATACTTAAGGTATTGATATGTACCCTTGAAATTGAACATTTTAATGTATCGAATTTAATATACATCGAAATATGTATACATGTAACACAATTTTTGTCTGGAAAAATTAAAGCTTCACCAGAAAAAGAAAATTCACAATTGTCACAATTCATAAAATTATTTAAACATTTTCTTCGGCTCATCAGAATACTCCCTGAAGAAATCTCAAAGAATTTTCCAATCGGTGTAATAATTTAATGACGCTAAATTTTTTCAGTATAAATTTTACACCAACATCTCTTATAGTTAATTTATGCAGAAATGTTTGTTATTGAATTTTAGAATCGTATATGGCGCGCATCGGCGGCCGTTGACGATTCGGCTATCGGAGAAATAAACTAAACGGGTCGGTGATCGGTTTATACGCAGCTATGAACTGTCGATTAGCAGGATTATTTAATCTCTATGAATACATCGGGCGCGTTATGATTATTCGTGTGTGTTAATGCACCGACACGATGCGTCGAGTGGGAGGGGTTAAATGGCGATCTCGGACCACCGAGTGCTACTTTGCATCTTTGAAAATCGATTACAGGGGCGGCAAAATGGAGGGGGTTGGATGTCCTGTACAAGTGATTAACTTTAGGGTTTAATGAGTCGCCGGTTATTTTCCGAATTCGATAGTCGCGGCCGCGGTAATGAACCGATCGTACCTAATGTACCGGTGATTAAATTTAAACGTAATACCGGTTGCTGGCCCTGTAAATCCCGCAACTCGATCGGAGATATTAAATTAACGGATTTCAAATTGTCCCGTGTATCGTGAAAACGGTCCCGGCAAACATCTAAATCCCTAATTCATTACCAGCGAATTGCACGTTGTCCAGCTTTATTAGTAACACTCGAAGACAAGGAGAAAATCAAATTAACTTGCACTATTTTGACGAGTCTCATGACTCGTACTTCGTGATCAATTTTACTCGAATTTTTAATACACAATTTCAAAGTCCAATAATTTGCGTAGTACTGTTTTGATATTGGAGTTGTGACTAGTTCTGACTGACGCACCTAACCAATCATGCAAGGTTAAAATATGTAGGTTACACAGGAATCTTGCGAAAGTTGTTCAACCGTGTTCCACGTTATTTTATGTTCTTTGTGCCATTTAAACATGTTTTTCAATTACTTTATAAGCTAATAACAGTATCCTGGGAGTTCGTGAAAAATTGAAAAGAACATTGTATCGCAACAAGATAAATAGTCGATAGGCGAAACGTCGATATCAGCTGTAGCCACATTTAATGAAGAAATTACCTCCGTGTAAATTAAGGTTCCGAGGCGATCGCTCGAAGAATCCGTAAAAACGAAAGCTATCGACGGTGTATCGTTTTGATGGTGCTACGCGCGATAGCTTCATATCGACGCAATATTGCCGTGGTTACAACGATACGATAGGGGCTACGATGATCGTACTCGGCCCTCGAAGTGGCTATGCAAATTAACATGAGTTCTATCGAACGAGATTGCCTGGAGAGCGAGACAGAGACGGAAGATGGGGGCTGGAATGGAAACAGAGAGAAAGGGAACGGTAAGAAAAGAGAACCAGTCGGAACGACAGAGGCAAACAGAGTAAAACGAACGTTCGGTGAACTTCGTTCTCGCTCGATTAACAAATGCGTTTTTTCTTCCATCGGGGCACGCGATATTTATGCTCGTGCAAAATAAGATATTAATAACGAGCCGTAGATCGAGCGTGGCGATACACGGGACCGGTGCACGCACCGTTCACGCAGAATCTTTGGTCTCGTTCGTGTTTCCATCTTGCATTTTCTTCGACTCGATTTTTCATTCTACCCACTGCGTTTACACAGATAGGCTTCTTCGTGAACTTCGAATCACCTTCAGGATATTGGAAAGTAGACAAAAATTTGAGGTTATGTCTTCTTCGCGTTGCGTCGTTTCAAGATATAGGCTACATCTGTTATTCACATTTATTAGGTTACTAATCTCATTTTAACTTGATATCCAACTCTAATTTAACTTAACCTGACGTAAACTGACCCTAATTTAATTCAATCTTGTCTACCCTAACGTGGTCCACAATGTTAGTTAAACCTAATTATCACGAATTATCACAATTATTCTTGTTTGATATGGAGTTACATTATATCCACCGTTAACAAGAAGAACATATACTAGTATTTATTTTGTAGTACTCAATTTGTAGTCGCAATTATTCTTGATATGGAGTTACATTGTATTCACAGTTAACAAGAAGAACATATATTAGTATTTATTTTGTAGTAAAAAAATAATAAAGCTTCAGCAGGGTGAAATCTGACAGTGTTATGATACGTAAGCTTTGAACATCAGGTTGAATGAAAAAGCCGAATGGAGAGGTATGTTCAGTTACCGTAGATTATTCGCGACATTATGTTCACAGCTTGTTACAAATTAAGTTGGCTCGCGTAGAACTGAATCTCTTTGGTTGTCCGAAAGCGGATCTAACGCGAGAGATTTAATGGCAAAGAGCGTCCGATTCTCCCCCTCGCGTTTGCATTTCGCCCGTTCCGTTTGCACGGTTTTTATCGTTCTCAATATCTTCCGCCGCGGCTTTTTCTTCCTCTCGTTATGAATTTTTATACCGGCCGGGCCAGGGGAATCTGAATTATAATTGGCCTCCCCGCTTTCGTACGCTGTACAAGCGCACGCGTATCGCGGGAATACCTACTATCCGCGTCGAAGAAGCGGCCAGCCAAAAAGCGGAATTTTATGGTCACCCTCGAGGGATCCGCTCGCAAATTACTTTTTCGCGTATCCACAGAGTCGATCTCCCTTACCAAGGAGACTTCTTTCCCGTCGTCGCTTTCCCCGGTTATTTCTGCCGAAGGAACTTCGCCAATAATTCACCCTTCTATGTACAACGTGTCCACGTCATCTAGACCCGGTCGAGGCAATCGTTCGCGAGAGCAAATGTTGTGTACGCGTTTCCGCCATTCGAATAGCCTCCGCTCATTTTTCAGTCTTTCTTATTCACGGACACGAAAAACGAAGCTCATTCCGAAGGGTGAAAGAATCGAACGCGCGAAACGAACTAGAATTCGTAAAAACGATCGTTCCCCTCGATGATGGCGGCGTCTGTTCGGGAAAAGGCACAAAAATGTCTTGTACGAAACTCGTGTTTGTCAGACCACTGTCTAAATTATTTCCGTAATTTAAGGCATTCCGGAGGAGGTTACCCTTAACGACGCTTCTGAGATTCGATCGAAATTTCATAGCGTATTAATTTAAATGAGAGTTCAATTTTGATCTAGCATGTTGCCAGACACTTCGGTTGATCCGTTAGATTACGCAGATATCAGGTTCGTCCGTCGTTGCAAACGACCGTGACGCAACCAATAAAGCGAGTTCCATCTCGTAAAAAAAGCGGATTAAACGAACGATCCGCTAAGCGCGAAAAGCTGTCTCGAAAGTTTATGGGGGGATATTATCTTCCGCGGCAAGTCGCCGGCAATTGGATTGCTTGATTATGACCGGAAAGAAAATGTACGTCTCATTGTTCGGGGCGACCGGCGTCTCCGGGAAACACGATCCGATCGTTAGACCGTCGGTTTTATTATTACATCGTTATAAGCTGACAATGGCTTCGGTTTCGACGAGACTGCCGTCGAAGAAGTTCTTAACTAGCTGCTGCGACGACTTCACGCTGTACCGACTTCCTGTTCGTTTCCCCTTGCTTTCCATCGCGGCCGTTTCTTTCCTTTTTCTTGTTGAATTCTGACTTCAGGTTTGTCTATCGACGCTCCAGACTTCCACTAGGAGATAGGGAAAGAAAACGACGAGACGCTTGTTCAAAACGATCTTCCGTTGCTTATCAATTGCCTTTTCGTTTCTAAACGGCCATTTCGAGATACTGCGGAGGTTATTTCAAGCTAAACTTCAATTCCTTTGTTGGTAGAAGGGCTTGCAGTTTATATCCCACTTCATTTTTATGTTCTCGACATTTTAGAGTACTCTCCTGAATATTATAGTGTAATCGTTTCCCTTCGGTGTAATCCTTTTTTTATCCATACTCTTATAAAGTCCATAATTTATACATGTTATATTTATCATAAACCATATTCATAATTATTCATAAATAAAATATGTTACACATAATTTAATGTCATCGTCAATGTCTGAGAATGTGAACGTATATTAAGAAGTTCATTGGCCAGTAAATTATTAGGTGCATCTACCAATCTAATTATTGGCTCTGTTCACGAGAACTCGAGAAAGTAATTAGGTAGCTCCACTCAACCAATTCGAAAAGCACTTCTGAACGACAAACACGCGAGCCATATTCGATTCTTCTAGCTATCAGAATCAGGGACATCAATAACACTCGCAGATGTAGCCACTCGATTCTCTCATCGTGAAGTGGTCCTTGTTCCTCGAAATTTCGAACAAAACCTGCAGCAGAGACAAACGGCTGTCGCCTTCGTCGCAAGGTAAAACGATTATAATCGACAGGAAAACCACTGTTATACTTCGTTTGTTGGAACTTCGGTTCGAACGAATTAAAGACAAGACAAACAACGGTTCTAACCGATGGTCGCTGCAAATCAGCTTTTACGTACAACTTACAACGGAGGGTGGAAAGGTCATTCGGAGAGGAACACTGAAAAGAGAACGAACCATGGAACGAGTTCGTTGGAAAGTCGAAGAATCGAAAACCTACGAGGTGGACAGAACAAATGATCTCTTTCTCTCGTGTTTCCCCTCGCCGTGGACAGTCGGACGGCAAAAAAAAAAGAAAGAGTCGAGGGATGATCCGACAGAACGCGGAAAGTTTCGATGAAAAGTTTGGTCGTGTAGGGTGGACGATTCAGAAGCGAAATCGCTTATCTAACCGAAGTGACACGAAATCCGAGCATTAAGGGAAACGTTTATTTTCAACGGCATGAACAAGTTACCGCGATCCGATGATTATCCGCCGCTTGCGAGCGTGTTTCCCGAGCTGAAACACCGCTTCGCGAGTTCTTCGCGTACATTCGTCCTGTTACTGGCGGATCTTATCGAATCCGGTTCGTTACGTTTGATCCCCGAGGAGTTTAAACGATGTCGAAAATGTACGATCGATACGCGATTCGCGGAGACAGCAAAGTTGGGTATTTCGTCTGTGAGAAAGTTTCTCTTTACGGTGGCCGCTTCGCTACAATATTTCTTTCGAACGCGTGGTATAACACTGGAACATCGCAACTGGACTTTTTCTAGGGAGTGGTGGGTATAACAACTTCATTAAATAGGCGTCTGTGCAATGGAAGAAAACTTTTGGAAATTTTGGGAACGGGGATTTAGGGGTGTGAGAATTTGGGGATTTTAGAAGTTGGGGGTGTGAGAAATTGAGGATGTGAGAATTTGGGGATTTGGGCAGTTGGGGGTGTTAGAAATTGTGGATTTGAGAAATTGGGGATGTGAGGAATTGGCGATGTGAGAATTTGGGGATTTGAGAATTTGAAGATTTGAAAATTTAGGTACTTGGAAATTGAAGAAAGTAGATTTTAGGGGTGCGAGATTTTGGAGATTTGAGAAATTAGGGTTGCATGAAATTGAAGATATGAGAATTTGGGAAATTGGGGTTGTGAGAAATTGACCATGTCAGAATTTGAGAATTTGAGAAATTGGGGTGTAGGGAGGGGGTGAAATTGAAGAATTTGAGAACCTGTGATCTCAAGAATGATCGAATGACAAAATATGAAAATTTTAATTATTTAAAAATTTGAAGATTCGTATACAAATCTTTCAGTTACCTATCATTTCAATTTTCATTATATCCAAATTTTCGAATTCTGTTGGGAAAAATTCTGAATGGGATACAAATTCGCGTATGGGATGTAAACTTTCAATGATCCGTAAAACCTCGTAACGAGCAAACTATTTTCGTGTCCCAATGTTACGCTTCTTACAAAGAGCCGTTTACTATATATAGAAATAATACGCGAATCGATCGGCAACGACGAGACTGACGGAAAATAAAATACCCGTCTAGAGCGGCGACGCAAGATGTATTTTCCAAGAGAATGGATGAAATGTACTTTTGCTCTTACAGTCGAAGACCTTTTCCCCGTTCTTTCTTTGGTCGACACACATTTTTCTATATTTCTCGGTCGGAAAGTATTCCAAGTGGGTACGCGGTTCATTGGGACAAAAAGATTTTCCCGAAAATAAACTCGAAGAGAAGAAGCACGAAACATCGTTGAGGTGAAACGCGGCAACATATTGAGAATCAAAAATGTATTGGGAATTGTGGTGCTTGTAAATCGTTCGATATCAATCTTCAGTCATAATCGAGGCCTCCGGCGATTATTTTCGATGGAAACACGAGTGGAGTACCTAACGTTTTGTATCGTAAACGTGACGCATGAAATTAACGACCGTCGTGTGTCGATATCATCGACCGTTCGTAATAATCTCGAAAAGTTGCCGAGAGGCAGCAGACTCTGCTATATTGCTGCTACGGTGGAATCGGTAGCTCCGTTAGTGATACGTTTTATCAAATTCTCAAATACCACAATTTTGAAGTCATAAATTCTCACATATACGCATTTCGTGACTTCTAAACTCAAGTTCCTAAATTCTCAAATATCCAAATTATACAATTTCTAAATCCTCAAGTTCTCAAACTCTCAAGTACACAAATTCCACAACTTCTAAATCCTCAAGTTCTCAAATTCTCAAATACCCAAATCCTACATCTTCTGAATCCTCAAGTTCCAAATTCTCAAATATCCAAATTCTACAGCTTCTAACTCCTCAAGTTCTCAAATTCTCAAATTCTTAAATACCCAAATATTTCAACTTCTGAATCCTCAAATTCCCAAATTCTCAAATACCATAACCGCTGAATCCTGGAATTCCCAAATTTTCAAACGCCCAAATCCTCAAATGCCGAAGAGTCATCCACATCTCCAAATTTCAGCCCAAAGTAAATAGAATTTCCCTTGTAACGTGGCAGTATTCGTTCAGTTCTGAATGACCCTCAGACAAAGAATACTGCTTGGCTTGAACTGGACACGTATCGAAAGAAATTGCACCTGTGGCATCAAAAATAGCGAGGAAAGTTGAGAAAGTAGAGGTGAAAGTGTGCACTCGACAGGCTCGTTGTTGGTCCGTGTGTACAGGGCTGTTCGAGGTGGAGAGCGAGCGATATGAAAGAGACGAAGGGCGAGACTCCGCCGAGAGGGTACGATATAAGAGAGCGTACGAAAGTAAAGCGAAAGAGAGAGATACAGGGAGCAGAGGAGATATACGACCTCATAATTCGCTTCTAAACATCGCTAATTGCAGCGCTGACCCTCTAAATCTTTCGGGATGCTATCTGCTCGCTCGAAAATACTTCTCCTCGCCCGCTCTCTCCTTTTCTTCTTGGCTGCCTTCTGCTTTCGCGTTACCTTCCAACCAACCACCTTTGTTCCTGCGAGCCGTGTGGCGCGAGGTACCTCGCTTACACGCTCTCTATTAACCCCGCCACGGCTCGTCCATTTCTCAGATCGATGCGAGATACCGGCTCTCACCTCGTCTCGTCTCGCCTCCTCCCCGCTCTGCTTTTCGGCCACGGCCTCGAGCCGAGAAAATAAAAAGGGATAAGGGAATTGGCCGGCCAACTGTGCTTACCTTAACCGGGATGATCCGCGATGCAATGTATATTGCGCCAAATTCACCACCTTTTTAATTACAACCGCGAAATAGCGAAAACCTGCGCAATTATTTTACATCCAGTAACTCATCTCTGATAACTCCAGAAAATACGATCAATCTTTGTTAACGTCGTTCAAATATTTCACACCCGAGAATGTTGGGGTAGGTTTCAAATTTTCTGTAAACATGCATCACACTTCTTTTCCAAAATTTTCCTAGTAAACTTTTCATCTTGATGCACTTTTGATAGAGTGCGTCATGGACGCAATGTTAATATTCAAGATGAATCCACATTTCATTGCAGATGATTCATAAAGTTGTTTTTATCTATATTTTGTCCAAAGTGATTATCCAAAGTGATTATCCAAAGTGAACATCCAAGTAATCATCAAAGTGCTCATCCAAAGTGATTGATCAAAATGATCATCCACAATGACCATTCAAAGTAAACATGCAATGTGATCATCCAAAGTGATTAGTGAAGAGTAGAGCTAATCCGTATTAACATTGTGACTTAAACTTTGTGATTAATTTATTAAACCAATTGCAAGTATTATACTTTCAGTACATATTTCAATTCATAACAATAATACATTTCGGACCTCTCCTATCTAGGTCGCGACGTTTAATCTCCGAATTGTAATTTTTATTTAAATATTTGACACCACGAACGATATAATGTACTAACTAGTACTAACGTACTGACTTCGTTCCAAAATTTTTGTCAAGGTTTCATGAACTTGAAAATGACCTAAACGATACAGTTTGGAAAAATGTGGCAGAAGGTTGTTTAATATTCGAGACATTGTTGGAGAAAGATTCTTCGAGTGCAAATATATTTTAGAATAGTTTTTAAGAAAATCGCAAAACGCATTATAAATGCAACAGTTCATCAGCCACGTGGCGAAACTGGGAAGAAGGAAGTTGGTGTTCCGTCATCCTTCGAGCGAGCACACCTCCGTGAAAGTTTCGGTGGGGGTCAGGGGTTGATTGAAACAGGGTGAGAGGTATCTCGTTTAGTAATCTCGTCTTTTGTCGCTGGTGGTTGGCGAACGACCCTTTTCTTTCTCCCTCACGCCCGTTGGCTTAACTTGCAAAGGCAAACGCTCCGGCAACCAACCAACCCGGTCGCATTGTCGATGAATCTCCGCAGTTACTTTCCGGTCGGTTTCTTTGATTTCAACCCCGGGAAAACTGTTTTCCTCGTTACGAGTTCGCCGCTTGAGAAATCAAGTGTCCAACGGTGGCTATGCTTTCCCGTGTATGCTGGATCAAAGTGCGCCGGAGAATTGCAATTGGTTCTTCCTGTAATCTTTAAACAGCAGTCGGATGAATAATTCTCAGGTCACGTATCTTCTTCGCGTAATCAAACGCTTGAATATTCAGCTGTATGTGAAAGAAAACTCTTTGACAAAAAGGATGATTTAACGTTTCGGGATTGTCGTTTAGAATGTTAGTTTATTTGGGATATAGGGATCTGAGAATTTGGGGATGCGAAGAGTGATGTATGAGGACCTAGGAATTGAGGGTTATTTCACACCCTTCAATTTTCAAATCACCAAGATTCCAAAACCTCTTGTTCTCTAAGTACTAAATTTTTGAATCCTTAAATTTTTAATCCCTAACTCTCTAAATTTTACATTTCCAAATCCTTAAATTCCAAGCCTCCTAAAACACTAAATCCTAAATTTCTAGCCTCCTAAATTTTTAAATCCTTAAATTCCAAAATCTTCAAATTTCCAAAACGTCATTCTCTAACCCCAAACTTTCCAAATTGCTAATTTCCCAAATGTTCACACCCCAAACTTAAAAATTTGATAATCTCTGACCAAAATTAATAGTCGAAATAAATTTTCAAACAAGTCACCGTTTAATACCGCCAGCAAGAGAGATAATTTCAATCCCATTTACGCGGCGTATTCATAAAAAAATTTACCGGTGGTAATTTATATCCACTTATTTAATCCGGAAAATATAGCGCGAACACTTTGACGAGTTCGTGTCGCTCTAAATCCAGTCGGTTATAAATCTTTATTAATACCGGTGAGGTAACGCAGCCTTTTCCCGATTATACAAACTGCCTCCAAATTCCTCGGTTTACCAGCATCCAGCGAAGACGCCGTTGAAAAGCTCGCGGAAAGGCGAGAGTACAGAGGGTTGCTACGTCAGGGTAACGCTTTTCAATTTACTTTACGGGACGAAGGGTCCTCGTTCCGCGGAACGAAAGGGATTTCTTTGTTTTATCGAGTCGTAATGAAATGCGAGCCAGCGAATTTCTCTAATACAAAGCTTCCATTCGAGCTTCTTGGTGTACCCTACCCCTTTTCATCCCCTTTAACCGGGCTAATAGTGTACGTTCAAAATCGACGTGTCCTCTCGTCATCGTACCGACGTCGGTGTAAATATTCCTGTTTCTCGTCACAAACAGAAGGTAAAAGCTGTTACCCCTTTTGGTCGAATATTTTAATTAAGTCACGTTTTGGAAAACAAACGCTTTACTCCGCTGCGTGTTGGATGTGATTCTTGGTCAAAGAATATACTGACAATCTGGCTTCGTAATTCAGGTACTGAATTAATGTTGCTTTTGAAACATCTTAAGAATTTGGTTCTATGGTTGCATCTTAGAAGGGTCTGTATTTATAGAGAATTATTTTATGTGAAACTCGAACAGGGGTTGAGGTAACCTCGACTAATTTCATGGATATTTTGTCGAAGCTATTGTTAGAAGCTTGTTAATGTACATCCTGTCCTCAAGATTGTTAATCATACAGCTTTGAAACGAGCAGATGGTTCTTGAAATTTTGTACAAAGAAATTCTCATTTTATACTTTCAATCTCGAGAAGTTATTATTGGAAGTTTCATGTAGAAACGTATTTTTAATAAACTTAGATGGCAGTTTTATCATACGTAATTCTATGACTTGCACGTGTTTTCAAGAATTTAATAAAGTCATGTAGGTATAGTTGGATATGTGATATTCTGCATAAAATGGCAGACGGACTGCCGTTGGAATTCACGCGTCACGCAAATATGAGTGACATTGCATGATGTTAAACGCGACCATGTTACCGCACAGTCATAATATTAAATACAGCCTTGTATTTACCACAAAGCGCAAAATACGTTAAATCCGCCCACGTTGTTCAAGGACAGTCTGTCTACCCTCCAGTTTCTATTCCAATAACAATGTTATTTCCCAAAAATATCGTCACTACGTCCTCGATTACACCCAACTCGATCGGTATGGGTCTATCGATCATTTCAGCGTACTGATCGATAAATTGTAAACACTTCTCACGATGGAACGTTTCGTTTGTCTTGTACCCCGTATTTGCTCGCTGCTCGTATCGCCAGGACAACTCGTAAGGAGCGTTTAAACGACGGGAGTAGTCCTGCAGGAGTCGCAACAGAAGGACGAGCCGTGGGTCGTGTTTGCCGAACTTATTTTAGTTAAGTCACGTCTTCAAAACAAACCCCATGACACAGTGTATATAGGATCGAGGCGGGCGATAAGTCCAGTTTCGTGACGAATACCATTCCTCGAGGAAAAGTGGCCTTCTCGGTTGTTCTACTACACCATGCTGCCATGTTTTTCCTTTTAACGGTGCACCGTCAACATTCTGGAATGCGAGCGCGGACCTCCCGGAAGGCGGATCGAGACAGACGTAGAACGATCGTTTCCGTGAAAATATGGCGAGCGGTTTAACCCCGGACCACAGCGGAACGTGTTCAAAGGTTTCGCGAAGCATGCACACCCACAGGCGTATCTGGTCTAAATTAGTCCCTATTCGCGGGATGAATAAATGTTTTCCGAAAGCGTACGTGCAATACAAGAAAATAATTTTGTTAACGCAAAGTTTTCAATGTGATTGTTCTTAGATCAGAAACTAAAGGTGGATCAGATTCTTTGGGAAAAATTTCTGGACTTGAAAATTTCCGAAACTTTGAATTATAAACAGCTAAATTTCACAAATCTAACAATTTGTAAATTCCAAAGTTCCTTTTGCAAATTACAAAATCTCCTTCTCCTCAAAATTCTTGAATTTCCCCAAAGTAATGGAACCTCTTTCCCCACGTCGTCGTATCCCCTGCCTAATAGAAATTGTTGAAACTCTCCTTCCCAGCAAAAACGGTAAATAATGAAAATCGGGCAAGGTTTAATGTCTCATTTATTTTCCTCGCGTCGACAATAGATTCAAAGCAGACACGACGGTATTGTTAGGCAGAAAGGGTAACGAAAGTATGTAATTCGTATTCTCTGTTACTCGAAGCAGGAAGCTTAACATTCATCAATGCGCCGTGTCAAGAAGGAAACTGCCCTCTGAAAGAATTACTGCGGGCCAACGAGCGACCTGTCGCTAAGGAAACGCGGTGTCCCGACTTAATTTAAATAACGTTCATTAATCAAATTATTCCTGCGTTGACGGGCTGCGAGGGATACGGTATTTCCGACCAGAGTTACGCTCTCTCAGTTTCATCCTTTTCCAGGAACAAGGCGCTTCCTGTCGTCGCGAGAATCGGGAACGCGGATTGCTCTTCCATTTGTATAACGAATAGACAATATAAGCGTAGCAATATATCGTGTGATGGCTTACAATGCGTGGTGATTTAATGTGGAATAATTAGGAGCAAAAGGGTTTCGTGGAAAGGGATTTACGCGTTGGGATTTGGCGCGGAGGAGTTTAACGCGTTGAAATTTGGGGCGCAGGAATTTAGCGGGTAGGAATGAAACGTGTAAGGATTCGGGGCATAGGCGTTTAACGCGTAGAAATTTGGGACGTAGGAATTCGACACGTAGGGATTAAACGTGTAGGGATTCAGAGCGTAGGAATTAAGCTCGTGGGGATTAAACGTGTAGGGATTTGGGGCGTAGGAATGAATATAACGCGTAGAGATTTAACGTGTAGAGATTTGACATGTACGGATTTACCGCGTAGAGATACGAAACATAGGAACTTAACGCATAGGGATTCGGGGAGTAGGAGTTTTACGCGTAGGAATTTAGCGTATTGAGATTTAAAGCGTAGGGATTCGGGACGTAGGAATTTAGCGTGTAGAGTAGTAATCTGAAACAGTAACCCAACGCGTGGTAACCTATAGTAATCTAGCGCGTGCTAATTTAACGTGCTTTAATCGAACGCGTTATGCAACGTAGAGCGCGTGACGACATAACCTAAAGTAAGATTATTCCTCCTTAAAAATTTCAAATTAACCTGCTTGAAGTCCGTCGCTAAACGTTCAGAAATCTGCATATTTCCGCAGCTTATCCAAAGAAGTGTGTCAAGCGTTATCGCAAATCAGCGAAACTTAATCGTCAGGCCGAGATATTTTGAAAAGGTTTTCTCGCGACGAAACAAGTTATCGTCACATAGGTATGTACGACGACTGGGAATGCAAGCGACATTTCTTCGAGTGGAGGCTTTTTACGTGAGCAAACATGCACGCATACACGTGTAGAGAGGGGTTGCAAAGGGGGTGGCCTGCGGCGTGGCGGTCGTACAGCCAGCTGGAAATATCAACGGGCGATTAGGGGCGCGTCGCGTTCCACGGCAAGCAAGCAAGCAAGCAGGACGACGTCGCTTTAACTCGGCGTCACGGCACACGGTATACGGCAATGGGAAACGTTATTTCTCATGTTTTCGCGATACGTTAACAGAAAACACGAGAGTTTCTAGTACGTACATATTATCGCGGCGAGGTTGCCCCGGAGGCGGCGGCGGGAACGGGGTTGGCCTGGAATCTAATTGTTCGGATACACGCATTTCACCGAACGCTACAGACACACACACTAACAGACGCGCACACACGAATACAAGAGTATAGATATTCAGCTTGACGCGGTGTTTCGCTTTTCGCGTCGAGCCACGCAGATATGTGTTATATATCGCGCTCGTGCGCGCCGAATTTTAAGCCCTCTGCATACCCGGCTCCCGGCCGATTTAATGAATTATTAATTGACCATTAAGCGAGCAAACTCGGTCGGTGGTACGGTTGTTCATGCCACGTAAAGGCACAGCATTACGTCGAACGGAAAAAACAAACGGCTTAGAAGATTTATCTCGCCATGACCGAAATGCTTGTTTAAATGTTCCGAGTTTGGGATAAAAGTATGAATAGGCAGAAATGTGATTAGATTTGCACGGAACGATCGAATGTATCATACGAGCGTGTACGGTATCCGAAGAATTCGTGTTCCGCATAATTGTCTATTAATAGCTCGATTCGTTACGACCACGACGATTCCGTCACGAAAGCTGAACGATACATTGTTACCGTTCACCTAATTAGCCGCTCACGAAACGTTCGACGAATTACGATAACAACCGGACTGTAATGGAGACTTCGATCGATATTATCAGTATGTGTGGATTTTCCGATTTGCCAGTATTTCGTATTGGGTAGCGTCAAGATATCCATTTTCTGATGTTTGCAGCTTCTGAGCTACAAGCTTTCGAACTTTTTATGCTCCTAAATTTTTGTATTCTCAAATTCTTAAATTTGCAAACTAAATTTCCCGAACTTCCAAATCTTTAAATTTGCGAATCTGCAGAATTCTGAATTCCCAAAGTCCTAAACTTGCAAGATCCCAAGTTATACAAATTTTCAGATTTCCAAATTCCTAACTCCCAAGAAACCAATTCCCAAATGTTCATATCTCCAAATTTCTAAATCCCCAAATTTCCGAGTCTCAAATTCCTAAACTTCCAAACCCCAAAAAATTCCCAAATTTGCAAGTGCATCTCGAAATTCCGTGGAATTTCGTAGCAAAAGAGCGAAGCGAATAAAAGGCACGTGTACGTGTGTTCATCGCACTCACCTTGACCGGATAAGGGTTAATCCGTGGTTCGTTGTGCGGGCACCTTAACGCCGGTAGGAGCGCACACAGGTAGCGGTATGTGGGTGCACGGGCACAATCACCGGGGACACACGCTCATTATTCTGTACACGGGCTTTCGATCAAGCGCCACGAGCCACCGGGATTGTTTTAATGAAACCATTTCCTCCTCCCTCGTCCCGTTCCCTCGCGTCTAGCCGCCATCTTCCACGCTTTTCCTCGTCGTTGCTTGCCCTTTTTTTTTACCCTACCTTTCTCGCTCCGCTTCCTTTCTTCCTTCCTTCTGCTCGCCTCCACGAGCTCGTACATCGATGATGCAAAGGGAAGAAGAATGGCCAATTGATGAGGCAGATAATGGAGCTGCCAAGACGCAAAGACCGTCACGTTCGCGAGAAACGGTGCTCGACGTCGGGCCGCGGCGTCCTCGATTGAAACTTGCTCGACAAAAAGCTGGAACGCTTTATTACGCTTCCAACTAATTCCGGCAATGAATGGACAGGCCCCGTGACGCAACGGCATCGACGCTCGATCGTATTCTTTGATCGGGACACTCTAAATTGCCTTTCTTTCGCAAACGTGACCTCCGAGGACCCTCCAGCTTTTGTGCCGCGTGTGATCGACCGATCACAGAGCTTGGCAAATTACAAACCTTAACTGCTGATCTGAAAATACGGTACGTTCGACAAGTAACCAAACTGGTACGATCAGAAAGTGAGTTGTACAGGTAAACAGCCTTTGACATACTTTCCTCTTGCTACAGTCCACTTGTTTGATGACAAAATACAGTCATTTAGAACTTCATTTTAAAAACAAAATATATGACAGTTAATTATGTCGGTACAAAAAGACAACTCTCAATGTGTGTTGTTCGCTACTATACCTAACTCAATAACGTAGCACTTAAATGATAACGTCCAGAAGATTCACATCGATATTTGTAAAATACGTGCATACACTGTTATACTTAAAGTGATGAAAGTCTTAAATTATAGAAAGTTCAAAAGGGTTTGTGCTACTTACTGTCAGCACGGGTATAGAGTAACTAGTACATTTTTAAAAAGATCTTTGACATACTGTATAAGTCAAAGGCAGAGTGTACTTTCTGAGCTGATAGTTTACATTTAAGGGGAAACATCAGCGACCCCGTAAACTAGCATACGCGTAGTTATGTGACTCGTTTGCGAACGTGCTCGAGCTTTTGTGCAATGCAAATAGCGGGGAAACGTGGAAAAGCCCGTAGCTCTAAACCAAATTTACGCGACGGATATACGTTGCTATAAACTCTTTGTTGCCATAAAGTCCGCGTCCCGTATATTAAGCAAAAGTCATCGTACATTCACGATTGTTGCTCGTACGTCATCGGCGTTGATCAAAAAATGGCCGTTCAGGTACTTGCCACGCAAATTGAAGAAACTGTTTCACGCGAATAGAGCGACTTTCTCGCCCGTGGCTGTGGTTTAATTTATTTTCACGGCGGGAACGATAAGAATGATGGACAGTAGCGTGTGTTTGAAAAAAAAACGATATGCACGTGGGCACACATTAAAAAGATGTATCATCGGTGTCGTATGAAAAGAGTCGCTGGTAATCTTGACCGTTTTATACCGTACAAAACTGGCGTCGGTGCACCGCTGCAGGCATCATTCCGTGAAAAATATTCCGCGGCTTCAAACAGCACCGGTGGCAGCGTAAAAGCTGACATGGAGCGCGGGCCGTCGCGCGGGACGAGTCGTTATTTCATAACGCGGGCAACGCGAGCGAGCGTGCCAGGTAAAAGGGAACGACACTTTCATATCTTCCCGCGCATTAATATCGCGTTACGACAAGGAGAACCGAAATCTAGGACACCATGTCGCGGCCAGCCACGAAGAGTAATGCGCTCAGACGCGAAATATTAATGCGAGCTTGCAGCTACGAGTTTCGGGATATCTTGACATTGTACCTTCTGTCGTCGCGACGCCCTTTTCCTACCGATCCTTCGAAATGGCTCAACAATTCCGACAGGAAATCCTTTAACGTGATAAAATTCATGTACGTACGTATATCTGCATAGAAACCTTCCTCGAGGTCATATAGATACACGTACGTTCATACAGATTCATATGGATTCATGTAAGTTCATGTAGATTCATATAGGTTCATATAAACTCGTGTAGGTTCGTATAGATTCATATAGGTCATGTTTGTTCATGTAGATTCGGATAGGTTC
Source organism: Megachile lagopoda (assembly GCA_036983795.1). Lineage (NCBI taxonomy): Eukaryota > Metazoa > Arthropoda > Insecta > Hymenoptera > Megachilidae > Megachile > Megachile lagopoda. The sequence continues at coordinate 7,869,497 of CM072785.1, read as the reverse complement.
GCGTAAGTTCATGTAGATTCATATAGGTTCACATAAGTTCATGTGGGTTCGTATAGGTTCATATAGGTCATGTTGGTCCATATAGGTTCATGTAGCTTTGTATACATTCATATAGGTTCGTGTATATTCATGTAGGTTTATGTATATTCATATAGGTTTATGTAGGTTCATATAGGTTTCATGTGTAGTTCATATAGGTTCATATAGGCTCATGTGTGCTCGTACATGTTCACACAGCTTCACATAGGGGAAGTTGTAGCATAATGGCACTATTCGTTAACAATTTTGTTCCGAATCAGAAGAATTTATTTTTCCACCACTATATTTTAAACAGTACGTATCTTGAAAAATGATACACTTCAGCATGATATAAGCTTGAAATCTATTAACATGTGAGGTATGCCAAGTATGAACCCAAACCTTGCAGACCACATATAAGTCAATAAGAGCAGATATAAAGCAACCGCAAAGAGATATCAAACTAGTGAAACTTCAGAATGTTCAGTCGATTCTACATCGCATTTACAACCACCTGAAATGTAATATCGTCACGATTATGGTCGAAACAAACCGCGACCCGTTTCGTCCGTTTCATTTCATACACACGGTGCTCCCGTCTGTCTGGCGACTAACATGACTGGGAGGAATCAGAATGGGAAACAGAGAGACTAGCTAGTCGGGTCTTATTTGCACTGCATGTATATTTAATTTACCTTGCATATACACACTGGCGACGCTTTTTCCACGCTGGTTGCTCGCGAACCATGGAGCGTCGCAAGTAGAACCAGCCACGACGTGCCACACTCTTAGAAGCTGCACGCGCGCGCGCGAGTATGCGACGCTTGTCGGAATATATTTGCATGCTCCAGTTTTTCCGCGTTTTTATTTACCCTACCTTTGGAAATTTGCGGTTTCCCGAGTAACCTGGCCGTCTGCCTTCCTGTCTCGTGAGTTCATCAACCACCTTTCTTAACAAGTCATGAATTGTATGACCCAGAGGGTGTTTTTACGCTGATTTTTGTGTTTGTGATGGGTAATTTGGATATTTAGGAATTTTATAGTTTCGGTATTTAGGGATTTAGAGATTTGGAGATTTGGAATTGAAAAATTTGGAAAATTTATCAAACTTGGATATTGGGAAGTTGATGAATTGGGGAATTTGGGACTTTGGTAAATGGGGAATTAGGGAATTGGGGAGTTGGAAAACTTGAGAATTCGAAAAATAAGGAATTCGGGAAATGGAGAATTTGGGATATAGGGAATTCGGGACGTGGAGAATTCGGGATGTAGGGAATTCGGGACGTGGAGAATTTGGAAAATAGAAAATTCGGGAAATTGAGAATTTGGAAAATAGAAAATTCGGGATGTGGGGAATTCGGGAAATTGAGAATTCGGAAAATGTGCAATTTGGGACGTAAGGAATTCGGAAAATGGAAAATTCGGGATGTGAGGAATTCGGGACGTGGAGAATTCGGGATATAGGGAATTCAGGACGTGACGAATTCGGAAAATGGAAAATTCGGGATGTGAGGAATTCGGAACGTGGAGAATTCGAGATGTGGAGAATTCGGGAAATAGAGAATTCGGAAAGAAGAAAATTCGGGACGTAGGGAATTCGGAAAATTTGAAATTCGGGACGCAAAGAATTCGGAAAATGGAAAATTCGGGACGTGCAGAATTCAGGAAATAAGAAATTTAGAAATTTTATTTTATAAATTCAGAGGAATGGAAATGTTGAAAGTGACGATGTTCCGAATGTAGAACACATTTGTAAATTCGCGAATTTATCAAATTGAGGATAAAATCTTTTGGAAATCAACCAATTTGTGAATTGACAAATTTTAAAGCTTGCATGCTCGTATCACTCTTGGATGAAGCAGTTGGGCATAAAAGTTGGCCACTCTGAAAACTTCGAACGTAGCCCACGCACATTCGCGTGCACGTTACCAGTGATAAGTTCGATCCGCTGGTTGCATTCACATCGGAAAACATGAAAGGGAAAAGGGGTGGTCGCGATAAGCGCGATATTTACGAGCCGCGAGAGCGGCGCTGCTGAATTAACGGCCGTCGATACTTCATCAACGTTAATGTACTAATTGCTCGTTTAATTGGCACGCGCTTTGATCGCGCGCTCTCCTGCTGCCGTACGAAGTAAATCGAGCAGAAATCACGTTCGTTTATGGCCAGGAAGGAACACCGTTCACGGTGAGGTATTTGTGTCGCGACTTTTTTGGTCGGACACAACGCGGTGTGATGCAATGCGTTCCGCCTTTGTCCGACCGCTCGTGGGACTTGTCCTCGGATTAAGTTCCTGCTATATACGGAATGATTTTCGAAATTGGATCATAGTGATTGACGATGGTGAATTGTTTAACAATTCAATGAAGACTTTTTTTTATGTCAACTCGATTCCCGTACAGGGGATATCTTATCTTTCGTGTCAGACCACTACTTTGTTGTAACAAATAATCGTGCGCTCTGTGTTCCAGGAACAGGCGATATCGATCCCTTGTATATCGATGTATATCGTGTGGACACTTTGATAGGAGAAAATCAACAGACTTGATACACCCTTATTCAGTTTGGAATTAACTTTTCCATTTTTCCTGATACTAGTCATATAACTGATGCAATTTGTTGACACAAAAGTGTAAGTAAATAGCGATATATCAGCTTGAAGAACGAGGTTTAATAAAAAGGGCTATGCAAACGTTTTATCGATATTTTTAATGTGGAATGAAATAGATATGGCACGAAAATGGCTGATGCCAAGTGGTTTGACGGAGTCAGTGTATTATTTGTTGCTAGGTACTGTCCATTAGCAAATATGCAATTTATCAATTGATAAAATGATATAGAATCCTAATCTATCATGTCGAGTATACTTCAAGCTTCAAACTCATGTATGTTTCGTTTCATGATACTTTTCTGTCACGAAATTGTGTTGGACTTCGTAAATTTCGAAATCAGTCACTGTCGCACCTGCCGGCAGTTTTAGAGACATTACCGGTAATTTATCCGGTTACTTTCACAAAACTTTAAGCTTGAAATTGATATACGATCAGCGTTGTTTCACAACACTGTAATGATACTTGAAAATCATTCGTAGTAACTGTCATTTCGCGTTAAGAATATCAGCGAAGGACAAGTCCGCCATTTTCACGAAACTGTAAGCTTCGAACTGATGTAATGCAGGTGTTATTCCGTGTTGTATACTGGAATCATGTCAGACTTTCGATGTTTCGAAATCAGCTGCTTGCCATGCAACAAGCTGAACAGAAACGTTCGAGAAGTTAACTCGATCGTGTCACGTCTGTAGCGGCTGGAGTCACGCTCAGCTGGCGTGAATTTCCGTCGCGAAAGGTATCGCAGGAAAAAGCTTCGGCGTTTCTTGCCAGACAACGCGGGTCGAAGCGTCGAGCCACCACCGGCTGGCGTGTATTCAGTTAATGAAAACATTGTTCTACCCGCAGCAGGGTTGACGGGGTGCGTGGTCGACTTGTCGCACACGATCTCGAACGCGTCACACATCGATGCTGCCCGCGTCCGTCCGCTCGAATACGCCGCTACCCGCTCTGCGACGACGCGTCGTCCTCGCTCTCCCTGTCGTCCTCGATCCCGCACGAAAACAGGATAGCCCGATATTCGAACACGAGCGGAGCTACGGACCGTTGTTTGAAACGCCAGCCTCGAACCTGGCGACCATGTTAACGCGACGAACGCTTTGCACCGAAAATAGTGCCACCACTGCGGAATAATGCGTCCAGCTTCGCCGCCATTAAATCATCCGTACAACACAACGAAAAGATTCCAACTATGCACGGGGAACTATTGCAGCGCATAATTGCGTTGATAGATGAGTATTGATCGCTTCTGGATCAACTTTCTGATTGTGAAGCTTTCAAGGTTTCAACTACTTCATTTTCGAATTTTTATTCATTTCTTAATTTTTCTGTCTTTAGAATTTTGTATGTACAAATCTTCAAGCCCCGTGTTCTTAATTTTTGAATCCTTAAATTCGCAAATTCCAAAATTTTCAATCTGCAAATCCTTTAATTATGGAATTCTGCAAATTTCCTGACATTCAAATTTTTCGATTCATAAATTTGCCAAGTCCAAAATTCCCCAACTTCTAAGTTTCCCAATTTCAAAATTCTCCAACTTCTAAGTTTACCAATTTCCTAATTTCTCAACTCCTAAATTCCTCAGCAAGCAAATTCCCAACTTCTAAATTTCCCCATCTCCAAGTTTCCCACCTCCCAAATTCTCCAGTTTGCAAATTACTCAATTTCTAAATTTCCCAACTCCTAAATTCCCCAACTCCCAAATTCCCACCTCTCAAATTCCCTAAGTGCTAAATTCCCCACCTTTCAAATTCCCCAACTTCTAAATCTCCTACTTCCTAAATCCCTCACCTCTCAAATTCCCCAAGTTCTAAATTTTTCAACTCCAACTTCTACATTTCCCAATTTCCAAATTTCCCACCTCTCAAATTCCCCAATTTTTAAATTTCCCAACTCCCAAATTCCCACCTCTCAAATTCCCTAAGTGCTAAATTCCCCACCTCTCAGATTCCCTAACTTCTAAATTTCCCACTTCCTAAATCCCCCAACACCCACATTCCCCAACTTCTAAATTTTCCAACTCCCAAATTCTCCAACTTCTAAATTTCCTAATTCCAAAATTCAAAACTTCAACCTTTCCACTCCTAAATTCTCAAATTCCTAAATCTCCAAATTTCTAATTTCAAAGTTTCCAATTCCTAAATGCCAAAATTCCCCGAATCGAACCCCAAATCTCCAAATTACCCAGTATTCAATTGTCTCCATTAATAAAACTAGAATCCTGTCTCCGGATCAAAGTCCTAGTTGCGTCACTGTGCTCGGAGTCCATATTAATAAATAACCAGACACTGACACGGCGACCAGGCGGAATCGTTGATTCGTCCTGGCGATTGTTCGCACCTGTCCTTCAAGGTTACGTCACGAATCGAGCCCGGTGACGTTGTTTTACCGGGAGATTGCAGGAACTTGGTTGAATATGCGAGTTAAATTTTGAATAGACCGGATTGGTTTCGATCGACAACGTTTGGGAGGAGAACGGATCGGGATTCATTCAAGCGGCGGATTCATTGGAAGTCAATGCTGTCGAGACGCGTGTGCATTATTGATCCCCCACTTTCCTGGGATGATATGATACCTTGGAGTGGCGTGCAATTAAACGATCAATAAATTGCTTTCTGACATGATCGATTCGCTGGATGGACGTTGTTATGTGAATGGAACGTGCATAGGTATGGAGGTATTTTACTGTGGGAACAATCGGAGTGACGGGAATGGAACTTTTGATCTTGATGCTTGAAACGATTGATCTTTCACAAAGGATACATATCTGGATCCAGGAACTAGAATGTGTTAAGTCACTCTTTTCAAATTTTAGAGAACGAAAGGTAAAGTGTTGGAACATGATATGCATTCAATAGCATTTTTAATGTATCATATTAAAAAGTAAAAATATATTGCTTTTAGAGGAAACGTATATTAACGTAAAAAAGTGGTCTTATACGTAGTGGAATGTTGTCAATATTTTGATTGTGTGTCTAAATATACATTGTGTATTGCACATATCGTCTCCCAGAAATAAATGTGTTATGCAATCGGAATCGTTTCTCAGAAAAATGAGAGAAAGATTCTTTTCTTCGAAATTAGCCAGAGGAAAAAACCAGAGATATCGTTAAGAAAACAGTGAAATCGTCATCGGCAGATATTCAGTTGTCAAAGTACACGGATGTCATCGAGAACACACTTGCTTATCATTAAGCACACATTACGGATATGCTAAACGTAAGGCGTTACGAATACACGGCAGTCGAGCTCTATTACAACATCGTGAAACCTGGGATCTCTCTCAGATTAAACGACTTCATAAACGAACAACAAGCAAACGACTCGATTTTCTACTTCCACTATAACGTATCGGGTTCGTCGATAATTCCGATCGAAGTTATCGTCCGTTATTAACCCCGGCTGTTGTGCTAATCCCGGTTAATTACTCGGCGCGGCGAGTAAAACTGGAACGAGCGTATCGCGTCTTTGGAACGGCGGTGTTCGCGAGATCGACAAGGCAGGATTAACGGCCACGCTTGTTGGCCAATCGACCACGTCGCGATATATTTCCTCGCGCGAATTATTGCCGGAGCCGAGTTAAAGCCGGAACCGGCCGTATCGTAGCAGGTAACATCGTTGACCCGCGATTAGTAACGCCGGGCAAGAACGTACGGCCGATTCTAATCAGTCGTCACGCCTGTGCGTACGTAACGATGTCGTTATCGGCGTCTCCGCACGATTACACGTCGTATCGCATTCGTGTTTCGTCTATCTGACTCTGTCCAGCAAAACTCGACACTCTGTTGTGCTTTCGATAATGATTACGCTTGTTTGTCGATGGCAAGATCGCTTCGTCATCCGCGCCGTTGTGATGATGTATTGTTGTTTCTCTTTGATTGTGCCCGAGGCAAAACGTTCGAAAATACTCGGTAAATATTCCTCGTCTGGAGTTTATGAGTTGTAATTTAGCAACTTTAATACACGGATTAGCTTCAATACTGATACTCATTTAGAGATTTGGTCTAGGAATTTGTGGATTTGGAGATCAACCTTGCTCGTTGGAGATGTAGGTATTTCGGTGTCTTTTTATTCGAGGATCCATGGATACATATATTTGAAGATGTAGACATACATTTGGGAACTTTCTGTGTCAGGATCTACGGATATGGAATTTTAGACATTTGGCGATTTAGGAATTTGTGGATTTAGCAGTTCGATGACCTAGCACGTTGCAGACATATGTAGATGTCTTGTCACTTGAGGACTTAGGAGTACTTTTTGGATGTCTACAAAAGTGCAAACTTATGAATTTAGGAATTTGGGGATCTATAAATTCATGAATAAGGACATTTAGGAATTTATAAATTTGAATATAAGCAAATTAAAGAGTTGCGAAGTTCACATATGTGTTACCCACGTTGCATCCATGTGCAACCGGGCTAAGGCAACGTTTGCCCATGTAGACATTTTATGTTTCATGCGACCTATAGTCTAGTTTCAAACGCATCGGTGTTATCGTTCGTGCGATTACACGCGTCGCTATTATTAAGTCATCGATATCCGGCTCGCACCATTTCCTCCGGTATCGCGAAACTTGCTTGATTTCGCAATGCTCGAAGCGCCATCGGTACGATACCATGGCTACGTATCAGAAAAAGTACGGGTTCTCTAGCCGGGGTAGATAAACTTCGGGGTTAAATATTAAAAGTCGCATGAATAAACGCGATAGCGCTCGTATCTTAGTAGCTGGCTAGCGAGCGCAATATACATATTCATGTCTCTTTGCTCTTACCATCGCTGCTGCACCCAGCTTACTCCTCGTACGTACGGTTAGGTATACGCTACACCTACGATAGTTACCGTGGCCCGACGAAGACGATCGGCGAGGTGTTGGTGGCGATGGCGTAGCCGTGAAAACACGCGAAACACCTCGGAAATTTACGTCGAATTCACGGAGGAATTTTATGTCGCCGGGTCACGTGCCGGCACTGCGGTTGCCTAGGTATGTGCGCGATCTCTCTCCACGTACCAACCTACCAGTTTTCCTCTGTTGCCTCTTCAACGGGCCACCGGCGCCCCGAAAATTTTCCAAAACTCGACAGCTGCGTTCGGGGCTACGTAATGATTCTTCGTGCCCGCGAGGGTTGCTCAACGCGATCGATAAACGAAACAAACGTGCACTAGAATTGACTCGTCATGCTTCGAGTGTATTCTACCCACTCGTTAATTTACACCGGGGTGCCCTAATTTGTGGTACAGATGTGGTCAGGAAGATTGCTCTTCGAAATGTAGGAATATCAAATTTTGGAATAATGAAACTTGGTCGAATGTACTGCCTGCATCTGGGTGCAATGTAGGCTTCCTTTCGATATGTAAACGTGACAAATTTTAATCAGATTTCTAAATTTTATCGAATAGTTTTTAAGACACTTCCATATTCTTACATTTTCCCATACACAAATTCCTAGATCCCGAATCCCATATCTCTGAGTCTCCAAATACGAAGAAAGTCAAATTTGCTCTTGACACATTAAAGATTCAATCTAGTGGAATGTCTAGATCTCCCTAAAGTGATCTTAAATCCAAAAAACTGTCCACTTTCCAGGCTATATCCAAAGTTTGCTCCAAACCCTAAACTCTCAGCCCTCCTTAAGTCCTTAAATTCTTTCTTCGTCTGCCCGTCATTGATTTAGATCGTAGGGACGAGAAGCGGGAAAATCGATCTTTTTCAATCGGTTGCTTACGAACGATACGGGATAATTCGATCAAATTTCTTGTTCGAAACGGTCTGTGGAAACGTCAGGAAACCGAGCCGCTTGTCTGCTCGCTGACGCGGAAACTGGATGACCACCGATAGGATCACAGGTATAAAACGCGAAGCTTTAATAACGAGTTACCGCTAGGCGGACACTGGAAAGAATCGAGCAGCAGACACGTTTCGATTATACAACGAGATACCCCTTGCTAACTGTCGCACGCGGGATCAGATCGATAAGATCCACGAGACGATTAATTAATTAGACGAACATCGGGCTGGATAGGTCGATCCTAACTGTTCCAAGCTTGGCTTCGAGCTTCCTCGTATTAATTACATCGTGTACGCGGTTTCTTACGGTGATTTTTTAATGCACTAGGCCGACATACGATGTTTCCGTGTGAAATTAAGTCGGGAACCGTACGATATGGTCTTGTGGAATCCATTCTGGACTGAATTGTGGGTAAACCTTCCCGAGAACTGTGCTGGTAGACTGTTCTGCAGTTCTGCAGCGCGCAGTGGATATTACACATTTTTTAAATTATACGTTTTTAAAGTACTAAATTCTCAAATCTACAAATTAGTAAACTAATGTTATGATTTGGAAGCATCCAGAGTTGGAAATTTCACGAACTTCAAAATTTCCAAGATCTCTAAATCCCACATGATTAATCTCCGAATTCCGAATTTCCCGAATGTCCAAAATCCCCAATCCCAACTTCCACACGACAAATCCCATATCCCAAACCACAAATCTCCCGACCCCACGTCCTAGATCCAGGGGTCCTATTCTTTCGAACGTATAACGAGTGATAATCCAGAAGTGTTACAACAAATGGTCCGGAAAGAAATGTTCCGAATTGTACATCTCGTTCGAGTGACCTCCCGAATTTTTCATTCATCGAACATCAAATATCCCCAGGCAATATTAACTGCAAATGGTCGTTTGTGAACGTCCGGCTTCATCGAGATCGGCTACGTATTCATCCGTTCTCCACCCTTTTCCGTCCAATTTTTCGCACATAAAACCCAGTGCAGCTAAACACGCGTTCAATATCACGTCCCCGAAATATAATAAAAGTCTGTCCGTTGTCCGGTAGAGCGGTAGGTTTCAGTAATCTCGATCAATCGTATTAATTACCGGTCGCTCGGTGGCAGCCCTCCTTTCTTTCCGGCAATCTAGATCAGCTCGCAAACGCGAGGCATGTAAACAAGCTCGGCCGGCCGGTAACAGAGAGGAGAAAAGGAGAGGAAGGAAGAGGGCAAACGCGTTATCAGTTAACGAGCCATTCCGGTGTTACGTTGGTGGATACGTTGGATGCATTTTTAAAAGGGACGCTATTTTATTTTTGCCACTAACCCCGGAACTTTTCTAAAGGATCCTCGGCGGTATCCTCGGCGCACCCTCGTAATAACTTGCACGGGATCTCTGGCGACGAGAAAAACACGGCTCGTACGTGTTCCTCTCTCGCGTCGTCGCATCGGCCCCGATTCGCGGCGAGGGTTGCGGGAAAAAGTTGCTGGAATTCATCGGTGTAAAACATCTAGCACGTATCATTTCTCTTTCAATCTCTTAATGAGCGCGGGATGCTTCGTCCGCGCCTCCTCTCTCACCTTCGACCCCTTCTGTCAGGTGTTCCTCGCTTTTAGCGTCGAAAGGGTCCAATTAGAAAACGACGCGCGCTCTCGTCGAATCAGTTGCGCCGGTTATTTTTAATTGAAGCTTCAATTCAGCCCCGTTCTATCGAGACGGCTTTACGTGGCACGCCAATTGAAAGGGACTCTTGTAAATGCCACCCTCTTTTCGCGGATACTAACTCGGAATTATTTCGTCGATCGACCGATAAAGGTTTCAAGCGGAAACGCTTTGACATCGAGGGGTTTACCTCCTTTAACCTGCATTATCACGGGCTGCGACAAATATAACGGCTTCGTCAGCTCGCGGGGAAATAATAACGCGCATCGAGTGCAGGGGAGAAGAGGAAAATCGACCGCTGCACGATGGGGTATTTGCATGCAAAAGCTGCTCTCTCCTCGACGATAATCTCAAAAATTATCCTGAATAATTTAGTTAAATACGTCGACTGTTTTGGTTGTGCAATTTCTCTTTTCTTATCATCACATAAAATTTGTTTTGAGAACTGCTCGAAAATAGCTATTTAATCTTAATTAAGTTTCTGGACTCGACGCTGCCATAATTCTTTTAAATTATCAAGATTTAATATTAAATGACAGACGTCTCTTTATCAATAAAAAACGGGAGGGAGGTTTATGTCATAAATTGATTATAAAATCTTGTGATTTCATTACATTTTCTATAAGAGTTTAATGCAAAATGACATCTTATAACAATAAACCAAAAGTGTAGTATTACGTAAGTCTTGAGTACTAGTGTGTTCAATAATGTTTGAATCTATAGCATAAATTAAATGGTTATCAAAGAAACATGGGATTAGAGTCATAAACTGTGATCGACCGATATAAATATCCCACTGTGCATCGCGTTAGTATAATCTATGGGAAAAAGGCTGGTTCTAAATGCTTCGTTCGCGTTTCCCGTGCACCGTTATCGCTGGCGAGCTTTTCAACGAGCTTCACGCTCGTTTCGTGACACTTTTCAAGGTACACGAAACCCCGTGTTCTCTCTGCATCGCGACACGGAACGCGACCGCCGTGTCCCGGTTCGCGTTTTAACCACCGATATTAATTGCAGCATGTCGAAAAGCGTGTACCGGATTACCGGGACTCTTTCTATGCCGCGAAAACCGGGTAATCGAATCGCGCGGTTAAACCCGTTTTTCTTCGAACTCGTCGTTCCACGAGTTTTATAAATTTCATCGCCGAGGTAACTCGTCGGAGTTTCGAAAAATTCATTTTCCAGCTGCACCGTTGAGGTTCACCGAGTAAACGATGCGGAATTTTCTTTTCAACAGTCTCGTGGCTTCTTCCTTTTTCGACGACGATGCAATTGATACTTCCGTCGATGAGCAACTCGCTCCAGAAACGCTTACCAACGTGGAATCTTATCAGGTTGGAAACACTTTAGACGATATTGACCGGATTTCCTGGGTCTTGCCAACATTTTTAATTACTTTTTGGGATTTTCTTTGAGAATATAAATTTCCCAACTTCACAAATTTCTAAGTATCCAAGTTCTCAAATTTCCAACTTCCCAATTTCCAATTCTCAAATTCCAAATTTCCCAAATCTCTAAATTCCCAATTTTACAAATTTCTAAGTATCCAAGTTCTCAAATTTCCAACTTTCCAATTTCCAATTCTCAAATCCCCAATTTCCCAAATCTCCAAATTCCCAATTTTACAAATTGCTAAGCATACGAGTTCTCAAATTTCCAACTTCCCAATTTCCAATTCTCAAATCCCCAATTTCCCAAATCCCGAATTCCCAAATCTCTACTTCTTAAATTTTCTAAAGCAATCATACCTAGCATATGCCATTATCTTAGTAAACTTATAGTACCTAACCCACCCCAAATTCTAGTAACCCCAACGAGGTGCACTCAGTACCCTCCAATATCCCGACCCATTCCCACAACCCCTAATTTAGGGAAATATCAAGGTTCTTACATAATTGATTTGGAACTGCAACTTTTCATTGAGTCACGCACAACTGTTTTAAGCTATACTTTATTCCAGTTTCAGGTTAGCTCTTAGCGTGACTTTTGGTTGGCTACAATGTTACAAAGGCAGGAACAAAAAGCTTGCAGAATTCCTGGAAAATTGTGTGGTTTCTTTCCAATAATACGGTGAACTGTATTTACATCGCGAAGGTTTATGATACCATCTGCGTGATGAAGTGTAGTATGTACACATGGTGATTTGAAACTGCGTTTTGATGACTCAACGCTTTCGTTTAGCCAGTTTATAACCTATTAGAAGGAAATTGTCGATAATTGTCAGTGAAAGGGACAGCAGAACAAGTGTAATTTGGTTGTATAACTAGAATGCGAGAGGAGTGGATTCTTTGAAATGTTCATTTTATAATTGAATGGAGATTGTTGCGTGATCCACGCTTATAAAGATACCGTTCGTCGATTATTCGATCGTTTAAGTGGAAACGAGCGAAACATCGCTCTCGTTGACGAGCGAACTCGTTGCTTTCGTTCTAAAGATTGCGAGCTTTATCTGAGCTTGTCCGCTGTCACTCCTAAAAGTGCCTTTCCTTGTTTCACCATTCATGATTTGACGTTGTTATCCAACGCTCGTCGTTCCACCTTACGATGCCGTATTTAACTTAACTGCCACCTTTTTGCATAGCTACGAGGTAGTTTCAGTTTAAGAAGCGACGTGAAATGGATTTATTAACGCTTAAGAAGATACTGCCTTAGATGACGCTCGCCTCCAGCCTTTCCAACTACTATATCTGCCAAACTTGTTTCACACGCTTTAACTTTAACGATGGAACATTACAGAAAGAAACGATAACTATTTACACATCATACCGGTTCCAATGATTACAAGTTATCTGAACTCGACACATTTCAAGGCCATCTGACCCTCTAATCGTTGGAGTATATTAGAGGCCATTGTACGTAAACGATTAGGAAGGAATCGCTCGACACAAATGAAATCCAGGGCGCAAGAACTTTATTACGGGCTGTTGGTTAATACTGGAGCAAATCCGTAAAGCAGACAATATTTCGGCGTATTAAGCCCCCTCTCCTCGGTTCTTTTTCCCTTTGTCTTAGCGTCGGTGTAACCGTAGTTCCGGTGGCAACCGCATCGTTTACCCCAACCACGGTTAGGGGCGTCGGTGCCGCCCTTACTCCCGGAAGTTCAAAGAAAACCCCGTAAATAGTGGATTGCGGGAACCATAACAAACTCGAATGGTACATTTCGCATTTATCAAAGAGTCCTCCTTCCCTGCCTCGCATTACCGAGCTTAGAGGTACCCGAGACGCTTCTTGTAATCCATCCTACCCACCACCGCCCCTCCGCGCCACTCTCGTTCCCGCTCTCATCGTTCTCTTATCTATCTGTACTACCCCCCCGCTAACCGCTCTTCGAGGATAATGCCAACGGAGGAGAACTTCAAACGGAATACCGTATCTTCTTGCCGGTATAAATAACAATCTGCGTGGCTATATTGATTTTGGAAACACGGCAACCATCGTTGATAGGAAATACAGGCTGGTGTGTGTGCGTGCGCGTGTGTGTATCGCTTTTCTAAAAATCTGCCTCTGCTTTGGGCGAGAACCAGCCGAATCAGCCAGGGAGGTTCCATTTGTGTGGATCGGCAGCGTGCATTCGACTACGATCGACGACAGAATTTCGTCGGTGCTCGAGATCGTGATTGAAATCCCTCCCTACGAATCCCTCTCTATCTGTTTGTCTGGCTGTCTCCGTCCCACCCTTTCCCGTGTGCGCGACTTAGACGCTATACTACCGTATTGTACGCTGGGGAACGACGAGACACAGAAGAGACTACCGAACTGGATTAATATTTGAGCCATCAGGCTTCGGGGAATAACTTGCGAGAAGCGAACCACGATTTATAAGCGATCTTCCAAAGCTGTTTAAATTATTAAGTCCCAGGAAGAACGACTTAATTCGTGTGCTTTCCAGCAAACTTTTACGGACATTCCATATTTTTCTGGACAACCCCCCTTGGATACGAGGGTCCTCTTCTGATTTTTTGACTGTGGTTTTGTCGTAAGGGGAGTTCTATATCAACACACTTGTGAACATGCTCGATTAAAAAGTCGCAATTCAATAAAGAGTCGAAACAAGTTTCCCAATTTAGCGGGTGTAAGCGAAAGTAATAATACCCGGCCATCTTGCCGTTTCAATTTTAATATCCAACTTTCGCGTCGCTTAATTATTGCAGAAAAGGTGGAGTCCCCGGCAATATTTCAGTGGATTCTCGAGCCGGTATCGAGGCCGATGCTCGCAGTCGTAGACCGGAAGAGAGGTCTTTGGAAAGGTCGAGGAGCGTCGCGCGAAGGGGTCTCCCGACGGAGCTCGATGTGAACTTCGCCACCTGTTTCGCTGAATATTTCCTCCGAAGCGTGCGTCCGTCGACACGATATCGCCTAGTCCGCGCAAAACTCTGAATCATCGCGGCCCGGCCATTTTTCAAAGTTGCTCGACCAGACCGACCGAGCTGCATTAATAACCAGCGGGTGAGACGGCTAGTGGCCGGCTTCGTGGCGTGCAGAGAACGACGATAACAATGAGAACAAAGAGGCCGAAGGGTGGATTTCAATCTGTAAGTTGAGGGTCGAGCTACCGGGATCCCTCTTCTTCTACCGTCGTAATATTTTCTGGTCATTAGAGAGCACGATACGGCCGGGACCTTGAAATTCGCGCTTCACCCGTTCCTGTTTCCATCTTCCTGTCAATTCGCTCTTCATCCTTAATACAATGCAGCAATACGAATCAATATCAAAACACTAAAAAATGCTTCGTACACGAATTTACCGAATCCTATTTCAACAAAGTGGATATTGCAAGAACACTCGGATGATTCTAAGATTACTGCTATTTGTTGCTCGCGAAGGTCTTCGCGGAGAACCGGTCAGCCTAATCACAGAGTCCCCGGACTCGATCAAACGAATTCGACCAAGTAATCCAGATAAATCGGCAAGAGATCTGCATACAATGCAGGCAATATACGTGCTTCGATCGATCGTGTTAGGTCAGAAAAAGGGACGAATGATTTTGGATTGGTTAGCCGTTGCAGAGCGTTTACCAGGGATCTCGCGCGCGACTCGCTCGTGACTCGCTCCTGAGAAGCGATTAGGCTGTGTGGAAAGAAAAAAGAAGTGTGATCAGGTACCGGGATAATGAGTAGTCGGCGAACAGAATAGCAAAGGCGGCAGCAGCATGCCGGGGCATATGACCGTGCCATAATTTTCGGGATGAATTAAAATTCTTCGCCGGCACCTGGTAATGGAAGCTCCCACACTATCGTCCCTCACGGACGGCCTCGAAAAGGGGGCCAGGAACTTTCGATAAAAGATAGCGTGCATCGAGAGGCGTGATATATTTCGCCGGTGGCCCTGTTCAACAAAATGTAAGCCGGCATAGTTTTACACGGGACCCTTTGTCCTAACAGTCTTCACATTTTCCTCACGAATTTCTTGCGGAGTTTCGAATTGAAAACTGTTTAATTTGTCGTCATGGATGTCGGACTGTTTGATGTGTTTTTAAATAAACACTTTCGATATAACTATGCACAAAATATCTTTTGATATGATTCTATGAATGAATGTTTTTTAATGTAACTTTATGAATGTCTTTTCATGTAGCTATATGAATGAATTTTTATATACAGGATATTTTTGTATAAAGAGTAATTTGTTCTACACAAAATGAAAATAATTATCTGCATTGAAGTATAGGAAATATTCGTACGGATTAAATCAGAGGTTCAAACTTTGAGAGACCTAAAGTTTCATAAACAGTAATCTTCCACAAATGAGTTTGTATAAAAAGTCGTAAATGCTTGTAAAGATAGTGAAGTTATTTTATAGCCGGCACGTACTCTAATATGATTTCCATAATACGATGCAACTAGATTTCCCGCTCCAATTTGTAAAATCAATTATAGTACTTAATATCCACCGTCCTCGCTCACATAACGTGCAGCTCGAATTAAAGTTTTAAGATTTACGATAATGCCGCTAGGCAGCGTTATCTCTCGCTAAAGTTTACCCTTAAACCGGTAATAAAACAGATTAAAAATGTTCTTGATGTGCTTTAACACGAATATCGTATCAGGATGAAGTTTTTATTCAACTAGAGGTATCAACCAGATAATTGAGTCGAGGCTGTGGCGTTATCGATTCATCGGGACGGCAAGAAGCGTTTGAACGCGAGTACACGATAGGACGATAACAATTAGTTTTACAGCCTCGCAACGAGAGGGAGAGGCAGAATCTAGAAACGTGCCGCGGAATTTTATCGATGCACTCAGAACCGTCTTGATAATTTACATTCAGACGCTGGCATTCGGTAATAAGCGTCGAGCATATTTATAGAAGGGGCTCTCGAATCTAATGATCGTGTCGTAGCGTTCGTTTCGACGCGACATCGGCGCGTCGCGCTCGGTCTGCTCTTCCTTCCGGCCCGTTCGTCCGGAAACGAGCAGCGACGAGAGAGAAAGGGACGCGATGGTTTGCAGGAAACGCGTCTTAATTCGTTCTAATTAGAAATAACAACGATTAATTATCCCGGAGAGAGGTGGCGTCCGTTTAATCCTCGGCTGGCCAACGGGACGAAAGAATAATTGAATTCGAACTTTCGTCGCGGACGGCGGAAGAGTTCCGTCGAGACGACGTTCCTTTTTAGGGCTCTCTCTGGATTCGACGAAAGATTTGTGCTCACACAGTTAGATAATATTTAATATTTTATTAAATTAAATTTCTATGGCAATCGTGCGTATATTGCGACGCGTATAAAACCAGCCCTATTTACGGTGTTAAAAATGAAGATAGTTGAAGGAACGCAAAGTTTAAACAATGCATCGAAAGAAGTCGACTTTTTCGGCTTACAGCGAGATATTTTAAGACGTTTCATGGAGTAACCGGCGCCACAATTACCGGTAACCGAAGCATGCGAACAGCCCCTGAAAAATGCAAGTTCGACGATTCCACTTAAATCGATCCGTGATTCACGATGAATCGGTAGTTACAGGCGAGCCTGCCGGCTATTATTATTCATTACATGGTCCGTACGTGCCGTATGATTTAACATATAGTCGATTCTTGATTGCGATTCCGACACCTCCCGAGATTACGGTATACATCCACGCACGGTGCCGCTCATTAATTTGCGAGCGTTTGCAAAAATATTATACACACGCGTAGAATTTAGATTGTAGGCAGTTCGATTGGGGAGTTTGTAAATCGTGTTACAGAATAATCTCGTTACCCTTAATATCGTCTTCTTATGAATTTTTGTTCAATATTTATACCCTGTTATACTTTTGGCTTCGTTTCTATCTAAACTCGTACCATGGAGATTCAATCAAGTTGCAATTGATCGATTGCAGTTGTACAATTTCTATGACTGACAGAACCCGTGTGATCGGCGTGTGTTTCAAAAACAAACTCTGGAGCCATCAATCTTCTTTCAATCCTTAAATATTTGATCGCATCTGAATATTGAATCGAGCGCAGCAAATTTTTCTGTCAATTGGGCATTCGGGTACTTGAAAATTAGGTAGTTTAAAATTTTATACAGTGTGGATACGAATTATCTTTCATTTCCACAGCCCTTATACAACAAGTGCCATACCATATTTTAGGGGAAGACACTCTGATCCCTATCTAGTTATGACAATGATAGTGGCAGTAAAAGACTCGACGGTCAACTCTGATCCACTGAGTCATCGAAACACAGGCACACGAATATTCCTCGTAATTCTCGGCGTGACACGCGAGCGGAAGGTAACACATCGTGAAACAGATTGCATGTCCAAAATCAATAGGCATCTGATTTATTCCTGCACGTTCACCCAGGTATTCTGTTGCGCGTGGAGGCGGTCGTATCGAATTTATGCGATCGTTTACGCCTGTACACGCACAAGCGTGTACGAGCATCTTAAATCCGCGTAGACTCAGTTCGATCGGTTTCACGCGTTCTATCGACGTCCAACCGCTTCCCTGTTCCTCCTCTTCTGGTTCGTCGACGGTTCCGGTGGCGACGGAAAAATAGAAGAATAAGGCGATAGACGGGAGCCGTTTTGACGGATCGACTTTATGAATATTAATGGCAGCAGTCTCGTGCAGGCACATTGCAATAATTATGCGTCCCGTGCGCGAGGATAGCGCGGTGGGCCTCCAGGGATGTAGAACAGAATAGAGGGCTCCTTTCCGGCAGACGGTAACGAAAGTATGTTGTAAGGAGATAAGGATGAGAGGGATCGATAATAAATCCTTCGGCACGACGCGTCTATGCCCGTTCGATAACTTCCTCCGCTTCCTTTTTACCTAGGCGAACTCTTTGTTCCAACCCCCTGCCCCGTTTTGCTCGGCTCGGTGAATCCGAGTGGAATAGAGGAAGGGAACGGCCCCTAAATCGACGAGCTGCCGCGCTTTGAGAATTTTCTAGTATTTTATCTCGATACCTGTTCCGTTTTCCGTGAGAGAGTGCCGACCTCGTTCCGGCGAACTTCGCCTCGTCTTTCCCGTCGAGTTTTACCTTTACAGATCGACAGGGCTTTTGGGGGTAAACTCGACGTTAAAGAAAAGGATGATGCGTGTCTGTATGCAGATCTATTCGAAAAAAAAAGAATAACGCTACGAACTTCTTTCTGAGTCTACACACCCGTCTAGAAGAATTCAGCGATTCGTATAACGGGGATGTTTGAACAATAACCTTCTGCTTATCTTTATGAATATGCAAGACTTGAAATTCGCTCGGAGTCTTTCATTCATAACCGCTAGATAGCTTATGTATTTATAATACATTGCAGTCTGTAAGTATAAATCGTGCAGACTACATCCGAAATCACTTATTATATTATAAATTCATAAACATCCTCTGACTAATGGTTATTCTAAAACGTTCTCCACAGTTCCAAGTTTCGACCACTGCATGAATCTCCAATGCCAGCAAACGATAAAGAATAGATGTCTGGAAAAGCTTCCAAGTGTCTATGTTACCAATTTGGAATTCACTCAAAACTTTATGCAATCACAAATTTCCAATGCTTATCGCGTGTTCGTTATCCATTACAGGAAATGCCGCGTAAACGAGTAGCTCGGGCCAGCGTGTTCCGCTTTCTACGCTCGCGTTCTCGCATTCCTCGCTATTATTCGAGCATCGAATGACATTATTACGGTCCGCTTATGTGTATCGTGTTACGAGGTAAAATATTTGTTAACAAATGTCGCGGATGTACCCCCTGCCGAGTTTGAGCTCGGTCCCCGGACGTGTCGGGTAGCCAGATAAGGCTGAACATTGTGCAGATTTGTATAGGTGGCTGCGAGTAGAAAATGCGTAACCGCACCTCGCCAAGGGAGAAGACGCAACGTAGCCCTTTATGCGCCTACGGTTGCCGCGGAGTTTCTCCCTCTCTCGCCCTTGGTCTTCGTTCTAATAATTTCGCGTTGGAATTATTATAATTTAATACGATACTACCCCTCCCGTTGTTCGCTCGTCCCGCGCGCTCTATTGCGAAAGCCACGGCCATTATTCGGCGTGTTTGTAGCCTCCGGCGTCGCGTAATAAGCCAGCTTATGCCCCGCGTATCTTTCTTTGTCGTGCACACGCACACGTAACGCACCTAACGTTGCTGCGACACGCCTACCTTATTCTTCCCTTGCTCGGCTCTTGCCCGACAGTCTGCCCAACTGGTGGGTATCCGCATCTGCCGATGGGGCTGTGTTTCGAACGCGCGAAGCTTGTCTTTGCTGCCACCTTGTCGATGCCACGATTAGATTTCTATCCGATTCCGCGCACTTTCTGCGGAATTCCTCCCTTCCGGCCGATCCGGTAAAGAAACATCTCTCGACGGACAACGTGGATCGTTGGTGAAATTACGATGACTCGCCGAGTTGCTACAATTGTCGTATCCTCTTTACGCGCCACGGTTTCGCTCGGAACCGAGAAACACGCGTGTTACCTTTTCTACCGAGACGACCGACACGCCTACCTCGTTCTACTCTCGTGTCCTAGCGGCTCGTCGAGACCGGAAACGCGTCGTTTACGTGTCTGTCATCCTCGCGATCCTCCGCTGAACTCATAAAACCGGACACAACGTTGTGTAACAGCAATCCCTCTACAACCGCTCGACAACGGTCGACATTCTGCTTACGACAATGAGCGGACTGCCTACTTCGTGGGTAACCCGAGTCTCCTCTTTTCCAACAATAACGACGGAATCGTAATTGGTTCCTTGGGATCGTTCGTGGGGTTATTTTCACGGTTACGACATTTGGACCGGAGGGAAAGTTGGATCGTTGGACGGTGAGTACAAGGTCAACGCCATGGGGATGTTAACGAAGACTTTATGTTGACTGCTTTACGGCAAAGTTCAATCATTTCGGATTTAACCACATTTTTAGGCGAAAAGTTAGATCATATGACTTTTGCGTGTTGTACAATTTCATGTCTCTCATTTGATTACTTGAAAATGTAATTATCTACATCAACACAGACTTCCATTTGCGAGAATTCACGAAAAATATTATTATAAAAAATATGTTTATTTCGTGAAATACAAAAATATAGATTAAATCATTTTATCGCGGGTATTACGAAAATTCCCAAAAATAATTCTCTCGGTAATCCCTTTTTCGATGCAAAAACCATCGAATCCATAAAATGCGCAGGCTTTACAACACAATTAATAGTTGCAACAGATTTTCGAGACTGCAATGTCAATTAACTCCATTCACGGAAGCCCATAATAGTAGAAGGTTCATAACTACTTTTAGGGTAAAGTCAAAACAGAACGATGAAAATGGCGGATAAACGCGTCAGGAGTCGGTTGGAAAATAAAATATATAATATTGTATTAGTAAGATCAGAGTTGCAGTTCACGTACTCGGTTTAATAATTTCTCTGATATTTTGTTACGGACACGCCTTCATTTGCCACGTGCACATTGTTAATCGTAAAACACCGTGGAACGAGAAGTGAACATACGTGCATGCACACACACGTTGCAAGTCTAGTTGAATCAAATTAGAGCTCTCCCGTATATCATGCTGTTCGCGAACAACGTCGACAACATTAGCAATTCAATTTTTTACGTTTCTGAACGTAATATTAATGCGACGAGCGCCACTTAAAACTTCAACCGTAACATTCACGTTGAATTAACGGAGCTGTAAAACATTCCACGGGACAAGTTAACAATACATTTCATTTGTTGAAATATCAATAACGTTGGAGCCAATGGTCCTCGAAATCAGCAAGCAAAGAACAGTACCTGTCCGATACTTTTCTCATAAAAAGAACAAGAACGAAAAGGAAAATCCAAACGGTTCGGTTTCGAATAACCGTTTGTCAAGTGTGAGAAGAAACGTCCGTAGGTCTAGACAGATAATACAATCGACTTGCAGACGTTCGCTTGTGTGCGTGTGTGGGAACAGCAGTCTACATTTTGAAACTGACAACGAGACTGATAAAACTTTATCGTCCATTTGTGAGGGACAGCGCTGTCACGAGTGCGAGCCAATCGCGGTACAGTGGAAACGTCGGTCGAATGAATGGATAAGAATACCTCCGAGAGATAGGAAAATATCTTTGTACTCTTAAGAGATATCGAAAACGACCGTCACTTAGCTTTCTACCAAACTTCGCTCACCGTGGCTCGTTTATTTTGTCCGGCGCGGAGCCGCCATGTAGAACCACGTTTGTGGAATGGGCGACGTTGATACGTACCGATCTTCCTGCTAAACTTTCCTAGCTTCTGCTCAACATTCTGCAACCTGCTTAAACCTGGAATCCACTGGTAGATAGATCAACTATTAACAGTATGCAATACTGTTCATCAACACTATCATGGGCAATAGTATGTATGACACGGGGATAAGATGTGGAGAGAACAAATCTGCAGAAATTTCTGAATTTCTCAATCTTTTAAATTTATTTAAGATTGCGATGTTGATACATTAATGCACATCCGTGTATTCAATTCATCATCTCTGGTAATCTTTACATAAAAAAAATAAGAGAAATCGGGATTTTCAAAATTCAAACGCGATAATGTTCAAAAGCACACCGATAAGATCGCTTCACAGCTGCAGGAGATTATCTGCTGTAATCTTGCGCACCCCTCGCAACAGCCACGTTCAAATAATACCCTTGCCGTTTCCGAACGTTTGAAAAGTCCCTTGGTTACGAGACATCGATATCGAACGATTACATCGAGAAAAGGAGGAACGATAGGGTGCCGTTTCGTGGTTGGCGCATCGTATTTTCCCAAGTGAATCGTGTCTATCGACAGCTGTCGTCGTATGCACATAAAACATTGTATCCGAGCAAATATTATTGTTACAGCGATAAACGACGAATAAGGCACTTAATCCGACGTAACAAATTAGTAACATAATATTTGACTTTATGTAACCTTGAACCTCTTTGTTTTCACGAGTTTGCTTGATATCTGAAAGAAGAAACGGATCGATTCATCGTCTATATGTGTGGTATTATATAAGAATATGATGATAGTTTCTATTACTGCCGTCGAGAGATTTCTATAATAAATGTTTTCGAAACGTCTAGTTTGTCTGTCAGTCTGAGGATATTTTTAGTGTATTTTGACAGATTTCACCGGTCTTTTACATTCTCACTTATGTAGCTTATTGACAGATTCGTTAACCGTGGAATTTGTTAAGAGAGTTCATTAACCTTCTAACACCGTCATCCATCCATTGAAAGCTGTGGAAAGGAATAAACAAGCTGAAAGACACGTTTTAGAATTTGAATTTCGAAATTCGATATTGAAAATCCTAGATTTTGCTCGTATATGAAACACACGCATGATGCGCTCACGTATAACACACGAAAGTGACAAAGGCATTCTACTAACTGGTTTGGCAAAAAATTTGGTAAAAACACGTTCCGAATAAATTCCAGGAGCGACATAATATGGAGTCGAATAATAATTCAACGTTGATTAAGGGTACGCGCCCTCCCTACCGGGTCAACTTATTATCTCCGGCAAATGGGCGTTTTCGTTAGAGCGAAACGATCTCGATTATCGCTGAAAACGCGTGGCTCGAGCATAGGGTGGCGTGTTTCGGAATGGAAAAAATTTTCGGAAGGGGTTGGGTTCGATTCGAAATCAAGATAGCGCCGGAAGCGAACGATGCAGGCGGGAGTTCGCGATGGAAATAAATCAACCCCGACTCTCTGACCCGCCGGAGGTGTTTCCGGGCAAACCCGTAACGTTAACAAAACCCGAACTAGCCTTCGACACGTGTCCACGGTTAAGAATGGCGATACGATTAAAAATGCTCTTTGTTCTTTTTCGGTACGATTCATATGTTCCAGCATTGTATTCGTTGATTGTTTCAATTCCAAGATACTTCTTTAATCGTTAACCGATGTGAAACTTTTGTATATGGATAAACATAAATAAACTGCATATTTCAACATCCGTGAAATTCAATTTCAATAAAAATTATTCGTTTGAGAAATTTTTAACGTGGAAAAGAATTTATTCATCACTTGTGGATGTTCAAGAATGTTTCTCTCGGAACTGATAAAATCGTGCAACGTGGGTTAACAGAACCTCGATGCATGATAACTAATTTTGTAAATGGAAACAGTCTCTGTATTATGTTACCAGCGATCGTAAGAAAATGTAGTAAGCACACGTAAAGAAAAATACCAGAGCTGCAGAGATAATTCCGGTTATTCAGAATCGTGTAGCATAATTTAGATGCAAAAAGATTGAAAGTAAACTGATATTATTCATCGATGTTAATCGAATTTCTCCGATAAAAGACGATAACATCCTGTCAGGTATTTCATACTTTCATAACCTCTCATAATTTCCTGTATCAACCTACTGTACTTATTAACACTCACAGCGTATGATCGAACATCGTGTATTTTGCTTTATATTTCATACTACGTGACCATTTTCAGCCATTATGCCGAGGAAATTACAGAAAACGAAAAATAAGACCACCTGTCCACCAAGCATCACGTTATAAACGCGTCATCGCATACAATGATCCATAAAAAAGTTCAATTTCACATTCGTTCAAATTGCCACTGCCTATTAATCCACAAAGCATATTTTCAAACACGAGTAAAATGTGACTGGCCTCGATAGCGTAAGAGTGGGAAGTAGCTAGTGATAAATTGTAAGGAAGAAGTAGCTCATGAGTCATAAGAATGAGAAGTAGCGATAAATCATAAGAGAAGCTAGTATACACAGACTTGTAAGAATAAGTGATTAAACTATAAAAGACATAAAAATCTTAGAACCGTATACAATTACATAAGAACACGAAAGATATCTAGGTCCAGTAGGACTCGGGTACCGTGGGAGTGTTAAACGAGGAATAATTCCGAAATTCATCCAGCGTGGTGGTTTCCATGGACTGCGACGCGTCTATGGTAAAATCTTGATAAGGGGAGGTCAGCTTTCATCAAGCCGAATCGCGATAGTCGCGTCTGCGCGCGGTACCGCGGTACCGAAATTCCGCGGTGCCGGGAGCGTTTCCGCGTCGCGATTCAAAACGTCGCCGCTCGAAAGTTTCGACGGCTCGCGGTCGATAGCGGCGTCGGTTTCTCATGAATATATTCACAAGCAGCAACGGCGGCGGCACGGCGGGCCGTGCGAGTACGAGACAAAGATGTTAACTGGTGATTGGGGAAACGCTTTCCTCCTTTAAAGATCGTCTTGTTAGCGCAGGACCGCAGGACCCCACGGCATCCACCCGTCCAAATCTCCTGCTCCCTCGTGGACTTTAATGTCTTCAGTAACTGGCCGTAAAAAGAAATTCGTGTGCGAGCGGCGTGCTCGTGTGCGTACACGCGCACGCAGCCGCGCGTGCAAGCCAAGCCGAGGGCCGCGGTGTCGTCTCGATTTTATGCAAAACGAGAATCAGCTGTGCGTACTTACAATGTGTACGCGATAAGGAGCGAACTCCTCGGGCTTTAAACGGGCCCCTCCCGACTTCACCAGCTTCTCGTTTCTTTTCTTCTTACGCTACAGAAATTTCGGCGCGTCCAACAAGCTCGTTTCGGCTGACAGGTGCCGTTAACTCTTTCGACGTTAAATACGAACTGATTCATCGGTAATTGAATTATATAATTAATCACGGGCTTAACGCTCGGTGTGTTCGATTTAACGGTTGCGTCAACGCGTCCACAGTGTTTGCACTAGTTAGCGAGATCCACTCGATTGGTATGCGAGAGGTATTCATTTACTAGTTTTATCGAATTGGCATGTGTATTGAATCGTATCGGACATCTAGCGAGTGCGAATTAGATCATGAGGGTATACAAAGTGAAAGAACGTTATAATATCGGGAATTGATTTCACTGTAATGAATTAATCAAATGCAAAGAATTTCACTGACGTTAAAGAGTCCAGATCAGGTAAAATATTCGATAATCGAATGACAAGAGGTATGACGAAATATTGAGAACCAGAGACACAACTATGGCAGGTCGACGAAACGGTAGCATTGGTTGCAATGACAACGGGGCTGGATTTTAATTAATATATACTTAATTAAGTTTCCGCGTCGGCGGTATTGTAGCTCGGCTACGGGGGTCGTTATCTATGCCACGCAGTGCGCGGGTGATTTACTAATAGAAACTACGCGGAATAGTTCGTCTGGTTAAGCCCCTTCGAATACACATCGGTTTATTGTGCGCTGCACCGATGCAACGCGCGCGTCCCTGTTACGAAAGCATCGTATACACTGGCTGGGTCTATTAAAGCCTCCCCCCTCGTTTCGATGTGCACCTCGCTGAGCACCTCGGCAACGTGTTTGCGCCAACCGTCTCGATTTCCTAGATGCATCGATGATACGTACCTACACATTCGCGGTTCGCGATGAAAGTGATTCTCCTCGGATTATTCCGCAAGAGTCCGCCGAACTAGCGAGTTATGGGCACCGCAGAGTACTATCTGAACCTAAACGTTCTTGATACGCGATGAAAACGGTCATCGATGATTATCCTATTCGAACGACTACACGGGGTAATCGAACTTGATGTCTGTCGTCCATTCGCGTCCCTCCTCGCGATGCTGCTCGATAAATACCGCACGCTGATTGGACAAGCTTTCGATGTTGTTTCTCGATAATTAAGGTGGATTTATTCGTGAACAGACACGCCGATGGGCATGTTGATGCTGCCTAGTTGCTCGTAGGTTACACCTGGCTGCGTCGTATATGGCTTACCGATAACGATATTGGTACATAACTTATTCGATTTTTTAATATAGTCGCTATTTGAGTTTCAACGGTTACGAAGATATTCGCTTAGCAACACTTAGAAGTTTTAGTGAGACATAATATCGAAGACTTGTAGCTTTTCTCCACCTAATGACACGAGTATTTTCGTTAAGTAAAATTCGACGTTTGGCAGCATAGATTACGCACTTTATCTTTAACATGATGCGGATGCATTTGAAAGTATCGAGGTACACAGAGTGCAGATAAACCAGCCAGGATTTGCGCTCACTTTGCAGACTTATATCACAAATAAAGTTCCGTTTATTGGCAGGATCGTTATAATTGTAACTGTATTCTGTCGTATAGTAGCCATGTTCCATTCTCGAGCAGATGAAGCTTGATAGCTCGCAGATAGCGGGCGTCGGTCCGAAAGATTGCGACAAAGGAGGAATAGAAAAGAGATACGGATTAAAATTCGACGGAGCATTCGAGTCGGGCGACGATTCTTTTTAAACCGATTGAAAATTATTGGAACTCGGCATATGGTCTGGAACAGGTCAGCGGACGTCAAAGGCATGGGAATCGGGCGACAGACGCGTGCACGGGCGACGACGACGAAAATGCCTTTGGCGATCTCGAATTTCGCGTCGATTATTCGAGCCGGGGCTTAATAAAAATGCACGATACGCCGAGCGCACAAAGAGGGCTGATTCGGCCCGTACGGATTCTGACGTCCTAGGAAACGGACCCAGCCGGGCACCCTCGTTAACATTTCCTTCGTCAAACCGCCTTTTGTCGGAGTCACCCCTTTCTCTCATCCCTCGATAATCAGCGACCGACCGGCTAGTTGCTATTCAGCGCTCATTCTCGCGGCGGGACGCTCCTCGCGGCGGGAAAGATCGACTTTTCGACTTTCACCGTCGCTCGAGGAAAGCTTTCAGCCGACATAGTTTAAATCGTCGCGGTACGACGCCAGATATTTTGAACATCTTTGCAATAACAAACTCGTGTCTAGCCTCGCGAAACGCTGCGGGCATTGATCAGTCGAATAGCAGCACGATAAAGAGGGATACGAGAGGAGGAAAGAGAGAGAGGTCGGCGGCAAAGATGTTTCCAAGTAAGTGACATTTCGTGTTTCGTCTCGCGGAAGATTTCACCGATGCATAGGACACGAGTAAATAAAAATATGCTCGTTTGAAGGAGTGGCCGAATAAGTTTCGAGCTGCGAGTAGATCGTCGACGCTTCTTACTCCTGTGAACGTATTGATCGTGACCGAGTGGCGAACGGATCGATTGAATCGAAGCGATGCAACCGCCGAGTCAAAGGTGTAATCGACGACCTGTTCTTACGGTAAATAGAAACCGTGTGATTTTTTACCTACCCCGGCTACCATTAGGTAATTCCAAAAGTTCGTGCCGGCGGTAGACGCTCTTCGACGTGTATTCTTTTAAACAATGAAAGATAAAATGCAGAAACAGCGTTGCTTGATGGGAAACTTTGATACGCACACGGTTCGTAGAAAGTGAGCTTCGAGGGGAGATCATGAGAAAAGGCAAATGAAAATTCAAAGTCCCGTTATATGGCACGGAGCTACAATAAAATTTGTGAAAGTCTGAAATTGTATTTGAAAAAGTTAAAACTTCTAAATCCCTGTTTGCTAACAAACGTCCCGTTTATAAATGTCATGTTGCAATAATAAATGGTTCCATTAAATGATTGCCACTGAGCAAAATGATAACGAAATGTCATTAAGTTATCACACACGATTCCATAAAATACCGTATCTTGCAGTGAAAAATAAAGTCATGAAGAGTAGCAGCAATTACAGAGATTGCAAACGAAATGATTGGTGCATTCATATCGCGAGGCGACTAATGGAAAACCAACGGGAGAAAAACAGCTAGCAGCTGTAATTACGGTAATAAAAGAAGTTTGTTATTTTGTAAAGTTGTTTGACTAGGTGAGCACCGGTAGCTTTACGACGGTCTTGATTCGTCGAATAAAAATGTTATCAAATCGCGTTGGATAATTTCCGTCGATTCGAGATTTGTTCGTATGCTCCATCCTCGAATTATAATGCACACGCTTGAATCGCTTCGTCGAGACGGAACCTGCTCGCGTCGCCCATAGAATGATATGTCGACTCATTAGCGTGAGCCTTCATACGTTCGTGACGATTAACACGAACCTGCTAATAGGAACAAATCGTCCTTGGACCAGTCGTCGGATGAAAGTGCTATGACCGAGTCGACGTTTGCTCGTCACATATACATTCGTCTCTTTCTATCCCTCGGCCCACAAGTAGGCCAAGAAGCTCAATTCGGTTTTAAACGTCTACCAAGAAATTCGACTACTAAAAACAGACCTCAGAAATAGCTGAAATAGCTCGGAAATAATTGAAGTAGCCGCCACAGAAATCTTTAACCCCTTGCCCTACAATAGCGTGTCATACTCGTGACGCATGCTATAGTTCATATGTGACAAGTCGGACTCGTATTTTCATCTCGACTGAATGTTGGGTTCAATCCTAATTATACTCTTCGCAATCCAGGATCGCAGAATAAATGTGCCTTACTTCGTAACTTTCTTTATTTATCTGAACATTGAAATAATGGCGGCGCAAAAAATTGTAGGTTAGGGGACCGGATTAATTTTCATTATGATAATGATTATAATTTTCATTATAATAAAGATATAAAATAAAGAAGTATCATGTTACTAACATGAATGCTGAGTTTTGAAATTTTTATGTCAAATTCAAACACTTGAAAATTTTTATCGATCCAATAAAGTCTTAAATTTTCATTACAGTTTTTGATCACCTGTGTCAGACCGCTGTCTGGGCACAAAAGTTCATCGATCTCAGACAGATGAAAACGAATTTAAAAAAAATCAAGAATCCCGATTCATCAATTTCCGTGAAGTGTCCAACGCAAACATCCACCTCGAAAACAGACATTTTCCACGTTGAATCCCTGAAACATTTTTCACCATGCGTCACTCGCACAAAATCCCGAATGATACTCGTGATGGTGTAGAATAGTCGAACAGCAAGCAACACGGTCGATGTGGCTTCTGTCGAGTTTCCTCGCGAAAGCTGTCAACAACACGTAGATTGAAACCGACGTATTTTTTCGTGATCCTTGCTGCTACTTGTACTCGTTGACGCTTACTGACATTCTTTTGTTTCTTGTTTATTTCACTACTTATCTTGTATGGTGTCACGTTTGAACACAGAGTACCGAACACGTTGACTGTCACCGACAGGTACAAGTTCGTTACAGTTAAATAGACCGATAACTAAAGTGATGTTACTAACATTTTTATCCTACAGAATCACTCAAATTGGTAGTAAAAGCATTATTCGATGTAGTCGTCAGAGATAAAATAGAAGGTATCTTAAATAGCACAATATTCGCTAAGTTTAGATATCAAAGTGGTAGCTTAAAGAATTAAATTTTTTTTTAGCAAATGGCATGTCGTATCAAACGTCGCTATTTTCGCAATTAACGCAAGTAGGATTGCGTGAAAGGAGTCTAATAAAATGCTACATCGCATTACCGATGGAAACGCAGAAACAACGCATGTTCGTTTTCAGCTCAAAACACGACAGCATAATCAATACGTCGCCTGATGGAATGTATCGCTTCTGCAGGCACTTCAGAAGGAACCGGTGTGCACTTCCACTTACGCTAATAAATACCTTGGTTCCAAGATATTGCGCCGTAATAATTGCACGTAATTGCACGTTATATCGAAATCTAAGTGGATAGTTCTCAGGATTCATTATCTTCAAAACGGTTAGACACGATGCTCGTTCGAAGCTTTGCTACTAGCAATAAAATCGTAATAAAGCGGACCGTAACGTATCTTCGATTAGTACATGGAGCAAAAACATTAACTAGCAGACGTGTCACAAAAACGTAAGGATCTTTGCAGAACTTTCTTTTACGTTTGCTCAAGATATTTTTTTACTAATCAATTTAATATCGATACCATCCAATTATCTAGGAGTAAAAAAAATGGTTAAGCATGATTAAGATAGACATTAAAGCTTGTCGAACAAATAAACTCATTTATCTCGTACCTTGCAAATCGTTAGAGAAAATTTCCTTTCAATTTTTTTCACAGTTGCAGTAGTCTTATTCCTATTTTCTTGTTAGTCTTAAAAAGTCTTGTGAGAAGAGCAATGTTGCCATTGTGTGCAGCGATTAATTGTCAAAGCTCTGTTTGTAAATGTAAATTATAAATTTGAAATCAAAGTAAGTGCAAGAGAAACTGGAAATAAAAGCAAGCGAATCTGCACACTTCAAAATTTGGAACAAAGGTAGTGAACAAATAAATGTCTAAATCTGCAATCAACGTAAGTGAATTTATTTTCGGTTTAGTAAAGCGACCGAGGTTGAATAAATGAAATTTGCAATCAAAGGGTAACAAAGAGTCGGTTATCGATCGCGATGAAGAATGGAGCCGGCAGCGAAAAGATCGCATAAAAACCACGTTTAGAATGTGATGAAGCGTCGAGAGGATTCTTCCCTAATTTCCCTTCAGAGTGGTCCGAAGAAAAGAGCGGTGAAAGTGAGCACGAAGGGAGCAAGTTTTGCGGTGCTATAGCGTCGTGTCCGAGAGGTTTAGGGGGAGAAAAAAAAAACACGACATTAGGAGCTGGTAATTCCATGGCTGCCCGTGTCCCGGGCTACCATCGAAGCCCGTTATAAATGCGTTACATCGCGTTAGCCTCGGATCCATTTATGAAAAAAAGGTCGGGCGTCGCACGACCCACGATAATTACAGCGTGTCTTCGGGATTAAATATCTCGGGCGCGCGTGTAATTTGCGCATCGTTAATACGCGGCCGGATTAATTTATGGCCGCGAATTACGGAAAACGGTGTGTTCCGTCGAATTAATGCGTGCCCGGTGTTCGCATTGTGCAAACGGCACGCAAACTCGCGTCATTTGCACTCCGTAACGCGAGAGCGTGAACGCGGTACCTGCAAAAGTTCATATAACTAATGAAGATTGTAATAAATTATACGCGCACAATCTTCTCTTATACGCGTATGCTTAAACTCTTTTAATATCGCTTATTTCATTGAATGAATATGTACTCGTCAGAGATTGGTATCGTGCGTGCAAATATTTGGTCGTTTCGAAGAGTTGTGTCATCTTTAACGCTTCCTCTCAGAATTTATCTTTTCCTTTCAGTAACTCGATAATGTTATTGTCATAAAAAGTTTGCGAATCCACTTTGGACGTTCCTGGAGGATGTTCGTTTATGCGAAGGTTTTTCTCGAGGAAAATATTTTGTAAAATTTAAAACATCCTTCCTCTACTAACACTGCACGAGTGTTGTGCTGTTAATGCTTCGTAATAGTAGGTAATGTTTATTATCAATTAGTATAAATAAACAGACAGCAATTAAATGAGGATGTAGATTGAAGACGTGTCCAACGTCGAACAATTTCTATTTATTTATAATATACAATATTTATCTTTTTAAATAAATATTGTAAACATTTCCCACGAATAACAGTACCGAAGTACCGCAATTTTGATGTTACCAACAGATTGAAGGCGTTAATACGAACAAATAACGACTGATCAGTGCGAATGGGATATATAGCAGATAACACGTGTCGAATCGATCGATGGAACGTTCGAGTTCGATTCAAGCAAGAACAAGCGAAAGGGAAACAGTGTAGAATATATATAAAAGCGAAAGAAAGAAGAAGAAGAAGTGGAATTGAAAGGGGGCGAGTCTTTATCGAACTATTGGCGTTCCTCGAGTCGATTCCGCCGCGTGTAATTTCACGCCCAAATCGCGGAAGTTATGGCAATAGGGCTCGCGATACAAGGCCATAAACGAGATCGGCCGTTCGCTCGATCGCAACCAGCGTATTTTCTCCGGGGCCTCGATCTCTCGAAAAACAAACAGTTAGAGCTAGGTGGTCCCTCATTAAGTTGGCACCACTCCCGGCTGCTCGACTCGTTCCCTTTCGATTCGAGTCGATCCTGGGTGCCCCGTAGGGAAGGTCTTCGAAAGGGCCGTTCGGTCCCTCGACTCCATTATACCGGTATACCGTGTACGCATCACGCATACACGCTCACGTATGTGTCGCTTCCGCGTACACGCGAGCTTATACCGGTGTTTCCCCTCGGCTTTTGCGCTCGGCGGTGTCGCGCGCGTATGACGTCGAGTGAGACGTTACCTACGCAAAATGAATGCATTCGATACGTGTCACAATTGCTATGCCGGGTAACGCCTGTTAGCCGAGTGGCGGCAATATTGCCACGTGGACGCTAGACATGTGTGCACGTGTGCATATAGGGTATTCGACATACATGCGTGTATGGTAGCAAATGGACCAGCCAGCAATTTCAGAGAATTAATTGGTGGTTTATGTAATACGGCTGGGCAGTATAGTATGCGGCGATATAACGAGTGGCTATATGATCCGTTGTATACTGCATGTATTACTGTGAGAAGTAACACATGGATACTATTCGTGTAACGGTACGATGCAACGAATGGTAATGTGCGGATTTGCAGTATGTAGCTATGTAACGTGCAAAGAAACAATGCATAGATAATACAACGTAGGGGATGCAACGCGTAGGAAGTGCAGCGCGTGGCAATGCAATGCGTGTACAATGCAAAGCGCAGACAATGTAACGCGTGGCGATACAACACAGAGATAATGTAACGCGTGCCGAATTAACGCGTAGGAGATGTGACACAAAAGTAATACAGCGCGTGGCGATACAATGCGTCGGAAACGCAACGCATAGGTACTGCAATGTGTAGGTAATATAACGTTAGGCGTTCAGTGCGTGGAAATGCAACGTGTGGAAATGCAGTTCGTGGATATGCAACGCGTGGAAATGTAATGTGTAGAATTACAACGCATGAAAATGCAATGCATGGAAATGCAGTATGTGGAAATACAACACGTGGGTAATGCAACGCGTGATGACAGCGCTGTTAATGCAACGAGTGATGATACAATGCATAGATACTGCAACGTGTATCAATTCAACACGTGGAAATACAACACGTGGCTAGCGCAACGCGTAGTAACAGTGCGGTATTAATGTAAGGAGTAATAACAACGCATAGATAATGCAACGGAGCACTTCACGTAACGCATGAAAATGCAACGGGTGAAATTGCAACGTATGGAAATGCGTAGAAAACTATCCTATACAACGCGTAGAAATACAGCACATAGGTAATGCAACGTGCGGCAATACAACACATATGTAACGCATATCACAACGCATATGCATCTCTTAGCAACGCAACACATAAAGCAACGAGATATTCGTTTATACGCATTCGGTTCGCAACTTTTATTCCGCAAACAATCGTGAACCAGTTTCGTTGAAAGATAGCGACCCAGTTCCAGGCCACATTCACGTAAGGAAAATGGCCGATAATGGGATTACCCATAGGGAATGGATTACAGAAATCCCTCGAATGCAAAAGCTTACGATAATCTGGCACAACGTTTCCGTATCTTGGTCAACGATGGCTGTATAGGCTAGTCGGCTACTTTCATCGTAAAGACGCGTTATCGTGGCCTCGTCCTCATCTCGAGCATGGAAATATGCTGGAAATAAATAGCGACCGGTGGTTTTCTTTCTACCATCTGCTGTTCGATTCCCGTCACTGTTCGTTCATGGGGTTAGGAACGAAACGAAGAACGCGGGTCTGCGAACATCCTCGAGGAATTATCTTGCGACGATGTACGCGGGTAATGCGAGCGGTTAACGCAAATGGGATAGTATACCACCGTTCGAGGCTGGATTATAATGAAATAAATAGTACGATTAAGGGGTATGCGTTTAAATTAACTGTCTCTGTTGCTCGTGTTGCGAACAAGTCCTGAGATTTGATCTCGTCGACGCAGTATGAGAAGTACACTCGAGCGCAACGCTTGCTTTGGATAAGGGAGTCGGATATGGAGACTCGAATATTTTTTAACCTTCAAAGTTACAAATTTTTTATTTCTCAAATTCGTACATTTATAATTCAAGATTCTGAACTTGATGATATTTCCAAAATCTGAATTTATGGAGATTTCTGTGATTCTACATTTTTAAATCTGAAATTCCCAAATCTTCAAGTTCTGCACGTCCTACATTTTCATACTCTCAGATTTATAAATTTCTAAAGGCCCCAAATCCCTAAATCTCCAAGTTCCCAAATGTACAAACTACCACCTCAAAATCAACGAGTATTCTACCCTCCCTCGTTAAATTATCCCTAAGGAGCTTTGTTCTTGACTGTACTGCACCATACGCGAGGCATATAAATAGTCGCGTTCTCGCAGGTCGACACAGCGTTAATGACCGGCTCGTTTTCTGTTGCAGATACCTGTCAACGAGTCGGGACCAGCCGGACGGAACTTGGAAAAATTGCGTGAGTACTCTTGCGTGTTCGCTATTGCATGATACCACATTGATATTGACCGTCGTTAGATCGTACCGTACATTCTTCGAACAGTTTTCGCCGTGTCACCGCTTGGCCCGGTCTATACAACGCGTTTCGAACGAAGGGTCTTGTATAACTTGCTTGTGAAACCCGCAACAACCAATTTGACGGTGCGCGCACCGGGACGAAGAAAATTCTTTCCCACGAGCAGGTGCAGGCATGGAACGATGATGAAAACGCGTTTCGAATGAAGTTATTCTGTTATGGCGTTTAATCGTGTTCGGTTCTTGGAACCAAAGTAAACTCTTCGTGAAAACAATTGGAGTGATTTAATAGGTGGGGACAAATTCGGTTAGCCTGTGGTGTACATGTATTTTTCGTTGTCGTATATTATTGCTTCATGAGTTGAATGATTCAATTTTAATATGTCAGGTTCTAACCTCCATCCTTAGTCGATTTAACTGATAAATCCGACTGCATAAATTTAATAGAAAAGTTGTCATTCAAATTTGGTTCTTGTTAAGTGGGTTAAATTGTTATTCAAAGTTTGAACGAGAAAGGATAGATTTGAGTAGTATAATTATATACCAGATTTCGAAATTAGGACAAAAATAGACATGAATAGTAAACACTCTATTTTAGTCACTGTCATTTGTCGTAATGATATTTTAACGATGTCATCGACACGTCGTTAAATATCAATAGTGCATCGATCGGCGATAGTAGCTCTATAAAAAGCGTTGTTTACGTGTAAAAAGTTCTCGTTAAGCGCATGAAATTTATTCAACATAAAACGTATGTACGACTGCAAAGTTAGAGTTGAAGTTCGAAGAATCAACGAGTAGGCGAGTTTTAACCTTTCAAGCCAGATGTTCGATTCAGCCCGTCAATGGCGAGCCTACCGCTGCGGGACACGTAAAAGACGCTGTCTAAGGAAGTCATTAAAAGAGCCACGGTTCCGTGTTCCACGTGTGTCTACGTGTCCGCTCGCGGATCTCGGAAAGCGTCCGGCTTCGCGTGCCATTCCGCTCGTCCGTATCGAGTTGCACAACGTCAAATAAGGCGGATTCGAAGTTGAACAGGGCACGCGGACAACGCTGGTCGTC
Organism: Megachile lagopoda; assembly: GCA_036983795.1. NCBI lineage: Eukaryota > Metazoa > Arthropoda > Insecta > Hymenoptera > Megachilidae > Megachile > Megachile lagopoda. The sequence continues at coordinate 7,833,752 of CM072785.1, read as the reverse complement.
ATAATTCGTGGAATCAGTCGCGTACCCCTCGAAGTTTCGCTTGTCGCGGCCTGTACACGCGCGATAAACGTGACTCCGCGACGTGATACGTGTTCGCGGGACTGGCTTCAATAAAATCGTACACGCAGCAGGTCTTACAACAACAACGTCGTAAAATCTTGGCGGACGCGTGTAATGAACTCACCTGGTGCTTTGGTCGCGCGACACGCTCGGAGGACGAGACGATCTGGATTACTTCCTCTAGACTTGATCCTTTCGAGCGTCTCGCTTTTCGGTCCTCTGAATGAACCGTGAAATAGCCGATGCCAGACCGAGGGTTCACGGAGGTTAAGGAGAATACGAAACTCGCCCCCTTCTCGCATCGCATCCCCTTTTCGAACATCATCGAAATCTCGCTTCAGGCAGCTGCTCAGCTACCGACTGTGACACCCTGACGATTGTCACCGGATCGTGAAGTGTAAAACCGTGTGTCACTCACTTGCCATTCTGATGGATGAAATCATGTTTCATTTATAAACATTTGTCGTACGTAATTGGGTACGAGCTGGTCCGTCAACCGTGCTCCGACAGATAATACCTTTATTCGGATCGAGCAAAGTTGCAAGTGCAGTCGTAACACGCATTTATGTCGTAATTGGTTTCGGAATGGCTGATACGATAAAGATGTAAGTCAGGCTGAAACTGAAATGTATTCAAGGATAATAGTCCTTGGTCTAAGATCAGTGCAAGACTCCCAATTGACAATTTTAGAGGATCAAGTAAACTTAAAAAACTTTTTAATTTCTGAGATCATCAAACTCTTATATCCACATTCTGAGATTTCCAAAAAAGTACGAAAAAAATTACCCAACCAGACAAGTGGAGCCAATTTCTTGTACGTTCTAGTGTACACACGTGGTAATAGTGGATTTATAATTAAAATGTGTCACTAAATAAAAGGAACATGTGTAACTGCTTCACATGGATAGTATCGTAATTCGACTGCAACAGTGATCAATTTGTCCTCGAATCGGGCGCAAAAACGTGCCAAGGAGTAGTGCATTATTGGTATTCTCGTGTGAGCCGACTGCAATCGTCCGCGTGGATCATGTTTTACGTATGCCTTACGTAAGCCCGAACATGATGGCATTTACATTACACAATTATCTGCAAGGCATCTTGGATAGGACTTTAGCTTTCTAACGCCCCTGTTTGGCGCGGATTAGCGTCTCCTACATGTTGTTCATTATTCAACACTCAGGAGAAAAGATCGAGTTCGAAAAATATTAACTTCTCAATCTACGCGAAGCTTGTATAAATTTCAATTATAATTCTACCACACACTCATGACGCCTAAATAATATTGAATCATCGTCAAAGTATTTTCATAATTATATGCGTATCAAAAATAACATCATCACGAACTCTCGTCCATAATAATGCGAGCATGTCGATGTCGGTCAAGTGGTGCGCTGTTAAGTGGACAACGGCGTTTAAACATCGCGCACTCGCGTAACAACGCTTTGGACGACGCGATCCAAGCGTTATCGGCGAACCGAAACGGTGTCGCAAATTCTGCAACATTCCTGGCCGCGCATAACGGTGTCGGATTAAAGCGTCATCACCGGCCCGTGTCAGGGCTACAATTGTGATCCTGTAAACGACCCTTCGTAGAATAAACTCCCTTCCAGTATTTATGGACTTTTGGGATTAGCGGGGAAAAGGCGGAGAAGGGAGTCGTTGCCGAGAGCGGCTCTCTTCGGCGAGTCGAAGCCGTAGCTCGAGAGACGCGACACTGGTTGAGGAACAGGGTTGTTCGAAACGTGGCAGGGAAGGTATGGAGGGGTCGTACATCCTGAAGGAAGATCGCGATCTCAGGTTGTTTATGCGATACCTCGAGATAGGGGTGCTCTTTTGTCCAGGGGCGGTTTTCACCGTTCGTAAGAGATACGGATGAATAAATTTCGAGAACGCGACATATTTCACGAACCGGGCGGTGTATACACGCTCGGTTACGTGGCCCGGCGTGGTTTCGCGAGCACTTTACAAGCGCCGCCTTTCCTCTCGGACGGTTTAACAGACTTAGCCCGGATCAGTGCGCGGTGATAAGTGACAAAGAGACCCGGAGGATTTTTGGTAATCGCGAAACGTTGTATCGTTCAACAACATCGTTGCCAGGGAAAGCAGATCGAATCGCGCGTCCAGCTGAAATCGGAGTAAAAGAGTCATCCTTTCTTTCTACCGACGGATCGGTAATAAAATACAACGATAATTTCGTTCCGTCATTTACATCGCCAATAACAATTCGCCGGATGAACTGACAAAGGGAGAAACGAATCTATCAACGATGCCTCTTTAACGACCCTCTCCCCCCTGCAACGAATTGAATTTATTCCGAGGAAACGCAGCTTACGATTGCCAGCAAAACGAGCTCGATCGATAAACGCTCGGAACCATGTTGCACGATTCGTTGCGTCCAATACGATCGATCGGTCGTAACGCAAAGTACTGTGATGTGGCGATAGTAGGCATACGTTGTAACCGCGTTAGATCTTCTAACGAAAGACATAAGTGTTCTGCGAAACGAACAAGGAACAATAGATCGTTTTCGATCGTTCACGCGTAATGTTGAATTAGGAGACTTCTAAATATTACACGCGTTTATCAGATTTATTGTTCAAGCATACGAGGTGTTTCACTTAAGTCGAATACATTACTTCCCTTGCTATTACGAGTGGAAAAATATGACTGATGGGAGCTTTTATGAAAGGATGTACATTCAGAGATGATAACAAATGTAAAACCCCGTCATTTATCTCTTTCCAGCTTTAATACCGGTGAAAATAATTTTGTTCGACTTAAGTGAAACACTCTGTATACCTCGTTCGAATGATAAATCGAACACTACTATACAATTTGAAACTTTTGAAATGTCTGGAAGAGTTTGGAATTACAAAACCTCGGGACTTATGGAAACTTTAGAATTTTGGAATTTAGAAGAACATGATGTTCTCATGGCCCGTGTACTTTTGCTTAATGGTATCGTGTGACATCAAAGACAATGTAGATAGCAGATATACAAATTGTTGCCTGTATTTCCTATCGGGGGAGAAATCGTCTGCCATCAAGACAGCACCCCTATCGCATTTTCGCCGGATTTTGACAGACGCTTTCCTCCAAGGTCCTATCCCAAAACGTGATCCGAAAGGGACGCGCGAAACGCATGGTCCTCCGTCTTTTTCGAGTGATTAGAACACCCTCGAATCTTACCACCTAACGGTTCACCTTTCTCGCGTTCGCGCACACGCACACACGGATCCCACATGACACACGTAGAAATACCAAGGAGCGAGAGGCAGAACGAACGAGAGAAGATACCAAGAGAGCGCATCTCCTCCGGTCGCCGAGTGCCTCCACCTTGAGAGTTCAGCGGCGAGGCCGAGCGGAGAGAGCGAGAGAGAGTCTGAGAAACGGCGGCGGGACGCGAGAGGGTAGAGGAGCAGAACGGGGTGAAGCAGCGGCAGGGAGGTCAGGAGGGTTGGGAGGGAGGGAAATACGTTCTGTCGGGTTTGCGAGAAGGAACCAGAGGGGCGAGCGGTGGCTAGAAGCGAGCTGGTTGCCGTGGATGGCGAAGCGAGGTGATGGGGTGGATGACTAGGCGCGAGAGGGGAATCACTCGGTTAGTCGGATAGTGGGGATGCGCGCGTTGCTCGATGGTGGGGGTCGACGCTCTCTCGCCCCCTTAGCTCGGTTAGTTTCTCCGTCGACGCCGCTGGAAGCGGATCGGAGCGTGTCGTTGTTCTTCCTCGTGGACGATCTCGCGACGAGCTGTGTGGCTCTCGGCTCATCACGGGATCCCGGTGTGACTTTGTTTCTCTCGGTACGATCGCGACTCGTCTGATCGTCATGGAGACTCGTGGCAAGCGCGATACGCGGTTTCGATAGTGCACCGATCGGAGAATCATCGTTCGGAGCGGACCTGATCCACGTACGATACCGTTTTGGTGAAACGATCCCTAAAAGTGTACGGATGAAAGAGTTCGCCCGTGAGAAAGCGTTTTCCTCGTGTGTACTGGCTGGAATAATTAGTGATTAACCCCTTGTTGCTTGTTCCGCGGTGCGTACCTTGGTGATCCTCGGAGTGGGAACTAGCGCTAGGTGCGAACCACCGAGGGATACGGATTCGTCGACGATCAGAGGGACCGCGAGTCGATCGTTCTCTTTCGATCCTACTCCGGATTCGAGTCGATCAACAGGCAACTCTCGAGATTTGGAGCCTGCGAGGGGACCAGCCGTCGGACACCAGAGATCCTTCGGAAGGAGGATCGATTTGCCGCGGCGGAGGATCGCTCCCGCTCCCCGTCGTCGTAGCGACGGTCTAGCCTGCTCCGATTCGGATAGCTAGGGAATCGGAGTGTTTCACATGTGTCAGTGACAGTTCTGTGCGTTCCGTTGAGATTTCGTGCGATGTATCCAGACCACGCTGTCTTCGTCTTCCATCTTGTAAGTAAAGTTTGACATTCTATTCGCGAGCCGAAACCGCGTCGCCGTCAAAGAAACCGTGTGCCCGGTGAGATACGGAGACGAATTCGTGACGACGTGTTCTATCGTTGAAGCAAAGGTCACGGGAAGCGACGGCGCCGGTGACTTTGACACATCCCGCGGGAGGAGGTCGTGCATTAGGTCTCGTTTTACGAGCCGATGCTCAAAGCTTTGCACTCGTCGAGCTTTAGCCCTGTGAGCCAGCTTCAAACGCGTTGTGTGTACACGTGACCCGAGAATCTATGCGCGCATAGTTGGCCCTGGCGCGCGTACTTCCGACCAAGTTCCGGTTGGCTAAGCTTGACCTCCACAAGGATACTCCGAGCGAGTGCTTTCCTCCTTGAAAGCGTTTCAAAGATTTACACAGAGGGATACGGTTGTTACCTGCTGGGCGGGTTGCGTTTAAATTTTACCTAGAAAGCGGACCAACCACCCGGGGACAGAAACGAAGCCTCGGTCAAATCCTGGCCGACCATTCTGGATGCACGGTTTGCGTGGCGCGCTTAGAGCGACACCGTTGTCCACGTACATCGTAGATCTCTGATTTCGCCGACGAAACTCCATGAAATTTCGTGGCGTGTGTGCTGAAGACTACGTGCTGTTGCCTGTTCCTCGGGGAGAATAAGTTACGACCGACCGTAAGAAACTTCGGATAGAAGTTCCACGGAATTTAGGTGACGCCCGTGATCGAAGGCCTCTCGAGAGGAGCGCCGTGTGATTCATTTATATCAATATTGGAACCCGTTGCGATTAGACAGCTGTGGTCTCGCTCTTCTCTCTCTTTGTACGCCGTTCGTCTGCTGATATTCGAACGCTTTGTTTAACAGGTAGAAAACGGTGCCTTGAAATCCTGTCGCGGACAGATAACGCGTGCTCTTCGTGGATTCGCGGTAACGGAATCGGATCGTGACGTCCGTTTGTTCGAAGCGAGCGGCCTTCGGTGACATTTGCCGTCGGTATTCCTCGCTTCCGTTCGCTTTTGTAACTGCCAGACGGTTTATTCGTTCAGGGGAAAACCCTGCTCCGTTTGATTTGTTAGTTCCCCATTTGACAGGCTTCGAAACTTTTCTCTGAAAAGGTCATCGTTCTTACGCATCTTCGAATTGCGGTTGTTCGCGTCAAATGTGAGTTATGTGCTTTCGTAGATGTTGGATAATTGTGTTAGGCAACTTTGTTCTGGTAACTCATTAGTCGGACGAGGAATCAACAAACTGTTGGCACACTCTTTCCTCGTAATTATTTTGTCGGAGAGGAAGAAGTGCTATGCTGTACTTATACAATTGAATATAGATGTAAACCTTTCAATCGAAAAATTGAAAATGTCTGATGTAGTCTCATATACTTTGGATCAAATAACTTGCACGACTGATCTACTTTTTTCAAATTTTCTGCGTGCTCATCATTTTTCGGCCATGTGTCACACTCTGATAACTGTATCCGTTTCAGTTTTAATCACATTATCGCTAGCTTTGAGAACGTGTCAAATATAAACTCTATATGAAAATATTGATTTCCTGCATACGAGAAAGATATATATAGACATTGTGAACGTAAGAAGAAGTAAATTATACAAATATTAAAGTATGGTGCAGAACATTTCATAACAGTATATCAATTCTTAACATTTTGACAGTCGAAGTTATTGAATGAGTTCCATTCAAGAATGTCAGTATATATACGCTAAAAAATTACACATTTTTAACCTGTAATTAGTATTTCATAAAGTATACGCCTACGTGAGAGCAGGATAAAAGATAATGACATGAAAATTTAAACATCAAATGTTAAGTACAACTATCAGAAAGATAGCAAGCGTACCAATATTTTCTCGATCCACAGCATTCCTGGAGCGTTTTTCAGTCCGGCCGATGTCTAATTTGAATAAATAATCGGAATATCCGAAATGAAATGTTGAAACGACGAATGCGCCGCGGGATACCAGTGTTTCTCGAAGATTTTCACGTTTGTCCGGTCAATTAAGCCGGCCTTGTTTGTGCTCGTTTACACGAACGTTCGTCGTCACGACGAGCTAATTAAACTTACAAGTGCTTGTTTTTGTCGAATGATTCACTCGCGCCGTTCTGATATCTCCGGTATACCCTTTCTCTCGAGGGAACAATATCTCCTGTGTACCTTCCCTTTCGTTTTTCGTGCATTTTCACGCGTGTATCGCAAATTTGCAGACGTGACCGTGCATCGGAGCGAACGTTTCGAGCGTGACGCTTACCGTGCATTATGTGGGAAGTGAAAATTATTTATCGAGCTCTCGATTTTCATCGAACGTTAGGCGCTCCTGTCGTCCTGTGAAATGCGTCAGTAACGCTGGCTTACCGCTTAATTTATTTTCGATCCGGGTTTTTTACACCTCCGCGCAGAATCCTTATGAAACATGCAGAGGACATCTCCCGATGAAAAACTTGAGAAACGGGTGCAGGTGGCGAAGATATACGAGGAAACAGAAAATACCTGGACCGTTTTGGCTGATCGTATTTCTTGAAGAACGAGCGGAGCTGCCCTCGGTTACCACCTTTCGATTCGGTTTGCCTTGTTTACCTTGTCTACGGATACCAGCTCTTTTTAATACTGGTCCATTCAACTCGTTTACCAAATCTGAGAGCACTTTCTCCTCAGAGATCAATTTATATTTAGTTTGTATATTACGTGTAGAGTGTTCGATAGATTATTCTTCTAGATACAGTAGTCGATAATTAACCGCGCTGGGGGCTCAGGAGGTATTGTACAAAAATCTGCGATGCATCCTTCAAAATTCATTTCTTTTTACTAGAAACAGTGATTTACAGGGAATGTACTACTGTACTTTATCTCAAATGTTTTATTTTTAAACGATATTTGTGTAAAATTGGAGTCGAGATTCTGTCACACATTTATTTCTTCAGGATCTAATTCTTAAGGCGTTAATCTTTGTCATCGACATAGTCGACATATTTCTCTCACGATTGCAAGAGACTGCAAGCTTTCAATTTTATAGAAAGGGAATGAATGCTAGTCGTGATGGCCGATTATTCCTGGCGTTCAAAGCCAGCTTGGCGAGTTATGCTATTCAGACTTAAAACGCACATTCGCCCAGAAAATAATACGTTGCACCAGTTTCCTTCGATTCTCTGAAGCCCGACGCGTCGACGTGTATTTTTCACGCTTAAAAATCGCGATCAGTCGGTGTGCAGGTAACGCGGCTCGTACGGTTCCGATAAACTTTGTAATGGTAGAAAAATTGCCGCGATTAAGGTCGAGAACACATCCAGCAACCGCGATTTTCTCACAACACCTGCGAATTACGCGTAATTGCCGTTCCTTCGCCCTTCTCCGCACAACGATCCGTTCCTGGGAACCTAAAGGTCGTTCATTGTCTAACACTGGCTGCATACCGTGTCACGAGACATCGTCCACGGGTAATCGTCATGTCGAATCGGAAATTAACGTTAAATCGTAGCCTCACGGTTCGTTCGTTCCTGGCCAAGGAGTTGAGAAGAAAAACACGCGGCCAGAAACGTCCGTTCACCGATTGGATCATCCGCATCGAATCACAAAACTGTTGAGTTTCCGTGTAGATTACAGCCAGTGGCGTAACTAGGCAGGGATCGGGGTGGCCTTTACTCGATATGTACTGGTCTCTTTTATGCGAGGTAAGATGGGTACCTTGTGTTAGGAATTTTTAAGGTTACAAACTTTTGGAATTACTATAGTTCTGAATTTCTGTAATTCGTCATTTTTACAGTTCCAAGTTCCTAAATTCCGAAATCTCTATTTTTTAAATTTCTACATTTCTAAGTTTATAATCTCCCAAATCTCTACATTTTCCAGTCTCTAAATGCTCAAATCTGTACTTTCTCAAATTTACATTTTAAAGTTTCTAAACATCCAAATATCTACATTTGCACATTTTGAAATGTCCAAATAAATCTTCAAATTTGTACAGTTCCAAATTGTTAAATAGTCGAAATCTAAATTTGAAAATTTCGTCGCATTTGGCCGAGAATCGTGGCTACGCCGATGATTGCAGTTGACCATCGGTACCGTTTCGATGTAACGATTTCATTACAGGTCCAAGGAACATCGATTGAAATTATCGCGGAACGGCAATTGAAACGAGCAGTTATTACCGTGTTCTCGTTGCGTATCGAAATTGCAATCGAACGTCGGTACATTCTGTTTTCGTTGGCGAGCACGAAACGGTCAGATCGATTGGAATGTTCGCAATCGTTGCGATACCGTGGGTCGAACGAAGAACGGTTTCTAACGATCGAACCGGAGGAAATCGTTAACGAGGCTTAGCGCGATAAACGCGTTTAGGCGCGGGGGCATGTTCCAAAGGCGGTATAGTTTGGCATTGTTTTCTCGGCTTTATCGAAATTTCCTAGGAACGCCGGGCACCTAGGATTATTAACGACGTTATCGACGTTTCTAACGCGAGAAAGGCGCCGATCCGCGCCGTTTCGATAGGCGATGAACGAACGTAGAATGTAGTTTGTACGTAATGGTGTTCGAGCCGTTGGCGGTTTCGCGATATCGATTGTTTTCACGGTCCCGTGCCGTGCTTCGGAATAGTTGGCGAGCATGAGCGCGGAAAATGCGTAACATTATCCTACTCGAGCATGCACGCTTTCAAGTGGTAGGTTCGTGTTGCACTTCCCCATCGCTCTCACGGAGATTCGGAGTACATGGTGCGGGCCAACGTCGATCAAACTACCATTTCCTTCGAGAAAAACTAGCTGGGAAAATTGTTACTACCACCTACGAGTTGCTATCGATTACTGTTACCAACTTCGGTAACGAACTTGCGCAATGACGAATGCAGGTTTTACGATATAACCTTTTAGTATTCTGAGAGTTTCCGAGCATTCTACGCTTTAAGCGGTACAACCTGGAATTTATACTTTCTTTCACCATACATGCCAATTTTATGAATACACGTACAGATTCTATTCGTGCGGATTATTCTACAAGCACAGATTATTTGACATATGTGGATTTTACACACATGTGTAAGTTATTTTACGTACATACGCGGATCCCATTATTTTCAATTCTCAAGCATCTCGATTATATTGATTGATAAGATTCTCACTGTTTGTCTCACGTGATACATATTTTTATGAAGGTGCTTCATAAAAATTTAATAAAACCAGCAAACGCTCCATCACTAGAAAGTAGTAACATTTTGAATAGAGAAGTTTGTATTCTTGAAAAACCATTTCGAAAGCATAGCTCTAAATTTTGGATCATAAGAAATGTTAATTGCAGTAAAAATGTGAGTAAATTTGATGGGTGGACGTGGAAATTCTTGAACGTTGAATCGAAATACGAAGGATGAACGTGTAGAATGGTTCGATTCAACTGGCGGCTGTTCGAAGCGTATCGTGCACAATGCTTTACGCACGTGCACGCACACGGGCTCGCGGGGCTCGTCGCACACGGTGCGTACACGAATGGCCTCTTATCGGGTGGAAGAACGCGCGTAGCCGCGTATGTAGGAGGCGTGTTTGCGAAGTTATGGTGTCCACGAGCTTTTATGGGCTGAGCTGAGCCCCCCTGTATATACCTGAGTACGCACATCGTTGGAACACCGTGCGTGTGGTGTGCGTGCGTGTGTCGCTACTTTGTGCAGATGGCAAACGAACACGGTTGATCGACCGAGTGTGCGGCAAATAACTACACGTGTTCAATTAGAAACGCGAAACTGTTCGCTGATAGCGCGGCTTTTAAAGGAGCCAAGATCTCGAGCCGATTCCTTAACTAGCTCCAGCGAGCGATTTTCGTGTTTCGTAAGCGAGAAACGTTTTCGTGAGAACTAGTACGGCAGTCGTGTGTTTTTGATCGTGTGGACAATCGGAGCTGTTTGTATTGATCGTTTATCGTCTCGTTGGTTACATTAAGTTGCTTCAACCCTCGAGCGTGTGGGGTGCGATACTCGTTTTGGAACTGGTAGGGTAGCTTCAATTTGATCTTTCAAAAGAACTGGTCGTGTATAATGATTGTAATAACGTATATTTATTGCGAGATGATCGTACCGAATTTACATTTGAAATGTTAATCCTCTGAGTCATTTCAAGATGCGAGGTATTAAAACTTGTACTTTCTCATTATTCCGATGTATCTTTTATACGATTCGTATGTATAACTTGTTAGCAACTTTATTTAAATTTATATGCTGTTGTTGGAAAGTCAAAGTGAAGCTATTAAACTTTTCTTTTTAAACTTGCTGGAGTTATTAACATGATACATTCGACTGAAGGTGGTTTCGCAGCAAAAGTACTTGTTCTATAGTATGATCAGTTTGTAGCAATCGTACAATTGGATCACTTTGTACGATTATCATACAGTTCTTTGTATAGTAGTTTGAAGAAGAACAATTTATGAGTTTGCTTGTGATCAATAACCGTAAATCTTACTGGATCGATTTTTATGAATTTTTTAATGTCAGCTTCGACGTTGATGAATTATCATTAGAATACCATAGAATACATATTAATAACTCATTTAAGTTTGACAGAAAATCATCGAGAAATATTTTTGTCGTCGTATATTTCGCTTTTACACATTCTAGAGGAGCAATTAATGTCCCTGTCCCAATTTCAGTTTAATTAACAACTTCAATTATTCATTCTCGAATAGTAAAATTGTAATTAAAAATAGCGTCGACGAAGAAACGACACAACAATTAAATGAATAAGCCCTGATCCATTATCGCTACGTTATCTAAAAAGGTCATCTGCTCTCTAATTTATCAAAGTTGAACTCTTATCGGGAATCTAAAAAAGCAACTCGCGATACGTGCCGCCTGCAACGGGTCTATAGAATCATTTCCCCGTCCATATTTTCCCCGAGACGTATCTCTCGAAGAGGAGCGAGCGAAGCCATTACTCGCCGCGATTTCGTGAGACTTTTGAGAGCGTGTCTCTCCTCGCGGCGCTGTGCAGCGAGGCCGGCTTTTCGTAAGCGTAATTTACTCGTAATTATCGCGGATAGCGATACACCTAGCCGCGATGAACCACATTTATGTGATTAATAGAGGCCGGTAGTTCGCGAGCCTACGGCTCTGTTCTTCTCCTTCGTCCGACGCTGATCGTACGTACACCAGCGCGCCTACGCGTGTACGTACACGTACGTGTGTATGCATGTACGAGAGGTTCTCGCTCGAGGTATGCTATTATCATAATTGCCGCCAATAACGGCCCGTGATTGGCGCACTTCACGCTTACCTAGTGCTCTTTTTAAGGAGTTTTGCATCCTTTGGCCGCGTTGCCCTTCTCTTGTTCGCCGTCTCGCTTTCAGCGACTCTCCTTGTTTCCCCTCGCGTCTACCTGTACGCTCTCTCGTTGATCTTCCTCCGATCCTCACGGCTGGCGCTTCTCCGGAGTGGCTGGAACACAGGGTGCCCCGGTGTTTTCGCGTCTGCACGCCTCTCTCCGCTGCAATCTGCGATTTCGAATTCTCCAGGGGCGAAAGGCGCCGGCGGAGCGGCTGGAAACATCGCGAAAATGAATCGTGAGAAATTCAGAAGAAAGAGCGACGTCCTGGCCATCGACGTATCTCGCGACGTCTTTGCTCTTTCCCTCTATCTCGGCTTGTTTCTTCTATTTCTCCAGTCGGCTCGCAACGACGAAAAATATTACTTTCGATGGAAGCGTGTCCTCAAGCGTGAACCCCGTTTCCACCCGTCGATTTGACTGCCTCCGCTTCTCTCGTCCCTCTTTGTCTCCGTCGGAAAAAGGAAACGGGAGACAAGTCGAGACACGGCTCGTAGCTAGAGATCTCGTTCTCGAAAATGGTACACACCGAGTTCCGTATTTTTCTTGGCTGTGCGAGGTTTATTTGAATTTCACGACGGAACGGCGCGTCGCGAGCGTAATCGGCGAGCATCGTGGCCAGTCTCGCGACGACGTTATTGCGCTCTGCACGAGCGTAAAATGGACCGATTCCTGGGGACGAAACAGTTGCGAGTGCTACGCTATACAGTGACTGTTCACCGTTTTTATTCGTTCTCGCACGAGGACGTAACTCGCTTCTTGCTTACTTACGGTCGTTCTCCTTTAAATTGCATCGTGCCAGCTATTGATGCGCCGTATAAAAATGCAAATTCGAGCGGTTCCGTAGACTTGAGCTTCGCTACGAGACGAATCAGCGAATCGCTCGGACGAAAAACGCTGGTACGTTTTTCGAGCTGACTCGATCGTCTGGCTCATTTTCTACGCGCGTTATAATAGTGAGTGACGCGTCGCCGCCGAAAACATGGGGACGCCATCGTGTCCAATGTGTCAGCGAGGCGTGCGTCAAAGGTTTTAATCCGGTTGTATCAGATGGTTGGCTTTTTGTACGCGCACCGACGCGTCGCGTCGCTCGCTCCCGATCCGACCCGTACCTACCTGCCGCGTGCAACTGACATTTTGTAAAATCAACCTTCATTCCTCTCTGCGAGCTCGCGAAAATCTGGAAATGCCAGTTGCCCTTTATTTTATTTCTTATACTCGTCTGTCCTTCAAGACGTCAGAATTATTTAAAAATCATGAATCCTTGCAATTCATAATCAACGAGATGTTAAAATCTAGATAATTTTGAAAGGTATGACTCAGACTTTGCAAGAGGTTTATAATAAACCCGAGTTGAAAATGTATGACACACCAACTATAATAAACATGACACAACATGGTAATTTATTTATAGACATCTCTTTAACCATTTTGTACGTAAAAATTACAAGAACCTTCCTCTAGCGATTCAGGTTTAAATAAAATTTTTGCAGAGCTCCATTAAACATCGAGCCGTAACTTTATCAAGCATACCAGTTCATTCAATATTTTATTCGTACAACGGCACTTGGTAGCATGCAACGCCTTTGGAGCGATATTTCAGTAGCGAGCAGTCACGAAAGGTTCCGGGCAAATTCAGGCGGTCTCCGGCGAAGAAATTCACAGGTTCACCGGGTCTGGAACACCTTAGAAGTGCGAGTCACGCATTGACAGTTTGGTAATGGAGCCAGGTTCGCTAGCAGATTCAACGGGAGCGGCTGGTATAGACGTATCACGTTGGTCGATATTACCTTTTGGCGACTTGAAAACGAACCAACCTGCACCGTACTACCGTTGCGTCAAAAGAGTGCGCGAGTACCGTGCACGTGTACACCATACACTCTTTCATGGTGTACACGAAGGTGTGTGTGTGTGTGCGGGCAGAATACAGTCGCGTTGGAAAATGCGAAGTGCTGCTCGTTGCAGCCACCTACATTCACGGCGAAACCCACTTTGCCACGCGGCAACAGACACACGATAAAGTGGAAACAGCTAAATGCCGTGTCAGCAATGGTGTGAGGCGGCGTCAATGGCGTCCGACGGGCTTGCGACAATCAATAGTCCCGCTATCGCGTTAAACTACCTGAGAATTTTTCACCGGCGCAAACTTTTGATGCCGGTGCAACGGACGGACTTGAGAAGGTTGCTGTAAAAATGGCGTTCCTTGCAGTTCGACCGGATTGTCGATGCAACTGCAAAGCATGCAATTTATATTCTAGGAAAGTTTGTCGGAATCGTCGTTTTTCTTCCGGTTGCCATAGTTCGTCCTAATTTTTCGCTTAAACAAATACAGTCCTCTCTCGAAGCGTCCACGTTTTTTACTCCTTCCTGATTTCGTCTCTTTTTGTTTTTTGCCCTTTGTGTCGTCCATCAACGAGGCAATTAATTTCCTCGATATTTCCGATATCAATAAAACGAGAAGAAGCGTCTTGGGCGCGGTGTTTCCTCGGGTCTGTCGTGCAATTAGGCTCGTTTTTTGCTTCTATCGAAGAGGACGACACCGGTGTCGGCTTATCTTCACAGAGGAAAAGATTGAACGAGAGAGAAAGGTTTTTTTCTGAATTTCCTCTCAGCTCGAGCGACATTCTCGAGTGCCGGAAGAGAGATGAAAATAACCGTGAAAGAGTTAGAAAGCATCGATGTAACGTTTCTCGAACGGCATTTAAATTAGCCCTACACGGACCCTTTCCCCTGCGGGTTGCCGTTGATTTATCGCGACGTCGGTGCTTTTTTTGCCTCGGATTTCTGGCGGATCGCGAGCGGCCCCAGATTCACTGAATTTGGAACGACTGCAACGTGGAAAAGTGACTCGTTCACAGACGTCGGACGAAAAAGGAAATTGTTGGCATTAGAGAGCGAACCGGCTATATTGCAAAATCGAATTCGTTTGTGCCTGAATGCGATGACCCAGTTGCGGTGCACCGCGATGGAATTAATTGAACAGCACCCGTAAAACGTTTCTGTATGACGCCAGCTTCTTTCCGCGAGCCCTCGGAAAAAAGTTCGCGTGTCCTCGAGGGTGTCGAAATGATCGGTGACAATTCGCAGCGCTGCCGCGAATTCATTGGAAAAAATGGCGCGAGGGACGACGAAGAATCGGTAATACAAGGGGGAGAAAAGCGGCAAACCGACAGGGTGAACGAGAGGCGCAGCAGCCCCGTGTTATTTATGGGGGTTGCGCGCGTTTAATGCAAAGCCGGTCTTATCTTTTACGCGATTTAAGGGGGTTGTAACTGCACGTAATCACGCAGCACGCGTACCTACCGTGCCTGTCCCTTTCACTTTGGAATCCGTTGAAATACCAGCATTTTTCTGCCCTACATTCAACTCTTCCTCGTCATTAGGATTCGTGAAGGGTACCACTCGTATGTCGCTTGCATACTGCTTTTTTCCTATACAGTTTTTATCGCGCTTCATTTTGTGCGTTTGAGTGCTAATTTAGCTGATTGTACAGATCTTTCACGTGTGTATCGTGACTTGTGTACATTTTACATTGTACGCCGTTAACTGAGTTGTTAATTAGTACGCTTTTAAATAGGGAAGGAAAAAATTTGTCTCCCTTAATGATATTTCATAACTACCCTTTAAACGATGGATCTAGTGGGTCATCGACAATTTAAGTTTCATTTTATTTTCAGTATCTGAAAGACTTTCTTTATACTTAATTCAGTTATTTTTGTAAATCCGATTTTTCCTAATATGAACACAAAAGTGTATCTTCGAAGACATTCGTAGTCCCATCGAAAAGCTTGCAGTAGCACTTAAAAAACCTCTGTCTTATTTTCACAATTAAGAAAACGCTGGTCCAGTATGGTATCCAACGACGTACCAGAACTGCAAGAAATTGTAGCGCGAAATTACAAATACCTCGAAAAGATTTTCCTAACGGCTACCTAACAGTAACGAGCGAGTGAAAATAATCGGATAAAGTAGACGGCAGGCGTAGAATGGCCTGGGTGGTATCCTTGAAATGGTCCTGTGCCTTTTGCGTGTACTGCTAGGAGAGCAATAGCGTGGTGTACACATGGCGAAACGTGGTCGACGATACTTGGGACCGATGTCGACGTCGTCGTCGTCGTCGTCGTCGTTGCTAGCAGAAAAGCGCGGCGAACGCTCGGAGGTAATTTTATTTAGAAACGCCGCGTGCGCCACTGTACTCGTTACAGGAGGTAATAAAACGGGTCGCCAGGAGCCCGTAGGCATACGGGCTGCGCTGTGTTTTCGACTAATTAACGTTGCCCGCCGCCACGGTGCTTCGTGCCCGGTTTTAATATCGGCCTCGTACGTGGACGATTCGAGTATTCCTCTTCCTGTTTGGTATTCTAACAACGACCCGACTCACTCGCGTTACCGCCGCCAACGTTAACGGTATTGTTACGTGAACAATTTCTTTTTCGCGCTGTTGAAGAAAGATCGGTGGTCATTATGCAAAGTAGGGATCCCTTAATTAATTTTAATTATCTTGCCATTCATTTTAATTATCTAGGTTTCTATGTCCATAGATCTCTTTTTCTGTATTTATAGATTTCTAGATTCCGAAATCTTTGATTTCTATATCCATAGATTTCAAGATTTCCAAGTACTTATATTCCCATGTCCTTGGAACCCCAGGATTTTCCATCTTAGACTCTTGGATTTCGGATCTGTAGATCTTTAGATCCGTAGACCTCAGTTTCCTAAATTTAAATCTCTAAATCTCTCTGTGGCCAGAACTTCAGATCCGTATATCTCTAAATTTGCAGACCTCTAGAGCTCTAAATTCCTAAATCTCCAAATCTCTATATTCCCAAGTTCTCGTATCACTTGATCCCTACATCCACAAATTCCTACATCCAAAGCTTCCTATATCTACAGATCTCCATATCCACAATTCTCTATATCCTCAGATTCCTACATCATGGATATGTACATCGTATGATTACATTCCCAAATCCCTACATCACCCTCTATCTGTAGCTACCCTATCCAGTAAACCTGTATATTCCTACATCGCTATATTCCGGTTAAATGATTATATTTTTTATTAATCGTGAACGAAGAATTTCAGCATCGTTGCACAAACGACGGCACTCCACGCGATAATTGGAATGTCTGCTACAGCTAAACCTCGATAATCCTACTCCGGCGTCACGAATGATAATCAAGGATTATTTTTCTCGCCGCGTTTCCCGTGTCGTCCCTCCTTTGCCCTTTCCATCGCTGTTTTTCTATGCCATTGACGAACTCGGCTGGACAAGTCCATTATGCGGTGTGCCGCAACAGACAGACAATAAACGAGAATTTATCGCCATAAACAAATGCACTCGGACATGCTGCTTCTTTCATTAAGCATCTGCAAGGCAGACGATTTTAAATCAGAATAAATCTTGTTTTATCGTCGGTCAATGCACGCGATTATTTCGTTAGGGACTAACGCGTGAATGGAAGCCAAAACGAATCGGCGTAAATATCGTCTGTCAGGATCGATCGCGTTTTTTTTCAACCCGCAATTCTCTTCCTCGTGCTCTCGTTCGTGAACATTATCGATGATCGGAAGTAGTATAGCGTTTCCGAAACGTGGAAGAGCTGATTGTCCCAGCATCGTTCGTTTCCCACGCGTTCCTATATCGCGGTAGACGTTACACGGGGGGTAATCGGAGTCACGGAAAGCGTTTTCAAGTGGCGACACTCTTCCTTCGGTTAGATCGAAAGGCTGCTTCGTAAATCCGGGTCCTCCGCACGACGGAAACGGAGATACCGAGAACTTTGTTCGTTCCTCCCGAGAAATATCACGGAAGGAACATCTGTGTACTCATTTCTTTGCCTCCCTACGGATCCTCTAGGAGAGCGTAGACGGGCAATATACCATAAGTTGTTGACGGCTCGAAGCGGACTCGAAAAGGTTCTTCCTTCTCAGACTTCCTCTTTTCACGAAACCGTTAGCATCTGAATTCTATGCTCCGTGTTTTTTTCTTCTCCTCGTTCCCGTTTTTTTTTTTCTAACTTCTGTTCGGTGGAAAGTTTACGACGGGAACGGCAAGTCGGTGGGTCCGCGCTCGCGAATTCTCCCCTTGCAAACCAACTCCATTTTAATCGTTATTGTCCTGATGTAAGTGTTATGAGGCCACCCCAGTTGTTGCGCTCTGGAGAGCGTTACGGTCCGTGGTACGCGACAGTGGCGTCTTCGTGAACACCTCCCCTCGGGGTCGTAGGATAAGCCCGAATTTCGCATTATACTCGTAATTCGCACGTTTCGCCGCGTTTCGCTTTCACGGACCCTCGTTTTATTTCTTTGTCCTCCCCCGTTCCCTTTTCTTTCGCGCTCTCGCCGTCTCTCTTCCTCCTCCCTCAGCGATCCTTTAATACCTTTATAACATCGTGTATATACACGGTTCGTACAAAAAGCTGCGGACCCTCGTTCCGCTGATTCTCACTGGCAGCTTCTGATTTTATGAGTAAGCTCCCAATCCGACGTTATCGCGACATTCAACCCTTCGTTTGTCGGGGGTTAAGGTTACTTCGGTTAACTCTTTGATTGTACTACCGAACGTGTAGCTAAGCGTACACGCTGGCTGAACATTAGGCCGATGCTTATTCGGTACAAAGAATTCTTTGTATTTTTTCGTGGGGCAGCATTTTCATCCTGCAATATCCGTATATTTCTTTCTTTCTTTTTGAAAACAGTAGGGGTAGTTACCAGTCATCAGATATTTTTTTTAAGGAAAAGGTAATAATGTTTTCGATAAAAAATAATGATCTTGTGTATAGAAATAAACCTGACTCTTTGAATTGAAAATTTTATCTCCAGGCATATGTACGAGAGAGTAAAGTTCTGAACCGCTTTGAAAGCAGTTTTGAATGTAGTTGAGAACCGCTGGGAACGAAATGTTCAGGCGGCGAATTTTAGGCACGTAATGAACATTCAATAGCACTGTGCACTATCAAAGGAGGCATTGATATATCTAACGAAAGTACGAAATGTACACCAGATCGTAATTCAAACAGAAAGAGGATGCGGTTCTCCAGTATACTCCGTAACCCAGCTAACCCGATGGACCATGTTCTGCAATGCTCCGGGTAACCCAGTTAACCCGCTACCTCGCTGGTTACAACGTCGGAACTTGATACTTTGCTACGGCAGTCTCAACGCACATGTTTCGGTAGTCCACATCGAACGTATCATTCTGGACGTACATATTTGGCCGTGGTATTGTAATGGTTAATCACGGTTGTTTACGGCTAAGCGACGGTACACCGTTCCACGAAACAGGAGAGAGTAGCTTCATTCTTGCCGCGAACAGCATGCCAGGAACAAGTCTCAGATTAGGAAACCCGTTCCCTCGGTTTTTCCCGCTCGTTTATGCAAATGAAGCACGCGTTCTGAAAGCAATCCTGTGTTTAGCGTCCATCGGATCCCGGATCGAGGTTTTTCAGACGAGCCATGCCGGAGATTAGATAAAGCCGACCGGTCGATCATCGTTTCGCCACAGGAATATGGAATTCCTCGATCGGCCGGTCGAAGACGCGTCGCGTCGCGATGACGCGCGTTCGATCGCTTTATAATTGGATTACCGTGGTCGTAATTCGCGGCGAACGCTAGTCACAGCTATTACCGAACCTCCATGAATAATGCATTAACGCTTATGGAATGCCCGTTCGAACAATGATTGTCATTGACTCGATGATGAACCAAAGTATCAGATTCGTATCGGTAATGAATGCCGACGCGAGCTCACCCCTTTTCCACCCCTCTTGTCGCAATTACAATCAGATCCCGTGACGTTCGTGCGGTTTGACGATTGTAATATGGTATTCTAACATTGTACGCGCCTCGACAGATGTCACGTGGCCCTGAAAGAAAGAAAGAACCCTCGTCCAGCGTCTCGGGATATATATCCTTATCTTCGATCGGAGAGACGACCACATACGATACGAGATCTCGTACACTGATGCGGCTTGTGTCCCCCCTTCTTGCCTCGCGACGCCAACGACCACGTCCACAGGATAGCGACCGGAACGTAGAACTGTGGGTATACGCGATCCGCATCGATGCTTGATTTTTACGTTTCATAATTTACCGTGTGATATATAATGCAGTAAAAGCTTGGCGGGGGGGCCACGCCGTGTTACTGTGCCACACGCTTGCTATGAATATGGAATCCGGTGAATAGAGGAACGATTTTATGAATGCCCGGTTGAATACGGTAGAAGGGACGTCCTCGCGCGATACGAGCGAATTTGCAATGCTAATAATTTCTCGTGATTTTATAATGCTCGTTCCCCCGGAAAACATCCCGGTATTGGTCCTTCGGAGTTCGTGCCCCTGGACACAAGTAAATACTCACGGTGATCGAACCTGGTACATGAGGGTCAGGTGAGATCAATCGTGGGATTCGCGATTTACCGTACGCTGATGTCCGATAATGGTATCCAAACACTTTTGCAACTTTCTTTAATTGGGTGCAATATATTAAATAGCTCCGTTTTGTTAATCCAATCTTTACAACATTTCAATCTTTTATTCCTGACAGTCCACGAGAATTCACCTGTGTTAGATATTAAAATTTGATTTGCGTCTAACTTATCAGTAATTTTATCTTTAAATTACTCATATCACAAGTAGATTAATGGCAACGAATTTTGAAGGAATTTATTACAATACAGTAATATCAGTACTTAATTATGGAAGTTTAAGGTTGAAAGATACTAATGTGTTTGGAAGGGTTAAAAAATATCCTGGTGGTATAAGAAAGGTGTAGATTTCATTCGTGTGGCTGACGACCTAAAGGCTCTATACGTGTCCCTGAAGAAGAGAGGTTGAGATCATTGGCGTGCGATCTTCTATTTGTATCTGTCGTCATCACGAAGTAGAAAAAGGGATTCGAGGCGGGCTCCCGTTGTGTAGTGCCCTCCTCGAGAAAGAGAAAACGACCTCGGCGACTAGGAGATACTTACAATCCCGATTCGTTACAATAACTCTTATTTCTTGTGCAACTCGCCCCTTCTCGTGTATGCTACGTTGGCATTCGAATTCGATCGACGGGAATCTACCCAGTCTCGTCTTATTAGGCACGCGAGTACGCACACGCGTCCATTTCGATGGTGTGTGTGGCCGTGATGGCAATAAAGCATGACTCGCGGTATCCTTTTTTCGGTGATTGGAGTTTAATTGTGAGTTGAATTTGAATCCGATCCTCGACGTGGCTGGGATGTATCCCATTGATTCGTTGTCCTTCTCTCCGCCAGGCTCGCTTTTGACTCTCTTTTTTGATCGATCTTTTTAGATCCGGCAATGAGACGACCCATGTTGGGCCGCGTCTTCAAGACTAGTTTATAAAGAATTGTCATTATGCATCCTCGATACCGATAATCGGTATTCATGTCGGGTATTAATCGCAAAACGGAAATGTCTGTAATGCACGCCAAGGAAACTGGATCGTCGACGAGATAAACATTCCTTCGTTTTTCTTTCCGCGTATCGAGAAGCGAGATTTCAAGAGATTCTGCACGAACAGACAATATTTTCATTCATGATATTTAAATTGCTACTCGAAATTCAATGCTCTTTAGTCGATGCGCACAAGTATCATAATTATCAATGACATAATTATACGCTCGTCGAACGTTCGAAACGAAAGCACTTTCGTTTTATCCGTGCACAGGGAATCGTAGTCGATAAGCCGCAACCCCGTTACGATATCGTTACGATACTATCGTTAATTCTAACTGAAATATAACGTCCAATTAACGGCAAGTAGCTGCGTCGCGTATCGAACCCTTCGTCCCTGTGCCAGCTCTCACCAGTCGGTTATTATGGAATTTTTTTGAAAGGCACGGATGCGTCGAGGTACACGTTTGCCCGTATATACAATCCTGGAAGCTATACGGTAACCCTACGGGGGTGAACATAAAACCTGTTTCAAGTAGAAGGCCAAAATTACACGTCCCGTAGCTCAAGTTTAGTTCGTGATCGCGCAGCCTCTTGGGCATAAAACAGTATACTACCGTCTTCTCTCCGTGGAGCTACTAAGATGAGTAGCGATCCACGGCTCGAGCCATTTTCACTCGGTCCGACTGTTCTACGCGAAATACTGTGCTTTACACGCCCGGACTCGAGCTAATTAGAACGATCGAAGCGAAAATTAGATCAACGATTTTCTCTGGTTACGAGTCATACGAGAAAAAGACATAGCAAAATCTATCGCAATAGGAAAATGTAATTTTATCGTAGTACTAGAGAATAATATTCATCATCGATAATTTTATTAACGTTACTAAATCCTTTCTGTTCAAGCAGAATACAAATATTGATTCATACGTTTTCATTGAGGGGATGAAAGAAGATGGAATAAAATTTATATATTGAAGAATACTTGTACCTTAACATGAGTGTTAATTTTATGGAGTTCGAGATGTGGACACGTATGTGAACAGTACGCGATAAATATGGAAATGAATGAATAAATAACATGTATTATAAAACCTGCTTAGCGTTGAACGAGTTAACAGGGCTGGAAAATTCTGAACATCAGCTTACTAATAATGACGGTAATAACGACAACGGTAACAATAGTAATAGCCAGGCTTTTTATTGCCAGCCGCGAACAAAGCGGAAGGTTTCAGGGTATCCGGCCACTTTATAACCTAACCAACGAGGTATGAGGGTGGTGAGAAATGAAAGTCTGAAGAATAATATGCGTAATAATAATAGCATAGCAGGGAGGTAATATGTAAAGTGAAATTATGATCCTTTATTACTTAAAAAATTATAATACACAATCCTACACGATACCTAACCTCGAAATTAATTCATATATTGTCCGATGCATATTCGCAAATGAGAAACATCCTGTGCGAAAAATATTAAAATCTCTACGTAGTCATTCTTATCGTGAGACTTCGTGTTGACGTGGAATAACCGCTATTTTGCGTTATTTTATGCCGTCAAAACGTTCAACAACTTAATAAAACGAGTCAGTCGATCAAGGGAGAGAGAAGAATGCTTATAATCGGCGTGCCAAGGGTCGATCTTGGGTCCCGGTTCTCTATGAACGCATCAAAGTTTGTTGGGCCGTGACACAGCGCCATACTAACGAGATAATAGCGTGGAAAGAAAGCAGACGGTCCCAAACAAGAAGAGGAACGCTCGAGGAGGGGAATGTTCGAAAAAAGAAATCCAACGCTTACAACGGGGATCGAATTCGGGATGTTCGAACAGTCCCGATGAATACGCACGACGTGTTCTCGATTCATCGCACGTCACGCGTGTATCGAACATCGTTCTGTCTTTACCTGTTCACCTGCATGCACGGAACTCGTTCCTCGCCACTCGTCGAGAGGATTGCGTGGCGTCTATCATTAGTACTCGTCTCCGCGATGGGGTTTGAGTCGAGGCGGCTCGTTCGAGCTTTTCTCGACCGTTCGGCGTGCAAGAAAACGGAAACGGATCGTTGGAAAGGGGAAAAAAAACGAAGGAAGCCGAGTTTTACCGCGGACCGAGAAGCGTTCTCGAGGCTGGCGCACACGAAAACGAGGAATCCGCGGAGGCCTGAGAATCATTAATAACCGCTCGAAGCGTGAATACTGTTTGGAAGTTTATCGACGTTAAGAGGACGGCGAGGAAATTAGTAATTTATCGCCGTCTCGGGAACTACGGCCAGAATTTATCGACTCGCCGCTCGTAAAGTTCCTCTGGCCGAGGAAAACAAGCTTGCAAGCTTCGCCAAGGATACAAGTAGAGGAAAACTGTGCGAGGAGTTAAGAACGAAAACGATCCGCAGTCGAATGACCCCATTCCGTGATTTTCGGTTGCTATCCACGGTGCACTCGACTGTAACGTTGGCTAGACGCATAAACCTTTTAGTTCCTAATCACATATCCAAATTTC
This sequence comes from Megachile lagopoda, assembly GCA_036983795.1. Lineage (NCBI taxonomy): Eukaryota > Metazoa > Arthropoda > Insecta > Hymenoptera > Megachilidae > Megachile > Megachile lagopoda. The sequence goes on along the minus strand of CM072785.1, from coordinate 7,810,058 downwards.
TGTATTTTCTAGCTTTCGTATCTTCAGATTTTTCAGTTTTCAAACTTCGAACTCAAATTCCTGAATTTATACATTTTCACATTTTACACTTTCTTAAATTCGCAACTTCTCAAATCCTCGCTTCTCCACATTTTACCAAATTTTCTGACTCTTCTTTCTTCATATATAATTCCTCCAGCTATACTATGTTAGCGATAGTATCTAGTTATGTTTATCGAATATTTAAGTTGGGTTAAATACGCGAGAAGTGTTATTTGAATAAATTTCTGTCATGAAATCGCGTCGGGGAGCGTGTATTCGGAAATCGTCCATATGCAACAACCCAATACAAGCTGGCTGTCTCTATCTGGCAGGGTGTAGTCGCGGAAAGCGACTAGTTTGTATGGCGGAGCCACGAGGACGGAATTTTCAGTGCGTTTCCCTCGGTTATTCAGGTGGCTCGCTCTCGGCCCAGATTTTCCCTGCAAAGGTACACAAGTGCGCGCGCTGTTCCACATATTTCGCCGCGGTGCACAGCGAGAGAGCGAGCGCGCTTCTAATTGCCGGTCCGGTTACGCCGTACGTACCTACGTATTCGTCAAACTTTTTTACTCGTCGTGTTTTGCGCGCACTTGTTAGCTGGCTGCATGTTCGTCTGGCGAGAAAGAGAGAAACGTGGAACGTGGGACGCGTGCACCCGCTACGGAATAAAAATGTTATTCTTTCACGGGCAGCCAGAGGCCCGTAATTATGTTGTAACGCGTTGCGCGAACTCTCGGACACGCCGTACGCCGCTGTTAATAACGAGGAACGTATTTGCACGCAGCTACGGGAACACACGGAGAGATTCGTGGTTTAATCTCATGAAACGCGATCGATTAGTCCGCCGAGAGAAAAATACAGGTACACGAGCACACGTCCTATTGGAAATAGATATTTCACGCTTAATCAAACGTGCGTCGGTCGATCGGAACGGGATCTGAAAAATCGACGAGAGGCGTGGACGGTGAAAGGTATTCTTCGACTCGGACGAATCTCTACTTCAGAAACGGCGCAAAGATCGAACGAATCGATACGCGTAACGGACAATTAGCCGTTTCGAGATATCGGACGGGGGCGTAAATGTAAATCTACGGAGCGTGGTCGATTGGTATGTCCGATCTCGGACTTGAGGTGTGACCATCGATATCGATATTCAAATGTATCTATCTCGATTTAAACAGCATGCATTATATGTTTTTTTTTTGTAAAGAGAATGTATTTGACTTTGGAGTATACTTATCCAATCCCGAGTTTCTAAAATTCTCAAATTTCCAAGTTTTCCAATTTTCTAATCTTCCAACTCGCCAATTACCCAATTTCTAAAGTTTCAATCTCCCAATCCCGAAATTTCATCAGGAGTGCACGCGTTCTAGGGGTCAAGTATCAATAAGCTATCGATAAGATATCGGTAATCGATAGTCGCACCTCTATCTCGGGCAATTGGCGGTACAGGAGAAAGGGAGATCGTGAGGTCGGGAGGGGGCAGAGGGGCAGAGGACGGAAAGAGACGGGGTCGGAGAGAAAGCGAGGAATGACGTGTTCGGTAATTAGCGTATTATGCATTCGGCCGCGTTTGATTTATCGGGAGCCTCGAAGGGGAACAGGATGTGCCCCCGGGGCGCACCCAGCTCCATCTCACGCAACTCTCCTCCCTTCTCCGTCCTCCCTTTTCCTCTTGTTTCGCTCGGACTCCGCGGACTCTGTCGGTGATTCTGGCCTCTCTTCTTCTCGACGGAACAACGTTGAACTGGTCGCTCGTTCCTGCACGCTTGCTCTCTTCAGCATTGCCTCGTCCGCCCATCCTTCTCACCAACGCGCACGGTATTCTTCGTTTCTCCTTCTCAGCCTCTTCTTTTCCCCGCCGGCCCTCACGGCGCTCCTCCCCTCCTCCTTTATTCAGTCAGCCCTTCAACTATCCCCACTTCCCAGCCCTTTTTTCCTTCTCTTGTTCTTACGCGTACCTACTCGCCATTATCTCCTTTCATTGGCCTTCGGGTGCCTCTCCGTGGCAATAGTCGGCGAGAATAGAAAAAGAAAGAAGACTTTTCCTTTGGAACCCGAGATAAGTACGAGTTTGTCTATTTTCTTCTCGATTGATATGCTTGTACCTTCAATAATGAAGGATTTTCCGTATCGATCCAGAAGAATCTGCCGTTTATGGAGGGACCGAACGAATCTCGGGAACGCCTCGTTTTAACGCTTTTCGTTATGGTCGATCATTGTCCATGAGGAACATCGGTTCCGGGGACAAACAACGGTTTCACGGAGGTAACGGTGCGTGAATGCGAGTCAATTTGACCCGGCCGAGTCCTTTGAAAGAGGACAGGATGACTCGTATACCTGAAATCGAGACCGCGGTCACTTCGGACGCTCCGTTATCCTTAGGCTCGACCGATTCTGAGAAGTGCATTCGACAGCATTTTAAGAGCTCCTTAGGAAAGATAGTGGAACTACCAGATTTTTCAATTTGAGAGTTTTCACAATTCTAAATATCCAGATATACCTAGTGACTCAACGTTCAAATCCATAAATATCTAAACGTCCAAATATCCAAGTCCAAATTTCTGAATTCTACATCTTTAAACATTCAAACTTTCAAATTTCCGAACTAGTATATTTCTAAACGCCCCAATTTCTAACTTCTCCAAAATACGCCTCGAAAATATTTTCCTTGGCAATAGCTTCTGTACCATCTGGGAAACCGTTTTCACTGGCGTTTAGCCAGCGATCGCCACTTTTTCAGTACGCACGAGAACGCAGTTTCCGTTCGAGACATTAGACCAGTCGAAAGGAAATGGTAGATGAGGAGCCACGCAGAAAAGTTTGGAGGATTGGAAACTCGAGCGCAGTTGGTGACGAAGGGCTAAAAACAGCCAATGCCGATTGGTTTCACTGAATTGCCGTACGAGAGATCGTATTCCGCTCAACTTCTCCAGCGAACTCTGTCTCGACGAAGTGAATCGCGAAAAGGAAGCGGCACGTTCTTCCAGGGAACTTGCTTCAACAATGGTTATCTCGTAAATAGGGTCCCGAGGGACTCGACCGTGCAGCCGAGGTGCCCGCTTCCCGCTCGAATTCGCGAATTTTATAAAACCGCAACGATGTTGCAGATATCCCATACTTTTCGCGAGCCCTTTTAGACTTTATTCATTTCTCCAGGAATTCTTTATCGAATTTGATCGGGAAGTTCCTGACGGAACCTTCCAGAAGTTATCCTCAGATCATTTGGTATTCCTTTTGCCTTTGAACGAGTCAGTCTTTTCCATTTTATTGCTATTATTAATATACATTATTCGTGAAGATGTTAACAGTTCGAGATCACTGAAGTTAGTGTTGATTTTATTTCCAAATCGTTACCAAAAAAATCCGAAGTAGGTACCACAAAGTGCTAATCCCTTCCAGGGAACAAAGAAGAAGCTGAGGATCTCTCGAAATCTTATGGTGTAGGGTCGTCGCGATGAACAAGGCGATAAAAATAGCGCTGGTAGAAATCGCGGGGATGTTACCGAGCACGCGTCCGTAGGGAGAGTTTTCACGTAAACGATCGGCGAGAAGAATCGCGTCAGCGCGTTCCGAAGCGCGCGAGTAAGGCGCGCGTTGCACTTTTTTCCTCGAGAGGAACTTGTCGAGAGTTGGGCGAGCGAAGCTGAAGGCGAAGGTGAAGGAGAACGGAAGAGGCAGCGCGTGCCAACTTTTCAAACCGTAACACGCTCACGGTGAAAGCGTATCGTGCTCTCGTAGAAGCTCTATCGGTGCGTGAAGTAGGTGCTCAAAGGCGGACTAGCGTGATAGTGAAATCGACACGCGTGTCTCGAACGATCGCGTCGATGACGGAAGCGGAGGAAATCGATTCAAACCCCGGCCTTGTCTAGGTTATGTCGGAGATGCTCTGTTGATGGCCACTGGGACACGATGACAGCTGAGGACCTGAGGAAGATTGGTTAATTAACTTGACTTCAGTCCCTGTATTTGAAACCCTTCGAAATGAAGATTTGTAAGAGGTTATGAAATGATTCAAACATGGAAGTATAAAAAATTAGGAGGTGCCAAGGACATAAAGTATACTGCAGATTAAAAAATGTCTTATGTGTTTGTTTAAACTTGAAGAATGGTAGGTCGTGTTAAGCTAGAGTGACTAAAATGGTCAGGACTAACAAAACACAAAGACCATAAAATTTCTGAGGTGCCTATACCTAAACATCCCTAATGTCCATAAGATGTCTACCTACCTTATGTCCACAGGATACTTAACTATACCTGATCCATGGCTGTACCTGAACAACCCTTATACCTAGCTCAACCCTTGTGTCTACAACGTGTCCATTATAAAAAGTGTTCTAAGAATAAATAATTCAGAAGATAATTTTGTTAGATTAAAACGAAAGCCCCTATATAGCGAAGGTCCTTATACATTTCGATTGTGATAAGACTACAGTGGCGGACTCTTGATCATTGTTCCCGGTCGTGCGATAAACGTGAGATCACTTTACGAGACGATCAGACGAATTCACGAGACAAGATTCATAAAGTTGCCGCATGGATTGCATCCCCTCGTTGGCGAGGAATCTTTTGTTTCAATTTTCCAAGGGGAATTCGAGACGCGCGATAGCGTAACGATTGTCCTATAGTAAAAAGCGGTTCCCTCGTTCGGGGCTACGCTCAGATGATTTCTGTACGGACCGTACGACGCGGAACGATAATGGAGGAGGATTAAGGTGGATGACTGTCGCGGTAGCAAGGGTGACACGCACGGCCAGAGTGATTATATCAATAATAGCTCCCCGGAGGATCGATTTGCGCGACGTATGCAACGTCTCCCTTCGCCCTTGCCACCCCCCGGTTAAGATATCGCGGCCCGATTTCGTGAGCACCACAGTTTACACCCCTGTAGTGTTTCCTGTATCAGATCGCCGGATGAGTTAATACCTTTCCTTTTTATCGGGGAGTTAATAAATTTAATCGTTATCTGGCCATGCTGATCTGCCGTTATATTACGCCTTTGTAAGCAAGCGAGATTAGCTTGTTTCGGGGTGTAATTAATCGCGCGAGAATCGTAGCCGTTTCGCGACTACCGAACGAGCTTGTTCGACGAAAGAATGCATTCACACCGTTGTTCTACCGTCTCGTGTCATCCTGTCGAATTTATCGTTATTGCAGCCGCCTTACACAACCCTGACGCCAGCGTATCAGCGTTATACGTGCGTTTATGATGTCTCGAAAGGGAGACGAGACGCGTCCTAAATCAAGACGCGAGTTAATAAAGCCTTCGCGAATCTCCAACCGCAACGGCAATAAAACGCATTTACGACGACCTCCCTGGATGCAGCGCCGGTTTTCTATTCTCGACTCACGATTTTCCGAGACCCTTTCCTGTGGCCCGCTTCCTTAGACCTTAACGTGCCTGATATTTCCTTTGTTGTCCGTAAAAATATTCAACACTTAAATTAAAGGTCCCTATTTGTTTACTTTTGAGTAAACTGTCATTCCTAAATCCCCAAATCCTCATATCTCAAATAGTCCAAAGTCTCAAATTCCGAAATTTCCAAATTCCAAAATTCGAAATTAGATCTCCAAAACTCCATGTCTCAAATACCTAAAGTCCTGAATCCCTAAATTCACAAATACCTAAATTTCTAAATTCTTGTCTCCCCAAAATTCCGTGATCCGAATACCTAAAGTTCCAAGACTCTTTTCCAAACCTCTAAATTTCCAAATCCCAAAATCTTGAGTCTCCCTTATCTCAATATGCGCCAATGTACCCAGTCTCCATAACCTGAACACATGATCTACCCATCACTGGTTTTGAAGACGTTATCGATCCAGCAACGACGAGCGGTCACTTTCAACCGGAAGAAAGTGCGCCATTTGCTGGAACTTACAACGCGTAAAATGGCAGCGTCCTTGTCGAGCGGACCCGTGGAAAGGTGCAACGTTCACGGAATGAAATTTTCGTCGACAAGCTTTTCAACCTCGAACGACAAATATTTGAGTTAGAAGTCTGCAGAAATTTTCCACGTGTTTCGAATTTACGTTCGCCTCGTCGTAAAGTTCGGATGCCGGTGAAAAAGGCAGCCCGCTGTTTCGTCAGACTCCGTCATTTTACAGGGTACGCTGTAGCTGGAAACGGTTTCGCGGCACGCTATAAAATTATTCAACCGGTGCACGCGTGGCGGATTTCGAACGAAAACGACTCTCGTAAAAGAAACGTCCAGGAAAATGGCACCGTTGTACGCACAGGGAGCTGCTTTCGGTGATATTGCGACGGATGTAACGCAGTATCGACGAGCAATGATTTCGATCATCCAAGAGTAGACGGAACTCGAGGTTAGATAAATATGTACAGCATAGTTTGGGGTGAAGGTGTAAAGTTGTATCGAGAGGTTTCGAGAGTAAATGAGGAACTTATAGGTTATAGCATGCTATGATTTAACCTTCAAATAATCGATCTAGTCCTTTACTGATCTAACATCACTTTTATGTATATTAAATATTCCATATAATCTATGTTGGACTGAGTAGAGGTCAATGTGAAGAGTAACATCTCAACAGTCTTCAGAAAATCATTTAATCTTCTTTTGAAACTCATCTTCAATGAACGATCTTGAAGAACGATCTCGTTTTCTAACAAACCTAATTCGATAAAGGAGATTGTTACGCCCAGTCTTATCTTGTGCATAAAACCAGGCTAAAGAACCAGAGGGTTTTTCAGCCGCGTAAAACCCACGTTTTCTCGCAGAAAGATTCGCGTAAACAACGCTCGACCAACATTCGTGTAGCCTTTCAGAAGCAGCGTCGTAAAGGAAAGGATTACCACCCCTCTGTTTACATGCCGGTGTCAGTCCCTACTGATAAAATCCTCTTTGCGGTTATGTTTTCCATACTTAAAGTTTGTGCTCTCATAAAATGGAGACTCTCCACGATTCTGATGTTTGTGGATCAGGAAAGAAGATAATTGAGAAAACAAGATAAAATCGTTGATGACATAATGTGATTATTAAACGAGAGTTGTGACGATTTTAACTCGACCATTTGTTAAGTGTTTCCATTTGAACATTTCCTAAATGTTTACGTTATTACTTTAGGTATTATTTGTATTCCAATTGGCCACCCTCGACGTTCGGAAGACACGACATTCTCGCGTTACTTGTTCGGAAGAAAGAAAGGAGCGAAACAGAGAAGGAGGAGAAAGCATAGGGTGGGGCCAATACGTTGTGTGTTCCGGTCAGTACCATCTTCTCCGTCTCGTGGCCTCGGCGTGCCCCTTCGTAATTTATGTTTGCTTTATGGCCAGGAGAATAAGGAAGCGTCTTATTAAAGACAGCCGCGTTGCTGCCTCACGGGATGAGAGTATCGTCTTCGCGAGCGAAGAACGAAGACAGAGTGACGTATCTTTGCGTTGTCTCCGTGAGATTCTGTCTCTCGTCGTTGGGAACACGTGGTCGCGATTTTACGTGACGTTTCTCTCGTGCTTCTTTGTTTTTTAGCGTAACAGCGGTTTTGTTGCTGGCGTGTCCACGTAAAGTGCCTTTAAAGCGCTGTAAATTACGTTCCTTCGCTCCGTCCCTCCGCTAACGGGACTTGGAGTCTCGTACTGGTATTATCAAATTAGAAATGAGACATTTAGAGATTTAAGGATTTGAAGCACTTGGGAATTTAAGAATTTTGGGAATGCAAGAATTTTGGAATTTGAAAAAGTCACAAATTTTCAAGTTCATGATGCAAATCAAAGAGTTGGGAAATGTCCAAGTGTAATATAAGAGAATTTCTATTAACCAAGCGAAGCGTTTGAAGGGTTAATTTAATTAACGTAACAGTCGCTAGAGAGGAGTTATTTTCGAGGTTGTTGATGGTTATAGAATTTTCGGGGAGCGAAAAGGGGGAATGGTGAACCGAGTAGCAATGGCGGTGTTTTATCTAGGCAACGACGCATTAATAGAGGACTAGCGATGCGACCATGTCCATTTTAATCGGCTATACCGGACGATCCGCTTTCGGGAGAAACGAAAATATCGAACTGGCTGCGAGCTGGAACGACTGGCCTCCGTAAAATTGATGGCTTTCGGTGAAATCCGCGATAACAACGGGTCTCGCGCGACCATTATTGTTCGGCCATGAACAAAGACAACGGGAACGTCATTATTGGTACGGCAATAACGATTAACCGATGGACGTTTCGAGCTTTTCGATGCTCCTTTCCGGCGAACGAGCCGCGTTTTTCACGATATCGCGGGACGTGTCTCGATACAGCGGTCGGAATATTTCATGGAAGTGGAAAATTCCGGGTAACGTACTCGCGAATTCCTATTTCATCCCCGTCGAGATTGCTTTTCGTTCGTGCTCTGACGTATTTTCCCTGGGAAATAAAATTGTTCCACACCAGAAAAAAAATTTGCCCGAAAGCTGCTCTATGTTTTGCAAATTACCTATCGCCAGCATCAGTATATTCAGAGGGGACTAGAGAGTTCTTATCCCTTAGAGAGCTCTTTATTCTCAAAAAGAAAAATTGAACTTTTCTACTATAAAAAATAACTATAATAACCGATATTTTCTACGTATAAAATTATTTATCTACTCGTATGCATTTAATAGTTTCTCTGTTAATTTTATAACTACTTTCCTCTATAATTATCCAGAAGCTAATAAGCAGTAATGATACGTTTGAAAGGGGTTCAATCATGCGTTCAACTCTGAAGTACCAGGTTGTTAAATAGTTAGATTAAAAATTGAAAGCAAGAAAAGTGCTGTAGAATTATGTACGCGTGAAAAGGTTGAGATTTTCGACATACTTCAACGCGTCTCCATTTGCGCGTACTGGCTTTCGGAAAGAAGGCCCGTACGGGTGCGGAGGTAGAGCAGGATTACCTGAAATCTACCTGAGAATTCTCTCGTCGGCACGTCAGTATGTAAAGTCCCACGGGAAATCCGTAGCTTTGTTTGTTGGACGTCGGCGCGGGGGATAAGCGGATTTATGTTGGCTCGTTCCTGACCGTACTACCTACCTTCCCACTTTTGTGCGGCTATCACCTGCGTTTAATAAGGTGGAAACGCGTTTTCTCGTAATCGGTATGTAACCGTGATTTCGTCTGGCTCGATCGTCGGATTTTCGGGCGAGCGATTACGGCCGAGCGATTTTTTACCGCGCGGGCTGTTGCGAAAAAAATAAACAATTTTTTTTATTATCGACGAGAATCGTCGAGCGATATTTCTGTTTCTGTACGCGTATAAAAAGCGACGGATATAAAAAGATTCACAGGATACAGAATCGAAAAGCAATAAAGCGATCCAGCGGCGGAGATTGAAAAATGGCGTCCGTAGAGCTGCCCGTCGAAGTTATAAAACGCACGTTCCCGCTCTATTCATCAGACAGCTTTAGAATAGCGACTGGCACACGTACGAATCAGTTTTTCATAATAGATCGCGAATCGAGCAGAGAATCATTTTTCCATTGAGCAGTTTTCGACATCGCGCGCAAACTCGGCCGCTCGGTCGCAGGAAATTGAGAATCGGTTAAATTAATTACGCGTATAATCAAATCTGTAGCCCAGTTTTTATTTATAGTTGACCGAAAGGCACGAGTCGTTGCGAGCAAACAGAGTTATCGATCTCGATATACGCATCAACTTCCATTTTCTTTCTCTCCGTCGTTGTCGGTTTTCGATCTCCGATTCGAGCTTTAACTCGATAACGAACGTGATAAGAAATTCGCATGATTTGCGAAGAAACACGTGGCCAAACAAGCGTCGCATTCCTCGTGCCACGGTCGATCGTATATTTCGCTAGTGTCTACATTTTCGAGGACGGCTTATCCGTGTACCGGTAATGGAAAGCATTAAAAAAGTCCGGCACGATCGAAAGGGAAGCATAAAGATGAGTCCTCCGACGGATTCTCGCGACTGGGGCGAATGTTGCCGGTATATACGAGCCGTTTAGCCGTGGAAACACCATTTAGATACTTGCTAAAAGCGATTCGCCATAAAACTGAGACGACGCGATGCGGTCGAGCTGTGGGCCTCGCAAGAGCCCGATACCGAGTCTAATGGGATCCGTTGTCCCTCTTCGTTGCACCATGGAAAATTACGTTTATGTAAAATGCTCGCGTCGGTCATAATACTCGACCGATGACTCCGAAACCGCGGTTTGTGCCGGGCAAATGGCGCACTTTGAGCAGAATGTTTCAAATTCCCAAATTTTCGATTCTCGAGTTACTACACATTCCTTGATTTAGAGATTCGTGAAGTTTCTAAATTTTCTAGTCTTCCATTTACAAACTTTTTAATATTCTAAGTTTCTTATTCTTGGATTTACAAATTTTTAGATCTCTAAACTCTCGATTAGTCATCCAAATTATTCAAATACCCTATTCTTAAATTGTCAATTCCCACAGGCCCATAGGTCTTATGATCCCCTAGGCCAAATCATCAAATCCTTAACTCCTGTATTATCAAGTCCTCAAATTTCCAATTTCCAAATCGTCAAATCCTTAATTCCTCAATTCTCTAATTCCGTAATTCTCGAAATCCCCAGATCTCCGATGTCTCGAACTTCCCAATTACCTCATTATCCAATTTTCCAAATTCCAAATCTCAAATTTCACAGTTGCAGCATCTCCTAATCCCTAATTCCCAAGTCGCAAAATTTCCAAATGCCCAAGGTTCAACATTTCCAAATATCCAAATTCTGAACAACGCAAACTCCTAAATTGAGATATCAGCAAAGTATCGTAACGACGTCAATAAATCGCCTGGCGACGTAACTCGTGATGTATCGACGTAACCTATGATGAATTCTTTCGAATTCCTGCACGTGTATAATCCTTGTCGGAATAAATACCACGTCGTGATGATAAGACGCGCGAGAAAGTTGCAGGATCCGCACGATCGCAATTATGATCTCGCTAGCGTTCCTGGCTAGTCGAAGCTATTACGTTGGACCAGGTAGAGTATCGAAACGCTTCTCGCGGCGGCGCGAATTACAGGAAGGGGCGAAATCGCGCTCGCTATCGGCCTCTCAGCCGGTCTATCGTCGGCGAAGCTATTAAAGGGACGTTAATCGTCGCATCCGACGAACAATGGCGACATCGAAATTACAGGTATACGCTTGACGCGGCATGGCGCGCCGTCCTCTCGATACTCGGCTCTTCTCGTGCGCTCGCCACGGCTCGTACCTACGTACGCGCGTGTTCCTCGTGTCTACACGCGTGTACCATCGTAAAGCAGGGATGGAACAGACCGTCGAGAGGATTTTACGCGTTGTTACGCTCGTACGTGCGTGCTCGCGCTCGCTCTCCTGGAATGTCGGAGCTCTCTCGACGAGATACGTGTTCGCTCGGATTCAGACTCGTCTTTGCCGCTGGCGAACGCGGAATTTGGTGCTCGAGCTTTTCTACGTTTCAGAATTTCTTCCTACGATCGATATTACACTGTTTGCTTCATTTCGATATTCGATTCAAGTTACGTTTATTTCTCTCACCTGACGAAGATTAAATCGGTGAAGATATCGGTGAAGATAGGAGACGATTAAGTTTTGTGCTGAAAGATGTCATTTGGAGTGTAATATACTTTATCTTACTGCACAATGACATACTATTTAATTCCATTAAGGTGATACCTAACCACTGGATCGAGATCGACAGCTTTTAAACCCTTCTACATAAATTAAAAATAATAGAAATTATTCAGTAGTGGATAAAATCCTTGAGAATAGTCGTAGAAAGGAAATGATGGACCTATCGGCTGACTGAAACTAAGTATTCATTTTCTCACCCCTATCGATCGAAAACACGATATTATTTACGGTATGACCTAATAAATCAGAACTCGAGAATTGATATACCCTTTCAGCGATGGCTTCAAACGATTTCACTTAGCGAGCAGCTGTCAGGGGAGCACGATAGACGAGTAAATTAATTGATAATTCGTGAAATTCTACTCGCTTCGCATGCTGTTGCTTCTTAACTCAATTAAGAGCGATACTTCCAATATTTGCGTTATCCGAGAGAAAATCGATAGGGTGAATTTCGCACCGTGCTCGGAGGCATCGATTACTCGAAGCCGGGGCTCGAGTCACGTCGTGCAAGAAATTGAATGAAACATATTGAACCGTACCGCGGCCATTCATTCTTTTCGCGCACGCTCGGCCCACGGATTCGGGGCGAAACAAGATTAACATGTCGTCCAATTCGCCAATGATTTACGATCGTTTCGTCTGCTCGAAAGTCGGCGAGGGGTGCCCCCCGGTTATTACGCAGCTTTTAATAATAGAGACGCGAGTGTACGTACGCCTTCCGCGCATAAATCTTTGCCCGCGTGATTTCGCGCCGGCGATTAGCGTCGAAGCGTACCTTTCTCGATGGAAATTACGTTTCCTTCCTTCTTTTCTTTTCTCTTGGCCCTTGCTCTACGCCTCCCTGCGCCATCTTCTCGACTTTCGACTTTCATGCGATTCAATTGATATTTTTATTCATTATCTGTTGTTTACTGCATTCGATTAGGGAAGATTGACTTTTTAAAAAAAAATATAGTAGCACCCCACTGAACAGAGATTTTAGCTCTCTCTAAGTTGTCTCAAGATTATCTACTTAGGGAATACCTTAAAATCCAGGAAAACCTAAAATCTAGGATCAATTAAAACCATTTTGACGAGTGATTCCCTTTCATCCTTCAGTATGTAATCCGTACATAACAAGAATATCAAACATGTATACTCACCTACAGTACTAGCATTGATTCAATTGTTCTTGCTTGTGCTGTTGCACGTGTATCAAGGAAATTGTGTCCGTAATTAGATCAAGACAATGAACGTTTGCCACGAAGAATCGTGGTACGTGCAACAAACGATGTAGCCGCTCTTAGAAACATGCGGTATAAGTGGTGCATGTCTCACCCTCTAACCGCGAATCATATTGTTCCGAAAATTCCAGTCAGGAAGTGTCTCGGTGGATTATTGTTCCGGAGTTAATTACCGGGATAATACGGTTGAATAATTAAGCGGATCGAGTAATGGCGGCAGTCGGCGAATGGGGTCGTTCCTCGCCGAGCCACTTTTCAGTTCGTGCACGCCAACCAGCCCCCACGTTTTACGACGCTTCTTTAACGATGTTGTTTCAAGATAATGCACTGTATCGTAACGAAATGCAGCTATTTCTCTGGCCGGTGTTTACGGCAATCCGTGTTTGTTCGACTTTGCTGGTTGCCATTCCTATATCTATGTGCTTATAATTATTCTGTATGTTTGGTATAGGTACTTAAGATTTTATTCTTCCATCTTTTGGCTGATCTTGCAAACATTCTCCTTCGACAAAAGATTAAATCTTGATACGCATGAAATGTATCGGTACATTTCTGGAAATAATGTTCTTTTGTATAAATTCAATATGTCTAATAAGGGATAAACGTATAGCAAAATCGAAGTTCAATCTTTGTACATGTTTCCTGAGTTACCAACACTTTACATAATTAGTCTTGGTAGTAGTAAATCACTTAATTTAAAGTCAGTTAAGAAATATGAAATAAATATTTGTATAAGAATCACCAGAGCAGAGATAATAGCAGAAACAGTGCAACCTAATACAAAGTTACGTAATATAGTCCTCATCACAGTACAATAACGTCATAAAGTCCTTTAGTTGGACGTAATAGCAGTGTACGGGAGATAGGAGCGTAAATCTTCGGGCAGAATCGTATAAAGAAATGTCTCATAGATCATCAATGTGTTCTATACAATATCTCGAAACGGAGCCCTAAAGCAGAGCACAGTATGCGGTCCAGAGTGCTGCAACATCGTTCATTCGAGTAACGAGTTCTATATCGCGATAGAAACTATACAGCTTGAACGTAGAGCCCTATTTGAACCCCTCTATTCAATAGACTCTATTGACCCAACCCCCGGTCGTAAGCAGCGATTCTAAACGTATCTGGCAATCATCGGAGCATATCGATTACCCGATGCATCTTCGTTAGAACGTTCAACGATGATCGCCTAAGCGTCATGATTGCCCGTCTACCGGAATTTCGTCCAGGGACGTTAAGTGACGTCGTCGTGCATATATTTACCGCGTTTCAATAAGTAACTGCTCGCACACGCGGATGTCGTGTTTGTACCGTCAACATTTGCTCCGATCCCCGTCGTATTAATGACATTCGGATCGTTGCTCGACTAGAGTCGAGAAGATCGGGGTGGTCTCTTTCTCCCTATCCCGGTAACCCTTTCGCAGCGACACAGAATATGAGGGAGGGCACGCGTGTCGCGAACTGGCTAGCGTCATAAAATTTCGAGAGTCCGCCATGGTGTTTACCGAAACGCTTCGAAGGGGATCGGCGGAATTTCGGGAGCGAAGGGGTTACATTTTTACGCGAACGCACGAATATTAACCCACGACTTCGCCGGGTACAAAGCGCGCGTAGACCGCAGAGCACGAGGGCGTAGCTCGACGGTACAAAGGGAGGAAATTGAATTAAGGAATTAAAATTAAATTAGGATTAATTAAGTGGCTGGCAGTCGTCGAACGCGGAATTAATTCGTCGGCCACGTGAATCATTGTCGGGGGTTTGATGCCCGGTGTTTTTCGACGCTGCCCGAACCACCGCCTCGAGAAAACAGAAATCCGGCGGAAGAGAGAGAGACAACGAGAGAAGGGGAGGGAGAACAACGTTCCTCCCAGCGGCGGGTGTAATTCGAATGGCCGGCCGTGCGCATACATATATATGTCCGATCTGATTGCATGCCGCAACGATATTAATCATAGTAGGCTGACGTACCCTCGCCCCTTCGCTTCGCGTTATTTACCTCCTTTCAGCCCCCTACCAACCCCTCCGGGGCCGCTCCGAGACACCCTGCCTACCTAACCGAGAGAGGTCCCCGTCGCAACCCTCGCGTTCAAGGGTCCTTCCTTGCGCGTACACGCGTACGCTCTACGGGGTGTTTTCGATTTTTCAGTAGCACCAGCGAGGACGACAAAAAATGCTGTCACGAAGTTTCTTTCGAAACGCTTTGTAGACAATAATTCTAAGGTGATACTGAACGGAGGATGTGGAGGAATGGACACGGATTTTGTATTATAGGATCAGTTGCATTCACCTCATTTTACGATGTTATTCGGTTTTGTAGAACGATAGACAAATTTAATTTCATTAACAGTAAGTGCTTAAATACATTGTTCTATAACTAGGGTAAAATTGTAAGTTTGTTCGTATTAAAATTCCTCATGCTCTGTCTACTTTAAATGTATGAAGATGACATACAGCGAAACGTTCCTTATTTTCATTTGCAAATTCTTCACTCACAAGTCTACAGCAACGAAATTGAAAATACGTTATATACGCTTAGTCGAATACGCACGATATGAATTTTCCCAACCCCACCGTTATAGAGGGGTGCTTGACACGATCGTGGCGCGGAATTCTCATAAAAAATGCTCGAGGATTAATTAAAAAATGCCATGTCCTGGTAGTCCGGGCGAAAAGGAGCAGGGGAAGGTGTGCGTGTGCACGCGAGGAAGAATCGTCCTGGTCGAAAGAAGGAAAGGATGGACTGCGTAGGAGGATCGGAAGATTATATTTAAGTTCTTCCTGCGTACCGTTAATTGATCTTCCTTCTTGTCCTCGCTTCTCTTCGATTTCCGAGTTCCAACTATTTACTATCTCCCCTTTCGTTTGGTCGTCATCGCCCTCGTCTGCACCCTCTTGCAACGCTCGTCGATCGCTCGCGGCCTCCTCGAGTTCTGCTCGGTTCATTTGCGGCTTAGGCTCTCTCGATTAAATCGCTTTCCCTTTATCGTTGCTGCTCGGGACACCCGGATCGAACGGCTTCATTACGATTCGTTGTTTTCGAGGGGATAGGTCACGGAAAGCGTCGGTACGAAGCCGAAGGAGCGAAACCGTAGGGGAAAAGACAGAGACCGCTCGACAATAAGAGAAATTGATTCGTTACGGGCCCTTTGGTAGCCAGCGAAGTTACCCGGCCACGGATAAGAACCACCACGAAGAGGTAATTCGTGCAGTCGGGATCGGTAAATCACGTATCGGGGCTGCTTCACGGAGAATGGCCCTTAACAAAGTAGAAACGATATCTTGGATTAGTCTCGGTCGAGCAAGTTCCCGCGGCGAAGGGAAATGTCTCCGGGCGGTGTGGAGGGTCGGAGAATCCTGCGGCGCCGCTTGAAAAATACCCATTCGATGGCCGCATTCTACGCGTTTCAGCGGATAAATAAAGCGGACAAATCCCCCGGTTTCTCGGATGGTAGTCGATGTTTTATCGTAGCTCGTGGCGATGAAACGCGCTGGGAAAGAATGAGATTCCTTTTTTTTAGCTATATTTATTGTGGGATCTCCATCTTAACCCTTTTATCGCCGAATTAACCTTTTTCAAGAATCCCCAGTTTATCATCGTGTCCTTAATGGGTACTAAACGTGCATTGCCTTTTGCTGTACCTCATTGCTTATTTCCTTTGGGACAAACCGATCGTTGCGTGAGATATTTTTAATAATTTTGAGAAATTGTAATTTGCATGAAGGTATGTATGAATATTCGACGATACGTGTTCAATGTGTCGTGGTACTACGTGGAATGTGTCTGCTAACTTATTAATTTATTGCTATTCATGCTAATTTATTGCAATGTTCACGTTTTAAAGATCATTTCTGAAATATGTTGATTATTCAAGCAAAGACATGTTTATAAATACTACTTGTTTTCATTAAAAAAGTTGAATTAAAAATGTCGAAAGGATTAATCGGATCGAGCACAAAAAGAGGATTCTATATTACTTTTTAATATAGTCATGTCCTTTGAAAAATTAAAAGTTTGATAAATCGCTATCATAAAGAAACTCGTGCACGGTTGTACAGTTTATTATATATTCTAGAACAAATAAATCATTGGCCGTTAATGAATAGCAGGAAACATATTCGAATGGTTAGGATAATCGATTGGTGCGTCCGTACGCGTACACGTTATCGAGGTCGCTGTGTGTGCAATCGGATCGAATAAATAACTCGTAGAGAATCGACCGGAGGAACTGCGGGAGCGAGTCGAATGAAGTGGATCGAGTCGATAAATCACGGATCGCTGCTCGGTCCGCTGGAAATGGCCCTTAATGAAGTACGAACGATATCATGGATTAGCCTCGGTCCGGTTGCCTTCAGAACCGGAGGAAATGTCTTTCGGTGGCCGAGAGGGGTCGAAAGACCGTTGACGCGTTCCTCGAGAATCGTCCATTAGACGTCGAGAGTCGATTGTCGTACGTGGGTGAACGATCTTTCGGGTAGCGTTTCTTGCCGCGTCTTCCACCGGTGAAATATCATCGATGAAAAATCGAGGGGAGAGGAAAGGAGAACAGAAATGGAAACAGTAAAAGGTGGGTAAGAACAAAGGGTCGACGGTGAATGAATAGAAATGTTTTCGAGGCTTTGAAAGTCTGTACGAGCTCGTATATTAAAAACTTTATTCGAAAGCCCCCAGAGATCGCGCAGCCAGAATTATTTCGACGTTTATTTTTGTTCCTTTGAGCTTCACACGTCGGAAACTTCGCCAACCCCCATTGCTGGCTCTGGTGCGCCAGAGCGAGAGAGCGAGAGAGGGGCTTTCAAACAAGTTCGAAGATTTACGGACGAAAGCAGAATATGGAATGGAGCGAGCACGGGCAACGGGGCTAAGTCGACCGTATCGGATCGAGTGATTACGATCAAATGGAGTAACGACAGCGTCGAAAAGGGGATCGGAACTCCGTTCCGATCGAAAGAAGTTCGCGTTTTAGCCGGTCGACCGGGAACGGCGAAGTTGAACGGAAAAATTTGTTTTTCTCGTTCAACGGAGGGAAATCGATCGATCCATTGATCCCTCGAAACACGAGCCGCGGGTGCGCCTAGAAAAGCTAACGGTGTCGACGAGATGGCATCCGGCGCCAAGTTTTCGGTTATTATTCAACCGGGGACAATCTGAAATTCGGGTGTCAGGAATTAACCAGTTTGCGAACGCTTCGAAGTTTAATGACTTCGAGCCTCCATCTGTTACCGAAATTCTCGCCGAACTTAATTACCCCTGACGTTGAAGAATTCTCGTTTCCGAGCACGACGCTTTTTCAGCTCGTAAATCTCAGTCGGCATCGGCCGATCGAAGGCGGAAAGAAGAGAGAAAGCGGATCGCGACACGAATTTTCAGTCGAGGGAGCGGAAAAAAAACACGGTTCACCACTCTTTTTCGTTTCTATTCCGACGATGCTCGTCGACCTTTCGCTGACTGCTTCCTACGAATTCGTTTCCCGAGTCGGTTTCGAGCCTTCCCTTCCGAGCTACATGAGCGCTTTTAATGGCCTTTAAATAACGGAGCATGCTCGTGCCATCGGCGCTCGGCTTTTCGTATTTTACTGGGACATTCTGGCCCATATTGGCGTAATTGGAATTTTTGTTTAGGAGCAGTCACGACATGCTACAAGGAAGTTCTTTAACAACTAATCGTACTTAGTCTAATATCAAACCTGGTCTTCCATATCTCGTTATGGAAACTATTTCATCGAACTGTCTTAATTTGTGTTAGATTGTATACTTCGAAATCGATCATTGTTTTCTGTAACTGGCAACTAGTCATTTTATACCATTAACGAAAGATTCGAATCTTTTCCGTGAGAATTTGACCCGATACTAACAATAAGAGGTGGAAACCTATAATTACCAGTGATGAATATGGAACTATTTATACGTTCATATCTGAACAGGGACGATATTAAATTATGCATATACGCGATTGCAGAAATTAGTAATTGAATTAATTAGTAAGTCTGAGCCGTGTAATTCTATGACAACATGATTGAAATACCATGAAATTGAAGTAATTAAATTAGATTAAAATGTAATTAAATTTGAATATAATTCAATTAGTAGAGTTGTAATATGTTTGTGATGTAACTTAGTATTAGATTCCTACGCTATATGGATAGTCGTGTGTTATATAGATACAGTGTATTAGTAAGGCCCATTTTGGTTCCTACGTAACTACGCCACTGCCTGTCTTCGTCATATTCCTTCTTCCTCGTCCCACACCAAGAAACAGCGACCATCTTTCGTTCCAAGCGGAACGTCAGCTGGTGAATCCTGGCTCGATGACGAGGAAGAAACGAGCCGGTCATTATTTACGCCAGTTCCAGGCTGAACACCACACGTTGACCGTTCCTTTTTACTCGAAAGTGGGTGGTGCTGACCCACATTCGGCCGCCATCCACGATGTGCCTCCGTCAAATTCATTTTCCGCCTAATTATTCGGAAACGCACGCCTGCATCGACACAGAACCGCCGTCGGAGAAACAATAACGCTGGTCCAGGTATCGTTATCGTGCCGCTATAATTGATAATTAAACACAATGCATTGTGTGCCGACTACACCACTATTATTTCTACTGCAATTAATGTTGTTTTGCCACTGCAAAATTAATTGGGAGTGCCATTGAAACCGTTTCGAAACTGCAATTGCGTCGGCCATGTCTTCGCGATCGGTATACGTTGTTTGTAGGGTTCATAATTAGCACAGCTTTTTTAACTTTCCAGTTTGAATCCAAACTCTGTTTGAATCGTTAGTTTGACCAGGGATCGATAATTTCGCGATAAACTGCCGTTGTGATATATCGACGCTGATGCGTCATAATTCTCTTTAAACGAAAACTAGAAACGGGAGCTAATTCATTGTGAACGAGAACGACTCGGTTCACGATCTCGTCATTCATCCGAGCTTCCGTCGTCTCGCGAGCTCGCGCGAGACGCACGGCGTCGTTCGAACGATCAAGTACTCCCCCGGGTGTTTCCCTTCATTTTTCAGCTGTCGTCGAATCTGCAGAACGACTGCGCTGCCAAACGGAGCTCTAAAATAACTTACAGGTTTTCGCGAGATGTATAGGCTGACTCATGCAACTGGGTCGTGCATAAATCTCAAGCGACAGAAGATGGAAAAAACATGTTTGGCAAAGGTCTGAGCAAATTTCCTGTTAAACGAATTATCTGAACTACTTCTTTTAGGAGATCAATATGTAAACTGAAAGATCAAAATTAAAAGATGTTTAAATATCCACTCGAGGAATATTTCTTAGCCATCAGCGAATACATAACGATAAATAGTGCCTGATCAAAGAGTAAGAGATCAGCCGTCTGGGGCCCGCAGGCACAATAACTTAATTACACGGTTAGGATCACCGATCAATCTGCGGCGAGTCAATAACGATCGTTTCCCTAACGAAGCAATACGAGTTGGCGTAACTCCAGTCTAACTATAGCCATCGATCAGTATCAGTAAGTCAATTCGCGCGAAAGTCGCAAATTCGTTTTCGTTTTTGCTCGTTCACGGTGTTGAGGCAGAGAAGAGCAACACGTAGAAGAGAAAAGGTGATAGTCGAGGTCGAGGCAGTAGTCACCGCGGTTAGACTCTAGATGAAATGATTAAGAGTGATTCACAGCCCGCTCGGGACAGATGGCGGTTGCTCTCCTAATGAGTCGTAATTAATGGTTTCGGTATGCGTGTGTAAGCGACGCGAGGTCGCGCGTTGTTCGGAAGCCTGACGAACTGGCTCGGAAATCTCTCGTGCCACGCAGAGCTTGCCCGGATAAGGAGAACCGTCGTCGATATACGGTCAACTATTAATAATTGGAAGGATCACGACGAGCCGGTATCGTGAACTCTTGGCTGGCTTGCTCGTGGATTAATGAGTAGTCACGATGGTGTACGATCACGGAAGTTACTGCGTGTACCTAAAGCTTTTTTATGGCTGTTCGTCGAAAGTCGTTAAGGCCGCTCGGTTTTTTCTCGAGGATCTACGTCGGACCTTGTATAGGCTTGTACGATGAATCTTGAGGCAAATAGAAAATGCTGGGATAATGAAGCCGGAATTTAAAAGTGGTGTGCAGAATCACGCATGATTATATATGTTTGACTCGCTGGAATGTTTATACATCTTCGCACTTTATCACTGGGAACGGAAGAATGGTCCCTGGGAAACGCTGAAGTTGGGACTCGATGGTATATCTTGCATGTGCGATTACAGATCGTAGATACTTGAGTTATTGTAGTTCGTAACTGGGGATGAAAGAATGATCTTGCCTCTGGGAATTGTATTTATTAAGAGTTCTTGTTAGTCAATAAGTTTTTACCGTATCTAGGACTTGGGAAGACTAAAAAAATAGAGGGTCTTGATTAAAGGGCATGAGAAGGTCACTGGAATAATTAACGGGGTTGTTGATATAATTGTTGAAATCTGCGGTTGCGTTATTTACATTTGTCTCTATTTTAATGATTAATTCGATCACTAATCATTATGTACCAAATTTTTACTTATTTACATCTTAGCTGTCAGAACCTGGATTCCAAACATTTGGTTCCATGAATGTATTCAATAACTACATCTTTTGTAAATAATTTGCGATGGGACAAGAACTGACTATTAACTTTTGCATTAATAAATAACTCAAAATATTAACTATTTCATATTCGATCATAGCGGGAAATTGTATATGGCCTCGCTAAGGATGTGTAAACGTAACCTAACATAACCTCAATGTTACTTATGGTACAGCAAGATCTAAACTACAAACGCTTCAAGTATAAATACGATGATAAATAATAATGATAAATACACAGAGCAAAGCTTAACTCTTAAGCTTCGAATCTCGTAATAAAAAAAACAAAGGATTGCAGACGAAATAGTGAATTGTAAAAGATGGTGGAAATGTGAGAGAGCGCAGCGACGAAGGCGTATTGTCCGTCGCGATAGGCGAGCAAAAATCGAATGTATAATTAATTCGAAACGCGAGGCGCGGCGGTGCTTAATGAAGCCAGAGGTCAATGCGGCGCACTCGCTCGAAAATCAATTTTGACGCGCCGCTGCCCTCCGCCCGGCAGGGCAGCCACGTGCGTGTCGAGGATCCGTGGTTTTTCATTTTTGCGCGGGATTCACCCTCTCGCCGAAATATTTCCACGATGGGGGCTTGTAGCCCGCGAAAACGTCGGCTTTGATCTTTCCATCGCAAATTACTCGCTACAGAGCACGGACCGCTTCCATTTTTGCGGCAGGTTGTCTTTCACCCTCGGAGAGGATCGCATTTTCCTCTGCGACCAAAGGTGTGATTACTTGGCGCTGTTTTGTTGCGTGGCTGTCTCTCAACCGAGATTCGTGGTTCACTTTTAAAGAATTAAAAACGATTAACACGGTTCACGATTTTTGCGCTTGTGTAATATTCAGTTTTATTAGAATAAAGGTAAACTTTGCACGGTTTTATTAAAATTTTACAGCCTGTAGAATAAAAGGTTTTTTAAAAGCTCCGGATGAAATATAAATTTAAACTCTTATTGAACGATTGATTCGTTTTAGATTGAAAATGGAAGCAGTTAAATTTTGATCGAATGGTTCTCTATTTTCATTAGTAATATAAATTGTCACGGGCCAATGAAAATTCAATTTGACATTTCAAATACCACAATTGTTATCGGATACCCACTGCTCTTCTGCTTGCTCTTGCAATTACCGCGCCACATGAGGTAGACAAAGTTCCCCGAACAAGGCGGAACACTCACAAAGATCTGGAACGTGTTGCAAGGAACTTGGCCTATTTGTGGAGTAAGCAAAATTAAGGTTCAGGTGCGTCCTTAACCGCCGGAAGCTGGTGTTGATTCATGGTTCCGTTCCAGCGGAATGTTTCACCGAGTTCGAAACACGCTGATCAAACAGCGATTCTCACGTGAATTCACTGGATCCCTGTATATTCCTGTTATCGATGATTCGATTCGTGGACACTCGAGTGTCCTTTCGGTTCTCCAGCGAGCCGGTGAACGACATAGCAAATCGCTTCTATGGTTTCGAGGTCTCGAAGATCGACGTGAATACGATTCGTTGGCGTGTTTCGAAAGCGTATAAAAGAGGAACGGCAGCCGCGACGCGGGAACGAGCGAAACGGTAGGTGGAGTGGCCCAACCTCTAGCCATAATCTAGCATTATGTCGAGCGGTGTGTAGGGCTGGAAGAAGCGGTTGGAAACGAGTTTGTTCGTTTCGGCGGATTATCCTGCCTCCGCTTCTCGGCCCGTGTACAAAGAGCACGAGCATATTTTCACGGTTGAAATTCACGGCTCGAATCCACCAGCGACGTTACGCGCTGGCTTACCGACGTGTATTCGTTTAATCTATTCAACGACCAGGACCGTGAACGACCGATGCCGAGGGATGAGGAACGATACACGGGACTGAACCAGAAAAGAAACTGGAAGAAAGAAATCCTCGATGAGCCGGATTCTACGATCGAGGACAGGTCGCTGATCCTTCTTCTTTCTCCTCGCTGATGGACAAGGTTGCTTCCAGATTTTATGAATTCCTAAATACTCATTTAGGATCTTATGAATTTCTAAATACGCATTTAGGATCTTATGAATTCCTAAATACTTGTCTCAGATTTAATGAATTCCCAACTATAACATTATTGTATAGGAGTTTATGAATTCCTAAGTATCACATTATATAGGATTTAATGAACTCCTATATACATAAGGTTCATAAATATTTGAAAGGTTTTAAATTTGAATGTTTGCAAATGGACAAGTTTCTAAAATTTTGTACAGTATAAAAAATCGAAAATTGATAAATTCCTTTAATTTATTCCGACGGGAAGAGAGGACCGACAGTAAGGGTGACGCAGAGAATCTGAGTTCGAATTCGATGGAGGGCAAATCGGAGCTTTCTTTCTCACCATCCTTGCGCGGATAAGCAATGATGTCCCGAGATTTAATGAATTCCCAAATGGACATCGGTTCGTAAGGTTTCCCGCGCGAGTACGTGTACCCACAGCTGTCAGTCGCAAATAACCGCCGGCTCCCCTCGGTGTGGCTTCGTCGGGAACGCTCCGTCACGGTTATCTGCCCGCCATTTCACGAATATCGAATTCCTTGGAGCAATTTTTGAATGATACCCGATAGCGGGGAATTCGTACGAGTGCTGCGCAGAGAGGGTATTCCAGGCTGAACGCGAGCGTTACGAGCCTCTTGCTCTCCCCGTGCCCCTGCCCCCGCCCCCCGAATATGTTCATCGTTTCCATGGAACATCACGCAGACGCGAGAGCGTAATAAACGATCCCGACGAAGACACTAAAAAATGTGATTGAGTTTCGTACGGTAGCCAACAGCGGATTGTATTACGCCGTGTACCTCGTTCCTTTTCGCTCGTTCGCGTTTCAGCCCCGATACGCGAGGTCTGGTTGGATGTTCGCGTTTTATTCGTACCATTCCGATCGATCGCCGCCGCGTTTCGGTATAAACCGTGAAAAACTCGACGCGGGCGCAAAAATCACGTTGTCATTTCGTGTTACTGCTGCTGAAAGATGAATATGCCCGTGAAGTGGCCGCCTATTGTCGAAAGGTACCCTGCTAGAACGATCACGTGTCCCTATTAGCCCGGATAATGGAGTCTGCTCGTACATTCGTTTCAGCTAGACTCTTAATCGAAACTGCTTAACGCACTCCTAAAAGCGCGCCCTCAAGAAGGGAATGTACGTGGCTCGATAAAGGATGGTAGATTCGTCATGCCTCTTATCGCACACACGCGCCGGATAAAGCTGTCTTCGAAGGAGCACCCTCGACGTCTCTGGAACACCCACACAATATTTACGCCCTGCGCTTTGTTCTGTAAATTGGTCATGGGCAGATCGAGTGCTCACCGGAGAGCTTGCGGGCACTGGCGTATTTGTTCTGTCTACGAATGAAGTGTACCATGAAGCGTACTACTCGACTTTTTACCAAATTTTTCTCTTTACGAAATTTCAAATGTTTAAATAGTCGGATACGTGCACACTTGTGCACAGCACTCATCGGTGTTCTGAAAAACGGATAAAAAAAAAGCGTAGCCTGTGATTCAATCCGTTTTTATTTTTCAACAACATGATATATTACGTTACCATCGATGGCGCAAAAGTGAGCAACGTTTTCCCTCTTGGTGTGTCGAGCACAACGACGCGGTTCCATTTCAAAATCACAAAACGGAAAGAGAGAGAAAATAAAGAGAAGGAAGAGGCGGATAGGAGGAGGGACAGAATGGTAACAGAACGACGAGTGGTCCTTCACCCCTTTTTTTCGCGCCTGAATTTAAAACTAAGGCCGAACGCGTAAACGCGAAAGCCGCCTTTGAAACGAGGGTGGCGGCGAGCGTTTTTCGCCGAGAAAAACGAGCGCGGAAAACGTTTCTCTGGCGAGATCCGTGTCCGGTCGTGCAACCGTTGCATAAATATGAGGGAACTGTGCGAGCCAGGAGCGGAGCACGCGGCGACATGAAAATGCGATGAAGGCTTCGACGATGACAGAGAAGCGGTATGGCAGAGGTGGATCCGGACCCGGGCACAGAAAAAGAGAATGTTGGAACGTGAACTCGAATTTCTCGTTCCGAGTACACCGGGTCTCCGGCGAATTTTCGACGACTCGTTGGAAATCGTCCCGACGAAATTTCGATTCGCCGCTGGAAAATTAAAGCTCTCCCGGTTCGTGCTTCAACCACGGTCATGGAAATTTCTGCTTATCGTTCGGAGGCTGCGAGCAAAAGAATCCTTCGTACTTGGAACAACGTTGTAAACGAAGGAGAATCGCGAAGCTCGCTACGGTATTTTTAACTCGCCGTCTGTACTCGAGCAATTACAACGTATACAATCTGAGATTGCGAACGAACGGTGAGAACCTTTGCATAAACACGAGGATGCAGCTCGAGAAACGGAACGCTCGAAGGCATGAAAATGCAATGAACACTCTGCAAAGGAGTATAAACGAGGGAACCGAGAAGTAACCTCGAATTCGTCATCTACGAGCGAAGGAGGAATTTTATCGGTCGAGATATCCGGTAGGCAGCGAAACAACGCGGTGATTTTAGTTTCAGTACGGCATTCATCGTGGTTAAATCTGAAATACTTACAAATATCTGAGTAAACCATCTTGTTAAATCGCTAAATAAAGATTTTCTGTACATACTAAGTTGTTGCATACGAAATATTTGAAACATCAAAAGTCCGATGTAATTAAGATCGCAAAAGATCCCTAGAAAAACTTTAAACAAACTTTTAATCAAGATTAGAGCTAAAGCCTTCGATTAAAATGAGCTTTTGTAACCTCTAATTTAAGAAGTTTTAATTAAAAGTTAAACTCTAATTTTCAATTAGAAGATTATTCAATTAACGGTTGCATTTTAATTCTGAGCGAAGAACGTACAATTATCGATTACAATTTAATCATTCGATGGTTAATGGGGTAATGAAAAATTTCGCGATCCCTCGTGAAATATAAGTTCAGGAAAACTTGTGAATAGATCGCAGTGACCTGGTCGATTTTTCTAGCGTTAACGAAAAAGGAGGAAGAAACCGAACAGCGCGAAACAATAGACAATAGAAGGAACAAAGGTGACGATCCAGACCACGCGAATGTCCCTGCAAGTTAAATTATTTCAATTTTACAGTCACCTCGGTGGCCACGTTGAACGATCATTTCTCAGCGAGCCATTCTTCTCGTAATTGCAGTTTTAATCTGTCCAGCAGACATTCGTCCTCCTTCCAGCCCGCGGCCCTTTCTTTTCCCGACTAATTTTTCTCCGCGAAGAAACGCCACCGGACTTCGTGGACGTTTTTCGGCCCCCGTAATCGCCGATCATTCCCCGTCCAATAGGGAAATTGCTTCCGTTCCCAGGACCAATTACGAGCGTTGTCACCGACTGGCAGATCTTGAAAGTGGTCCGGGACTTGAGGATTTCTTTCTATCGATGGGTCCCCGCTGGCAAATTACCGCACCTATTCTCCGGTGACTTTCCATTTACCGGAAACGAGCGACGAGAATCGTAGGTGGATCGACGATTCTTTCGTTCGTTTCTTCAGCGCGATGAAAGGGATCGGTCGAGTTGAACGAGTAACGGAAAAAATGTTTCCGGGCCGCTGAAAAATCCTCTTCTCTCCCGTACAACGAGGGGTAACATCGAACTACGCGGATCGCTAAATGGGGAAATATCATTTTCTCGCTCAAATATTTGAGTATCCCCCGAACGAAGACCCGCCCTTTCGGTACGCCGCTTCCCTTCCGACCTTGCCGCTGGTTTTCCCTCTTTTTTTTCGGAGCGTTGCACGCGTGCTGCATCAACGAAGATTGTGCGAGTCGAAGAGAAAGGTGGAAATTCGTGACGCGAGAGCGACGAAGAGAACCGTGATAAAGTCGAAAGGTGAGACAAAGAGACGACGAGAGTGGGCCTGCACTTTAGCCCGATTAAATAGTACGGTCCTGGTCGGGTAGCTGGTAATTACGCAAAGTGGTCGGCGGTCCCTGGTTACTTCGCGTTTTCCGGCCTCTGCTTCCACTTTCCACCTCTTTCCCTCCTCCTCGTACTCCTACTTTTCGACGTGCACCGTTTCTCTCCTTGCTCCCTCGTCTACTTCGACCCCGTGATTTCTCGACGGGAGGAAAAACGAAATTCCCAAGTTTCATCGTCGTCGGCCAACCCCAGAACGCACCCTGTCGCCAATACGCTTCAACCCTTTTACCCTACACGTTTTCACCTTCTCTCCAAATTAAGTTTCTCTATCCACGGATTCGTACGACGACCATAAACTCGTGCGTTTTATGGTTTTCGGTACATCACGTGTCCACTTAATTACGACCAGTCCGACGTCGTATCGATGATTATTTATACCGCGTGCCAGGGACGTTTACGGCCTCGTGGTATCGAGCGGATCGGTAGCCCAAGGGTGCAGCGACTTAATGGTCCTCCGATGGTGTGGGAAGTAAAAAGGTATTTTATGATTTACATGTCAATCACGACACCATTACGGGCCAAGAAGCCGGCGAACGATCTAGGGAGGTCCACTGAATATTTATTAGGTCACGAAACTCGTTCTCTTCGATAGCGTAATTTATGAAAAACATTCTCTTTGCGCCGCGATCGTCGATCTCATTTGCCTGATCGTCCGATGGAAACGGGCGGATTGAATCTCGTAATCGTTTGATTATTCCATCCCCAGTCCACGAGAGAATTAAGCCATTTTTTTCTTAGTATTTGTGCAAATTGAACCTTTGCATAATACACAAAATTTTTAATGTCCTTTGAATGTTATTTTCAAAGCACTACGAGAAAATAGTCAACATTGAGACTATGATATGTTATTTTATATTTATTTAATTTATGTTTTCTACGAACTTACATCGGCTGAGTTGATAAATAAAAGCAGTGTTCTCAGTACCATTTTACCATCGATATTTTTCGTGATTTCGAACAAACTCGTCAGTCGTTTAACATTCTCTTGGTTACATCGTAAGTACAAAGCTGTTCTCCGTTCGTTCAATTTCGATAACAGGCTTCCCTCTGGCACATTCTGTCGAAGGGGAAACCGTGATGGTTAAAAAACGAAAGAAGAAAGGCACGGAAGGTATCGATCGGCGAGAGGCAAGAAAGGCAGGGATCGGTACGGGCGCGAAATTGATTTGATTACGCGGCTTCCTGTTTCTTTTGGACGATTCGCGGGGACAGGATGCAACGAAAGGCGATTCTCGCCGCTGCGAAAGACGGATCGTCGAGTTTCCTCGATCTTGGCCTCGATTACGTCTGTGGCGCCGTATCGCATAGGGTCGAAAGATGCGTGATTCCATTTGCGGGTTGTAAATCAAAACCGCAGGCCGCCGCGGACCGCAGAGATGGGCACAAATTACTGTCGATCGAATCGTTGGAATACGGATCGCATCTGCCGCGAGATGTTATAATCGTCTCGATTCGTTCGAACACGGCCGCACACGTCCCCTGAATTCCTTCGGGAACGAGATTCATGCTCGCGCGAATTCCGTGGCGCGAAATCCCCACGAAACAAAATGAAGCTTCTCCGATGCTACTTTGTAATCTCGCGAAATTGTAGACATAATTCACGATCGGCCGATCGACGACCGGTGCAAATTGTTTCGAGCCGATGAACATCGTCGGACGCGCGGCTAATGTGTACCATTAACGTTATAAGCTTTTCAACGGACAGAAATTATACTCGGTTCAGAGCGTTGATCAATTTTACGAACGCTGAATATATCTTCTACGTTTAAGAGAACGATCTTGACGAGTCTCCCTTCTGTCAGCTTCTCTCTTTTCTTTATTTTTTTTTTCCTGTAGCGAGCTTGTAATCGGCTCGAGTGAAAGCCCATTACGCCAGATGGCTTTGTCACGCCGGTGCCACCGTCCCCGAATTAATAACCCTACTACGCTCTCGACGTGTACCATACTCTTTGCTTCTCTCCTTCTTTTTCTCCTCTTCTCCCCTCTTATCCTTCTCGAGTCGACTCCATCTACACTCGCGCTCTTTGTAGTCGGATCGAAACAACTTTGCCAAATTATTTGTTCGACACGACTCGATACGCGTGTTTCTGTCCTATCTTATCTACGATCTTGCGTCGGACCCTCGACGAGGGTGTACACCCCTCAACTAAGGACAAGGGTGATTTCACGAAGGGAACGCCGTGCACCTTGCGTGCTGCTGCACCTAGTCCAAAATTCGACTTTTGTATTATAATTGTCCGAATCGAGATTACAAATGGAACTTCATTGATCGTTTCATTCACCCCTTACGCTCAAGTTTTTTAAATTTATATCATATCTACAACTTGTTGCGTACTGATGCATAAAAAGTTATATTTAGGGCTGTCCAGAATGCTACGTTTAAATTTTAAATAATTCTATTACATGTATTTCTTGTGTACACATTATAAATGTACTGTACAAAATGATTTAAAGAATTGACTGCTAAGCAAATAATTTAAGTAAGTTTGTGTTACAAGGATGCAAATGATTTGTCTCGTATACTACCAATACTAATAATCTAATACCGCTATTTATAATAGGAAATGAACTGTTGGATAAATTTAGCGAATCGAAAAAAAGAAAAGAACGAAGTGACCCCTCGGTAAGGGGATGAAGGCTGATGCGATCAAAGTTCCCAAGTACGTTAAACGATCTGAAATCGTTGGAAGACCACCGGGTCCATTAAATCAATCAACTACAAATCGTTTTCTCGGAAAAAGCAAATTAGACCCCGATGGAAAGAACGAAAATCACAACGACGAGACGTCGGAGGAACAATTTGTCGATTTAACAGCGCGAAACGGGAAGCGGGTCGGTCGAGCGGAGGAATTGGACGGGAATTAGCGGATCGAGGGTGAGAAAAAGCTTTATAAAATCGGTTGACGAGTGTTTGCGCGGCGATCCTGCACGTGTGAGCGGAGTTAATGCACACTGCACCGCCGCTGCAGCCCCGTAATGCAGTTCTGCTTTTCGGAGCTTTCATACGCCCTCGCGGCTCGTGTGTGTTCATGGAACCGTGCCGTGTACACATTACTGGTTTTCCCCGGTTACCGCGTATCCACTGTATCGCGCTCTCTTCCACTTAACCACAATACCGTGGATCATTGTTTTCGGAAATACAAGCTTCGAAAACAAGACGTACCACGATGTAGCTTCTACCGATCACGAGCACTCCATAGAAATTTGATCGAGAACATGAACTCGCTGGACGAACGTTCCGTAAACGGTGCTCCATATAGGGTGCAGTTTGTATCCTTTGTTGAACGGGTAGGTGATGTCATTCTGTCAATGTCTTCGAAGGAAATTGTACTTCGTTTAGTTAGTGTTTCGACAAGGTTACATAATTTACAGTGGTGATATAGAAAATGCGTAGCTGCTACTTATGCTGATCTTCAAGAATGTTATCATAGTGTTAGAATTCCTTAGCAAATTTTAGTACAAATATTCTTGATATTCTCTGATGCTACCAAGAGATAATATGCATTTGGAAATTCTTAAATCATTCCATGGCAAATTTTGATAATAAAAAGCCCGATATCCCCCGATCATATTTGATCCAACTTATTTCGTTTTTAATCCCTTCTCAGCCAGGACAGTGGATAATAGCGATGCAGCATTCATTTAACGCATGACAAAAGCAATAACGTTGCCGAAATAATCCGATGTTCCGTGCGTTGATCGAACCAGGGAACCGCTTATCGGACAGGAAAGAAATCTGGTGTCCCCGGTACACCGAAAATCCGCTTTTAATAAGGAGAAGACGGAGAAAAATATTGAAGTAAGGAACGGGGATCGTTTTTATGAGCGGATACGCGGCTCGTTCGGAGGCGGGGGCAGTAATAAATTTTCTGCTCTCCGCGCGGGATTAATCGTATCGTATCGAAGAGTCGGCAAGCTGGATTAAAAGCTTTTCGTATTCCCTATAATACCTGGGTCGGTTCTCCTTCGGAGTCAGAGCTCGGTTTCTTGGACGAGCCGCAACCTTTCCGTTCTGTCGAATTTAAGCCTCGACCGATCCGGCGCCAATGCGAATTTAAATTGATGGCTTCACGGTCCCTTGCATTTCGCGCTGCGTGTACCCGATATCTCGCCCTATCGTCTCTCTCGTTCGACGCCGCGGCGTCCTTCCCACCTTCGCTACGGGTCCACGACTCTCGAGCTTTATCCTATTAATCAATGCGCATAAATTGTTTTAAGGGAATCGTTACTGCCATTCAGACACGCCATATAATGTCGGCGGGGTTAATGTCGCGCGCGGAACACAAGGGAGAGTCGAGAGGCCGGAATCATTAGACGGTAACACGGAATAGACGTTGTTCCCGTGGATTTATCGCGCGGAAACCGGGAATTCGGTGCTCCCTTTCCCTGTCCCTATTCACATGGAGCCACACCGACGAGTATCGACTTTATGCCGGCGCGTGATCGAACCTGGACCAACCTCGTATCTCGAGCCAAGAGTGACGCTGACAGCGAACATGCTGCTACGACACCACCCCCGCTTTATCCGAAGGCAATTTACGGTGATCGTTGATGCCGAGAGCCTATACAGATTTTACATCAATACCCCTGCGATACCATTGCTTTATCACAAAAACATCCAACTGCAGTTACGGTCGTTATTAACCTAGTAGCATCGACACTTATTCAATGCCTCGTCAAAACACAATAAAACATTATGCCTGTAACGAAGATAATAGAACAGGAAAAATAAAAATCTTGTCGCGTATCTCTCAAAATCTGATCCTGGTTTAGTACGTGCTTAACTGATCATCGACCAAGATCTGATAAAGTCTCGAAGTTCTAAAATAACCTTAATAAGATGTAGGAATAACCTTGATCAAATTTTAAAAGAGAAATGGCAATATACATGAACACTTAGGGGTTAGATTATGTAAAGTACCCTGACTTTATCCTTCTACATTAAGAATATAAAACTATATTCTGAGATACGTATTTGTAATTTTCCTTGCCCCGTTAAATTCACCGCAGCTTACAAGGGAGCAGCTAATTTGAATATTATAAAATTGATGTTACGATGAAAGTGGTTGAGAAACACTGGGGCAGAGCATCGGAGCAAACGCGACTGAATTGATACAAACGGCGAGGGTGAATCGTGGCGTCGTAGCACGTTAGTGGAAATATTGCCGGAAAGGCAAAGAAATGGGACGAAAAAAGCACGAGGTAACGATTGTATTATTCCGGCCCCTTTTAGAAAATTCTCCCCCGATCTCCGTGTTCGGCGTACGCGATCCCGGCTTAGGTCTTCTCCACGAAACGAGGGCTCACTTTTCACTTAAGAACGGCAACGGTAGGGTCTCTCTAACTGCTCAGCATTATTCGCTATTACCTTGTGCGTGATACGAGCAGGGCAAAACGGTATCACCGATAAATCTCGCCGGCCCAAGAAGACCGGCCAGATAAAGCCTCGGCTGGATATATATGAGCGCGAGAACGGCACTCTCCTGTCTCTTTTTCCCGAGGATTTCTCATCTTTTCTCGGTTAGTCCGTCTCGTAGCCACCTTAGTCTATGATATTTCCGTCGGTCGTTGCAGGAACACGAAGGCCTAAAGAGGTGACGCTAGAAAGGGGTGGCAAGGTGAAAGAGCCTTTGAAGAGAAAAAGAAGCTACGTCGATGACGCGTTTGCTATGAGCGACGACAAGAATAACGCGAGTTAAGCCACCTTCGTCCTCCTATTTCTCGCTTAACTCTCTCTCTTTCTCTTTCGCCGATCCACCACTTCACAGGCTCTTTGAAAAATGTCCTCGCGTTTCCTACTGCGAGCTAAGTCGCTTGTTCTATCCTTCTGTGCCCGACTCTGCGCTTTAAACCTCTTCTCGTTTATCAGAGCTGCAAGCTTTTCGTCTGAAATGGATATCGTTTAGGGAACGACGTCGAAGACTGAATTTTTGGTACGTCTGGAGTCACTTGGGTAGATTTACTGGGTTGCTTGTTGGCTACTTCACCTTTGAAGTATAACATCATTTGTTTTTTCATTATTCGGGACCCAATTTTCAGAATCTCTATTTATAGATTTGCAATTTACCAAGTTTGCACAGCCTAATTCCTAAGTTTCTAGATATCATTTCAAAATTTGTAGATAAATTTCCAATTCTAAATTCTCAAATTTCTAAATATTTAACTTTCCAAATATGCTAATTCCAAATTTCCGAATTTACTTATTGAAAGATTCCCTCGTGAATGCACTTAAAGACCGTTTGGGAACCACTGGTCTAGTCCTTTTTGTTCCGTGTCTCTAACTCTCTCTATTCGCGCGAACCTCGTGCACGGTTTTTAATAATTTCGTTCGGGAGTATTTTCTCCGTCGTCGAATCGGGTAGCTCCGTGAAAACGCGCCGAATAAAAGCTCACGGAACGATACAGAGCCGTTACCGGCAGCGGGTTTAATTATTTTATCTCGCGAGCCGGAAGCATCGTGTGTTCTTTTAATTGTTTCTTTGTCCCGGCTCCGTTCTCTTTTCGAGCGGACTGCTCGATTCTATTTATTTTCCTCGACGTCGAGCCACGCTCGACCACTCTGGAACTTCAAGTATTCGCCATTGACGATGAGAACGATCTTTTCGTTCTTCTCTTCTTCTCACCCCTTTTTACCCCTTGGTTTTCCTTCTTTTTACGTTCGTATCCCGCGCGTTGCTTGGTTCTCTTTCAAATTATCAGCGTTTCACGGTACTCACTCGCGAGCACTTTATGTCCTCTCGTTGTGTCGTCTCGACTCGTTCGTTTGTTCCCCCATGAACAACGCGTTTTTTCGTATTTTTCGCCAAGTTTACGTTTTATCGGTTGTATCGCCGCTTGAACGCGTGCACCGTTTGTCGGTAGCTTTCCGCGATACGTGTACGTCATTCTTTTGCTTCAGAATAGAAGTAATCTGCCAGCACTTCCCAAGATTATCCGAACGAGGAAAGCATCCGCTTCGGCGAACAGCGTCGCTTCTATTCAAGGAATCGCGCGATCCGATATAATATTGTACGTTTCGGAATCGTGCAACGTCTAGCGTCGGCGAAAGAAACGATAAAAAACGCCGGAACGCGTTCTGTCCCGGCCAGAAACGCTCCAACGTCTCGATAATCGAGAGCAGCACTTTGCAGTTTTCATTCGTGCAACCTGCAATAACATCCGATTTCTGATACGTACGAGCCAGGAACCGTTCGTGGCCATGTCGTCCACTAAATTCCTTCCTTTCTCTTCGATTCCCGCAATCGTATTTTCGAACTGTCGATTTCCGCCCGAGCTTCTCGACGAAAGCGCAAACCTTGCTGCACTCCGGCCAACCAATCTGGTAAATGTGAACAATGTCGAGAGCTAGGTCAGTCCTGTGCAATATTTACCGAAGTTATTAAATTGGAAATTTATTCTCTAATACGATTCTGTAATTCCCTAAAATCCTTTGTTCACGGTACCTCATTTCAGCTACCTGCCTCCGTAGTTGACACTTCTATTTTCAATCAGAAGAACTCTTTAACGATAAAATGTTAATGAATAGTGCGTTGAAAAATGCATTCTCCTATGAAAACTTATACATAAATTTATAGATTGCACCGGAATTTATATATCGTTTATACGGAAATTTGTACATAAATTGTATGTAAATATATAATTATGTAATTATCTTGAAGGTTCTGTTTTTTGAAGGCGTACGTCAATTATTCCGACATCGATATATTTCAGCGTGTTTCGATCGCAGACGCCTCAGCAAGTGGAAATAGAAGGCTGCAACGAAAGTGTGCAGGGTTAGGGGTGGGTGACGAGGGTGAGACGTAGCCGGGTGCAGGTATATATACCGATGCACGCGAAAATGTCAAGCGCAATTTCTGAAATTCCATCGTGTCGCTTCCCCGTGCCACTCAAATGCCGTGCTACACCCTCGGCTCTTCTCGTCTTGCGCCCCTTGTCCGCCAATCTGTAAGAGAATTCTCCCCGTCCCTTCTACCCTCGTTGCTTCATTCAAGCCTTCTCGCATTCTCCCCGATTCGTTCCATCTTTCTTCGTCTCGTCGTGTACACTGGCCAATTTCATGAATTATTCCAACTAAATGAATTAACAATGCGAAGCACATCGGTTCATTAACATTATGTTCGTTCCTCGAGTAAAAAGACTGCATTACATCTTGTGACAAAAGATTTTCAGCTGTTAATTGCCCATGTATTGTACACAAAATATTATGTTCCATATTGTTCATCATTGTTTATACACTGTTGCTGCACGCTGCTACATGTTCAAGTTCAATGCTTCTACGATAGCTGCACAGCTATGGAATATGTATTGCAAGATATATATATTTTTTTATTTAAAAATTCTCATTAGAATAAACAAGCTGATAAAAAGTATCTTCATGTTTCTAGTTCTAAATGTGTACACAATAAAATCTACCCTTATCTTTTGTCCCCCTTAAACTTCAGCTCAATGATACTTGTAAAGAAATCTTTACTTAATTCTAAACTTAGAAATGATTTAAAAATGACTTGGAAGTGACTTGCAAACGACTTAAAAGTGACTTGCGAAAGACTAAAGAAACGCGAAACGACAAAGGGGTCCTAGAAGGCGATTTCTAAGCGGGCGTGTGCCAGATCCCGGCTAGACGAGGGCGGTTATCACGATTTTACGTAACCTGGCCTCTTTTTTCCCGCGATTTTCACGTAGCCAAAGCGCACAGGGACATTTGAATGGTTCACCGCCGACGCTGTGATCTCGGTGGCATGCAGCCGGCGGGGGTTTTCATGCGAAAATAAAATTTAGTCGCAATACATCTCGCCGCGGAGGAGGCTTCTTTTTATTCCGCTGCATCTTGTTCCCCCTGACGTGACCCCGTTCCCAATTGTCCTCTCGCGGCTTTCTGCCGCGGTGCACGTGCACGCGGCTGCCTGCTTGGCAGCTTGCACTTCGTGACGTGCATACATGTCGCGATGCAGCAGAACGAAGACGTTATGACGACGAAAAAGGGAGGAGAACACGTCGTCGGCGGGATGGCACGCGTTGCATTTACGCGAACGAAAAACCTCCCTCTGGGTCGCACCGTGATTCGGAGACGTCGGAAACAACCACGATTTCAGGGGTTGTTTAACTCTCGATCGACTAAACAAGCTCGGTTTTCTACCGTATTAAAACTTTCCATATATTGTCACGGTGTCGTGACATATATCCTGATACATATGAACTTTTTTAGCCAATTGACGTCATATGTGACCTTTATACGATTCGTTAAATTCCGATTCTTCGTACGACTATCTTTGATGGATGTTTGGTGCGATGGATGGGCAGTTAACTATTCAGTGCCGTCTACACCGAGCCAAAGTTCCACAAGCTTTCATCCTATTTGAAGCTGATTTTTAAATACGGACACTGATTTATATTGCATATCGATTCGTGAACTCTTCGTCTGATGAAATTATATTCACCTTCTCGCTGCAGACTGCGTATTTGCAAGACAAATAAAGCTTTAATGACATTAATATTAATAACAGACTCTATATTGTTTTAATGTAAATCGACGTTCTTAAGAAATATATTAAAAGAAATGTCTAACAAGATCGTCATAAATATTTACCAATAGTATTATTATAAACGAGAGAATTGAAATGGTATCCCGTGACGGCTACCAGATGCAAATGATAATTGTAAGTTTTGATGTCACGTATTATGAACAAAGTTGGGAAGTTTTTGTGCTGGCACGCGCAGTGTGTCCATATTGTAACGCGTTCTTTACGGTCATCGGGAGAGAGTCGAGTATACAACGGTTCATTTGCAACCGTAGTGAGAAGAGCATCAAAAGCAACGAGACCCGTACGATTTTATGTCGCTCTTGCATGCCACGTCCGGTAATTCTTACGTCTGCCAGGCTATTATGGCTTCCATAAACGCGTGACTGTTCCCTCGGCGAGCGAATAGACGAAAAGCGAGCGACCGCTTTTAAGTGAGTGTCGTTAAACGAGAAACTGCTTGGAAATCCAATTACTTTACTGAATCAAAATTTATAAAATTAGTTTTCTCTGCCCGGCCAAACGAACAGCTATTCAGTTTATGAAGAAATATTTGGACTATATTTCGAATCCTCTTGCTAGCCAAATGGCTCAATTTATTAGTTTATATTAATTCGAATAAACGATATTGATCCCCCGACACAGATGTACCTCAATAATAATTACAAGATAATAATAATTATGTATGTTGTAAACGAACGAACATCGATACTTTTGAGAATGTTTGGTCACGATTGGTAAATTGAAAATCTTAATTAAAATATTAATTGATCGTATTCTCAGTAACTATTAGTTTAGGGTGATAGCTTCTGTAGTGACAATTTTCAACGGTAACAACTTCGTTAAAACGGTTCGCACGAAATTCGTATATTTAAAAGTCATAGCTTTCAGAACTGTATCATTGGATCGATTTAATATTATTTGAAGAGAAACTGCGAAATATATTTTGTATGGTTAAAAAAAAGATTGCAATCATAGATTATTTCAATCCGAATGGGCAGCGCAATAACACAGGGAATAAATAGCCGGGTAATCGAGTCGCGTGGTGCCGCATCCATCGACGAAACAAAACTCATCATCGAGCAGCTGGCGTTGGCCGCGCTGTCGGCGCGAACACGCTCGCAAAACGGCGAGCGATTCGGCGTAGCACGCGAATACGCAATTATTTTTAATTGCACGGGGGATCTGCGATCGCGTTCGGGGTTTCCGCGGCCGCGTTAAAATGCGTCTGGGTGTAAAATTGAAAGCTGCAAATCCGTCGAGCGTCGATAGTGGCCGGGCCCCCGTCGATACGATAATGTGATTTCCAACAAATAATTTCGCGTCGGGGCCGCGGTTTTCGTGTCTGGAACAGACACGCCACGGATGACTTGGCTCGCGTAGGGTTCCGCGAGGAGATTAGCGCGTTTCGTGCTCGAAATCGTCGCGAAATCGCGACAGCCCCGAACAAAGCGAGCTAGTTGGCCGCGGCTCGATTCGGTATTCAACGGGAGAACAGGCGTCGAAAGGATTTTAAGTGGCCCCGCGAATTATCCCCGAATCGCGTTCGATCGGCCGTGTTATCACGATTGCTTCGTTCTACCGCGTTTTAACTGCGTATGTATGGATTTCGATGTTCCGGTTTGCTGGCTGGCTTTGGCGAACGTCCTTCCTCTACCGTTTCACCAGAATCTCGATGACCAATTACGAATTCTATTGTAGTTGCGCAACGAAGGTTTTATTTCGTTCGCGATATAGGCTGATGGACGTATTTGATGAAAAATCGTGTTCAAGGGTTTCATCTACTTTCGAAGAATGGACGTCTGAGTGGTTGATAGGATGCAATACTTTTCGAGTATTGTTCATTGTCATAGGCATGGGAAATAATACAGGAATTCGTCTATCAAAGGAAAAAATTGCATGTCGGTTAGTATTTTCACACCGCGACATATTTTATAGAATACCACCTAACTAGTGAAACTTCAAGGATTCTACTTCGAAAAATAAGACAAAAATATACAATAGCATTTTCTGTTACGTGGCTTAATGCAGAAAAAAAATTAAGAATCTGTTAATACTTTGACTGCCATCTACGCTTGGCGTGCATTTATGAACTTGCTAATAAAAACGATCTTATTTGACCAACTACGTAAAGTTTTGTTAAAGTTCACCCAACCTCTTATCAATAGTGTACCTAAACATACTCGCATCGTAACACTATGTATTCAGTAAATTAAAGACTGACTCTAAATACCCTCTACGATATTAATACACTCCTCAAAATTCCAGGAAACGTGCAATAATAATTTACAGCAAAATAATGATAATCTGAATATTTATCTAGCAGGTGGATTCTAGCAGGTGTATTTTCTTTGCTCAGCTGTCCCCATTCGTCAAAATGTTCCTCCATTCCTGCATTATCTCATTTCACACAAATATTCGGAACATTCCCCACTTCAATTATCATTCTCCACTTTTACTTATCGTTATCGACGAAATAAAAGGACGGAGGACAAATAGAACGGGGATCGGGCCGCGAATCGAAACGGGGCGAAACGATGCGACGGGTCGATAAGCGATGGTGGATTC
Organism: Megachile lagopoda; assembly: GCA_036983795.1. Lineage (NCBI taxonomy): Eukaryota > Metazoa > Arthropoda > Insecta > Hymenoptera > Megachilidae > Megachile > Megachile lagopoda. The sequence continues at coordinate 7,770,664 of CM072785.1, read as the reverse complement.
TCAGAATTCTCGGCGAAGAAAACGGCATCGTCGAGAATGCGTTCTGCGAGCGGTTCGACCAAGCTCGATTACCGATCTTCAAAAAATACGAAAGCCAGTCGGTTCTTCGAGAGCCGGCTTCGTTTCCAAGGAATCGCATTCATTGGCGGGAAAAATCGGCCGGCTGAGATTACGCAGACTCCGGTAGCCATCCAATTGTATCGAATACGCGCGAGCTTAGCTCTAGGCCTGTTTCGAGGGGTTCTCTGTGCTCGCTGAACTTCCGAGATCGGAATCGCATTGTCACCAGGTTTATCGCAATTATGCTGGTCGCGTACGCGTTTCGTGGGAATGTAATTAGCTCGAACGACCGAGGCGGACAATAAGGTTCGGCGAAAGAAAGCGCAAGTGCACGCGAATTCAGCATTCTTTGCCGTTATCGATCTGCTCTTATTTCTGTTTTCGCCTCTTCATTAAACATATAGTCAAACTTACGAATTTCACTGGAATTACTTCATTTTTCGGTTTGGGTACAAAGTAAGTACCTACTAGTTTAAATTTCGTATTCTAAACGGAGACAGAAGAGTACTGACAATGAGTATTGCATGTCTGGAGGGTTTCAGGAACGTTCTTACTAGACTCCTCAATCTCAATAACTTTGCAATGACTTGAGACGTCTGCACATGCAACGACATAATTATCTCACAGATTTAAAATGCTAATGGCAAAAAGTTTGAATATACGAAATTCTATACGAAACTTGTGGTGCTACGCTAAAATTGAATGGATCCTTGATATATCCAAGAAAGAAGTTCTAAAAGCGAGAAAAGTCTACCGTTCGATTCTCCTCCTCGAGACACATGAGAAATGAAATTCCAACTAGAAGAATCATGCACGGCTTCATAAATCAAAGCAAGTCAAATTGGATAGCAGGGTCTCGGAGCGAACTCTCGTAAATCAAAACCTCGACGAGCGACACGATTGAACGATCAGCGAGCAAGTTTATTGCGAGCAACACGGCGTTTTCGTCGATTTTTAACAAGAATTTGCAACAAGAGATCCAGGAGTCCCGAGGTAGGAGGAGAGAGACGAGAGCATAGCCGCAACGTCGATGAAAGGAGGATCGTGCAGGGCAGATTCTATTCACGCGAGCGAGCGCGCGCGCTGATACAAGGTTAGAAGAGATAAGCATCGCCGGATTAATTATGCGTAATGCGTCGGAACGTGTGCACCGCGTGCGTGCGCTTCTCTTATGCGCCTGGCCCAACCAAGACCCGTTCTCTGTCTCGGCTCTGCTCGCCGGACCTAACGCATTCAATTATCATTGTTACTCCGAGAGTTTACAGATGTTTCCGTGATAATCACGGTGCTACGCGATTGCACGTTTATCCTGCCGGCTCGTATTAAGCGCCATTGAATGGACACGGCGACCAGACAGAGAGAACACGCTTGCTCGACTGCACTCCGCTGCGGATATTCTCGAAGAGAAACAAAGCGGAGGAAAGGACATTGCGTGGCGGCCACGCGACTTAATTAGGCCCGTTGGAAAAATTCACGCAGTCCTGGCTGCGTTCGAGAATGCTGGCTTCGCTCCAGATATCTCGGTCGTTAGTTCTTTTGAACATTGCCCCGCGAGCGGATCTAACGCCCTGCCAGCTAATTCCCTGACAGTGTCGGCTACTCTGACAGAATTTGGAGTTTATGTAGAACTGAAATTTCGACTAATTGGGGATCGGTAGGCTATTAGGAGGATCATTCGGATCAGTAGGCTGTTAGACTCATTCAGATCAGTAGACTGTTAGAGAACTCATTCAGATCAAAAGGCTATTGGGCGATAATGTGATCGAATTGTGGTAAAATTGTTGGTAGCATTCAGAATTTATTGTGGACCGCATATATTCTGATAGTTCACACATATGTTAAAGTACGAACTTCACGACCTGTACCAGTTCATTCAATAAGATTTTATTAATATATCTAAGTCAATATTTCAAACAATTTCATTTGCTTCGACCTTTTCATTCTAATGTACAAGTAGATTTACAGTCTGTGCTACATTCCCTTTCAATGAATAAGCATACAAGTACACAATATGTGTATACCAGTCGATATAAAAGCTTGCAACAAAAAAGATAAATGTATAAACATCCGCAATCCCAAAAGGCATCCTCTAAATGAAACAACGAATTCTTTAGCGTTCAAACACCGTCAGAAAAAGACCTTCCTCAACGAACAGTTTATTTCATTTTCTGTAATTATCATGGGAATATCTGTTCTGTTTCATTTTTAAAATCTCCTACGGGCGCGTTTCACCCTGGTACGATATCAAAAACAAGCATCGGATCAAAGAACCAATATTTTTAATCGAAACATCCAATCGAAAAGCAATGAAGATTATCTCGCGTGTACGATGGGATCGCGAGCTCGTTTTTGGAACGTTCCCCGAGGGTGTTTCGCGTAACCACCGCTTCAGATTTCGTCGGTATAGACAAAGAAAAAAGAAAAAGAAATTAAAACATAAGCGGCACGCTGTCGAATGGAAATAAATAGTTTCTGCCCTAGGATTCCCTGGTTGCACGGTCGGCGAACGGGCGCGGCGAGGGAAACACGGTATTGGCGTTGCCTCGCTCTATTTCCGTCCCTCTGTTTTTCGAATCCCTTTTTCTCTTTGCTGCCGCTTCGTTTCGCTTTCTGTATTCTTTCTCCGTTCCTCTGCCGGCGTCGGCTCGAATGTTTTCATTCGACGGCGTCCCATTGTGTGGCGCCCGCTAAATGCCGAAACGCTGATGCGAAAACTGTTTTCCTTTTTGCCTTCGTTAACCCACATTCACTGTGCGAACATTCGCTCGTTCGTCTAACCCCTGATAACTTGCCAACAACGCGCCTACATCCCCTTCAGATGAATTAAACTGATTTCTAGCTGATCTGATCAAAATTGCGTCATCCATGTTCGGAGATGGATCATTGAAGAACACGTGGTTGAAGGGGATGAAGGAACATTAGAAATTGTTCATTATCGGATTTAGTATGAATCATATTTTCCAAAATTCCAAATTCCTGAGGTTTACAGATCCAACAATTTTCAAATCCTACAAAGTCTTCATATTTCCTCAAGCTTCTGAATTTCCAAAATTACATAGTTCCTCAAAACCCCGAGATCTCAAAGTTATGCACTTGAAAGTCCCAAAGACCTTGCTTTATTTCTAAAATTACATTCCAAAGTCTCAGAGTTAAAAATTTCAAAAGTTCCAAATCTCGACAACTTCAAACTTCCGCCCGAAATTCCCAAAGTTCTGAAAATGTCAAAATTCCCAATTATTCTACATGCTCCAAATTTCCTCAAATCCCAAAATTCGTAAAGTCCAGTAACAGTTAAATATCAATAATGTCCACCTCTTGCTCCCATTTTCATGTCAACACGAGTTTCACTATTTTAGTTTTGTACGCGCACTAGATACACTGTGGGCTGAGTCAGATTCTCCATTTAAAAATGTGCTGTTCAAGGGATGAACATGCAACGCGATGTAGCGGCTGAATGGTTTCTAAACCAGTTTCGTTCGATACAACAGCGGGAAAAATCCACGACGTGTCGTCGTTATCGTTGCGAGTTTTAACGGCGATAGACGAGACCAGGTGCGCCCGTTGGATTAGGCGCGAAATCGCACGGATAACATGTTTTCCTTCGGTAATGCCACGCGACAAAGGGATTTCACGAGGGTGGCTGACATCGAGTTTAAATTTCGGCAAAAAAAAGTGATGCGCTATGTCGGACACGCGTAAACATGTTGGGTATAAGGGGGTGCGAGATGATCCGGATGGATCAAGGGAATTTAGGAAGGATCTACTACACTTATTCCCTTTTTTTGGTATTAATATTTTGTTTGGGGTTTCTGGGTTTGAAGCTTAAGGGTGGACGTAGTATTTATTAAACGATGTTCCTTGTTATTTTATTATTATAACATGGTCAGTATTCACGAATGTTAAGAATGAACGAATGACTTTCTAATGAATATTAATTTTTCCTTGCAAAGAGAAAATATGCAAATTGCACTTAAGAGATTTAAATTGCATAAAAATTTGCAAGCAAAATTGATTACGTCCCTAAAGGCATTCATTGCATTCATGAACGTTTCACCAACGAAAGAACTGTAATTTATATCTAACGGTAGGTAAATTGAGATAAAGAATAATGACGTAAAAAATCAAACATTAAAGTGTTAATCGCATCCGACAACGACGAGTAATCTGCGAAAGAGAAGGTTGCAATCAATGTACGATCATCTTGACGAAGACAAATCAAATCGGTTAATAATGCAACTTGCCCCTCGGTCGTAATTTAGTTTCTTCAGGTTCTCCATTCGCAATAACTTTCATCTCGGATCGAATCGTTATTCTAACGAGTCGAAGAAAGTACTCGATAAGAGGAGAAATAAAAAGCATCGGCGGTGTACGTACTCGCGGTAGCAATTACTCTCACCTCTAACGATGTCCGTTGGTTTGTTTGCAGGCGTAGTCGGAGCTCGGAACTTCACGATGGAGTGCCGCAAGGGTCGACGGAAAGGTCTACTCAGTGGCCTGGTGTTTGCGTGGCTCCTAACCAGCGGTTGCACCGTCGCAGCGCGAAATATAGGTGAGTGAGAAAGTATTTACGATTTCAGCGTGCGTCGATTCCTGGCGAAAGACCTGTCCTCGGGCCTCCGTTCTGTCCTTGTGCCAATTAAGCCTCCTCGTGCGAGGAGCGCGCGCGAATATTTACGCGCTGCACGACCGTGCTTGTGTTCGGAGCTGCTGAAAAATCTACGTGAACGCGAAATGTTTCCACGCGAATGGTATTCGGACAAAGCGATGCTCGTACGCGGCACTTTTCGCCAGGATAATTAGCACCGAGGACGTGTTTGACAAGGCCCGTCGAAAAATCAACGACCGCCGCGAGAATTGATTTTCATGCTTTAGAGACTCGAAGGAGACAGATTTATCGCGAACATGAACGCAGAACCGTGTAATAGCAACGAAGCGTGGGTTTTTAAGCGGATAAACGCGTTGCATATCCAGTTTGGCGAAACCGCAATTCGACGTCCGTTTAAGGATGGGTCAAACGTTTATCAGAATGCAAACACGATGTGTTTAATAAAGCGGACAAAAGTAGCCCAGGGTCTTGTGTACATTGGTGGTCCGCTATGTCGTACTGTCGTGGAAGATTGTCCCTTCGAACCCTCGAAAGACCCTCACGAAAGGAACGAGGACCGTCGACGGGGTAGACGGTTTAGGAGACCAACTGTGTACGCAGCGCAGGACCGAGAATTAACTCGTTCTCTGTGTTAATCGATTTAGGAGAAGCCACGCGTGAAGTGATATTGTTGCGGGAAGAATCGACGATGCGTTTGTCGGGGTTACGATGTAATTAGAGGCCAAACAGCCATTAGCAGAGGGTTACAGTGCGGTTAAATATTTGGGAAATATATTGGGACAAATGTTGACTCGCTGAAAATCCATTTTTATACTCACGGGCAATTTGTACATTTTTGTTCATTGTTTTAGGTATTCAATTTTCATCCCTCCGTTTGTTAATCATTTAATTTAAATATTATATTTGAAATCTGTTCAAAATATTACTTACTCATTACTTTTTTATTTGAAATAATTTTCGATTTGAATATATACTTTTTTTTTTATTATAAAAGCACGCTTTCGCAGTAAATAGGGAATGTCGTGGAGACAAATAATTGTTCAAATTAATATATTCTTTTATTATAACGTATAAAATATATTGAATACTTGTGCATAATTTTGTTCGTTTGAAATAGTATTTTGTAGCTGACAGAGTTTGATAATGTTTCTTAGCATTTGTATTTTCATCGAACATAAATTCCTTTATAAAATATTTATGAGATATTCTGAGCACAAACATTTTCACAGCCCATGAAATATCAGTAAACTGAAGAGCATATTCTAAGATAAACTTCATCTCCTCCTTCGTTATAAATTTCTTTATCTACCCCATAAAATGTGTGAAGTCCCGAACGTTGGGAAATTATTTTATCTCATGATTCCGAACGTTCTCAAAAAGTTGGATAACTCGTAACACGTAACGATGGTATTCCGGTTTGAAATTTTTCAACGAAACGAAGGGGGTTGTATGTCAGGTGAAACAGTCCCGCAAAAGGGTGGAGATCCGGTTGGTTGCGTAAAGCAGCGAAGCCGAAGTTTCGGAACCGCGTGTTGCACACACGTCGAAGCGGAACCGAGCATTAACGAGCGGCAGTCTCGAGAGCGATTTCGAGTTCTGAAGGGTCGTGGAAGAACACCAAAGGGGAGAGAAGAGTTTCTCTCTATTCCTTCGCGATTATCACACACTTCGGTGCGCCTAATCCACGCAACCATCGTCGTTCCCGCGTTTCGCTCCTACACGACCCCATCTCTGTTACTTCGTTCGGAGTTCGAACCGCGTAGCTACCCTCAAGGCACTCGATGGAACTCGTGTTTGTGCGACCCCGTTCGACGCGCAAAAACCGCGGATACTCGAGCGATAGATAAATCAAAATCTCTTGGCATTGTGTGGCGTGCGATCGACGGCTCAGACGGCTTTGGACCCGTCTTTGATTCCGCCACGGGAACGGAAACGGCTGGAGAAAAATGGCAGCAGGTAGATAAAGGACCGGAGAATGATCGTGACGCGAGAGTTTCTAGCAGAAGGCGGCTTTATCTTTTATTTATTCGCCGCGATTGGCCGTGATTCTGAAAAATCTCCCCTGCTATGCTAGCAGGAGAACTATTGCCATAACTACACGCTCGATATTTCTCCTTCGACGAGATTCATGCTGAGTGTTTCTTATGTGTTATCACTTGAGATCTGCAAATTCACAGATGATTTTCTAGAACTATTATTTCGAACAGTGCGATCTAATTCAAAAAGGAGTTAAGTCTTAGTCCAAGAATTAACTTAAGGTATCATATTAAACAAAATGCCTAAAATAACATTTACACTCGTTATATATAAAAATAAGATAGTACACGAGTTATAAGGAAATATACGAACATCGGCAATTTCTACGCTGTTACATAAGAAAACAAGGAATTTCGCAGAATCATCGTTGCATTCGTAACAACATCCCCAATTCCGTTACACCGTTTGCTCTTCTATATTTTCGACGGGGTTGCAACGCATCTTCGTTGCCCGGCATATCTCGTACAGGAATTTCCTATGTATTTTAGCCCGCGTCAGAGAAGACGTTTATTCTCGACAGGTCTAGAAGTACGTCTTACTCGAGTGGAACACAGCAACCCCGTAGACCACCTGGGACACCGTCAGGGAGCCACTTCGACTGCTTCGAGTACCAACCCCCTTCCTCTCGATTCTCTTTTTTCTTCGTCTTCCTCCTTTTTTCTTCCTGCATCGACGAAGATTTATACACGCGGGAAGGGGGAGGCGGTGGCCAGCAATTTACGGCCGCCACTTACGTCGCCGCGGCGAATCCTGCGCAATTAATATTTATGCAGGATAGATCGGTAATCCTATTATACACTCGACACAATATCGGGATAATAAGCATCGTGGACAGTGCGTAATTATAGGGTGCGCGGCATCCCTGAGGCGAACGAAGGAATCACGTTTGCGGCGGTGTCCTTCGATGATCAGCGGTTAAAAATTTCTCACGGTTGTTATGGCGGGGACAATTTCGGTCGTTATCTTCGAATCCGTGTAATCCGGCTGTAATTATTCCTCGACGCATCCTGGTCAAATTGCTGATCTAAATTAATTAATCTACGAAGCGGCAGCGATTGTATGTTACTCCACAGCTACAAAAATTCCAGCTTTAATCATGATACAGTTTTAAATTCGTTACAAAATTTTGCTGAGTTCTGTTGGGGAAGGTTAATTGGTTTGTTTAATTGCTTTAATTGGTTATTTGGAAGATGTAACATTACGATACGAATGAAACTGTTAAATATTATTAAAACTTAGGATCTTTATTTACTCTGGTTTTTCTTTTTGTGTTATAATAAGAAATAGATACTTTTGCTTTGTTCCCACAATTAACAATTATTTTCCCTCCATCACAGTTAAATTCGATAAAAAATAAGTTTAAAAATTGTCGTACAAATTACCTAACAATGAAAAGTCCATTTTTTTAAAGATTTTTAACAATATTCACTATTGAAAGAAAGGGGTTGAAACAATCCTCTTGATGGTTATAGCATCGATCTTGTTAAACGAAAACACCTAAACAGACCTCATAAATAGTCTCTCGAACATTCACGACGTGAACTACTTTTGTCAAAGTTTCTGGGAAGAGCCCGTTACGGGAACACGAGGGAAACAGAATGGTAATTCAATCTTTTTTATACAACCTCCCGATACGACGGAAAGAGATTTTCCGCGGAAGAGGAGCGGGTAGAAGGAGTTTAACAAGGAACTCGTTTCGTCGCACAAACTCCGCGAAACGATCGAACAGCAGCGGATAGAAGCGGATCGGGCGTCGAGGTGGGACGAAAAGAGCGAAGGAGGGAAATTTCTATGAAGGAGAAACAACCGAGAAAAGCGACGTAATGCGCAGTAAATTGGGGCCACCGTGTGTTGTCGATGTTACCACAAATCTTAGACGCTAAGGTTCGCGGCAAGTTACGGTTTCCCGGGTTTGCTGGAAAAGCCGGCGATAGAGGGAGAACACGCGGTAGAGGTCGTAGCTTTAGACCGGGGGTTGTTTGGCCAGTCGTTGGCGAACGACGTTGAGCCGGCGCACTTCCGTTTCCAGCTGCGCACAACGTTCTTCGCCAACGACGAACACCGGAATTATATCCCTTATCGCTCCGAGTCGAAAAGAACTTCAACGTGCCGTGGCATTTGGCACGAATTTAATGCTGGCTTATCTCGTCCTGCGTATTTTTCATTCCGTATCGACCATTTGTTGAAACCCTGAAAGACTTTCGATTGGCTCTGTTTGAAATTCGATGGCTTTTAAAATGGCGGGCTCCATTAATCAACACCTGTTTCGCTCCTTAGAGAATCTTATTCGGAAAGAGTTTTATCTATTTCACTAGCTTTTATGCTTTCTCTTTGACATGTCTTGTCTTGTTTTACCTATCAGTTTAATCAATAAGTTATGTTTGTTGACATGAATTTATTGTAGCAATATCTTAACCTATCTGATATAACGTACAAATTTTATTGAGACATAAATTCAATGTACTACACGTTCTTTATTTGTATGTGTTTATTTTCACGAATTTATCGTGGCAATAACCTGTCAAACATAGCCTGAAATTTTTATTGATACATAAATTCAATATATTACACGTTCTTTGTTAAGTATTTATTAATATGAAATTATTTTAACCTATTCTGACATATAATTTGAATAAACACATAAATTTAGCAATTTAGTAGACAATAGTTAGGAAGCGAATATAAAGGTTGTTATACGAAGAGAATGAGTAGTAACAATATGGTAGACGACTATGTAAGGTTGTCGCAACGTGACTAATCTAATTTCCAATCACGCACCGGTGATTACCACGAACACAAATCGCTAGACGTCTCTTCTTCCTTTTTTGTCGGCTCGCTTTCGTCGAGTTCAATGGGTTCGGTGTAATCAGTCATTCAGATGGTCCGAGCTGTCCGAACAGTTCGAGTTCAACTGGTCAGCGACACGATCGGGACGAATTAGCGTTCAGAGTCGTAATTAGAAAGGTTGAACCATGTTAACGGTGCTCTATTTCCTCCCGACGTCTAGCCGATTAAATCAAATCAAACTGATGGGAAGTCGAATTGATATCTGTTTTTCAATTACGAAGTGCTATTCGATTATGCTTAAGTACGTTGTTCGAAATAGTTGTGCCATTCACTTTACTTATTATCGCTCTTGTTTTTACTACTCTCCATACTGTAATCTATTACTATATCTTTTTTGGGAAAAGGGACAGTGATGCTCGCGCAGATATTCAGTACAACTTTATTGATCAAATAAAAGCTTATGTTATAATGAAAATAATACATCTCTTCATATTACAAACTTTAGTATTCATATAGGAACACATGTGTACATTTCATGTTTTATAAAAGTCAATGAATGCAGTGTATTCAAAGTACACTGGGGCAAAATGGGTTAAAATACTAAAGTGATTGAAAACCGACAGTTTAATATTATAATAAAATATTCCTCAGAAAAAGATGGCGAGACATTGAAAACAATAATAGCCATTAAAAATGGCCATAATTGACGGACTGTTTACCGAGAAATCCGTTTCCCCGATGGGGGAGCAATCGAACGAAATCCCGTGGCGAGCTACCCTCTCCAATTTCCGAGATCAACCCCCGACCACGGTTTCTTCTCGCTCCGATTCGCGCGGAACTTCGTTTTCTTGCCGCTCGCGTTTTCCAATTCGCGGCGAATGGATCGGTCGCGCGGAAAATAAGAGATTGCCGCGATCTTCTCCGCGTCTCGTGGTTGCAGCACCTCTCTCTGCCGGATGGAAAAACAAGCGAGAGGAGGCAAGAAGGAGCTTCGGGTAGGAAAGGACGAGAAAAGAGGAAAAAGAAAGTCGTCGAAGCGGAATTCCGCGGTACTCGGCTGTTCGACGCCGAGCAGAGGAAGGGGCTTTTAATTCTCGCGACGTTTACTTCCGGCGTACGTGACCCAGTTCGTTCGCGAAGCTTCTCAAAAATTGCTTCGAACGCTGTTTCAAGCTGTTTTCTATTCGCGCAGGATCTTCCAGCGGAGTTTTTGACCGTAATTGAAAATCCTCCGCCTCGCTCGCTCTCTCCTTCTACGCTTCGGTCCCTCTCGCGCGTGCAAGGGCCGTCCGGTGCCGGCATTTCCATAGAACGGTCGTTGAGCGGAGCGCTCGGCGCTGGATTATCGTTTCCTTTTTATCGGGGTCGTGGCATAGTTCGCGCCGCGTTAGACCGCTCTGTTAGAGAAATAGTTTCCTCTCGCTGAAACGCCGACTCGTGAGCGAGGCATCACGAGACCCAACGCTCGCTGGTTGCATCGTTTACGGGCCACTTGGAAACGGGAAGCGAGCTGGCAATTAACGATATCGCGATGAACATACCACCTTCGGAATTCTTCGTTTTTTACCGACTACTTTTTTTAATTCCCCACTGTGTTTCCACTCGGTGGCGCGTTTCTTTTTACGGCGGGTAAGGGACTAATCGCTTGTACCTTCGCTTTGTGAATTAGCTTCGTTTTACCAGGCCGAATTTCCACCGCAGGAAACTTGGAAATTTCGCCACTTGCGCTGCTGCACATTTGGAAATTTCTGAAGTTGGGACGTTGAAAATTTCGGGAGAAATTTAAAAATATGATAATTGGACGCGTTGCAAATTTAGAAATGTTCGTTGAAAATTTGGAAGTTGGAGTATTTGTAGCGTTGCAAATTTGGGATGTTGCAAACTTGAAAATGTGAGAATTTGCAATGCCACAACTATGAGAATTTGAGAATATAGGACATTAGAAATTAAAAGATTTGAAAATATATCCAATATTATCGATATCAATTGATTTACAGCCATATTTTCGTTTTTACATAAACATACTCCAACTCTTTCTATTTTTTAAAAGCTTCCAGAAGCCCTATCAACCGCATATTACCCCTTCCACCCCCATTTTCCTCGCGGAAACGGTTTTAATTTTATGGAGGCAACGTAACGCTTGTTGGCGATATAACCCGACACACGACTAGAAAGATCGATCTTCCAGGCGCTCCCAGTGTTTCTCCGACGAAGTAACCATCAGTTTCTCTTCTTACGACGCCGTCGTCCCATCCCGGATTCCTCGACGTAATCGATTTCCGATTTCTTAGTGGCGGCAATTTTTCAACGCCCCGTGAAAAATAACTCCGGAATAAGCCATGCTTTCCGACGCCACGATACCTTCCTCCATCGTCCACCAACCCCTCGTCACTGTTCATCTCACCTTGTACGACACATCCTGTAAAACACTCGCCTAACTTCAAAATACATTTCGTTCCTTAATATTTCTGTTTCTAAAATATTTCTTACTTTTCTGTATAATTCTGTAAACAATTTTGTTCTTGACCAAATGCGATGGTTTAAAAATCGAAGCGATCTGGAAATAGTGAATGAAATTTCATTTCTATTCTTTAAGGTTTCGACCATATCCAGTTATTTTTAATGAAACGGAGTAAATTGATTATCAATGCGAAAGTTAATAGGTAAACCATTAAAATTAAAATTTCGAAAGTTGTTCCTAACTGAAGTATGTAATAGACAATTTTTTATTAATTTTTGGCTCGTGTTAACTGGTTCGAACAACAAGTCCGCGGTAAAAGGAGGATAATAGGTGGCTTAGGAGAAGGGCAAAACGGGCGGGAGGTAAGCAAGCTGCTTTTCAGCAAAAAGCCGCGGCTAATGAGTAGAAGGAGGATCGAACGAGGGAGGAGATGAAGGAACGGAGCTTTATTAAGACGCACGAAATGCGGGGGTGGAGCAGTTCACGATAATAAAACGATCTCTTTGGTGGAACTCGCGCGATCGCTCCATTGTTCCTAGCTAATGCACACCCCCGTATGTTCTTCCTTCTCCCTTTATCTCGCCGTTCTCTTCTCCTCTCTTCCGCCCGCACTTGACCCGCTTCCTGGTGTTCGCCGATGGAAAACAGTCGGCACACTCGAAATCGTTTCCCATTTCATTTTGCAGCCGGAGGCGATGCAACCCCCGTATGTTTCACCTCCCTTTTCGGCCGCTCTTCCGCATTCTCCTTCGGCTTCTTTCGTTTCTTCTTCTTCCGCGTCTTCTTGCTCCTTTTTTCCGATCACGCTCTCGTTAACATTCATACGAGCCGGCCCGGTACCTTTTTGCTAAGTCGACTCGCCCCTCAAAGAGAGAAAAGAGGCTCTTCGGTCTCTGGGGTAACCACCACCCCCTCCAGGTCTTTTCCCTTGCGAGGGAAGGAAAAAAGACCGTGTACGCGCACAATCGCGCCTCTGTACACCGGTACCGGGCTTTTTTTCGGGGGTTAAAGTCGCGTGAAAGCCGCTCCACCGGTTCAATTCTCTTTGAACTCGCGGTTGCTAATAAGCATGCGAAAGAAGCGCTCGACTGAGTCCTATCGATTGACGATTCGTTCCGATTTCTACGTTTCTCAGCTGTATTGTTCGGTCTTTAAACCTTTGTCAGTTTTCGCAGAGGCAACCTCTTCTTCCCTGTCGTCGAAATCAAATTCTCGCCGGAGGAATTCCGACCAGGGTGAATATCGATTTCGGCTTGCACGAAATTCGAAGGACGGATAGATTGCCAGCATGACGAGTCGGTTTCTGCAGAGCGTCTATTGATTTTTTAATAAGCGCCTCGTTTCAACCGACGGGATAGAAAAAAAGATAGCGAGAAACGGACGTAAGAAGAGAACCGGTAGCGGCGAGAACTTCCTGTCGAAGTTCCTCCGGGCGCATTAACGCGCGCCAAATTAAACCGAAGTTTCTTTTCCGACCGAAAAGTTCGTTAAACCGCTTTGTAAATTCCTGTCTGGCCGGTTGCTGCTCGCCCTCGCGGAAATGTAAAACGAGCCAGCGAGATATTGCGGCCGGGTATCGATGTATCGAGGCTACAAACGCGTTACTGACCGCGTCGCGGCGCAACCGGCTACGGAGGCGAGACGAAGTTCGATCATGAAAACGCAGCCAACGCTTTGAAAAGCGACGTAGCTTAAAAAGACCGCTTATCCCAGGCCGGTTAAGCGTGGCTTCTTTGTTCGCGCGAAATTAACGTCAGCCCCGTGGCGCTTTGTTTAATTTCATGGGGAAAGGAAAAAAAAAACGCCGACATTATTGCCGCGTTTCCTACTCGGAATTTCGTTTCATTATCTTGCCCGTGCGCTCGGTTTAATAGCCGCTTCGGTTCACTTCTTTTTTCTGCAGCTTCCTTTGCTGTTGTTTACTTGCTACTTCGACAGGTTGTTCGTCTGGTAAAAAGGACGTTGCTGTCCTCGGGACACAATGACTTTGTCGAAGAACTTCAATCGACGCGCGCAGATTCATAAAGACGTTCTTTCGGGACCCGTTGATCCGTTTGAAATCCTGGCGATCGCTAAAAAGCCACTTTTATAAACAACAGGAAAATTAGTTAGCTTGCAAACAAATTTGTTCGAAAGAATAGTGCTGTTAACGAAATGACTTTAGAGAGGAACTTCAATGGACGATCGTAAATTCGTATGAAAGCTTTTTTTTTTGAAAATCATGCTGTGGACACGTTTGGAATTTTTGGGAGGTTTTTTTACATTCATATACGAAAGGAAAAACCATTGGTTAGGCAATAACAAAAATTTATTCAAAAGGACAATGGATATACGCTGTTGCTGTCCGATAGAGTGGTTTTATAGAGGAACCTCAATTGACGAGCGCAAATTCGCGTGAAAGTTTTTGCTTTTTTTCGAGAACTATGTGACCTGTTTGGAATTTTGAGAGTATTTTTTGATACCTGCAAATAAAAGAAAAAATCGTAGTTTGCGAAAAAAATAAAATAATTCCGTTTTAAAAGCCGCTCGGCGACGTGTAGCATAACAGCGTTTTTATTTACCTGAATCGAAAAACTGAAAGGACATTCCATTTTCAATAAATTGTTTAAAAATATTTGAATTTGATATTTTGTTCGCAACGAACCGCCATTAAACCGGTATATTAGAAGTCTAGTATTATACTCTTTTGAAAAGGAGACGTGTCCTGATTTCAGTGGCGGTAATTAAGCGGGGGAGCAAGGTTTTATTATGGAAAATACGAGCATCGTACGTGCGACGAGGCTTTAAACTTAAAAACGCAATGCAACAAATAATCCTTATCGGTGGCGTTCAGGATACGCGTAAAAAAGGTACGCGATGCAACCGAGCATCAGATTGTAAGCCCGTCGCGCGTTACTTTAATTTAGTTGGTGCGCCTGGATTACCAGAAACTCCTGCACGCTTCCTGCACGCGTCTCCGGAATTATCTGCATTAAAAGACAAAAATGTGGAGAATTTGTTAACACGATGACACCGTAGCAGCGAATATAACCATATATAACGCGACGCGTCGCAATATTTACCCTTTCGGACTCGATTTGTTTTCGCAATTAATGGAACTCGTCATACCACTTGTACGGCAGGCGAATTAACCCCTCATCGCGTCGTTATTTTATTTCAAACAAAATATTTTACGTTTATTTTTTTAAATTTGTCGTAATACTTGAATATCATTTCTTAATAAGTGAAACTGATTATAAGTTTTGTTATGTAAATTTTTATATTTTAAATAAGATTTGCATGTTTATTATACACGATAGGATTGACAGATCCTTTGAAATATAGCCTGCTTATTCGACAAGCGGAGTGTAACGACCATATATCGTGTGATCTCCTTAACACGTGTGTTGCTCTATTTCCAAGTAGCGCAGCAGTTGGCTCCGCTATAAAAAAGGCAAATAAAACTGGAAACGTAGATTCGCGGTCGTGAAAGTGTTCAGGTTGGTTTAACCCTAACAACCTCGTAGTAAGTGCATTCTAAAAAGATATCAATATTCTAATTAGTACCGCGAACACGGGGTTTGCGTTACAAATGCGGAAGCACTAAATTATCGGGTAGACTTTAAAGAATTCTCAGGCTAATCCGCTGACGAATTCGGTATATCGCCGCAATAAAAAATGAACGTTTTATATCGAGGACACGCGATAAAGCGTGCATGTGAGCGAATACGAGCGTTATTTCGTATTTAAAGCCGTCGAACGTGGCGCGAGGATCGTAATGCGTCCTGCGTCGTGATATCCAACGTGTTAATCAACTTTAACGCTACCGGATAAACTTATGGAAATAATTTATGAATAACCCTATCATCTCTCATGATTTCAACGGCTTAAACATGGCTTCGAGATCGTACCGAGAAATCAAAGTGGGTGATCTTGAAGTCGTTCTCAAGATATCCAGGATCAAGATAACTGGACGAGAAACGAAGCGCGAGCAACGCAAGCAGCGAACTTTAATCCCATTTAATCGTTCGAAACGGAAGTCGCGGAACTGCAGCGTCATTCGACGCTTGTCGCGAGGAAATTAATTAAAGTTGCGCTATCGGTTAAGTAATTTCAACAGGAATGTATGCTACGTTATTACGCGCTGATGCACGGAGGAAACGAAGTTTTTTACCGCGTTTCGACAACTTGGTCGCTCGAGTATCAGTCATTTTTAACGCTCAACACATTGCGATACGAAATTATTGCAAATTTAAGAATCCGATGGATGGAAACACTTGGAAATGTGAAATTTTGGAAATTAAAGGGTTTGGATATCTGGAGTTGGGGTTTGTAAAGGTCTTCCTGAAATTTGGGGGTCTGCAGATTGGGAGATCTGGGGATTCAGGGATGTAGAGATTTGAAAATTTGAGAAATTAGTGTTCCGAGGATTTTGGGATTTCGGAATTTGAGAATTGGGGGTTTAAGAATTTACAGACTTTGGGATTTAGATGTCTTGAAATCTGGAAATGTGAAAAATTCGGGATTTTGGACTTCATGCATTTCAGGATATAGGAATTGGGAATTACTGAATTTGGGGATATAGTAATTGGGAAGTTCAAAAATATAACAATCTAGAAATTTGCTAATGCAATAATTTAAGGACATTGAAGAAGTTGGGAAATTGAAAAATTTGTAACTGTAGAAATCCATGAATTTAAAACTTTGGAAGTTGAGAAATGTGAAAATGAATTTCAAAACTATTGGATTCAGAAATACAAAAGTATAACAATTCAGAAATTGAAAATTTTCAAGTTTAATCTGCTCGAAACGAAAGTACTTGGTGCAAGCTTCATACCTGTCGTTCAAACTTATCTAAAGGTTTTTAACGCGTTTCGATAATTAGTTCGTAAAAGTTATAATCGTCTTAACTTGCCAACGAATAACGATCGCAAAGACGATGAGAAAAGTCAACCAGTTAAAAGTGCAATCGAAAGCTCGAATTAATCAGGAGTTACGAATATCGCGAGCGCATTCTCCTAGCCAAAGCGAAGTTTTGCGAAGCGGACAATTTAAAAGATAATTTCACCCCTCTGCGTTGCTCACTATCCACGTTCATCTCGAGAAAAGAAGTTTCGCAGTTTTACGATTTCGATTTTATCGTGTCGTTACTCGCTCGAGCGCGTATCGTTACGTCCTCGGGAAGACTTTCTCGAGATAAAGAGAACCATATTTTCGAAGACCTTTTGTAATGGTTCTTTTATGAAAAAAAAGGGGAAATGAAACCGAAGGTTCGTTTGTATCGATTTTACAGGAACATTTCACGAGTTTTGTTGTCTCTTTTCTCCAAAAGCATCCCTTTTAGCGTTGCATTTTTTTGTTCACGGAAGCCGTACACATGCTATAGAACGCGTTTGAGGTGAATATCAAATGGTACAGCAAGCTCGAAGAGAAATAATTATAGTTGATCGAAATATCGATCGGAATGGCAACATTGTACTGCAACGGATACTTTATTTGCACAGTGATGCACGAAAAATGTGAAAAATTCTTCCAAGCGTTCAAATATTCTGGATATAACTTTTTTCAGCACAGGTATCTGTAAACCTCTATCACGTTTCAAATTTTCAAAGTTTCAAAATTTCACAGTTTTATATTTTCAAATCGTCAACGTTAGTACATAACAAATATCAAATATACGAATTTAAAAATCTCGATGTTTCGACAATAATCCCTTAATGGCAGCTCTTTGATAATTGTACGACGCATAGAAAAAATTGCGCAAGTATAGCCCTTTCCACGAGTAGTTTCCTAGAATCCAACCAGTGCCATATAACGAGACTCCCCGGCAATCAGGATCCTAGAAATTCAGGGAAGATGAACGCACCGGAGAAATTACAGTGCGAGTGCAAGTTCGACTAATAACTGGAAGCTCGTCGTGGTTGCAAACGCTCGTAACCGTGACCAGCGATAAAACACACGCTCGGCTAGAACCAATAAGCAGTATCCCATCGATAGTTAGCCGCAATTAACGCGGTAATTGAATTACAGTTAGGCAGTTATCGTTCCCGTGGTAATTCCATCGTGAGATAGGGGCGGAGCGGAGCGAGTTGGCCGCGATCGGCCAGGCTCACGGAAGAGGATCGGCGCGAATTCCAAGGAGTCGGAGCGGGTAAAGGCGGCCGAGGCTGGCGCAATTAAAGCCGGTTACATTGTTCGGCGAGAAGAATAAGGGCCGCGTGGCGAACGAGGCCGACTCTCTCGCGTACGCGTTCTTCGCGTTTCTTCTCGCGACGACAGGATGCAAGGTGGACCAGCCAAATTGGCCGCGTCTTCGATCGCCCCTCGAAATCGAGGCTCCTCCCGATCCGTTCTTCTTCCCGAGCAGGCGCGTAATAAATCGCAATTAAACGTTGACCAAACGCTCGGAGAGGCCCCGGCGACTTTCTTCGAGGATTACGCGGACACGCGTACGGACCGAGCCCCATGCCAACCGGGACCACACATTGCGCGCGATGAAACTGCACGCTGCTCGCGAGAGACCTCTTCATTAGAACGATTCAAATTAGCTGGATCGGATGGCGAGCAATAACGGCGCGCGACTGTTCGCGATTTTAATTGGTCGGGATTTTTACGCTCGATACGACCGCTTCTCTTCTTCGACGATGCTCCTTATCCTCGCGATGTCTGTTATGTTAATTAAAACCGGTTACGAGCTCTTTGAGGCGGTCGACACGCAACAATGCTCGGTTTAAGCGAACAAATTTAGCGCGTCGTGTATGCCGTGTACACGTACGATGTACACTCTATCCACCATTTTCGTTCCCTTCTTATACACAATAATATCACGAATCATTTTCAACATAAATAATTCACCCTCTACCTGTTTACAACCTACAAATATTTACTTTTATTACAAACAAAAACACATTGGCTTTTCATTGTCAATTCATGTCAAAATTACCTTGAAATTGGTCCTTCGATATCATTCTAAATCAATATCACGTATGCTAAAGTACAAAACATCTTATGCTTTATAACATCATCTTAAGAATTTGAGATAGATTTACTTAAGCGAGAGATTGAAACAATACACCCTGTTATGGCCCTGTATATAGCCAGAGATTAAAAATTCAACTACCTATATTTTTGACTTGAAAATTTTGAATTTACAAGTGAAATAAATGATATAAGCTTGCAGCTATTTCACGAGTCCATCGGACCTTGACCGGATAAGAGTTAATATATCGCGTGGGTACAAGAGGTTGTCCGACGACACGGTGTAGAAACGCGAGCGCAGAATACCAGGAGCGAATGTACGAAGCAGTCCTTAAAGAACCATAAAAGTTGTAGGTTAGATTTATGTGCGGTCCATCGATCAGCACCGGTAGCCCGGGGCTCGAGACAATTTCCTGAGAACAGATGTCTCTGTTTCCTCTTCGTCGCGCGTTCGCAGTCTCGAAAATCGAGCAACAAGGATCGAGCGCGTGAGCTTCGTGCGAGCATATTTCACGCGAGACGCTTCAAGTTTCGAGCGGTTTGGTCCGAAGTGGCTCGTGGTCGCGGGACAACGTGGTGCACCCTCGATACCTTTTCGGGAGACCTCTTCATTATGCGATCCCGATGTTTCCATGCAATTAAGTCGGCGTGCAGGCAGGTAGGCCCGTTAGTCGGCGCATGTTACGACCGCGTAATAAACGTCCCGCGGAAAAGTTATCGCGTCGCTTCGTTTGAATTTGTGATCTTTTTCAGAATGGATGCCCTACCTCGTTCTCTGTTCCTCCCGTTTCGCGTTGCTCTGCCCTACCGGACGATTCCTCGCCGTTCACCGGGATGGCCGATAATAAAAAGGGACGAAATCGCGCGTCGCTTAACGACTCGGACCCGCAAGAAGCTCTCGCCGTAAAAGCCTCTAAAATCCTGGCTCATTTCGTGTAATTAATGTACAAGCACGTTCTCAACATACGGGGAGAGGTGTATGTTGTCTCCAAGATTTTACTAGCCGACCAACGTCCGAGGTGTTTCGATAACGTTGCTGGAATTATAACGAGACCGTAGCGCCGACGGTATCCGCATACTTTCCTGCGTTCCTGGTTGATCGGAAATTAATTTTATTACCTCCGCTCCAAGAACGGTATTACCTAAGGCAGCGTTAGAATTCCCTTTTAGCACACGGTGTACCATCCCGCGAATTTGAAGATTTCGACATTTTTTAATTTGGAAGTTTGTGGATTTGAAAAGCGAGGAATTTGAGAATTGGAAATTGGAGACATCGGAAATGTGGAGAATTGGACACTCGAGGATTTGCAAATTTGGGCATCTGTAAAGTTGGGTGATTAAGGATTTAGGACTTTGAGAAATTATGCGTTTGAGAGTTTGGGGAGGATTTCAAGATTTGGAAAATTAAAACTACATAACTTATAAAATTACTAAATTTCTATTGCAATACAAAATAAACGAGGTGCCTAAAGCGATTAGTAAGGGCCTAAAAGTGGCGCGATCGCCTCGTTCGAAAAAGAAAGGCTCTCGCATCGTTCGCCGCTTTTTCTCGCTTCTCTAATCGTCCGTAGGATTGAAACGACGAAACATAGGCGCGAGTATCACGGTGCGATCCGTAAGAACGTCCATCATCATCGTGTGCCGCGTTGACAAGCGCTTGGGTCCAGGTGGACCAGGTATCTAAATCCATGTTCCTTTGCGGCGAATAATACCATCATCGAGTGACTCGGTGTTCGGACGTGCAAATATTTCTTCCCATCGTCGGCTTTGAAGCGGAGGTGGCGGTGACGTGCACGCGGCCAGGGGTTCCTGTGTGCGTGTGCACGGAACCGAGACAATCGTCGGAACGAGGGGAAGAGAAAAGACGAGCGACGACGAGTGCATTCCGAGACCCGCGAGAATGAGGCGCGAGCATCGAGCAGGTGGTAAAGGGGGAGGCAAAGGACGAGAGCGTAAGACGGAGGACAGAAGCTGGAGGGAAGGTCGGCAACCTGGCGTTACCGCTTCACAAAGACAAGAGAGGAGGCGCAGGAAGACGCAGTGAAACGAGGGAACACTGAGCAGCGGCAGCAGCAACGAGCAGGGATGGAGAGGATGGAAGAGGAATGCCGGGAGAAGCACGGGGACCTCCGCGCGTAGTGTTTTGCGCTTTTGAAGCCAGCCTCGCTCGCGTCAACCTGTTTCTCGTCCGCTTCTCGTCCGCCCTCTTTACTCCTTCCCGTCACGTTTCTTTTCTCGCTTATCTGGCTAGCTTAGGGCACGTTTGCACGTGACAGCTAATCGCGACATTCAGTGTCGTCACACCGAATGCCATACATTTAGAAACTTGAAGTAGCGCTCTAACGACACTGAATTTCACGAAATTTAATATCGGACGATGGTGCACGATTTGGGCGATCTAAGTTAATATTTTAGGTTAGGTCGAGTTAGTAAGATTAATTTACTATTCCAGTTTTGCGAATGGAGTAAGTTACACCGCGTATGTTGCTACGATGGATAGCTATGAGTTATGTAACTTGCGAGTTATATTTTCTGCACATTGTATCTCTCGCGTGTTATATCTCCACGTCTTAGGTTACCCATGCGTTATACCTTCCACGCGCTGCATCTTCCATGCGTTATACCTTCCACACGTTGTACCTTCCACGCGTAACACTTTCGACGCGTCATACTTCCTGTGTATTATATCATCCATGCGTTATATCACTCATGCCTTGTATCTCTCACGCGTTATATTTCCCACATCGCTATCTTTTCACGTATTTCCTACATTTTATACCACAATTAATGAATTCGAATATCCCGTAAGAACGCTCCATTAACTTGCATGAAAGTCTACGAGAAGTATTACCATATCACATTAAAAGTGAAAACTTCTGGTTATAGAAAATATATCTACGTTTCGGTCGAAGAAAATCGCTGCCATCAAAGGAAAACGTAATTTGGAGGGAAAATCCGTGTACAGAATCCGGCCGAGTTTTCGCGCGAAACTTTTCACGAGCGAAGAAAGAATCGTGTTCTGTGTTCCCGGTTCGTGACGAAGAAACGAGGGTAATCCGTTGCTGCCGTTGAAATTTAGCCTGACGGGTCAAAGAAGTGTTTGCTCTTCTTCGCGGTTGATCTTCGTGCGGTTGAAAGTTGCCGGTTTTTCTTTTATTATTCATCCGACGGCAACACGCGAAATCTCGTTTTAATCGAGCTCGAACTGGCACCAACTGCGGCGAGAATCTTCGCCGAGGCAACAGAATTTTAACGAGCGCTCGTTTCTGATAGGCAACCACCACGTCGGTTTAAAAACGACGCTTTAAATCGTCGATGAACTGTTGGCGACTCGCGGAAACTCGTGGCGCGTTTCGTGGATGCTCGACGACGTCGAATTTTCATTCCCTGGAAAATTCTGCTCGAAGAATGGAAGCTTTTTGTATCGCGTGCTCGCACGTAGAACGAACAATTAATTAGCGAGCGTAGTTTGCGCGAACTTTGGCCCGCGAAATTATAAACCCCCCTATTATGTCGATACCGTGTAGGAACGAACGAGGAAGGGTATTATGGCGAACGATTTATATTATCAGCGGCGCGTTATAATTCAACCGGAACTTAAATATTCACCAGCCGATAAATTCGCGTGATCTACGATGTTTCCTAGCGAAACCGTGCTTCATCGCTGAATTGAAAATGTAGCCGCGAACGAACCGCTCAAACTTTCGGAAAATTGGTTAATTCTGCGATGACGTGACGTGCTATACAATCGATCGTACTTAGATCATTTCACAATCTATGTTTTTGATTTCGATCTAATTCTCGTAAGATGATACAGTTAATTTTTATCAGAAAATTAGTACGTTACCACCCTGTCAGGTAGTTGCATTCAAGTTTTATCCGATGCAAGCGAACGTTTCAACCCCATGTCAAAATTCGCACTTAGAGAATCTCTACCCCAACATTTTCATATTTAAATATTTATCGTAGACAGTAGGTCAGGTATTCTGTTAATCCACTGGTCAAAGTTAAAAAAATTGATTATCGGTTCGAAAGCAGCGGTAATTACTCAGCGAGTGAATTATCATCGCGACTCCTCTTTCGGTCCAGCTGCGAAGCGACCCCTGCGAACGGGGGTGACGCGTGCGCGGCGCAAACAAAGGGGTAAAAAAAATGTGCGACAAGAAATCACAGCTGAAACAGAGAGAGGGTTGAAGCGTTGGCCGGCGCGGTTGTAATCGGAAAAGAGGGAAGCGGTCGCGACCGAAAACACGGAAGCAGGCTTCAAACGAGCGTCATTTAACAAGCGTCGCTCGGGCGCGCGCAAACCGAAGGCCTGATTTTTCCGGATCTCATTAGCCGCACGAGTGCACGCGCTGCCATTATAATCCCCCGTCGGCGCACAGCCAACGTTGACTGCACTAATTGCGTTTGAAGTACAAAAAGAAGGAGGACAAATAAAAGGCCGGGAATAGGAGCGAAGGGGGAGAGAGAGGGAAAAAAAAATAAAACGAAAGGGGGTACACAACGCGGGTTCCGTTCGCGCCTCGTTTGCAGCGCTCCGCTCGTCGAGCGCACAAAGCTGATTGGCGAGAACTCGCGGCGTATTATCGTGATCCGCTCGCCGATCCGTTGGTTCCGCGGATTTCCGGCTTCTGCACGCCTCGCCGCGGCCTGAAAATATTGTACTTTGTGCTTTGGGACGATGCTGTTTTTCGTTTGCCACACTTTGTGCGCTTCCATCGAAATTATTCTCTTTGTAATCGTCGAGTGCACCACCGAGGAAAAATGATGAGACGGTAAACTGAAAATGTGGGACAATGTTTCTCCTCGAAATACTTCGACGAGGGAACGTTGACGTCAAAAGATCGATCCGTAGAATCGGACTCGATGCAAATTAACTCTCGTTAACGTTCTAACCTAGTTATTTACAGATCTTTTCGGTGCTAAACCTGTCATAATACAATCACGTTAAAATATAACAAATAACAGTAATAAAATTTTTCATTGTACCCTCCGCAATAGAAATTTTATTCTGAGAAACCTTCAAAAATTATTTGGTTAATTCTTTCGGGTGGTTATCGTGTAAGGTTACTTTTTAAAGGTTCGCAGAGGCGTTTAATTAATGGCGCGCTGTGATTAACTCGAGATTTCGTAATTAGACTTTGAAATAGTGGTAGATTTTTTCTTTTAGCGGGTAACTGGAAGTAGAAGTAATTGGTTTCCTTGCTTTTCCATTCGCAGCCAGTAATGGTAGCCTGGTTTCGCGTTCACGCGATGTATCGTGCTGTAAATAAAACTGTTGCAATTAGGGTATTCCCAATAGTTTTGTTGTGCAAGTTTTATTGCACGGGATACATCTACAGCTGCGAGTTTATCAACGATCGACCGTAATTGAAACTTGTTGGACAGATCTTATCCGACTGTGTACGTTAAAAATGAAGCGACAATCGTTCGAACGAGAATAATATTTACTTTGAAATTTAATTAACCACGTTGATGTAATTCATACCTTCGTTTGATTGTATAATGTAACCATTGGAAATTGCGGTCTTCAAATGATCATTGCACTCCACATTCAGCGTACAATTGAGTTTATTTAAACAACACCTGTTCTGTTGTTGCAAATTAAATAGAGGAGAACATCGTGTAATTAAAATTGTCGGGACTCAAATGGAACGAAATACCGAATTTTTTATTGAATACGATTAATTACAACTGGCATTCCATCTATCTGTTGTATTTTAATACTTTAAAGTATCCATGTGGTTGGAAAAAATGACCATGAGAAATCTACAAATTGTTGCTTCATGACTGTGTAAATTAATATTGCATTGCAATTTGTACATGGTCTGCTCGTTAATTATAGACATTCGATACTGTGCGTTGTAAGTCTTCAAATAATTCAATCATATTCCCATTTCAAATTATATTGAAAATTATTCATATTCTCTCAAAGTTATGAATATTTCTAAGACTTCCAGAGTTCGAATACAACCGGAAATAGTTCAAAGCCACCGAATAGATCTATTTAGAATTACGCATTCAAGTGATTGCTAGCCCATCACTACCCTTCGCAGCGACCGCAGATTCATAAATCAAAATCCGCTCACTGCAAGGAATTCACACGTGTACGTGCTGCTTAATTTCCCTCAGGATCACTGCCTCGTGCTCATCACTATAAAGCATCATTTAATCGCGCGGGCGCATTTGCATACGACTCGGAGCGAACGAGCAGGAAGGATTGTCCGCGACGGAAAGGTGAAAAATGTCACGAGGAAGAGTTGTTTGCCGAAGCCGAACGCGTAATCCGTTTTGCGGAACGAGATTGCCGAGGCTGGTCAAAGGACGAGCGCACGCGTCGGACAAAAGGACTTTTGTCCTCCGTTTCTTTCCTCTTTGTCGCGTTCTACTGACTCGTGAATTTCCGCGTGCACCGGCTCGCGCAACATATTAATTGTACTTTCCTGTTACGAGTTCCGTGCGCGGCTAATTCGTTTAAAACTCCGCGGCTCGACGCGTTAGCTTTCTTTGTCGTGCGACGGAAATGCAAGTGTTCGTTTGCTCGCGCATGTACCGTCGCGAGCGAGAATTCACGGTAGGAGATTGAAAAAAATATTATTCCAAAGATTTACGGTCGCGCGGAAAATTAAATAAATGCGTTCGTTACGAGCGTGGTTCGTGCGCGTCGAAAATCGTGGGTCGAAATTGTTTATACGGAACGTTCGAATTATTTTCTGGGAATTTCTGGAACGGCATGGGGAAAGAATAAGCGCGGGTCGAACGATCGAGAGGCCGAACGTTCGTGGATAATTGAACGCAGGGTGCAGCGCGAGAGGGCGAGGATTCAGGGAGGTTCAGGAACGAGGTTTTACTAACGAACGCCATTTGGTCCTCGGCGTGGCCCTCGAGTGTGCACTCGTCGCGCATTCGATTATTTGTTCGGACGTTCGAGGGAGAGGAAAACGAGGAACACAATCGGCGACGCTTGGATGAATCGAACGTATCCGCCTGTGCTTCCGACGCGGGAAATACCGCGAGGCAAGATAAACGGTACATTTACACTCGCAGCTGTACACGAGACTGCAACATGGCATTTTTTTGGGCATAAACTACGATGGTTGGAGGATGTTGCCGAGGCAAGGGGGATGAAATATGGAAAGTTGACAATTCATCTGATTTCCAAATATTTTAATTCTCCAAACTTTCAAATCCTTGTACCTCCAACTTCATTTTCCTTAATAAAGCGTACAGTACAATGGTGCATAAATTCATAAGGTTGACGAGAAAGGATGAACCAGAAGGGGTGTACGATTTAATAGAGAATGAAGATGCAGCCGAAAAGACGGGTCCAGATGAAAGGTGGGAAGAAGGAGAAGTAGGAACGAATCGAGAACATGGAACAAAGGTGTTTCGCGTCTAAGGAAGGGCAAAAAGAATGGGCTAAAAAGGAAGGAAAAGGTCGGTCTCGCGTCGGAGGATGTAAACGCGTGAACCGCGACGGGGCGAGCGTTAATGGAATAAAAAGGTAAACTGGCGAATAAAAATAAATTCGCGGATTCAGAGGTGGGACCGACACGGGGTATAGCTTCGAGTTTGAATGGGGACGCGCTTATGAAAGGGTGGAGGAAGGAAAAAGAGAGAGTAAAAAAAGCGACGGACCCCAATTCAAGCAGGTGCGCGTACGACGACGACAGGAAGATCCGTCGTCGCGTCGAGTTGCTGTTCGCGGCTCCTCGGCTTTCGTGATTTTTAACGCTGAAGAAAAAGAAGAGAGAAATAGGGCAGCTGGTGTGCTCCGGGTAACAATACTAATAATAACGACGAATTCAATTTTTTTTAATTAGAACGCGGCCGTGTTGCGCGTTCGCGAGAGCGCCACGCCATGGCGAGCCGACGAACGAACGCTTGTTTGCTAGGCGTCTTCCGTTCTACGCGGCGAAAGAGCTTTTTAATTAAAAGGCACACACACCGTCGCCACGGTAGCAAATTAATTGTGCGCGCGTATTGTTTACTATTTGTTCGTGTTCCCGGTTGAGCAAGAGATTAATAATTTGCCGTAGGCGTGCACGCGTGGACCGCTATATTACGCGGTAGTTTGCCCCGGTTATCGCGCGTTGTAAAAGAAACGAGAAGAATAACATCGCACCGTGCTTCCGACGATTTTTATTCGACGTGTTTTGATTGTCTCGAATGTGTACACACGCGTGGAGTTACGTAGCCGGAAAATATTTATAATCCGCCGTCAGCGAAGCGTCAATAATTCGCAATTAGAGGCGAGGGCAAGGAAGGTACGAGAAGAAGGTGGTGGCTGAGTAAAAAGGAAAAAACCTGGCGTAGCTCGGGCCCCAGCTACTTTTCGAACAATTGACCTCGTTTAAGGGCGCTCGTCGCGCGACAAAGGGCGCTCGATGCTTAAGAAAGGGCGCGCAAAGCTCTCGCGAAGGGCTGTACAGGTCAGATTGAAGTGGCGGCTGTACCGTCGCAAAAAAGGCGTCGCGTAGAGCGACGTTTTATTTTGCCCCTGTCGTTTCTCACCGTGCACTCCTCCCTCGACCCTGCTACGAAAAGACGCCGGTACTCGCTCGCCATCTCTCCTCTTCGCCTCCTATTCCCGTGTCCCTTTCTTCCCGCTGCCAAGTTCAGCTCTCTCGAGCTTGATCCTGTTGGAACTCAAAATCATTGGCGTAACTTCATAGGGGCTCGGAGAAATTTAAAAACGAACTATGTATCCTTGAGAACATTAACGCGGATCTTAGAGATAAACGAGTTCGATGTGTCTGACCTAAATAAGTTTAAACCACTGAGATTTTTAAGACTATTTTTAGCAAATTTGAAATTGAGCGTCGATAACGAAGTTTACTGACTATTATCTTCTGCACGGATCGAGTTAAAGAATCTAGCCTATCGTGACCAAAAAGTGGAGGTGCCAGTGTTCAAAATGGCGACTGGATGAACGTCAGAGAGTAAAGCACAGCGATCGAACGTTGTCCTGTTGGATTGCAATTAACTCTACAAACGGGAAGCTTAATCCGCGAACCTCCTCGGGAGTCACGCGCTTCGATCGGTCGAGGAGGATCGTCGGTGGCTGTGCAAAGCCAAGCCAAGGTTCCGAGCGAATTCCCATCGACGGCTCGAATTAGGACACGGCCTTTCCACTCGACGAACGATGATTTATGAAAGATCCAGCTCGATTATCCCGTTGATTAATTTACCATCGGGGACTGATCGATTTCCAATTCATCATAAATGTCCGGCGACGAAGGCGGAGGTCTTCCCGGACGAGATCCCTCTCGGGACAGCTCGAGGACGTTGCTGAAAGGTGCCGGCGGATCGAGCGCAAATTGACTTTAATAGTTAATCAGACCGAGGTGTCAGCCTGCCAAATTTTTCGACGATAACGAAGAAGCGGATGAGCAACCGTATTCTGGCCGCGTCGATACCTACCTCGATCGACCTACGACCGGCGATGTATATATCAGCTGGAAAGGCATTCATCATTCCGGGGTCGAGCGCGCAGACCGGAGGGTTGAAATATAACCGGGCGACCGGGACGCGTATTTTTTATTCCTATCGACGTTTAATTAAAAGTTGGCCACAACGAGCACGAGAGAGAAAGAGAGAGAAATGACGGGCGAGGAAAATGCTCGATAGGGATGAAAAAAGGTGAGCATCGGTTGCACCTCGCCATGATTTTCATCCTCGCCCTTTTGTTTTACTTCCCTTTCGCTTTGTTCTTCGTCCACGAAGAACGTGTTCATAGTTCTCGTGGAACTACGAACATCCAGTCGGAATATTTTTCGGACAGGCAGATCCCGCTCGTGCGTGCCGCTGATAATGAGACAGCACCCTCTCTTATCGGTCCCTTCCGCCCAATTAAAACCGAGCTCTTTCAGAAGCCGCTCGAACGACGGCGCAATGGGCCGGAAAGCGATTTCGGACGATCCTGACGAGGATGTTTCGAACATCGTTTAATTCGAGGATCTCCTTGTCGTGCCTCCTTCTTTTTGCCCCGACACTCCATCGAGAAAATCGTTACCTCGAGAATAGACACGGAAAACGTGTCCCATGAAGATGAACCAGCAACGAAACACGAGGTGTGCAGAGTGCACAAAAAAAAGTCTAACGAGGAGTACTCGCGCGATGCGCTCGTCGGGTGTGTTATTTCATACCGGGGGCAGACCTTTGGGCAATTTTCGTTACAACGCAGGTTTCGCCTACAATCTTCGACGGCTTCTCTCCGGGCGTTCTTTTACCGTCGAGCAGGTAGGTGCGATGGAACGTACCGTAAAGAGCAAAAAGGCTTCTCACGGAAACTTTGGGGATTTTGGAAATTTGGCAGTGTAGGAATTCAGGAGGTCGGAAATTTAGAAATTTATAAATCTAGAAATGTGGGGACTTGATTTCGAAGAGTAAGAATTCTGAACTTGAGGAGTCGATGATTTGGAAATAACTTGACAATTTAGAAATTCTCAAATTCATACATTTATCCAAACTAATCCTACGTTTCTACGACTGTAGTTCTTGTCTACACAAAGCGTTCTATCTTTCTTTGTTTTCCTTTGCCGACATTTTTCCAGTAATCCCCGAGTAAAATCAAAAAGGATGTTTCCTTGTACAAAGTTGGGACGCGTATACAGAAGGCGCGCCTAAAAGAGATATCCAGTAACAAAATCCTCTTGAAAGCTAAGCCGTATGGAGGGCAAAAGATCTTCTTTGTTATGGGGGTTTCATGGTGCTGCGTCGATCCCGGAGTTCGGAATGATTAACTCCTCGCCACGGGTAAACCGTGATAAAGCGCGCTACTGCTGATTATAATTCCGAGCAGACGTCGACGAAATTCATGAAAACGAAAGAGCGACAGGGTTTGCGGCGGAGGAAGTCGAGCAATTTCGGCTCTCCAGCTTGGAAACGGTCTCGCGAGGCCTCTCGACCTCCCTCTCCATCGCTTTTCGTGTTCTTATTCTCCGCGCACTTGATAGAGGGTGACAAAGGAATCGGCCTTCTCCGACAGCCTTTTATGGCGACGGTGTCATCGTCGTCGGTCGGCGGAAGGAGGAAGCGAGCCACCGATGGGGGACGATGGACTCGAACTCGATGGAAGTTTATTACGTGGATACAACGGGGGTTGCGATCTGCTGACTCTGTAGCCGAGGAGCAAGATGAATAAGGGAGAAGATACGACTCGAAACGGTGAGGGCTGACGTTTGATCAAGCAACGGACCGGGGAGACTTAGGGCGATTTCTGAAATCTAAGCTCATTCTCACTTATCCGTCAAAGCCATTTTTAAACGCGAAAATCAAATTTATCGCAAAACTTAATCGTTAACCATCGGTTGGAAGATTTCACTAGTTCCAAACTTGTTTCTAAACAATATATCAAAGTCTCTTTAAATCCTGATCATTAACTGTAGATGAATTCTAAGCATTCATGAAATTCAAGCTTATCTTAGAAGTTGAAAAGCAGTATTATTTTAAAAGTTGATCATTGATGATTTTGAAGGTTCTTTTAAGTCTTGATTATGGTTATACATTGTATTTATTGGTATCAAGGTTCTTTCAAAGTCTGAACATGAGTACTGTATAAAAATCTGATTATTGCTCATGTATCGCAAGTTTGTGATCTATGAAATTTCGAGTAATTTAAAAAAATTAAATCATACTGTACAACATTGTACGCATATTGCGAAAATTACACGTGTCATATTTATATCGTTCCATTTTAAATCAATCAATCTGGAATTTCGACCAAATTGAAATATTTGCAGTGCATGTAAAAATGTGGACAGTTTAATCCTCCGCTTTACTGGTTTCGAAATTGTGAAAAAAATTCCGAACCTTTGAAGTTGTCACCCACTTTTACTATAACTGCCTTCACAAAGGAATTTCTCTCTTTGCAACTATTTTCAGCGTATGAACCTTTTTTTGTGGTCGTATTTAAAGTATTTTTGCACCGGAAACGTTGCAATAATTTCGTTTCTTATAGTGTCCAAAAGGGTTTAAACATTTTTATTTTATAAATTCAATTCTTCGTTAGAGATTTCAAATCATCCGTGATATTTTTTTCCAAAATTAGGTTTTCCAAAAGATGTGAACATTAGAATGACAAAAGTTATGGCCTGAAATGTAACACGAAAATGTAAGAAGAAAGGAAGACTGAATTTCCGAAGTTTTCGATAGACATCGAGCCATTTAGCAGGCACGTCTCGTAGTACACCAAAAAAGAAAGCAGACTATTGCCTTTTTTTCCATTCTTCTTCACCCTCTCAGGATTGCTCTTCAACGGCTCTTCCGCTTCCTCCTCAGCTCCTTCTTGTTCTACTCTGTTTCTTCTTTCACCGCTTCCCTTTCCGTGGTATTCGTTCTCTGGACTACGCCTTACCTGTTCTCTCCAGTCAAACCACCGTATATCTATATCTCTATGTATAAAGGCACATACATATATACGCATCAGCTCCGTTGGCTGTGCCTTATAGAAAAGGGTAATCCCGCCATCCACTTTTCGTCCCTCCGGGGATTTCGAGAACGCTTTTCCGCCCGGTCGACCACCACCGCCGACGCCACCGGCGCCTCACACCACTCCGGGTATGAATAAATATTAGAATTTTGCGGATAAGCCCCGTTTTACGAGGCGATACTTGTTTCCTCGACGACGAAGCCGGTAGATCGATTGAACGATCGTTCTTCTTCTTCTCCTTCGCGTTCGTTTCCCCTTACCGACACGTTATTATATTTCAGTTCACTGGCTGAAATCGTAGTCGATGGTTTCATAAACGTCCCTTTCCTTTCGAATGAACGGAACGGTATCAATTTCGATGTTTTGTTGTCGGAATCCTGCACACGATGTTTCCCGGTTCGTGTCCGAAAACGGGTAACGCGAGTTAACCGAGGATATTCATCCAGAAGCATGTTTCTGTCACGCTATCGAGACAAATTGAGCACGTACGACCAAATTCGTCCACTTCGGAATATTTTCCAACGAATCCATCCGCGCTCGTCACTGTCTACCCCGAAGCACGTCGCATGCGCTGGCTAGGTTTACAGAAACAGCATTCGGATGCTGAACACGATGGAAGGAAAAAATGGGGAATAGCAGGTGAGAAAGAGAGAGAGAGAGAGAGAGAGAAAAGAAAGAGGGGAGAAAAAGTCGGTGGATAACCAACGGTTGGACAGGTACACCGGGTCAACGGGCAAAAAGCGAATAGGAAAAATGGAGAAAAAGCCAGCACCGACAGTGCTGCACTTGACGTATGGTGCACGAGATAAGCGTGCAGATTGCGCAAGACTAGGCTCCGCTTGTGACCACGGATCGAAGGCGAAATGGAAAGGGGTGGCTGAAGACACCCCTGCTTTCCAGACCTACCGGATAATAATATTACCCACTCTTACGTGTGTACCGGCCCATTCCTCTAATCCGTATCTCGAGCCGGCGAACCGTGAATAATCGATTCTTCGTAACAAGAATTATCGCGACCAGTGGCGCGAACTTCGAATATATTCCATTGCCGGTCCAGACCGGTAGCTGGCAGGATATTCGAACATCGCTGGCGATTAATGGGGAAAAAGATACGAGGAGTTGGGTTAAATTACATCTAACAGTGATGTGCAACTGTGTTTATTCGTTGATAAGTTTACTCACTCGTTCCTCTTATTTAATTATATCAAAATTCTTATACATTCATTTATTACATTCAATAATAAGAAAGATTTATTATCGTGTATTCCGTGCTTGTATCGTATCCCACACGCACTGTACACTTTAGAAGCCACGAACTCTACGGGCACTCGATCTGCCCATCACTGAGTTAAAAAAAACGAGGGAGTCGGATCCACTTAATCAGCCGAATCTTCTAGTCATCGGGGTGTTCCGCCAAAGGGGAGAGACAGAAGAGTTCTGAAAGATGGGACCGGGGAGAGACAGGTCCTTGGAGACACGCAGACAGCAGAAGGGAAAAGTTAGTTGGCTGAAAAAGGACAACGAAAGGAAAGGTGTTACCGAGGGCGAGAAAAAGGGACTGGGGTTCGTGGTGGTCGGGGGTGGATGCTCCGTGTCGCAGAAGGGGATGTCGGAAAGACTAACACGCTTCTCTACACGGAAACCGGCAGCAAAAGTAGCCGATGTACACGCCCAGGGACGCAGCTCGGCCGCCAAGGGTCCCAGATGCGAGCAACGAGAATACATAATTACAATGTCCTCTCGGCTGCTTGGGGAACTTCTCCGGTAGGTTAGCTAACTCCACTCGGTAATCTAGACAATGTTACCCCTGGGAACGGTACCAGGAGCGCAAACGTATCCGTGGAAAAGCCTGAAAGGAGATTGCAAGGTATAATGCCAGAGGTTCCGTTACTCGCCGCTGTGGCTAGCTCGGATTTTACGCCCGCTCCGATTCGATTAAAGGCGCAGAGAGTGGAGAGAGATCGATCGATTTGCGCCGGCAGCTCGTAAACTTTATACGCGCCGTTAAGAACGCGCGAATGGGTTCGATGATCGTAACGAAGGTTCATTTTTTCGACGTTTCACACGCACGCGGCTCGTTAACGGTGGAACAGGATTCGAGCGGCGACGAATGGATGGAACGGAATTAGCTGTAAAACTCGCCGGTACGTCACGTGACCCCATCGTCGAGAATTATTCGCGCGCGTTACGTGGCTTTGAAAGGATTCCCCATAAAGATAAGAGGCAAAACGTCGCGGTTGATTGCGCTAATCTATCGACGAATCGCGCAGAACGCGATAAAATATGGATGGAAGCGGTGTTTTCAGCTGATTCAGGGAATCGAGGAAAGAGTTACGTCCTACCCGTTCCGAAGATATCGTTTATCGACGGCACTCCGCCGCGAACGATCGTTCACAGGCTGCGAAATCAAGGGTGCGATGCTTGCCAGCTGGAGTCGAAATTGAAGATACTCCACTCTGTCGCACACGTTCCTCTACTTTCGAACGTAAACTCCCTCCTTCTCTTTCTGCTCCCGCTCGTCGCGGAGGATTCCGCACGGAGACAGAATTCACTGTACGACCATTAGCTTCAAATTGCGCGGATGAACGCCGAGGGAGATGCTGCTCTGACCGCAATTGCACCGCGGAAAGCTGCCGTCTGAGCGAAAGGGTGTGGTTTTATCCGTCTCTTCTTCTCTTTGTGTACACGTGCACCACCGAAATCGTTCCTATTCTTCGCGAGGACGCCAACGGCCGACAGAGAATAGTTCTCCCCCTTGCCTCGAGTATAAACGACTTAGCGAACTCTAACGTACGATTCGTACGACCACCCTCTTGAATAGGGCGCCCCCCGTGGACCCTGGCATCGAAAGTACCCCCCCTCTGAAAAATTGCTAGCTACTGCGAGTTTCACGAGCATCCCCCCAAGGAGGGGAACGAACGACCCTCGCGATTTATTTTATCGGACGAGTTGCAGTGTATCGTTTCCTGATAACGACCCCGTACCGGTATCATTCCAGCGTCAGGGTTTTGCTGTACCAAACTTTTGGGGATTGTGAATTCCACCGGAAATCTTTTCTGGGCTTTTCTTCGGAAGTATTCTCTTCGGTCGACCGCCGAGCGGGGCTGAGAATCTCGGATATTTGGATGCTTCGTGGATTTATTTTGGACGAGTGCAGGAGGAATTGTATTTTGCTTTGGAAGATGATAAACACGAATTTTTCAAGTTTCTAAATTCCTAATTTCTTGACTTTCCAATTTCTTAAATCTTCAAATATTCAAAAGACCAATTCTCAAATTTCCAAAGCTTGGATTAAGCTTACCCTAATCTTCCTAGGCGTATCCTAACTTTGCTCGAGTCCCAGATTTTTCCAATAGGTGAAGGCACTTAATAGCTCCTTCCGTTTCATTTAATCTCATCTGAAGAAAGTCTACAGTCCCGAAGATGGACGTAACATACGGATGCAGAAGTAGCACGCAAACCGAGCCGAACAGAGAAACGAAGTCGGTAGTTTCCGCAGCGGTAATCACCGGCAAGCGTAGTGCTCGCTTCTAACCGAGGAAATTCGAATTCCCGCCGGGACAATTAACAAGCTCGGTTACGCTCGCGGTAATCATATATTTGCCGTAAGCCCCGTGTAACTGTGCTAACGCCGCAACGCAGTTGCGACCACTTTGGTCGTTCGCCGTGTTGCCAGGACCTTCGAAGCAGTCCGGCTGCAACTTCTGCCCGATCCGTGTTGAGCGTGTAGCTGTGTGTGTGAGCACCTTCTTCCTCGGTGCACGTTCGCGCGCTTAGTGTCTTATAAACGCTTACGCACAGGTTTCTGACACGAATAATGCGTCATCCAGGTGGTCACGACTTGGCCGCGCACACACTGGGACCTGCACACGCGAAACTGCTCTCTAAGCTCGTGCACAGCACGCGCGTTTGTCCTTGTGTCTACATCCTTAAGTCATGTTACGCGTCACTCAAGACCACGCTCCACCCTCCTGCTGACCACCGACCCTCGTACACGCTTCCTGTTCTCGCGTATGCGCTGTTCCCCGCCAGAATGTACACGCGTGTGTATGTGTGTGTGTGGACACCGGCGGAGGAAGAGAGATGCAAACTGCGAAGGAGAAAAAGAAACGGCAGGGACGTGTGGGCATTAAAGCCCGCCATCTGGCTTTCCCATGACCCGGTTCTCGACTTACCGAGTTTTCGTTGTTAAGCCCGGACTAAGCACGCGACAATCGATACCGCAGCGGTCGAGTCCGCTCGGAAAAATCACTGTGCGCGAGACGTGGCTGTTTTTCTAGGACGATCCACCCCCGAGCCAGAGAATCACCGACCGGGAGCTAATACCTTCGTATCGGCTGGTAATTAACTTTTCACGGCGAGCTCGTAGACCAGCTAACCGGGAAATTAATTCGGCCAACCGACATCGCGGTTGAGCCCGAGTTTTTTCGATGTGCTTGAAAAGTTTCGCCGGAACTTCCCCCGTATATCGACTGCAAAGAATAGGGATGAGTTTTATTTTCAATTTTAACCTTTCCGCCCCGATATTCTGAGCCGAGGTTTAGGAAATTGTTTCGGAGCTTATTGTATAGAAGCGAAATATCGGCTGATCGAGAAGCGCTATGCAAATACGCGATATTTTCTTTCATAAGTTACTTTATATAAGTTTGTGATATTTACACACCAGTTTGATTGACTTTTATATATTATTAATAATAGTCGCATCTCGATAATACAACTGTCTCTATTATTCGATTAAGCTTGAACGAATCGAGTCCTAGGAAATGATTTGGTTCAAGGTACAAGTATCTCCGTTGTCGTACGAAGAAATCATGTCTGGCATGTGGAACGTATATCGCCCGGTGACACGAGCTCTCGAGTTTCATACGAGAGGCAAAATTGCACGCGTTTCGTCTGAAAGCTCTGTTCGTGATTCGCATGAGAGGGAAACCGTTTCGCCCACTTATCGCGGTCGGCAAAGAAAGTCACTTTGTAAAATATTCATGCGACCTTGCAAGGGAAAAAAATTATGCGATCCTATCGGGAGTCCGGGCGTGATATGTAAAAAAGATGAAGTCGGACGTGTCGCGTTCGGAGCCGTAAAAAGCACACGTGTATCCAGATGTTGTCGACCGATAGCGATGATTTTGCTAGGAGTTTCTACGTTCCCTCGTAAAAGGACAGGCTGGGTTTCATCGCGTGGAAGAGATGACCTGCGGTTTTGCTCCTAACGTTTGTCAGCGAGACGTGCAAAAAGAAAAGGATCGATTGAATCGCGCGACGTTTGAAACGGTGACTCTGTACATTCCTTTCGATCGTCTCAAATGAGGCTGTAAAGCATTTGTCAGAAGACCGTGTCTGCAAAACGATGATTCTTAAGATACAATATTATTCGACGCTACATTGTGTACCGTATACAAGTTTACAACACATGCCGCGGTCGAATGGATTCATTAGTTTCTGAAGGATTGATGTTGACAAAATACAAAAGCTATTCACAAATTCTCCCGTGTTTGAGATGGAGATTAATCGCAAACTGGATTCCTTCAATTAAATTATTCTCTAAGTTTGTTTTACATGACGTCATTATAAATTTTACCGAAGTGTCAGTAGTTCATAGTTGATATTCTATGAGGTTATACATTATTCAAGTCACAATATAATATGTAAAAGATCAATTTTTCTCCTGTTCATGGAACAAATACTTGACATTTCAAAGTCTTTAAAATCGTAGAGTCCTCAAGTGAAACGTAAAGAGACAGAGTTTCAAGATTCCCAATTCCCTAGCCTAAGTTCAAAAGAGTGTCCATTCTAACAATGCACATTTGAACGAATAAAGTTACGTTTCGCGATTTAAAGAACTTAATCCCGCCTGGCGCGGTTCACCAGACGATTTCAATATTCAAGCCGCGTTATCGGGGAATGGGACAAAGCCCAATTACACATTATCATCCGCATCTAGCTGGAAAGAAAGATCAATGGAGACACAGCGACGATTGCCGTAGCTGGTTTGCTTGTTTGCGCGGCGTGTACGCGAGCAAAGTGAGTTATGGAGTAACGAGCATGGCTGACGAGCCATACGATGCACATGCACATGCACATGCAGGCTCGGGCTAGCGCGAGCAGCGAGGAATCGTGGTTTCTCCCGGGCGCACACGCTCGTACACGTAGGAGGGTGGTCCCCCTGGCCGCCGCCGCCGTTGGCGCGCAAGAACTTATCCGTGGAAGCGGGAAACGCAATAGAAGTAATAACATCCCTTATTACGACGTTACACGCGATACGGGATCGCGAGTTCGTGTTTCACGAGCGTACCGCGTCGACCGTGCACCCGTTCCCTGTACTTAGCTCACCTACCTTCGGCTACACGCATGCCTGTAATGCACACAGGCTCGCGTTTGCATGTTCGAATAACGTTCGCGACCGCGTGGCTAGTTATCTATCCAATGAATAAGCGCGAGTGCGTGCGACAATGTCGACTGCGTGTGTGCGTTACGTATTTAATCCGCGATGCGACTCCTTGGAGCCTACATCTGCCTAATGCGTCAGAGTACCGGCGGTAATTTGCCCTGGGTGCGTGTGTGGGTGATTCCATAACGGGATGCGGATAATCTGACTCGCGGAATATCTTTACCTATTGGCGTTAGCAGATACGGACCGGCGTCTGATGTCTTTCGAGATAGGGACTGGTTCTCTTTAGATAGCGTGAGGTATGTGGGACGTACGACACTTCGATGTAGGAAGTTTTACGGCTGTACATTTTGCCGATAATCTTAGACAATTGCCGGATTTTATAGTACCCAGATCTTTTGAATTTTTACATTTCTAAATTTACGAATTTTGCAAATCCTCAAACTTTGACATTTGAAAATGTTAAATCTGCAGCACCTCGTCACACGTCGTTCATACCGATGCATTCTCATCGAGGGCGGGTTTGATCTGCCCATCGCCACGTTAGAACAACGGGATAATTACAAACGATTGCCTAGCCGGCGAGGGGAAAACGAAATACACGGTAACCGTGAAAAAAGAAGGAAATTATAACGAGTTCGCGAAGAAGTAACGAGATGTCTAGACCACTTAACGGAAGCGGAGGAAAGAAAGGCAACCGGGGAGGAAAAACAAACGAAAAGTCATCACTCCCGAACGCTGACTCGATGCTCTTGTTGGTAGAACTCCGGTGGCGCGGGCACGGCGCGCAACTAATTAGTACCCTCCGGTGATATTACACGCGTCGATACAGTTGTTCAGCCGCACCAAGCAAGCCGGTGCAAGCAAGCAAGAATTTTCCAGGGCGTAAGCCGCGTTGGGAGCCACCCTCCCGGTTGGCTGGGGTGGATTTTATCAGAAACATCGGACGGAGAGAGAGAGTACCCTTTGAAGGGGTTCGAAACTCACCCTTTCTTCACGGTACACGTCGGCTGCGCTGTGTGTGTACATACACATCAGCGGGTCCTTCGTTTTCCCGCTAGTGAAATCTCGACCTCCCGGTGTGGAAGAACGCACCACCGAACGACCCCTTTTCTCTCTTTCTCTCTCGCTCTGCGCCGATTTCCCGCTCTCCATTCACCAGAAATTCATCAACCCTCTTCAACGGCGATTGCCAGCGTCGCGGTCGGTATGCACGCCCCGGCGCCGAGCAAATATTTCGCGTAAACGTATTCCTCTTCTGTACTTATACATATTTGCGGCTTGCTTTTATACTGTATTAATCCGGACGGTATGCTCGCTGCCTTGCTATATGGTCAAATATATTCATTTCGGCTGCTGTAAATGTACAGAATGTTTCTCAGATTGTGGCACACTCGACATTAGTTGAGAAAGAGTTTCTGTGTCGCATCAACATAGATGTATTACGTATATGAATGCAACGCATGCTATTCACAATAATTACAAGTATAGACCAGCAGACTTTCATTGATCTCATCCATCGAGATTCAAACAACCGATTTTATACGGCCCTATAAAAAATAACCGAAGAATATCCAGTAACCGTAGAGATTGTAGACTCAGCTATTTCTGAATTCAGCCACTTTTTGTTGAGCACGACAACCGCGTTGGTTACGACCCGGAACACCGCGTATATAAACGTATTCGCGTATAAAAGATGTACGGTGTACGTGTGTAAATTTCAGAAACCCACGTGTGGCAGTTGTTTCACAGACTGGCTCGACCGTAACTCTTTCCCTTCGTGTTCTCTCGAACGTTTCAGCTCGCGTCAAACGCACCCTCCACTTTTCCACTGTTTACGAGAACGTGGAAAGTACGAGGGTAATTTTTACGTTTGCGTAAACGAGTGACTACTTTCAAACAGCGCCACGAACACTGATTTCGACGGATAAACCTTCCTAATTCCCCATGAAAATTGGCTGTTGGTTGTTTACCATATAAGAACATTACGATCTGCATACCACATAATCAAT
Organism: Megachile lagopoda; assembly: GCA_036983795.1. NCBI lineage: Eukaryota > Metazoa > Arthropoda > Insecta > Hymenoptera > Megachilidae > Megachile > Megachile lagopoda. Next base: position 7,730,920 of record CM072785.1, on the reverse strand, counting down.
ACACGGTTTATAAACAGAGAATCTGCGAAGATTTTCTCGATTTACCTTTACGGGTAACTTTGACGCTAACTGCAAGACAAAATAAACGTCTTGGTAGGTCTCAGTTAATCGCTAGATTTTCGCTACAACGTGTACGAACAGGGAATGACATGCATTCCCATGCAATCACGGTCCAAGTATCACGCAGTCTTCCGCATTTTCGAGCAGTCACCGCACGAGGGACGTCCCATACGTGCATCTAATTACGAAAACGATGACCAAGCGATTTTCTCTAGAAGTACCAATTAATTCCACCCATTCTTCCAGAGAAAAGAAATTGCCGGATCGCGGTGCGATCCCACTCCCTATACCTGTCACGAATGAACGAGCTAAGCCAGAACGAATGGTAAAGAATGACGATGCATATGATGCTAATAGAGAGTGATGTATGCGTCGTTGCCAACAATAACCATATTGACCTAACTAGGATCTTTTTGCTATCTCTTAATTTTAATATTAGTTGGTGCTCTACTTATCAAGTGATCAAGTGAATTTTGTAAATCTGGGAATTTGAGATTTAGTGGATTGAAAATTTAGAAATGATTAAACCTGATGGCGATAAGAATATCATTCTAAATCTAGACCGTGAAAACATCGGTTACCAAGGATTTTCTTCGAAGAATTCCCGATTCCATGCAGTGGCATATCCTTGTCCTTCGATCCCTGGAAATTACATAAGGGCCTAGACCGGTAGGATAATAAATCAGTCGGCGGACGGTTATCCCCTTGGCCGTAATATCGCGATATTTAGGAAGCCTGAGCATGACAGTTTTATTGTCCGCCAGGAGATATCGCAGAAGAATATTCATTTGGCTCGTAAATCAACGGTGAACGTTCCCTTTTAAACGACCACGATGCAGCTCGACGTGTACTACCCTTTAACGTCTTCGCGACAAGTGCAATCAGTCTGGATCATCATACTAAAAAAAAGGAAGAGGAGAAGAAATAAAAGATCCTCTGTTCTTAAAGATCATTCTCGTTACGACGATATATCGGGAGGTTTGACTTTCCTCGAGGAGGGTAGCAACCCTCAAAATAAGAGGAAAGTAAGGCGAAATCGAAAGATGGGAGAAGGGGAAGCAGCTAGTGGATAAATCAGTCGGAAAACGCTTCGTTTAGCCGTGATATCGTGGTATCCTCGAGGATCCTGTTGGCGGAAGGGATTCTATTGCGTTCCAACGGCATCGAGCCGAGTAGCGTCAGCAAAGGCGCGCCTCGAATCTCGATCTACTTATTCCGTCGAGGGGTGGAGAACACCCCCGTCTCCTAGGCGTACTTCCTCGCGTCGCGTTGAAATTTCAAGGAAAATTTCTTTCCTGTCTCCTTCTCGTTCGTACACCGATACCATCGTTCTCGCTCTATCTTACCGGCATTTCCCGTTGCTTTTTATTGCATCGATATCCGACGCAAACAGCTGTAAACTTCCATCAGGTCCGCTCACCTCGTCGAGATGCATCCTCCTCGTCGTTTCTCCTGCGCTCGAGTCCGCCCTGTGCAATCCATCCGATGCGACGGTATTACTCGCGGAATTATTTCGAGCGCGCTAGATTAGAGATTTATTCGTCGGGGGATGCGATTGGGTGTCGAGTCGAGGCGGTGATCGATGGAAATGGAACGCCTGATCGCTTCCGAATATTCTTCATGGCGAGGGAGAAGCTAGGAAATGGGAATTTGGACCCCTTTCCGTAAGCCGATGCTACTCAAAAATAATGTTCCTTTTGATATACAATCGATGAGACTTTTTCAAATGTACGGACGATCAATTATACAGTTTACCGTAATATTTAAACGAATTTTGCCTACACTGAACTGGAATTCATCTTTTGTGACTAGACGGTTAGGCGTCTAGATGATAGCAGCGGTAAAATGGTAGAATGGTAACTCTATATAGATAGCATTAAAGTTTCTTATTCGTTACTCCGGGTACGTCTACGCGAATCAACCCCTTTTTCTGCACCGAGCTTTCACTTCTCCATTACCGGTTTCTTTGTATAACTTTATTTTTGCGAGCATAGTCTTCAGAAATTCGAGGTAGAACTCCGCGAGTAACAATTATACCGTACATTCTTCATTCATACATTCTACAGATACTGAAAATTTCCAAGTGCTGTATCTTAGGTATCCTCATAATTCAAAGAACTTTATGGTAGAATAAAATGCATTACAAACTTAAATTTCAGAAATAAACGCTCACTCACAAAAAGAAAATACACTATTTTATCGTGTGTATTTTTACATATTTGTGGTACTTATTTTACAGAATCATAAGAAGTTTATGAGTCACATATGTGCGAACGTCGCACCAATGTGCTAACAGTATAACACCACCGATTTCGAGTAGAGATGGGTCTGACTTGATCATGGTACTTAAGTTTTAGAAATTTTTAGCAATTTTTAACAATTTAGCAATTTCGTAAACATCACGTTCAAACAATTACACGACTGGAAAGTTCATCGACACCAATAACGAAGCGCGGGTGTCGACGACCGCATCAACGCGATGACGTTTCGCTTGGTTGCTCCCCTCTCGCGAGTAGTCCAATTAATTAGACGCCTGTTCCTTAGGCGTTTGCCAGAAAACAATCCTCCAAGCGGACTTACTCAAGCCTGTTGCGTTGACGAGGCGTGCAAGCGACCTTATTAATATATATCGTTGTCAGCGGGAGACTCTTGATATCGCGGGGTTCCAAGGAAACGACAATTCCGTCTGGCGTATTGTGACGGGGGACTGAAAAACCAGACGGTTTTTAACCGAGATGCGACGCGGTTATTCCTCTTTCATTCGAACAGTGTAATTCGTCGGCGGACGAAGAAGCATCCCGGTGTCTCGGATAAATAATTCATTTTTCGTCTTTTTTCCCGGGAAGGTAGTCTCGACCTACGGCTAGTATCGAGTCATCGTGGATGGAAACCCGTCATTACAGCGCCACAGAGATAGCTGTAAATTATTCAAATAATAATGCACCTTCGCTTTAAGTAGCTAATCTTGTAAAATATCGAAGTTCCTCTATTACCGTCTTACGTAATTGATGGCTCTCCTCGGGGCGTTCAAATGGCAGGCACGTTTCGCGCCGATCTTTCATCAGCGAAATTGCCTACCACCTTCGACGAAAATTGTCGTTTCATGAAATTAAAAAGAATTTTGTCTCGATACAAAAAGACTTGGAAACTTCCGCAGGATAGTCCACCCCGGTGCATCCTGAAACATTTAATAGTTTTCTTCTTCAACCCTGCATCAAGCATCTATACGTTGTTTGCGTATTGTAGCTGGTGGAAGTAGAAATAAAAGTAATGCAGTGAAGAATTGGAAGGAGTGAAAAGTAGTTACAAAGGGGTTAACCATTGCGGATAGTCGACGAGTTCTCGAAATTCACAGCATGCCGAGGGTATATAAGCTGGGGGCAATATATTAGAATTTCCAGCGATAGAAAGCGGCTGGTCCGAAAGCTTGGCAGGCTCTCCGGAGAGCGAAGCCACGAAAGAACGAAAGGTGTGAGATCCCTTAACGACCTTTCTGCGGCGAGAGGCGCTTCCCTGGATCTGGAAATCTTTAAATAAAACACTTTTAGCGGGCCGCGGGTTTGGCATCGATGGTCCTTCGGTGTACTTTAAGGGCTGTTCCTTGGCTTCGAAGAGAAACGAGCTCTATAAAGAACTCTCTCGCCCACTTTCGCCGTGAAACAGTTCTCCACTCTTAAATCCTCGTGTCTTCGGTTGCAGTTTCTCGCGCTGCCTCGCTCCAGATCGATTCGAAAGACTTCGTTCTTTCGGCGCGGTTGTTTCTTCTTAATTAATTCGGGGACGAATTAGTCGTACCTTGCAGCGATTTGCACCCTCTCGACAAAGTTTTTCCCTGCGAAGATTCGAGCGGGGATTAATGGAAAAGTATGCTGCTCGTTCGAACGTCTGAACGTTAAGGGTGGAATTAAATGTTAGCCCCTGAGTGGCGAGAACGATGGACGTTCGTTGTTATTTCGTATAATGAAAATAGTCGCTCGGAGCAAGACCCTGAGAGAAATACTTACTTTATAAATAAGCCTGAGCAGAAATAATAATGAGTTCCGTTGATTGTTTAAAATTCTGTATTCCATTTACTGCTAATTTTAAGAAATATACTCTGACAATTATACATTAATTATCGTAGACTCAATCTCTTGGATAAACTAGTTTAAAAATATTTTCCAAATATCATGTATAGGTTGTTTGATTAAACAGTTAGAGAACTATAGTATCGTCTTAGGAAGTTATATGAAGAAATAAGTTCTTCATACTTCCAACATTTTTCTTTTATATCGCAATTAACATAGAACGTTACAATTATTTTTCTGTGGTTTAATCAGAAGTATGTGGCCTTCAACAAAAATGTGTTGGATCTTTGAGCAATATTTTACAGTTTAAAACCGCGTTACCGAAGATGGAATAGAGGGTACGAAAAAGACCTCGTCAGGAATTGACGATTTTTATTTGCTCGTCGAATCAATCCGCGAAACGATAACCCCTCGTTTTCTCGTCGGCAAACGCAATCTCTCCGAAGAGTGGTTTCTGCCGAGGGGTTATCTCTGGCTGCCGGATTCGACGCTCATCGAGCCGGCGTCTAATCCATAAGCAGCGACGCGTAACGAAGTTGGGGCGCGATAATAACCGGCGACGTGGCAATTAAATTCCGTGGAATCGTTTAGTGGCCCATAAATCTAGCTTCCTTCTGGGTTAGAGGCGAAAGAAGACGAAGGAAACGGAGGCGGGGAAGAGGCATTCGGTGTTTCAGAGGCACCGCCTTAAATCCGTTAATGGGTTTACAAACGTGTGAAGTCCACTGAACGACTGGTAGACCGCCGAAACATATTTTCTTGGGCGTCGAATGATTTGTGGCGGCGAAAATAGGCGGACATGGAAAAGCTGCGCCGCTGAATCGACTCCGCCAAATGTTTCTTCTTCACACTCGTTCACTGTTCCGTCGGTGATTTGTCTAACGAACAAGTTCCAGGTAGTTGGGAGAAACTTAGAAATGCTAATTAGACAATGTGATTTATAATTTCATTCGTTGTGTTCGCGATGATTTGAGTCTGAGTTGATTAGAGCTCTTTGTCAAAATATGAGTGCGACTTTTTTAACACGAGAGACTTTAACCTATGAATCAAACCGGCAAATAGTGACCTAGATCTGTTAAACTTACACGATAGTGCTTCAACTACAGACACCTAATTTTTATAACGAAAGACATTATTGAGCAAATGAAGTCGTACAAAATTTGTGGAATGAAAAAGAATATAAAATAATTTGATAATATTTTAAAAGTACACCGTTGCAATCTATAATTGTATATTTATCAGTTGAGAGTGTAAAGAGGTGTGTACTTTCTTCCAAACAATAAATGTCAGTTTAAAGTTTCTTGCGTTTTAATAGAGAAGTCGGTTGACAGTTGTTACGAGTCAATACGAGTAAGTATATCTATTTTTATGACGGATCGTAAATCGTGAAAGGTATAAGACGACACATGTCGCTATAAACAAGAATCGTTACCAGAGGGGTTCGTCACCCTGGACTAGCTCTCTGGGATACCATCATTAGAGTTCGTAGCTGTTGTTCGCTCGTCGTTTCGAACAAGAACAAATCGATCAGGTTATACACACGTCAATTACAAAGGAGACTTGGCCGACTGGGTTAGAAAAGAAGGTACGTTCCGATTGTCTGAAAATAAAAGGAAATTACAGTCGTTGCGAGAAACGAGACCTTATCACCTTTAAATCGGTGCTGACTCTATAGAAGTCAATTGTCAAGGACAAAAATGGCGAGGAAAATGGAGCCTACAGTTTCGTAATTCTCTGTTTTCTTTCGATTGTAAAGTCCATTAAAGAGCCAAGAATAGGTTCTATCAGTGAGCAATATCACGATCGTTCTGTAACTAGGTGCAATAACAGTATAGAATCGATATATACGATAGGCAATTGCGTTTTCCACTTCGCCTTGTCGTTTACAACTTTATTACCCTCCTACCATTAACCCCGTACGCATTCGCGAATTACCTAGAATCTCGATTAAAGCGTTCGAAACGTTCGTCAACGACAGCTCGCGAACGACCCGGATAAAATTCACGGATGGCGACCCATGGTGCCACGATATCGGACTGATATGTGACAACCGAAAAACTTCTCTATTCAAAACTTTCTCTTGATATTCTGTGGGATTAATATAATTTTAATCTTTCGATGCATTTTGTTACAAGTATGTCACATATGTTATATAATTATACATATAGTATGTTACATATCATCTTACTTATATGTTATGCTTTATTATATGTATACACATGTTATAATTACAACTCATACATTACAATGTATATTAGTATGATCAAATTCTTATATATTATAATTATATAATTTTTGTACACAGAGTCTGACAAAATAAGAGATTGGGTAAAATGGATGACAAAATAATAAAATGTGTTAAATAACTTTTTGTTTGAACGAGTATTTCGAGTTGATGAAGCAGGTCGGCAGGGAGTTTGTTAAACAACAGCAACATTTGTCAGTGAAAAAGTGCCGCGTAGCCAGTTTCGCCGTAGTTTCCCGTAAACGTGTGTACGCGGAACGGTGGCCACGGTTGCGGTGAAAATAGTGGACGACCGCGTCACTTATCAAGAACGGTCGATAAAGCGGAGCAGGTAGGGTGGGAAGAGGCGATAAAGAGAGGAGAAAGAAGGCGATATCGCGATGCAATTTCTTCTGAAGCCACGCGGACAGATCCTGCCCGGTCCGTTCTCTTCGTTCCCTTTCCCGCACTTCTCCCGATGGCACCGCTGTCCCGCGCATTGTTGATGTTTCAAGATAAATACCAGATACAGACTACAATGCAACCCCCTCTGTACTTTGTAGGTAATTAATTACCAACCATTGTCCGTCACCGGCAGTAACGTATACGTTATATCAGCTAGCTGTCAACGATCGTCGCCGGCGCTATCGCGCTACGAGATTCCATTGTCCTTAACTATTATTCCCGCCGGTGGCAATACCGTACATGGACCCGATGATAATGCGCGACCGGATCGAAATCACCGGGAGCAACATTCCTGCGTTCCGTCCTCTACTTTCGTCTCGCGAGCACGAGCGAGCCAACCACGGTACCCGCAGTTCCCTAGCTCCTCCGCCGTGCCAGGCCTCGGACTTCGATAAAATAACTAGCGCGATCCGCGATTCGCCAGGCACGCCGATGGATTTCCTATTGTATACGCGTCGACACCGGAAAAGAATAAGTCCCGTTGCCGGTATTCCAGCCGGTGCGAATTCTTCGATATTTTTACAGCAACTTTGATCCCCTCGCCAGAGTTGCAAGTCTACTCGGCACAATCATCCGTCTACCGTACCTTTGTTCGCAACAAATACTTGCAACTTTTTTCAAGCGCCTCCAATGGTCATTTATTTTGTTACGCCAGCTGGTTCGCGATGCTGCTACATCGTTGCGACTTTCTGTTTATTCTGTTTTTGGTAGAATCGAGTATTTATGTACCTGTGTGTCTTCAAATTTAGTCCTCGATGTTGGCTTATCGCTGATCGATGAAACGTATTTGGACTTCAGTGTATAATCAATGCTGACTGGTGACAGGATAGAACTCAATGTGTGGTTGGTGACGTATTTGATATACGGTTGACACGTGGTTGAAACGTACATATGTGAACTTCATTATGCTTTAGGCTATTTTTATATACTACAGCAATTTGCAAATATTTGCAAATATTTTATTTTTCCAGTAGATACAGTATTGTCAGTAAGCTTTGGTACAAAATTCGTACACTTAACACTTTGCATAGGGAAACCTCATCATTCATTAGGCTATTTTCGTATACTGCAATTAGCTACTAATAGCTAGTTGGAAACGACTAATTTTGTCTCTCAAATAAACACAATCTTCTCATTAGTCCTTGTTTACCTAATAAAAGGGTCATGCATTTAGCACATTGATTGGTGCAGTGTTTGAACCTTGTCATTAGGCTACTGCGATATAGTGCAGCAGTAATCAGTTGCTATTTGAAAATGATTAACTACGTCTTTGAAACAGATCTTATCAGTAATCTTTGGTTGTATATTACAAAGGTTGCACCTTTAACACTTTGACTGATTACGTATTTGAATCTCATCATCCTCGAGACTGTGTGGTGCAAGCTATCAGTTGCTATTTGAAAATCAGATGCAATCTTATCAGTAAGGTCTAGTTGGGTGTTACAAAGGTTGTACGAAGCTTGCGACCGTCAAAGTGCTAATACTGTTTGAAATTTACTTCGTAAATTGGGTTTAGCAGGAAGTGTTAGTTTCTTCAGGGGTCTAAAGATTGAAACTGATGTACTCCAGTTTTAATGTATTCACATCCTTTAATGTATCGAACCTCCAGAAGTATTGCCATGTTTGCGGAATTATGGGACCTTCTGAATTGAGGTTATAAAAAATAGAGTTACCACAAAAGAACTACGATTGTAACAAAATGTATCTAGATTAAAAATTTCTAAAATAAATAGAATTATATGTATGTTTGAATTTTGATGCAACATTACTACGTGAAGTAGAATTACAGAATCAAAATCGATACCAGTTTTTAAAACAAACCGCCGAGTTGAAAGAATTGCTATAGCAATCCCACTTACCACACCCACAGTAAATAGCATCCACTTGCATCATCCGTGCATTCTGAATTCTCCTTCTCGTAGTCGGTGAATCGTCAATCAAATTGCAAGTAGCCAATTGCGGTACAAGGCAATCGTTGTCCCATCGATAAGAAAAGACCGGAAGCATTAGCGTGAACGTATTCCAGAGCGGACTAGAAGGTCCCGGAAGCGTTCGGTAAGAGAAATATCTGTAACCGTGGCTGAAGGTCGGAAATTCCTGGCGCATTACCGGCCAATCGTGTGTGCTACATGGAAACTCGTCGTCTGCTCGCCTAATGTACGGCAGCTAACGTAATGCAGTCGTGTTTCGTGCTAGGCAAGTGCGGCTAGCACCCTTTATACGCCCGCCACCTTTTCCGCCTCCTTCGGTCGTTTCTGTCTCCTCTTCGTCGTCGCCGTTCTATCGTTACCGCAAGCTCGAAACACGAACGGTCAGATTGAAATCAGAGCGTGTACGAGCGACGAAACGCGGCGGATGGCGAGAATGCGTTGTTCTCTCGCTGCGCCGTCCTCGGGAACACGTTTATTTGGCTGTTTGGCGACCGCGTTAACGTGCAGCAATAAGTTTGTGCGGATTTCGGGGGACGCGTAACGCTATCTCCAAACGTTTATTGCACCGAGCTTCTGTTTGCTGCAGCTGGTAACACAGTCGCAGATGCTTGAAGGCCGCTTCGCGAGACCGTCATTGTTTAATTTTGTTGCGACGAAACGAGCGTGAAGATTACCTGACGCTGTCGTTTCTGAAACTAATGATCGAATCTCGTAAGTCTATGCAAATATTTTCCCTTTCGTGCTCCTCGTTTTAGTTCACGTATGTTCTGCATATTTCATCCTGATTTTTTTGTATATCTCGCATACTTTCAGGTGTTACAAGCGCATTAATATGCATAGTCTAGAAACCATGCATGTAGGACTAGCGGTGTAAGGAGATTATGAAAATGAAACATAAAATAGGAGATTAAACCCGATGTTATTTAACGCAAGGGTACTCCCTTTCCATCGATAAATTCTAAGCTTCTTTGATAAGTAAATATGTCTTTTCTAATTACCATCTAATTAACACTCATGAATGAAACAAATATAACATTCACTTGTTTAATTAGAACACTGCAAATTTAGTTGACGTATCACTGAAAATTGTGACACGATGTATGTTACACTTATACGGTGACTCTTCAGAGATACAACCCAGGAAACATTTAGCATATATCACTCCATAGCAAATAAAACTACAAAATTAAATATTTTGTTTCCATTTTGCATAAAAGAATTCTTAAAAATTTCACAAATATTCGTAAATGCGTATATAATCCACATTCGTAGACCGTAGGAGTCACATCGAATCAGCGACGAGGTACGGCAGCTCGATAAGTTTTCAATTCCCTAATCGGTATCCCCGGCGGTAAAGCACGTGGATGGTGAAATAAATTTCGCAAGCATCGGGCAAAATATAAATAAACCACGCGACGGTGTGCGCAGAAGTCTGTTCCTCCTGTAGGCGCGTTCGTGACTGCGCTAGCTCCTGCGGGAACGTTACGAACGGTTACGAAGAGGAGAGGAGAGGCGTACGTTACCGGCAGGCCTGTTTTACATGGCCGATTGCATCTCCTTTCCATGCGCCACGGCGACACGCGTTCCTTTCCGTTCCCCTGCACGCTCGCGTACACGAGAGGATTTTCTAGCGGCTTCGCTAGCGGTCTTGAAGGGTCGCCGATCGTAGCCCCGATCTCACGCGGTACAATTAGGATGCCCTTAAACGGAGATCCGCGGAAGAGCCGAGCCGCGTTATACCGGTTTCCGGCAGCGTGCAACGTTTGCGAATGGAATCCGCCTCGAACGCCAGTCTCCTCGGCGACGGGACTTTGCGATCAACTTCCATCCTTTTGCGAATTATACGAGACGTGTAATTGCATCTTGACGGAAGTTTTCTCCTTTTTCGGTGAAAAAATTGCAATTAGGAAGATGGACAAAATGGGGTATTTACGCAGTACCCCATTTTGTCAAATGGTCAATACGTGATGTGTAACTGCGTCTGGATAGGAATTTTCTTCTTTTCCGAGGAAAAAATTCCAGTTACGAGAGTTGGACAAAATGGGTGTACCTCACAAATTATTTACTTGGATATTGATTTGTTATTTCACATTGATTAGTTATGTTTAACATTTTCTTGGAGCAAGGTCAAGATATATCTATTCATATTGTATGATATGCATATTTTTTATAAAACTGTACTTGATAAAAAGATCAAGTTAAATCAAGTTGATAGTCAGATGACATTGAACACTAGTTAGATAACATCATGAGAAGGTATAAACACTTCCTGAATGACAGGTTTGTGAGTACTCTTATAGCATTGGCTTTGTTAAACCACACTTGTTTGTTATTACTCTGCATAATCGAATGAAACTATTAATTTCTCTGGTCAGAAACTGGAACTTCTTCGGACTATTAATTACCTGAACACAGGTGTTCGATGTTAATTGATGATAGCTAGAAGAAATTTCGTCGAGACGAAGAAGCCAAGTATAGTGACCCTAACGCGTAGGGTTGCTTTTAACGAGTTTAATCGAGTGTTGGAGAGTTCGGCGAAGTATAATTGAATCCATAGAAGGGCTGCGGTTTAATTATACCCAGATTAATTAATAAATTACCAACTTTTCCTCGAAGATACTAAACTTTTAAATACGGCCGACGCTACTTAGACCACGGGTAACTACGGCGGAAGTTTGAGCGTCGAGTCGCGTTCGTCAAACGATCAGGAACACAATTACTGCTCGTTTAATACGATCATTTCGGTTTGGCACGGGGATGCGACAATTTCCAAATTGATTCGTCCCTTTCAAGTATTCTCGTCGAAGGTTGTGCCACGTTAAAGGGTATCGACCTCTCTCGTGGCGCGAACGAGTCCCGACGGAGATTCATTAACGCTTCGTCCGTGTCCCGCTTAAGTACTCCAATCGCGAAGCCACTCAGGAACGATTCCACGTACGAGGGGATGAGACAGAGGGAAGACACGGAGGAGGAAGGACCACTCTTGGCGGGATCGAGTAGTCCAAGTCTGGCTGGAAACTCCACCTCTCGGGACGAGACTATCCCTCAACTATCCCGACGTGGACGAGAACAGGCAAACTGCGGAGACGAAGAAGCGCCGTTTCACGGGGACACGGATCGAGAGTCCTGGTAATTGTGACACTTGCGTCGAGATGCCAAGCGTCTGCGTCTTATTAAGTAGTCCTGCTCAATCAAAGGTAAATGAACGTTGCTTTTACAGACATTCCAGTTACGTTTTCTTCCTCTAAGACCGCCGGTAATTGAGATTAATTATCGGCGTAAGTAGGAAAGTCTGCTCCTCAAATAAGGATTGACTTCTCGCAGCATGAAGAACGTGGAACTTAGGGAAATCTTGCTATATATCTTCAAATATTCTAATTCAAAAATTTCCTTATGGAATTTCCCTCCAAAAGTCTCTTTTCTGCTATGAAACCCTAGTAAATCAAACCCAGTACAGCGTAATCAATAACCCCAGTGAACTTAACCTATGCCCAAATTCCGAATTTTCCTTTTGACACCCATTACCTCGTCCACGATTGATATTCCCAAAGTAGAATTTAAATTTCGACTAGAATCAGCTTACCATCCGCTGGGAATCGAAACGAGCTGCTTGTTACCTCGTATCACAAATCATTTCCTCGCGTCCCTCCACACCAACCCCCTCCCTTGACAACGACGAGAATAGTGTACAAAGAAGTCGACGACGCCTTATTCCCCATTCTTCCGCCACCCCCGTACCCGCTGTGTGCCACCATCAACTACCGGGAAGCGTTGACAGGAGGAAAAAAAAGTAGCTTCCAGTGAAATGTTTTGCTCGTGAATCATAATTCCGTGGTACGTCGTGGCCTGCTCGCACCCTGACGACGGCGATACAGGGGGAGTCCGCGTGACAGTTGGGGTGGGATCGGTTTCAAAGCTGCTCGCGCGGAAGCTTCGTCGACTCGGTTACCACCGATCGTTTCTCTGTCGAATAAACGTTTAACTTCGTTAAAAGATGAGGGATCGGAGGATTCGTTCCATGGGCTGGATATCAAAGACAGTTTTCCGGGGTCGTCGAGCAATTTGAACGTTCCTTCCAAACATTTAGATTGGTTCATTACTTTTTTAAAGAACTTCATTACCATCATCTTTGAGTATAGTCTTCGTTATATCCATAAACAGTTTTTGAATATGTTGTCAGATGCCAACATAGGGCTGGAAGAGTTTGACGAGGGTTCTCATTTCTATCAACATTTTGAGGAGACTATTATAACTTTATTTTGGCGAATTTGAGCTACAAGTTGGAAGTATATGGTTGAATATTAAATTTCTCAGTTATAAAATGGAAAAATAAATTTATTACGCGAGAAGCAGAAATCTCGAGTTTCTGTTGTTCGTGTGGAAGAATTATTTTGCCGTTCCTGGTTTCGATGTTAGGTTGCACGTTCATCCAACAGCATCCTTCCTACAGCTACATCGCAGCACTAGCTCCGGGGCGATACGCGTTCCAAAAGGATCGGCTTGTTCTGAAAATAAGACTGCCCTCTTCCCCCCCGGCCCGTTATCTCGCTTTATTTGCGGAAAAGGGACCCGTTGACGTGCACGAACAGCTTTCATTCTCTGCCATGAACCATAAATATACCTATATATACATATACGTGTACGTATGTTGCCGACGTCATGAAAACGACGTAGTATCTCGTAAATTGACCGTGCGCCGTAGAGAGGAACAGGAACTATTATAGATCGCGAAGCAGAGGGGAGCGAAGGAGAAAGAAAGAAAGTTGGATAGAGCCATGCTACGTTTCTATATTACATTTGCCTGGTTCCTCATCCCTGGTCGGTTCTTTCGCCAGCACCTCTTCCTTTCCTTCGGTTCTCTCATTTTACAATCGGTACCCGCTGCAGGCCGATACTGCATTTTATTCCGGGAGGGTAGCCCAGAGCCCGAGGGGCGAGCAGGCAATTTTATTGGATGTGACACTAACGCTCTTCCCTCCGTGTGAGCCCTCGATTCTTCGTTTGGTCACCTCTGTCCCTCTCTTTTCACCCGCCTTTCCTGATTTCCAGTCTGTCCCCCTTTCTCGTTTGCTCTCATTCGGACAGAAAAGGGGCTTCAAATGGCTGCAATATCCGCGTGTATTGACTCCTGGAATTGGGAAGACCTTCTCGTGTCCGGACCTGTCCCGTCTATCGGTAACCAAACGCTACCCTCTTTATTTCGCCGCTCCTCGAGCTTCCTTTTTTTTCCTTCTTTTCTTCCTCCGCTCTTTTCTACCCCCGAACTTTCTTTCGCTCGACTACTCGCCGATAGCTCGCGCGCCATTAGCGTTCGACACAAGGGACCCGAGGAACGCTCGTTCTTCCTGCTCGAGATTTCGCGCGAGCCAACTGTCAATCTGTCGAGGAGAAGCGATATTCCTGTTCCCGCAATGGCTTTCCGAGCGGACACGATCGGAACGCGAAAAGAAATTACGATTCTCCCCTTGTTTGCCTTCCTCGAAGGGCTTCCTCGTCGAAATAACGTTGTTCCCCTCCTGGATCATGTACCGCGTCGGTGGATGGATGTCGAAATACGCTTCTGGTGTTGCGGCAGGATCACGAGGCTCCAAGTAAAATTCGAGGGGTTTGTTGATCAACGCGCAAGTATAACACCGGTAGATCGCTGTATTTCGCGTTTCGAAACGTTTCTTCTGACGGCTTTACGATCGACACCCCGAAGAAAAGTATTCGCGGGAATTTTGCGTGTTTGGAACGACGCCAACTACCTAGCATCGCGCCTCGACGAACCGGGGATAAATCAAATTGAAAATGCGTCGACGTCGGTACGGAAATAATTGGATGGATCCCCGCTCGACACGCTGGCCCTCATAAATCATCAACTTTTCGCCCGTTCGACGATTTTCGCGGTGGGAGAAAAAATTTCCCCCGTCGTGTACGCGTTGAAACGGTGTACTCGATGGTTGACGTTCTCATAGCTTCTGAACGCTGTTCCGGTTCATCATATTTCGCCATTCAGGGGAGAGTCAAATTTAGAACGTCAGAATGTTATCCATTACGGATAGACGTTAACGTTAAAAGGCTCGTGATTCACGACGGGCCGCTTCCTAGTATTTCTGTCCAGACATTGTCTATCATAGATTCGTATATTTAGCTGCTTCTTCGCGGATATCTTATATCACGTTTCACTATTATGAAACGCTCCATTATCATCCATAATGAAAATCTTCGAAGAGCTTGTTACTAGCTCCGGTTTTAGCTAGTCTGACGTTCAGCTTCCTCTTCAGAGACAAGCATATCTGTCCGTTGAAGATCAATCTGTCTGGTAAAAATCGTTCAACGAAGTCTCTTCAACTTATTTTTGATTCATGAGATTTATACAGTTTAATTTTCTCCTACGAAAATCAGCACTTCGACGATCAGCAATTTTTAACGAGCAAAACACAGAGAATTTGTCCGGAGTCGATGCATATCGATAGAATCGGTTGGTTCGACAATCCGAATGTCCTGGGCTCGCAAACTGCCATGCAGATAAAAACGACTGCTTCTTCCCACGAATTGGTCGTGGAAGAAAATCAGATCAGGCATGTCACCGTAATGTTCCTCATGCATCCAAACAGGTCCGTTCAAAACTACTCCGGTCGTCGGGCGTATAATGCGTGCCGGATTCAGTGGATGTCGAACGACGTTAAGTCGAAGATCGAGACGAGACGAGACGAGACGAGATTGTCACGCAGCGTACGGAAGCGTAGGTCCGTGTCCCTTGATCGGTTATCAGCGCAGCGTGATTTACAGGCTCCGTTCTCGCGACCGGTCCCGAGCAGCGAGAAAGTCAAAGGAGCACTTAACCGTCATTGGCAAACGATAAATCAAAGGAGGAGCGACGTTCGTTGCCTCCGACGACGCGCGTGCACACGCTCGCGAGACGGAATGGAATTACCGTTCCGTGTAGCCGGACCAGGACACACACCGGACCGAGTTGAACACACGGGGACACTCGTGGTAGGGGCACGGGAATGTCTTCTTGACTGACTGCGCGGTGCTGTTGGCAAAAATACGAACAAGAACGAGACCTCGGCAGTCATCGTTTAAAGTATTGCCAGCGATTTATCATTGGCCGCATTAATGGCCCCGGAATTCCGTGTATTCCATTTGTATCTGTCCCCCGCCCATTTCGCCCTTTTGCCCGGGAAGGAGGAACTCTAACCTCGGTGCCAAAAGAAACGGACCTCTTCGATCACCGTGCTCGTGGCAAAAGCTCCGGACGAGACACGGCCCTCGAGGCTCGGCTATACAGGGAGGTTATTAATTCGAGGGAAGCGACAAGGGCGCTCGATGTCGCCTTTACTGTCCTCCTCCCTTATTCTTCCATGATCTCCTCCGTCGAATTTTGTTTTATATTCATCCGAACGACGACGGGGAAAGATATTGTCGTGACGGCCGAACAAACGCCGTTACATCGATTTGTCTCACTTTTGACGTTGATGATGTTCCTAAAATACGCTCTGTGGAAACGAAACATGAGTAATCGTTGTTTAATAGCTATTACATATTTCTACGTTATACCTAGCATTTATTTTTACCTTATCACACGGCGATTGGTTACAGTAATTGATTTAAATAGGCAGATAATTATGTACTTTTATATCGGTCCGCACTAATTTCACAATTTCATATCATTTTACGTAATTTAATATTGCTAATAAATATCGGGAAATGTTTCACTGTCGCGAAACCTCTTGCTTCATTTTTATATAAATATTAATGAATTTAGATTTATATACTTACGCAGACAATCTTTTTATGTTTATAGGTACGTAGCATGGTCATACATGGTTTACCAACAAAGTAGTGCGACAGAGGTTTTCTACTACTCCATAGTACGGTATGGTAAAGTCAACTTGTATTTAAATAAATATACCTTATAATTGATATAAGTAATTTTTATAACTATGTTCGACGTCGATCGATCAATTGATCCGCGAGTCGAATATCAGCGGTGAAATTTGTAAGGTCCCAAATTCGATGTTGAAATTTGATTCGATTCCTTCGAGATATCAGAACGGCTTCACACCCATCGAACACGCGGATTGAAATTCTTCTGCTTAGAGACGGAAGTTTTTCCCGTGGAAATTGCATCTGGCAGCCAACAGGAGGCACTGTCGGATCGAAGCGAGCGTAAACCAGCCTTCGGCCGAATTTTCCATCGGCCTGGTTCGGCCGTTCGAACACGGACACGGTCTGGAAACGAATGTGCTGGAATATACACAACGGGATTCTGATTCTGCTCGAGGTGGAATCGAGCAGCTTCCAGACCATCTGTCCATTTCCTTGGAGAGTGCTCCCGTTCGCCTCAGGGAGTCGGTCCAGTGTGCTCCAAATCGAAGCCAGGTCAAAGCTGTGTGCTCTCGCGCTCTGTTCCTTTTTTCTTCTCGTCTCTTTTTCTGGCTGCGCACAGAGACGAACAGCGTGCAGAAAAAAGATCGGGAGAAAATTTCGACGATCATTTCGCCCTCGAACCACTTTGCTCGTCCCTATCCACTTTCGTGTTTCTCCTGTTTTCCCACCAAAACGGGTATGCCTTTTGTTTCCTCGTTTTTTTTTTACATCGACGCCGCATCTTCCGAACAGCGTTGTATCTGGAGCGTGATTTCGGACGAGCCATTGTGTCATCCCACGCAATCTCATCAACGCTGTTGTTCCGTGCGAGCCGGAGCGTTAGCAGCGGAACGAATCGCATCGCGAAACGCTCGAGAACGCTCGGTTGGCCCGGCGTGAAACGAGAACCGAGCGTAATCGGCGTGTTCGAGACGAGATTATCGTAAGCTTTCGCCTCGATTCTGATCGCCGCCCCGTGTCCTCTCGTCGTCTATGCTCATTTCACGCGATGAAAGCACCATTCACCTGAAGGGAATCCATCCGTGCTTGATCGGGCTTCAAAGAGAGCCGTGCGCGCCCCAAATCGAACGAATTTAAGCGGTCTGACCGGCGATTCGAATTGGAATCGAAATTGAGTCCTCTGAAAGAAAATTAACGATTCAGAGATGCGCTCGTTAAACGAAACGTCGATGCTCTGTACGCTTAAAAGTGCTTCCCTGGACATGGTCGATCGTTAAGTAATTAATCGTAGTTAACCGAAAGCGGAGGAGCAGACCAGAGGAAATCTCTATTTAATAAATAAGGAACGGTTTTACGTCCATTCCCTTTCTGCTAAATGAATATTTTATCGAGAATCGTGCTTCATACAGCGTAAAATTGTGGAAAATTTATTTACGTAAAGATGCGATAAAAATGTAGGCGTAATTTATGATGATAAAATAATACATGACAGAAAGACTTTCTCATATGTTTCACAAAATTTACTTCGATTAAGATCAAATTTCGTAGGATACCTTTTTGCCTTATAATCAATTAAGCTGACAATCTTTCACTATTATTCTTGCAATTTGTCCTAAAGACTTACTGTATTTTGATAACACCATGCCTATTCAACTGGCGAGTTAATCAGTAACTCTACGAAAAAACTTGAACAACCTTTAAACTGTACATATACATCTTTAAATTGTGTCCAGAGATATCTTAAAATTTCAACACAAGTTGAATATAATTTCTCAATAATTTGTTCAAATACCAAAAAATTATCATCAAAAAAGTAATGGATTATGTTATAACTTGTACCAGAATCATAAAGCAAAGAACCTGTTACCAAGCTCGATATTAAAGCTGTGGTATTCCTGATGACCAAGGAGGAATGAGGAAGTTGTAAGGGCGTACCGGAAGATGGTCACCGCTGGCGAGAGAACCGAATAATTGCAAGGCACCGCAGCACATTTACGCAACGGTGTATTTCGATCTTTTAACGGTTAATCCGAATGACCAAAGTACGAAACGACTTCTCCGCCAATCAGACGCTTGGTCATTCTCGTTCTTGACCATCCCTCGCCTCTCCGTCTGCGCGCTTAATCCCGCGACGTTTCAGTCGTCGCTGCTTTACGGCCAAATAAAGTAGAAAGTCGCAAAAGAATGGCGTTGGCCGGCTCTTTTACGGTATATCCACGTTCCTGATTCAATGCTCGGTTATACTGCGCGTTTCGTAGCTCTCTTTCTTTACTTTTCACATCTCGTTCCAGATGTCGGATGAAGCTGTTATTAAATGCAGGGTTGAGAACGCAATACTGACACAAATTTAGGAATTTAGAAATACGGTCAATTGGAAATTTGGAGATGTGGAATGTAGGAATTCGGAGGTTTGGTCATTTGGAAATTTGGGAATGTAGGAATGTAGGGATTTTGGGATGTAGGAGTTCGAGGATGTAGGACCGTGGGGATGTAGGAATTTGCAGATGTAGCAACTTGGGGATGTGGAAATTTGCTGATGTAGGGATTTGAGAATGTAGAAATTTGGGAATATAGGAATTTGGGGATGTAGGGATTTGGGAATGTAGAAATTTGGGTATATAGAAATTTGGGGTTGTAGAAATTTGGTAGTATAGGAATTTGAGGATGTAAAAATTAGGAAATAGAAGAATTTGGGGATGTAGAAATTTGGAAGTATAGGAATTTGGGGATGTAGAAATTTGGGAATTTATGTAGGACTTTGGAAATTTATGAATGTAGAAATTTGGACATTTAAAAATTTGGTAATGCAAAAATGAAAAATTTAGAAACATGGGAATTTCAGAATGAGGAAATTTGAAGATTGGGGTATTCGAGAATTTGGGACTTTATGAATTTGAAAATTTGAAGACTTGATAATTAGGAAATGTAGAAGCATAAAAATTTGAAACGCCTGTAAACTACCAAAATAGCCATGAGGGTTGAAACTGGAGCGTCTAACGACTGAAGCGGCACCAGCCGCCCCATTAATTATCGAAAGCGAGTTCTCACGTCGGCAACGAAGATTAAGACGTAGCAGGTACTCTCGGTCGCCACCGTTTCATCTTTGTCCATAAATTGAAACACGTTTCGCCTTATCACGATCCATTCGTTTCCCGCGTACGCTAGCCAGCCGTAAAATTCTCCTTTGGTGTATACCAAGAAACACACGTTTTACGCTCGGCGTTCGCACGAACCGCAAGAAGAAACGGGCGGTAAAAATGGAGCAGCAGGTTCGAAAACGAACAACCGGACGTCGTAGTAACGAGGAATAAAGGCAAGCGCGAGCGTACGTTCGCCCGACTGAAAACTCTTTTAAAAAATGACCCTTCTGGCCCGGGACCACCTAGGTGGCACGGGGAACATACAAGAGATCGGAGCTGGATGCTTCCCCTTGTAATCGTGGCGTCTCGATCGAACGAAGGGAACGACCTGTTCGTCGACAAGAAGTCGACAGGCGACTGGGATTAATTAAAGAAATTCTCCCGCTTTGTCGACGCGTGCTATAGACGATCGAATGTTTTCCGGGCACCTTCGCTTTTTCGCCATCTCCCACGTTTCAGATGACTGAGTCCACTCAGATTCCTAATTTCTCGATTTTTGCATTTTGGAAGGTGGATATTTGGAAATTAGGGAGAGCTTATATTCCTAAATTCCTAACTTCTGAAATTTGGAAACTTGAAAGGTCTAGATTTCTAAATTTCCAAGGTTGCCAAGTCGATAGCTTGGAAAGATCTATTGTTCCAGATGCCAAAACTTAGGAATTAATTTTACAAGGTTTAAATTCTAAATCCCCAAATTTAAAAACCGCTGCCCTACGAAAATTGAAAGCACAGTATATTGTAATTAGGAACCAAATCTATTATTTCACTGTTGCTATCAACCTTCTAAAGCACCTACTTTCTGTAAATTAAGTCTCAGCAGCTAATAATCGTAGAAGATACAGAACGATTCCAGTACGTTTTGCATGGCGCAACCTTAACAACTCTCCCCGTTTCTTTTCTCTTCCTTTTTTAATAATTAGTGGAATCGCGCGGGAGGTGATAGAGGGGATCAGGGAACAATGAGAATTAATGAAAAGGACGAAACGAGGGGCGTGAGCGAGGAATAATTTCGATGGCCGTCGAGTTCACGCCGCGAGGGTAACACTTGTAATTTCGTTCTCGTTGGGAAACAACTGGCGGCCACTGGTTGGTCCCCTCTTTTCCCGCTGCTTTCCCTCGCCATTTCCACGGGCAACAGCAATTATAAATTGTCCGTAATTTCGTTTACTTTGCGGCGTACCCGCTCGCCGTCTCGACGAGAGAAAAATAACGAACGGACAGGAGCTCGGGATTGTTTCACGCATGCTAATTCGCATAGTCATTTTATGAATTTGCACGGAACCAGCCGACACTTTCACCTCGTTTTCCCTATAGACAATTTAACTATCATTAACCGTTTCAGGTTTGCGCCATCGATTTTCAATGTAGAACTGCGGATGAATAAATTTTCGGAGTACTGTACTGCTGCATAATTCATAATTCAATAATTCAATAATCCAATAATTCAATAGTTCAATAATTCACTAATTCATCTATTGTTAAAATTCTTCGTTATTGTTAAAATCTTTGTCTCATATTTAATTGACAAACAGTTGTCTAATGCTAGTCTAACATTTAGTTGTCCTTTAAAAATGAATGAAATAAAATAAACGGTATATTGCTATATCTATTAATAAGAAGGTCATGAATTTTTATGAAAATACTGAAATTATGGATTGAAACGTGCACTGGGGATAATTGATTGTAAAACTGTAACACGAGATTCTCATTATATTTTACTTTCGAAATCGATGTAACACAGCGAAAGAGCATCGGGGTGAATACCGAAGCAACGATATCGAGCGTCAGAGAAGGGGCTCGACTGGAGGGAAGATATTGGTAGAAACAGAATTCAGAGCCCTCCGTCGCGACGGTAACTGTTTAATTATGTAATCGCGAATTTACATAATTGGCCGTGTCGCACCGTTCTGCCTCCTCCGCTTTCCGGCAACTAACCTCGAGCGGCCAGGAAATACCGAAACAAAATTTCCGTTCGACATCATAGTCCATCGTTTTCGTATAATTTCTGCCATTATGTAGCGTTGCAAATTTCCAATTGATTAGTAATAAGAAACCTAAAAGCGAGCATAAAGAAAATTAATTGACGGTTTTCCCATTTGGCCCTTTCCTCCATATTGTCCCATTCAGGGCCATATAGCGAGACCTTACACTGCGTGAAAATACATCTGCTTAGAATCCGCACACCCGATTGTCACGAAACCCCCATTCACGGGTCAGAGATTTGCAGATTTCCCGAAGCAATAACTGCAGACTAGAACACAGAGGGATCACCGTCCGTTTCTCGTGATCGGCCTCGAAATAGCCGACGGTCGAGCCAAAGGGAAGTTTAGAGAGACCTCGGATCCCGTCAGATATTCGAGCAATAACGCGCCACCGCTATCGTATTCCAGCAGGATTCCAAAGAAATCGAGCTGGAATCTTTATCGATGGCCCGGAGTCGTGCTCTTCGGCTCCGTGTGTACCGCTCGGGTCCGGTCCTCCTCTCTCGTCCGTTTGAAAAGCAATACAAACGCCTCGGGCTTGGCGGGACGACGCCGTATTCTACCTTCTTCCGTTTGTTCGAGCGGAGGCACGCGAAAAGGGAAAATCAAAAGAAACAGATAGAAGGAGCAAGTGGATTGTGCAACGACTGGCTCATAAAGTCGCGCAATTTCCGGCGGCTATCGCGACCGAGAGGACACGGACTCATCTACGAGTCAACTCTGCTCGACGCGTGTATTCTAAAATCTTGTCTTCTGTTTTGTCAGCCCGTTACGAAGCGTTAAGCTCAATCTCGACACGGTTCTTTCGACCTAAGACCATCCTTTCTGTAAACCAATTCTGTTCCAAAACAGTCCACGAGATGGACCGCGGAGAAATGTTTGGAGACGCGGTGGCGAGAACGTGATGAATGAACAGGCTTCCATTTGGTCACGTTCTCTCGAGTGGCTACTCATCTTTGGATGTTTTTGCCTCGCAAGACGCCCGGAATACAAAGCTGAGCTTTCAAGCCCACTCCTCGTTAAAAGCTGCCTGGAATTTTGATCCTGTTCGGTCAGCGACAACCGTCCTATTAACCCAATTACATTTAGGTATACATCTATGTACATCTTTCCGCTGTGCAGCTGTTCAAACTTCTGGATCGTGTTTCACGTTCGATTCTCGAGTTAATTGTTTCTGGATTGTGTACAAATCAGTTGGAAACTCGGATGTGGGGTCTGGACATGTAGAGTTCTGAGAAATTAGGGATTTAGAGATATAGGTATCTAAAAGCATAGACATCTATAATATTGATGAGATCTCCACATAGAGCTCTTCTAATACAGAAATCTTGTAACCCAATCCGGGAATATGAAAACAGCGTACAAATTCGGAAATATAGAGATCTAGGAATATACTATCGTTTCGATATAATAACACATGTTTTCTATTTATGAGAGTACTGTCGTATGTTGGTCTGGCGAGTTCGCGAGGACCCAAACGATAGAAGCCCATGTCCACTTCGACATTTTCCTGGCCACCAATAACCCAACGAGCAGGCAGTCTCCCTTTCACGGGCATCGTTCTCCTCCGTGCTGCTCGAAACGAGCTCGGGACTTAATGTCGTAATTAAAATGCACATGGTAAGCTGCCGCCACGCCGTTGTCCCGCGGCAACGACTAAACGAGACGCATCGAGCAAGCTAACGGGAGAAGAGAGGACGTGCGTGTTGGGTTCGAGGGAGACCCAGAGGCGACCAGACCCTCCTCGACCACCTAATGCTCCCTTCGTCCTGGCCACCCCTCGAGAAATATTATAATGCTCGGGATATTTGTCGTCCCCGACGAACCACGAGGCTCGCGAACCGAGAATGAAAGGGGGGATCAAACGGTCGCGCGAGACCGTTTTCGTACGAGACTTTCGAGGGGATCGCGAATTGAAACAGGGAAGATGGAAGGAACGTTCCTCTTACCGCGATAATTATACGCATGGAGTACAATTTTACCCGTGGAATTTCAATTTATCTACTATAAACTAGATGGTATATATTCATTGTGCACATCTGGGGGCAGTATAGGTTCTCTTTGGAAGACTCGAATGGGGGCCATACACTAATTGCTTCCGATTTAGAGGGATTTAATATGCTAAGCAGACAATTTCCAAATGTCCGAATTCTCCAATTTTTTAATTTTTAAATCACCTCAATTCTCAAATTTTTAAATCCCATTTCCCCAAATTCTCAACATCCTAAATTGCCAAAGTCCTTTTCTAAATATCCAAAAATCTAAATTTTCTAATTCTTACATCTCCAAATTCCTAAACTTACAAATCCTCTCTCTCCAAAATTTCCAATCTCCAAATTTTTAAACTTCCACTTCCCTAAATTCCAAATTTTCAAACTCACCAGCGTAATGCAGAAAAATATCCAATCTTGATAAATTCAAATTCATCTCAAAACAAATCACGTATATTCCTATAAAAATGAACAAATGTCCCAGCGCTTTCAAAGCAGCAGCAAAATGAGGACTTTAAGCAATTTATTTACGCCCACGAGATTTTCTAGGCGACTACGTATCGTCTCGCGACAGTTTCCAGGCTAAACAATGCAGATTTCGCGCGACCCATTTTCTCCAAACACAATAACACCGACGTAAGTCAAGATGGCAGTTTCAACTCTGCCTGTACGAGGCTTAACAGTTTCGTGTCGCCGTGGAGAACCGTAAGTCCCAAGGACTTGTACCGCGTCATGTCGAAACCCTAGTTTCCACGTGTCTTCGTGAACAACGTACGATATTAATACGACGAGCGAGGAGCGTTTTTAATTTCACGAAAAATCGTTGTATCACTTGGCCACGATTCCTCGGAACTTCTTCAGTTTTCTTGCGAAAATGTCATAGCATCAGCTCGTTGTGCTCGGCGAAAGTAACAACCTGAATTTCCCTGACGTCAAATTTCTTGCCCGAGGTTCGTTCGCATGACACACTTTCGCGCCTCTGCTTTGACGCCATTTGCGCTTTCCTAGATCGCCGAGCAGATATGGATCATTGACGTAAGTAGAATTTTTCTTTGGGCTCACATTCGCTAGGGATATTAATGGTGTCAGTGTTCTATATTAGGCTTGGCCAAGTTTGGAAAAGAAATTTGGACATTTTGGGTTTTTGGATTTAAGAACTTTGATATTCGAAAATATGGGAATGTGGAACTTGGGGATTTAGGATTTGAAGGTTTGAAAATTTGGTGCTTCAAGAATTTCTAGATGTAAGAATTTGGAGATGTGAGAATTTGAGGGATTAACGATTTGAGGACTTGAGGATTTGGGGATTTGAGGAATTTGATCATTTGGAAATATTAGAATTTGGCAATTTAAAAATTTGAAAATTCTTATATCATCACTCATACTAAAAAGGACCAATCCATGTGTTGCATAGACCCTGTATAATTTCACCAATGACGTCCACTCTTACCAATTCCTCCATCTCCTCAGCTCGTGAAACTTATATCATGCCTAACCTTGGTTCTATTGCAAAGGGCGTTATTGAATACAAGAATCGACGACAAAATTTGGAGACACAAATCGTGTACCGAACTCGTCGACCCTTGTCCTTGCACCATAATCTGTATATCATCGGATTAACGACGCTATATTTCGCGAAACCGTCAAATGAAACTACCAAGTATTCCTCTGAATGGAGAGCAAATCGAATCTCCGTTCTGCCTTCAGTTCGTGGTTTTTCGGTCGCGTTACAGAATCGGATTTGCCACTGCTTTTCCAGCGGTTTTTCAGTTCACTGCTAACGCTATGGCAGAGTCTGGCGACAGAGGCAGGAATTTTGGCTTCCAAATAGGTCACTGGTTGTCTATAGCTTTTATGTTTTGTAGGAATTTGTGAACGATGTTTCTGTTCCATTGTTACTGTGTACCATCTTTGAAAAATTTCAAGCGAAATACCCTGAAATGATAGTGACTCAATCGCAATTTAGTTTGACCTATCTATTGTTGTAGATTATCTTTAAACGATAAAGGTTATGGTGAAATGATATATGTAAAATAATGGTCGGTATAAAATTTACAAAACAAAATAGTTGTAAACTTCCAAAATTCCAAAGTTCGAAAATTCCAAATCCTACATTTGAAAATTCCACATTCTCCATCAGTGGCTGAAAACTGGCACTTCAGGAATGTTAGACGAGAAGAAAAACCCATCGTTCCGATATTTCTGGACGAAATGTTGTTAGCTCAGCTCCATGGACTGTGGCATACAGGCAGCGTTCAACCCCTGATGTTTCCAGTGCGTTGTAAAGCGCACACGGACGCGCACCGGCTGGCTAGCTGGTGAAAATTGATACTCAATTTAAACTCCTTATATAACAGGATGCACGTACTCGTAGCCAGACTACCCGGTAGGTACGAGTCACGTACGGATACGAAGGTGAAAGGAGACCATGATAGACGAACAGGAAGAGGTCGAACAAAGAGCGAGCGAAGACCGGACAGGTCAGATAGAGAAAGATCGTGTGGATGTTGACTCGGGAGGGAGAACGAAAACGCAATCGATCTCTCATCTATTGTATTACCCGATCACGTTTTACGCGCGCTCATCTCCATCGATCTTTTGTCTCTGTCCTCCTATTCTTTCTGTCCAGTCGTTCTTCGACGACGTGGGATAACCATAGGTAGAAGGAGAAGAGGGCTGACAAGAACGGACGCACTTCGTGAGACAGCGTGGCGGTTCGAATGGTCTTTCGCTACGTGAATGGAAATCTTGTTCACTTTACGATTACATATTACGTGACAACAACGACTACAAATCTGACCATGCTGACGTGTATAAGAACGATTACAACGTCGCTTGCGTGTCTATAAGATACAACTATCGTGTGGTCGTAGCACATGATCAAAGTTGTTCAAATTTTCTTACGTAAGGGAAAGGGATTATTGCTAAACGGTGTATGTCGAGTCGAAATAGTGTGTGTTCATTTTTTATGGCTTTTAGATACACGGCATAATTCTTGGTACTGGATGTTCTTCAAAGTTTTTAGGGTTAGTTGGACATTTCACTGGGGTATTAGAAACTAGCACTGTAATAAAATACATGTTTGCGATTTCTTTACAATTGATGTGACAACAAGCTGCAAATTTGAACTAAGAGTTGTATGAGATACATGTTCATGGCTGTTCTAGAAAAAGATGTGATACTAGAACTTCAGAGATGATTCTTTCAAGGTTAGGAAAAAAAATTTTAAGTATCCTTGATGATAATAGTACTCTCTTTTCCAAATGTTCAAATCTAAAATTTGATGCAAGTCGGGAAGTTTATTTAAGAGACTCGATATCTATCCAATATCTGCGATCGATAGCCGACGATTCACTCTCCTTTATAGTTTGTATTCGTCCGAACGAATCGACGAGTAAGCATGTTTTCCGGCGCTTCTCCAGCGCCAGGCAGTAATCGTCACTCCGTAGGTTTCCAATATGCTCGAAGCAAGAAGCAGAACAGATTCTGTCGGAGCAACCAAGCTAGATGCTTAGAATGGACTTCTGGTACGTGACTGGAAATCTTGGCCGGGTTTACGATTACCCGTTACGCGGCCAGGACCACGAAGCAGCCGCGTGAAATGCACGTCCGCGGCTCGATTCGTGGGCAAAACGAGGACGAGCACCAGGACAGGAAGCTCGTTGTGTCGGCCGAAACGAGAGCCACCAGGACGAAGGCGAAGGCTGCTGGAACTCCGAACAACGATTTCGATGCCGGAAGTTCCTTCGTGTAGCCGTTCGCGTGCACGAGCGCGCGCCCGCCAACTTAGCCGCCGCGCTGACTTTGAATGCCTGAATTTCAACTGAATTGTGGGAACACCGTGAGCCGCATTAAGCGACTACCAGCATGTATTTATCGTACCCGCGACGACAGTTCCACGGAATTTGATAGTTGGACGGTTTTTGCTACGCTCCTCCGGGAATTCACTCCGGCTCCCACATCGACCGCGTTTAGTCCTTTTAGTGTGCCGTTCCGCGCTTGCATCTTGCGCGCCATCCGAGATGGGGAATCGCGACTCGTTGCCCGTGAAATTGAATAAACTTGGAAACGGTTCCTTTTCTCCTACCTTTTTTCTCCAACCTCGGTTTCTTGTGCCTTCGTTCAACACGAATCTGTGGTTACTTGGACAAGTGGAAACGTATACGTTTGACGATTTGGGTCGTTTACGAGGAAGCGAAATATGTGGACTTTGCAACATAGTATTTTAGTTCAAGTTTAGAAATGTTTTTTATCAGTGAAAATTAAAGATTCCACACTTGGTCCTCGTAGGCGATTAGATTCGTAGGTACTCCCCCAAGTTACTGGGTCCTAGATTTATTCTGTTCAAGGAACATCCCTAGGTTTCTATTAGAACATAGACTTCTTCTCGTTTTTAGAATTTCCCAGAGTCCTAGACTACCTCTAATTCTTAAGATCTTCCAAAGTTCAGAACTTCTAGGCTCTGGGATCTCCCGAAGTCCCATGCACCCCCTGAGGCTAGTGTTTAGTTCTTAGGATTTCCCGAGGTTCTAAGCTTCCCCTATAGGACCCTTCGAGGTCTTATATTTCCATGATCTCTAGAATCTCTCAGGGTCCTAAGTTTTCCCTTTCAGACTCTTCAAACATAAATTTCCTATATCTTCTTGATACTATCCCTGAAACATCTTAGATGATAGATCCAAAAGAAGCTAATTTTCTAGTTGCACCTCACATCAAAACAGCGTAATTTCGCAAATTACTTGCCACGTTTAACGCTATTAATAATTCGAATGGCAACGATATATCCTGGCAGTATCATTCATGCAATAGGCTACACTATACGCAAAGTGTAATAAAATGCGATACACCATGAGAGAGGAACAAACAAAAAGTCGCACACTTTGACGATGACGTCGGGTTACAGCAATTGTTCGGATATTTCGCAATTGCGCGTTCGGTTTCGATACCAGCCTATAAATTTGACGGTACAATCCATTTCGATCTCGCTCCCATACTGCTTTTTCCATCCTCTCCTGTCGAAATTTCACAATCTGCCGGCGGCTGATGCCGCGCGCAATAATTTTTGAGCGAATCAGTCGAAAGGATCGAACGCGCGAATCGCTTCTTCTGCAACGTGCGAATTGAAGGTCGATTTTTCTGCCCCGTCTCGCTTTCGCCACCGTTCACAAGATACACTGCTGCCGACCTGTTCGGAAATTTCATCTATTTTAATGCGATCAGACGTGTATCGTGCCGGCGTATTGCGTGGATATTCTTCACGCGTCTAATACAAGGTTTATTGAGTTTCTGTTCGAGAAGCCCTTCCATCTTCCATCTGTCGCTGTTGCTTTTAAATCCCGAGAAAATTCTCCGGTAAAAAACTGGCGATTTACTCGACTTCTCCGATTGGCGATTAACCCAATTACCTCGTGATGAAGTTTTGTTATTACAAGAAATATAAGTTATTAATCGAAGCGTCGATTGGTCATTGGTGTAACATACGGAAGGGAATCACTCGACGTTCGTCTTTATCTCCTATTGTCAAAGATATCGTGCTTGTTATTAAAAAACCATAACTTTTGTTCATTAGCAAAATGCATCGAGGTCACAATGTAGTAACAGTGTATGTAGTTAAAGGTGCAGAACAGATACGAAAATTAACTTAAATGGAAATTATTTGCGCATAGTTCACCCTGTACAAAGATGATTAAATTTAGAGATTCACATTTGTTCATGTGTTAGAAGATAATAGAAATGATCTGGAAGTGTTGCACCCCTTGGTCAGACAAGTTAAGATGCAAACGTTGCAGCATCCCCTCGCTGATGAAATCCAGCACGTCGACAGGAGCGTGGTTCGTGACACTTTCGCACAAAGGGGAGAAAATATTTTCCTCTTCAGTCGAACAACCCGTGCGCCTTTCATAGGGGTTAGCGCGAATTACCCCAGGTGTCCAACCTTTCACCCGTATCCCGGCGGCTGTAACACGCGATCGGGCACCTATTAGACTCGTACCAGTTTGTCGTCACGTGGAAACATCCCCGGAAGGGGCTAATGCCTGGAAACGCGTTGGCAGATCTCGCAGCGGGAAGTTAAGCCGCCTCGAGCGGCGGTTGTTGCGCGGAGCTGACTCGAAAAGTTAGGGCCTGTCGCGATACAAAGAGCCCAGTGTTCGGATTAAAAGGAGGGACGAAGAACTTTCGGAATCCCCATAGGATCAGCTAACGATCGAAGGAATCTACCTGCGCGTGTCGGCCCGGTGCAACCTGGAAAAATGCAGTTTCCTACGGTCGGGAAATTTATGGATGTTGGACAATGCGACGACCGATGCGCTCGTTTCACGACAAAGCTGCGCGTTCCGCTCTTCTTCGCTTTCAATTCACCGCCGCGCCCCCTTGCCATGCTGTTTTCCCTCGTTTCTTTCTCCACGCCACCCGTCGTTTCAATAATTTCTGCTCTCGGTGTTTGCGTAAACGTGTCGCACAATGCGCTGCAGCCAGACGTCTCAATTTTCGATCGTCCCCTCTGCGACTCTATGGAGGTGTTACTATCGGTAATGTTATCCATATTTATGGTAGCATTAAAATATTTTGATATTTTGAAATATCTTTGAAACCAACGGAGATGGAAGGATGCGATGTAGAATTCTATCATTTAAATTTATTTTAATGTTTCGAGTAAAAATAAATAAATGAAGTAACTGTCTTTCAGGTGTCACTTGAATATATTTTCAATCACGAATGCTAATACAAAGTAATGATATTATTATAAATATTTAGTCGTATAAACGACAGAGAATAAAATGTTTAAATGTGTAGTAGATTATGAACTCCAATACTGAAATATTGTAGATGTCGCAGAGATCAACGAAGGATGATAGTTAAGAACCTTAATATGCAAATGTAAGGAACTTTCCGAACCCGATAGTACGACTTTGACGAAAAGTCGATTAAACTGCGACGTGTCTGAACGCCCCCTGACAGTCTACTTCTATTTGCATGCTCCATATCTTATACCTGGTTCAAGAAGAGCGAATACCTCAAGAATTCAGGTAGCTCGATCAAGTCGGATCAATCAGCCAGCAAACGGTGCATCGAAATTCAATTCCATTCGGAGAGTTGATAAATAGCGACCTAGCCGAAAGCTAATTCGAATAACTCGATCGATCGTTCCGTAAACGAAGGATCTAGCTTCCAATTTCGTGAACCGATCAACCGAGAATCCGTCCGTTCTCAAACAAAACCTGATTCCCAAGGAATAAAGGTCATATATATATATCTGATGCAAATTATTCCTGTTGTCCCCGTTCCAAATAATCTGATTGGTAGAATGTCGATCATGAGAATTGAATGACAGTTTTATTTGCGTATCTTGATCAGCGTTAATTTTGGTTCGAGTTAACCTCTTCAGGAATGATCTCAGGGTTAGAAAAAAAAATTTGGTGTAATTATATTGTACTTATTTTAAATCTAAAATCATTGGTTACTAAGTGTCCACGCGTGTGTAGGTACTTTTGAAGAGGTTAAGAATTTGAGGATTTTGGTATTAGGGACTTTGGGATTTGAAAATCTTAGGATTTAGAAACTATGGGAGTTGGAGACTAGGGCATTTGAGAATCTACGAATAAGTATTACGGATTTGGCAGTCTAGAAAGTCGGGGAACAAGAAAGGAACGTAGGAGGCTATGGATTTAGCAACTTGGGGACTAGGAAACTGGGAACTTCGGGATTTTAGGACTTGGGGATGTAGAAACTTGGGAACGTAAACAATCTGGAGTAGCAAAATTGAGAAATTCCAATATTAAGAAATCCAGAAATTTGGGGACTTGAAAATTTCGTAAATCGAAGATGTCAAAATTTTAAAGTTTGACAAGTTGAAAATTCGAAAATTTAAAGGTCTGGAAATGTGAGAAAATTTGAAAATTAAAAAATTAAGAAATTTTTCAATAAAAAAATTTATGAATATAAAAATGACAAAATGAAATTTGAAAAGTTCGAAGCTACGAACATTGTGAAATGTGTAAGTACGAGAAGTTGGCAATTAGAAACTTGTCAAGTTGCGTGTATCCGTCGTTATCCAAAGAGTCGAGTGTATACACGTACAGGCGAGAGGTATGCTCGGGTCTCGGATAATATAATGACCGCTATTTACTCAGCTGGATCCGAATCATAATCCCTAACCAACCGCGGACGAGTGCGCGGTGTGTTTGTTCCATTTACTGGAGGGTGCTCTTCGACGAGAAACTTTACGACCGTCTCTCCACCCCGTTCGTCGTGGTTCCTGCCAGATCTCGGTGTTTCTGCAAGAAAGGGCCGACGATATCGTTTCGCGGCCTCCTGTTGTACCGGCGTCTCGTTCGGTACAATAACTGCGTCCGCCAACTGCGAAACTCTAATTGTTACTTGGCAACCGAAATCGGACGGTCCTGCGGCTTTCGCGAACTTGGACGCCTCAAGTAGACGATCAGCATCGATGGAGAAGTGCGAGGATAACTACGAGATGGATTTTGGCAGCGAAATTTGAGAAGCAATTAGTTTTTGGCTCGCTCGCTGATGGACAATCGTCCTTGACGACACTTGAGGACACTGATGGCTGGCCAAGATCTTCAAGATCTGGAAATCTGGAATTTATATACATCTTTTAGTTTCTAAGTTTCTAATTTAATAAGTTTTAAATTTTCAACTTCCCGCACTTAATATTTGTGCACATCGAAACTTCAGAATTATTAAATTATTTCCAAGCTTGAAAATTTCAATATTTCAGTAAATTTGTAAGTCTGAAGCCGAAATGATCTCGGAAGAAAAATGTTAAGAACCAATTAGAAATTCATCGTAAATCACCGACACGTGAATCGAGTTCGTATTAATCGTGTAGTAATTAATGAAATCAAGGAACGGTTCAGTGAATTCGTAACAGTTCTCGATGTCGGTGTTCGAAATCAGCTAACTTCGATGTCCAATTTCCAAGAGTTATTTTCGTTGCCATTCAGCAATTAACGGTCGACCGATATTCGGAGCCGTCGTACGGTCGGGCCGGCATTAAAAAGCGATGTACGATGTATCGGACAATCAAGACCAGAAGCATACGAACTCGGAAGTAGCCGCTTGTCCAGCGAAATTCCTGTGATCCTGGTGACAGTAATCGTTTCGGATGAATTGGACTCGTGCACGAAGTACTCTCGTTATCAGCCACCGTTTATCAGCGATAGAAACGCGCGGCTGACATGGGGTACAATTAAAAGCAGATTAACTTGTCCTCTCCGTTAGCGATCGATGATTAACCGGGGCAAAAATACGCGACAAAAAACTCTCTTGACGCTGAAATGAAAAAAGAGGAACTTCCGTTGCATGGAACAGAACCGTTATGATTGTCGGTAGGAAGACAGCAAACAAACAGCTGCCATTCAACTGAAGCTTGATTAACGATAATCAATTCTTTTTTAATCTTCTTTTTTCGAGAGTATTACATACGCCGATAGCTTACTGCTATTATTATATCACTCAACTTCTATTTGAAACATTTTGTCTATTTTTTGTAGCTGAAGAGTTACTTCGATGTGGAGATATAGGATATGCTAAAAGTCTGAAGATATGACGATTTAGGAACATAGGGCTATGGGGGTATAGGGATATAGGGATATAGGAATATAAGGTTATAGGGGTATAGGGGTAGGTTATAAGGATATAGGAATATAGGGATGGGTTATAGATATGTAATCATTTGGGGATTTGGGTATTTCGAGTTCTCAATGTCTAGAAATTTGGATATTTTAAAATATGGAACCTAGAGATTTGAAGATTCAGGAATTCGGGGATGTAGAAATTTGGGGATCTATTTAGTGACTTAGGGAAGCAGGAATTTGGAGTTCTCAGATTTGGGGATCTACAAATTTGAGACTTGAAGCCATAAGAATGTAGTGAACTAGGAATTCAGCAATAGAGATTTAGGTATCCTAAGTTCCTAAGTATCTAAGAAACAAAGAATCTGTGAATCTAGGGATGTACACGATGTACGGACGATGAACGCAATATAAATATCGTCTTATTTGAATGAATTTTTACCAGCGTAAACAGGTTATGAAAATGCACCAGGTATTTTTACTTGCAGCTTCGTATCTATATAACGCTAACGGTACCCAGACCGCTAATTTTACAAAATTTATTCCGACAACGTATTAATAAACTATTTATGTGTTTCTTTAAAGAGAAGACGAAGTAGCAATACGATCGTGTGCCTCGTATACGCAGGATGTATGTAATAGCATCGAGCTAATGGATGCTTGTAGACAAGATACGCGTTGAAATAACTTCCTGGAAAGATGCGATGAATTCGCGACGCTGTTTCGCGTCCAGGCGTCGACGACGCTGAGCGTCGGTTCGTTACACCGTCGTCTTCGCGTTTTTCCCGCGGCGTCGTTTCGCCTTCTTCGCTTTCCGTCCGCAGGCCAAAGCGTCTTTACAGTCGTTAAGCCGGTAGCAACCGGCAGCCAAGTCCTGGATTATTGTAGAACCGATCTCGGAAGTAGTTAAAACTTGGGGCTCGACGCCGTCAACGGTTGTAGCGTCTGCCACTGCCGCTACCTTAATATTCTATATCCGACGATGTCGGTAAGGTAATTGACTTGCGAGAGAAAGAGGGTGAACGCCGGAGAGGAAGAGCACGAGAGGATGGAAATGGACGAAAGAGTTGCTCACGAGGCAATTTGTATCGACGAAATATGTGAATAGACTCGGCTGAAACTCCCCTGACATATTAACACGTCCGCTGTCACGGGGATCGCCCGTGTTATGAATATAATTTAGCGAAATGATTGGAAAACGAACATGGAAAGAAACTTGTACCGTCGAAATTACTCTTGTAATTCGAAAGAGTAAATTGAGTTACATCTGGTATAGAATATTAGGAATGTTAATGCTAGTTGCCAGAGCATCGATCGATAGTTTTGGAGAAAGCTGTTAGATTAAAAGAAGCTGAATTTACACGTCAGAAGTTTTAACATGCATAACAATGTATCTTCTACTTCTGTATCTATTCTGGGACGAATAAGAGACTTTTCTCGAGCAAAGTATACAAGGCTCGCGTTAATCTTTTTCCGTGGACTATGCATCTCCGACCGTTTCAAAGATACAATTCAGTGCAATTGCATGGCACACCCATTATACCCTCGGGATCCAGCGTTCCTTCGAAACGCGAATTCTTAACCGCGAGCTCGATTAAAGCGCTTGCACGTCACGTTATCCTTCAGCCGCCTCGCTGTCAAACGATTCGAAGGCGTACACCACCTCCTGCTATAAATTCAGCGTTCACCAGTGTCCTTTAGTCCCTTTCACAGGCCCGTCTACCACGGTCTCCACTGTTGCACGTAGTTGCATATGGATACACGGTCGCTTTGTTGGCGACGCGGACAAGGACGGAGCGAAGTCGACACGAAAGGTGACGAGTCCAACACGATCTTCCCTCTTCCTTCGAGAATACGCACGTCGCCGCATCCGTGGAGATGCGTCGCGATAAAAAGTTCATTTCCGCAGCAGCCACAGTCGTCTGTCGTTGCAACGACCCGTGGGGAAGGTCAAGAAACGGCTCGCCGTGAAGTTACGTCGCGTTCCTCTCGACATTCCACGCGGTTCCGTTACGATTTGCTCGCTGATTGTGTCACCTGTCGGCGAGTATTTCTTAAATCTTGCCGGCGCTTTAAGAGCGGCGATGGCCAGATCAACTGTCCGCCGAAGAATGGACACCGATGTAAAGGGTTTCGGAAAAGTTAACCACGACTTTATAGATTTCAAAAGGGGTCATTTTTGTAACTCGTACGATTTTGCAAATTACATAGTTCTGAAGCTTTGAAGTTACGAAGGTCATAGGAAGTCATAGGAATCCAAGAACATTTCTACAATTCTAAAGCTACAAGTCCCAAGATATCATCCTAACGTTCCATACTTTTAATGTTTGAAATTTGCTGCATTAAATTTCTAATGTCTCCAATTCTTAATATTTCAAATTCTCATAGTAGTAAGCATGTCGAATTCTCAACGTCCCGAATTCATATCACTCGAAATTCGTAGTTCCAAATTCCTAGCATCTTAATGTCCCAGCGTCCCGAATTTCTGGCGCCTCAAATCAGTGTTCCAAATTTGCAACGTCCCAAATTCTCAGCACTCCAAATTCCCAGCGTCTCGAATTCCTAACATCCTAATTTTCCAGCTCCCTGAATCCTAGCGCCCCAAATCAGTGTTCCAAATTTCCAGCATCCCTCCTAGCATCTCAAATTTCCATCGTTCCGAATTTTAGGCACTCCTTTCCAACGTCTGAAATTTCTAGCACCCCAAATTTCCGACGTCCCGATGCCCCTGTTAGCGTCCCAAATTCGCAACATCCTAAATCTCTACTGCTCAAAATTCTCAGCACCTCAAATTTTCAATTTTCTAAATCGCTAATTCTCCAAATTCCAACACGCTAAATTCCTATGCCAAGTTCGTTGCACCCTCAATTCATCATCCCAAAATAGCTATGTATTTTCCTACAGCGAATAACTGTGAAAATAGAAATAAGGATTGAGAAAGTTCCATGGTGAAACGGGGTAAAAAAAGGCAACTATCGAACGTCGAACGCAGTAAACCGTCACGGACAACCGCACGGGCGTTGATTAATTTCATTTGTCCTCGACTTGTCGATGAACTAACGCGATTTCGACGGTCCACCGTGACCCATTACAAGTGTCCTCCACGTCGTGAACGATCTTGCGTCCGTGAACTAATGGTGGTCGCAAGAAACGACACAGGTGACGTTGACGAAAATGAGCGGCCGGTTCTCGAAAGCTTGTCAGAATTAATCGTCGCCGCTTCCGCTCCAATTTCTAACCACGTTTTTCCGCCACGACCCGTCGCTTAACGACGTTGGTAACGAAGCAATCGTCGCTACGGTAGTTTGCCGGGTGATTATATTGCTCGCTTGAGATTCAGCAATTTATTCGATTCTTCGTCGGTCGTCCCGATTGACAATCAATGACGCTAACGATTTGCTTTTCGCACAATCAGCCTCCGTTTCGTTTCTAGTTCTCCGTGTTATACGATCGTTTTATCCGCGTGAACTCTCGACTTCTTTCGCTCTCTCTGCTCGGCATCTCGCGTTCCATTAGAAACGTTTAAACGATGCGAAATTGAGAAACTTTTTATTAAACTCGGGGAAAAAAGCTGGCCGGTAATCCCGTTGATTAAAACCGCTGATTATTCATAGTTACCCGCGTATCCCGAAAGCCCGCCGCGCCCTTCTAAATACAACGCTCGGCCGGCTCTATTCATAAAACGATAATGCAACCAGCGATCGGACGAGATTAAATTTTACACAAAGTGGGAAATTTATTATAATTTTATGCAGCCTCTTCGTTCCTCACCGTGCATCGCACCGTACCCTGACCCCCGCCTCTGGAATATGAATAACTTATTCATTAAGCGTTATCAAACTCTTCTTGCGTTCGCTGCAATTCAATCGCCCTCTCGCAGACCGCTCTGCGCTTTTTAATCCCGTTACGATTCTCGCGATCTTCTAATTGGCAGGCGTTCGTGATACAATCTTGCTACGATCTTCCGTTTCTGCAAAGTCTGATCTTTACTGCTCGTTAACCTGTTAACTGGAGAAGTCGAGATAGCTCGATCGGAAGACACATGGAAGGTAATAGCGCGTTTATTGAAAGATTTTTGTTTCCGATATCGTTCGCTGAATATAGAATAATCTGATATTACTCGAGAGGCACTTTAATGAAATATGTCGAACCGTATCCACACCGTCCGGAGAATATCCTCTTCGTCGTTAAGATAGAAATCAATAATGGGAACAATGTCGCATCGGAAACGTCTCGATGAAAGAGAAGGGTAGAAGGATGTAAGCAAATATCCAATGTAAACCTAAGAGTATACAAGACATATTAGCAGATTCTCTTCGGCCGTCAAATCTCAGCCTGTGTACAATGCCTCGTGACTGTGCGGTCGTGGCTGAGAACACAGAGACCCCTGTCTTCGTCCAGCCAGCTCCTTTTTCCTCCCTCTTCCCGAAGGCCCTTTGGCTTCGCTGCTTCTCCGTCGTCGAGAAATAAGAGCAGACGCTCTCGAGAACAGCGAGAGAAAGGGGTGAAAGATAAAAGAGAGGATCCTTTCGTAGTGGCGCGTTCCGCAAAACGCGCTCGCGCGACCTAGCACCCCCGCGCCTACATTCTTCTTCTTTTCCGAAGGGGTTGACGAGGCTTTGACGATCGGCCAGCGACAACGCCCCCTTTGACAATGCAGACCCGCCTTCTTCTATGTGTACGTGTGTGTATGTTGTGTTTAGCTGGCACCGCTGCCTTTTGTCGGTTTTTAGACGCGATGCTTACATAATTTTCTGCCACATGGCGTGGCCAGAAGAGGGATCGGACGTGCGCGACACTGATCAGGGGATAAATGAAGCGTTACAGCCGCGCCACATTGGAGAGGGTTATAAAAGAGTTATAAACAGACGTGGGGTAGGTCGACGAACCTCTTTCTATTCTACTATATTTATATTTTCCACTATACTTCGAAGATTCAGATATCTGGACATGTCGAACATTTGCCAGCTGTTTAATATCAGGTACACAATTTTCCATCGACAAACTAACGAACAGTGTCAGAATTATTGTACATTTAATTTAGGATACAAACTTTAATTTTGGCTTTGGATATAGTACAGAGCCAACTAACCAAAATATATTTCCAGAGTTTGAACCTTATCACTTTTTCAGCGAATGAGAAATTCAAAATAATAGCACACAAAGCACGTAGACAATATAGTTACCGCGGCGGGACATATATAGTTATCTGGTAGATGAAATAGTTCTTCATGAGAGATAGCCTGTCGATCAGGGCGCAAATTCAGCATACTAAACAGCAAGCAAGATCGTAAAATGTTTCGTGGAGGAAAGGTCGTGCTTTGCATAGAGTCCGTTAATCTCGACGAAGCAAATTCAGCGTGCGTGATGCAATTACAAGCTCGACTGACACCTGCTACCAAACCGATCATCGACCGTACGCCGTGTATCGGCTCTCAGTTGATTCGACATCATCCTCTGACGCGAGCGTTTTCGTCGAGCAATAAAAGAACGCCGTGCTCGAGGAATCGAGCGAACGAAAACAGTCGCAGATTGCGTGGAAAAGGGAGAACACGCAGAGGTGGATACAGGGCAGAATTTCCACGGAAAACGGAAGGAAATCCAATGGTCGACGTTGGCGGCGGTAGCGGCGCGAAATGTATGGGCGTAGCCCTCCGTAATATCGTGCGCGAACCGCACCGAGCGGACTCTCTCCCTGGCTATTTGTCATCGGCGTGTATATCATGGACGGCCCTTTCTATCTGCACCGACTAACTCCCCAAACCCACCCCCGTTCGACCTCCGCGAAGATTTGCATTACAAATATGCGCCAACCGGAATGCATGTACGTCAATATGACGGCTTGCTCTCTCTCGCTCTCTCGCACGATCGTCCTTCGTTACCAGGAATAGCGCCGATATTCCGGAAACCTGCCAGACAATCGTCTGCGACCGCGAAAGGGTGTCGAGGGGGTGAACACCCGTCTTAAGGAGTACGAAGTCACGAGCAGTTCTCTGTTAACAGTTTTTCCTTCGCGTCTGTGCTTTCGCAAGGGTCTTGAAAAAACCCTTCTGCGCATTGTATGTGTTCACGGGATGTAACTAGGTCGAGGCGCAGAACTACATTGCGGAGAAAATTTCAATTTTGCCGTTGGAATGCATTAAACTTTAATTGACGTGTATTCGCGATAAAATTCATTTACCTCTCGATGTAATCTTCTTGTACAAAGGGCGGAATCAATATGTCGGAATATTCATACGTATCGTGAAAGGACAGGTTGCCCTTTCCACGTCGACTGATGTAATTCCAGTCGCATTTTCAATTACGGAATCCATTTCCGATATTACTTAAACAAGAGAATTTCTGCAGCGTTTATTGTCGAACGCATCAAAGAGTCATCCTCATCTACGAATAATTAAATTTCACGACAGTTAATTGGATTCCCGTTTCACGCAATTACCTCTGCTCGAGGTGCGCTCGAAAATATCGATTTCGTTTTTTCCCGTTAACGCGACAAGCCTGGCCAGATTCGTTCGTTCGCAGCTTTTTTTTTATCGACTGCGAGCTTTTGCCCGCTTTAGCCGTTTGTCGATGCTCGATGTTCTACGCCAGAACTCGTGCTGCTAATCTGTAACGCGTTCGCTGCATTCAGATAGTCCTCCCGTCCTTGTTCTCGTTGTTAATCGAGCGGAATCTGTTATCGGTTACGGGAAGAGCGACGGAGAATCTAGGATGGCAATAAATTCCTCTATCTACCCGTTCATCTTGCTTTTCTTTTCGCTAAGAAGATTCGGACGGGGACGTTCCTCTTCCCTGGCCGTCTCCTGGATCCTTATCGAATTTGGAAACGTGCCACACGATCGCTGCAGATCGTTCCCGAACCCGTGAAGAGTACACACCTTTGCAAATCGTTTCCTACAGTACTTCGTCGACATCTGACTATCTGTACGGTGAAATACGCCGATTCCTGGAAATTCTCCTCCTTCTTGTATCCTTATGCAGTTCGCTTCACGAAGAAGAACCAAATTGCGAGCTTCAATTTCTGATTCTCCGACAATTAAGAGTTAAGAAGTAAGAAGTATATTGACAATTTATAAATTGCATAAGTACGTGTTTATGATGTATAGAAATATTGTACGAATACTATCAGATGATTAGAGTGTTAAACCATTAAGGTCAAACTGTTAAAGTGCTTTATATTCCCGGTGTTGTTTAACCAATTATTTTATAATGAAACGAGCTCGAAAAGAGCTTGAAAGCAATATATTAAAAGCAGCTCCGCGCCTCAAAGTGTTATCCATCTTCGTAGTTTAATTATACACACTTTTAAATGGTTTACGAGCAGAAATTTCAATCTTTCCCACCGAGCGACGCGATTAAAAAGCAATCAACCGTTAAACGTCGAACGATTGCAGGCGTAGTCAACGTTTTCTGGCATCGAATGAAATGATCAGTTATTTATTTCGTGCCAAGGAGAATCGTTTATCGATCGATCTAAGCAAGCGGTATTCTCCTCTAACGGATTACGGTAAGCGGACGACGATCGCGAGGGAAACGTGGAGGTAAAGAGGTACACGATCTGCTCCGTAGATCGGTATCCAGAGACATACAAACGTTACCGGTAACTTTCTCATCTGCCTGTCGATAAAGTCCGCCGCTTGCGAAGATCGCAGGTCCGCCGGTAGTCGCGAGCGTACACGCGAGGAGAGGACAGAATGCATTCCATTACCGTTATCGAAGGACTCCAAGTTCGTGATATTACCGAACCGCGTGTTCTCGAGCTTTTCAAGCCTCTCTCGAACGAGAGCCGACGGTCGCATCCTAGCAGCACGAAAATATCGCCTGGCTTGTACGACACCGCGCGATAAGTCACTTTATTCGTGACTCGTGAACGACTCCTACAAAGTGCTTTCTATTGGCACCGCTTCCCCGTCCGCGGGATCAAAAACGACCCGCGATACGGCCCGATGAATTCGAAAGGTAGCGCCGCGAATCG
Organism: Megachile lagopoda; assembly: GCA_036983795.1. Lineage (NCBI taxonomy): Eukaryota > Metazoa > Arthropoda > Insecta > Hymenoptera > Megachilidae > Megachile > Megachile lagopoda. The sequence continues at coordinate 7,689,671 of CM072785.1, read as the reverse complement.
CTGGACCGTCCGATTGTAATTGTGATTCTCCGGACATACTTTCCGTCTTGATACTAGGAGGTCGTGTCCACGGAAGTGAAGAAATTCCATTACGGATCAATGAACATTAAACGGAAAAATCACAGTCGACTCGTAGAAAATTCCGGGAGGGTCAAGATGAACAGCGCAGAAATTCCATACTTGGAATTATCTTTTAAGCGAAATTCTACATCCGAGATTCTGCGACATATAGAACCCCTGAGATTTCGGTACGTGTAGAATTCCGGATTTAGGATTTTGCTGTGTGCACGATTCCAAATTTGGAGCTTTGATGTATGTGGGATTCCATACTCGGAATTAACCTGTATACGAAACTCTGCACTTGAGACTTCGCTAAGTTCAGAATTCCATACTTGTGACTATCCACAGTGTATTTTGCAAATTTCATCGATTCTACCCGTAGTCCTAGTAAAGATTTGTTAAGACTTTAATGGTAGTAAAAGATATGAAAAATGATTTTACACAGGTTCTCTATCTCCAAGCAGCGATGTAATTGATCGTATCATTTATCTCTGCTTAAATATTTACAATGTTCGATTCACGATAAAGTGCTATCTATATGTGTGGTCCGTGTTCTCGAGAGCATCTCTGTTTATTCCACTCGAGGGTGTCTCGAGTGCTACGGTCGCTTCCAAAAGCTCTTAAACAGTTGTTTCTTTTCCATTCTCGAAGATTTTCACCGAAAACACGGTAGGTTAAAATCGATGGAGGCTGAAACGCGACACCAGCACTGGCCGGTCAAACGTTTCGCGTATCTAGGTCCTGGCCAGATAACCATCTAAACGACAATTGCTCGCAGCGTAGCATTAATTGCTGTCCGCGTAACAAGCTCGCGTAGCCGTGGCAGCATCAATTCTTGTCACGAGACCGCCGATAGTCGCTCGGTGAACCGCTCTCTCGCAGGTATCCTCTTTCGTCCGACACGAAACGCCCTACGCGACCCTGAAGAATTTACGAGCGCGAACCGGCCGATTACGCAGGGGACGCGTGAGAGTCTTGACTATCGATCGGCCCTGGGAAATTAACGCGAGAGACGTTAATACCGAATTGAAACGAAAGCATCGTCGGTTCCTTTGATCAGCAGCCGGGTAGGAAGTAGCTAGTGCGCTCCCTTTATCAGCCCGCAGCCGGGCATCGATCAAAGACAGAAACGGACAGATCGAACGGAGGTACATACATACGTACGTACACAGAGACACCGGTTCCACGGTGTTCGCAACAACAAGGCGTAGTCGCAATATCCGGGAACGTAGGAAGGATCCCCGTGCTTACCCTTACCGGCGAGGGTTGGTTATTATCGTGCACGACGTGGAGACGTGCCAGCAACAACGCTATCCATGACAAGCCTCGAGACAAAAGGAACCTTTCATCGTCGAAAGAGAGGAGCTTATACCTTCTTGGAACCCTTCGCTCCCCGCCATCCAACCTCTGTGTAATCTGCCACCGATCTTGAAGGATGATCGTGTATCCCGTCTGTTTCGATGCTGGGATCAAACGATTAGCGCAAATGTGCTTGTATATTACTGGTCTCGCTATATGACCCTGGTCTTACCGCATGATCAAGACGTACAGCGATAATCTAACGTATGCTGATATGTCGCGTGATGATACAAGGTGTGGAGATACAACGCGTGACAATGCAACTCCATATGCCGCGATTCAATTTATAGTCGTACCACACGTGGAGATATAATGTATGGAAGTATATCGTATAGTCATAGAAAGCAAATTACTATTCTCTAAGAAAAATATGTATCTCCATTTTTTGGGACTTCCGGGGTTTTTAACATTTGAGGATGGTTTACAAATTTTGGATCAGAAATTTTTAGACCTGATTTGGGGATTAACGAAATTTATTAAACATTTAGGAACTCTTATAACATGCAATAAAATTTTTGAAAATGACTTTCAAAACCTTCAACTTCACGCATTACAAGCCTACGTTGCACACGAGAGTATGTTATACTTACTAGTCCAGTAATTTATCCCAACGATTTACCATCGTGTCAACATCAAAAACAATATCTCGAGGGAATGTCAAAGCGAATAAAAGATAGAAAATCGCTGCCAGTCGGCACCTGAGAATTTCGATTCTTCGTACGGTCAATTAAAATGCGCCGAATATTCGCGACGAGCGTCTATTCGTTTCTTGCGCGCGTTAAAGCGTCGCGAGCGTAACGAGCGTAGACTCGTAACTCATCGCGATCCAAAGAAATGCACGCGAGATCCCGTACAATGTCCCGACGGGGAACAGGAGGAAAACGACTAGAGGAACGATTTCTCTCGGGGCATTGAGAACCGAGACTGTGGTGGTCGCAAATTCGAGAAAAGAACAACGCGTTCCCATACGTCGGGAATTCCGTGACGTCCGACGATGCGAGCCGTTGCACTCTCCCTACTGGTCCCGGGTGTGTCCTTTAAATAGCGTCTATTCATAGGTAGGTCCGGCTGGCAGAATGAATGAACGCGCTAAAAACACGCTGTTTGGCACCTCTCCCCGCGAATTCCCTAGACGCTGCCCGCACGATCACGCGAGAGCTCCAGACACACGAAGCGGTCGTTTCACGCGAGTCGCGTATAAATACGCTCGAGCCACCTGTCTCTTTGGTCCTGCTCTTCCTGAATCGAGCGTTTCGAGCGGGCGCGTGCCGAGACGGGCCGAGACTAATGGGTGAAAAGTCCAACAGGACTACCGCGAACCGTTCGCCCATAGAATAAGGGGGCTAGCTTTCGTTCCGTGCCGGGACATGCCACTTCGGAAGAGTAATTACCAAGTCTGCCGCCTGATTCGAGACGGTCGAGGTATAATTTTATCTTAGTCAGACTGTTCAATGAAGCTACAAGACCGTTTCGTTGAGCTTGCCTGTTGTGGACACTGCTGTGAAATGTATTTTTAGGACTCCGGCCGAAACGGTTTTCATTCTGAATATGTTTATTTGAGGCGGTAAGGTGTTAGTGTAAGGTTACAAACCAAACGCTTTGAATTGCTTCTAATAATAATTACATACTGCTTCAGAAGTTTATTTAATACCGCCAAATCATCGACGGCCATAAATTTAATAATATTGTAGAAACTGAAAAGAAAATGATCTGAAACTAATTTTCAAATAGTGTTAATAATATAACTCATTCAACGTCACATCACAAATAGAGTAACTCCGATCAACATAGAACTTGTGTCCAACGACGAGCAGTGAATCAGTATAAATAATTTACAAATTCTAAGTAAAAAAATCAGCAAAATAAATTCGAAATATCGGAAAAAAGTGAATAATCGAAGAAACAATTCTATAATCAAATATTCTTTCTGAGACGCGCGAGAAGTTGCGGCAAGTAATCATCTTAAGTGGGCCTGTTCGATGCATACAAGTTTCGTGGAACGGCATAATCCACGCGACAAAAATTACCAGCATAAATTGTTCCGAGCCATTTTATGATCCAAACAGTCAGGAATAACGGCTCAGCCGGTTGAAGCCCGAATTGCGTTTCACAATGTCCTCCACACGACGACGAGACAAGGGGTAGCTTGTCTCGCATCCCTTTGAGCGTTCGGCCGTGTCCCGTGCATCAATGCGGTCGTATTTTTACCTCGAGCAGTCCGCTTCTATTCTCGAAGCGGGCACGTTCCTCGCTCGCGAGCTACCGGCGCGAAAAGTAGGCGGTCGTTCGGCTTGATTCCGCGTTTCAAAACTTTCGCGAACAAAGCCCATTGTACTGCGAAACGAGATAATACATCGCGTCGTTACGCCCTCCCTGGTTCCCCTGTTCAGACGTTAAATTATACCTTGCGCGGACTCGCTCGCGCGGCCGCCACGAGCGTTCTCGCGAGCTGGACGCGTGTCTCGCGCCGCGCCGCGATAATTGGGACGCCTCTCGAAGTCGGCGCGGGTCCAAAAGAATGTTTAGCGCCGCCACTACTCGACGCTCTTCCGTTCATTCACGAGGGGCAAAGTTAATTAAAGAGCTCGGCCTCGGACTATGCTCGGCGACGTGTAATTACTCCGATCGTCTCGAACTTCTTCAGGTTCGCCGGCTGAAACCGAACGAGCCGGCCACGGATCAGCCTAATTGCACCGTGCCGCACTCGAATCACGGAATTAAGCCGCGGTATGCAAGAAAAGTTGCATCTGCGCTGTTAATCGTATTTCCTGCGGAGTTCAGATCGAACCGTACAGATTTCTTCCACAGCGAGAACATTAGAGATCGCGCTGCAATATGTAATGCACGGTTGGGTGCTCTAATGTTACGCGCGAATGAATGGCGCTGCATTCATCAAATTCTGCGTATACCATTTTTACATCCAACGTTACATCGGTCGTTACTTTTGTTATTGGACGTCAAATAATTTTGTGCATAAATAATTTTCTTCGATACTGAATAACATATTCGTGTTTTTTATTTGCTTCTTCTTTTCTGCTTGACGGTACTTGGTATACATCTAACAAGTTCTGTAGCAAGTTTTGCAATCAAATTCACTTTACTCATACTACATTACAATTATGACGATTTACATTTATAAAAGAACAAATTGTTAGATTTTGGCATACTTATAGACTACACTCAAAACTACACAATCACCCTGATATCTCGCTATGATCAGTTTTCACGTGGCTCTCAGTGTAAAATGTACTAGTCCGAAAGTAGTACAGAAGTAGCGATCAGTCAGAAAGAGGAACGATTGAGTGAGCACCGATCGGTTAGTCGGTTGCCATCCAACGTCAGTCAGGCCTGGCAGCCGCATTCTCATGGGGTGCACACGGCGTATAAAATACGGTGGCAAGTCGGGCACGTTTCATTGAGCGTCACACGAGTTCCGTTGACTTTCCGTAGTACGGATTGGAAACACGCTGGCCTCGATCCTCGTCTCGCAACATTAACTCTCGTTATCAATGCGTTACGTACGATCGGGCCGAATCTGTACGCTGGCAATACCGTGGTGTACATTCGCACAAGAATACACGCGTGCGTTTGTGTGCAGGACGTGGCTGGCCTCCGTGGGATCGTCGTCGGTGTGCATCGATAAATCGAACGCCCGTAAATCTTTCGGTTTCCGTCGTCGTCGTGGTCCCAGCCGCGTACGATCGATCGCGACGAGTCACTCGACTGTACCCTCTATCGACAGACCTATCGTGGATTAAAGGTCTGACGACAGCTACAACCGACGCTAGTTACCTTCTATTTAACGTGATTTAAGACGCTCCCGGTTTACGTGAGGCTACGTGTCCCGTAGATATACCGTGGACGCGGAACCGGCAACGCAAACGCTCGATGCGCTTCTAGCCTCCGGCGAAATTGTATCGTTGCACGTTTATCGGCCTTGTATCGACGCCGATCGAGCAGATTCCGTTGACATTAGACCTCCATTTTTCAATGGCTAATTGGTTTCGGAGGAACGTAAATCACAGGGTGGCTAAAGTATGTGGTAGATATTCCTCTCATGCGAGATGGTTTACCATATTTAGTTACGGAGAGCGTTATCTCCGGAGAGCGAAATCTGGGTCCCTCAGATTTCGATAGACTTCAGATACGATAATCGAGCATAAAATGACTTTGTACATATTTATACCACACTGATTTCTGCTACCAAGGTGGATACATGTCAAGTAATTTTTCAAGTATTCAGCTTTCTCCGAAATGAAAAATTTCCCGTACCCCATAAATTTTGATCAAGCGCCAAGTCCATAATTCATGCGATCAAGGTACAATCGCATCTGGAAGAGATTATTGCATGATTACGGTTAAACGTCCCCAGGTGTACCGTTAAGCGTCATACTTGACGCTGTACCCTCCTGATCCCTCCTTTAATTACTCGCTAATTAACGGATGACCATTTACGGCATGCAGTAGGTTCGCGAAGGTAAATCGGAAAGGCGAAACGAAGATGGGAGTCGGATGGTTGATAAATACACGATCGACTGAATGCAGATAGGAGAGATGGCGGGGGGCAGAGGGTAGATGTCCGCAATCATCGTTTTAAAAGACGAGCCATTGACTCGGTACGGCATTGTTCGTTCGAACGTACACGCTTACGAGGTTGCGTATCGTTCGTATGACGCACGCACGCGACCACCTATGCACGCACACGCGTACACGCGTTACCCACACGTCTTACCGACACGCTGAAGATCGCTAATTAACGATGACTCTGCCCTGTTGCAGCATTGTCTCGATGCATTCCCGCGACCCACCTGCCTGCGCTTGCAGACGCGTGCTGCAGCTGCGTGCCTAGCCTCGCTGCCCCTACGATTCATGTACATAGGGTGTTTGGAAATTTTGCATAATGATGTTGATACTGTTACGGATGATGGTATCGATACTATAATTGCTCTTCATTTCAACTTCAGAGATTTTATGTGGGTTATCTATCATTTTAGATTTAATAACACATTTGAGTACCTTCATATGTACCACATATGGGGTACATAATTCAGAAGGAGGATTATAGTTTATTATTGCAACGTTTCAACGTTTCGTTCAGAGCCTTTTCAAAACCTGATGTGTTTTATGATACATAAGTCACTGTCAAACGTAAAATACCAGTGCTATCTTTTTAGTATTCATTTTAGTATTTCAGTATCAAATCAACTATTCATAAATGAATTTGTAAAAATGCTTCTTATGAAATGTTGCATGTTAACTATGTTATATGTAATCTGAAAGATACTAAAAAATTTGCAAATTAAAGATGTTTGATGCAGATAACATGGTATCATAATTTGTGTAGGACATACGTGTAATTTCTCGTCACCCTATACATACATATTGATCCAGCGTACGTAATTATGTCATTGACTTCGAGACTGATGCAAGTAATAATGCTAATGCCTAGAATAGGCACACAAATGATCCCAGAGGAATGTGATCATTCTCGAACGATGATTTCATATCTGTTTTCGTAATTCTATGAAACGTCAGTTAAAATACAATGATAGCAGTTCTAGAATGAAAATAGTCGATCAAGTTTTAGCTGCACATTATTCGAAGCTAAATATAAAGTCTGCTTTTACTCCATATTGAAGCGCTCGTTAAATAATTATTCTGGGACCGATCAATATGCATTATTTAATCACATGTTAAATTAAACTATTCGAATATGTACATCGATGATACTAACTGAAAATATCCTTTCTCTGTTGCAGGTACGTGATCTGATTGATATCCATTGGAGCCCAGATTAGATCCTTAAATAATTGAAGAATTTGGTATTCCACGTCTGTCTTTTCTTTCTTTCATCAAACGCCCGAAGAAAACCGTAAATACAAACGCAGTACTTTTAAATGAAATTAACCTATGGCCTCGGTATTACTTTGGGAATCGTATACGAATGAACTTGGTCGTCGAAAATCGAACAACGGATATATTCCCCGCACTCAAACACGCCGGTACAACTCACACAAACATAGCTTCTGTACGTGGCTCGATTCGAAGCGCTCCGTTAAAAGCGTACTGTTGCGAACGAGTTCTGATTAAAATTGGTTCGCTTCGGGTGGAAAGCGTGGATTCTGTGTGACCATCGTACGTTACGTTTTCACGGTAGTGGTGGAATATGACGGAAACGCTTCGTGCCGCTTTGCCCGAAATACGTTTCGCCTTTCCGCGTATATTTGCCCAACTTCTCGACTAAATCACGCGATTATCCGCTCGTGAAACGCTGACGGGATCGAAGACATTCCCGAAATCCGCATCTTCTCTGTTTCGCGAAGATGTAGCCAAAGTGAGCAGTTCACAGTGACGCACGGAAATTCGACGGTCATTCGATGCGGTTTCGTCGCGGTTGGCGAGATGAATCGGCTCGATTTTAATGAGCCAGGTAATCGGTTCGGAAGAGAGAGATAATACGGTCGGAAATAACAGTGGAATGCCACACGTACGCTCGCTTGAGAGCCGCGATTCCCAGAATAATAAAGCATCTAGCCAGGCGCGGAGAATCCGCCGCCACTCCCTTGAGAGCTCCCTGCTCATCTGCGGATTCAGGTATGTTCGTCGGACGAACCTTTCACCCGACTCCAGAGATAGAGACGTGTCGGCTCGATCTTCGGAATTAAAGGTCTCCGTGCCGCCAACGATCGTTAAATCCTAGCGCGATTAAGCTCTGGACTACACGGCCCTCGCGATAATACCCTAGCCCTTCGACCCAATACACACTGCCGTAACTGGCAGGACCTGCACACCCTTCAAATCTTGCCTGATATCATCCGAATTCGGAATACGTCTACCGATACAACTCTTCACGCGTAGTTACGTAACAAAGTTGCTAGAAATGAAGTTCACGCGACATCATGCGGGTCATTATTTCTATTTTGATTGGCGTCAATTGGTATGATGTCACATGTCACCAACTTTAATTAAGCTCTATGTTTATACATAGCCATATATTGCATATATCGCTACATATGTATATAGTTTTCTAATATGTGTAGTGTAAAGTTTTGTAATATATGTAATGTATAGCTACATATGACGTCACATTGAATCCTCCATTTGGCAACTGTTACATAACTGTACTGCAAATATTTATGCAGTTGTGATACATGAAAGTCTGCAAAGCGTACATAAATCATGTAATGCGTGAGATTTACAGTCAATAGATTATATGATTTATGTGTACTTCGCAGACTTCGATGTATTACACGTGCATAAACATCTGCAGTACACTTAGAGGTTCAATGGCGGTCTGACGAGTAAAACGATTGAATGTATGTTTATTAAAAATCGAACGTCATTGCGCAAGTAGGCAAGTGGATTGAGCCGCTGATTAACGCGGGATAATCACGGCGCAGAAAATGGTATTTTTAAAGAATCTTCTGCCGCGGCAAGTGTCTGATATTCTGAATCATTTTAAAATTCATAGTTCTTAATAAGACCGTAGAAAAATGTAGGGAACGGTATTTCCCCGGGAAGAGATCTCTTTCCGCCGAGGGAAAAACCAAGCAAGCGCAAATCTTGAAGGATGATCCAGCTTACCGAGGAGCAGTTTCGTCGCGGTCAGGATCGTCGTGAGATGCAAAGCGCCCTTACGTAACAGTCATCTCGTCGAGCATTCATCTTAGAGAATTGCACCGTTCTAACCGTTGTTCGCGCGAAAAAGAAACAACGATCTATCCCGGACGGCTGATCGTTCCATTTTCCCCCCGGGGGCAGACGAGCCCGGGACCAAAACAACCCACTCACCGGCTGGAACGTCGGAATAACCATGAATCTTTGGACGTTCACGTCCGCTACGAAGACAAAATCACGGCATTAACCATCCGTGGCTCGGATAAGGAGGAACACACGGGAACAGAATGAAGCGGGTAGAAACGGATGGCTTCCGTTTCAGGCGGACAGGCGGACAGCCATCGAGAGGCGAGCTCAGCCGGATTCGTTGATTGGCTACACACCGTGGAAGGATGAAGCAACGGCACAACAACATTGCGCTCGCCGTTGTTGTTCCAACTGCTTCTTACCTAGCCGAGTGTACCCTTCCATACGCCCACACCGTTCTGCTTTCCCGACAGCGATATACTAGGCACCGTTTGTATACCCCGACCAAACGTTTCGTTGTTCCGGTAGCTTCCAAATAAGACACGTACAAGACGCTCCAATTTCAGCTGACACCTGCGTTTCACGCTGCCCGTGATACGTTCTCGAGTTCTATTTTGCTCTGGCATCAGCCGCCAACCCTGTCGGGCACTCGCGAGTGCGAAATGAGCGGGTATCCCACATTTCGGGATTGAATCGGGTGAAGTCAGTTACGTTCGACCGAGACTGATACATTTTTGGATTCGCAATTAGGGCAGTCGAGCATTAGGCAGTTTGAATATTTTAGGATTTAGTTTGATGAATTTAGCGACCGAGAAAATTGGGAATTTGGGTACTTCAGTATTTAAATACGTTTAATTTTTAAGGTTTTGAAAAGTAAAAATGTGGGACGGAGGTAGAAATATATCTCTAAATTTGTAAATTGCAATTACTTCAGAACGGTTATATTTCGGTACATCAGACTTTTACCGACCGAGTCTCGGTTACCCACACATCCTCAATTTTCGCAGCAGCGACTGGGAACACAGACTCATGCATGCTCTTCTCGCGTTCCCAGCGTCGCTAATTATACCTCGGCACGAATACACGAGGAATGTTTCTAGTCGTGGAACGAACGGTGTCGAGGTATCCGATCGTTGGAAAAATCGTGATTCATTCGTTCGAAAACGTAGTCCCCGTTAGATAGGCGAGCGCAGGCCATTCGTTTTCGCAGCGCGCAGGTCGAATTCCTGGAGGAAGCTGCGGCAGGTTCACGTAGAGAGAGACGGAGAAAGAGGGAACCATGCAGCGACAGCAGAAATGCCGAGGGAAGCAGGCGGCAAAAAGCTGCTTCTTCGAACGCTTCCGCGTTCGAACGATCCCAGTCGGAACATAACCTGGTAAGATCTTGCCGGCAGCATGGAAACGGCCGATTACACCTGCTACTTCTCGACTTAATCCCGAAGGATCGCGGTTCGTATTCCGAGGAATTGTCGAGGAGTCTTTCCCGGAAATGTACGGGGCTGTCTGCGCCGTGCACGGATGCCGGTCACGCGCGACCCGCTCGAATTAGCACGATTCGATTCGTACAACACCGTGTGGCCGCCAGTCTCTCTCTGCTTTGCTGAATCTGCGCGATTCCAACGACTATTTGGCGAGTGTTTCTTCAAGATTTGCTTGCTTTTTCGAACGTTGCGATGCTGCTGACTACGCGTGCCATTTCTACACTTTCATAACACCTTGCACAATTTGCATTACGTAAATCTTATCATCAGTCTTGCAAGTACACTGCTGTTCATATTAGATATCTACAAAAATAATTTGCACTTATACCATTTTTGAACTCATCAACCTGTGTAACACACGTTACATGTTACATATATTCTACAGGGTGTATCATTGACAATTTCTAACAATTTACTGAAAGAAATATTTCAAATACAGGTTAGTTTCCAATGCTTGGGTATTCGACAACTCGAATTAAATAATCAGTTGCAAGTTATGTTAATAAAGTTGCAAGAAAGTAATTCAAACATACACGAGCGTCTGTGTAGATGTTCGCGAGGCTTTCAGCTTGAAAAATATTCACCTTGCAGAATAAATCTAACAAGCGTTTCTCCACGCGAACAGCGTAGCGAGCAGGTAGACAGAACCGCCCGGGGCTGAAACGAAATTCAAGCGAGCGCTGGTGGAAACGTGCATATCGCGCGGTTCGCCGTGGAAAAATCTCGGTACGAAAAAGCCCTAGCTCTTAACGGAATTCCCGGAACCGTAGGACGAGGGAATCGCGTTAGGTGGAAATACGATCGTGAATCGAACGGGACATCGACGGAAGCCGGTGGCCAGGCTGTTGGGGTACAAGAGTGCGGAGGTCGTAGACGTTTGCAGGGGTTTCTCCCGGGTGTCGCCGGGAAATGTCGTCTTTAATCGAATCCCATTAAGATTTAAGGGCAAGCCGTGTAATAAATTACGTTACCTCCCAGCGTGGAAGGCTATCGCCTCGATAGGCAAAGGACCATTCGAATGGCTTACGACGAGCGGTCGTGGAGCGGCCAGAATTATTCGGGCGACGCTCGATTACGGGATTGTCGTAGGTCGTTGTTACATCTCACGCGAGTCGTCGTCGGAAAATGGAAATACCCGTAATCCCGAGGAAAATCGATGTGAACGTGTGCCGATCGGACCGCATACTTTCGACGTCGTGTACCAACGATATTCCTGTGACCCGGGATTCCGTCGGGTAATAATTTCAGTTTAAACACGGACTCCGGTACAACGATTTACTTTGAGCTTCGATACACCACCCTCCAGGTCTATTTTGACCCAGATACGAAAGATTAGTTCATCAAACATGCATATTCTCGTGCACGATGGTATCCGTAATGTATGCCAATTTTATGTTGATAATATAATCAATGATTTTCGCGAGAGTCATAAATCACTTTATCTTATAAACAACACGCCGAATATCGTAAAACTTGAAACCATTATTCTGGCTTTATCGCGTACCGTTGAAGGATACGTGTATGTATTTTTGAGATCTCGCCCAAAAACATTCGCGCTACCGGTTTTATTTTATTTTTTTATATAAATTTGGTCGTTCTGGCAGTCTCTGAGAGGAAAGAACAAGTTACGAGTATAATGGAAGTCATAGAAAACATAACGATACATAGAAAGCATATTGACAATAACGAATAAAAAACAAAATATAATATTTCAGAAAATGCTTTCTGCGCGTGATATAAACTGAAACATATGTCTCGTATTATTCCATTACATCATCGAGGGAATATACTTTGAAAATAAAAAATATTCGATATCACGATAGGAGGCCGGTTCTAAACGCTATAAATATTTCTTCTCCAACACGAACGAAACGAGAACGCATCCGCGAGAGTTTTCGGCAGAGTCTTTCGAATCGGTTCGCGTTTTGTCGAACATTCGCTAAAAATTCATGTATCGAGATGGCTACCGGAGGCTGAACCGCGCGAATAAAACAGATACGGGGATTTTTCGACGATCTCGTCATCGGGTGAATCGTTGAACGCCTTATCCATCGAGGAGCTATCCAAGTACGGGCAGCCAAGGTCTCGGAATTGGTTATCGATGCAAGACGCGACGTCTTCGACGCCAAAGAGAAAAACCCGATTGATCGTGGCCGACGGTGTCGCGCGTGCACCGGAAATCCCGCACGATCCAGGTGACACGACGCCGTCATTCGCCAAAGGATCAGACGGCATATAAAAGACTTTGCTGCTGGGACACGCAATCGATCGAGCTACCTGGCCTTTATGGCTCTTTTCACGTGCACCATTTAAGGAATCCGTGTGACTCTTTTTCATTCCGTCAAATATTCCATTTTTACGTTTGTCTCTCGCGATCTGATTTTAAAGCTATTTGCATTCTCAAAATTTCAGGTTTGCTGTATGCAACATCTATTATAGCAGAGATTTTGTGATTGTCTACTTTTGATCATGGAAAATACTGTTCGCAGTTGCACTTTCAAAATATACTCAACAGCTTCAGGTTAGACTTGGATTCGATGTATTTGCTGCAGAGATTTTGTAATTGTCCATTTATGTGGACGTCTGTCTACTTTACTGTTTAATATAGTGTTCAAACAAGGCTCATTTCAGATTACATGCAAGCCAATGTACACGGTAATGTATACAATGTACACATATTTGCAATGTGACATGTTTATTTTGTGAGTGAGTCATCCCAGTAATTGTCGCAGTATTTTAAACTGTTTTTATATTGTTCTTTGTCAATGAAATTAATGAAGTCAACATGCATTATGTATATTGGATGTGATATATCACAGGCTAGTCTACACAAGTAACGTGTAGGCGAATGCTATTGCATATTTCTCGTTAATAAATTACAGTATAGAATGGATACAATTTATACGTGCACTGAGAAAGGTATGTTTGCACGATGTAATTTATTTCTGAACATTTTCATTTGAGAACGTAATTTCTTTCATTTTTCTATCATTTATTACTTTTTTAAAACGAAGCTGATAAAAACGAATCATTCTATTTCCTCGTTTCACATACTTTCAATTTTTATTTTTAACATTCAGAGTAGGTATTAGATTTCAGACAGAATATTAGGATATTATTTTTAATACTGAAAGCAATTTGAACATTTACAATGGATGTAAATTTTTACTTGTTGAATCACGCAAAATGAAGAGCTCAATCTCTCGAACAGGTTTTTAAAACAAGATACAGTGGACCTCCATATAAGACTGGTTATACAAATGTGGGTTATATCTCATGAATTATAGATACAATATATCATTACATTCTGAAAATGTGAAGTTAAGTACACATCTTATTACACGAACAGTCACAATTTAGGCAGCGTGTTATAGGAACTTTGTAAGTACACATTTGTACATGATTACTCGTTAGTCTTCGGTGTTTTTTGCGGTTAATTACTTGAAAATCGTCGAGTAAGCTCGTGGTATCCCGACGAATCGGAGAAGCTGTTCGTTAAACGGATCTCCAGCACGTTAACCGGTAGCTGAACGTTGTTAGCAGAAGCGCGTGGAACACGCCGCAGGAAAGAAGACCAGTAAATCGAATTACGATCGCCATTATCGCGAGGCGCACAGCGTCGAACTATCGGAAACTGAAATTTCGCAGTCGCCTCGCACCTGCCGTGTGCTCGCCACGCGAAATTATGCGCGTTGCAAATCGCAGCCTCGCGTGTGCATCGTCGGCGAAGCGAACCGCCTCGCCTCGATCGATAGTCGATCTCTCGCGGTGTCCCGCGTTGCATACTAACGAGCCAGAAGAAAATGAGCCCCCGACCATCCTCTCTTTCTGCCCTCCTCTTTGCTTTCTCGTTCCTGGATCGTTCGCCGCCACGGAGACAAAGTTCTAACGACGCGTCGTTACACGGACCGGAAATCACCTTCCACTTAAACTCGCGTTCCCGGTTGACCGGCTAGTGTGGATCGCCGTAATTGATAGTTGATCGCCGGGATGCATCGGCGAACACGGGAAATGAAAGGAAGCTCGGGAATTATTGGAAAAACTCGCGATCGTAAAGTCGAATGGCTGAGACGGGTCGATACGAAATGGAGGCGAGTTTGCATGCAGGCGTTCGAGTCAGCTATGCCGGCGATGGGCAACTGTGCCCGCAAGGGCACGTTGTAGATGTGCAAGTGGCGTACATTTGCCAGCACTGATGGCTAGTATAGTAATCATTCGATAAATTATAGGTTGAATAGAGACAAATTGAATCGCGTTGCAGCTCAGATAAATCAAAATTGAATTCGTAGAAGTGAAACGTGTCGAGCTGAATCAGGACGAGTTTTATCGCGTCAAATTCGATCGAGTGGAATTCTGAAGATAAAGAATTCAGTCATGTGGAATTTCATTTTGTTAAATTTAATCAGGAATTGGAATTCTGCCTCTTGGAATTTCATCGAATGTTCTATCAAAGGGAATTTCATATTTTCGAATTCGATCAGTTGGAATTTCATTGGGATTTCATTTGGAATTCTATCACTTGGAATTCTTTTTCGTAGAATTCTATCGCTTGGAATTCTTTCTCGTGGAATTCTATCGTTTGGAATTCCATCACTTGTAACTTTTTCTCGTGGAATTCTATCGTTTGGAATTCCATCACTTGTAACTTTTTCTCGTGGAATTCCATCGCTTGGAATTCTTTCTCATAGAATTCCATCGTTTGGAATTCTATCACTTGTATCTTTTTCTCGCGAAATTCCCTCGCTTGGAATTCTTTCTCATGGAACTCTATCGTTTGGAATTCCATCACTTGTAACTTTTTCTCGTGGAATTCCATCGCTTGGAATTCTTTCTCATGGAATTCTATCACTTGTACCTTCTTCTCGTGGAATTCCATCGCTTGGAATTCTTTCTCGTGGAATTCAACCATTTGAACTTGTGTCATATGGAATTCCATCACGTCAACATCAACCACGGAATTCCAATGCGCCGAATTAAGTCAAATGGAATTCTATTGCTTGTAATTCCATCACATCGAATTCAATCGCAGAATTACATTGCGTAAAATTCTATTTCATAAAACTCCATCTCGTAAAAATTAAGTGATATGGAATTCAGTCTCGTTGAATGCGTAGTATTCAACACCATAGAATTCCATCGCAGTCGAAATCAATCACGTTAACTTAAATTGCATCAACTCGAACAATGCGACGTGTCAAATATAATCGCGCTAAATTAAATCAGTCTCAATTGAACCGCATCAATAATACACATCAACGCGTTAATACCAAACATAGTCTTCGATGCAACGTTGCAATCCTGTTAGAAAATCATCCTTTACAGGAACAATGACACACTTTAATACACTATCGATATTGAAAAGGACATGGATTATGGATTGCAGTTCGTCGCATCGATCACGGTCCATACGGAAGAAAGCATCGACAGGGAACGATCGGCTATAACTTTTAACAAATTCAATAATGTCCTCGGTGAAACTTCGATACCGATAAAATAACCTATCCAGTTATCATCGTAAAATACTCAGCACACTCGACCTCGACCTCGTAATGGCGTTCAAGATTAAAATTTATACGTGCACGATAATTCATGTTCGTCCAGTTAGATTTATTTCGCGGACAAAATTTCGCGCATCGATACTTGTTCTCGCGGTGCTGGTATCTCGTAGGGCAGCTCTAACAGGAGCTTGATAAGCCGAGACAAATGTCGAGCGGTCGAAAGACGAGATTCCTCGGGCGCGATTTGCGGTCGACAGGAATCGTCCTGGGCTCTCGAAGGTGCATTCCGAACAGGTCGTGCTAGCCGGTGCACCGACCCAGGTAATTGATAGTTGATCGGTGCAACGTGTCGGCAAACCGGGAAAAGGAAACAAGAGCAACACCGATGGAAAGCAAGAAAAGGGTTACCGAGAAAAGAGGAAAGGAAACGATAGAAAAGAAGAGGTTTTGTAGCAATGAGGATGATCACTCTTGCGATTCGAGATTACACGATAGTCTGATCGGTGTGCGATCTCAATTCCAGAATTAAAACCGTCTGTAAAAGTTTTTTTTTCTGTAATTTCTACGATAGTAAATTCTTGAATTTTCTAAATTTTCAAACACTCAGATTTCCGTATTTTTAAATACTACTTTCCCAAATCTCAAATTCCCCAGACACCATATTCTCTAATCTTCAAACTTCCAAATATGTCAAGTTCCTAACCTGAAACTTTACAATACCCAAATTCTTTAAACCCCAATTTTTCCAAATCTCGAATTTCTCAAATTTCACATTTTCTACCCCCCAAATTCTACAAATTTCAAATTCTAAACCACCAATTCTACAACCCCCAAATTTTCTAACCCCAAATCCCTCAAACCCCAAAATCTTCAAACCTGAAATTCTTCAAACCCCAAATCTCCAACCCCCGACACCCCAAATTTCTAAAGCTAAAAATCTCACGTAACGTACAATGGCTACGTCACTGTGATCCCTCCAGTTTGACCTCAGGTGTGTTCGATGAAACTGGTACATTCAACCAATCAGTTTCTCGTCTTCGTCCCTCCTGAACCCAAATCGCTTTTTCTCGCGAATGGAACTCAAGATTGCCGCAGCTGAATGATAGCGAACGAAGAGTGGCGCTACGCGTTAAATATGCATCGTTCGGGAGATAAATTGCGCCTTAACCAAGAACCAGTCGGCCGGGTATTATAATAACCTAATAAAAGTGATTAATACCGGACCGGCGCGATATATTACCCTGTGGTTTGGTGGGTTGGTGGCACGGGGGACCAAGGGAGGACCACATGGCGGAAAGCTCAGACGGTGGCGTCTTTGAGAGCCGTTCGCCAGGATGTCGCTTCGGTTGTCCCGACGAGGGGAGAATCGAGCGGTCTGCTGTCGCTGAAATTTAGGAGAACGACTCCGAATGGCCCTTTTGCGACTCTTTGCTCGATTCTTCGGTTGCTCTTCGGATTCGCTCGTTTATTGCTGTCCTGTTTATTGCCTCGGCATGTTGTTTTAAACGAAACCGGATGAAAACAGCTTTGCTCTTTTATGGTGTTGCATGAATCCTCTTCGTTACGTGTATCGTACGGTCCTAAATTATGTTTTAGACTTTAGAAATTCTACTCCATTAAGATTCTACACTTCTGAACTTCAATTACCGTAAGTGACAACCAGAAATGCACACATTTTCTAATAATAAAGGTTTAGTTAAGAGAAAATTGTACAGCGTTACGAATTTTAAACGCGAAAGTAATGCCCAGATAAAATTCAAAAGATACATTTTAGATAATTTCATCGGTAATGAAATGTGTAGTTTATGTTCGTGGAAGTACAGGAAGCGGGGTTTGTCGGTTGAGGGTTCAACGATTCTCGCGAGCGAGCTTCGCGACGAGACGCTCGCGCGTACACAAGGCCAAATGGAATGAAGAAACAACTCGAATAGGAGTTTAAATATTCAACGATAGATTCGAGCTCGGTTCTCCGTGCTCGCGCAATAATCTCCCGCGCGATTCCTGCCGCTAAAATATGTATGCCTTCCGGCGGCCGCATTAAAATTCCCTTTAAACTTTGACATTGTTCCGCGACGCTCCCCCGCGGCCCTCGTGACTTAATGTTATTCATAGCTCTTCGAGGCGTCCGGTAACGCGTGTGCTCGTTTGGCCGTGCTCGCGCGCACGCGTGCACCCTGTTCCCGGAAGATGATGCAGCCCACGACTGGCCAGACCGGTGACCTCGTTTCCGGATTACAGTCCGCAACGGGGCACGCGAATCGACCGAAACGCAATGACTGAAACCTTCGCCGGTGGACGAACGTAATTGAGCCGTTGATTGCAAAAGTGGCTTAGAGTGCGAAGGGGTGGCGTTTTACGACCGTCGTTTCGGCGCCTTTCGCGCGCGAGTGAACGCTCCGAACCCCCTCTCGCCCCCTTCGCCGCGTTGCTGACCTCCCTCGTTCACCTCCTTCAGCGGCCTTTATTCTCCGCGTAGAGATTCGTTCGCGAAACGAACGGTACACGGGGAAAAGTAATTCGCCGAAAAGGCGAATTCTTATTGCGCCTTGCAAGCGAATCGCCGTAATTTCGGTTAAACGACTGCCTTTACGGCCTCCTTTCTTTTCTACCTCCAGTAAATCCGCTGTTCCTATCGGAAATCTCCTATCGACACGGTACAATGTTGATTGAAACATTCCGCGAAATTGTGATATTCGTGTATTCGAATAATGTATATTTTGCTTATTTCCGTGTATTTCAAAATTTTGTGAATAATTAACTTCAATTCAGATTGACATCTTCGTAATCTACCTCTAATGCATCACATTCTATAATGTATATACAATCGATGCACTATGTCTAGATTGTCTAAGCTTGTACATAATATACTTGCAACGTGTCTCGGAAAAGCCGCGAATGCAGGTAGCGCGGATCAAATGCATCGACTTTCGCTCGTTATTTCAGTCTATTTCAAATATCGGTAGAACGCACGGTGGAACGAATCCACGAGTGCATCTCGCAATGCAGCAGTCTCGACGGAGGTGGTTGTGTCGGCGTCTGGTAAAAGAAGGCACGAGGAGGCCCGCAATATCGCCGCTCGAGCGTAGACCCTCTGTGTTTCTTCGAGAAAAGTTTGGCGGAACACTTGTACACGTTGTAACGAAGCGGGCTGGCTCGTCTGCGAAAGCAATAACAATACCAGCTACTTGGCCCGCACGATGTGCTCCGGCAGCCGCGTATGTAAACTATGGCGGAACGTGAAGTAAAAGAACGATAAGAGGAGCTCGTACAACCCCTCGGCTCCCCTCTTCTGCACAGAGAGAAGCTGGCTGCCGAGAGCGAGAGGAAGAGAGAGTGGAAGGGGTGGAAGTTTCAGAGCAAGCACTCGAGAATATTTCTAGGTCGGCGTCGTCTACCTACGCGGATATTCGTATTCCACTTGTCTCCCACCCCCTTGTTCACCCCTCTTTTTATTCGCGCCGTGCTCGTCGTCGCTTTTTTTTTCCCTCTCCGGCCTCCTCGCTCGTTTATCCGTCTCTCTGCCTTTGACCTTCCTCCGGCCCGTTGCCCCGCTCTACGCTGCGTAACCTCTGCGTCTGATTTATAGTTTTTAATTTGAGTCTCATTTCGACGCTGCCCCGGCCGACCATGGCCTCCCCGTGCACGGAGGTCCGCGGAAAAATTCTGGCCAATCTTTTCGACCTTAAGTGGCGTCACCCTGCACCTCTTCCCGACACGGACGAGGAAAAGAGACGAAATTCACTTTGGAAGAATCGAGCCATTTCCACGGTCGATTAAGCCCACCCGTCCCGTACCTTTCGTCGCTCCCTTCCTCGCGCGTTTTAATTCCTTCCGCCTGTGAATGGGATCTCCTTAAAGAGCTTCGTGTCCTGCGGAGCCTCCGATGTAGATAGATTCGGTGAACGTAGCAGGGGTGCTTAGGGAATTAATACGACTAGAGACAGCAGTGATTGATAACGGCCATGGTGGCTTTTGGCCGAGGGGATGGGGAAAATGGGTGTTTCAGTCCTTGTAGAAAATGTAACAAGCGAACCGTTGGGGAAATATTCTCCCGAAATTAAACTTAAAAATCTACTGACACTTTCTGTGTACTACCATATCGGAGGCAAAAATCTTTCATTGTACACTCTGCTTGATTCGCAATTTTTTATTTAATTATGTTTTCTTATCTACAAAAATATTATCGTACGCAACAGATGGAAATCATAAATATATTCAATCGTATGCAACTTTCACAGTTGAAAAAAAAACGATGCGAATATACCGAGATGGAAAAATGCACAACTTCAGAAAGAACAGATGACCAATGTCTCCAAGTTTCGACCAGCTATCCGTTATAGACAGGAACTTTCAGACTGCAGCTAAGTTTTCGACTTTGCTACAATAAAAATTGCAGCAAAAGAAATCCACGGGAAGTTGCATGGCAGCTCCGACAACCGGATAAATTTCCACATTTCCGCCCGTGACTGTCACGTTCACGTGACACGCCACTTTCCTAGAAGCTGGGCGAGGAATCGAGCGTGTCCGCAATCGTCGTTCCCCGATGATTGCCACGATCATCCATCCGAGGTTGGCGCAGGTGTCGCGAGATTCGCACGTTCCACCGGATATGGGTTGCCATTATCTCCGCAGGAGAGGAACGGCCATGGTATTGTTGCAGCCATGGTCTATGGTTCGTTTTTCCGGTACCAGCGACGCTGACCGCGCAAAGATGCTGGGAAACCGGCCACGATTATTCGTGGCTGTTGCGTGACTGGCAAAAACGCTTTATTACCGTCAGCTCCGGATTTTCATGCGAATAACGGAACGTTTTAATTAACCGTGGTTAGATGTGACTCGCGCAATGGGTACTTTTTCATTTGGTAACCCGTTTTGTAAAGGTCTTGAGAACCATGGTGTGTTAATTTTGTTGTAACGACTGCGGTTTCTTTTCGCCGTTTCTCAAGACAAGATAATCTTATGAGTCACCTTATTGATACGTGGTTTCGTTTTTCCGCGTGATCGGAGTCTTGTGATTCATAAATGACTCCTCTTTCCTCAGTTCTTTATGGACACGTTTTACATTCACGTTCTCTTCGGACTATTCAATTGCATTTTTTATGTACGTACGTTTTCCTGCGGACAGAATTCTTGTATCTTGCAGGTGACAGAACTTTTCTGGATACTTTGTTGAGATTATAATGATACGTATTAAATTGTAATATGGTGCTTCTTTCTCGAGAGCGGCGTAATAGCTGGTTACATTCAAATTAAATTGCGGTATTGGCACGAAACTAACGATCCTCAAGAACCTCGTGAGAATTCATGATCGCGACAGTATTTTAGTGTCGACGATTTGTGGCAAAGAGCGAAAGGAATTCCGCAGAAAGAGAAATATTCGTTCTTCTCGCGACGGCAAGCAGAAGGGCGCTTTTAAACGTTATTCCCGAGTAAATTGGCCGATATCACGGAAAACGTTCGCCTCGCTGATATCCCTTATTTCCGAACAACGTCGGCGACCCCGGGCATCGGGAAATCGTCTCGGGGATAATACTTTAAACGCTTCTCTCCGGTTCGAACGAACGTTCGGGACGTCAGAAACTTCCGACAGAGAATTAATCCTCCGTTTCCGCGGGATATTCCTGGAGTGAGACTGGACAAAGTTTCGCTCGGGAGACTGATGCTCGTCGTATATATCTCTCGTTCTATCTTCACCAGCCACTCAGCCATTCTTCCTCGTTTCTTTCGTTTCGTTCGGTCCGACCGACGGGGAACGTTTTTATCGATGGAAAAACCGCGTCGCGACCGACGCGTCCCTTCGAGTTCCTTTCGAACCATCAGCCGAAACTGCAGCCGTACATCGGTGCTGCTACCGCCGAGAACGAAGAAGATTGATGCGAAAAGCGGTGCTGGCTAAGTAGAAAAAAATATCGTTTATACCTTCAAACTTCTTCTCTTCGCTTCTCTTCTCTGTGTTTCATTTGCGAACACTTCTTGGTGCAAATGCGATTGAATGCTGTTTTTCGATCCAAGGAGTTTAATTCAACTTTTTATGGTCGACTATGATTCATATCGTCGACTATGGTTACTCCTCCACAGTCTATACGTACCATGATTTCTTCATAATTCACAGACTCCGATATGTCAGGTATGAACCATAGTTGATCATAAACATTTGTAAGGAACCTATCCATTTTTCGTTCGAGCATCGCTATGACACTTTTATGGTTCCACTTCCGCACTTTTCCGAGAAGACAAGTTGTAGAAATAAAATCGACCAAGACAGCACTAGAGATCGATAAGGAAAAGGATACGAATCAATGAAGAGGATGTGGCCCTTACGAATTCCATCAACGAGTGTCTGTTTCGCGGCTACTTAGAGGGGTGCTGTTGGTCCAGCAGAGAAAGAATCGTCGATTGAAGAAGAAAGCGAAGGGGGAGCTGTCAGAGGAGAGAAAAGATAAAGAAAGAGTGTAAAGGGCCAAGAAAGAGAGGGTGTGGAACCAATCTTGTGTCTGAGCACGCGCGTAAAATATCGGCGTACGGGGAAATTACTCCCCGACGTGAGATTTCACCCCTTCTCGCGATCTCGGGCGTGGAAATACGTTGCGGCGTGATTAGTGTTTTAAAAGTAACAACCTGGTCCATATTGGTGGCGGATTCAGCACGCACGCGTTATATCGCGTGACACGAGCCAATGACCATCTTTACGCGTTCAATTAAACGTTAATTGGTTCGCCGTTTGTAAACGCGGCGCAGCACGAACTTGTGTGGCTGGCGTGTTCCTACAACAGCGCCGATTCGCCTCGGAATCGAGCCTCACGAGGCGAGAAGCACGAGTAAATATCGCGAAAATATTTTCCCCCGACGACGTGAAGCGTGTAACGCGCCAGCACCGGGGCCGTATGCTCGACGAAACTGCTTCGAAGCACGAAGACAATTTCGCGAGATATCACGAGCCTTCGAGCGAGGCCGCACGCCGAGGCTGTTCGTCATCTCGAACCCCTGGCGCACGTGGAAACCGTCTTTTTCTTGGGGGAATATGGAAGGAGTGTGCGGGTCCAGATAGTCGGCGAGACCGAGTCGATTCGAGCCGACGCACGTCCTACGTGAGATAATGCCGAGGAAAAATTTCGTTCGCGACGTACCACGGGAAAAAAATGAATGCAAAAACTGGCAATTTGTCCTGTAGCCGGTTCGCGATCGGGGTACCGAGTTTCTTGAAACCGCCATCATTTTTCCTCGAAATATTCGCTCCTCCACGAACCATCTTTCAACTTTACATAATTCTGATTTTCGTTTTCGACAGACGCGAATTTTTCGAACGCTATTCAATTTAATGGACACTACGTAGGTTTTTGATCGATACGGACCACGATGGAGTTTATGACCTTGAATTCGCTGCAGGAGCGAAGAAAATTCTGCTCGATTATCGTCAGGAATGTAACTCATGAATTTCAAACTTTTAAATTTCTCAGTTTAAAAATTGCTCATTTTCTAAATATCTGTATGCCGCGACTGTAGACCGCAACAGATGTTCCATCTGTAATCGTATACCAACAGAAGTATAATTTGTATCGTAAAAATTTTATTGAAGGAATTATCCGAGAAGCTCCGCTCGCGTCGAGTGTATCGAGTTTCATGGTCACTTCGAAATCACCGTCATTTTCAAAAATTCACTTCTCGGCGATTTGCCTCTGGACTTTGCACCGTAAGTTTCTGGTTTTGGTGTCGATTTCCCAGAGTGTCGTAATCGTTACGTTTCTCTCTATGTCCGTTACGGAGGTTCGGTCGATAAATAAATACAAAGTACCACATCTTGATACGAAACGAGAAAGTTTTTAATTGTCGATGATTTTCTGAGTCTTTTTTCCTTAATGGAGAGAAGAAGCGTAGTCCACGGAGCAAGGCCAGGTCCCGTTCGCGAGTGGCGAGGGCGCACGAGTATGAAGGCATAGAACGTAAATATCAGCTCGTTTGATCTCGGGGGCCCCATGAAAATGACTTGTAATGGCGGGGTCCCGCGCACTTTACAAGCCGCATTCGAAATAAATATTTCGACTTTACGGTCCCGCGATGCGAACGCCGCGCCACGACGCTGGTGTTTCACGAGCGTACCGCTAGCAAACGGAAAGATGAACGTTGAACATTAAAACTGAGAAGCACGTGAAAGTCCCCGCCGCTGTAATAAGCATCCATCGCATTTCTTTCCTTCGGCCACGTGCAATTAGACTAATTTTTTTAACGTAACGATTATTACTCGCCGCTTTGGGCATTCGCGAAACGCACATTTCTGGCATGTGATGCTTAAACCAGGCCCTGCGGGAGTGTGTGGGTGACGCTTAAATATCCTCCATGCATTTTTACTCTCACAACCTGCCTCGTTATGATGGTACCTGGTTTATTGCTATAATATCAACACGATATAACATTCTGATTAATTAATTCCCTTAATTTTCATGCGAATGGCACTTTATGTAGAATTTATTATACAGCATGAGTGATCGAAAATTTTGTATGTTTTAATTGAATTTGATTTGTGGAATTGTTATAAGAAAAAACAGTACTGAGAAGTTTGACTGCTGAATAAAGTGATATACTGACAATTTTCGGAACAAGGGATTGTAAAACAGAACAAGAGGTTATAAATGGCATTACTACAGGGGGATATATTTTTAATTTATTCATTTATAAACTAAAGGAAGCGTATCTTATAATTTTCAGAGGTGCACATAGCTTCAGTACTAATACAGATGAGTTTATCATGAAGTAGAGACTCGTGTAATTCTCTTAATGTCGCACCGAGGGGTATATATATTTAATTAAAATTTGAACGTAGCGTAGTCTATCACGTTATTCCATCACAATGCATCACGTGGCATCTTTCGTTCCCAACATCCCCGTTTCCCAACTCGACGTCCCTATATCAGTCAAAATCCAGCGAAAAATCGCGACAGAGGGGTGAGTATGGGGTGCAGTCTCTCCGCGGACGGTCATCATAGCTGTCAGCGGCATGGTGCGAGGCTTATCGAGAAGTCGATTATATACGCGCCTCTCTGTCTCGTGTCGCCCTTTTCACGGGGTCACAACCCCTTGCGTGGTGGATCGCAGAGAAAGGGGACTCTCTCTCCTCGTAAGACCCTTATCGGCTAGGTCCACACCGACGACTGGCGGCGTTAATAATAATCTTTTTCGACAGTCGCTTACCCCCGCGCGTGCTGCTCAGCTTAAGATGCATATAAATATTTCTGAGAGCGGCCAGCGACCTGAAACGCTCGGGATTACCAGCGAAGGCGAAGTGGGATAAAAGAGCGGGCATCGGTCTTGCCCGCTTATAAGGCACCTTTGTCGAGTCGTTTATTCCACAGGGTTCTCGAGTACCGGGACACCGTGGCTTATAACGTGTAAGTAATAAGGTGAGAACTGTTGGCCCGTGGCTCGCGGGAACTTGCTGGCTACATTTTATTGCTTCAACTGCGTCTTGTCGTTTTCCATGGTGTTCTACCATCTACAATTTATTGTCACTCGCGAAAGTATTCGAACAGAAATTCACTCGCATTCGCAAAATCGTATTAGAACTAAAACTGTATGAAATCTTCAAGGATGATCTTTATAGGCAAAGAACAATTTTGTTTTAGCTTATGTATTATTTATGTACAAAAAGAAGACTATAGTCACTTATTTCTGTCGAAATCTTTCAAATAAATGGATTATTTAATAATTTTAATCTCTGTGCACTTTGAAGCGACTCATGAATATTATTCACGATTGCTAATCTACGTTGGTAAAGTAACATAATAAATTATTCTTTGCCACTTCGAATACGAAATTTAAATGGACTTATCCGCGAGATGAACAGATATAAATAAGAATGCATGAACGAGCCCCACTTAAAAGATCATCAATTTTGAACAATTTCACGGAAATATTTAATCCATATTTATGATGTATTGACTCCTTTCCGACTCTTCGGGTACATACGATTACGAAGCAGAAAATTTACATAGTGTAAAAACAGCTAGATTCCCATCGTAAATAGTTTATCAAGTATTCCAATTACGATCATAACTTGCACGATTTTGTACAACAATCTCTTAAACACCTCGATTACCATAGCACTATCGGCTTAAAAATCCAAACGAGACCAGATCCGAAGTGCTTTGGCTCACGGCCACATCCACGATCCGATATTACCAATAAATAATTGGATTCCGTCCGGACGATGTAACGATTAGCATTCAAAGCTGTTAGCTTTCGTGGCTGCATGGCAGCGTTAAGGGAGAAGCTGAAAAAGCATGAGCAACGAGATGCTTTCGCGATTCGACGAACAACGACCGGACAAGAGATAGAAAATGCTCCGTGCACGGTCGCTCGCCCTTTGTCAACTCGTTTATTCCGCAATGCGCCGCTGCATCGTGTTACTTATGCGCATGCACCTTATTGTGTGTAAGTAACAAGGTGAGAACGAGCACAACGGAGGCTGAGATCGCTCGAGTGGCATCACGCGAACATTTATTATCGACTAAGTATCGTAACCGTGCGGCAGCGCGTGTTCGCGCGGATAAATCTCAACTTTATTCCATTTGTACGTAACTTTCGCGTTTGCAAATCGCGGACCACGTATCGTTAGCTCGTACTTCATCATTTGTAACCAGTGTCTGTTGTGCCGTATGATGGCGAAAATTTATGAAACTTTCCCATAGAAAATTATGAACGGGCCAACCTTCTGCTGCACAGTCTCGGTATATGGCACTGGATAGAGGAATCATACGCAATTCTCTTCATGCAGGAATTAGTAGATTACTAACCTTATAAATCTCTAACTTGCAAAAAGCTCTGAAATTCACAAATTTCCAAATCCATCTTTGCACATTTCTATAAACTCTTTAAAATTCTTGAAAAAAAAGAAAAATAATTTCTTTAAAATTCTTCAATCTCCTAAATTTGTAGATCCGAAAATTCTTAATTTGCCAAATTCCTAAATCCTACAGTACCCAAAATCTCCGAATCTCCGAATGTGCAGCTCCTAAATCCCAAAATTTCCATATCCCGAAAAATAAATGAAAAAAATTCCGAAATTTCTCGACGAAAAAATTCAAAGTTTCTATTTTTCATCTGCCGCGCGTTATCCTCGCTGCATACCACATTAATTATTCCCCTTATGCGACACGTCGCGCCAGTGGCGTTGTTTTCGGTACGTATAAGTGCACATTTTTACGAGGACATTAAATATGATTATGTCAGTTTTTCTTCGTGGCCACGAACACATTCTCCGCCGCACGGTATCTACTCCTTTTTTTCCTCTCTGCGTCCCCCTTTAATCCAGCCGTTATTGCCGTAAGATATTTTCTAGCTGCGAGATGCTTCGAGATACGGCCGTAGAAAGACACAAGAATTAAATCGACCGATGGGTAGGACGTTTTTATACGACGTCCGATCTCACTCTCGAGCGTCAAATAAATCATGCGTATCAAAGTTGTAGGGATCGTGAACGACGTCAAAAGCAACGTTTCACCTGTCGGTTCCTCTCCTTCCGTGGCGTGTCCATCGATTCGTGGACGCGCTTTTACGAGCGACGCGAGCGTATTCCTATCGAAACATCGTCTCTTTTCCTTTCGTTGTTCCCCTGGTTCGTCCGGATTCCTGGACAGAGAGCTCCGAGGGCCCGAGGGACGGTTTACTTAAGGCCCTCCCTATCGAGACGAGTGTTTCTCGGATTAACGTGGACTTTTGTCGTCTTAATTAGCTTACGGGACACGCGGCGGATACTGGTGGCGCTCATACTGGCCGCTGCTCTAAAGGAGCACCACGACACCGCCGTCTCGAGGTCATCTTCTCGGTAATCTGCGTGCACTCCTAATGAGCCCGGCTATAGGAAAACAGCGCTTATGTTAAACTCGGCTCTGGCACGCCGCATACTCTCCCTTTTCGTCTTCTTCTTCTTCTTCGTTTCGTTTAGTTTCTCTTTTTCTTCAGTGCCTGCTGTTGCTGGCACAGCAAGCATCTGCTTCTCTTCTACGACTCGATCCGCGTCCCTCTTTCCTCGGTTTGCTTCGCTGTTGCACCGAACCTGCTCGTTTCTTTTTCTTGGCCGCGCGGCACAGGTAATCGATTTAAATCGAAGAAACGCGGTTATATATAAAGATCGCCGGTTAATTCATGCGGTGGCATTTTACGGTTAACGATAAATCGACCGATCCACCGTGGGACGTGCGGGTAACCTTGGATACGAGGCCGGAGAAAGCGTTATCCATCGGAACGATATCTAAATGGCCAAGATAATCGTAGCTCGTTTAATTAATATCGCCGCGTTCTGGAATCCGACGTCGACGGAAAACTGGAGACCCGGCACCTTTTGATGCGCGATATTGCACGTGCGTCGCGATAACGATATTTGATTAGTTTGTATCTGTGATGCCTCCTTTTTTTAAGGAGATAAACGATTACAATCTTCCATGGAGGTATTGTGGAAGTATGTAACTGTTGCAACATGAATTGTTTAATTTTTCTGTACACTCATAATAAATGCAATGAACAGAGATTAAGGTAATACCACGTTCGGTGCTTTAAAATTACAGACGTTCGAAATTACCACTATCTTACCATCGAATATTCTTGCAATCAATTTTATGATTGAAGCGTGTACATATTTTACCCGAATACTTTGTATGCGATTAAATCTCATACTAAAAGATCTTATTAAGATCTATTATACCATGTGCAAAATAGATCATATCAGTTTAAATAATGATGTAAAGTACAATAATATTTTACATGAATAATTACGAAGTAACAGTATCTCTCGAGCACGAGTGTTATCAAGAGCAACAGTAAGTTTTAATATCTCCATCTTCGCGAAATGCCGAAAAAAGCGACATTATTTATGGGATGGGCTAATACATCCAACCGCGGCGAAGGCAACAGCGGTAGCAACCTTTTATTCCGAGTTGTCGTTGCTAGCAATAATAGTATAACATCGGCGCGGCCGGATCTCATTTCGCGCGACGCCTCCACCCTCTCCGTGTGTTCCGGAGAAACCGAAGTTAGACCCTGAACAGGCGAAAGTAAGAGGGTGGTGAAGGAAGCCAGGAGGCCCGTGACTGGAGAGAAAGCGCGTCTTTAGGACGGTGTGTGCAACCGACGGGGGCGACGAGGAGAGGCTATATCGCCGCTCGTAAATAACGAAAGTAGCAACGGCAGTACTCTCCCTTCCTCTCTTGTTGCCTCTCCGCGCCAACTGCTTTCCACCCCCGGACGCACCGCCACCTCCATCTCCGACAGTGGTGCCGTGGAAACGGGTGAAAAACGGCCGTAGGCCATTGGCGTAACTAGGTACCGGGCCTGCTCCACCCCCAAAAATTACTGGGCCTTCAACAACGCGAGGGATGTGGATGTTTATATTAGGAATTTAGGAATTTTGCAACTTATAATCGTGAATCTCAGAATATTCAAATGTATGAGAATGAGAGATTTTCTTGTAGTTTCAGAATTTTACAAATAGATCTCCAAATACTCAAGTATCTAAACTCGCATGTCGAGTATTTAAATCTCCAAATTCTTAAGTATAAATATCTAAATACCCAAAATTCCAAACTTTGCCGGTACGTAAACCAGTTCCAGAATCCTAAAATTCCCAAAGATGAAAAATGCAGTTTACGCCAATGTTGTAGACCAATGAGGGTTGAACGGCATTTACCGGAAATGCTCGCGACCGAAACATCGTATCCTCCAGCAGTGCCACCAGTGGCGTTACATCCGTTTGTACGGTTCGCGTGACCGATTTCCTCCGTTTCTTTCGCCCCTCGTCGACTGGATCACCATGACCCGGAAACTTTAGGCCGACTCGAGCCCCGGTTACACCGTGTACACGGGGTTGAAATAATTGATCGCGCGATTCGACCCTCGAATCGGCCGGAATTCGATGCTATCTCGTACGAGCCGTAAGAATGTCCGCGGTGAACGAACCTCGGCCGAACGTCTTCTGGCTTCCTGCGGGTTATCCGCCCTTGCACGACCCGGCTCGTTCCAGTCTTCTTTCTCCGGACTTTCCAGCGAACTTGGGCGTAATTAATTATAAGCACCCGAAACTGGTGGGGTTGGAAATATAAATTACGCAATTTAAAGCGGCGCAGTTGGTAGATTTACCGAGCGTTGCTCTTTCCGCCCTTCCGTTGAATCCTTTGGAATTTTCGCCGGAAATCTACAACCCTTTGTCTGCTCTCTGCTTCTCGGTCTGCACGGATACCTCGCCAGTTCCTCGAGATAAAATTCTACGTTTAAGCCGGTATTCAAATAAGATCTTCACGCTGTGAGATCCCAATCGGACTTCTATTCATCGCGAATATTTTCTTCGGTCTACTAAATCGCGGCATTAATTTCCTCGTTACGGACGATCGAACGAAATCGAATTTCACAATTAGCCCCTTTGCGAGTCGAAGCGGGCAATCCGTTCGGCGGAGCCGGAGAAACGGTAGGATTTCTAGAGCACGACTAACGCCGGGATGAAAGTTAATTAGCTGCGGAAAGGAGAAGCGGGACTATCGTTGGGCAGCAGGGGACGCATACCGATCGCACCTTCTTACGAGCGAATTTATCCGGCGGCTTGTTTCCGCGTACAACGGAACGTCCTTCTTCCTTCTTTCTCCTTTTTTCTTTTCTTCGCCGAAGGTTCCCCGTGTAAAAAGCCCCGACCGATCGTATAGCAGGTTAATTTCACGTGGACCCTTCCTGCGTGACGTTTCACGCTAATGGATTTTCACCTCTTCACCCCTGCCGCTAAGCGCGGTCCGACTCGTCTGGCGTTAATTACACGGAGAATGGCTACGAAACGCTCGGAATGCTCGGATACGCGATAGAATTTATGACGCCTATAGCGAGCCGATACGACTCGAGTCTCCTCCCGAGGACCTGATCTTTCCTGCCACACGCTTGACGTCCGGCTGATATCTGAAAAGTCGGCGCAATTAAACGCCGGTTCTCGGACGATCAGCCCGGCCAGAATCCGCCTGGAATTAGTTTCATTCTGCATGCTCGCCGGCTAAATTCGCGCTTGTTACGACGTTCTTGATCAGTCAGTTTCGTTCTTTAATAACGTTGTCGCTGTCGTGTATAATACGGAGACGCCGTGACCATTGAAAACCAGGCGAACACGCGTTTCGACTTGTCAGAAACTCGAGACCTTCCCGACGAGGACAAGATCCTCCGAGCCTATTCGGCTTATCGATACCATAATTAGGCGTGTAATTAAATTGGAACCATGTTACATAAACATCGCGATGCATCTTAACCTTCTACAACCTCTATTAGGTTGTTTTATACTTAATAGACGATTTTGTTCCGTGATTTGTCTGACATGATTTGGCACAGACTTTGATATCAAGATAACACGTGGTTGATATGATTTATATTATTTCGTTTATACAAAAATTATAATGCAAAATAGCCTCAGAATGAGACATGTCATATTTGTAACATATAACTGTCAATGTCTTAACAATGTTCTTAACCTAAAATTAATTACTAACAGTCAGACACTTCAGCATCTGTTTTTGGGTTATGTAACTTGTTTGCGACATCCTGTACATATAAATTTATCGAATAATCTAACCTAAGTAATTACTTCCTTTTAAGTGCCATATTTTCAAACTGTTCAAAGGCGTACGAACAACAGCAGTATAATCACTCGGTTGAAAGTACAAAGCCTCTCGAACACTAGTACCTCGGCAATTAGCATGTCTACGTAGGTAATTAGCACTTGCACAAAGAAAAGTGTGCATATCTCCAAGACAATAGACCCGTTCTATTATACAAATGCGAGTCAACGAACTTTTCGAGCATCCCCGATGCGTTTTTCATTGAACAGAAAGATGAGTAGTTAGGCGCTAAAGTCACGTCCAGGAGTAACAGCGAAAACGAGCGTCGCCAAAGGTTCGTACAGACGCGAAAGCGGAACAGCGACGAGAGAGAAAGCGAAAGGAGAAAAGGGAAAGTGTGATAGAAACGGACAGATGCGAATATACGAGTTGCCCTTCGCTCCGTTGCGTTATAAATCGCGGATTTCTACGTAGGTGACTGTTGGCCACACGTATACCCTAGTCGGACGTCGGATGATCCATTTAATGCCGCTCGCCGCCATGTGGCATAAATCACGCGCACGTTATACCGACATGTAATATAACCGACATGGTGTGCTTTCTGCGGACGATGCGACGATACCGCGTACACACTCGTTCAACGAATGCGACCAGTTATTTCTGAAATCTGCAAGTGGCTGGTGTTTAATCATTGATTTTATCCTGGAACCGTGACATAACAGATTATTCGATTACATGTTACCATTTTATTTGAAACAAAATATTAGAAATTACATAATGATATCCAACTTCATAGTTCTTGACTGTGTCTAAAATTGAACTTGAATTTTTCTTTTTGAACATTTGCAGTCTAAGAGCTTGTAAAACTGTTTAACAACTAAATAATCAGAAAATTAAGTTCAGTAAGGTTTTTCAAAGGTCGACCACCTATTCTTCGCGACTTGTAGAAGATACTGATAAACATGTAACCAGTACGTCAGCTCGGTTACAGAATTCATGAGCGTTTTCTAGAAACCCAATATCGACGAGCCGTTAGGTTCGTCACCGAGTGAAATCCTAACCCGCACGCAGACCAGCGAATATAATCGTCTATGAAAGTTCTAGCCGTGTCTTTGCTCGGTACCGTGACACTGTACGAGGTCTGTCGCTCTAACATGAAACCTGTTTCATGCGTTTCAAGTTTTCTCCGAACAGTAACAGTACGCGCGTTTGAGGGTTAAGGTCGTCCACGGTGTAACCGGTCCACTAGTCGCAATATCGCAAAACCTTAACACGAATCTACGCAATTGAAGTCTATCAGATCTTCGAAACTTTCATTCTTTTCTTAAATATATTACCTAATTTTTTAATAGAATAAACTTGACTTACTGTATACTACAGTAAGTTACTATAGTATATTAGGTCGGTCAATTTACATTCCGAGTGGTTCTCTGTGCCTTCCCTACTCTCTATACGGCGACATAACCAATATATTAATTATAAAGATTAGTCCAAATATGCTAGGTCTATTTTGCGATCATCAGTTATCGCAGAGTTGAAAATGGCTACAGCCACCTTTGATAGCGGAAGGGTTAGTAGGCACGACATTTATAATAACAGAAGGAGGTATGTAAAATCAAGTACGTTAACCAAAACGGGTTAAGATACCAGTAATACGCTTACCCGCATTAGCGAGCATCCGCTGGCGTCCGCTAGAGCCAGACAGGCTATCTTTGAAAAACAAGCATTCGCGTCTAATTAAACGGCCGCGAAGAGGCTGTTAGGCCGAGCCAATTCAATTAAACCGCAGTCAATTTTAACTATACATTCCTACGATGCTGGTACGGTCGATACAGATTACGGAGATCGGTGGAAGCTCGAGAAGGACGCGTGCACGCCAAGCACGAGCGCGTATCAGAGAGCAGCGAGTTGACGCGGAGCGATTTAAAGCCAAGTGCAAGGTCCGATCGCTAAAAGTCCCGCGGATCTCGGGGAGCAGAGTCCCCGGATGACTCTAAGTGCCATGTCTCGGAGGTAGGAGTCGAAGCTGGTCTACGGAGAGAGGAGAGAACCGGTTCCTTGGGTAAGAAGGCTCAGTTTCTCCTCCTGCTCTGCCTGTTTCTGCCGCTTCGTCCTTCCAGCATCTCCTTTTCTCCCGCGTCTCGAACCGCAGTCGATCCGACTATGCTCGGCCAGCGAGGTTACTACAGGCCATCGCCTAAACCAAAGCGAACACTCTCCTCGTCTCTCCTTCGATCCTTCTCTCCTGTTCTTCCTCTTCTCTTCCCGCTCTCGAACGCACCCTCGGCTACGTGTAACCGCTACCTCGATCTCTCTTCTTCCTCTTGTCTCTCGCCAGACACGCGCTCCTTCCTTCCGTTCTCCGGATTATTCTGTTGTTATTAATCCCGCGTGCGCTACCTACCCCTCTTTGTTTAGCGTGGACGCGAATTACGCGTGCATTCCCCTCGTTCTTTTTAGCGGACGCAATTTCCTGCGTGGCCGAGCCGCGCGTAAAATTACCGAACGATCGATCGATCGATCAATCGCGCGTCAACCTATCTCCCATCGAGCGACCACGGACGACCGGCAGTGGATGACTGGTTACGTTTCAACGTCCAGACCAGCCAGAGATTTTCATTGCTGCGGGAGCTTCTGAATTCGTGCGGTGATCATCGATCCTCTTGCGGTCGCGTGGGCTCCTATATACTTATCCATTATTTCATGCCCTTCTTTTCCTTTATTCTTTGTTACAAAAGTTCTTTCGATACCTGAATATTCAATGGAATCTTTTTAATATGCCAATTGCTACAGTAAAAATAGCCATACTACGCTATGGAATAACTCCAATTATTAACACGTTGCCTTACGCAGTGATAATTGCCATACATAGTTTAACACACAGGTATAATACGGTTGTATATTTTAATTTGTCTTTAACGCGATATTAACTTCATTGCCTCTTATTTTATAATAAGCAATAATTGCGGTAATTTTAATAATACTGAAATACGTCGTTCATAATTCGATGAAATGGGAATTGCGTGTAGCATATTTTCAACACAATATTCAAGACGCTATATTTATCGTTTGATTGACCGAATAAAATTGGTATTCTCAAAGTGTTTCGATCCCAGTGACCCAAATTTTCTAAACACAAAACAAGATCGTTTCGGAATAGGGAAACTATAGGATGATGGAGAAAAGAAGATCCATGCTCGAAATACCATAAACTCCTTCGTTCGAGCATGCAGATTCGATCATTTCGGTGGTTGGTCGTCCGTCACGGCGTCGACCGCAAATTTCGTCCGAAAATCGAGGGCCACAAGCACGCCATACTTTTCTCCGAAGTGGGGCTCTATCGTTGGCGAAGATATAGCGAACGAGGCCGCGTTCCAATACGTCTAAGGAAGCGGTAAATCGTCGTCGGCGGTCCTTGTTCAGGTGGTCGTAGACCCTTTACTCCGTCACCCTTCTCCTCCAGTTTTTCTTCTTCGCCGCTCACGGTCTTTCTTCTCCTCCTAAAAAGGCCGAAGCTACGAAACGAGCCAGCCTCTTTCTCTCTTCTCTGTCGGGCTGCTTCTCCGCTTCTTTCTCTCTCTCTACCTCGATCCCGTAGCTCGACGTCGTTTCTTCCCACCCGGTGTGGGGTGTTTCTCACCCTCTTCGGCTGGTGGAACAAGCCAGCCCAGCCCTTGGAAAGCTCGAAGAAAAACGGATCGGGGCGAAAGTACTCGAGAATCTCGACGGAATCTTAAGCGGCCCGTAAAATTCATCTTGAATCGCTTAATTCTCTTTCGACGGTCCCGCCGTCGAACTTTTCCCCATCTTCACGGCGGGCTTTCGTCGGGTCACAATTAACGCCGTATCGTTCCGTTCTCAGGCTCGAGGTGCTCCCGTTCCGGCGCGGAATTTTTCTCCTTTTCTCCCGCTGGAATCGCTGGAACCCCTGTTAAGAGGTGGCGGGTTACAAAAGCTCTCGACCGAGTCGTATTGTCTCTCGGTACGTGCGTACTCGCCGTCTCTCTTCCACCCTCTCGTTCGTCGCGACCGAGTAAGATGCC
The DNA here is from genome assembly GCA_036983795.1 of Megachile lagopoda. Taxonomy (NCBI): domain Eukaryota; kingdom Metazoa; phylum Arthropoda; class Insecta; order Hymenoptera; family Megachilidae; genus Megachile; species Megachile lagopoda. The sequence goes on along the minus strand of CM072785.1, from coordinate 7,654,014 downwards.
AGTACACGCTCTAAGCGCCCCTTTACGCGAGGATATAAATCGTCGGATCCTTAACCGGTTCGAGGAGGGACACAGCCCGTAAGAAACGTCGAAATCCTTCGCTTTCTTCTATTCGTTCTTTCGCCCGCGGGCTTATGCGCCCGAGAAGAAGCACCGGAAGAAGGACGGCCGTTTGTCCGGCGCGGCGTGTCGCGTGACTTTGGCTCGAGCGGACTGCAAATCGTTCGAATGTTTCTTCGTATCGATCACCGATACTCCTTCAATTATTAATTGCTTTCCGTGTACGATTGTTGACCCGTTTCGTGTACAAACGCTCGCGCGGTCTCGAAAACGTATCTCGTGCATAAACAGCGCCGCGTCAGCCTTTGATGTCGACTTTTCTTTCCTTTATCGTCGTAAGGAAATGGATATGACCTGTTGCGAGCACGATTTACTTTATCACCGGTAGTCCCCTACAAATACTTATTAATAGCGCTCGCGATTACACGGACAACGTTGCTGCTGGAATATAAATGACCGGACCGTTCAAAGCATAAAATACTTAAACCAATTTACCCGACATTTACCTGCTCCCTACACCTACGTAGCCCCGTAACGATTCCCGGCCGAAAAATAATTAACAGGATCAGTCGATGCTTCAGAAAGTAATTAATTACCGAAAGGAGGGACGGGGGCGTGCGGTAGCCGCTCCACGTCAAACACGCGGTCCACTAACAGCGTGTTCTCTCGGACCAACGATAAATTACCGAAGATTCGTCTATCCTGACGCGATTTCCGTGTCGCTAAACCGCTCATTTCTCTCGTCAACCTGCTCCTCGCCCATCCTGCCGCCTATCGTTACGCGCACAAAGAACTTCCCCGTTTTCGATGTACCCTTAAATCCACGAAGATATCGTTGTCCTTTATCATTTTCGTCGCTCAAAAATTTCCAGGATGAACTGCAAATTACCATGCGAATCTTTTCACATGGCGGTAAAAAGCGATAGGGCACAGCAGGGAGCCCGGGTGCAGCTACGTGTCAGGACGTAATATCGATCATCGACGACGATTCCTTTATCCTCGGCTATGTTCATCGCCCTCCAACCGCGTCGCACGTGTGCCCGCAAAATCGAGCTTCCACTTGCACGAAATCCTGACGATCGCTAACAGTTTTCGAAAATGGGCCTCCGCTCGTCGCGCGGCAACGATAACAGCTTCGGGAAAGACAACGACGACGACGCCTTGATAACTCAGCCACCGTGGAACGGTCGACCATTCAATATTTTCAAAAACCAATTTCGCGTTAGACTGTTTGCTCTGGCGTGTCGTTGCCGGAATGAGGGGAGAGAAGCCGGGGATATCGCGAGCACGTGTGCTTAACCACGTAGAACATATATGGCCGCGTACAGGGTGAGTCTGAGTAAACGTCGCGATGCTGCAACCTGCGATATCGATGCCAGACGCGACGATTTTTCGGAGATACCGATAACGCTCACCAAGAACGCACCTTTACGAGGGTGCCTCGGCGAGGGACCGAGGTTTCTCGAACGTTGAATTTTTGATGAGGGAGGATTTATGGGATTTATGAAACACCTTGCTGCTTTGTTTGCCCAGGAAATGTGAAATGCTCCTGCATTATTTTGTTGTTCGATACTTTCGTCGACATACACTCTAAATTCCTTGAAAATCTTGTTTAATAAGTTGTAGAAGATAAATCGTAGAAAATGTGTGTATGAGATCGGTATGTTCGAACAAGTAGAGAATGTAGTTTAAGTTTAAGGTAACACCGATTTTATACTAATATACAGGATTAAACTGAAACATGTTATCTGTTGTCTACATCATAAGATGAGGAAGTGGAAATTTGATCTGTTTAAAAGCGAACACTTACATATACGATTTAGTCGAATAAAACATTATTCAGAACATCGTAACAGAGAAGCAACCTCGTATACCCTCGCCAACTCTCAAAACCCAGCCCTTGGCAGCGGAGCAGACGAAACTCGAACCGTTAATATTTCACTCGAACGTACAGTTTCCGTCCACTAATAACTCTAACATAACATTAATCCAGCCATAATCCGGTAATTAAGCCTGGTACCCCCTAAAAGTCCGCGCGTAAACCGTTCGAAAGCACCCCAGCCAGTTCTGCACCCCTCGGTTCGAGGCAATAGAATCAGACACGGTGTTCGAGCGGCGAAAACGCAAAGAGGGAAAAACAGAGAGGTACACGGTCGGAAGCGAAGTGCGCCAATAAACGATAATCTAGCGGCGCGATGACTCGTTATTTTTCCCAGGTCGTACGCGTGCGATCCGCAGCAAGCGGCGTGTCGGCCATTTAAAGCAGACCTGGTGCAAACACGGACACGCGTACACGGGTTCGTTGTTCATCGTAAGGGGTCGTCGGTGGCGTTTGCGTGCCTAGGGACCGTTGCGGGTGCCCCCTACCCTCGTCGGCTGCTCCACCCCCGTCGAATATTCAATCGGATGCATTACCGAGGGCTACGGGGGTGGGTCCCGATGTAATCCTCCGGCGCCAGCGGGTTTCGCCTCTGTGCGTGCCGGAGATGCAGCACCACCAGAGAACATCGTGGGTGTGCACCGGCTACGATTGTATGGGTCTTCTGTGCTCCGCTTGCAAACTGAATAGACAGCGGTATCGCTGCATTCATCGAACGGCTGCTTTTAGCTCGACACCGACCTCTTTATCGCGACAGCAACCTCCTCGAACACTTACGTAATTATTGTCGACGGTTATATCGCGCGAAGAAGCTCGCGAAGACGCTGTAGATGTAATTTCCTGCAAGCTGGGCTGCCGCTTGATCGATCCTGCGCCGCGTGTGATTTTAATGGGCGTCGATGAGCGGAAAATGGGGAACATCCTCGACCTTTTGCCAGGAACCACATTGTTTCGGATGCATCGGCCATCTAACTTTGTGCAGGAAATTCACTGATCAAGTTATAACGAAATTTCTGCTTCCAATTATTAGAATATTGAAACTTGATGATTAAAGGAAATCGGGTGGATCAGGGGTGAAAGAAAAATTATTAATGGTTACTTGGATGTACGTCGAAGTCATTTGAGAAATTATAAAACTTGAATCTTATTCCCGATTTCGTCATATTAACACTCGAATAAAGATACGAAATCTTGATCAAGTAAATTATCGAGTCTTTCCAAAATTGGAAGAAATTGCACGTCTTCAAGGAATTCGAGTACGTACAAGTAATTTTTCTGGTGAACAGGTGATTTCGTCAAATAATCGTATTCTACGGCTATAATTTTGCGTCGCGCACTATGCAGTCGTTGAGCTGCTTTATTGAACAATTAGAATACCTATAATATGGCAACGCTGACATAATTCCGCGCAGCAGGTTTCTGCATGGTACTTAGGGGTGCTTCCGAGGTGCATTTTGTAGACTATATACGAGAACGAGAGTGCATCCTGCATCCATCGAACGGCTGCTTTTAGTATGGCGTGCAACTAAACCGCCCGCCTGTGAATAGTTACGAAATTATTGCAGGTAATTACGATAAGAAGCGCGCACGCCATCTTTCCATGGTAATTTCCGAGACATTGACAAGGACACGATAAAGCATCTCGCGTTCGAACAATCGCTGCTTCTTACAGCTTTCATTAAAACGAATATAAGCATCTTTCAACAAGGAAAGAAAATTTTTCTGTTACTCCGTATATTTTCAACATAATAGCTCTAGAAGAAAACATGTTTACCGTAGCATCTCCGGGAACACAATCCTACTGGAAGAAATTACGGATATCCAGTCTCGTAGAGTTGAAAAAGATATCCCCCTCCATCGGTAATTTTCTTTTACCGTTCGTTCGTGAACGGTTCCGATACGACCAAGTTTTCTCGTGCGCTATATTAAAAAATGAAAGGGGTCGTAATACGGTAGTTACGGCCGCGATTCGATGCAACAGCTTAACCGCTTGGATCTCATTGCCATAACTTGCGTCGTAGCTCGCTCCTCTACGCTGTGTATCGCAATGGAAACCTATCCTTCGCCTATCCATGACTGCTTTTAGTGTCTCGCAGAACGACTACGTGGCTATGGGATGCTTCAAATTACCTTGCTTAATTGCAATAAGAGAATGACACGCGCTTTACGTTATCACGGCTATACGCAAGTTGTGGGACCACGTTTGCACGCAAATGTACGGTAGTCTCGCTATATGGCTGCGATGGAGTTGCAGAAGAGGTTTATGAGATTGGCAATGAAGGTAGAGGGAATTTTGGGCAGTGCTAGGATTTAGAGAATTTGGAAATTTGGAAATTTTGGGATTTGAAAATTTAGGAGTTTGGGAATTTGAGAATATATGGATTTGAACATTCTGGGATTTGGAGACTCAGCGACTCGGAAATTGGAAAATATAATAAATTGAACACATCAGAATCTGAAAAGTGAACCTGGTAATCTGAAAATCAACGAATTTGCAATTTGACAATTTCTATAAAGAAAGTTGTAACCTTGAAAGGTAAAAAGTTTCAGAATTAAAAGAAGCCTTGAATTCCCCAATTAAAAAGTTGGCAATTTAGTAAATTTGCACTCAGGATAATTTCCCTCCAGCATGTGGATAGTGAAAGACTAAACACACAAACGTCAGAACAGACAACAGAAGTTTATCTTCCGAGCGTTTCGCGCTCGTCCCGAAAATTTCCCGGGTTTTATAGGAAACTTTCACCTCCCAGGAGGATACAGGGACTTAAGAATGTCAGTCCGATGCCAGTAAACTCGGTCGAAATAAGTGCAACCGCGGCGTACAGTACATTTCCAACGGAGAAAGATCTCGTAGCCGTCATAATTCTTGCTGGCAACGGGGAATCCAGCCGCGTTCCAGCAAAAGGAAAAGGGATAGAAAGGGAAAAAAAATCTTAAACCATATCACTTACCGCCTGGACGGAGGACGCAGTTGCGGGGATTAGGAAACATTTTTCTCTTGGTGGCCAGCGAGCACTCAGAGCTTTTCGTCCGTTTTCCACGCCGGTGTTTTATGCTTCAGGTGGGCGCACGGAAAACTGCGGGAGAAAGAACGAAACATCCACTTGTATACGCGCACCTTAACGCGAAACATTTCGAAAAGAATGAAAGGAGAAGCTGGATGGGTTGGGAAAACGGACTTATGCCTTGGAGATACATGGACCTCGGCTACACGAAGGCATTAGCCGCTTCGTAAATAACCGCTAGTATGCGTGGCTTTAGTGGAATTTGGCAAGTGCGGAATTTACGAGCTGCGAAATTTGGAAGTTTAGGAACTTGGGAACTTCAGAATTTGGGAATTTTAAGGTTTCAACGTTTGAGAAATCGGGGAATTTGGGAATTTGGGAAATTGGAAATTTGGGGATGTAACAATTTGGGGGAGTAGAAATTTGGGGTTTTAAAAATTTAGGGAGGTGGAAATTGAGGGTTTTAAGAATTTGCGGAGGTGGAAATTTAGGGATGTCGAAATTTAGGATTTTAGGAATTTGGAGAAGTGGAAATTTGGGGTTGTAGGAATTTGGGGAAGTAGAAATTTGGGGTTTTAGAAATTTGGGGAGATGGAAATTCGGGGTTTTATGAATTTGAGGGGATCGAAATTTAGAGATCTAGGAATTTAGATATTTAGGATTTTAATGTCTTAAGAATTTAGAGTTTTGGAATCAGGGGTTGGAAATTTCAGAATTTGAAAAATTTGAGAATTCGGGGGTTTGGAAGTTTGGAGACTTAGAATTTGGGAATTTGAGAGTTCAGAAATTTGTGAATTCAGAAATCAAAAGTATATCTAATCAAATCTAATTCTGGAAATCTATTTTTAAATCCTGAAATTCCCGAAACAAATTGCAGCAGCCTGGTACCTACGCGAATGGTTAATTACCGAAGATCCGAGTCAATAGACATCTCTATAAATCACTATTGTTCGCATTAATACATTAACGACCATTAATTAATTCTGTCGGTAAATAACTATAATCAAGTATTAATGCAAATGTAAATTGATGTAGTTACTCATCACCGCCATAGTAAAATATTTACGCTATTGTGTAATTTGCATTTATTTCAGTTGTCAATGCTGTATCGAATAGTTTGATCTATCTGTATGCATATTTTATTTATTCATACGCACGACTTGTTTCTGTTTGGAATGAAATTATTATACAGCTATTTATCCAAAGAAGTGCATAAATATATCCCGGTTATCGATAGCGCATTTTCTGGTTAGAGAAGATTAGAAAACATGTTCGATTTTCTTGGCAGATTGTCGGGTGTATGCTTGTCTGACTTCTATCAGAGCAAATAACATACCGTTTCTGTAAGTGCAATCTCCTGACGTGGTCAGACCTGTTTGACGGAGTGTCTGGTTTCTCATTACGATACCCCGACGTCTACGAGATTAGTATCAATAGCACGTAGGCGACTTGGCTCAATTTATAACAAAAAAATTACGTGTAATAACATTAATGAATATCTAAAGATAATTTGTTTAAACTCGAACACGTTCTCTATTATAAAAAGGACAGTGTCAAGAGCAACACATCCAACACGTTTCCTGACACAGCAAAACTTCATGTATGTTGTCAAACATACCGAACATACATATTATTCAAAACCACAGACAGTGAATTCAACTTCATTTAATTTGTTAACGTTCATTGACCGATTGACTCACCCTTGTAATCCTATCTTTCTTTAGATAATTTAATTGAACCCATAAATCAAACACAACGAATTAAATATAATTTACATGAGATTGTGTTCTTTCCGAACGTATTTGACAAACGTGACATATTCGCTCTTGATTTAACGATTATGGTATTTTCAAAAGTTCTGAATCTGCATGGGGGGACAGAAAGTTAAGTGAGAAGACAGTGCGAGAGAAGGCAGAGGAGGCAGAGAGAGGAAAGTAGTCGCGGTTCAGCTCGGTGGTGGAGGAATGCGAGGAGGCCATCTTGGTAAAGGGGGCATCCTCCTTGCAAACGGGCCCCGAGGAGCTTCTCGCATCCACGGGGCCTCCTTCTTTCTCTCTCCTTGAGGCCCCTGCCTTTTGCTCGCTTCCCGTGGCTTCCTGTCCGTCGATCTGTCGGCCTCGTCCGTCTATCCGTCCTCGCGCAAGCCTCGTACACACCTGTGTTGATTGCGTTTATGCACGCGAGTACTACTGTCACAATAATTAATAAAATATTGATCTCTGACAACCACTAAACACCTCAGCAATCTTATCGCTTGAACACACAAATCATCCTTATATCTTCTTTCAACAATTTTTCATACCATGAAACTACCCCCGAATTCTCACTGTTACATAAATTACGGTTTTGCAATATTACATGAGTTCTCTTGAAGTAAATTTATAAATATTTTTTTTTATTATTACGAAGATTTGTATCTGCTTGTTACTTTCTTATTATCATTTGCAAAAATTCATACACTCTTATTTTCAAAGGGAAAAATCGTACAACGAAAGGTTAAAGTAATATTTTTTAGCAAAGAGTATTTTGCAGTAAAGAGTTTTTAGGAAAGGGTATTTAGAAATTTGTTTAATTTAATTGAACAGTCGATAATTATCTCCAAAGTGCTTTCAGATTTTTGAAACAAGTGCTTTATCGGGTTGACTAGTCACTTATAAATTAATCAGTAGAATAAAGAACAAATTATAAAGCAGCTCTATAAAGGCGAAGCATGAGACTGCCATTACTGGTGTTTTTCTGCGATAAAATTAACGGATTGTAATTACCACTCGTAAATGCGATTCGATAAAGGGTGGAGATCGCTATAATGATGGAATGACTTGCTTTACCCAAGTAATGCTGCCTGAAAGGTCAAAGAAGCTACTCCTGATTGCTAAACGACTCGTAGTGGACTTTGAGATAAGTGTAATACGATACGTTACTCCTTAATTAATTATCGTGGAGTTTCCCTCGTTCATTTTTAAAACTACCTTAATGAAACGTCATCAAGATAGGAATCATAACATTTTTATGCGTTTCGCTTATAATCAAACTTCATCATACAAGTTGGTACTATTTGTTATTATTACTAGTGATATACTGTTGGTATGTATTGAAATATACATAGAGGACATAAGGATTAGTAGTTCTATATGAGGTTCAGTTAGTATTAGTACAATGTGAGGTTACGTTAATGGTACTAGGTTATGTTAACGTATAAGGTTATGTAATGATACTACATAAGGTGATATTAGTGATACTACAAGATAATATACTAATATTGTTATTATCTACTATATTTGTATATGAACTACATCTTGTTTAGACAATCTCTGAAGCAACCGATGAACCCTTTTCTGCGGACTGACGAATTTCATGTCGTTCCCAATGTACTAAAAGTCGATGTAACGAAAGGTAGATGACATTAAACAGTTCCCATAGCCACCTTCTCGGATGATTGTCACGATTCATAGCGAAGCGACGATTAAGTTGGTGTACGGTACCGAGGGGAGTACGTCGCACCGTGGTCGAAAGAAAGAAAACGCAAGCGTGAGCGAATGCTTCTAACGAGATCTGCGGCTGGTAACCTTTCACGTGCCTGCCATTCGACCGATGGGTACAATAATTGAATCTCGCTAGAGGATCCAGTTTCAAAAAAAATTCCATCGCTCTCGTATATATCCGCGGTGCGCGCGAACCCGAGGTGCGCTTCGCCGATTCCAACGTCGGCATCCCTAGCCGACCTGAAATTATCGGTTATCCGTGCACGGCATCGCCGATTACATCTCGCGTCGATCATCGAACTTTCCACGCGGAAGTGAAGCGAACGAACCCGCGTACCTAGAAGAGGGACTCTAATAAAAATGTACGTTAACGTCGGGACGCGTTGCGGCCTCTCCTTCTCGGTTACCTGCGGCCAGCCGCAGGCGATTTAATACCCGGAGACTCAACGTCGTAACGGCGTAACTGTGAAACGATCTTCGTTTCTATTGTAACTCATGCACGGGATCTCCTAGCCGGTGTGGCTACGGCCTCTTAATTAGCGAGCAGCACCGCGCCGCCCGTAGGCCCGATTCCTACCCACGACTCACCTACATGAAACCTTGGAAAAACAACGCTGCCGTGAGAAGAAGGTTTATCGTTCTGTCAGGGAACCCTGGTGGCAAACGGTGGTGCGTGGTGGCAACGCGTACACCTATAACTCCTCTATTATCTGGCTTTACATCGCGGACGTCCAGTCGGTCGGGGTAAATTGAGATGCCTGCCGCGTCGAACGATCCGCTCGTGAACGCCACACTTCGCCTTTCCAGTTTTAACTCTTTCCCGCTGCCGTGTTTGCGACAAAATGGGTTCCTCGCGGACGCGTGGAATGCTTACGACCGCAACATCGCGTTTTAAACTTTGCGATAATGTTTATTATGGCGGCTGGAATCAGTTTTTCAAAGCTACGTGATTTACTTTTATACGTTTTGTGAGATATGTTTTGCGTGAGATGTTTCAGATATAAGGGGTAGCGAATGTGTAGTTGTATAACAGGGGGATTTCATGCATGATGTGTAGCTAAAAAAAATGATTTCAATAATTGTTAATGTAAAAAGAGGAAGAAGTCTGAATAATGTAGTTTCTAAGTTAATGTAGTTAATGTAGACTCTGACCGGTCCGAGAGATAGCCGTCCTTTCTCTCCCATTTTGGAGAAACAATATGATACATGAGATCGTTAGCAACCAGGTTGATTTATGAGCTACACGGTTTCGGAATGCCGTCACGTGGCTCCTGTAAACATTGACACCTGTACGAACCGTCAGCTTATGAATTCATTTAATCGCGCCGTTATTCAGATGAATTCGAACGATAACAGAGATGCAGACGACGAGATAGCCGTCATGGAGTTTCGAACGGTCCGTAACGATAGTATTTTTTTGAGCGTGGAATTCGAAATTCGAGCGTGCATCAAGGCAATTAGCAATTAAACAGCTTCATTGGAATTCATATAGGTCGATAACGTTTTCAATGCATCACAAGAATCGACAGCACGAAATTAACCTTCGAAATTTATCGGAACGTTCCCTCCGGTGCTGAAGTTCAATTACGGTGGCAGCGCGTGGAATTTAGGTCATCGTTGGATTTTTCCAGAACACGGAAGAATAGAAGAGAGAAAGAGAGAGAAAGAGGAGAAACTTTTATCCCGTGTGATTGGTCTTAACCGATCGTCGACGAGAAAGCAGGAGGCGAAGCCGGCTTTCGTGTCAGCTGCACCAAATCCGTGGCTTCTGAAAACTTCGCCTCCTTGCTAGCCCCGATAAAAACTTCGCCCCATAAAGTGGCGTCGATGGAACGCAGTAAAATTTTCTATAAAATTTGATTCCTCCCCCGGCCTGTCTCGGCTATTACCGCAAATTCGCCGAACGAAAGGAGCAGGTATCTCTTCACCGTGTACCTATTACTTTTAACGACTCCGTTCCCTTCGCGCAACACCGCCTCGTACGCCTCACACACATCCGGGGTCATAAATGGCTAATATTACAGCTTTTATTACTGTCAAAGTAAATTACATCGAGCTGTTGCATCGACGGTACGTGAATCCGCGAGAATTCGGATCTCATCGAATACGCGTTCTTCAGACATTCTTCGACGCCATTTTCCACGACTCTTTGTTTCCCTTTTCTACATCTATTCCATTCACGGTGATCGAACATGTAATGGACTTATATCGATGTAATTTTCTTGATGGGATCCCGTTTACAATTTTCTTATTTCCCTCGCTGACTAATTTACGTCGGTTAGCGATTTGATGGGGGAAATTAGTGAAGATGTTCAGCCTGAAATTATCTCACTCAGTTTATAGTTATAGCGGTTTACTACTTTGTAACACCGTATCATTCATACAATTGCGGATGCAATTGCCATAACAGTCACTATTTCATAAACAGTAGCAGTACGGAGAAATTATCTTCATATGTAATTTACAAATGTACTGAATATCTTGTAGTTTAATAGATACTGCAATGAACAATTCAAATTCAGTACTTAATTATGCTTAAATCAAATTTCCTTCCTGTTTTAAATGTAACTATCACTGATCTGCATATAGACACCATATCTGGTATATTGACACCAGATTTTTTGAAAAAGTAACAGTATATTTTGAATATTTATAAATTTATCCTAGGATCTCTAGGATGACTCTATATCATATTTATCCGAAAGGATCCGATGTACGTTCTAAGATTGTGAATGTTAAAATTGCGATGACTGCATATGCTACAGCTGGTATACGAAGCAGAACGATAAAATAGAAATCTCTGCATCGAAATCACGAATACGAGACCGATCATCAAAGTATTAAAACATTGCTGCTCAGGCGTTGTATCCGATGCCTAGATACCTCCGATCCAGCATTAACATTCCAAAGCACCAGGCAGAGAGGATATCTTCCGGGGATCGTGGCTAAGAGATCCGATGCGTTTCACGCGTTCTCGCGTGTAGGCTCGTCGCGATGGCTGCCGTTTCACATTGGCGCGTATCGCCTCTTTTGTACTGCGTGGACGAAAGCGCTAATGGCGATCGTTTCGCGTTCTTGCCGGTTGGCCGGTTTCTGACATCCTCTCCTCCCTTTCCCTCGGGAGTATTCTTTCTCTCCGCCATTCCCCTAGCCATCGGGCCGAAAGCGAGAAGGGTGTTCCTCTCGAAGTACTCTCCGGTCGTTATCTCGAGGAAAACTCCCTTTTTCTCGCCGAGACCGGAGAAATTCTAGCGTGTGGCTCGATTGCCGGGGCAAAAGGAAGCCGTGAGTGGGGTGGAGAGCAGAAACGCGGACAAGAGAGTTCCAGCAACGTGGCTGGAAGAGAAATTGCTTCGTTTCCGAATCCGCTGTGTGTGTTCTGGCTTGATTGGCCTCCGCCGCTACCCGTTCCTCCAGCTACATCAGCCACCCCTTCACCGTGAACGCCGCCCCGCGTTAACCCGGCGTGTTCACCTTCGAACCCGCCTGTTTTTCGGCGGCAACGGGAAGAAAAAGGTAATACGAGCTCATTTTCAGGGACGTGTCGTCTCCTTTCCGATTAGTCGACCCCGATGCGTAGGGTCGCGCTACTAACGCCGGAAGTCGAACCGAGGGGATCGAATTGAGAGGGTGAAAACGAAGGCAACGATAGTTCCGGTGAATTTTTCTTTCGTTACCGTGAACTTCTGTCGCTACACCGTTCTACTAACACTTCGAAACGAGAATTTTTACAACGTTCTTCCCTCGTGGAATTGCAAATTCTCGTTCGTGAGAATTGAAGGCGTGGATTGGCTGGAAGTTGCCTCGCAAAATTCGTTCGCTGTTTTCCTGGATTATAGATTCCCTTTTCTCGGTCTTTCTTTAGTTGGTCGTTATCACGGCCGGGTGTAATTACACGGACAATCTCGGACAACGATAAACGCAGCAACATCAATTACGAAACTTTATCTACGCAATTACCATCCGGATGATAAAACTTGCACACGCGTCCGCTGGCGTTCTCCTTCTCTGTTTCTGGCGATAATTGTGTCCGTGATTATGAAAGTCTAACTTACGATTCCGAAGAGACTGAACTTTTCACTTATCTTATATTACGTGAACTATTCTTACTATATTATGGAATTTCTTTATAAACAAGTTATAGAATTTTCGTCGCTAAACGATACATCAAAAATCTCCATCGATCTCAACTAACTTTTACATACAATCAAAGAAACCAGTTATTCGTGAATATTTCGTTATCTACCAATTTTACGAAAAAATTAGTTACTACAAAATTTATAGCTTAAATAATTCTCTACAATAAAGGTCTTACAAGTTTCTTGATGGTAGTAACCGTTATCGAAATAATGTGTGAATTCACGAACGACGATAATTATCAGTTAATTCTGAAGTCGGGGATGAATAATGAAGATTGCAGTTTACCGCGAATTATACAGCAGAGAAATTCTAATCTCCGCGGTTTGCAGCATGGACATATGAAACGTCCGTTTCATTTCGATTGGGATAAAGGCAATTAGACCGATTCTATCCGTTTCTAGATATGTTCTATGTAATAACAACGTCACGAGTTTCGATGCTGTCCCGACAAATCCTTTGACCATTGACGTACTCGCGGAATAATTAGAGATAAACCGAATTTATTCGTCAGGACCTAATTACCCGCGGCTCGTTTAATCAATGGCCAGCCACGAGTCATGGCCGCTATTGTTCCGCGTCACCTAACAGTCTGGATCCGTAAATATCCGTTACGCTGTTATTGATACGCTTCTGATTCAGTCGGGCGGACTCTTAACCATGACGGGATACGTCGAGCGTTGTTCCCGTCAAATCTCATTTGCGATTATACCCTTCGTGTAATTCTGCTGCGAACTCGACGAATATCACGAGAAGCGAACGTGAATTCGAGGTGTTGCTATCGGTTATCAGTACACTACCGATACTTGATGATTGATACTTAACATCGACAACATTGTTAAGCTTAATTAGAGTAAATGAAGTTGAAGGTGATACATAATTCTACTGTTCACATCCAGTTAATTGGGTTCTGACTTAATCTAACTTAATCTTTAGCAAGAATAATTAAATTTGGATCATCACACACTAAATTCTACGTCAGTTAATCGTGTTAGAGGTAATCGACATATATTACTACGTTTGATCATAATTGTAGGTCTAAAGCGATGATTAGTTGCGTCATGAATTTATGAACACTCTGGGAAAAATACGAGTTCCGATTGTAACTGGAAATTATAAGCTGCGAGAAAATAAAAATGTACGAACATATCAAAGGGAGTATTTCCATGAATCGCCACGCGCATTGTCAGCTGTCATATAACAAATCATATCTAGGCACAGCTGACACTAGCCGCTGCAATTACTGATATCGTGTCACGACTAGATGGAGCCGCTTTGAACCGTCACGTCGCCTGTTCCGGAAGCAATCAATTTGTCACTATAAGGCTTGATCGTTGATCCGCCATCGACAACTGAATAATGCATGATCCGGTTGAAAAACGTCCCGCGTATTCTCATAGGGTACGGCCACAGGAGTACACGTTTCCACATTGTTCCCCTTACTCCAAGAATGTTCCAACGTGATTTTTAGAAACGATCCAGGATATGAACACCTCGAATGGTTTCATAATACGTATCTTCCTAGGAATCGCTGCCGATACCTGGAAGAAAAGGAAACGAGGAGATTCGTAGTCTAGATTAATCTGGAAAGGGAAATGGGGGGACGGTAGCATAATTAAGACTCTTCGGAATTTGGGATTTGGGGTTTGGGAATTTTGGGAGTTAGGGATTTAAGGAGTCAGTAATTTGGGAAGTTAGGGATTTGGGGTGTTGGAGATGTGGAGATTTGGAGATTTGAGAATTGGAAGACTTGAGACCTGAAAATTTGGGAGTTTGAACATTTAGGGATTCTAAAGATTTGGAGAATTGTAAGTTTGGGGGCTTAGGAATTCCAGGATTTGAGAATGTGCAAACTGGTGAGTTTGGGGATTTGAGAATTTGAGAAGTTTTCAAAATTTGAGACTCTACTTGAAAATTTCGATCATCAAACTTCGTATCACAGAGGTGGTCCACATTCACCCTAATTAAATGAGATTAGAAGTAAGCAAAAATCGTGAATGGCGGCGAAATGTCTCACGGAAGCAGGAAAAGCAGGAGCAAATAGCGTGTAAAAAGACGATGCTATAAAAGAAAGGAGAGAGCAGAAAGGTGTTCGTGTAAAGAAAAGAAAGAGTGTCCTTTGTCGGAGGAAGTTGGAGAGTCCCGACAGACGGTCGACGGTCTTGAATGTTTCAGCTGCTGGAAAAAAACAAATTCCCATCCCACTTTCTCTTTCGCTCTCTCCCTCGCCTCGTGTTCCACCTGTGATACCGCAGGGACCATTATCGTTTACGCAGTCGACCTTTCTCCCTTTGGGTGATTAGTCCAGCCGCGTGCCAGTTTTCTGGCGAATCGAGGGCAAAAGGGAGCCTTTGATCGTCGTACAGCTTCCGAGAGGCGTCGAAGGGAGACGTTAATGTCGTTGCGTTTCATCCAACCCTCGGATCTCGTCCGGAACCTGTGATTTGCTGGGACATTCGTGCTTCCGGAGAAGAATTATGAGTCCCGGAATGCGTGTCGCTTTATCGACAGGCCGTTTGATGGAAAGCTATATCGATTTGGACGTGAGTCAGTCTGCGCGCGATGACTTTTGAAGGTAATGAGGGAGAATTATTCTGAACAGATAAATATCGTTTGTTATGGATTCGAAAATCGCGAACGCGGGATACATTTTATCAACTAATTCAAGCTGGCTTTTAATTCAAATACGCTTTCATTGTGGAGTATATCGTAAAGTAATAGTTATAATCAGAAGTTACTCATAAGTTCATAGTAATTCATGAAAGTAACTTACATGTATATCATACACCTACATATCACATATCTTTAGTAACACATCACCCTTGACCTCACGTAAACACGACCCCATATTTCAAGCTTCAAAACGTTGATCGATCGAGTATAAAATTATAGACACAGAATTAGAGAAGGTAATAGACAGCAGAAGATACGTACTGTTAGAACAACGTACGTGAGAGATGCAGGGGTTGAGAATGAATGTACAGCAGGAAACGAAGAGAAGACACTCGATGCTCTTCGACTACATGCGAATCCCTGGTCCAACAACCAGGGGCCTGTTGTAATGCTTTATGGGGGCGAGGCCTCGTGTCCGTGCGGGAACATCGATATATCAATCCGATGGCCCGTGGATTGTGAATCTCCGGTCTCGCTGCTCCTCCCTTTCGTTTGGGAAATCGAGCACCGTCATAAACTACCCATGGACCGGTTCGAGGTCAACGTTGTTCGCATTTCGGGACCCTTTGCAAAAATCATCTCTATCGAGAAAAACGTTTTCTTTAAACAACGTACTTAGTGGGACACCTAACATTTGTATCGAGCTCAGGGTACTGCTAATCAATCTTTTCTTTTTATTAAATTGTATTTGGCACCTTATGATGGGTAATGTTAGTTTATCACGAAATGAAAAATATAGAGAAGATGGCTGCAATAATTGACGTATATTGTCAAGGTGACAATATGTGATGCATATTGTATCATCTTGAGTAAATTTCAAGAAGTTCTAGTCCAGCACTAGAAAATTAACAAAAGAGATTATGTACTTTGACAGTGAAAAATGCAATGACAATGTAGAACATCCATTATAGAATTAATCACAGAAAGATAGGTATTGATAAAATGAGACCCAACCCTAATGACATTGATTTTGATATATTAACAAGCTTGGAGCAATGAAACCTTAAGTCACTCAAGTGATCATGATACATCAAGATCAACATGATACTGCATACCCATAGTTCAACGTTTACCAAATACTCGATGAAAAAAAGAGACACTAATTTTCATTTTCAACTTCTCACACGTCTCAACGCGATGGAATGAAAGTATCTAATTATAATATTCATAGGAAGATTAAATACGTTCGAGGAGCAGTTTACCCCTATAAACTCGATGAATTTGCATCTAGAAATTATAATGAAGATTCCTATTAAGATGGTGAGAGACTTATTATGCGTCCTCTTTGATCACCGTCACGATAATGTTTTTCATCCACGATTGCATGCAATAAAACCCTGTTTCCGTACTATTATGCATCGTCGCGACGCTCCGGTGTAATTTATAGCGACGCGACTCGATGTATTCTAGGCATTTTACACGAGTGCACTCGGGCAACCCCGGCTCGATCGCTCGATCGAAACAGCCCGCCGCTGTTTATTTACCGTCGACACCGACCAGCGAGAGGTTATTAATTATCGTTCGACGCGAGTCAGCGAGAGAGAAAAGCGCACGCGAGCGCGCGCGTGCAATTAGTCGGTCGCGCGTTGCGATGCGTGCCCGTGAACGAGTTCACAAAAGGTATCGGCTCTCGTGGAACGCGGTTTTCGTTGTTGACCCTGGATCAACTACATAGTTCGTCGAATTACACCGTAACCTGCAGCGGATCTGTTGTCTCGTACGCGACAGAAAATAGACCTCGTAATTAACCCCTACACCTCGTAAAAATTTCGATCACCTTTGCAGCTAAAAACACTATCGTTTTCTGCATAGTTTGATCTTTTGCTGTGAATCATATCTCGGGCTATTTTAATATATCATATGAGTAAATAGTTTGACAGACTTTTAGGTTAGGGTGATGGTCAGCAGCAATCGAACTGATATTGTTTCAATTATTAGGTACTACAGGAGGTATAGGAATATAGGCATATAGGAATATGGAACTGTACAGATATAAGAATCTAGAAGTATAGGAATTTATGCATGTAGGCATTTAGGGATACAGTCATCTGCTGATATCTATGTAGACCTAATCAACTACTGATCTAGGTATTTTGACACATAGATATTGAAGTGTTTAGATATAAAAATATTTATGTATTTAGGTATGTAGCAATTTAACATCACATACTCACCTTCATGACATAACTCACAATTTAAAAAGTTAAAGCGACTCAGTAACATAAAAATCAAATAAACATAAGAATTGACGCGCGAGTAAAAAATAATTTGACTGCAAGATATTTGATCCAATATCCTATGCTTGCGATTTCCGTCGACTGTGCGTATAATTCAAGAATAAAAAATTACCGATGTTAGGAGTTCGGCATCGAACGTAAAGATCGATTCGTTCGGAACGTTATAGAAGTACAAGAATTCGCGATCTGAACAGGGATATCGTCGAAAATTCTAAAGGCCGTAAAATTTATAGGAAAGATCCAGGGGGTGGAAGGTGGTTTCCGCGATTAAGCGTGACGAGGCGAGTCGAGCGTAGCCCGTCCATGGCTTTCAAATCCGAACGTCGAATCGCAAAGTCCGTTTTCAAGTTTTTCGCTCGCCGTTCAGCCCAAAAATTCGATTTCCTCTTTGACTGCTATCTCGCTGGCTCGATCGTAACTTCGTGTTCCTCGACCGATAGTTTTTTCCCTCTCCGTTTTCCTGTTTTAACCGCCTGTATACTTTCTGACACCCCATTTCTCAGGGACGTATCGATCCTCCTGTAAGATAGCTAAAATTACATATAATTTTTCGAACTTTCGCTGTTTAACTCAGTTCGCTGTTTTTATTTATATTCATCGGCATTTTAATCAACATCGAGAAGGTTAATGAGCTAGATATTTCTTCCGCAACTGTACATAGCTTCTTCAAACCTGAGGATACTTCAGAGACCAAGGAAGAAACTCTACTCTGCCAAGTAGCAGCGTCTGTTTCTAAGTAATTAAGCGTTCCTTGACGTTGGGCTGCTTTTCGTCACTCGTTCGACGAACACTCGAGCAGCTCCTTTCCCTCGAGTCCTTCCACTCGAGAAGACGCCTGCCTGGTCCTTGGGCAGGAAGGACCTAACCTCATGGAACGAAAGATGATTTTAACCAGAGATCCTTTGTGCACGACACGATTCGTGCTCGATCTCGTAGTACGGCTTAATAGACAAAAGGAATTCGATTTTCCAACAGGTAAAGATGTCTTCGAAGCGAGCAGAGAAAGAAATAAGCACGAAGGGCAAAAGAAAATCGGGAGGTTCAAGAAGAGCGAGAAAAAGGAGAATGGCGAACGCGGACGGAGAAGGGAGGAGAAAGGCGGAAGGTTTAAATCAATAAATTTCAAAAGCCAAAGTCGCCGCCTTACCGTTATAACTCTCGGAGCGGGTACTTTTGCCCCGCGTATATGCCATCAGAGGAGACAAAGAGACCTGCACTCGAGCAGTCAATGCTACAGGGAGCAGGTCGCAAAGGCGAGGAGGAAAGGGTCTCGAGGTGCACGGGACGCCACAAAAGAGATTGATGTTATTCGATTTTCGGATTCGAGATAAGTTAAGGAAGGCTCGGGGTGTCTTGCATCGTGTACGACGTGAAACCGTTTACAACGTCTCGACGCGTGCCCCTTTTTCGCTCGCTGTTTTTCACTTTTCTTCCTTGAAATTTCTCGGGAAATATATGAACCGTCCGAACAGTTTTCGTGACGAGACACGTTACGAATTTTCAACGATGCACTTTTTGTTGAGGCTTGTACCTTCCTTTTTACTCTTTGATGTCCTTTTCAATTATTCATGAAAAAACATTTTTCATCACAGCAATGAAAACAATGGACAAATTTGGTTGTAGAATAGATTGAATTGATGTTAGTATAAGAACAGGACAGGAAATGTTTTCGATAAGTTCACTGTTAATGGAATACGTAGACAGTACAAAATATGTTAGCACATTTGTAGGGTAGGGGGTAAATATTACGGTACATGTATTTTGTATGAATTTATTCTGTCATGTATACACGTAGAACATATCTGTTTTATATGAATATGTTAATATGTAGAACATGTTTCCATTATATACATATATGTTTATATGTTGGTCTTATGAATAACACATTTTTTCACTGTTTAAATGTAGGAAATTCAGAAAAAGTGTATTTTTAAAGTGTCTACAGTGCTGGTATTCGGTTCGGATAAAATCGCAGATCTTCGAACAAAGATTCTAGTTACGTTTCTTTGAGCCATTCTTCGAGGCTCTCCGTATCGTAGCACGCAACACGTACGATTCGAAGTGCAACATCGTCACGCAATAAATTCGAAATTATTAGTTAGCCGCAGGGGAGACTAGCGAATCTCGGTGTTCTTTTTCGCTCTTGTCCTCGGCGTAGAGAGGAGGCTGGCAGTGGCCGCGTATTTCACCGGTACCGAGCTATTCGTAATTAGAAACCCATTCAGAACTACGCGCATCCACTCTACGCTGATGGATACCGACCATATCTCACCGAGCCGATGCTGCCTTTCAACTCTCCAAGTGCGTTCGGAGAGCGTTAAAAGTGAAGCCTCTGGCCTTGTTGATTTTTCATTGTGACCACGGGAGCCCGAGCCTAGAGAAGATCCGTCTGTCCGGTTTGATTAACCTATCGGCGGGCGGAGTAGGTGCGGGGAACAATTTTCGAGCCGACAGGAGCACTCGTGATTCGAATTTCGACGAGACTTCGTCCCTCTTCGATCGGAGGACAATTTTTCTTGCACCCTGAAGCACCCACGGGGGTTTAGTAGATCGATCGGCGGCGTATAACAACGGGAAACGATTTGATCGCGTACGCCGCTCACGGAAATTCATAATTACGGTTAGACAATAAAAGAGGCATGGCGGAGCGAGAGGGGAATCGTGGAATGCGTTTAATAAACGTTGATCGCAGAAAATTGGCGAAGGGGGGGCCCAATGTCGAAACGGCCCCACGACCGGCAACAGCAGCACGCTACGTGAGTCACTTTCACGCCTCGAGGGAATTGCCGCTCCCAATTAATTCGCTATTCGAAGGAATGTTTCATTAAGGCGTTTATTAATCCTGTCTTATTTCTATTAACACCGTTGACCTTCGCCACCCGAGGAACTGTCTCGATCCCCTGAGAAAACGCCGGGCTGATGATGATGCCAGCGGAGCGTTCCGTGAACCGCTGAAAAATTACGAAACCCGACGAGACTGGTTTAATCGCCTTAAATTACTGTAATATGCCGCGCCAAATTACACCCGTATTGCTACGAATAATCGACGATATTGAAAACGCGGTTACTTCCGTTCACGTTCAAACCTTTCGTCGGCGAATCATTATTCTGCATTCCTCCTTCCGTTCCTTCCTGTTCAAGGCTAAATATGTCGTTCATATACTAATGGGTGTTCGGACTAACTGCCTATAATAACCAATAACTCTTTCTGAATTTATTATTTATTTCGAACAAAATTCACCGGCTTAAGTGTAATTGTCATAATTCTGTAATACTTGAGACATTCTCCACCATCTGAATTCTTTCCTTTGATGAAATATATCAATGTATTTTCATATCTCGTCCAATATTTTGAGATAGAATGGTGATCCAACATATTTTTCTTGGGAGAAGAATAATCGAAAGCGTATTTATCTTCGTGGTTTGAGCAATGGGGATGTTTTAGAATTACAACCTGCGATTGACCTTAAGCGAAAATGGATGATCTCGCAGGATATGCAGCGCCAGAGGTGTAAAAATTGTCATTTTTAGCTATTACTGGTAATAATAGAGTCTTACGCATGGTCGGTACCTATTATCACGCCGTGCAACCTTGATTAAACTGGTTACAACGGAAGACGCCAGAAATGTTCACGTTTATCAACTTGCTACTCCATACTTTGAAACAACAAAACGAAAAAGCAGACGAGAGAGATTATAAGGTGGTAAAACAGAGGAAATTACATATTGTGAAATCATATAAACGCGAGACTAATACGCATGCTTTTTCTAGCTACAAACATTCCGGAAACTTATTAGGCATCAATTACAAAATGTTGTATTTAAAAATTCATTTCTAAGTAGCGTATTTAAAAATTCATTTATGAGTACGTCTAATATTCTGTCAAAATTGTTTTAACATTGAAAAATTTTGTTATATTTCAAGCGGTTAATCTAAAATAACCTCGAAGGCACGAAAGAAATAGAAACGAGAGGAAGAATTTCTGAACAGTGACGTCGTGACTTTCTCGGGTGTGCACCCCAGCTTCGTTATTCATGCTCGTACCCACCCCCCATTCTTCCATTCGCGGATCATATATTTTTCATCTGGCGTTTGCTTCGCTTTCGCAACGCCCTCAGATATCGTCGTTAAATAATCAAGCGAACGATCTACGCGCTCCTCGTTTGCCGTCGTCTTCTTATCCTCAGCTTCGCCTCCCCCACCGTTAAAACTCGCCCTTCCTCTTCTTATTCTTGCTCTTCTTCAGCGTCCGCTTTTCGATTTATCTTCCGCTTCTCTTTACCTCTTTACATCTGTCTTCTTCGTATTCCGAACTTTAACTTTCTCCCACTTCCACCATTTTTCATTCCCATCGATCTACGATCTTTTTCTCGCTCCCCGTCAATCATTCCATGTTCCGTTTGCTTTCTTGACCCGTATCATCTTTCTTCCACTCGAATTCGCTATCTCATTCCGAACTTCTCTTTTTCATCTTGCTACATTGTGTATCGCGAATCGAACGCTTAAGAACATTGCTAGCCTTATGCTGCACAATGCCTCTTTCAGACTTGGATACATATTCCATGTAAGTCGTATTTCGATCTGGAAAACGGTGGTGGGTAGTGGAAATATTGCAATTTAAATGTAAATAGTTATTTGCTAGAATTTTCATAGACTTCTTAGGATAACTCTGGGTTGTTCATAAGATTTCTGTAGATTCCTCATAGGTCTAAGTTCTTCATGCAATCTTCCTAGGTTCTACACACAATTTTCTCAAGTCTTCATACACTAGGTTTCTTCTGGATCTAACTTCTGGAGATTGTAGGTCTGGACTTGCTTCGTTTTACATACAGTCTCCCTAGGTTCCCTAGGTGTCGCAGCAGTAGAATGTGATCCTCGCGTAATTTACATTCCAACAACGTTTACATTGTACCCGAAACGCGATCACGGGAGAAGTAGCTGGAACTCGATGGTACGTATGAAATTTTCGCGCGGGAATGCACGCTGCAAAATTTGCGCTTTAATCTTCGTCCGTCGATGGAATGTCGATTTTCATCGAATTCGGTTGTTCGACGCCGACCCCCGTAACGCGAGCCCGCTTTCCATAGGAGGTCGGATAGTAGAATTGTTGCAGCTAAATTTCGTTAATGATGAACGATGATGCTCGGCGCGATGGCACGCGGTGAAAATTTCACGGCGATCCTCGTCGAAACGCGGTAAATATCCGCGAGCGAGTTGGTTAAAAGGCAACCGTGTCTTGCGTAATTAATATCAACCGATGCAAATAAACGCGTCCCGTTAATTGATCCCGCTGTACGCTTTCAAAAGGGAACAATATTTATCGTGCAATCAATTAACGTTGTTTCACGATGAGGATCGGTTCCGAACGGGCAGAAACTCGACGCGGCGTGTAGATCGCGGCACGGCCGGTTTTTCACCGGTTTGCCTAATTTCGGAACGCGATACGGTCGATCATTTACGTTTACGTTCGTTACACATCATTATCCGCGGGAGTATTTCTACCTAATGCATTAATCATTATCAGAATGGACAGAGCCGGCCGACAGCTATCGGTCGCGCCTCTCTTTGATAGCAGCAGGAATATTTGGGGCGTGCAAATGTTGGTTATGCACGCAACATTGCTCACAATTTGATCACACCGGTCGATCAACAGGCACGACGTCTTCCGTCTCCCGAACGTGTAAATGTACACAGCACAGAAATTAGGATCTGTTATTGATCGAAGCACTAGCTACATTGCATTTTCACCAGACGAATTCGATTCGGGAAGATTTGCATTAAGGGTGAGAATAATACTGTTCATAAGATCTCCCGTGGTCTCAAGCTCTTCCTAACATGTAAGTTACTCTCTAAATTATAGTTCGCAGGTCTCTCAAGGTCTCAAGGTCCCTATGATCTCATGTAGTCCTAAACTGTCCCTAGCCTCTAGCTACCTCTAATCCATAGGATCTCCAAAGGTTCTAACCCCTCTTACGTTCCCTAGAACATGCATAGGTCCTAATTTTTCCCTAGACCCGCTTTCTTTAGTTACTATGATCTCAAGGTCTTGATCTCCTAGACTAAGCTACTCTTAGACTTGAGGATCTCCCATCCTTTTAAGCTCTCCCTGCCTTTTGAACTCTTCTTAGAGACTCCTAATCTCATTTTCATCTCTCCACCCTACATGAAATCAATTCAAGAGATCTCTTTTTGCAAATAATTCATGTTCTTTATTTTTCCGGAAACGATTATTCTCTGAAATTCGCACGAAGCATCCAATGATGTCCTTTGATTGTATTCGTACAAAGGATGCATCCCTTCTCATCGACGTAGCAATTTCATCATTGTTTATCATCGATCTAAGCATAATTCCCGGTTTGCATTATCAGTCCTGCAGCACGACAATCTCACGGTTGATCGGCTCCGCTATTTCACCATTTCCATCAGCACGGTACTGAAACGTTTATCCGTCGACGAAAGCATATCGCAGCGAAAACAACAAGCCCGATTACGCTGTTCGAGAGCGAATTACGCGACAAGCGATTAGGTAGTTCCGTCAATTCCATGCGTCGACAATTCGAACGCTGTTTGTCGGCCACCCTATATACACAAACCTACCGGCCAATAGTTGCACAGGTATGCACTTAGGCTACAATACGCCTGGGTACATTGTGGCGTCGGTAAGGGCGGTCTGAGGGGCAGGGTACGTTCAACAGCGCTACAAAGAGGAAGATCCATGGAGAGAGAGAGAAAACGGGATCCGAAGAGAAGAGCACGAGAGAGACAGATCTAAGGAGTATGCTAGTGGCGAAGAGAAGGTAGAGGCATCGAGAGAAGCCTAAGCTCTGTTAAATGCTTACGGGACAGATACTGATGTTTGATGGACTCATTCAAAGTGGACATTAGTGTTACGTTACTTTGAATTCTCAAATTTCTGGAAATTCTCAAGTTTTTGTTCCAAACTTTTCAGAACTTTGTCAGAGCCCAAAATTTCTTACCTTTCCAAATTTCTCAAATTATAAATTTCCTCATGGTTCTAAATCTCTTTTCTCTGATGTTCCGTCAGCTGACCACGTCTTCAGAATCAAAGTGACAGCAACTTCTCCTAACAACCAAATGCAAATTTAGTTATAAAATCTTTAGTAGGGTACAAAAGTGGTATCCAGAGTTTGAAGCGGGTGGAAGCGAAGGAAGAGAAAGAGGAAGACCGTGAAGGTGTACCTTGAAAAGTAGACAGGAAACGCATCGGGGCGTCGGAGACCGGTAACTTTGTCTGAATTTACTCCGAGCAAGTAACAAGATGGGCGTAACAAGTACACGCGGGCGTGTTCGCGCTCGACGAGGGGGTGGATCCGTTTGATTTCGAACATCTCGCGAGTCGGTCCGCTTACAAGCTTCACGCTGGCATCCACTCGCTTCGCTACCGGTGTCTCGAGTATCGCGACTCGCGTCTGCGAAGCTAGAAGCAAGCGAGTAAGCAAGCAAGCAAACAAGCAGCCTGCATTAGCCGCGGCACGGTGCGTCGTTTTCGAAGCGGGCTGTTGGCGGGCGGACACATTTGCGTCAGCTTTCGTCAGCTTCTCTTCTGAAGCATCCGAAGCTTGGCAGGAGATACAGAAAGTCGGGAATAAAAATCGACGTGTCTGGTGCGCGCGAGCGGCCAGAAGGGATGGTGTTGGATACGCTGAAGAGGGTTGAAGGGGCGCCGCCTGTAGAGAAACGAGAAGGGGAACCGGTGCTTCGGATTTGCGGCAGAGAGCTTCGACGAGGCTCTTTCTATCCATTACGATCAGGTGCGGGGTAAAGGCCGGCATGGTGAAAAGTGTTTTAAAGGGAAACGCCGATGCGCCGCTGGATCCTCGCGCTTCACGTATGCTTTTTATGTCCATAAGATTTTTATGGTTTTAATGACGCTCTCTCGCGCCCGGCAGGATTTAAACTGCTTTTAAATTCCGCCCGCCAGAGGCTTAAGCGGGAAATCTTTCTCATCCTCCTTCACCTCGTTCTTCTTTTTCTTTTCTCTTGTAGCCGAATAGAAAACCTATGGAATTGTTTATGGCTTTTAACAGACTCCTGCATTTATATCACGATGTTGTAAACGTATCGAAGGAATTAACGCACTGCGATGGGGATTTAAGTTTCACACTACTCGAAGGGATTATGTACTCCTCAAAGCAGCGTCCCTGGGGAACTCGTGCCTTTTAGGGATATAGAAGGTGTCAGGATGACGCATGAAATTTTGATGAATACCAGAAACATTCCTTGTTTGATCAACATTTATTTGTACCTATCTTGTTGACTTTGCTCTCGTTTGTAAGAATCGAATTGCTACGTTTTATGAGCAGTCTTGTCGTGTAAGGGTTTATGGCTGTTAAGAAAACAACGATTAGAGTGGAGGGTCGATCGAATACGATGTTGTTAGCATCAGTGCGAGGTTCCAAGGACCAGGTATTCAATTATGCAACGAACATCATCCTCGTTCTGTGGTTCGCCGCGCTCCATTTCACTTTCGAAGGGGCTGAGACACTCCCTCGCTTGATACAAGGGTGGAATCACGCACAGATGCCACCCGCTCCTGTTACTCGGAATTCTGCAGCTCTGGTTACACGCGTCTAGTGTCTTAACCGAAGTTTCGCCGATTTCTCTTGCGTTTCCGTGCATATTGATAAGCAACGACGCGAAGAACGTACTGCGTCTACCACGTACTTAGTTGCAGTCGCGAAAAATTTTGTACGCACACAAATTATCCGTTAATGTACAAAATTAAGTATTCCTTGCGCGACAATAGAGCGCGTGGAGGTACCGCACGTGGAAATACGCAGCGTGGTGTTATACGGTGTGCAGCAATATCACGATAATGCAGTATTTCTATTCGTCGTAATATAGGACGTAGTAATATTACGTATGGTACAACAGTGCGTTGCAGTACTACATATGGTACTACATATGGTAGTATCATAGTAGTGATGTATTATAAAATAATTTTTGACGAGTAGCAACCTAGTGTAGTAATCTAACTTATGATCTTTGGTATAATCGTCGAACAATATAACGGGAATTTGCTATCACTCCACTAAATCGCCCACCAAATGAACATAAACTTCATATACCCCCTCAATAAATAATCCACAAGCTCGTGTATCATCACTTCTCGGTCTCCTATTTATATTTTCTTTTTACCCCATTTTTGTCCCCCAAAACTCGAGGGTCAAAGTGTTACGAGTCTCCACGGAATGTTTACAGACAGCACGCCTTTGGCTCTATACATAATGCATTCGGCATATAAGAACGTTTCACGTGTTCCTCTCGAGGTAACAGGATTTAGAGCGGTAAAGAGATGAGGACACGAGGATAGCGAAAAGAGGACGAGACAACCGATATATCGAACGGCAAATTATTCATGCCGCCACACGAATCACCGTGGGCCTATTTCCTTCGAGCAAAAAGAGGATCAAAGATATCCCGGCTGCCATGCGAATTCGATTAACCCTATTTCGCGAGCGACTCGTCGAAACCATCAGCCATGATGCTATCTAGTTGAACGTCTATGCATCCGGTCTACCCAGAGTCGTCCTCGTGGTTTTCCTGTTCGTCTGTTCGCGTTTTGTGGTTCTTCGACTACGATCAAAGCGATCGTCTTTCGACGAGATGACTCCTTGCTGCCATTCGCTATTGGAAAATGTCGCGTTTCATCGAAGAATCTGCTGCACGCTTGACGTCACATCGGTGTCACTCGGAAATAAACTGTTGGGCCGATATTCATTTCTGTGCAATGTTGTTTCCTGTTGTTTTTCTATGCTTGATGCGCATCGCTGTTCGACGATCAATCTTCTTTCGACCTCAATACGCTGCTCGTGCGCGAACAACAGACACCCTATCGCTCTACATCTTCTAGTTGTTTTTTATGAAAACATATTAACATATTAAATAACGATTGCTCTAGATTTTTAAAGCGCGATATATGGTGTAACATCACGTAATGCATCCGGTATAACGTGTCCCCGTTTTATTATATTTTTTAACAGTTTTCATTGAATTAAAAAAATGAATGATTCCGATGGTTTAAGGAATTTGAATATAGAAATTTGTAAATCAGATTAATCAGACACAAAAGATCTAGAAATGTTCCGTTTGCCTGAAATACATTATCCGTATTTATCTGTGATGAAATAGATTCATCCAAACAAGCGTTTCCGGAAGTTGCTCAATTTACCATCCGACAAGCGTGTCTCATCGGTTAATTGCAGAAATCGACAGCCGCATTGTACCCGATCGATATGTTCGACCCTAGCGCATCCCATCGGGACGAGGTTGGCTTTCAGGCTTGATTAAACAGCCCCATAGAAATTCAAAATTCCTTGCGAACGGATCGCATCAGGATTTAAGGGGGTTTCGTTGGAGGGCGAAGCGTCGAGAGGTGGCCAAAGTCGCTACCGCGGGTGGTCTTTAACCCAAAAACGTCCGGCGCATTAGAGGACGATAATCGAAAATCAATAAGGGCGATAAAAAGCGTAAGGAAAACGGAGGTAACGCGGGACTTCTTGCATAATAAATCTCTCTCTCCCAACCTCGGTGCCCTCGATAGATCGCGTAAGTAGACATCGACCCCGATACGTACGAATGTCGCGCGTGAAAACGAATTCGTTCGATCGCGGATGTTATCGATTGTCCGGGACCGGGATCGAATACACGTCTTCACGCGATAACAGGACTCCTGTCACGACACGAGTGCAAAGTTATCTTAACAAACGGAAATCCTCGGGATTTAGTTCTGTTATACTAACCTTTGTTCATGGCGAATCTCTGTGATCTTGAACAGTATTATTTTGACACATTACTGCACATACATGCTGAACTATTTTTGAATTTACATTATTCTTAAAGGTTATCATGGTTTATTAAGATGGTGTTATGTTGAAATAAGAATTTCTAGTTTATTCTTGCTGTACAATAAATAGTCAAACAATACTCTCTTAGAGAGTACTTCAAGTGTAAAATTGTTTGAACACGGAGAGTCATGCACGCGTCATCGCTTGCTATACGCTTGCTTGCAGCAGAGAGGAAGCCACTTGAAGAAAATGAAGCGTATACATTCATCGTATGACGTTCCGTAGACTCAACAGTTTAAACTTTTGAAACATATCTACGTAAAAATAGTTGACCAAACAAATGATCTGATTTCATCCAATGTGAAGTTCCAGAGAAATTTTAACTGTCATTGTGGACACATCATTCACGAATAATTATTATCAGAAAATGAAACTGACCCTCAACAGTTAAAGTGACCCTCAGGGCTCAAGTTTGACTGCAGTAGGAAGAAGAGCCAACAGAAATTATTGATGTAACTCAAACATTAACCGTAGGTTTGGAGAAAAGTACATCCCAGGGATGAAGGAAGACGAAGATCCCAGCATCTGGCGATCTGTTTGTCCGTCAGTGGGAGATAGAATTGTCGTATCCTATCAGACGTTTGCTCAAGGCATCTTCGGTCCCCACGGTTATTCCGAGCGAAATGTAGCGTAATAATCTAGGATAGTCTAAGTTCCAAGCGTGCTTCGCCGTTGCACGTCTGTGTCTGGATATGAACAGAATCAAATCAGCCGGAGATATTCTGTCCGTAACGCATCCGTCCGAAT
This sequence comes from Megachile lagopoda, assembly GCA_036983795.1. Taxonomy (NCBI): domain Eukaryota; kingdom Metazoa; phylum Arthropoda; class Insecta; order Hymenoptera; family Megachilidae; genus Megachile; species Megachile lagopoda. Next base: position 7,624,925 of record CM072785.1, on the reverse strand, counting down.
GAAGCCATAGTTAATTAACGCTAAGATACAAAGGAGACAAGATCTAGCTACCTGTTAAGTCCCTTCGAATCAGCTACTGTGCGGAGGTAGCTAATTGTTAATCCTCCAGCTGATTAGCTCCGTCGGTTAATCGAACGCGATCGAGGCTTATCGAAATCGATTCGGTTACGGTTGTCAGTGTTCCCATCCGCGAATCACGGGTATACGCCTTTGAGGTTCCGATCGTGAAACGGTCAGGTCCTCGAGGGTAACCCTCGAAACGCACGTGCGCGGTATGTCGCTAAACACACACGTGCATAGACACACTCTCTCTGTTGGTTGCATATGCATATATCGCGGCGTGTCGGAGCCCTTCGGCATGAATATGTCGCTATCCCGGCGCCGGTGGACAGGCATACCCGACCACGGTACATGAACGTGGTCGAGCAATAATCCGTTTCATCTTGCGGTCAAACGATCGGTCGCCGCGGTATAATACGAAAGCTGCACGATCCTCCTATGGCGGTGCACGTAGCCATAACCTCTCTCTTTCCTCGTGCACGTAGATTTCGTTTGGCATACCTTCCGCGAGCACGATGCTCTCCGCCGATGTATTCTGACCGGGATCGATCCGGACGTTTTTCCAACCGGCGAGAACGTTCCATCGCGAACTTTGTGATCGTGATCCGATGGATTTCGGTCCGGTTTCGTTTCCTCGCGATACCTCTATGTACGATGCAGGAAGCACAATGATTTCGTGAAATGGCTTTGATAAAGTGTCGATCGGACTTTACTCTCACGTTCCCCGCGGAAGATGGAGCTACTATTGATCCTCGTGGCTCGATTACGGTTATATAAAAGATACCGGGTTATCGTTAATAACGCCTGGCGGAATATGTCCATTTATGGCCGGCCAGACAACGATACGCGCTCGTTCAATGAGTCACTTCGGCTCGATCGCGGGTTCGTTGATGTTCTCTCATTATCTAAAGTCACCGACGCTATTTATAATGGAGTATAAAAGACCGCGTCCTTATTAGAGACAACGCTCTCGCACCACTATTTATAACGCAACGCGCGAACCCAGTGTTCCTCGATATTCTATAAGGCAATCAATTTTTCTTCGCCGGCGTCGATGGCGAGGGGAAACGGCAGAGAAAAAAGGAACACGTCGCCCGGTATCGAGCCACGAGATAATGAAAAGAATACAGAGTTCGGCGGCCGTGACTTAATGTAGCCGAGGAAATAAACGGGGCGGTGGTATATATCAAAAGCGCGGACAGCCGGGCTGGGTGTAAATGATATAAATAAAATCAACCTGGGAATACCGTGGCTATTTATCATCCAGCTAAAATACCTTAGCCTTCTTGCCCCCACTTGGCCCCATTAATAACACGGGGAAAACTCATTTTCGTTCGGTTGAGAACGCTGCGTGCTCGGCTTACACCTTCCGTCGTGAACCTTCTATCGCTCGTGAGAACGTCCAAATACAGAGGAATCTTACGATTCCGAAACGATTTCACCGGCTGTCCATATTGATTTATTGCCGATACTACGGGAGAGCGTAATAATTCTGCCTGTATCGAATGGAAAGCGGGTAATTGATGAGATTGGCGAGTAATAAAATGGAGTTTTAGAGACGTGCCGAGTTACTTATGCGTACTGTGCTCTGATACCGGTGAATGGCTGTCAGCTGGACTCGGTAACTTTCTCCTTAGGGTGCGTTTTCACGCGACAACAGTCATGACTTTTGCTAGTTGTGACACTTTGATATTATCCTCGGTTGACCTGGTTTTGGTGACCTCTCCTCAGCACAGTTATGTCCACCAAACAAGAAAGTTCACCTTAACACTTTTGTTACTTGTGTCAAGTTCATGCGACACTTTTCATATGGGACTGACTTTTGTTTGACGTACTTTGAAACACATCACTATCGGAATCTAACATTAATCTGTTTCAAGTGGAATATTCAGTATGAGCTTGTCGTTTATTGCTACGAATCCCGTTAGTGATGATATGACTGGCTTATTTTCATGATGACCATTTGTGACATTTTGCTACACTATTGTGACCTAGTGGTAACGTTGTGATAAAGTCTAATATCACGACAATATATCTTCTGCCTTCCAAGGAATCGCATGAATCACAAAAGCCATAACATTTAGCGTGAAATGATTATCTTCCAAAAAACATTCATCATCCTATCAACTGTCTAATAAAAGAATCTCGATTGTTAATGTCCCATGGCTGCAACAAGTCGTCTCAAGGCTCCGATGTCAATCGAACACGTTGTAATCCCATGTCATAACGTTTAATATTCAACATAAGGCGCACAAATCTAATTTTGAAGTGACTACTGAATAAATCATGAAACGATCAGTCCTTTTGTCCACGGGCCACACCGCAAACCGCATCAATAATGGACAACGTATAAACAGACACCCGCAACGGGTGGATAAACCAAAGAAAAACCGTAGGTCTTCCTTTTACGCGATGCGTAAACATACACGCTCGAAAATTCGTGGCATCCACCGTGTGCTGCCCGGGGGACGAAGCGTTTAAACAAATATTTTCCCTGGGAAACGTTCAGACCGCACCAAGACCCTACAATCTTCTTTAAATATTTCTGTCGGATAAATATATCCGTTGGCAGAAGACACCGAGACGACCGTGAATCATTCTATGTCCTATCGATCTTCGTCGATCTCGCTGATGACGTTTGAGAACCACTGGCGCATCTCGTAAGCCTCGTGCTATCGAGACGAAAGATCCGAGCGTGATTGAAGACCGATGGCTCGGTCATAGGTGGCTGGTTCAAGAGGAAGAAAGATCTGGCGAAGCGAATGCATAGTTCTCGAGGATCTTGGCTGACACTCTGGGAACCATTCAGATCTGATTTAACATATTTGAATATTGTAACAGGCATTTCGCGCCGCGGAATACATTTCCAACGAACTGATGTGGTTAGCGAGAGTACAGTAGACGTTCGTTATATTGTCACTGGTGACTGTGGTGATCAACTTGTGGCAGATGTGTAACGTCAAATTCTCCAACTTCACTATTCTCAAATCTTCAAATATTCAAATTCCTAGATTCTCAAGTCTCCATATTCTCTAATTCCCAAATTAGTAAATTCCTAAATTCTCAAATCGTCAAATTCTGAAATCTCAACATTGTCAAATCCCCGAGTTCTTATATTCTGATATTCTCAAATATCCAAATTCTCAAATCCCCGAATTCTCAAATATTCAAATTCTCAAATCCCCGAATTCTCAAATACCCAAATTCTCAAATTTCCGAATTTTCAAATCCCCAAATTCTCAAATCTCCGAATTCTCAAATCCCCGAATTTTCAAATACTCAAATACTCAAATCCCCAAATTTTCAAATACCCAAATTCTTAAATACCAAAATTCTCAAATCCCCGAATTCTCAAATCCCCAAATTCTCAAATCCCAAATTTTCAAATCCCAAATTCTCAGATCTCCGAATTCTCACATTCCCGATTTCCTAAATTCCCATGATCCTAAATGACAACCAAAGGTCTCAAATTTCACCAACTCTACAACAGCACGTCGAACAAATCATACTTCATTGTTTCTCAATTCCCCAAAAAATTATTCCTCTAAAATATTCGTTTTTTTATAAACAGTGTATTCACGAAAGCAACACGTTTCAACGCGTATTTTCTGCGCGAAAGATACTTGTTAATCATCATTTAGCCGGCTGGCTGTTATTGCCCCGCAATACGTCGACTGATTTTTATCACGAGCCGTGCAAAATTCGATTCACCAACGGGGCGTTAGTTCGACGTTCCCAGGAAACGTCGTCCTCCCGCGCGATCTTTATTAAAATTCATACCAGCGCCGTACACAGCGCGTGTAATTAATTACTTTGCCGCGTTTAAATCAGCCTTCCCATTGCCCCTGTTAATAAATAACCGAGCAACAACAGCGAGCACATCGCACCGCAAGAAGTCGTTCTCACCGTGGACGGCCGACTCTATTTATCACCGGAACATCCGAAATACCGGAAACCAGCCTGTACCCAACTTTCTCACCTATCTCACCTTGAAATTGAACAGTGGAAATATACAAGGCCATTAATGGCATTTTTTAAAAAAACTACCTGCACGTTCGTTCAAGGGGTGTTTATATACAGGAAAGCTAGTGTGGATGGAAATGTTATTACAATTTTTGATAGATTTTATAAGTAGGTTACTTATAAATTTTTTAGTAGACGATATTTTGATGTTACAAAATCCTGTTCAAACTTTATGTTATAAAAGGAATGTTTAAATGTCAACTTTATAAATGTGTAGATGAACGTTAGTAAATATGAATGGATATTACAATTATACATAGCTTTGGCATATTTTGTCAAGAGATTTTAATAAATTGTCCTATCTTTAACATTGACTGTAAAGTCTCATTTATGCTGTTTATGCGTAATTCTCGCGGATAGAGTCGGAAGAACGTTTAAACATCGCGCGTTTTATTATTAGCCAGATCGTGATTCGCGAGAGGGAGAAAGAAAAAGGAAGGAGTTACATGTGGGTCTCGTACGCTTATGCTCGCGCTATCGAGACGAAAGATCCGAGCGTGATTGAAGACCGATGGCCCGGCCATAGGTGCTCGGCATGGAGAGGGAACCAAGAAGAAGAAGAAGAAGAAGAGGAGGGCAGAGCGAACGAGAATGCGACCGATAAATCGTATCGTGATACAGCGAATCCTTGCCATGGAACGTGGGCGACCCCGCTTCATTTGCGTGCACGCGTGTGCGTTTAAGGACACGCGTGACACCCAACTTCGACTCGCGTGAAAGAAAATCTCGTGTTTCTGACCCGACGGACTTGGTAATGGACGTTTCGGCAAATGAAGATTTCGCGTTCTGGGAGAAATGACACGAAGGACATATATGATCGAGGACAGAACGATGGGCTTAGAAAATGTAAACTGAACGTCATTCTGAAGATAAAGTTTAGAGTAGGACTTTTTGAAGAATTTCGAAAGCATACGTTTAGACAAAAATAACAAACTTCCTTAAGAGTATCTCTGTCTTCTTTTAAACAGGAGGCTCGATCCACGGTATGTGTATGGAGAGGATTAACGAAGGTCGCGGAGATTGTTGAAAGCCTAAAACCTCTTATTAACGTTATCGTAAAGGACGATAATACGAACGACGAGGGGACTTACGCCCGGTACGAAGTACTCGGGTACCCTTCAATTATTGATAGTTTCGAGGAGCTAATTTGTGTAAAGTTTCAGCTGCCTTGCTCTGAGGACCATTTAGGATATTACTTGGGGCATAGTCATCGAGTCGGGGAAAATGTATCCGTATACTTAATGGAGAATCTGATAAGTAGACGCGAGTCGAGGTTGTAACGAAAACCGTGGAAAAAGAGTGCAGGTGTTAAATTTAATGAATCGCGAACGAAAGCGTTTCACGTGTTGTCTGGCTAAATATTTTGATGGCCAAGTAAAATACATTTGCTCCGTGTAAACGCATCCGATTTTTCCTGTTACTAGGCCCTTTTCCCTGACGGGTCACGACACTCGAAACACAACGCAACACGCCACAGAAATTTGTTTTCTTTGATATGGACGTTCAATACGGGGCTTGTTTATTTGAACGTCGTGCACGGTTTGTCGGCTTTGGTTGCGTGTTTGAAGAGGACTCGGGACCCGAGAGCAATGAAAAGTGGAGCTAGTTTTCCCAGTTATTTATATTCCGTCGTTTATACATTTTATTTCTGACCGGAGCTTTTGCTGCTGGGTACATGCATCTGTGGTTGTTTAACTTTTACTCGGCTACCGTATAATTGATCGAGTTACGTTGCCGAGATTTGTTGCGTTCATGGCGCGCAATATTTCTTGCCTTTCTTACAAAATTTCAACCGCTACGTACCGTGTACTTTTATCGTGACTTTTCGCGAAACGATTACTCAAGACTTTAATAAAGCACCCCTCGATTACGAGATCTATTTCGAAAATTCTATTAACCGGCATCATTTTTCTCTTTGCAGGTAAGCTACACGTTATCTACAGCCGATTCGAGAAACACGCAGATCACAGGAACACGTGGCAAGGTAACGTAATCGTTGCTGCACGAACACCGGAAACGATTTAGATACGCCAATTCGCGTACACCGTGGTATTCATTCGTTTGATAGCGATTTTAATTAACAAATTCATTATATTCTTTCGCGGGCTGTTCGTAACCTAATTTTTCAATGCCGATAGCATTCACTGTGAATCGCGTTTCGCGACATTAACGGTTAAGTTTATCTTTTGTGACAAAGATACATTGGAACTACTGTACGCACGGTCGAGCTCGATTTTTACCAGCAACATGGACCGTGGCTCGAAGAGAACCGAGACGATTCTTATTTTTTGTCGCACGACGTAAAACACGAAACTACGCGGTCGCGGCGTGCCGTGGAAATTTCGTTCTCCCGTTGTTTCATATCGGTCGGCTCGCGTGATTTATACTTTTAGTTTCTGTTTTACGGTCGTCCAAGTTTGTTGCTCGTGAAAAATAAAATCCGTGATATATTGCTTAATATGGCCACCCGAGCTGGAACAACGCCATCGACGACTGTTGCTAGATTCCTTTTTAAATGATGCGATATTGTTCGCGGATCTAATTCAATAATTATCGATTTCAAACATTTCTACACTCATTTTCTAGACTATACTTTTTCTTGATGAATATGTATTTCTAGGTAAATCATTAATCTTTTACGATAATAACGTTTGAAGACTCACAGGATCTGTCAATTTTTGTAATTAAAGTGCATTTAATAGATAGCTTTAGTACTCGTATATATTAATAATCTGAATAAGTCCGTATCAATTTTGTTCTTCAGTGTTGTTGGACAACCTTAAGACTATTAGAAATATACCGAATGTATGTCCATAACAGTCCACTTGTCCATTCAGGCGCTGAAATATGGGATTTGAGATTTGGACTTTCCTTTTCTTTTTCCACATTGACGAAGTAGAAACAGTTGGTGACATAGACTTTCGACTCACTTGAGGGACATAAACCGTCGACTCCGTTTGCCATAGGGACTTAAAAATCATCATCAGGCATGTACACCAAAAAACCGTCCGCAAGGTCGATGACTTATCGCGGTATTTTTGTGCGTTTCGTGAACGATACTGCTTAGGGATATAAGTTCCAAATGGTGAATGTTTTGCTAGAAAGGTATTCCAAGAAGACCAACATGGTTTCGAAACTCGGTGTTGCAAGCTCATCTAGATTTGTAAGCCCCTGCTTCTCCCTCCCTATTTCTCACGTACACGAGAAGCACGAAATTACGTGTTATCGAGCAGCTATACCATCTAATGCACGTATCAGGTTCTTCATTCGCCGTGCATCAACCTCGAACCGGACGAAGGAACGGTCACGTAGATCGTTTCGCGTTTCTCGTCGCGGTTTACCTTGTTATGCCTCGTACCGGTTGCGTTCTCGGAGGGCTTATCGTTGTTGCGAAATTGTTGCTCGGGATGACAAACATTAATACACCGCGTTGATAAGCCGACCAAACGACACCATTAATCAGAAGCCTTTTTTTTCCTACTCGAATCATGGATCATTCATCGCGATACGTTTGTTTCTGCGAGCGTGCTATAAATCAGATCTATGGTAACCAACCGGAGAATGGAATACACGAACGCGAATGAACTAGATGGAACATCATAGTTTGTTACCTGTGTTGGTAAAGCGAGCCAAATCCTTTAAGCCTCTTTTTGGTACTTGAACTGTAACTTGATACTCTTCAAACTTTCCACCCCTGAACTCTTCGGTGTATCGATACTTTCTACTACTACTGACTATATGCATTATTTTAACACAGCTGAATTTAAAGTGCATTTAAAGTTGTATTCAATGAACAACTATATTCACAAGTTTTATATTAGAAACTTGAATTTACACTAAATACGTAGAAGGTATTACAAAAAGGGACGCACACTCGAAACTCATTGCAAAATTATGCAAAATAATACAAAATGGGCAAAATGAAAATTATTGAGATGAACTAAATGAAGACTTTTCATGAATTAAGGCACAAAATAAAACGGAGGTACTAAGAAAGTTCGAAATAAAAGTAGCAACGTTTTCAATCAAATGAGATAATCTTAATTGTCGTTGTTCGACGCGAGGAAGCTATTGTCCGTGGGGTGAGCGAGAAGAAATTGAAAATTACTCGCAAACAGGCTCATTAGCGTGGCAACGGAATAAATCTCATCTCCGCTTTGATCGAGCACGATTAGCTCGTAACATCGGTAATTACGGATCGACCGTGAACCGGCCGCTTATTGTCCAGCATTATCGCGACGGTTACGGTTCATTACAGCCCCGTTTCTCCGTGTTACAGTCTCGACAAATTTAGCAGCGCGTTTCGTATAAACCGGCGCGGAGCCCTCGCTACCGCCCGGGGTGAGACCATAGTTACCACTATAATGCTCGACGATAGCCTGGGAAATAGTAGCGGCATAATAGTGGACGCGGTGCCAGATTGCTGGGAAAATTAATTACGCGGCGCGCGTTTAGTCGGTGCAACGAGAGCAACATCGTGGCCGTAATTGCATATTGCAGCGGCCCGTACACGTGCCTAAGAAGTTATTTAATTCATTAGTTCGATGATATGTAACCGACAAATTTACAGAATTGCTGACCTTTCACGAATGATTAATCGCCCTCACCTCGTGCAATTATTCTGCAGACTACGCTTTAAAGACATTAAACTATAAGTTCTTAAGTAGAATAATCACTATTTCGTATGCAACATTCGATGACACCGGTTTGGTTAACTCCTTGTTAATAGATTCTTAGCACAATTACTGGGAGTTAACTCGTGTTTTCATGCTCAGACGTTAATTACGAGTTAACTCGTGTTTGTACATGCACATTTCCAATTTTCTAATGTCATAGTAATATAGGATACTGTAAAAGCTTTCTTCGAATTATAGAAAAAACTTTTCTTAATACTTGAATTTACGTAATAATTCTAGTACACAAACATATTTCAACGAATTCTTCTATGGATTATCTGACTGTTGTAGTTTGTCGTACTAAAAGAATTATTAAGTTATGTAGAAGATAAACAAAGTTTCATTTCGCTTTCATATTCAATTACATAGTGACACAAGATTCTGCGTAAAATTGCCAGTGAACGCGTTAACAAACCACGGTCGAACACGTAAGATAATCTTTCTCTGAATGCGACCGTGAACCAACAAAGTATATTACAAGGTTACAAGAAAAATGACCGTGTTCGCGTTAAATAGCAGCGGTTTGAATAACGGGTCAGTAAATCATCAACGCGTAGCGTGCACTAAACGACCCAATCGAATAATTTCCGAGTAATTTATCCGGTCGCGATTATTTCACGGCACGTACGGGCTAATTTCTCCGTGTCGCTGGTGCCGCAGTAATATCCTGCGACGTTTTTCCGCCGTTGGAAAACTAATATTTCCGCTGCGTCGCGACGATCGCGGCTGCCTCGTTTCTCTCGCGCGAACGCGACGCCGGCTTAAAGCTCGCGCCTTAAGTGGCCGATAAAGCACGAAAACCTACAACCCCGAGTGGTCCGGTGTGTACACAAGCTCCGTTCGCACACAGTCTCGCGAGGAAGCCGCGTGTGCGCGACGCTGAAAACCCACCCTTACCCGAGGGGTTTGCCGGTAGCCGGTTGCTTCTTCTGCTTTAACACAATTCCCGGGCTCTTTTTAGCCGGTCTCGAATCGTCGGCTGGACGCTGTATACAAACAACGTTCGAACAAATGGCCGAGAGACACGTAAATAAGAGAAAACGGCGAAATGAGGGAGCAGTGATAAAAAAAGAAGGGAGGGAGAGTAAGTAAGCAAAGAAAAGATGCGAGAATGAATGGACAGCTTCCAAGGGGGAAACGTAATTATTCGTGTGCTTGATGGAAAGGGGGTAAAAATAAAGGAAAGGCGAAAAGAAAGTAAGGAAGATGGGAAACGGAGGTAACATTAGGGGAATAAAGCAGGATGGCGCGAGGGTTTTGCGGATGAATGAATGGACCCGGAGCGTAGAGTTTAGCGAACGCGCTAGGATATGGAGAGAAAACGTCGAGCTGGGAGAGATCAGCGTGTAGCCGTGGATGAAGAGAAGAAAATGATGGCTGGGCGGAAGAAAAAGAGGAAGGTAGGACCACGCGGGACTCGTATCCGCGGAAGAGACACGACCACTCCGAGGACGGTTTCCTCGGTCTTTTCGTGAGAAATTTACGGAGTTAAACGACCATCCAACCGTCTCGGACGACACAGACGTCGCGACGCCCTGTATTTCGTTCCATGATTTTCAAGTGCGTTCTCTGCGACCGTCACGCTACCAATTTCGGTTACCTCGGACGCTTTACTATGACTAGCTTCCGCCCAGGGTAAATCTACCCCGTTCAAAATGTAGATTGATGCGAGACGAGAAAATTGAGAAGCTGAACATTTACTGATCCGAGAAATTTTTTAATTTCTATATTTCATTTTCTAGTACTCGATAATTTCGTAAGTGTCCTTCTCCCACAACGCCATTTTCTCTATGAAAACCTGGTACATTAGATCAAAAATCCTAATTGTGCTCGAGGGCTGATAATGCAACAGTTAGCAATGCGATGAACGCATGGGTCACGATGGACCCGTATCGTTGTTAATACCTTTATTAAACGCTGAGCGTGATTCACGATGTTATTATCGTTAACAGCGGCCGGTGTAGAGCGCGACTCCGTTTATCCGGTATTAATTAGCGATGTCATTATCATTCGGCTACCATATTCGTCTGACATTCAGCAGGATTTTTATTGGCTCGTTTCTCACGCGCGGTATAAACACGAGGAACGAAAGCGGTTGCTCGCCAAGCGGAGCCAAGCGAGAAACTTAACGGCCAAGCTCTTAAACCTCCCATTTACGGTGACGCCGAGCTGTAAATTGCCGATCGATAGGATTATACGAACGTGTAATTAAGGGCCACGTTTACGGGCGTGTGTGGCGGCTGTGCGTCGCGAATTAGTTCGGCAAGTACCAGCGGGGGCCCTGGCCTCTTTCTCCTCTCGAAAAGCAAATAGAATCGCGATAAAACGAACGAGATATGGGAACTAGTTTTTCACCGGGAGGCGCGCGAGCTGCGCGAAACGCCTCGACGCGTTTTTAACCTTTTTCTTCCTTCGTCGCGTTTCAACGGCCGCGTAATTTGTTCGGGAGAAAAGGTGTTACCAAAAAGAAGTTAAACTCGTTAACCGGCTGCGGGAAAGAGGACGACGATAATAAAAGGATGCGTCGCGCCTTTGTTAAGGAACCTGTGTACGCTCGCAATAAAGTCCCCCGGGCAATTTTGTTGCGACGATGTTCAACCGCATCAAACAAGTTTCGCGCGTAGACTATCAATTGAGAATGTCTGTGGAATATCGACAAGATTTTGCTTTGTCACACTATGTATCGATCATTTTCTAGTAACTTTGTGTCCGTAAACTGGTTCTTGTTGTTCCACACTGTCCTCTTAAAAAATTCTATAATATTTATAATTCTATGTAATAATGTTCTTATGAAAGTTTTTACCGTGTTAACACTTAGATCTAATTATTCCTGTTTGAAGTTAAATACCTAAAATTTAAAGATTGGCTAGATTCACATGATAATTGCATATCGTGTCAGGATAGATAAACGTTGAAACAAAGATCAATAAATGATAAAATTAACAAAATTTTTAATAGTAAAATCACAAAAATCATCAAACATTATGCAGTAATATCGATAACGGGGTTAGTAACATCAGACAGCCAAGATAAATGTGCTTCGAAAAATGCGTCGTTTTCATCCGCGATAATATTTATGCGTATAAATGTATTATTTTTCACTTGAACTTTTTACCGAGCAGCAAACGTCCCGAAAACTTTTCAGCTGGCGGTTCCACGAGCTCGCAGCTTTTTCCGAAAACAAACATAACGAGAGGAAAAAAACAAAGATAGAATAAAATAATTCCCCGAAGCCCCAGGAAACAAACAATGCGAACAATTCCACGGGAAACTACGGGGGCTAAGATCAAATCCAGCGGGGCAGCGTAACGCGGCCTGCCGTCCGTAAATTAGCGGCGAACACGAAAATTGCATTATTTCTGCAAACTGTATGGTGCAAAAGGTCGCGACGACGGCCAACGTTGGCGGTTAGTCGTTACGGAGGGTTTGGGGGTAGGTCGTGGGTGCAATCGGGGGTGCAGGAAATAAATTGCACGGTATTTCGACGCGTGCCGAGTCGTCTCGCACGCGTGTAAGCAAATATTTGAAATTCGTCGCGCGTACACCGGTTCGGAACGCGTGCGTCGATCGTTGATCGTTTCTCTGCGTGTCCTGTTTGCGTCTACGATTTCGTTGATCGATGTTTTTGATGAACAGACGTCGCTACGAGACAAATGATACGTCCACAGATCGATACAAATAATTTATTTTCCTACGAACTCGCATTGTGCCCTCGATCCGATTTATCTTCCATCTTATATTCATTTAAATCGTACTTATTGAAAAATAAATTGAACGAGAAAAATCAATCGCTGCCCTGTTTTGTTACCCGGTGCGGCCATAATCGATTTATTATTAAAGGCACTTAGCAGCTGGGATATAATTGCACGTAAAAGCGACGAGTTTAGAGAACAGTGGTCGTAAAACATCGTACAAACATCTGTCTCTGGAAAATAAATACGAAAGCAAGTAATAAAACATTGATGCTTATTAAAGTTGCAAATCCTCCAGCGAACTACGAAATGGCGGATTGGAACGAAATGGATGGAAAGTGGCGTTATACGCCTTTCAAATCCGTCCATGTTCATCGTTAATAAACCAACGAAACTGCCGAAGACCCCCTCGTAAACGGGTTAACATGGAACTTAGGACGAAACGACGACGACCAGTAATTTGCACGCATTGCGACGTTTTGACCAGGAGGCTTCTCCTCGTCCTTTTTCCTTCTTTTTCCGCCATATCGCTACGATCCCGGATGTACCTTCTGCGTCTGGCCGCCGGAATTCCACGGATGCTGCGACGCTCGAGATAAATTTTATTTAACTCCGTTGCCTGATGGTTGTTTCTTTGTAACAAAACCAACTGGATGGCGACAAAATTAGGAACAGACGCAGAAAAAGCGGGTGTAAAGGAGAAGATACAGAGGATATAGAAAAATAGTCGTACATTTTATACCGTTATTCAGTTTTATTATAAATTCTCTGCTTTGTTTGCACTGATATTCGTGAATTATACTTGCGGCGTTTGTTGAAGTGATTGAAAGTATTTTGGGGGTGAGGTGTGCGTTATATTGCCATGGGTATGGCTATGGAATAGCACTATAGGTTGCCAATGCGTCACCATGCGTTGTAATTTGGGAAATGTGGGAATTTGGAAATTCGAGAGGGACTTGAAAATTTGGGATTTATTGCAACTTTACGGAATTTGAAAATTAGGAAATTTGGGAATTTGGGGAGTGAAGGATTTGAAAATTGAACAATTTATGGGTTAGAGAAGTTGGAAATTTGGAAACTTCAGTATTAAGAAAGTTGGGAATTTAGGAACTTGTGTATTGAGGAATTTGGAAATGTGGAGATTAGGGAATGTGAGAATTCGAGCTTCAGACAATTCGAAAATTTGGGTATTTGAAGACTTGGAAATTTGAATATTTTCAAGTTTGCAAATTTAGACGTTCAGAAATTCAGAAATTTATAAACTCAGAGGTATAGAAATTTAAAAATGAAAAAATGAAAAAATTTAAGAGTTTATAAATTTGTAAAAAATACTTGTATCTCTACAACTATATCCTGAAGCAACATGGTCCGCAACGTCGATGGTCTTGATTGTGCAGCAATTCGCGATATGGATTTCACGGATCTCGAGAGAGTGGAAAGTACACAGAATCTGTATACAGGATATTTTCAAGGGACGAATGAAATTTCTTCGCCGTGTATACAACGTTGTACGGTTCGTTTGTTCATTCTCTTAGGTAATTTGCCGAAGGGTACAATCGGTGTCTTCCTAAGCGGCAGATGTTATTAACGAAGCCTGCTCGATTCCATTATGCCTGGAGGTGAAAATTTACGATTTTCATAGTGCACCTGCGGCAACCGGAACCTCCTCGTTCGCGAACTCTACTGTAATATTAATTGCACGAAACGGCGCGCGACTGAGCTTCCTTCCGTCGATCGTTTTTGACTTGTCAAGTCTGAATTTCGTGCGAACAATTAAATTCGAAATGAAGATCGAAAAATTAGCAAAAAACGTGGCCACAAGTTATTAAATTCTAACAGTACAGACTTTAAAAATTGTTATTTACAAATTGTCTTGAAAATTGTTTATATAGGGAAAACTCATAAAACGTACGCAATTAATTGTCGATTTAATATAAGAGCCTTGCTTTTAAATTACAAACGTTACGTTTTTATGTGTCATGTTAAAATTGTTAATTTATCGCTGAAAGGGAAAATATTAATATTTAAAAAATTTCAATTATAAAATGTCCTAGAATTATAGTATTTTTTCCCTCGAACGCACATGCATATACTCGAACATGAATTCCGTAAAATACTAAAAATTAATGAGCACACTCTGAACTAAAACGTCGTAATCTCGCTTTTACCAACACGCGAAGAGCACTGAAGCAATTACGACCGGTATTACACGTTAAGATCGTCTAAAAAAGCTACTATACCAGCTTTTCTTCTGGAAAGCTATATTACCGCGTTAACGACTCTCAACTTCCACGATTTCAGCGAGTTTATCATCAACGCGGATTGAACTATAACTTTGTATCCGTAAACCAGTCTTTAAGGGCACGAAATCGGTAAAACTGCCTCGAGAACAACGAGGTGAGATAAAATGGTAGTAACGATCCGTACAGTCATGAGCAGATGTAGGGAAAATAACTGCTGTAGGAAAAACATTACTGCTTCTCTAGGGAAAATAGCGAAACTAAACGAAGGAGGGACAAAAAGAGTCGCTTGTTGATTTTGAGGGATCTTTGGCATTTAAAAATTTTGGGGACGGGTTAAAAATTTAAGGAGTTGAAATAGGGAGATATAGGGATTTTGGGAAGTAAATTTCAAAATTTGCTAACTTAAAAACTCGAAAACTTGAAAATTCCGAAATCCGAAAATTCGAGAATCAAAGAATCTTGAAATTTACAGGTGGGTTCTTGTACGGAAGGAAGCTTGAGTTGCATCCGAGTAGTTTGTTATATATTGCCGCGAGACTACACGCAAGAACGTGTCGCGATATTTGTAATAGTCACCGTTGGTGACTGCGGGGCCGATTTGGAATATAATTCGCCCGTAAATAGTCGCACGGTGTTCCAACCCTCCGCCTTCCGACACTCGACTCCATAAACAAAGCGTCGTTTCGTTTCTTTTATCACCGGGCTCGCACGCGCATCGGGGGCAGGCGATATTTGCAAGCTAAAGCAGTACTCGCTCCAAAACGGGCCACTAAGTGAATGGACGCCCCTTAATATCTACGCGCTCCTCTATCTCCTCGCGTACGCTTGCCCGCTTCAGCGGAAGGTGCAACGATGCTTCCTAAGCACGATCCCGAGGACGATAATCGACTACGGAGATATGCATAAACGTTTTCCGCTCTGTTTCTCTCGCGTTCCTTCGGGCTGTCTACTCTGTCTCCGGAATCTGTTCCCCTTTAAACAGAAGTATCTTCTCTTTCGCGTATCTCTCAATAATCTGCCCTTGATCGATGATGGAAAACGAAATTGGGGATGAAATTTAAATACACTTCGCGAATCGATTCCAATCTGACTGAATTAGCTTGGAATTGTTTTCAGTCGATACATCCCTGCTAGATAAATTCACGGTTCAGAATTTTTTCTGGTACTTCTGCAACGTAAGCTTGCTTGCAATATACATGTAAGTTTTAAATCTTCAAATTGCCACCTATCGAATTTTTAGTCTACAGATTTTTAAATTATCGAATTTAAAAATTTGGAAAATAAATACTCAAATTTTTGAATTATTAAATTCGTAACTTTCCAAATTCTCAAGTTCTCGAAATTATTAAACTTTCAAGTTCCTCGGTTTTTTGAATTATCGAACTTCTAAATTTCCAAGATCACTACAGCCCCGAGCGCAGGAAATTATCGAGATTTCGAATACGAAATTGTTTTTATATATGAGTAGATTCAATCCTGCATTCAATTTGACAAAGTCTGTAATGATATAATCTAAGAGACGAACTGTATAATTTCTTTTTGCCAGTTTGCATAATTGAATGATATTAAAAGGGGAAAAACGGTGGAGTCCGGAAACGTTGGAATCGAATGTAACATAATTTGTTTCATGTTTGATTAACTTCTCTCTGAAAGCTATTTCGTTAATGTTGGATATCAAAGCGAACATTCATGTAAATTCTATTTATTGATTTGCCGACTAAACACACCGAGACTGCTCTCACACCCATCTCCCACAGAATGTACTCTGATGCATATAATTCTACATGAACTACGTTCACAGAAATTCACTAAATCGGATGAATTTTTTTAATTTCAATTCGTTCTACAGAGAAATCCTGTTATTGAAATGTGTTTCATTGTTACGGCACATTTGTACAAAGACCATATTAAATTCGAAAGATCAGAGCGGAAATATTAAACACTCTATCGATTATTGATCCTCCAGAACAAAGTCGTACGATGCTTTATTTTTATTATCCGACGAAATCCCCGTGTTCATCGGTTGACTTATTATTTTTTCCCGTTTTCAGTTCGATTCGAGGCTGATTCCCGAAATAATTCCATATTTCACGATCGATGTGCTGGCACAGGGGTTACGTGTTCCCTGTTCAATGTTTGGAAATTAAATTAACCGTGGTTATTAAATTATTAGAGACGTATCGATCGCCGCTGCCAGTGGCGCTCGTTAATCACCCGTCCGTCCAATTAGCGGACCCGTTCGTCACGAAATCTTTGGTCGTTCAACGAGGTAGAGAATTCGTTCGATTTCTTAGCAATCAAATGAAAAGATATTCTCTCCTATCTGAAATTCTTGGGTACAACTTTAGATAACCCAGGCTTTTTGGGTAGACATTTTTAAAAAACCTCTGTTAAATGTTTTAGATTTAATCTATATTCAGGCAAATCTAGAGTAGGCTCCTTGGAAAAACCTAAGTGTAGACGTAGAAAACCTAGAATCTACGTTAGGTTAAGATAACCTAACATCACTTTGGGGATCTACATTAGATTTTTTGAGCAAACCTAGGATATAAAATTTTCTCAAAATCGAAAGCAAAGAAATCTGTGTTGTTTTCGAGGGAAATCTGCCATCCACAAACTTTTCTAAAATCGAAAACACACAGTAAAAAGCTTCCTTTACTACCGTAATGCTTCACTAAAGAAAAG
This sequence comes from Megachile lagopoda, assembly GCA_036983795.1. Taxonomy (NCBI): domain Eukaryota; kingdom Metazoa; phylum Arthropoda; class Insecta; order Hymenoptera; family Megachilidae; genus Megachile; species Megachile lagopoda. The sequence continues at coordinate 7,607,546 of CM072785.1, read as the reverse complement.
GTCCATTGCACCTGAGTATGCAATAAACGATCGAAGTCGCCAGTGTTGAACAAATCCACTGATTCCGCATTCAAAACTGTTCCCAAGAAACTGCACCTAAATTTAATCCCTTTTCGCGCGGATGCTCCGACGAAAACAAGAAGATTCAGCGCCGGGTCTGTCGACCGCGAAAGCAGATAGCAGAAATTGAAGATCGCGACTAAGGAAAGCTTGGCTGGTGTAATGCTCGAGAGTACAAGCTTGAAGTCCAGGAGGACCAACAGGCTCGAAGGCAAAAGGAGGAGAATAGTGTTTCCTCTGGAGGACGAGGTTATTCGCTGTGTTAAATGCTCGACTAAAATTGAGTGGCTCTTGCTCGTATAACAACGTAGATAGAAGCTGAAGAAAGACCTAAACTCCTGAGGAGGTAGTGTAGAAGAGGTTAGGTAGCGAAGGTTCATCTTGAGGGATGGTGGGAGGGTGGATCATAAGAGCAAGCTTTAAAGCGCGGTCATTTCTTAAACTGTGCTCATCGCGAGGAAACTTTTGGTCGTCTTCATACTCCTCTTTTTCTTCGCTCTTCTTGCTGGGAGGAAGAGGAACACGGGGGTGGGACGGTGTACCTGAGGGGCGAACAGTTAACTCAGGACTATAAAACTTGGTAGACATTGTTAATGTTTCATTTACATAAATGACAGACCCGAATCGCGACTTAACGCGATTTTCGCGCGTTCACGCAAACACGTAGACAGGACGAAAGAAAGTTGTAGAGGTCTACGAGTCGAGGAGGGAGTGTCCTCGTTTTATCGCGACGTCGACTAATCTCGTCTGCATCGATTCAATGAACCGCCTCGCGATCAACGTAGCGCCTTCGCACAATTAATTATCGGGATATCGTTGCCTCGGATACACACCGCCCTTAACGATCGCGATCGCGTAAATTATAATCGAATTGCGCGGCCGATCGGCGCAAATAAAAGTGGGAGGAGGACCAGTGTATTTTCGTGTTCGTTTCGTTTTTTGTCCGCTTCTTCGAATCGTCCGACTTAAATTTAATCCGCCGGAGCTTTAATCGGTCGATCTTAATTTATGAATATCCCTGATAAGAAGCCGGCGAGCGAATGTGATAAAAAAAGAGAGACGGAGAGAAAGGAGAGATTCGCGCGTGATTTACGATCGAATTCGTACCGTGATTTGCAAGAAATCGATAATATATGGAAGACACAGAAGGAGAAGTCGTCGATTCTTATGGTGGGAGCGGACCGGGATCGAGCATATTCCGCTTGATTCGCCACGCCGCGTCCTTACCAAAGGATCAGAGACCCGAACCTGTCTGCAACACCGCCGACCACCTGCCACCTGCATGTCCTTGCTTTGCCGTTTTCGGCTCTTGTCGCCAGTGAAAATACTTTTGAACTTTCTATCTCTCGTTAATTCAGCATACTTTACCAATTAAGCTTTTCTGACACGATTGTCACTTGATATCGGGTCTACCCTGAATCTTAGCCTCGTGTTATTGCTGAATATCAATTTTATTTCAGACATATAAAAGGTTATGATATATTAAGTCTCAGCATTGTACTCGAATACTCTTATCGAAGCGAGTCATTCAAGAATGTTTCAATTAATTATTCCACTAAAATATTCGTGCCTCTTAATTCATCAATAACTGTCCACCGATTACCAACTTAACTTTCTAGAGTTATTCGAAGCTTACAATTCACCCGCGTAATTGATTGTTCTCTAAACTTTAAACCATCGACTCGGTTTAAATGACTTTGCGATCCACGATCCGATTCTGGCTTCGATAAGTATGAAAAATGCTCGTCCCTTAACATATACGTCTGGCCGATTAGGCGTGCCTCACGTTGCCGACTCCCACATTCTTCGGATACCGGATATTCGCTGGAAACGATTATTCACCGTCACCAGGACTTCCAGTTGTTGTGCACAAGTATTACGCGTTTGCGTTTATGGAGACCACGACGAGACTGCAGGTTAAACATCGTCACAGTGTACCGGAAAGCCAGTCTGGCATTTCGGCTCGAGATAATAACTCGTCCGACGAGATGAATAGGCGCCACCCGGTATCCAAGAATGCCGTTGCTCGTCTGGGTCAGGTTAGTCCTTCTTCTCGATGCTGGTAAGCGAGAGATAAACGCGATTATTGCCACGAAAATGAGGTAAACGATCTCGAAGCGAGAACCCCGGGCGCGTTGCCAGATTCTTCAAAGATTGTATGCCATTTTCGAACACGGTCTCGAAACTTGAGCGAAAATTCGATCGACATGGAGGAGAGCTGAAAATTGAATTCCTGTCTTTTCTTTAGGGCAGAACAGAGTGTAACAGAGAATTTTAGGGACTTTATATTTACCTTGTGTCAGAGATGAAATTTTCGAGATCTGAAGATTTTTAAAAGCACTTTGTTTCCAAGTTTTTAATACCTTAAATTTCTGTATCTTCAAATCCTCAATTCTCCTTAGGTTCCTAATTCACATTTCTAAATCCTCAAATATTCCACCCTCTTTCATGTTCCCTTTCCAACCCTGCAAATCTCTAAATTTCCATATCCTCAAATTTGCAAATTCCCAAATCTTCATCCTCTCGATTTTCTACATTTCTAGATCCCGAAACTTTCGGTCCTCCAAATCCCCGAATTACCAGGTTCCTTTTCTGTAAAGATATCCGAACACCAGGTAGAAGTCGGTGAAAATAAAACAATCAAGAGATCACGAAACGATCGCAGTTTGCCCGACAATTATAAGGCGATCGTCCTCGACTACGACTCCAAAGCTGTTGGGAACCCTTCTCCACTTCTCTCTTTCTCTCTCTCTCTCTGTCCTCTCGAGGCCATGGAGTCAGAGCCGCGAGGTCTATATTGCAGTTAATCTATGTTCCGATTGTATCTGTTCATTGGGTTACGAAGTACCCAGGCACGGGCCCTCGGACATTAACTGCCGTTGTTACTGCCTGCAACGATCGCAGATACCAGCAGTTTCACCGCATTCGCCCCCGTGTCGTGTGTGTTTGCATGGGAGCCAGGCTGCGGAGTAGCCTGATCGATAGAACCGAATAGAATACCGGGGAGAAGATCACGACGACATTGTAAGAAGACGAAAGAATATAAGGGGGTTGCCTCGATAACGATGAATTTAACGCGACGCGCTTCCTGCGCGCCCCTTTATCAGCCAACTTGTACGGCTTGCCTTCGCTTTTTTACCTTGTTTCGCGTTTTTTCATCGGGAACCTAGATTAGCGATATTCCTTCGTTAATTAAAACTGCATCGATATGCAAACTGGTAATCCGTGTACCTACCGGTCGATGAGAGGGAAGTTGGAAAATTAAATCCTTTTCCCTGGAATAATCGTGACGCGGAAATGAGAGAGAACTCCGTGCAATTTTTGTTCCTCTATCCGCTTTGTTTTTCAGTTATTTGGCAAAAAAATATATATCGGCAAACGCGTTCAAGCCGATTTTTCACGAAAACAATAGTTCATTAATTTATTATCCATTTGGTGAATAAAATTAATGAATCGTTAAAAATATGAACAAGTAATTCTTTTCGTATAAATCGTTGATCGTATTTGGATTAATTAACCCTTCGTTTCATTCATACATAAAATAATATTTTATAGAATCTTTGTATTTTATTGAACACAAATTTACAGTTATCTCATTATCACTGAAATTCTAAAAAACATTTCTCACCTTTTATAACCACAATTTTTGTATCATTTTTATCCCCTATTAAAAACAGTATCATTTTTCTTCAAATGAATTTCTAACATGGAATTCGAATCTAAATAGAATTTGTCCATTAGATAAATATGCTGTTTAGAGTATCGCCTTTAATGACCTTAATCTGGGTATCTATTATCAATCACCCTCTCGTGTGACCGTCAAAGAATTACAGCCCCCATTAAAAAATGATAAAAACCCACGATACAGTTATACCATAGCATTTCGTATTACTATTTAATGTAGAAGCACACTTCTTCAATGAACATGTAATGGCGAAATATGTCATATAGCGGTTAAGTAAAGAGCATATATTCTTTAAAAATTGAAAAAATCTAGCAACGGAAATTTGTTCGACGGTGAATGCATTAAACGTTTGTCCAATGTTCATGCGATTAATCGTCAAGCGGGTATTAAGTAATCGAGTTAGAATCAAAGACAGGGCCACCGGAGAGTCGGACGCCTTTCGAAATCCGGGATCGCGTCCTCAAGTCGTAATTCCTCGGACGTCTGGGATTCCCCTTGAACTCTAGCACGTCAGCTCCCGAGCAAGACGTACGATTAATTAGTACGAGGCTTGTCCGGACGCGGTGGCGGTAACGTTAATAGAAGCGCAGCGCCATGGATCGGGTCACAGGTAGATACGACTCTCCGTACACCAGTTCCCAAACTTCCAACTACTCGCCAGCTACTCTGCAACGTTGTTCCACGTAGCAGACGCAAGCTAGTGGTATCATCGGGCGTACGTGCACCGACTTGGGGATCAGATACGCGTTATCAGTTTTACGAAATTAACCGTTCCCAACGGTCGAACGTTTGCCGCAAATTTCTTCGATGTTTCGCGACCAACTTCTTGAAACGATCGCGTATCGGCCTGGGAACGAAATTGTTTCCCCCGTGCCACTTGCCCTCCGATGACAATTTATGACCGGCTGCGAAAATTGAAAAACTAGCGAAACATGGACTGCGGTTGTATGTTGGTTATTGAAAGGACTCGAGTTTGAAACAAAAAGATGGAGGATAAAATATATTTGTACGTTATATTTTACTGGGGATTGCAAGCTTTTTAAGGAACTTTTATTTTGTTCCTTATGAAGTTTCACTGAATAGAACTTTGATACTTATGATCTAGATACTTTGGTCTAAGATACTTAACATACCAAGGTACTAGGTACCAAGTCTTGGATTTAAGACACTTAAGATCTAGGTATCTGAGAATGTAGCTATCTATGTATCTAAACTCTGAGAAACTAGACCTCATCATCTAGGTATGGACGTTTTAGAAATACTCGATAACATATGTGTTTCTATTCTACGTAAACGAGATTTCTTACTCGGCAAGCTCTGAAAGATTCTCCAAATATGAAACGAAACATCCTGGCTTTTTGGACCAGAAGAGTTAAACGATCTAACCTAAATATTGACCAAGCGTATGCAGTGAGTAAGACAAAAGGTGAGAGAAATGGTAAGAGGGTTGGGCTAACAGGAAGTTGAAAATTAACGATGAAAGCAAAACGGTGCTTTCATGGGTAGCCTCGCGTGGCCAGGGTAAGGAGCCGAATGGTTAATTAGAAATTCTCGGTGGTAATCGGCGGCTCTCGGGGTGGACCATCGATCGATGGTGGTCAACTGGGCTCATTGTCGCCTCTGCACTCTCTTGTTCTCTGTTCCGAACGTGTTGCTCGCACACAATCGCGTACGGCCATCATCATCGCTGGACTTTCTTTCGACTGGCGTGTTCACTTTATCAGAAAGTGACCTATTTCCTAGCTCTCTGTTGTTCGTCCTCATCCTCTTTCGCCGGCGTCTTTTTTCGTTTCCTCGATTAATGAGAACGCCCGATAAAACGACAGACAGCGCAGCTATTACGGCCATTTCCGTCGAGATTGGAGGACACGCGAGAAGCTCGCGAGAAGAACATCGGGACTGAAAACGGTGTCAGTGCAGCCAAGTAGAAAAGGGACGAGGTAAAAGGAAAAAGAAATATAACCGGGTTGGAGGTCCTTTTGTGCCCGGAGGAGGACGATATCGAGTATCAGAGGACGACTGTCTCTGAATCGTGTTCCATCGCCACCGCTGACACATTTTCTCTCGGATAAAGTGGTAACTCTGAACGTATCTGCGAGTGGGGTCATTGACTACGTTGTCCTTTTAAATTGCACGGTAATATCGGGTGATCGTCCACGACGGAATTTCTATATTTATTATGGATAAAAATATTTGAAAATGTTCTGAAACGTTCGGGCATTTAAAGAACATTTGGAAATTTGAGAATTTAGGGAGCTGAAAACTTGGAAACTTTGCAATTTTACCAACGTCGGCGAGATAGAAGAAAGTTCGAACGATGCTACAATTACAATATCCTTAATTAGGCATAGAAGAAGGTAGGTAGGATTAAACATCTTTTTATCAGAGGTCTCATGGATAGCCAATACGGTCGTACGCGAGCAGAGGCCTCTACCGTTTTCCTTTCTTCTTTTCTCTTGTTGTACTCCCCTTTTTCCCCTCTGCGAGCATCCGGATGACCACCTTATCTCTACGAAAGATTTCTCCGCTTTAATTGCGCTAGTCAGAGAGTCCTTTAGTTCCATCGATGGCGGAGGAGTCGCCGGTGTGTCGTCGCTGGCCTTTCACCTATCTTCTATCGTTCCGCTTGTCCTCTTTTTCATCGGACCAAACTCCCGGGCTTCGTTTTAATGGCGTATTTAGATGTTTGACCGGGGCCACGTTGTCGTCGGTGTTTCACAAACGGGTATTTCAATGGCTGTACCTATCAGCCGACTTATCGAGAAATTAAAACCGAGTTAATGAAAGATAAAATGGACTTCCAATACCGAATCGATCAATTTTATCGCGATTAAAAGTGGTCTGGAACATTCAAAGGAAAAACTCAATAACCCGGCTATAATTTCGAACGTATTGAACATGCCAATCGTTGGCCGGTCGTGTACCGCGTTTATGTTAATTGAGGAACAAAAGGGAATCACATTTTATGCGAGTCGCGTGTTATGACTCGCGCGGCCAGCTTTCCCTCAATTTCCTCTTTTTTTTTCAACCACCATCACCCTCCGTCATCATACACTCTCTTGTTTCTCCCACACTTTTGTGTTAGCCTGTTTATACACCGGACACGCTTTTCCACGAAATGGAAGTGCTTATGAATTACACGCATGTTGGGAATACGAATGCAACGAAATTCCTGATGGAAGTTGGAAAACACAGCGACGGGACGCGCGTTGCGGGAATCGCGTGTATATCCTGAATTTATATGAATTTTATAAAACTTGCCCGCCACCCGTCACTCACTCTATAGACAGACGGTATTTCTCTCTCGTTTCGAACGACCACCCTGTTCGCTCGAAACAGACAAATATCCTTACGAAATTTGTGGATTTCGTGGTTTTGTATGGTCTCTTCAATCTATTTCGATGGACTGCCAAATCAAAGTTAATCCACGAATTTCTTCTTTTAGAATTTATAGTTGATGTAGATTATGGAAAATGTAGATCAGTTCTCTTCAGACAGACCGACTGCAAATGTTTGCATTTACATTTCAAGTCATTGCTGTTAGGCTATAGAATATTGCATTTATATACCAAAGTTTGTACGTTCAGAAATTTGTACATTAAGCTTTGATATACTCTTAATATAAGATGTACGAGCTATCTTAAGATTCAGATTAACTGAAGGGAGTGAGTATTTGGAGAGAGCCTATATTACGTGATGTAACGTACCCTAATCCTCATGTAGTACACCAACGATACAATCGTTGCAAATGATACAATATCATTTTTGAAAACACCCTACACGATTAAGAGGTTAATCTACCGAATCGCCGCGATGGAATGTGACCTTCTGACAGAACCCCTGTAGTCACTCGGATCGTAAAGATTCGAGAGTTGCAGCTAAACCGAAGGTTAGGGCATCCACGACGACAAATCAATTTCCATTAGCTCGATTAACGCGATTCATATCGAGTCTGGTTCTTTGCTCGATCGTCGTGCAGTTTCGGGAATAATTTATGCATGTGCACCATCCTCTTTCGGACGGTCTCGCCGCGACTCTCCCTTTTCTCCGCTTCGGCGTTGCTGTTTTTATTTTCGCGAGTCACGAACGCGCCAAGGCAAACCGTTTCTCGTTTACGTCCGCGATTTAATTAGCGTGGATTAAGCTCGGACGTTCCCGATCCACGCTCCCCGTCTCACCGTTGCTCCCGTACATCTTCCCGTTCTTTCTCCTCCTTTCTCTTTCGTTCGGGGACAGAAAAAACCGAAGCGTCTGGCGAATCCTTCGTGAGAGGGACGATTCAACGCGCCACGAAGGACGAACCCCGCTGAATTATGCGCGATACTTTTTCGTTCATTTGTCGCGAGCCCTATCTCGTGTGGACAATATCTATTACCGGCCGTTCTGAAATTCAATGATTCAAGAACCTAATGAACTGCTCCACGCCGATAAATTCGCGTTCGTCTGTTTCGTTGCTCGGACCCCGGAACACGGTTAATTTACCTCTGTAAACGGTGATTTATATTACCCCTTCGGCCACGAGACGGTTATAAAGCAACTTCGTTAAGAAATTCTTCTGATACGTAATCATTGTTGATTAATACGTCAGAACACTCAAATAAACGAATTCCTACGAAATCGAATACGTTTTATACCTTTTTTAGATCGTTACGAATATATTTAACTGAAAATACTGTCAATAGCTGTAATTGTAGGATTTTTGAAATTTAATAACTTTGGAATGTGGAGATTTAATAATAATGTTGGGACTTGAAAATATGGGAATTTGGGAATGTAGAAAATTAGAAAACATAATTATGCGTCCATAAATCTTCCCCGCGACGCCTCGCATTAAGACGCAAATTGTCTCAGATGTTTGACTAACATACTCATACGTTATACAGAATTGTCGTTGGTCGTCTGCTGTAATTAGCCGACTTTGTTTCCACGCAATTCCGCGATAATTAATCGCGACCCTATGCAAATCAGCCATGTTCTCGTTTCGAAGCAATTCCGTTCCGGACGCGTTAATCAGTCCGTGGAAAAAGTCGAAAGATTAACCGTGCTTTTAGACAGCGGCGAGCACACTGCGAGCTTAATTTCGTTCTCCGCACTCGAACGTGCGTTTTCAAATGTTCTCGGACGATGGAACGCGATTAAAACCGGCATGCATAAGGAATTCCGTTTGAAAAGAAGCGTCGCGATTCAATTGCAGCTCGTTTTATTACACGTTCACGGTTCCGGCAAGAAAATTAGAAAGAGACGAAGAGAGCGTTCGAATTTGCCACGCGTTTTCTCGCCGGTTCTTGTTTTATGCATCGCAAGCACGGTCTTCGCAGACCGATTGTTCGATCTAATCGATCAGGAGGCAGGTCGAAGGCTATATTTTCGCCGGGAATCGATTTGCAGTGTCGGCACGACACGCATCGTCGTAGACGCGACACGATTCTTGGTTCGTGCACGAAGACAGACGGTCCACGACGACCCTACCGTGATTTTCCGAATCATCAGAAGGGTGTGAAGCATACATAATGCATCAGAAGGCATTATGCGAAGGCGTGTACGAGTCTCGCAGGCGGGTCTGCCATTACAGATGTAGCTACGTATGCAAATGAAAAGGGCGTCCCTCTCGCGACGCTCTTCGGACTGACCCAAATATGGAATTTTAACCGTTTCGGGCTTCAACTTTTTTCTTTTGTCCCGTTTTCTTCATCGATCGCGATATCAAGATCGCTTTCACCTTCTCGTGTGACGTAAGTAGCTCGTAAAACCGGCGAATTTTGCATGCTCATGAATCCAAGAACCCAGCAAAGTGTGTCAAAAGTTGAGAAATCATTTTCGTATTAACGAGCAGCAAATGAGATATATCACTTTTTTTCTCTCGACTTCTTTCTTCTGTTCCTCGGGACAAATTACAGTTGCGTAACGGACAAAGTGGCGTGACGAAATGCGTAGTAAATTTGATTTCTGCCAGAGCAAAAAAGATGATCTCACACGTAACAGCTTTACGACTCATCATTTGTTGAAACGGCGATGAGCGGTCGTGACCGAAGGATACGAGGATAGCTCAAATTCACGAATTCTGTGATTGCGAATTTGACGACTTCAGTATTTAATAATTGTGCAATTTAAGAAACTTATTATTTGTAAATTAGTAAAATTAGTTTCGGTGTTCGCATTTGTAGAAGGGTTACTATACCTCATGAAGTTATTACTGTATTAAGCTTCTAAATGTCTTATACCCCTCCTTAACGAACACTAATTCCTGATACTATATCATAAACCCTGGCATCATACATCATACCTCATTGTTCGCAAAGGAATGAGTTAACGAAATCTGCCTAATTAATTCAAACGATACCACTCGGTTTACTAATCAAGAAAGAATTTCGCATCTTTCCGGTGATCGTTTTATCCCGGAGGAAAGAATTGGTCACCGTGAGAGGTTTCTCGTCGTGTTAGTTCAGCGAAGACCTTGGCACGACTTTTTCCCTGGTCTTTTTTCCCTGTCCTGGTGAACGCGTGGGCACGATGCAGTTAGGTAGTCCCGGCGGACAAGGCCTTCCGTGTCGGTTGCCTGGTCGCTTGTTTCTCGCGTATATAAACCGCAAGCAAGCAGCTCCGCCTTCGTTGCGTTTCGTCGCTCGCCGATCGAGACGGGTTGCTGTTGCAACGAATGCAGCTCCCGTGGAATCGTGTGTGCACGCTCCCTCGGACTTTCTTTCGCCGTTGTACACCGTGCGACGAAGCACCTACACGCGCATTCCGGCTGACTTACGTAAGGCGACATTATCCTTGCGAAATCGAAACACCTCCACGATCTCCGTTGTGAACGATACCGGAAGTGTCCCGCTCGAGGAGAGAGTCTTCGCGTGGGAGATCGCGTTTTTAGCGAACTAAACGAATTATTGTTTCGGGGGATCGTGACCCACTGATGGCCAACATGGTTCTACAAGTTCAATCGCGTTGCACAAGTACTTTTACTATTAGATAAATACACTGGCTATTATTAGACAAGTATATATTACTGTTACATCAATGTATAGACAGTTGTTATCACATGTACAGGCAATTATTAGTAGATAAATAGGAAATTATTGTTAGGTATAGAACACATGACTGCAATGGATGAGATTTTGTTCTACATGAATTATAACTATTCTATCAGTGTATGAATATGAATTTTTGTATGAAGTTTGTATCTGTGAATTGAGTTATTTATTCATATCCGTATGAAATGGTATAAAATAACCTCGTTATTGAATATATATGAAATAGTAATTTGTAGCAATGCGAAGAAGTGCTATATTGATTGATGTGAACCACGACATTGATAGAGACAGAAATATGCATTTGAAGGAATATATAAATTCTTCAGACGGATTCTGCGGTTCGTGAACTCTTCGGGATAAATTTAGCGCTTGAAGAGGAAATATAGAATTATTAATTCTCGGGGAGAATTTTGGTATAGCCAGCAGAAGCAGCGTCCAAAGTAATAATAGAATTTCTAGCTATTCATAGGGAAGGTGAAATCTGCTTGGAGAATACCGTGATCGCGTTAGTTTCGAAATAACACGCGCAATTCATTTTATATCGTATATTGACCGCGGTGTGACGGGACGCGATGTTGATTCGCCCGGAACCAGGCAGTTTTTCGTGTTTGCGCGGAATTTCGTCGAGCCGATTTTCCATTCAAGCCCGAGACGACTGCAATTCCATCATCGTCATAGATTATTTCGAAATTCGGGCGCAATCGTATTTCCGTTCGCTGATCGACCGATCGAATCGACATTCGGCGGGTCCGACGTTCTCGAAAACTCTCGCCACGGAAACAGCAAGCGGATCGATGGAAATGACTGTCCCGTTAAAAATTCAACGATACACCACGCCAGATGCGTCGCATCGCGATGTGTTCGACAGTTATTTGGGCATTTCGAACCGGTAAGAGCAGCTATCGCCAATATTGCGGCAATCCCTAGCCAGTTATTTGCCGAACAAGATTGTTAAATAATGAAAATAAATATTTCGAGGCTACTCCATTCGCAACGACGCTGAGAACGTTGCTCGAACATAATAGAACGAAAACCGTAACAACTCTCCACTTTTTCATGAATAAGATAAGCAGATAGGTCTTTAATTTAACTTACAATTTTCTTGAAACTCAAGGTGAAATTTGCACATTATTGTATAGCGGTCAAGAGGATGTAAAAGGATCATGAGCTGAAATTCTATCGTTTTCAGGAATCATGTTAAATTTCTGTTACCTATAATGCAGCATTGGCTAATAAGATAACGCGGAGCACATATCTTGAATTTTGTAAAATCCAATAATTGATAAAAAGCAAGGAGAAAGCTTTACAAAGTCAATACTTTGCAAATAACTTGCAGCACCAACTGCGAAAGTGACTCTCCTTTAACATCCTTTTATTCTGTTTTGCTAAACAAGTTATCCTTATATACCTGCATACCGGATAAACTGTCTTCACGTTGAAATACCATAAAAATAGCGGACGAGTTAATGATGAAACGAGCCATAATTTCGTCCGTTTGCATTAAATTACCTTGTTTCCACTGCTGTATTCAAGTGAGTTACCAGGTTGCTCGGGCAAAGCAAAACCGTTGCTGCAGAAAATGCTTGATCTCACGGTGAACCCACTTTCGGCTGTAATTTCAGCACAGAAAGTCGGGAAGCGTCTAAAGTTGGAGGAGCAGCGATGTTTAAGTTGTCGGGCAAGGAAAACGGAGGAGAACGTGAAAAGAGAGGTTTGAAAAAGGCACGTAGCGTCGTCGCGACGATTTAATTCGCCCGGTGTTCACGTTTCTTCCCAAACGAGCGTGCCGCGAGGCAACCGTGGAGATACACCGGTGTCGGGTCGAGATTTTCGTGTTGGTGAAAAATTCTCGCTCGAAAGAGGTAGAGCTTGGACGGAACACCGTTGAAGAGGACACGGCTTGTTTGTTTGTGATGCACTTTGCGAGTCTCGTCGCCAAGACCTTGACACGGCTACTTCGTTTTCAGGTTGCGTTGGCAGGATACACTTAGCACAGTCGTGCACGTCGTGAGAACCTCCACGAACAGACCGCTCAGGTATTCTCGATCAAAGAAGACCGTCGATCCTCGGCTTTGATCTTTTCACCGTTTCGCGATTTATGTTGCGTCAAAATACCGTACACGCTGCGTTACCACAACGATGCTGCCTGTTGAAATACGCCAGGCTCAATCTGAGCAGTCATTGCGACTAATAAGAGTTCCTCGAGCCCATTCGGACCTCCAACAACGATTAATAATCGATTACCTTGCAAATTACCTGTATTTTCATGCGTGCCTTAAACATCAATTTGATATCAAAGATAGGTAGTTATATTTAATCATCGGCTGTTACACTGCTATTGACTTGTTTCTAAAGTTCGAAGCGTTTATAATAACTGCTGATATTAAGGGGCTTAGCTATCATCGTTGGCTTTTTGTGAAGTTGATGGCAACATGTGGTAGAGGTGATAAATAATACAGTATATGTCATAGAGAGTTTTAGAAATGCTAGGTTGTGGATGTAACTAGGTAGGGATGAACTTCATATCAGAAATTTTTAAAAATTACTAATTCTCAAATTTGTTCATTCCCAAGTTCCTAAATTTATAAATTCTTAAAGCATTCCTTAATCTGGAAGTCTCAAATTTTTAAGACATTTCTTAATTATTAAATTCGCAAGTCTCAAAATCCCCAACTCCCATTTCTTCCCGATCATTAAATTGCCCATTGGCCAAATTTCAAGGTTCGTTTTACAAGGGTTAAAGAAACTGAACATACGTTGGTGATAAAATATTCCGAGCGTAAAATCCATTCTGTCATTGAAAAAAGAAGGCAACTGCAAAGGGGTTGTCGCCCGGTTAGCGCCGAGGGGTGGAATTGCATAAACGTGTCTAATTATTAGTTCGTGCGAAGGCGCGGCGCCAGATCGAATCAGCGGTGCATGCACAACAGCCATAATGTCTTCGATGTGCTTTCTCTACCTCGGCCCACACACAATACATACGCACACCTATGCCTATTCTCATTTTTTCATTCTAATCATAGACCTCGTCGTCCGCTAATTTCTCCCGGCACAATGAACGAGCGTCGTGAAAAAAGAAAAACGGGAATAACCTTAAGAGGATTTCAACCTCCCTTTCTTCGATTACCCTCGTGTCCCCTGGCCAAGAAATATATACTCTCTTTCGTATTATTCGTTTTTTTTTTTACAACCTTCTTTCTCTTCTTGTATATTTCCTCGGAAGGGAAACGCTTTAATGGCAAAGATTTTTATGGCCGTTTCTCGCGTGTCGTTTACTACGAAAGCATCGACCGAAGCCCTATACGTGTTCGTTGGCTTCTATCGGAAATTCGAGATTGTCGTCAAACACGTTGGAGGGCACTTGATAGTTTCCGTCGGGAAGTTTTACGATTCTTTTCAAGGCTACACGCGACTTTAGAACCGTCTCCACCATTTTTAGAGCACGGCACTCGATTATGAAAGCGTACGAAACTTTCAAGTGTAAACTACTTACTTTCGTCCACAGATTTTTCGACCTTCCCATTCAAAACATTTGCAGTTTAACGCGTTGAATGGCGGCAAGCGATCGCCGGTAAACTCCACCACAAACTTGATATTCAATGTCTCTTTCACGATAGTTCTACATAAGTGGGTCAACCAATAAAACCAATGAAGACGTAACAAACAAAGAATGAAAATACATCCTCTACATTGAAACCTAACATTACAGCTTGGCGCCAAATCAGTGATAAGAAGTGCCAAAGCCTATTTTGACATCTATCAAGTTTGATACTTATCTATATTTTAATTAGGAAGGAAAGACCTGAAGAGATCTTAGGGATGCAAAAATGTGAAGATATACGATTTGAAGATGTAGATATTTAGAAATCTCCCCCTAATAATCTGGGAATTTAGGTATATTCTGAAAATGTATAAACGTTTTATCTGGAATCATCCAACCTATTCCAGAGATTAATGTCTCTATTCTTTCCGCATATATAAAACATCATTACACTTATGGTAGGGTCACATTAGCCACGATTCGAGAGTAATCATTCTCGAATTATATTTACAGCGAACGTCTGAAGAAGCCTATTATTCTTCAGCCCGCTTCTTTCTCGTTCGAATCGTGTTCCTCTTCTGGTCCCGTCTAACGAGGTATTCAAATTCCATCATTAAATTCGCATCCAACGATAATCGCGTGTGACGCAACCACAGATACTTGCGAGCTTATCGATTCTCGAGGCTCACGTAGTCTCCGCCAGTCGAAAAGGTTAATTACGTCCCGCGGTAATCGTCGTCATTCCATTATCGCAACCGTGCATCCTTGGTGACGGCCACGTCATCGAATAGTTGCAGTATCGGTGTCATCGAGATGCACGTTACCTCATGCAAAAAATTCGAGACAGATATAGACATCAGTGTTGCATAAGTTATTAACGAACACACGTTTATAGTCGTCGCGATTTATTATTGCGATCACACGATTTTGCGAGTGAAGAAATTTAGGTCAACTTTATGTCACTCAGATCTTAGTTCAAATTCCTGTTCCAAAATTTTCAAACTTCTTAAATTCCAAAGTCTTAAAGTTCCACAATCAGAACTTCTCAATTCTTACATTATCTTTCCAGATTTCTAATATTCTTCATTTTCCAATGTTCCAAAACAAAAATCCTTCCCGAACGGAGTATCGAGGTTTTTGCTGAAATGTCCAATTCCACAAATTCCCAGTTCCTCGAATTTTCATATCGCCAAATTCTCAATTGACGAATTTTTCTGTGTCCCACTTCCCTACACTCCAAATTTCTCCAATTTTCCAATATTTAAAAAATTCCAAAATCTAAAGGTTTCAAATTGAAAGCAACATTGTAATAGGAGCTATATTTTACGAGTTTCTGTGCGTACAATATAATTGCAGTTTGATAGATTTTCGATAGTCCAATATATTCATAAATTCAATACAGTTTTCCCTGAAATATTCCCATTTCTTCTGTAGGCCCTCCCACATCGTGTACGCCCAATAAACTGTAAGAGTGGACCGAGTCTGTAAAAGTGTTCCATTAACCGACACACACCGGCTAATTTATCACGTGGCCACGCAATTTCATTGCAACCACGCAATAATTAGACACCTTTATGCACTTCCACCCTCTTTTTCGTGTAAACCGAGCGGGCCCTCAGGGCGAAGATTAATGTCGATCCACTTCTTTTTGCGCAAGCCGTTCCATTATCTAGCACGGCAGCTGCCTCAACCTCTGAGCCACGCAATTTTGCACCAGCATCTCGACGTTTTTTATGCAACCCGTAAACCTGTCCCTTATACCTTGTACCACTTCTCCGTTGCATCGTACCCCTGCTCTATGACCGATTAAGCGGTACCGTGTATCGGAACGATAAAATTATACAGCCATAATCTACGTAATGGTGTTTCGTTACAAGCATTAATTTGACTCGAGTTCTGCAACACTGTTGGACTAATTTCTTGCCTCCGAGACCAGTTATGTGTTTGGCCTTGTAATTTGCAGTTTCGGTTCCATCGAAACTGCGGACTTCAACATTATATCGCCACGCGTTGTATTACCACGAATGAGGTCACTATGCGTCGTATTTACGTCAGATCGCTACGCGTTGAATTATCTCGAATTGGGTTACCAAGCGATGAATTACCACGCCTTCTATTATTACGTAGAACTTCGCGCTGGAATTACCACGCGTTGGATCATCAGGCTTTATAATTACCACGTGTAGAATTAGTAAGCGCTGAATTATTACGCGTGGAGTTAGTAAGCGCTGGATTACCACGCGTAGAATTACCACGTGTGGGATCACCACGCATTAGAATTACCACGCGTAGAGTTAGTAAACGCTGGAATTACCACGCATTATAGTTACCACGCGTGGAATTAGTAAGCGCTGGATTACCACGCGTGGAGTTAGTAAGCGCTGGATTACCACGCGTGGAGTTAGTAAGCGCTGAATTACCACGCGTAGAATTACCACGTGTGCGATCACCACGCATTAGAATTACCACGCGTGGAGTTACTAAGATTTGAATTGCTACGCACTGAATTACTACGCGTTGAATTACTCTGCGCAATAATTATCATGAATCGAATTACAATACATTACATCGTTAAATGTCGCATAACCGTGCTGTCTTGTCACGTATTATATTGCCATGAGTTAAATTACCACATATTATCACCACGCCTAGTGTCATTACTCGTTACATTACCACGTGCAATATATTGATATAACCGACCGAAAACATCGAAATGCTTGATACGTTATCTAAGATTGTATTACGCGAACGCCCGAGGGAAGGAAAGATATTGCACAATAGGAAAATGATTCGATTACAGGCTCATTCTTCTTTCGTCGATTTCTATTCACCCGCGACGATCTGCCTCCAACAATCTTGCTAATTCGAAATCAATATCCGGCAATACCGTTGGCGGGCTACGATTGTCGCGTTAATAAAAGCCCTGCTGATGGAGTTCACCAGGTAAATTGGCCCGGAACCATTGTCGAGAATAGAAGGGAAGGAAGCCGGGCAAACAGAGAGGAAAAATAGTTTTCCACCATGATTGACCGGGCCAGGACACGATTTCTACGAACGAAATTCGAGGCGGAGGAAAGAGAAGAGTAACGGTGTCCACGATCGAACAGTTATCGAATAAAAAATTCATCCAAAGAGAGAGATTCGAACGAGTCGTTCGATTCGCAGACACGATTGAAAAGCGAACATTGCTGCTGTTCTTTTTCAAATGTCATCACTAACGAAATATCTATCAATAGATATTTCAATATCGTGTAATATCCTGATACACCGACGTCTCGATTTACTTTTATCAGCGAAACTTTCGTTACCGGCGATTACGTCAAAGATATTTTCGCGTTTCCTGTTGCGGAAACTCGTCGCTTCACGGATGACGCGTACGAAGCCGTCGTACAAGGGGCTCGATCCTGGTTCTGAGGAGAAGAGAGACTGTGTACAGTTCTCATCGGGAATCTGTTTGATAGCTGAAACGAGGTTAAACGATCCATTGCTAACCAACAGACGGGTGTTTGATGGCAATGGTGGCCAGTTACTTGCTTGATTATCGCGGCACGTTCGTTAATCAGCAGACGCGGTTGTTTAATCGCGACCGCAGCGCTTTCCTCGTGTTAGCAAGGAATTGCTTCCCGGGTGTAACGTGTCAGTGGGCATCGAATTTGGACCGGAAACGTGTTATTTGCTATCTGACAGTTTCTACTAGACTATTACCGACGTTCCTCCTCTTCTTTAATGATCGTTGATAAAACACGGAACGAGAATGGCGCTCCGGGAAAAAAGTAGAAAGCCAACAACCCGCGCATTTATTACCACGATCCCGGGAAAAATTGCATCGCCCTTATTTCCCGCGAGTAACTGCGTTACGATATCCTCGATTCTTACTTCTGTCGAGCACTTTATCGCTGCGTTAAGAACTACCAACAAACTTTATCTCATTAAGTAGCCCCGTTGCGTTCGAATCACATTACCGCGAGCGTTTCTTGCGATCGTTCATTGTTCTGATTCCCCGACAATTTCCTTACTTGCGAATAGAAATTAACCAAAATAAGTTCGCACATACTGTGTTTACTATAAGCATAACTGTTGGAACATAAGGTCTCTCTGACGACAACATTTACCAATGAGATTATTTCTTGGACAACGATATTAAAAATATGCAAATAAATTTTGCACCTCAAGCATTGTACATAGTGTATCATACAATTTCATATAAATTACAATATGCTAATAAAATGTATTCGCTTAACCCCCTGCTTTATGATTTATTTGTGCATCAGAACTAATCACAGTTACAATATCAAAGTAGAGAGAGAAAGTTGAAATGTCTATTATGCAATCGTTGGCTATGTAAATTAATGGACTTGAAGTTCCAATCGAAGCGTAATAAAAATTCGAGTAAAATTGATCACAGCCGAGTGCGTGACGAGTCAGACGCGCGAAAATAGCGCAAGGGGTTAAATTGTCGATTGCTTGATAGTAATCGGGTGAATCGAAATAGCAGGCGAGGGGTAAAATACAGTACCAGATATTAGAAACGATTCTCGCGATTCGCGAAGTTTCGAGCTGTTGTTGGGTGCGGGACACGGGAAACGAGCGGCCATGCTTCACGGTGCATTGTTCGGAGCGGTGAAGGATCACGCAGGGGCCCCCTTTGTATTCCGACGAGGCACCCCGAGCATAACTTTTCTCGGGGAAGACTTCGCGCTTGTAATGTCGGCTCCGCGACGAAACACCGTGTCCCGAAGAACTTTCCGCCGGTTGCTAGTCTCCCAAAGCGGTACGCGACCGAAACAATGCAGCTCGAAAGGTTTTGTGTCGCAGACGTAACATCTGTTAGAAGAGATTCCGCGAGAGTGTGGTCGCGTTTCCTTGATTAATCGTCGCCGATGCGGATCGATCGAGCGTGTAACAGGATCGAGGACGAGCCATCAGGATCGATACGGAAACGCGCTCGGGTGGCTGCATTACGCTAATTAGAATGCATTTATTAAATCAATCGGATGCTCGTTATTTATTAACGATCCCCTTTACGCGCGAGATTCGCGGTGTTGCACGCTTGCCGGGGATTTATCGATAAGCTGTAACGAGGATGCAACCAGGAAGCGTACTCTGCTCTCTGGGAACGCCGGCGAAAAAAGAAGAAGTCTGCTCGGTATACAAATTACGGGAATATCGATAGCATCGTTCGTTAGCACGGACCAATTGTAGCGTAACTAGCTGCTCGAACGAGATTCCTTATGCGTTTATCAAATTTCCCCGTGAATATCGAGTTCTCGCTACGGTGCATTCACACCTGCTCTCTCAATCGAGATTTTTCTCTCGTTATTACGAACTTGTTAGCCATCGAACAGCTGATCAAACTCGTTGTATTTGCTACCAATATAGCGAGAGGTTACTGTACTTAAGGTCAGCCTGCACACGGGTGCAATCTTCTTTCGGTAATGACATACGACCATTTTTAATTCCCAAATGTTTCTTAGGTTTTCAAATGATCGAGTTTTAGAACTTTGTAATTTTTCCAATTTCCACATCTTTAAATCTAATTCCTACATAATCAAATACTCATATTTCTAAATTTCTCCAATCTCAAAGTGGGTTCTCAAACTCCTAGGTCTCTAAAGTCCGGTGTCCCCAAATTCAAAGGTCAAATTTAAAAATTTCTAATGTCCTCTAATTCTCAGCCTTCCGAAATATAGTACCCGAATTGCACCCCAATTCGCAGCTTTCCGCCTGAACCAGCATAATGCATTGTTCAGAAAATATCGCGGAGACAATAAAAATTCAATGGAAGCCATAAAAAGGAATCGTAACGAGCTATTGGCAATACCATTTGAAATTCATCGAAAGGGCAGCGACAGTAGCGAGCAAAGAAAAGGCAATATACCTCGAGTACGCGGAAGGTCGTAATCCTTAACAGCGTCTCGCGTTTAAGTCATTACCGGAGTTGCTAAAGCAAACGAAGGAATTGGCAAAAAATCTATTATTCTTGGTTGTCCCCGTCCTTCAGCCCTTGAATCCACGGGCGTGCAACACAACCGAAGGGCCCCCAGGTATTTCGCTGCGGAAGAAAAACACGAGGCCGACGAGGAGTGAGAACTATCTTAAAGTGTCGTTAGGAAGTCATCCATTATGCGGCAAAGGCTGCTCGTTCGCCTAGCCCACGCCAGAAGTCTTCTCCCGGTGGATTTTACACGCGGACACGCCTCCGCAGCTTTCTTCTTCTCGTTTCCCGTTGTCTTCCTCGTCCTTCCGCGCCTAACCACCTTAACAGCTTCGACGACGTGTTTTCCGTCGCGCGACTTTTTAACAATGATACATCGGCTGCGTCATTTGAACGTCTATAGGACCGTCGATGTTCCTTGCGCTCGCGGTGTGACTCAATTAGAATTTCAAATTATTCATCTTCCGCTCCGACTCGACAAGTAAATGTACTGGCCGGAATAAACGATTGTGTACAGGAGTACGGGGCTGGATACATGGTGATATAGGGAGACCCCAACATTCCTTTCTGAGAACACTGGTGCATATTTAGAATTATGAAACTTCAGAGCTAGATTTTTTAAATTTGAGAATTTCAGTATTTTCTGTATGTAGAAAGGGTATTTTGAGGAGATAGGAACTTGGGGAGTTAGAAATTTGAGAAATTAGAAATTGGGAGATTTAAGAGTTTGGAGATGTATTAAGGTTTTCATGAATTCAGCTATTTAGGGAGCCTTAACATCCATAGTACATTTTAATAGCCTTATTAATGGTTTACACGTCCATTTAAAAACTTACACAATCCGACGTTCATTTTATTTACGATATCTCCATCCGAATGAAGATGTTGGATGTCTAGTATACAACACAACACCTGTTCGTGTAGGTGGATACTGCGTAAACACATCCTAACGTATCCGTCTGTTTCCTCCACCTTCATACGGAATGGTAATTTTCAAATGTGCTGGCAACACCAATTACGACGGACTTATCGTTTCAATTTCAAGAAGTTTCGAGTAGCTCAGTTGGCTGGAATGGAAGAATCCATCGGGATGATGAATCGCTTCGTCGTTCACGGATTAACAGCGCAAAGAGCACTCAGGAGGATAGCGAAATTTATAGTAGCGAGTGCGATGAAGCCGAAAGCAGAACAGTTTTCTCGGCAATTTCTTGCCAAGGTATTTCATATACTTTACGTCTCGTTTTCCCTACGGCCGGTTGACAAGAAAGGGAGGAATTGAGGGAATTACGCGGAAGGGCAACAAGCTTGGTTAACGCGAACACGAGTCTCCTTCGGGACGTTAAAAAGTTTCTTTCCAATTCCACGATTCTTTTTTTATGACCAACGAAGGTGACTAGCAACGTTACTTACACGGATCGCAACGTTTATCACGGAAGTTACAGCAACGCTGTTTGTCAAAGAAATTCTAGCAACAGTGTTTATTGCACGATACATTTGTTTTTATTCTTTGTTTAATGCAATGGATCACGAAGTTTTTAGTGCGCAAGATTCGAAAGAAATCTTTGTTACTCGTGTCGTTAAAAGAACCATAGTTTTCAACATGAAATGCATTCAGAAACGGTGCAACCGAAAGCTTTGTGTTCTTTTCAGCTACTGAGATTCGTGTCACGAAGACATCACTTTGTTGTAATTCTGCAGGAAATACCTGAGAATTTACTAGTCGAAATTTGGGACGATTCATTGGATCACAAAGTGCATTGGGTACGATGTGTCTTTGTGGCAATGTAATTGAAAGGACATTATATGTAATCGTCTTCGGATAAGAGCATTTACTTTGATCCAGGTATTCCTTTTGTCATGAATATTCGCAGTATCTAAGCGCTTCTAGAAAATCAGCGCTATTAGAAAATCAGATTCCAATTTAATCCGTTCAATGTTTCTGAGGAAGATTACTGAAATTAATATTATAGACACGTTGAAAATTTCGAAATACAGAGCTCGATACATCAATTTCAAGGTTACAGTTCAATGTACGGTAGTAATATATATTAATAATAAAAATTGTTTATTTTATCACGAGTTGAAAAATGTACTAAAATTGAGATATGTAACTGTACGGCAACGCTATATGTATAAATTATAAGACGAAATTAACTTCTATAATTAATTGGTACAGGCAAATAATCCACCGCTTCTCGATAATAAACGGTAATTAAGGTACAATATTCTATTAGAGCATGGGTACACAGTGCAAAATGTTGCGTAGGAGGGCATGAATTTAACACAGTAATTTGGCACATAACCTCAAAGTTACGCAGGTGCGTGAAGGATTAAACTCTAATTAAAACTACATTGAAATGAATAATTCAGTGGTTGTTGTACCGCCTAGTCTAATACCGCGGAGGCTGATGAAACTGAACAGTCGAAATCCGCTGGAAGCATCCGGCGGCGGCATCTCCGTGTCACGGCATTCGAGAACGTTCATGAAAATTGAAAATAGCAAATGTAGCGTGCGGCGATTAACGGCAGATCGAAACAGGGGTGGAAGGAAAGAGACGCGCAATCCGGTGGGTCCACGTCGTGTCCGGCACGCGATCAATTTTCCGCTATCCCGAAATTCCCTGATACCCTATTCCACAGGCTGTAAAAGAGGCGGCGGAAAAAAAGAGTAAGAGAACTCGTAGCGTACGTCGTGACGCATATTTCGCGAAGGCACACCGTCGAAGCTTTAAATTCTCTGGTAATCCATCCAGGACACGAAACGCCAGGACATTGATACCGATAGCGCAAGCGCACCGCACTACGTCAACGAGATACACGCCCTGTACGACGAGGCGCGTATATATACGCACACCTGCATCCGCCTCTAACACGTACGGCGAGTCCGCGTGTACTCGCGCGGTCCGTGAATCCTCGCCGCGCGAGAGGCATTGTCCTGACGGTAGAAATAACGTGCGGCGAGCGGCTATCGCGATTTGATTCCGATTCGGGGGAACATGGCCGGCCGATATCGAGGGATATCGATGAAAAATAATCGCGGTGATTTGTGACGACGCGTAGGAAGCTCGCGATAAAGATACGCGACGATGAGGAGGCGATAAAAAGGGGAAAAAGAAGGAACGGGTGGAAAAATTTATCGCGTTCTCCCACTCGCGAACTTTTCCTCGAGAATAGTCTGAAATAATCGTCGATGGCTTTTATTTCGTAATTCTTGACAAACGTATTATGTACATTGACATCTACCGGTATATCATTTCTTGTTTTTCTACGGTTTTCTTGTTTTAAGGATTTGAGCATGCCGGAAACTGAATAGAGATTTGTTTATGTTAGACTCTTAGGACTCGAATATCGGTGCTTAGAGGTCTGAGGAGATAGGCATCTGGACATATATGAATATCTGAATGTACAGATCTGGAGACGTAGGTACTTGGAGACGTGGAAATCTGACAACATACGAATCTAGAAATCTAGGAATTTTTAAACGTTGATGTAGTAAACTAGATGTGGGAATCTGATGACGTATTTGGGAAGGTATCTAAGTACATAGGTATCTAGGGACGTAGGAATTTAAGAGTGTAGGGACCTAGAGAGATAATAATTTAGGACGTTGGTATCTGCGAATGTAGAAAATTGGGAAGGTAATTCGGGGACATAGGTATCCAGGAGCATAGATATCTAGGGTATACCTGGTTATAAGGATCGAGGAATCTGGTAATTTGGAGACTATCTAAGGAACGTAGATATCTAGGGAAAGTAGTAATTTATAGGTATTTGAAAACGTAGATAAGAATATAGCTATCTGTGAATAGAGATCTGGGGATCCAGATATCTAGAGTCCTAGTGCTACATCACTATCCAAGTATGTATAAATTAAGACATCTCGAGATCTAAAAATTCAAATATCAAGCTATCTGATCATCCAAATATCCTAGTAAATTTACGAATTTAAAAATACACATCCTGATACCTGCAGCTACATATTTCGTTTCATGGTATAGAGTCCTAAAAATTCGCGAAGCCTCGTGTTCCTGGAAGGCTAAATCCTTCAAGGAGTGACCTCGAGGGCAGAAGGAAATCTCTCGTTGAGAATAAATTCGAAACGCAAAGAAACACCGCGTTGCATAACTTGATGCGCCTTGAAAAGTTTCACGTCGACTCGTCCTTCTCCTGTCGCGCATACCATCGCCACGGTAGCGATACCTTTCACGCGTTTTCCAACCGAAGCTCGCGTTTAAATCATTCGATGAACGATTGCCGACAGACACGATGCTGTCAGAGGGTCCCTTGAGATTCTCACGGCGACTCACATCGCAAAGATTCCCCGTGGACGTAGTCATGCGACGAAGTAGAATGACCGGTCGACTGATGATGATTTTTGTCAAGGATGCGCAGAAACAAACTCGTGAATATTCCTCGTGCTAATTTTTAACGTTACCGACAAATAATCCAACGTAGAGGGAAACTTTTTGGAGCTTAAAAATTTATACGTGTTTCTTGTAGGTGGTTCTGAAACTTTGATCTGAGCCACTTAAAGATTAGTTAAATTAGGTTATGTATCATGTGTGCGAGTGACTTTGATAATTGGGTTAGATTAAATATTTGGTTTATGGTGGAGTTTGAAAAAGATTTTGCTAGACAATTTTAAGTCACATTATTGTTATATCAATCATGTGAGATATTAAGGGAAAGTATAGTTGCATAATGGAGCAAGGATATTTCGAATAATTTCATCTATGGGTTTGTTGGACTACACATGTTTCTACTGCAACTTTTAATGATAGCAAGCTCTCGCAAATACATCGGTGTACTTATAAATTGCACATCATTTTCTCTTAATGAATTTCTATAAAAAGTTTACAAAATTATGCAGGTTACATAATATGTTAATACCATTCCATATAGAATGTTATCAAAAATAATGTATTTACATTTACAATTTACATTTCAAATATGCATTTACATTTTGCGTGTGCATCGATGTACTCATGACAAAAGTCGCAATAATCAGATAATTGAGCCTGTCAAACGGTACAAAATTTTCCTTCGCAATCTGTTTGTAACCCGAGTTGGATCAGGAATGTAACCCGACTCGCCGCAGATTGCTTGGTAATTCTCGAGCGAAATCGAATTAAAGGAAATTGAAGAGCCGAGAAAAATCGCGGGATTAATCAACAATTAAGAGTATCAGACATAGCGGTAAAGTTCAGTGAACATGACCGATTGATTCGAGCGTGTCTGCGGCTGTACATTTACCTGCGCATTTGTCTTATTGCATCTGCACTCTCACGGTTATTACAAAGCACACGCTATTCGTGTTTATCTGAAATTCCGATTCTAAGACCCGAGCGTTCCGTCTCTCCGGCAACGAAATGATTAGAAAGCAATCGAGAAAATTACGTGGCAATTTCCCTCGGAATCCATTTCATCCCTCGCATCCTTTAATTAATTAAAATTATCGGCAAGTAAATGGCCACGCCGTATCAATGAACAACGAACGAACGAGCGAAAGGAGAAGTAGGAGGTAAAAGAAGATAAGAACAACGATGGAACGTCGATTATACGAGGGTTCAAGGTGCTTTCCACCTATTTCTACCATCCCTTTACCTCCCCGGCCTTTTTGTTCGTTCGCCTTCTCTGTCCTGGCGATTCGTGGATTACGGCCGGGACTATTGGCAAGCTTAGCTCGTGGTCGATTGCCTTTACGAGTTGCCGAGCATTTGCGTATTTCACGGCGGACCGTTATGACTGCGACCACAGGAAGAGTACGGACGCTTATCCGGCAAAGGATCGAACGATTCGGGATTCGCGACTTCTCTTTGCCCGAGCCTGACAGGATTAACGCGATACGCGTATCCTCGCGCGGCCACATACGCCTCTGTTATAATCCTTCGATTATCTCTCTCGCGGAGATCCTCGGAGAGCTGGATTTACGCCGGAAACCATTTTCGATCATTCTATTTCTGCGATCGGACATCGATATATGCAATTATTCGCGTCTTTTATTTATTTCGTTTAATATTTGGCGATTAAAGCTTATCAGGCAAGTGCGGCTGGTGTGCACGTGGCATGCAAGTGTTACATAGTAATTTGGAAGTTTCGTGTCAAGTTTTTATATTCCCACATTTTCGAATTTTAATACCTGGATTTAGAAATTCCTGGGTCCATGAATTTCTAGATATCCAAATTTGTAGATCCCAAAATTTTTAGATCTCTAAATTCTTAGGTCGCGAAATTCCTAGATTCCTAAATTCTTGGGTCGCCAAATTCCTACATCCCCAAATTCCTATACTCCCAAATTTCTACATCCCCAAAATTCCCATAGTCCCATATCTCTAACCCCAAATTCCTATATTTCCCAATTCCCAAATTCCCAAATTCTCAAATCCCGAATTCTCAAATTCCCAAATTCCTAAATTCCCAGATCCTCGAATTCCTAAACCCCCAAATTTCAATCTCCCGACATTTCTCAATTTCCAAATTCCTAAATCTTGAAATTTCCAACTTCCGAAATTTCGAAGTTCATAAACTCTTAAGTCTGCAAACTCCCAGCCCTTAAATTACTAGCACCAAATTTTGAATCTTCCGAATGTCCAACTTTTCAAAATCTGAATATTCCAACTAACTTTCCAAATTCCAAAATCTCCAATTTTACAAAACCCAACCTGTACATACCATTCACACCGATAGACGGATTTTGCAGTGAGTGCTTGATGTGCCTGTCACTGTTATATACGATTCTTTATATTTCCTTTGACACTTTAACTGCCACTCAGGACATTTACGACCGAATTTAATTTAATCGAATAACTAAAAGAAGATAAATTTAACGAAAATTTCAGTGAAACGACTTTAATACCTCACTTACCATAAAGCAAAATGTGGAAAGCTTAAATTGAAAAGTAATCGTATTGTATAATTAGAATTATAGCGTCTTATTATATAAGGCCATTTGCACTGTGGCTGTTTACGCGTTAATATTTTTCGTTCGACGATCAGTAGTTTAATCAGTTTTAAAGCTATTTTCAATCTCCCTCGTATTCTGTTGAATATTTTCACTTTGAAAGTATGTTCAATCTATTTCTGAGAATCGAACAGCTATAAGTAGTTACTTAGATTTTTTATTTATTTAATTTAATGTCTGGAATCACATCAATTCTTAAGGTTATTACCGATCAAATCTATCTT
This sequence comes from Megachile lagopoda, assembly GCA_036983795.1. NCBI lineage: Eukaryota > Metazoa > Arthropoda > Insecta > Hymenoptera > Megachilidae > Megachile > Megachile lagopoda. The sequence goes on along the minus strand of CM072785.1, from coordinate 7,580,109 downwards.
GCGAATATGCTCTCTCATATTCTATTTAAGAGTCTTAACTTTACGATCGGTAGTTTAATCTATTTCTGCAAATTGAATAAGGTCGTAAGCAATTATATTTCTTATATCTCGAATTTAATATTTGAAGCCGCTTCGACTTAGGTTCTTATCGTATAGATCTGTTTTTATCTGTGTATATTCTCCATATTCTTTAACCAAAGTTTAATCAAATTATTACATAATTAACTGACTAATTCTATTTTATCACATATTAATACCGAACCCTCTTTTTATGTTTCAGGTGAGTAATTGTCAGTTTTCGATGAACTCAGGAAACTTCAGAATCCTATGTACGTGCAAGTAACAAACTTTTGACAAAGTTGGGTGAGTCTCGCCATAGTGAAATTTTGCGACATCTATGGAACCTTTAAAACTTTGACAGCGTCACATGTTGCTAATTTTAACGTTTAACTTTTCACGAAATTACTTTCTACCTTGCCTTTATTTATCGTGCAGAATATCTTCCGTTAAACGCAAAGAGGTATTAAAAAGAATAAAATTTCCACGAAATATCGCATTGTTAAATTCGCGGGACAATTCGATTATTCGAGTCCCTCGAGTAAGTCCCGGGAGAGTTTCTTTCGAGTACGCCGTTTTTCGCGTTTTCACCCGCGCCAACAAAAATACAGCCGTCTTGACGTTATCGGTGACAACTGTATCCACGGAAACAGCTTACCCGATTCGAGAAAACACTGGATCCCAGGCATTCCGGTTTTTTCGAATGCCTGACGCACTTTCGTCCCTTTTCCCTGTCGACCGACGGCCGCAGGCGGACGAATGGCATCGGTGCATGACCAGAATCGATTATGTTTTTCTCGATGGACACGAATTAATGAGAATCAACCAACGTGAATTCCAACTTGGACGCCGATCGAAACGAAGGGAACATCGAATCGCGTGTTATCGGTACGACGCGTCTAATGCTTCAAGTATACGCCTAATGCCAGACCACGGCGGCCTAATCGTCGTATGCAAATCACAGAGCGGCTCTTGCCACATTCGTATAATCAATGGTTTAACTGCCGATCGATGCCGACACGACCGACGCTCACGTATTTTCCAAACGTACCTACTCTAATTCGTTCCCTAATTTCCCCGGCAATTCTCGTACGTGCTTTTTCGTACCAGACGACGGAGGGTGCCTCTTTTTTTCGGCAGAGGGTGGCCCCTCCGAATCGCCACGCTTACCACGAACGTTTTTCTTCCACTCCATTTTTTTCCCTCGCTAAATTGTTAATTCTCTTCTGCCGAATGTCCTTGAACGGACTTTTTAAAGTGGCTCTACCACAAACACACTTTCTCATCAAATTTTACCACACCCATAATATTCAAACCGTACTGAAATTTCAAAATAGTTAATCAAATCGAAATTAAGCACCTCAGAGGCCAAGTTAAGGGGACGTTGCTATTTTTGCCAACTCTGAGCAGATTCGAATAAATTTTTCGTACGATTATTACTTTGACTCAACATCAAAAAGAATACTCTAAGAATGTGTATTTTTATACAGTAAATGGTAGCTATGAGTTTCTATTTGTATTCACTAAAGTCCAAAAAGATTGCTTTCCTATTAATTCTGCACAATGAATCACCGTTGGAAATATGTGTTTACATTCTGTGCAGCCTTAAAGAATAAAATTATTTTATATGTCATTGTATAAATAACATTATTTCTGTTCGTCGAAGTATCCTAAAGTTATATACTCCACGATGAGACTATAAACGTGTTTTTCATAGTGGCTCAAGTTTGAGGTCAAGAAACATAAGAAGATTAAATTGATCAGTGAAGTTATTGGCAGAAGTATCAGACAAATGTACATTCTTCGGTTGGTAAACGGACATTTGCGTTTCGATTCATTAATTTGCATACGTTCGTCCAAATCGCCGTTTGACATTCGCGTCACTCGTCGTTGTTCAAGGTCTCATTTATACCCGGATCAAAGTTTTGAACGCCTCCACGGATGTCCAGGCGATATTCGTGGCACAATGAAAAAGTGACAAAATGTCTGGTAGAACAGAATCGAGATACCATCTGGGAACAAGAATTTCTACATCGTCAACACGCCGCTCGACAACTTTTTAACTATGCCACTTCACATTTCGCAGACACCGTATCGATCTTCCACTTTTCTTATTTTCTCTTTTCCGCTCTTTTTTTTTATCGCTTCCCTCCCTCCGGCTCTGGTCAACGTATCACGGGCCGGACAGTACGGCCGTCTGTTATTTCAAGCAACGACCGATTAGCATAATCACACGGTTCTCTCGTCGCGAAACCGTTCTCCGGCGTAATCTAACGCTGTAAGCTCTCGGAACGATGGGACCACGGCGACACGTGCTGCATATATCGAGCGTTCTGTACCTACAAGCATACCGTTCGATCTTAAAATTCCACCTGAAGAAGAGCTCGCAGATGGAACGAGAACCTGTCGAGTATCCCACCTGAGCGCCGTTTCGAACCACCAAATTACGATATTCGATCAACCCTTTCGCCAAAAACTGTACGGCCGCAGGCACATAGTTTCATCATTTCAATTACGTTCCTCTTTTATTAATAGTTTATTCGGTATCGAGAACATACAGCGTTCTCTTAGCTTTCAGAGATTTTAAGCTCGATTTTACATGCATGAAACATGGTGCATGGTTTTTTGAGATTTCGATCTTCATTTCTAATTTACAAATTGAATTTCATATTTTTTTTATATTGACTGACTGAAATTTTTTGTGTGTAAAAAAGAAAGGTGCAATATCAAAAGTGTCTACACTTTGGGATATAACTTTGAATTCGAAAGCTTTATATGTATAAAATGAAATTCAAGAATTTATATTCGGTTCTATATAAAGTTTAATTTAAAAATTTCTATTCAGAAGTTTTATTTAACATTTAATTCAGAAGTTTTATTTAAAATTTGATTCAATTTGTATTCAATAGTTCCATATGAAATTTAATCCAAGACTTTTTTTATACAAAATTTCATATGAAAGATCTAAAATATTTCAGACATTTTTGACTTCGCTAATATTGTATCTTAATGCTTATTTATCTTACAATTTTATCAAAAACCTTGAAGTCTCAAGAACTCCAAAAAACTATTACTTGACTCCAAGCTATTACTCACCTTATGATCGTATGATATAAGTTTTAAAGATCACAAATTACAAGGATGTCTAGTTGAATCACTCGGTGAAAGTAGCATGAGCCTGCGAGTGTCATTTCGAGCAGGAGCAAGTAGAAATTTTAGGGCGGTATCTGGAAAAACGAAGTCACAGAGAAAATTTCCGAGGGAATTTCTGACGAGCCCAGAGGGCCAAGATAAATCGGCGAACGTATCGATCAGCTCGAAGGAAAGGAAAAGAACCGGCGAGCATTCGGGCTACGAGAGGCATCCAGATTCGGGAGACTTTACGGTCCATCGCTCGTCTTACAAAGCGTAGATTCCAGTTTCTTTCAGCGAACTAACGAGCCGAAAGGCGGAGGGTAAAAAAAAAGGAGCAATTACGAGCTCGCCTGCCAGGGAAATGGCACGCTTAAGCGCCGCGGGACAATGGGGACCCTAGCGCGAAGATGATTTTATTTTCGTGTGTACGATAATTACGCCACCAGCGGTTACACGGTTCCAGTCATTTCTCTTTTTGTTTGTTTGTCCCTTGTTTTCGGTTAGATAATATTCTTTAAACGATATATCTGAGTTGTTTTTCAAAACATCAATGCTCGAGCATCTCACGTTTCAAGATAGATTTGAGCTCAGCTAAGCTATGTTCATGCAATTCTAATAGATGTATTTATGCAAAATATATGCAACGATTTGATGAATCACGTAGAAAACCATAAAGATGGAGATTATTATTAATGTTATTTGTTAAATGTTTTATAGCCTGATTCTGAGCTTGGTAATATGCTTCATGCATTATGTATTATGCAAAATATACTTTTACAGTGGAAAAACAGGTCTTTATCCTTCTGTATTTTCCACGAATCCGTATTTTACTGTTGTTCAAATACTCATAAAATAATACATTCTATGATAACGTCAATATATATAGAATACATCTTTTTCTTTATTCGAGAATAAATATGATTTTAAACTACATGCAAAGTGACTGTGCAAGTACTTGAACCCAGTGATAAACAGAAACACTAGTAATGTTGTCCTATTTAAATTCTTGCTACAAACTTTATCTGTTTTGTGATTTTAAAAAGTGGCTGGCAGTCTTCATCTTTCATTATCACTAACAATTTCATTCCGCAGCGCAGGAATAAATTACATAAATTCGAGAAATAATTATGGCGTTGCCGATGTTTATGTTGACTGTATAATAACGCTGTACATATAGATTTACGGTTTGCTTAATTATTACGTTTCGATTAAGCGTGGAATCTTGGATCTCCATGGCGCTCGTGCGTGTACACTCGAGATCTCGTCGAGAACAAAGGACAAAAGAAATATCCCGGAGTCGAAGGGCCGAGGGCACCGTTCGCTGCCGTGGAATTTCGACTTCGCGATTGCATTGTACGCGTAGATCGTTCGATTCGATTAACGCGAGAATCGTGCGTGAGCAACACGCGGAAGACATTTCTACAAATTTTTGCCGCGCATCGTAATCCTTGCATCGTCGCGGCCAAAAGAATGCGTCTTCTTTTTCTTTCTTCGACGAATGATCCTGCATGCCCTTGTATTATAAACGTACATTGAAGAAACTTTCTTTGCATTTCTCAAATTATATTTTGCAAATTTAATTGCAAAGTGGTAGTTTGAAAGAATTATGGGGTAGTTTGGGTATTTGGATATGTGATTCAAAGTTTTATGAGTTTGGGGAATTAGAGATTTTAAATTTTATGAACTTCGGGATTTGGAGGTTTGTAGAACGTAGGGAGAATGCAGGAATGTAGATACTTGGGAGTGTAGGAATTCGGGAATGTAGACATTTGGGAACGTAGAGATTTGTTGCCGTAGACGTTGTATGAGGATTTGTATATCTAAGAAATTTACGAAATTGATCAACTTATGAATTCGAAAATTTGCACCTTTAATCCTCCAACCGAAAATCCAGCATTACTCCCCTAAATTCGTCGAACCCCAAAAGAGCCATTGTAAGAAATGAATTTTTTCGGTGCGAAAAATGGAAGGGACAAACAGAAATAATCTCTAGTAAGGAATTTTAATTAAAGCCCACGGTTATCACGTTCGCGTTACGAAACAGATGCTGGAGCCCCGAAAGAACATCGAAAGATAGCGCGTAACGACGAACGAACGACGCACCGACGAATCCGAGACCTTTTCACCCCCTCCATAGTGCTATAGGGAGATCGTCACGCGTATTATTTATTCACGTCATGGTCCATGGGGATTGAAGAATGCCCGAACGTCCTCGTTGGTAGCTGAAAGGTGCACGGAAGGGAGCGGCAGTTCCCTCGAGGGGGTGGCGAAAGGGGGGGACAGGACAACGAGGATGCGAGGAGTAATAAGTCGAGATAACGAGCTTTTCGATGCCCCTCCTTCCTCTTCCAGCATCGAAACGGAAAATTAATTAAGTGACTCCCAAGGTTCGCCGGGTATTCTTAACCTTCGAAGACACAATGAACGAGAAATTGTGCGAGGGAGAAACGAAGACGGGAATAAACCGATTCCACGGGTTTAAGAGGGAGATGGACATAGGAGGAAGATAGCCGGCTATCAGGGTCATTAGTTACGGATGTCCCGTCCGAACCGGGACCACTCTCGTCTCGATAAACAGGAGGCCCTTCGGCCGAGACAGTCGGAGAGAAAAGAAGGCGGCCCAGCGGGGGGAGGTTTCGAAGATAGGGGGGAAAAAGGGAAGAAAGAGGCCACAGAGGAGGGGGGCAGCGAGACCCGGCCGAGGGCTGGAATAATAATTATAGGGCCGGTAATATAACGGTCAGCGTGCCCGTTATCTGCCACTCTTAAAGTGCACTACGTTGTTTGGAAGATAGGAACCATCCGCGTTTGCTTTCCGTTTCTCGTCACCGTCGCTCATCTTCTCGCCTTTATCGGGATCGTCGCGTCTTTTCTCGTCCCATTCTCCTATCCTGTCGTCCAAATTCGTCCGACCTGATCGTGGCACGAAATTACGCAAGCAACTTCCATGTTCTGTATCGACGTTGTCTCGAACAGGCATCCTGTCTGCCGAACTTACTAATCGCCAAAGTAGATTATATCCTGCCACTCTATCATCAACCTTCGATATGTTAAACGCGGATCTGAAATATGAAATCTGTTTTAGAAGGTTATCTGTATTTTTTGATCGAGGATTTAGATTTGCTAAAGGTCCGACACGATTCGGTTTCGGAAGCTTATTTTGTTCTTGTGGAACTCCTACATTCCTTTAAGTATTTTGGTCTTTACTTCATCTTTCTAAGAATTTAGAGTCGGCAGTCGGTTGGAGCTTATTTCTAAATATACAAGTTCAAAAATTTGTCCACACTTGAATATCTAAATTTCTAGATTCCAATGCTCAACTAGATTACCAAATTCTTACGTCTCCTTCAGATTCAATTCTGAATCTCAAGTACCCAAAATACATCCCCAAGTTTTGTACTATCCCAAAATTTTGTACTCATCCCAAAATGTCCAAATCATCAATAATCCCTGGATATCAACAAGTTGAAAGCTTCCTCCTTATTAGAAATAAGATTTGGCATTGACTGTACCAGCTACCGGACTTGTTTGTTATAAATAACTGATTCAAACGATATTACCATGCGACACGAGAAGAGAATTTCTGTAGAAGGTTAATAAAAAGACGTTGAAATTTCCACGTCACGTATCTGCTGGCACGTATACACCGATCCTGGACGCATTCAGCGTGACGAATCACGATCGTCGGACACAGGCGCAGGACACGCGTGAAAAGACCGGCGAGTCAATGTCTCTGGCCACCTTTCAAGGAAGATACCAAGAGATTTTCAACGACTTATGGGAGGTAGCCGTGAAGTCGGCGAACAGCGGCCGTGAAGGCCCGGATGGACCTTCCAGAGGTCGGTAAGACCCGTTGAAGTAGATTGCACGGGTGTCACGCTTAATCGGATAACTTAGAATCGAAATCCGGACTTTGACTTTTTCGTACGCCGAATCGCGCTGCTGTGTGTCATATATGTATATATCGACGGGATCTTGAAAAATATCGGTACGCCATGCTAGAAAATTAATCGAGATGATAATCTCGAAGGGTGATCGTTCAGAGAAATATTTCTTTCTTTACACTGATAAATGGCTGTCAGATAAAAGTGTAACGCCGATAGATGGTGTACAAGGACTGACTTTCAGTCGTGGCTTGATTAAGATATTGGAACGAGCTTCTTCAGATATAATTATCAGAGATCGCGTTATATTGACAGTGCTGAATAATTACGTTTATTAACAATGATTATTACAACAGCCGTTTGCTGAGAGGCCTGTTCGGGATTATTGCAAAACGAAATTTGTGGGGTTCATTAACCGCTTGGGGTTCAGCATATATCTCACTACGTTTTATCAATCTGTAATACATGTGCTTTGATCATCTCGTCTTACGGTAACTAATAACGATTCATCGAACAACGTAAAATATCACCTACCTAAACCTAGCACTCGACTTTAAAAAGTTTTATTTCTTCAAATTGTATTGTATTCACCTATGTTTGTACCCGTTTGTACCACCTTTACTTTCGTTTGTACATTAAGGGATTCATTTGTACTGACTTCTGTTTTTCTTTCAGAATATATGATAGTGATAGTTTAATTTCTTAAAGTTTCTGATTTATTCGACAATAAACAAGTTGCAAGAGTAATAGGAGTTCGAAGTTTCATTTTTACGATAAAAAAGAAGTACCTGCCGCACGTCGCAGACGCGTAGGATGTACATTCGAGTCTCCGCTTCGCTTGTCAGCTCTTGTACATCGTGCAGAAGCGTGTGTGTACGTGCACGCGCGATCCACTCGAGCAGATGGCCACTTTGTGCGTGCGAGAGCGTGAAAATCGCTGCGGCGAGAAAGGGTCGGTCTGTAATCCGACGCAATGACGGACTTCAGCGTCGAGTATTCGCGATGAAAATGATCGAGATCGAGCCGAAAATGCGGTTAACAAAACATCCGTCCGGAACGATAGTTTCCGCGCGAGCGTGTTTCCCGTCGACTCGTATCTAGGCCGTATGAATAAAACAATGCGCCGTCTACTATCGTTGTTACATGCTCATAAATATTTCTGCCCCTTTGCCTTCGTTTCACCAACGTATTCCGCCAGGTACAAATTACGCGTGTTTGGAAGAACTAATGGCTTTTCAGGTCGAATTGAGAGTTTTCTGGGAATTTGGGGATTTTGGGGACTTTGACAATTCTGGGGAGTTAAGTAGAAATTTGAGGAAATCCAGAAAATTTGAACTTAGTAAAATTGATATGGCCATATAAAAATTTGGAAACCATAAATAATCCGATTCCACACATTAATCGTTCCCAGTTGAAATCCCATTCAATTTGAAGATTGCCCCTAGTAGCTGAGGCATATAACGGGACGCTAATTTCATTAACGATCCCCAGAGGAAGAGAAAAAAGATTTGCGTGATTTTCCAGCCGGATGACCCGGAGTAGAAGAAAACCTCGGTTTATTTTCTCTTGAGTACATTTCTACAGGCTCACCCCAGCGTTTCGGTCGCATGGGCTTTCTCAGAGCTTGAATCTCACCCTCGTTTCCCCTTGCGAGGACACAGAAGTGCTTCCTTGTCGCAGCTACTCACAAAAGCGCCACGATTTCGTTCCCCTCTCGTCAGATCGAATGGACATGCAAGCGGGCAGAATAAAGCTGACCGCATCAGCAACAAGTGTATAACTATCCCGATGTCTTTCGGCAAATATAGTAACCTTCCTCCGATATTCCCCCAAGATCTTGTACGAAAGAATGCTCGTTTCGCGTACTTAATGTTGCTCCTTCGAGGCGAGGGCACGCTATGATGCGCCGGGAAATTGCATTGCCCCGAAGTTGAATCAGAAGAGAAGCCTGCCAAAATGGAATCAGGAAACTGCCAGTCAGCTCGTTTTGGCGAGTCATCCGCGAAGCTGTGGCCAAGACGATCGTTCGCTGCCAGCTTCTCAACCAGCAACTTTTTCCAATAAAGGAAACGAACAATCCAAATGGCTAGCTTGATTCCCCTTATCTCCGGGTCATTTCCAATGATTAGACGAAAGTTTCGCGAACAAAGGTGCAAAACGCGAAGCTGTTTTAATCAGTTAACCGGTTGGCTGAAAATTCAGTGGAAATATGTAGTTTCGGTCGTTTGACGCGTTGCGCCAACGAAACGAAATTTCACCGACGAATAATACGTTTGTTTGCGTAAAGTTCGCGAATTGTTGGAGTGTGCTTGTACCTTGTTTGCTTTCGCGAAGATATCGATGTGTTGAAGCTGCAGCCGTCTTACGTTGCATTCGAATAATCCGCTGCGAAAGCTTAAGAAACGGAAATATCAAATATAGAAAGTTACCAGATATATTCAAAATTCCGTGAACTCCCAAATTAAGCGAAATCTTCCTGCATAAATTTTCAATTACATCTAATAACGGGTGTCCTCTGATGCTTTGATACCGAACAAGCTCATTTTATTTCGCGACGCGTTTCGTGCAAACATTAAAACAACGCCGACCAAAAAGAGATTCGGAAAAGCTTATTATCTCGCGGCGGCAGGGAATTAAAACAAAGGGGGTGGAAAAGATTAGAGCGGCGCGAGGTAATTTTTAATTAGAAAAACCGAGCGTTTCTTCGGCGCCGTTTACGTGCAGCGAATTAATCGTGGCCGCGATTTTAATTAGGCCACGCGACCGCGCGCGCGCGTCGGTCCCGGTATCCGCGATATTTGCTCGATAGACTGACAACGATTAATCAGCTCGTTCCGTTCGCTCGTTCCGTTTATTTACACCGCACGCAATATTGGTCGCCGGTAACATAAACGTTACAATGAGATCGCGGATAACAAGCGATATATAAATTTACGCGATCGCGTTAAATCCAGATTCGGCCGGAAGCCACGGATTTATCGAACAAATTGAAACGTGCAGGCGTGACGCGAAATATCAACGCGAAGCAGACGGAAGCTCATGCAGAGTATAATACGCAAGTCGAAGCCGTCTGCCGGATTAAATCGTAATCGCTGGCTGAACTGTCTCGCGAGAATGCAATTTCTCAGCCGGATCGATCGAATCCGGTGACCTTGTCGGGAAACGACGTGGAACAACAAAGAGGGTATGCAACGGCGAAACATGAAACGTATTCAATTAAAATCGAATAAATGAGTCTCGTGACGGTGGAACTAAGAACAGGGTTAATACAAGGAAAGTCGACTTATCTCTTTGTCAACAGTCGATCAATTTTCATCGGATGTTTAATCGAAAAGAGGTTAAATACGACTTCGAAACCGGCTAGTTATGTGGTGCAATATGGACACTATCAGTATGTGTACAGTCAACAATAATTATAATTACCCTATGGGACATGTAACTATGTGGGCAGAGGCATCTTATTTGCTAATTTTTAGGATTTTTCATGAGTTCATTTGTAGATGTATTCAGATTTTGAGACATACAAATTTAAGCAGTTTTGGAACTGAGGTTCTATGAATATGTACATCTAGCTATTGAACGGATTAGGAATTGAGGACATGGAAATTTTTAGATTTATGAAGCTGGAATGTTTGAGAACTTGGTTATTTCGGTATTTGGAAATGTTGAGGACTTGAGACCTTAGGTTTGAGGATTTAAAAATTTGGTGATTTGATGACTGATTTGGGAAATTAAGGGATTTGAGAATCGAAGAGTTCGGAGATTCGATCATTCGGGATTGGGGAAATTTCTGTACGTATCTCCAGTTTTTGCAGATCTTTTATTCCCGTCCCTTTCATTGCCCTCCCGCGCTTCCGCATCGTCGTTCTCATGGCTCTTTTCCAAGTCGATGGCTTCAAGGAGCCACTTCCACCCAATAATGGTCGAACGGTGATCGATGAGTTTGTCGACAATGTATGGTAATGACACGTCACCAGATGTAGCATTATCCATTTCAAAAGGTGCAAAGCAGACCGCCGGACCCGGAATCATAACGGTCACATGCCTTCCAAAGTTGATATCAAGCTCTTGAAGAACGGCTAGAGTCGAGGCACGAGGAAGAACACGAAGAAACAGCAAAAGAAGAAGAAGGTGAAGGTAGAGCGTCGGAGAAGAAGGCCTGAAACTGCTAGTCGATATTTCATCCAGAGAACAAGCAAGATAACAGCAGGCACGCCCTTCCTTTACTCTCCTCGTTCCTCCATTTCTCCTGTTCGCGCGTTCCAGCTCTTTCTACGAGTCAGCTAGCCCTTCAAGCATCGTGTGCGCTCGCCGAGTGGCTCTGCTCGCAACAGACCCGCGACCGTTTTAAAATATTGCCCGCCACCCTTTAGCTAGCTTCGTGGCAGCCTGTGTTACACCCATTCCGAGCCCTCCGCCGAGAAGTGGCCAGGGGTTGGAGGCGACTTCGGACAGAGACGAAGAGTGCCGTATACCATACAAGCCGCGAGCGACCCTTGAAAATCCACCGACACGAGCCTGCTTAGGATTATCCCCTTGGTATTCCTACTGCCCACCCACTTTTCTTGTCTGCTGGACGGATTTTCCATCGCCAAGTTTCACCGGAAGGACATCGTTTCGATACTTTTACGACGTCACGAGTGTCTCGTGCACTCTGACCACGTGTTATATAATACAGTCCTGTTTTATGACTACAGTTTATATGACGCGTTCGGATAGTTCACAATGGACGTTCACGTACGTTGCGAATGCTCCATTATCGTAACTGTAGATATCGAGATATATTTCTTTATTTCTATAGTCGTAACGTATGAAAGCCGAAGTTTTCATGTTTCTAATCAAACACGTAAACCTTTACTATGCATTCACCGGGTTATGAAATTTGTTGTTGTAATGTTTCAAAATCTGCATCTTCGTTCCTCAAGTATTTTTATATACGTGTCTAATTAATATTAAACTCTTTGTCGTAAGATTTCTTCAATTTAAAAAAAATATATCGTTGAACTCTGAAATCTGCAATATCTCAAGAAAGTACAAAGTTGTACAGTAGACAAGAAATATTTTTAATAAAATTATTCATTGTAAAATGTTCACGTATGTTTCATAAAATGTAAACATTTTATATCGCGCTATCTTATGTCGCATATTTGCAACACGATGCAACGAAGAGTTAAATAGAACATTTAGGATAACTTCAATGCTAGAACAGCAATCTCATCGCTGTCAAAAGGATTAACCTCATCAAAGTGTCATTTGATGAACATAAACGATAATAGAAATTTCATCGAGATAAACTCATGATAGACCAGCAGGACTGGAATAGTATAATCGTGCAACAAAAGATCGCGTATATCACGCTAATTCTAAATCCAATCTCTACTGATTTCATTCATCGTTGATTCCTTTCTTCTGGATAAAACAAACATTGGTTCCCCTAGTTCCCTAATACGAGCCCGCTGATCCTGTCAGCAGTGTATAGAAGAACGGTAGAGAGATCTCGAGCGTGCACAACCGCGAGGCTGTTTATCCGCGCCAGGAGGCCGCGCAGAAATAAAAGGCATCGATCCGCGAAATATCCTATACCGTAACGCGTACAGTCAACAGCAAATCTGCCTTCCTTGGGGAAAATATGGCAACCAAGATGTAAAGAGCGTTTCAATTGATGATTTATTGGGACTTTTGAGAATTTGGGGTGGATTAAGATTTATAAATTATAATTTGAGGATATGAGGATTTTGGAATATGGGAGTTTATGGACATGGAAATTCGAGGATCTTATGGGGACGTAGAAATTCGAAGACTTGGAGATTCGACAATTTATGTGTATCAGAATATAGAGATTTGACAGTCATGAAATTTGCAGAGGTAAAAATTTGAGGACTTTGGGATTAAGCAATCTACGGATATGGGAATATAGAAATTTGACGGACATAGAAATTTGAGGACCTCGGGAGTAAGTAATTTATGGACATGGAAATCCATAGATTACGCAATCTTGAAATTTGGAGACGTAGGAATCTGTGGACCTACGAATCTGAGAATTTGGAGACCTAGGAAATTGAGGACCTCGGAGTTTGAAGTAATTTGAGAATGTAGGTGTTTGTAGGCTTAGAGATTTAAGGATCTACAGATATAGAAATCTAGAGATTTAGGAGTTTATAAATTTGTGGACGTAGAAATATAGAAATCCTTAGAGTAAGAGATTTCAAGAATCTAGAGGTGTAGAAATCTAGTGATGGGTATCTGAGGATTTAGTGATGGAGAAATTTGCGAATTAAAATATTTACAAATCTGGAAAAGTTCTTTGCGAATATAAGTAATTTAATAGAAATTCGGAAACTTGTAAATTAAGAAATGTATAAGTCATCAAATTTCCATGCATATCGTCATCGAAAGGAAGTATACGCTGTCAGTGAGTGTACCATTGTGCTATGTTGGATTTAATGTCGGCTGGGCGCGCGAATGTCACAGAGGTTCGAGGAAATACGAGGGTTGCAATGGCGACAGGGCGGGGAAGGGCGAGACATCTCGAGACCTCTCTCTGTTCCGGCAAAGGAAGAGGAGGCGAAAGAAAGGAAGGTGGTGACAATGCGATCTCGGCTCCGATACGGAATTGTCGGCGGCTCCGGGTACCCTTTCTCTTCGGCCGGTGAAATGAGCATAAGATTCTTCGGTTATTTCGCCGTCGAGCGAACCGAACGGTCAGAAAAAACTGCGCGAGATATCTCGCCGGCTTCCTATGGTTCGAATTGTGCGCCACGAACGTTCCAAATATCTCTGTCGGGTCTTTCCCTACCGCTTCGGTCAGCGATGCACCTTTTGACCCTCGTCCAGGCTCTCTCCTCGTATTTCTCACATTACTCCTCGGGTACTGTCTTTCTCGCCGCGCACCTCGACCTTGCAGTCGCCTAAGTTATTCGGCTTTTCGTTGTTCCCCGGCCCAGTCGAGAATTTATCGAACGAGATATTCGCCGTCTCTGTGCCGCGGATGTTTCATTTGGAGAGGAACCAATCGGTTGAATGGTTCTCCGGTTAGAACCTCTTCTTCAGGAATATCCGATTACTCCATCGAGGCAACAACAGTGCGCTCGTCAGATGAGCTCTAGGAATCGAAAGATGCTCTTTACTTCTCTGGGTAATTATGTTAACTGATGTCTAATTGTTCATTCAAAAAGTAAGAATAAAACAGTGTAACCAATAGTTCACACCTGCTTTTGATTTGATCACTCGTGGCTAGTTCCTTTAGTATTATGCCATGGTTTATGTTGAAATAAGAGAAGTGTTTGTGATATGCATGAGGACTCGATTATCGTGGAATAGACGACTGTGACTCGACATTTTACATTAAAAATTTCTTTCATATAAACTGAACCTTCATTGCATGCTTGCAATATTGTGCGAGGTATACTGGCTTCTGATTGAAATCATGATTGCAAGTTCGTTTAATAAAAATATAATTATTAATGCAAACATATGAACGTCGAATAACGCGAGAACAATAACTTGACAAAAAACCTGCAAAACCATCGCCTGCATTCGCGAATAAACAGCAGTAGCAATATCCTGGAACTAGAACGATATGAACAAGAAATGGGATGATTCGAGCCCGGTATTAACAGGGATACGGAATTTTTTCTGGAATGAAAACAAAAAAATAGCAGACCGGTAGGCTCACGCATAGCTCATCTCGGTCGGATATTTTCATGTTCATCGTGACCAGCCAGATCGTTTTATCTGCCTGGAAACTGTCGCGTTGCATTGTTTGCAGTATATCGACCGAGAGATCCTGATAATCGAACCGGGACGACAATCGGTCGGTGTATGAAGCGGACGAAATTACACGATAATGTGACCAGCAAACCAAAAGGAACCTTTAAACCACAAACGTAAACTTTTAATATCTCTGTCGTTCTAGGTTTTATACCTCGATCATTTTATGGAGGAAATTTAGTAGACCAGAAATTAGTGTTTGATCAGAAAATTGTTTGGAAAACTTGGATGATAATCTAAATTGTAACATAATTTAAACACATTGTCAAAGATGTGGGTACATGTTTACTTCTGATGGTACCGTATTTAGCATGGGAAGTATTAAGTGTAGAATAAAAATGTATTAAATATACCCAAACGAAGTGTATATTTAATTAGTAGTAATGGCAGATGCTGAAGAATCATCTGATTTTTAACTCATACTTCATAAAATTCGAATGACCTAAATAATACAAGTCTTCGGCTAGAATACTGTTTCAATAGCTGCATTTAACATCCCCTTTTCTTTCAATACCTCTCTTTTTATCTGCTCTTATTCATCACAAATGCTTTCAATTTAAATGCCCTGAAAACACCAATACCTATCGTCTTCCAAAACCATCATCCACCTGGGAATCCTCGAATAACCAAAGCATCCTCGTAAATCGTTCTTAACTCCGGTTCATCGACGGCCAACAAATCCCTAAAAAGGTCCATTCAATAATTACCAATACCTCTTGCTACTGCATGGTTTATTCATTCTCGAACGCTTTTACAACCTAACGCCATTATACCGGTCGTTCCATTTATCGTGAACGAAAGCAACCCTGAGATCCCGAACCATCTTCGAAAGCCGGCAACAACCCCGAGATCGATAAGTCCTGAAACTACACCGATTCACGGTGGTTCCTGAAAAAAATTCGCTCGATAATCACAAAAGCCTATCAAGGGTTTTATCGAAACATTCCCAAACTATTCCTACCGGTTAGCGCACAGAATCGGCCAGCAGAGAAATTCCTGATTCAAATGGAACGCTCGATTTCCGTGAATACGACCGAGTATACTAATTTCAAGACTGTGAAGGATTGTTTGCGTTGCATCGCGAAGCTGGCGAACCATTTGGTAGTTACAGTTAATTCCAATTCCTTTGGTTAACGTCTTCTATGGTTTGGTCGGATCGTTGTTGCATGTTCCGACAAGGGTGAAGCAGTAAATGTTTAAAGGAGCTCGTCCCTCGTGTATCTCGCTCGCAGTGCATCCCCGGGGGTGGTTGTAACTGACATTTACGAAAAGGATTCGATCTTACTGCACGAGCCAAGTGCAACATCCCTTCTCTTCCAGTTTTATCGTGCAATTTGCTTTTTGCTCCTCTTCGATTTCCGACGTCGTGAATTATGTCTCTCGTTCCGCTTCTATTATATCGGCAATTAAATTCGCGCATTTTGTTCCGAAATCGCTTGAATTACGCCGCAGAGGGATCAACAAATTAACGCAAACACTGTAAAATTGCTGTTTGTTGAATTTTGACACATTGGGCGCCGTAAACACTCGATAACAATTCCATGTACCCGGGGAAGCAATAACTGCGATTACATGTGCAAAATATGATCGTTTCCGGTATCAATTTAACCGTCGATACAATTCTTTTTCAACTAATTTTGATGAAAAATTCATTGATCGAATTTCAATTCATTTTGTTGAACACCTGGTAACCATATTAAGCTCTCAGCTTTAAACTACAAATTCATACATCATTCAAGTATGTATGTTTTTCAGAAAAACATTTTCTCGTCATTTTCTTAGGTGCTCAATATTTCAGTTTCAAGTTCGTACATTGATTAAAGAAGAGTTAATAATTTTTGTTTAAAAATTAATACGAAGATGGTGACTTAAGTCCCCAAATAAATATACAAGAATCAAGGTTTTAATCTTTTCTCAAAATGTTTGCACCCTCTAATGAGGTACTGATAATCGCACCACCCTCGAGTCGCATCTTCCTCTGGTTCTCAGCATTAAAACTCGGTTCTCGTAATTGAAAACAACGTGGATGAAAATGAAAAGTAAGACACAGAAAGACGAGGGGCGCGACGACGAAGAACGTAACCCGGCTAATCCGATTATATATAAAATTGAATTTTTAATCGCGTCGTCGTCGATTCGCTGGTCGACGAGTGCTAAGAATTAAAATCGAACGAGCATCGTTCGGGCAAAAGGCAGGACTGTTGCTGCAATTAAATTAGCCAGCGCCAGCAAATAAAAGCGTCTTGGTAACCTCATTAAAGGGAGTTCAATAATGAATCAAAGCAAGCATAGGGTGTTTCGATGAAAATGCGTTTCCACGAAGCTCGGCGATTTATAAAACCGCGATCAAGTAAAAAGAAAAACCTTTAAACCGAACGTGTAATTAAATCTCTCGCGTGACTCCCATTTCTAGTGGTCCCCGGTCGCGTCTTCTCTCTTTTCTTCAACGCGTTTCTTCCGGCTGGTTTTCCTTTTATTTCATGGCCGCTCGCCATTCATCCGCCTCCTTCTCTCGCCTCGCCCCGCGGAGCGTGCAACCGGAGCGGCTTCTTGAAATAATGTAAAGCACCTCTTTCAAGCCCGCCACCCTCGTCTACACCGTTCACAGCCCTTGTCCCTTTTTCCCGGCTACCCCTTCGGCCGCGTTCGCACGCCTCTGAAGATTTGAATCTCTTTTCTTGCCCCTATCGCGGTGGAGGCTGTGGCTGCTGCTCCTCGCGCCACCCGGCAAATTTCTTCCGGCCTGTTTGTTGCTCCCTAACGATCGCACGACCGACACTTTGGCGCTTGCCGGAACGCGATATCTCTCCAGAGATTAGGCCACGTCCTTCGAAGGCCTACGAAAACCTCCACCTTCTCCCCGAGGACCACTGATAACGCTGCGTGGAAATTAAATTGTAAGATTCGCGATAACGCGGACAACGAGCGCGAAAGTTTTGGGGTCTCAGGGCTCATCTTGAAGTTGAGTGGTTTTTGAGGGATGAAGTTTGATCTCTCGGTGTCGTTAGGTAGCACTGAAAAATTTTATGATCTTGGTATTCTACGTTATGTCGCGCGTTAAGTAGCAACGTTATATTTTCAGTTTTTCACGTTTTCCAAATTTCTTAAGAGTTGTCATATTTTTCCTAGGAGGAAAAGTTTGACTAGACCCCGACAACCACATATTACACAATGAAAATTTCAGAAATACTACGTGTATCGACTGGAATATTTCAGAGTTTCCACCGAGGATCTATTACATTTAGAGGCTTCGTTTATCCTTGAGCGGTAGGAACGTGTTTAACACGTTTCTGCTTAAGGTGATCTGCTACCGTCTCTGGCCAAGCAGACGGATTCGGCGTCCCTAGCCTAATTACAGGGCCGAACGACCCTGAGCACCTGCGACTTCACTCGTTTCGTTTTCGTGCCTTCGAACACCCGTGATTCTTCACCTTCGGGGAACGAAACGTATATAGACATATGTACATACATAAACGAATAATTCGGAAAGTAATATCAAAATACCCTGAAGTTTAACCTGAGACTTACGTCAAAGACACGTATTTCAGCGGCGTTTTATTATTTTAAATCGAGTTTCTGTTAAGACTTCTTAATATTCTCGTGGATACTTCGATATTCCGATCCAATTCACTTAACGTCGGCTAATAAAATCAAATAGCTTGTCCTTCTTTTTCAAGTTAAACTCTTAGCCACTTTCTGAAATCCTGGCTGAAAGGGTAGTTAAAAATCATTGCACTCTTAGCCCCGAACTATACTCTAATTTAAAAGTTTTCGGCCGAAATGAAACGCCTTCGTTTTCCAACAAACTTTTTACTCGGTCTCGTCAGTTCGACGCTGGCTGTTGATCTTCCGCGAACATTTCGCTGCTCGCTAACGCACCTCCTCTTCGTGTACCTCGCTAACCGAAGTACACGCTCGCGTTTACATTGCACCACCGATATTCGTTTATTATTCATGCAACTATATTAAACGCGGTCACTGGTCGTCATCGATCGGTCTGGCCAGTTTGTTTTGGGTCAACTTTGCCCGGCTGACTGTGCATTTTCGTTAGATTTTGATTAGATACTCGTATCGATAATGAAACCACCCCTCGGGGCTTCGCTACAAAAAGATATCGAGCTACTCTTGTTGTTTTTATTAAATGATCGCAACTGTTTGATTTGTTGTGGAGAAACCGAACTCGTTTCTAGTTAACTGCGGGGAGCAAATAAATAATTTTATTCGTTAATGTATAAATTGTAAGTTGTAAATTAATACGCTTAAAAGTTTAGTGGGAAAATTATGGTGAAGTGAAACATGAAATTAAATACAGTTATTTATGTTTAATTTGTACGAACAAATTTTAATGAGAAGTTTCTAGATAGTATTCAGCATGAAAAATTTCCCATTTTATCAAGCTCTTCATCAACGAGCGGGATGATGCATTTTTTGGAAATTTTGAATCATAGCTCGCGTATGAAAGCGAAATGTCCGTTTTATTCGAGCCGTGGTTTAAGAGCCACGAAATGACCCTCCTTTCGGCCGAGAGCCAACAAGTTCATTAGTCTTCTTTCAGCGAATCCTAACGCTGCTTTCTCGCTCGCCGAGCAGAATCGTATGACTTATTAAGTCACTCTTGAAATCTTATAAAGTGCCGTCGACTCTTTATCCTAGTCGTTCCTTTCGTCATGTTGGATTACAAATTTATACTCATATCCACTTGAAGGTGGTATTTACAGATGTTTATGGTTCAAAATTTCTAAATTTCTAAAGTTCGGTATTTCCAAATTCCTAAACAAGTCCAAAACTTTTCAAGTCCTATTTCCAAATACTTAGCTACAAATTTCTAAATTCCCAAATTTGAACTATTATAAATTTAAAGCAAGTTTCTCTAAAAATCCATAGACCTCGCTAGTGACCTCCAGTGACCGTTGTCATAAATTATTGAATAAAAATTGCTTGTCCTTTGACACAACCGTTTCAGCGCTCCTTGTACCAGGAAGAAGGAGGCAAAGAGTACGTGGATGAAGGGCGAGATGAAGGAAAGGCAGATAATTGTAGGTAGAAGACGGAGCCCGAGGGACCGGTCTCCAAGGCCAGTTCCGATCGGTCGTACGTCTTCCTGAGATACTACTCGTATCGAGTTTCCAGGAGGATCGACGTATATCGTTCTCCACGTCAACATACGACAAGAAACGACGATAGAACGGCGTTCTTAGTGTGTACGCGGTATATTTCGCGTGGGGGATGCTGCACGATACCGCCTCCACGGGTCAAAGACCATCGACGGGGGCTAATAAACGTAGCACGTGTCTCTGTCGAGAAAACTCGTAAATGCGCCCAGGTATCGATACTCGTTACGTGAGATGATTAAAGAAACTATGTGTTCGTTTCGCCATTTTTATGTGGGTGCTCTTAACGATGGTATTTTCGAACGGGTACGTAAATTCGATGGAGGTTTATGCATTGCGAGGTTATGTACAGGTTATGCATTTGCATTTATGTGTGCGGTATAACCACAAATCTAGCACAACTAAGTCTTTACAACTAGTAATTAACGTGTATATTATTAATATGGCATTGATGTTAATTACATGTGATATGGGAAATCGAAGGTGAAGAGGTTCTTTGTGGTGATGCATTTGCTAAAGTTACATTTCATGCTAAATTTAATAATTGCATCGAAACAGAGTGATCGAGTCACTTTTTTACCGTGTAATTTTGAATAAATAGACTGTTACATGCTTGTTGAATCGATACGCTCGTTCTCGTTCCGAAGCGGGTGAAAAGAGAATATCGATGTCAAGAGACTCTTTCAACAGACACGGAAGACGGTGAACTAATTAAACAAAATTCCTGTTCGTCGTTGGGCAGAACAATTCGACGTTAATGAAAGTAACGAAGAATTTTGTAATTACCCGTGTGTTCGGACAAAAGCTGCACCCAGCATTCTTGTATAAAGAATATTAAAAACTGTAACGCATCGTTTTCTTTCCGTCGAGTCCTCTCCACGTCTGTCCCGAAGAGCAACAGCCACGGGACGAATTTTCGTATCGTTCAGCCGGTTAAGGGCCCGCGAAAGTTCTCTCCAGCTGAGTAATATCATCAACCGTCCTCCTCGTCGCGGTTGAAATTCTCCGTCTGTCCCGGTTGCCTCTGGATGAAGAAGAATATCCGATAAATCCGTTCTCCGGTGTACTTGCCGACGTCTCCGATGTCAAAGCTTTCGAGTGGAGTGTGCTTGTCGTCGCAGAGAGGGTTAAGCCCGCGCGTGTGTGCACGCGCGTATACGTGAGCCGGTGGTGTGCGGATAAAAAGCGAGGGACGGGCAGATAAAGCGGGAGAAAAAAGGTTGGACGGGGGTGGAGAGACAGAACGACGGAGAAAAAGGAAACGAGAAGAGGTGGTGTTTCTGGGGTGTAGACGCGAGTGTGTACGTGTACGAACACACCGGGGCCATCAGCCAGAGACGGGGATCAACGTAACGAGATGCGCCACATACGCCCACCGACTCAGACGATCTCATTTAATGAAGTATACCTCGCAATTATGTCGTTCGTGATAGCCGTAGATGTGCATTAGACGTCTCTTTCTTCCTGCCTCCGCAACGTCGCTCATCGTCCGACCAGAAACGGGAACCGCGTTTTCGCTACCCTCTTCGACTGTCTGCTACTTCCTGCCGCCCCCTCGCCAATCCTGCCAGTGTACTACCTGAATTAATCAGGAATATATACACACACGGTGTCCCGTTTTTAACATACCCACGTAGTTACCTATTTAATTAATCCTTTTTAAAAAATTATTTCGAATACTGTTTCGAAATCTTATTGTGTTGGACACATGCAATACATGGGTGATGGAGACGTCGGCTTAGGACGTCATTTTTCACGCAAAAGAATCTTAGTATTTCTGTTATTATTTACGTTGAAATGCTACATAATTTTTACGCATATGTTTGCTGTTCAAATTTAGAAAATTTCTACTATCTAATTCTTATTGTGTCGCTATAAAAGAATATGGTTTAAAATGAATGATCACAAAATCTCGCACACTTGCAGCTATACTTGTTTTACTAATTTTGTCCCGATGTCATAATGTCTAGAGTCTTGTCTAAATTTTGATTAAAAAACGGATAATTAAAATTATCCCTGATAAGATTGATTAAAACGAGACATCCCGTACATACGCAGGATGAAACGATTTTTTCCTGACGCACAATCGTCCTTTGTTCCACCCTTGCCTGGAAAATTTATAAGGGCTGCCGTCCCTTTCTCCATTCCGCACCCCTTTTTTTGTCTCTGGAAATTAATCCGTAATGCCAGTGGACAGCGTGAAAATGCTGACTGCTCCATCGAAGATTTTTAATAGCCTTCAATTGAGAATCCTCGAAGAATTTTTGTACGTATCAAAATTTGGTATTTCAAAATTGATACAAATGCAATGGAATTCCATCGAAAGATGGTACCTGCTTAGTACACTGTCGTTCACATAAAATCTGTCAGGATACGCGATGTCAAGGTTTTGATAAAAATAGGACCGTTTCTAGCAAAACGAGAAACGTTGCTCGTAGGCTGAGTTGCAACGTTTCGCTTGCAAAGCGCATTGCGCGTGGGACAACATCGATAACCGTCCATTACACGATTCCTGTCACAGTCGACCAATTACACTTTGCAAACAATGACGAAAACTGTCGCCGTTTTGTAGTTTTAAAACTGTCAGCGACTATTTCTCTTCGATCAAATTGAAAATGGAATATTTGTAAAAAATACTAGCGAAAGGCAGCAAAGTTTTCATCGGTTCCTACTGTTATTTTAACGCCGTGACGGTTCGTAAATTTCAAAGTTTTCAATTTCGGAATTTATGATTCTGAGAACGTCTAAACCGGGGATTCGTGAAAATATCTGAATTTGTCCGAATACCTGACTTTTCAATTTTTTTCGTAGATTCGAGAAGTGACCAAGTTTCTACATTTATAAGTCTGAATTAAAATATTCCACCGTGAATTTCTATTTTTCCCAAAGTAGTTACGTTCAAATTTTCTGCTCGTGGTCCTGGCTAATAAAGATTGCTGTAACTTGGGACGAAGGGTAAAAACAATCAGAGAAGGGAGAACAGAAAAGGGGCGTGCAAAAGTGAACAAAAAAAATGAAAAGTGCAGAGAGGGAAAGGATGAAAGAGAAAGGTGGA
This sequence comes from Megachile lagopoda, assembly GCA_036983795.1. Lineage (NCBI taxonomy): Eukaryota > Metazoa > Arthropoda > Insecta > Hymenoptera > Megachilidae > Megachile > Megachile lagopoda. The sequence continues at coordinate 7,557,097 of CM072785.1, read as the reverse complement.
GGGGTGTAGAAGAGAGAAAGGTAGTCGGTGACGACAACGGCATTCCGCGAAATGTCATTTCCATCGCGTCGGTCATCGATCAAGCGACATGCAGCGAGTACGGTAACTGATATCGACAGGGTTGGACGACGCTGCCGACGTCCACGATGAGTGACGTCTCGCGACCGGTGTCCATCCTATGTCCCGAAAAATTTTTTTTCTCCCCCTTTCGCCCGGCAACGACAGTAACGATTTTTCGTTTCTCTTCGGCACCTCGTTCCCCGTCCACGTTTCAACCGTCCTCTTCGCCACCCGACCCGTTTACACGCGACCGCTCGTGTTACCTGTCATGTAACGCGAATCGAGTTCGATGCCGTGAAATACGGGCCACGCTGATTATTAGCGAAATGGGAGTCGTGTAAGGGTTGTATTCTTTAATATTTCGCTGCTCCCTTCTTCTCTTCGACTTGCGACGACTTCCTTCGGCTATTTTAACTGTGGACGCTGATATTACCGCTGCTGCTCGTTCTCGGTTTGCTGTCGATGCGATTCGTGAGATTTCTTGATCTGGAGATGTGGGGTATTTGGAGATTTAAACAGTTTTGAGAATTTGGTAATTTAGGAATTTTGGAATTTGTCACTTGGAGATTTGGGTGTGGGCTCGGAAATATAGAAATTTGAAATTTGAAGGTATACAAATTTGAGGATTCGGGAATTGAAGGATTTGGAGATTTGAAAACTAGGAAATATAGGAATTTGGGAAATGAAAGCTTGAAGATTTGAGGATTTGGATATGTAGGGCTCGAGGTATTTGAAAATTTGGATATGTAGAAATTTGGGATTTGAAGATTTGGAAATTTAGAAATATGAAAATGTAATATTTGAAAATTTCGTAATTTAGTTATGTAGAAATCTCGAAATGTGGAAAACCTGAAAATTAGAAATTTGGAAATCAGAAAATCTATAAATTGTAAATTTGAAAATTAGAAATTGGAATCTTCCTCAATGAATAAGTGTATTATTAGATAATTAAAGTCTATCCGATTTAAAGTTCTGTAAAATCTTCATCAATGGCGTCTCTAAGATATCCAATTTCCTACACAAACCTCGTGGTTCGATCTTTGTCATTCATGTTTCGTCGTCATTCATTTTCGTATCAACCGATGAGTTCAGTTCGTGTAATTGGATCGGCATTCTCATACATGGCCATCACAATGAAAATATTATGAATGAGAGATGTATGAAACGTGATCGCTAAATAAGCCAGATAAGAGGTGTCTCGGATTACCCTCCTCGCTATCTTAGGTGACGTCATCGTGAACCGTGAAAACTATGCGATAGGATGTTTAATATGGTTTCTTATTTCCGACCGCTGCATCTGCATCAGATGCAACTTGAAGAGAAAACAATACATATCAGAAGATACCACTGAGCGGTGCAATTTCTAAACTTGCTATGTGCGCTAGCTACATTTCTCTGTTTGTAATAAGACCCAGTATTTTAGCACTCATTGTTCTCTGAACATTCTGAAATACTATTAGCCTGTGATATAAAAAGTTTGTTAAATACTTCAATTAACATATAAATTATTTTGGATTTAATAAGGTTCTGTGATATAATTTTACAGGCAAAATTCATGTAATATTAGGAATTTGTTAATATTTTATCTTAATAGTTACTATAAAGCAAAAAGATATTTTCGTTCAAAAATAACAGAAGATCATAAAATCTCAGAGACTTCGTTTAAACATCAATTGTGTAAAAAATAAAAAGACTTGTGCCTGTCTGGTTAGCATTATGCTACCGTCAATTACATCGAAAGTTGTATAAAATCGTGTAAATGGAGTAGCATTCGTGAAAGAAGACTACTATCGCGCAGAAGATTATCGCGAAGTAAGATTAAAGAAGAAGGTGGATTTCTCGCAGCTATCGATCGAGAGCAACATTATAGAGACGCGAGTTCGGCTTTGGTGCACGGTTCGTCCGGTTGGCCATGCATCTTTAGGCTCGACGAGCTGCACACGGTTGCTGCACTCTCCGTGAAGCGCTCCCGGGACGCATAAATCAAAGTCGTCCACGGAGACTTGCCTCGGTTACGTTCTTCGTTCGTTTCCCGTCTCTCTCTCTCTCTCCTTATTTCGCCGGTGTCTCTCCCACGAGTCGGCCTCCTCCCTCGTTCGGCCACGGTCGAGAGCGTGTCGTCGAGATTTCTAATTCAGGCTAATCCTTTTTCGCCGTTCTAATTACATTATCAATTCACGGTGGACGGATCCGCTGGCCGGTCGCGGGACATGTGTGCGTGTGCACATACGCAGATACGTTGAACGCATCGGCATTTACATGGTCGGCCCTGTTGCATGTCGCAGTCCCGTCGCGGTCGACTGATTTATGGCGGCCGAATAAATTATAAGGAGCAGATAGAAAAGAGCGTCGACCGGCTTTGAAGGCCGGTGTCAGCAATTATCTGCCGCTTCTCTGCCCCTCCGATCGATTATCTCCCGGTCAAATTTCCCGTCGAATTCAGTTTTGAATTTCATCGAACCGGCGGATACATTATTAATGCAATCAAAGCTCGTTCCATTTTTCATAGAATGCGTTTAATGAAAGACAGAGGGAGAGAATACCGGTATCGAATTCATTGTTCGTGTTTTGATCGGAACGCGGATGCGTTTCGTCGCTTTAAATGGATATCCGTTTCCGTCGGCGGTATCGGCACCGGCCTTAATTAGCCGGAACCGGCGGAAATATTTCAAAAATTCGATCGACCCACGTGGCTGGATCGCGAGCCACGAAGATACACGATTAAATACGACTCGTAATTACATTCCGTGAGTAATGGACCGGTATTTATGAAGACTTCGTTAATTCGCCGCGCAACCCACCCCACCTCTCCATTTGCCTTAATGGATAACGCAATCCAGACGTAATTTCGCGCTTAGGAAAGCACGTGGGCATAATTTACGGCTCGTGAGACAGCCAACGAGCCTCGATGCTTCGTTGAATCACTCGATCGAGCGAACAAGTGTTGAGACGATTCTGCTAAACTAAGTACGCTCGCAGAACTCCTCGTTTCCATTCTTAAAATATACGTCGTGATTTCTTGCAATCTATTTTCCTACCATTCCTAATTTTACTATTTCAAAGTAACGTTCTGAAAATATCACGGATGAAATTCCGAATTTAGAAGTCTGATTTACGTAATTCTGGCAATTTAGAAATCTGAAAGGTGTACATAATTTTGAAAATTTCGAAAGTTACAAGTGCTGTACGAGTGGCGCCAGAACCACTCTCCACTTATTTACGCCACTGCTTATATCGTAAATTCTGTCCCTTATTTACTCCTCATCTTTCACTTCACCGTCTCATATGTGAACATTTAACACAGCAGACGACGTAGCGTGTATATTTACCCCTCCGTTATTTCTGTACATCTGGAGTGAAGTGTGAAGAATCCGTTTCTCTGTACACCATTATGTACCTCCCCTCTAAATAGTTCTCCCTTGCAACATGTGTGACTGCAGCGTTCACCAAATTCGTGTCTTCTGAGTCAATGTTCGGTGAGAAATAGAAACTTCGAAGATGACTATGACAGTAACTGTTGGCTCTCATCAACATACAAGAGTAAAGAAGACAACCTATTTCACTGTTAGCTACTTGTCGATACCTGTCTAATTCAAATAAACCTGAGAAACTATTCAGAAACTTTTTAGAAATTATTTAGGTTAGACAAGTATTCCAACAAATAACTTGGAAATGAAGATCACCTCTCACAAGTTTACATTCATCACACCGGTGCTGCTAGGTCTGAGTTATTTGCCGGATGCATCTTGACTGATAAGAAGAAGGTAAATTTTGTGATGTTACAAGCATGTTGGTCCTTCGAATCCGGTGAAATGGTTTCTATCGAGCTTGTTTGGGGTCGCGAGCATATCGTAGCAGGGAACTGTGTTCGTGGGCAACAATGGCCGCACAGTGTTTCAACGAGGCATCACCCACAGCGAGCGTATACACCGTAGTAAAGGTTTCGAGGCCTAAGACCGCATCGGGCTGACGACATCCCGCTGTTAGGTCGGCCCTTTCAAGTTGGCCGCCACGGCAGCGGGAGGCAAGGCTTGCCGGACCTCCGATATATTATTACCCGAAGTCATTAATGGTAAACTGCAATTCTCCTCTTTTCCTTCCACGCGCCGTCCACGGAATGCCCGGCGAGAGAAGGAGGCACGTTCTCTGTCGACGACGTATCGTGTCTCACCAGCCAGCTGGACGGATCTGGAATTAATCGAGAAATATCGAATGGTTTATTGGCGATACGCTCGCCCCGTGATGGAGTAGAGCGGATAATTAATTATCCCCTTGATAAAGGACGCTAATACACGGGTACTTGAAATTCCTTCCTCCCCTCCTGCGTGTCCCCTTCCCCTCTCTTATGCCGTATCTGTTGGGGTTCAAAAGTTCGTTTTACCGCGAGAGAACGATGCGATCTTTAATTGTGCAGATTCGTTCCCGCGCCAGGTGTGCCCACGCCGCTTTTCGCTTTAGCCGGTTGGCCACGTTTGACCTATTCTTGATTCATGTTCATTATTTATCGTTGACGCTCGCTTCATGCTCGCCCGGACGCAAATCGCCGCTTGCGATATTGCATTCGCCTTTAGATCCGAGATAAATCCCGAACGCCGAATACAAAAGACGTCGTGAGCTCCGACGAGTACGTATATTAGAATGCATATCTCACTAATGGCTCTAGAAATTTTGAATCTCCAAATGTAGGTACTTTAAAAAGATCTTACACTTATCGACTTGTGAATCTATGCACTTGTGAATCTGTGACCTTGTGATTTTAGAAACTTAGAGATTTGTAAAAATAAAAATTGTTGAACGTTACGTATTACGTTCTTAAAAATTGGAGGACAGTAACGAGTACCAAAGAATCTTAAATTGCACCCGACTGCATTTACCATGCTGATGGAACTATAATTTGGGGACGTTGAATTACAATGGTTGTCCACGGTTTCAGTCCTGATTAAACCCATAACACGAAGAAAACATCTGCGGCACGATAAGTCATTCTGTCAAGTATATAATATTGTAGTGAACCATGCGGCCAGAACAATGGGACGCTTTTGAATAGCCTTGCTCGGAAGATCAAGGCAATTGCGCTAATTAATTGCGACTTTTCATTCCACACCAGCTACACACGGTTTCTGTAGCCATTGTAAACGCCACTGTTAATCACAGTCGCGCTCCTACCCGGCTGCAAAGTGAAAGACTGGAGCAGGCAAAAGAGGGTAGAAGACTATCGTGATTTGAGCGAAAAGCAAAATTCAAGTGGCGCGCGGTCGGCAAAGACTCCTCTGTGACGAGACGTTTCTCTGCATTTTGCGATTTCGTTACGGCGACTGTCTCGAAAGGAAAAAAGACTACAGTAAAATGTATGACATAGAAAGAGATTTCCTCGTGGAATCGCGCGAACAGCAAGGATAATGACGGACACGTATAGAATGCACGATAACTTGGGTCGTCGTTGTCGTCTCGACGCGGTACGACACGGAAATCTGCCATCTTTTTAGAGCAGTTTCTCTCATCTGACCCTAGCGTTGCACTTTGACGGAGTGCATTCGAATGAATGCCGCGAAAAGTTTTTAACGAGCGCACTCTCCGCCGCTGCAATGCTCCGTTGCGTCTGGTGAAAATGACGACGAGACCCGGAGGTGTAACGACACGATCGTTCGGAGAAAAATATTCCAGCGAAATTGCTGAATCCTGTTACCGTTTTTCTCCAGACTGGATACCGGCAGAAATAATCGCGAGGAAACGACGATACCAAGAATGCATCCACCTTCTTTCCGACATTTTTCCCGACGTTGTTGCTGTACCTTGAGTGAGAGAACTGGGTCAAGCAAAAATAAATACGATTATTCTTCGAGTTCCGTCGCGGAATCGGATTGGATCCTGTTTAAGTGAAATTTATAGTTTTTGCGCGGAAAAACAGGTCACGTTGCAAGAAACGCTTTGAGTGTAAGATCGTGAAAAATCTTTTCAATTAGGAATTCCATTTACAGCAGATTTATTACACAATTTTTATTTGTTGGACAAACTTTCATACGTTTTATAATTGCTACTATATCTTACTGAAATAAGTAGTATATCTACATAAAATTTGATACATGGGATATGTACGATATGACACACAAAGTATTGAAAGTGAAAATTAAAAAAAGAAAATAAATTTTGATCGTGTTACAATTTATAGTATTTCCTTTGAAGAGCTGTATGAAACACTTCTAAATAAAAAAGAAGAGTCAATTTCAACTCCGTGCTGTTTCGTATGTCAGATCTCTAAACTACAGTGATTAGTTGAAAGAGATAAATGTTTCGTGGATAAACAGTTAGCACTCTGTTTGTACGGATATTCTCAGAAAATCCTTTGTATTTATCTTCCTCCGAAAAAATAGTTTCGTTCTACGCGCAAGCTGGAAGCGGCGACAAATTGACTATCCGTGTAACGTTAAGTACCTTCCTACTTTTAGAGCACGCCATTAGATGGATAGATTCTATATTTAACCGAGTGCAAAATCACGTATCATGAATAATGACAATCGCCTCTCGAACAATTATCTGGTCGAAATAAAATTCAAGTTTCGAAACACGCAATTCCTATACCTAATATCTATACCTATGCATACACGCGAAGGCACATGATTTATAGTCTACAGATTTACTTTGATAAGTCGAGTCATTCGATGCATATAAACGGAGAACCACTTGCAAGTCGTTAGTAGAACTGGATATCGATCATCCAGATGTTGGGATGTTAGAAAAAAGTCGTTGAATTTTTTGGAAATTAAAAACACCTTAGAATCTGTGTAGTTAACATTCGAGGTTCTGAGATCAGATTACAAAAGTTTGAAAGGTCAAACTGGAACAAATAGGTCGATTGTTAACAAGATTATCAATAGTGTAAACTTAGCACCTGTGAAACGTTCGTTTATAAAATGAACTGAAATTCACAACTTCCCAGATACATGTTTTGAGAGACGTACGTTAACCCCTTGACCTATGATTTCTTCGGCAGGTGCGTCAGTCGGAACTGATTGTTGCAATACTAAAACAAGTAAAGAAAGTTGAAATGTTAAGTATATTTTGGATTCAGGGATTTATGACTGATCGATATTAAATTCCAGTCTCCATCTGCAAATATGAATTTGGTTTGTTGAACTATAATATGCGTTACGAGTATGCCATCACAAGCGAAATAGTTACCGCTGAAGAGGATCTGATCAAATGAGTACATTGGCATAGAGTCGTGGTTTTCCATCGCGATTGAAGTTCTTTGAAGCAACCCCGTTCATTGTCGCCGTTGTCTCGCGACACACTCCGTCCGCCAAAGAAGGTGAGAATGCCGCAGGATTTCGTGCGGTCAATGTACAGCCTGAACTATGTCCAGGGATTTCGAGTGCGGATTCTGAGGCACAATGAGCTTGAAACTTGCGACGGTTCCCTGGAAAGCTTACGGTGTATACGTCTCTGTAAAGGAGGTGCCACGTGTATCGGTACTCGTGGTGCGTACCTGTGAACCACGGCGTGGAAGCGCTCGAATGCCGATAGAACCATCCTCGTGGGGCAAAGTTTCAAGGGATCCGCCTCGAGTATCTCTGTTTCGAGTCGCTCGATCGTCCTCGGGATTTACGTACCGCGGTGAATTCGAGCTTGAGGAGCGAAAGTAAGGACCAACTGGACGCGCCCGCTCGTGGAAATCCAACGCCAATAACTCGTCCAGGAAACGAGGCGAACCCCTGACTACCAGCTCTCGAGACGCAACTTCTCGACTTTGATTCCGTCGTGGGACCCAAGAACCTCTCGAAATCACGAGCTCCAATCTTCGACCGGGAGCAAAACCATACCTAAAGTTAGACTTTCGGAGACGAGATTAGGAACGCCGGAATCCCGTGATTCCCAGTACGAATGAAAGGCATCCGAGCATGTTGCCCGCGTACACTCTCCTTTCAATGAGAAGAATGGGAAGGGTTGAAACTTAAGTTCAATTCTTGGATGGGGTGCGACTGGAAATTTCTTCATTTTTAAGTTTTAAGTGGATAATTTTTTAGTTTAAAAATTCTCAAATTTTTCATTTTCTGGAGTTTAAAGTTGCTGAATTTTAAAATCAGTTGACAAGTTCCTAAATTCCCTTACAAGTTTCTCGCATTTCTAGATTTCCGAATTTTGAATTTCTACGTTATCAAATTTTCAGATCCTTATATTAAATTTTCTATATTTTCCAATATTCCTAAAATTCGTAAATCTGAATTTTCGTAAGATTCGTAAGTCTGAAATTTTGAAGTTCATTTGTTTAGGTGAAAATGTTAAAATCTACAAATCGTAATGTAACGAACTGTTTCCGCGATTATTTTCCCTAGGGACGTCTCCGATACGTGGTAGAATGCGATTCTCCATACGGTTTCTTCACCGCTATTCCTTTCGTCCTCGTGGTCGTCCTCGTGGTCGCGTATTCGTGTCTCATTTTCCACGCTTTCTTATCGTGTCTCGCGTCTTCCACCCGGGATACCACATTATTACGTTTTTTGCGATCGCACCGGGATGTTCGACAAGACAAAGGAGCCCTGACAGACCCTCGTAATATCTCGTCCGCATTAAAATCGGAAGGCCAGAACCTCGGAGCTGTCCGTGCGGCGCGAACCGAGGGAAAAAAAGTCGCGCTAACACGAAGAAAAGGTCGAAAGTGACCGGTCCGGCTCGATAAAAGAAAGAGGAATGCCATGGGGGCCAGCTCGAACGAGGAAGCTGCTGGTTGCCGCGAAGCGTGTTCCCTTACGTCAGCTTGAACGCGGCCTTTTTTTCATCGTGCTCGCGTTAGAGGTGCACCGAGAGAATGCACCGGTTGCAGGGAGCAGCTGCGAGTGACGCGTGAACGAGCAAGCGAGCGAGCCGAGCGGGTTTAAGCGAGTAACCGAGTAAAGCGACACGGCGGACGCGGTTAGGACACGCTCGTTTCACGGAAGCGATTCTCATTCGAGCTCTGTTTGCAGTAGCAGTTAGCGGCGGAGCTTTTTATACGACTATTTACTCGCACGACGTGCACACGGCGAGTTGCATCGTGGATGCTGATCGAGCCCCGTATATCGATTACCTGCCGCTTACGGTGTTATCAAGACACACTTAATTAACGGCGAACAAACGGCAGCGAGTAGTATCCGGTCCCTAGGTCGTCGTAGCCGGTTAATCGGTACGCAGACTGCGAGAGGAAAATGGCGAGAAATTACCTGGATCCTATAAAATCAACTGTATTTCTTCGCCTGCCGACTCGTGGAATCCATTCTGCCGTGACCGGCGATTTTGCCCTCGTTTAACAGGAATACTTTTCGATCCTTTACGGCCCTGGAAAACTTCATAGCCCCGTAAAATCGCCGTTTCTTCCTGCCATACTCGCTCGACGCCGCCTCACGTTTTTACAGGGTTACTACTCTTCGAATCGATACGTGCTCTTCTCGACGACGAATTGTCTCGTACTCTTGTTTAATCTTCCATTTGTTTGTCAATTCGCGATCTTGTGAAAATAGGCTAGATACCTGTTGTTTGGTATGGCGTCATTACGATACAACCTATACTTTCATTTAACTCGTTCCAAGGCTCCAGATTTTAGGAATTTGGAAATTTGAAAATTTGAAGATTCTGAAAATATGTGAAATTTGAAAACTTCTAAAGATTTGAGAATTCTGAAAACTCGAGAATTTGAGAATTTGGAGATTTTGGAATCTGAGAGCTGAGAAATTTAGAATTTGAAAACCTTCATTATACCTAGAAACCTATCTCCCAAGTACCCATAATTCAATATTCTATAATCCCTATATCTTTAAGTCTCTACATTACACCTTCCCTACATATCCAAATTCCTATATCTTCATATCTCTATATCCTCAAATCTCTCTATATTCCTATGTTTTCAAACCTCTATATCCCCAAATCCCCACACCTTGGGATCTCTATATCCCCAAATCTGTACATCCCCAAACCCCTATATCTTCAGGTCCATCTATTTTCAAATCCCCAGACCCTGAGATTTCTATATACCTAGACTCCTAAATCCCAGATTCCTAAGTCCCTAAATCCTCAGTTACCTAGATCCTATATTCCTAGTACTAATACTAAACAGAAAACGTGCGAATAGTTTTCAAAATTGATCCACGTTGAAGGTTAACATAAAGACTTCCTACGTTCCATTCACACAAAAATATTCCCAGACGATTTGAAGCCATTAGATTCGAATAAATGTAATGAATTAAGATTGATCGTTTGATCGTAATACATTTTTTTGTCCCAGCACGAGTGCACGCGTTTTAATGGTTGAAATCTCCCGGTGCGGCGTGATATTTCACGGCAACAAGAAGTCGTCGAAGGCGTTGTTCGTGGAAAGTCCTAACAGCGCTCTAAAATGGCATTGTGGCGCGTCGGTATGGAACTAATGAACTCACGACGGGGCTTTCACGGACAGAGTTATTACTACCCCTCTCTCCGGCTACAGAGTTCCTCACCTCGTTGTCCTTCTGTGTTAGTCCTCTAGTTCGTTCCCCGAGGTACTTCTATCCACCACCTTTCGACTTCGAGGTATCCCGGTCCGCGTTCTTCGTCACCGACCTGGTCCTGGACACTATGGTCGACCGGTATTATGGCAGATCTATCGTTCTTTCGTCTTCAATAAGCCTGGAGACCTAGTTTTACGATCCTTTCTTCCCGATGTTATTCTTCTTGGCAGCTCTTTTTATCTTGCGGGATAACCTTCCGTGTCTTCTGTGCGACTCTGACGTTAAATGAGAATCGTTGTTATATCTTCTTTCCTGGATCTGTCTTTCAAAATATTATTCTCAAATTTTAGATTGTTCTTTTGGATGCTATTCTTCAATATAAGTAATTGGCGCTTTTGGAGTTATGAGTTGCACATTTTTTTTAAACGGGAGGATTTTGTTATGTACTATTCCACTATTTACTGTTGTACTGTTTTAATATTTTGACCACTTTATCATTTTTGTCACTATTATCATTTTACTGTTTCATTATTTTTCTGTACTAGTGTTATATGATTTAGTATTATGTTATTATTCTATATTATTATTCTGTTCTTATACTGCTTCAATATTTTACTGTTCCACTGTAGTATTATTCTAGTCCACTATTTTGCTCTTCCATTTAAACAAACGAATTTTTGAAGTTATCACTGCATGCGCACGACACAAGTCATAGACCGGTGTCGAAAATAAAATATTGCAGTACTCCTTCATTATATTCGATGTCGCTTACATCGTTTATCTAAGTCCTCGATTGTTCCATCGCGTACGAAACGAGCACCGCGTTATTTCCCTCAGCTCACGTTTTGAATCGTAACGAAACCATTCATCGGTCTGAAAGTCGCGAGGAGTATATAATATCATCGCGGCAGTGATCTTCGCGGCCATTAAACCGAGTCACGGGCTGTGTCCGTGAAGAAAAGCCTGGAAGAACGCGTGGTTGGCGGCGGTGGCGTGTCGCGACGAGGGAAGAAGAGCTGGAGGACTTTTCTTCGAGGAAAGTCGCGCCCGTAAATTCGCTAATTTGCTTTCAAAAGAAACCACCCGCCGGCAGATTTTCCGCGGGATAAATCCCCGAGCAGATGAGGGAGGATCGACAAAGAGAGGCAGGAGTCGTCGGGCTATCTCGGCCTCCTTTCAGCCGATCCCGCCAACCGTACACCAACAGAACGAGCCACTCTTGTCGGCTTCTCATTGTTTGCGTCCCCTGTATATACGCGCCTATACAGCGGCGTCCTTTATCTTAATTCCATTGCACTTCGCAACGCGACACAGCCTATCAACTGTATCCCTCTAACATGTACCCCTTCTGTGTACACCGTGGCCCGGCAAAACCAACCACCTTTGCCCTCCAGCTAGTCGCTGCAATTTTGCGCGAGCTACTTTGACGTGTCCTTGACTCGCGCCGCTTGGAAACCCGGTGGACCCCTTCTTTTTCCCCGGGTACCCTTATTCAGTCCCGGTAATTCAAGTCTCTGTAGCCTATCGCGAACGGGGGATGAGGTACAGTGTTGTTTTCTTACAACGAAATCGTGACTCTGTTATTTTATTCGTTTTTCCATTGTGCCACGATTGCGACGACTAATTAGACCCTCGTTGCGTATGCTCGCTATTGACGACGAAATCGGCCACGGCTGGATACTTACAGGGTGTTTTGTTCGTTCTCTTCGGATAGAATGTTTCTGTTGTTTCTTATAGTGTGGCAACTGCGAATCTGGCTTCTGTAGGGAAAATATGGCAAGTGAGAGTCTCTCACTCGACGATTCTTGTAAATGTTTAGGATTGAAAATTGAGAGATGAGTTCAGAATTGGGAACCTTGAGATTTTACGGTCTGGGAATCTATGAATATATCTTTTTGGGGATTTAAGGCATAGGAATCTAAAGATTCGTAAATTCGATGCTTATTTTACGTATCGAAGATATGACTAAGAGATAGCGCTTGTTATCAATAGAATATTTGCCAGTACAGTAGACAAGGATTACGACAGTGGATTTAGTCGGATCTTACCAGTTCACAACTCTACCTAGCAGTGTTGCGTCATTTACTTTGACGCGTTTATGACACGTTTAATAGCAACCGCAACAGCTAACAAGCTCGTTTCATCATTTCTGTTACAGAGAGGTACGATACCGCGTACGCCTGCGAGGGCAAAACACTGAGGCTCGAGTGCGGCGAGGGAAAGCTGATCCAGCTCATCAGAGCGAACTACGGGAGGTTCTCGATAACGATATGCAACGAGCACGGGAACACCGACTGGAGCGTCAACTGTATGTCGCCCAAGTCCTTCCGTGTGCTGAATAGCGAGTAAGTATTCCGATGATCGACGTCCTTGCATCCCACATACACGACTCAAGTCCTGAACAATCAGAACCCTGCGCCTTTATCCTTCCCAAGAAAATGGCGTCGAGGAAATCGTGATGGTACAGCATCGAACGTAGCTAGAAGCTGAACTTATAGGTATCGCCGAGAGAAAAAGAAAGAAAAAGTGCAGACGGTTGCCACTGCCAGGATATTTTCTATCCTTAATGAGTCGAACCAGCACCAATTAAAGGAGACGTTTCGATCCGATCGAGCTTAGATCGCGCTTGTCACTTTGGTCCCCGGGTTATCGAACGATCCGACTTTCCGCGTGGATCGATATCTACACGGCGAAGCTTTTACGAGCGTTACGTGCGAGATATCCAGCATGACACCTGGAAGCCCAGCCACGTTACCTCGAGGTAACGAGAAACGCTTCCTGCAGCTCGCCGCGCGCGCGTATTTATCTGTGTATATCGATCATAGTCTTTAGATGACCTTGCTACGATCTATACGATCTATCCGAGAGAATCTCGATCCGATCGCGCGGATCTCCCTCGGCGGCCAGAGTTACGCGCGCGATTGGACGGCTCGATCGACGCCATCGGGAATGAAAAATTATTAACCGCCGAGTATGCGGAAATTCGTCGAGTCGGTTTCGCGTGCAAGAAAGATGCTTTCATCGGAACATCGAATAGATTGAACTTTCTATTCCCTTTCATTACACGTTTCATAGCTTGATCGATCTGTTCGAGTCGTTGATAAAATTCGTAATTCCTAAATTCAGTTATTATAAAATCGGGATTAAAAAAAGAATTTCTTAAGGTTTTGCGGTGCTTAAATTCCTGGATTTTAGTTGCATTTCGAGGTTCTCTTTAGGCCTTGCAAGGGGTATAAGACAAGTGGTGCATCACTTGTCTTATATCCTTTGTTATAATAAAGGTTTAAAACGTTTGAGGTAGAAGACGAATTATCGAGAATAGGAAGTTTAATAACTTTTTCGAGATATTTGAACGTTAAGTCGATGTGAGCCATCATGTACCTCGACGCTATCTTATCCTCTGTCCACGGAAATGGAGCAAAGAGCATGGAGTCGAGATCGCAAGGAAATAAACATAGGGTTAAAAAGGGGGAGAAAATAATGTTTCCAAGGAAGAAGGAAAACGAAGAGGGAGTGGACGACTTCATATGGTCCGGCGAACTGGCCAATTGCTTGACCATTGAAGAGCGTATTTCGCGGTGGATCAGAGCGATAGGAAGAATCGCAAACTCAGCGGTCGCTTCTCTATCCCGGTCCTCGTGAACATCCACTCCATTTCCTTCGATCTTCGTGTCCCTCGAAATCGTACACATGCACGCGAGGGGGGTACACCTAAACGGGCGCGCGTATTTTCACGAGTCTCGCATTCCGCGAAATCCCATCATCCTAATGTATCCTGCGTATTCCCTTTTCTGTTCTTTGTCTGATGTTTATTTTATTAATTTTCTTTCGTTTCTCTTCAATCGCGACGGTGTATATCGAGATGGTATCTGATCGATCGGTCCAGATCATCGATTTCAACGAGTCACCAAAGGTGAGGACGAGAAAAAAGAGACGAGACAGGGGAGACGAAATATTGCTGATCAGCCGGGATACGCGTTTCGTCATTGTGATTAATAGTTGTCGGGCGGAAATTAGTTTGATGGCGCGAGGAAAACGACGGCGCTACGTCGACGACGTTGATAAGACGATCAGCGTGGCAGCGAAGTGAATAATTGGGAAAGATAATCGCGATGACAAATCGAAATCGTGCACGACGGGGCTGATCTCCGTCCTCGTTGTCGATCGTATGACGCGCGGATAAAGATAACCACGCGAGAAGAACGGGAAGGACGAGAAAGTGCAACGTAATCGCGTAAGAACCGCGAACAAGGTTAAAATTGAGTTGCGCCCCCTCCGGTGGGCTGAAGTACGTTTTCAGAAAAACGCATTTAAAGTTCGAGGCAACGTCTCGCCGGGAGAACTCGCTCTAAGGACCTCTGGCTGAGGAGTAATGACTTTCGGATTAACTTTAAGTGGAGAAGTTCCACGGTGTCGCTCGCACAGCCAAGTCATACACGTACACGTCTGTCGTCGCGACGCTTTTACACGCGTCTGCTTAGACCGTATATACGCGTTCCGAGAGACCAACCGAGTTCGACGTCAATTTAACTCGGTACCGGAGAATCGATCGAAAGATCGCTAGCCTGCTGATCGTAATCATCGTCTCTCCTTGATGTACATTGCGGGGCACCGTAGGCTTCTTTAGGGAAAATACCACTGTAGGAGAAAGACGATTCATCTTTTACATTTTAATTGGTACAAAGATTGCAATCTTTCAGATTCGAAAATTTGCGAAAGTCTCGGATTTGTCAATTCAGGAAATTTGATAATTTGGAAATATAGAAATTCCCGGAATCTGGAAATGTTTGGAACTTTAAAAATTTGGGTATTCAAGGATTTGGAACTTTGAAAATTTCGAAATTTTTAAACTTCCAAGTTCAGAATTCTAAAAATTGTCATTCTATTTAATCTCTAATAAAGTTCGAATATTCTACTACTACTCTTAGCCGAAAGAAGCCTACGTTGCTCCTCAGAACTCGTCTCTTTTTCCCCTCCTATCGTCTTTTTAATGAAAAAAATGTCTGTTCTTTTCCAAGGAATCTGGACCGCGACGGATACTTTCTGCCCTCTTTTATGCCGTGTCTCAAAAGTATGCTCCGCGAAATCGAGAAATTTCGTGCAACATTATCAAACAGTGATATCCGTCGGTATACGGCGTATCACAAAGAACGCAAAGAGTACCAGCGAAGACGATTCATTCGAGAAAAATATTACCCTCGTCTCCTCCGTATTTGGAAGTCCGTTTGATTTGCAAGTCGAATCGATTATTCGTACTCTGAGATTGAACGAGAATCGAACGTTTCTAATTGACTTAATTAGCGTATCATTAAGCTCCCGGAATAATTCACTGTAACAAACGCGCGTTTAATCGTTTCATTCTCTTTGAAGTCTTGGAAACTCCGTCGGAATCGTCTGACCTGGTACACGTCGTTCACGAGAGTTATTTCTTTTCCTCTCATCAAATCGAGAATCAACGGTGCAAGTTTCACCCACGCGCCAGTATCAACAATAGCTTCAAGTTTTCCGTTCGCGTATTTCCGCATACTTCGAGCCCCGGTTTGTGTTCTTTCGTTGTATATTTTTTTTTTTTAATTCTTCTGTTTCCCACTCCGTCTCCTCCGCGATAATCGATCCGTTGTTACGTTTAACGTGTTCTTTCCTTTAACCGAAGGGTGTGGTTCGCGCAACTCCCTCAACAATTCACATGCATGTACTCATAATCTCGCTTCGAATACTTGCTGGGTCTTCTGGAATTTCTTTCCTTTTACTATGGTTCCGTTTGATCCTTTGTCCACATATCCCAGGTTTTTCGTGTTAACACATCGACTGTCGATCGAGAATTAGAGAGACGTTTTTGGTTAACGAGTTACAATGATTCAAATACAAATTCAGATTTATACTCGGAAAATTTTGTCAAACTTAGAGGAATTCTCGAACGATGGTCGATGGACATTGGCGTAACCAGGACTTTCTAGGATGGGCCCCTTACTATGCCTAGATTACTATATAAGTCATATTTAGTATTAACAAATATTCCAAGGTTTTGGAAATATGGGAATTCAAGAGCTTGAAAATTTGCAAAATTATAAGCATAAAATAATAATAGGGCCCATTTATCGGTAGCTTGGGCCCATTTATCGGTAGCTTGGGCCACTTCCACCCAGGTTCCTAGCTAGTTACGCCACTGTCTCCTACAGGTCGCTGTGACTCTCTTTCCTAACATCGTACCTCAGGGAAATCCCTTTTCAGAGGTAAGCAAAATGGAGCAAGGGTATTCTGAATCAAGGGACAAGTAGTTCAGGATAATTCTGACCGAGGGTGTGATACTCTCCCTGTTTCTCTTTTCTAGCAAGCTACACCTCGCCATCTCTTAACTCATCCACCGCGATCTTAGCATCAAGATACTATCTAACTCTCTCTCTCTCTCTCTCTCTCTGCATTGGGTCGCTTCTTTTTCGGGTTTATCTTTCCCGATTGTGCCAAGATCTGTTAAACTTTCTCGCCTAAACGCCTGGAGCCATCGCCATTCACCGGGAGGCCGGCGTACATCCGCTTTGCCGTGCCGGCCAAAGGGAAGCTTCCGCGCCGGAAACTAGGCGTTTCGTTCGAGAATTCCGTTTAATCGACGCGCGCCACGCGCACCTCTACCCACTCGTGGATTAATCGTTAGACCAGAAGAGAAAGCCAGTAGAACCGACGTCGAAACGACGGATTGACGCTTGTACAGGCGTGTTTGAGGCAGATTTATCAGGGTGGGCCGAGCACGTACGAGATTACGATTTAAGTGAAAGCGGGACGGGGTCGAGAGACGGCTTTGCCGGGGAACGATTAATGAAATTGAACGGGTCGGGTCCGTTGCGAACCTCCGTTTCACCGAATTAATGACAAACCCCTTACCCTGCCTCGCGAGCGATCAAGCGAGCGAGCGAGCGCGCGTAACCGTGGAAATGTTCATTACGCCCGTTGAGAAATGACGCGGATGGTTACTGGATTTTCCACTCTTAATCTGCCACGCTGGTAGCCGGCGAGCAATTAGATCGAAAAAGAATGACCAATTCGCGAGACCTGTGTTTCAGCGTGGAAATTAGTTCTACTTTATGTGTCGCGTTAACCCCCAGCTGCTAGGGTGCGGTTCAAATCACCGCGTGCTATTCCTTCCGAGCGTTGCGTTCGCGTTACCCTGTCGTTCAATTAATCATTCGTTACCGTGATTTGTGGAACGAGCTAATTCGACTGCATTTTTATTAAACAAAGTACGCAATTTGTTCGGGTTTCTTGTTCGATATATTACAGACTTTTTGATATGGCTGTTTGATGGAGTTATTTGGAGATCTTTGAAATCGTTCTACTTTCAGATAATGAATTATGTACAGATTAATGCTCTGCTCTGTGAATAATTTCAGTTACTTAAACGAATTTTTAACTCTTTCTACTAAATTTGAAGGTGGAATTCTATGATTTAACACCACTGTTCTATACGATTTATAACCATTTTGTTGTTGGCATATGGATTGCAGATAGATCAATGATTAATACTTTGTTGAGGTTAGAAGTGTGACATAAGTATAGTGTTAGAAATTGCAGATGAAATTCAATTGGAATTTTAACTTTATAACTACTGAATTCGACAAATACTTTTATATTATAAATGTACGGAAAGGGTTAAAAGTTCTGCGACTTGATAGCATGAATTTTTTTGAATATCAATGGAATATGCAAAGTTCTCCAAATTTTGTCAACTTCTCTTATTGGACATGGATTTAAAATTTGATCAGTGATGGACAACTGTGACCACGAGGGTGAGATGCATCAATGTGAAAATGATGTGCAAATGATGGACACTTGGATGGAGTCAATTTTTCAGTTTGAAGATAGTCCCCAAATTTCCAAATCTCCAAATCTCCAAATCTCCAAATTCCTTAATTCTAAAATAGGAAAATTTGGATCCTCCATATATCTCATCCACTTAACCGCTGCTCACATCGTACACATCGATGCACGTAACTCGCCTGGCGGGCAACTGATCTGCCCATCACTGATCTATACGCACGGTAACAGAAACGGCAATATAGTAAATAGAATGACGGGAATGGTAGTCGAAATAACTCGCAGGAAGGCTATTACAACCTCATACCTTCTGGGAACGAATTCTTTTCATGATGTTGCGCAATCGTGATGTAATTACATTGCGCTAATAGCCACTCGATGATTCGACTCTCGTTAACTCGAACCGAAGAGCCAGCTCGAAAACTTCGACAGTCCCGAATGTTCTTTCTTTCTCGATTTGTACATATGTTTTTTTCTCGGATTTTTTTCAATCGTAGTATCACGAATCATCGAACTGAGAAACACGGTTTGCCTTTCTCGACCCATCTTTCGATGTTACAAAAATCAACATTCTCAGAGTTTCTTTAACATGAATATTCACGATTACGAGAAATAACAAACGATAATATTTGCTCAATAAATATTCGAGCTCGATCGCCTCGGTTCAACGGAACGACGATAAAAAAAGCCACGAAGTCATTTTGGTGTATTTGTGATCATAATATTTATATTTTCGCGACATTTTTGTTTGATCGCGATGCACGTAAGCTGTGTTCAGGTTCGAAAGAGAAAATGGCGGAGAGTGGATAGTGGTGGTCATTAATATAACAATGAAATATTTAAAATTTATAACTACAAGGAATGTTCGTACATAATTTTGTTATTATCATTTTTAAGAGTAGACAAATTTTAACTTACACAAAATTGAGAAAGTTATGCAAAAGTTTTGTATGCGGTTCATAATCTGCAAGAATACGTACATACAACGTTGTTTTTGATAAATTTGTTCAGAACTATGAAACATGATACAGCTTATTAATATCTACGTTGAAACTATTATAAACGTAATTCAGTTAATGTACAGTGCCATAAAGTACGAGCAATGATTAAAACAGTTTATCCTTCACTTGCTATTTTTATTAAAAAAATGTACATCAAATTATTTCATTGTTCGATTAATAATTCAACAGTTTCTGTCTGCAGATAATTCGCAGTTAATATTTGATTTCATACATAATTTTATTAGAAGCATTGCTCAAGTGGCCGCCATTATCTGCTTTCCCCAGCGTCCATTTTCTCGTTACGGGTTCGAAAATGAAATTCAACCTTTCTCGATCCTCGATTGCTTGTTAGTTCGCCAATTAATAACGAACGATCAACGCGAGGGGAAAAAAAGGGCGGGCACGCATGCAGAGGGAGAAACAACAAGACGAAGGTAGAAAGCGGAGAAAGGAGATTGCTTCACGGTACACGGGGATGTGTTACGGCGTAATCGATCCGACGTAGATATATTAAACAATTTTACGATTCGTCATCGTGCTCGATGAGGATAATTAACCGTGGTGAGGAAACGCAAGAATGTAATTTCGTACCGGTAATCAACCGGACCTAACCCTGGCTAGGATCGTAAACAATTACAGAGACGTCTGGCCCGGAACGTTATCCTGTCCCGTAGGATATTTATCAAAACACGCCCATCCCTGTTGATCGAAAGGCAAAAAACGAAAGAAAGAAACTTTGGTCCCTTCTGTCTCGGTCGATAAACAACTTTCTTTGTCTCTCTGTTATCGGGACGAGAATGGCCACTAACGAAAATGATCGTGGCACACGTCGTTTTCGCATCGACGGTGAGGGCTGTTCGTGTTTATCCTTCATTTTTCTGCGGGAGTCTCTCGTCGCGACGGGTTCCTCGCGTGTCTCGTTACCGGGGAACACGGGTTTATACGAAAACGGAAAATGTACCGGCAATTTTCCGTTAGAACTCCGCTGAGTAACTCGGTTCCTGGGGAGTAGATTTAATGTCGTGCGTGAGATGACAGCATTTGTTTAAAAGGATAATTGGCTAGATTCGCGATTTCGTATGAGAATGTACATACTGGTCGTTATTTAGGTCATTTCACGAGTTCCCAATGTTTTTTATACGAGTAGGAAAAATTATGATGAGTTTGAGTTAATAAAGATTTGGAGAATTAACTTTTAAATCGCTGCTAACTGTGATGGACTAAAGTGGACACTGATGACTCAGTTTGAAAATATTTCTACATTTCTACATTTTAATTTACTAAAGTTCTACATGTTTCTACATGTCCTACGTGTTCAAAATGCTCAACATTTGAACCTAAGAAAATTAAAAAATTTAGAAAGAATTTCTTCGTCCAAGTTCATAAATCCTTCAGTGTGCACTTACCATTACTGCAGTAAATATTGTCAATCTAGGTCAATTAAAAATTGCAACTCATCACTAGTCCAATTTTCCTTTAATTTCTTTCTTTTATTTAAAGTACGCTCGAATGTGCTTCTCCGGTGGTGAGTTTTTTCTCGTGGCACGCTTTCACCTGGAGATTTTCATTAGTACGTTCAAATCGACGGCTGAATCGTTAATAGACGTGGATCGTAATTGACGGCGAGCTGACGGTAAATTATTAACCGAATGCGGTGGGCAGTGTGAAGCCATCGTGAGAACGTGTCGATCGAGCCAATGATGTATAATTTTTTATAACCCTCGAAATAACCACAAGATCATCTGTTGAAATGACTCGATCTCCGCGTAAGAGGATCTCTACCTTTCTTTTTTCTCTGCATATAATCCTTGATAACATATTCCGTAGGATTACGTCGAACAAGCGCGTAATTTGACGATGATTTAGAACCGAAATAAACGTACTTAATCCTCGGCGAATTCGCGAATGAATCATCGTGTAGGATTAATATAAAGTGCTGGAACAACCGCGTTTGAACCAGTTACGAGTTTATTCCGACGCGGCGAATAAATTCTCGGCTAAATAAGTATATAATATCCGCACGTTCTACCCGAACACGCGTGTTCCACGTATCCTCAAGTTCTCCCGACGAAACTCGTTTAATTCTCCGGCAGATTAAGAGCAAGAGACTTCTCGGCGAAATGAGAGAGGCTAGCGAGAGAGTTAGAGAGCTCCCAGTTTGGTACTTAAAAGTATTCCAATCACGAGAATGCGGTGAAAGTCCGACGAATATTTCTCGTTACCCTGACGGAACAGGGTCGCTGGATGCCAGCCCGGGCAGATGCAGGGTGGAAACGTTACAGGGTGAAAACGAGAAACAGGCGAGTCAGCTGCGAAATCATACGAACCCTCGAAGTATATCATGTAGATAAGCAATGTACATATCGCACATTCCGTGATATCCTTGCTCCATCTTGACACACAAACGACCAATTGCATGCTTCAGTTTATTATGTAATCTACTTGCAGAACGCAAACCTGCTGGATGTGTTTGTGCAACCCGTTACAATTACGATCGTGCTCGTACTGTTTGATCATTGCAACGCTTTCCGCTGGCCATTTAACGGATTCGTTGCAATGATCCGTTTAATTATATCGCTGATCAATAATTTATAATCGATTCAATTCGCTTGGTGCTTTATGTCCATGAAATTCACGATCGTGATGGTAACTGGAAAATTCGTAGAAGGAGATGTTACGCAATGTCGTAAAAAAGATTTGAGAGTTTTATATAATGATAATATTATGAAAGATATAAAAATGTTAAGATCTCTTTCTACCCACGCTACCTGTTCCAGGTTTAATGTTTAATTAAAATCAAAAAATATATATACATAAAACAAAGCCACGTGTGCTGCCATGGATCTATCCCTTTACTCTTGTCACCGTCCAGAATGCCAAGAAGAGATCCTGTGTTGTGTTCTCTTGTTTTTCCATTCTGACATCACCGACGTACACGAGTCCTTACATGGTGTCTGCGTGGGAAATTATCCTTGGGGAATATTCTGTCTTGGAAAAGAGGCTTTTTCGTCGACATTCGTCACACCCTTTCGACTCACGATCATCACAGTTTCGATCAATCTCCTTGAAAAGTTTTGCACACAATCTTTACTATTCATTAACTGTTTCGCTGCAATTACCTGCGCACAAAACTCTATGGTATTTCTAACGAAGATTAGAAGGTTTTTATAAAATGGCGCGCCATGTTCGCTGCGGACTGAGGACTGAAATGAAATTAATATTCACTATTATCAATTTAATAAACTTTGTCACGTGTTATTAGATGATTATCAATATATTAATAATGTAAGTACATCAGTTGTATAAATGACAGTGAACGCGAAATGAATTTGAGTTACGCACACGTGTGTGTGTGTGTGTGATATAAATTCCTAAATATATCTCTGAAATTCCTATGTCTCAAAATTCCTGTATCCTCAAATCTCTATATTTTCATATGCCCACATATCCAAATCCTTAAATCGTCAAATTCATATATGTTCATATTTGTCCGATCATATATGTATCATATATGTCCAAATTCCTAAATTCACAAGACCCTATGTTTACAAATTCCTACATCCTCAAACTTTCACATACCCTAATCCCTATGTCCCCAAATCTTCACATGTCAAAATCCATATATTTTCACATTTTCAAATTTCCAAATCTCTAACTTCAGATCTTTATATCCCCAAATCCCTATATTCCCAAATCTTCATATATAAAATCACTATATTCCCAAATCCCTATATTTCTAAATTCTTATATCCCTAGGTCCCTCAAGTGCCTCGGGGCTATATCCAGAAATGTTCATATCCTCAAATCCCTACAATCTTGTATCTCTACTTCTCCATATCTCTATATCCCTGTATCCTTATATCCCTATAACCCTACATCCCTTACATCATATTACATCATATACCTATCTCCCTTACATCAATATCATTCCTCTTTAAAAATATTTTTAATATTAATAGCAATAATCAAGCATAACGTTAATTTACCATCTTTCGCGACGCATTAAAGCGTCGAGAACGTCTGAATCGATCACTCGCGCGAGAAATGAACGACCACCGGAATGAAGCCGATCAGGATATCGAAGAAGCCGATTTCGTTGAACAGTAACGCGTAAAGTGCTCATTTAGAAATCTCGCGTGTACGCTAAAAACAAGAATCGAGGTATGAAATTACACGGCGACCCGTCCATCCGTGGATAAACGGATCCGCGGTGTTCTATTTTGCAAAACAAGCGGATCGAACTGGTCTCTCGTGACGAACTACTAGGTACATCAGCGGACAATGTGGAATCGATTAATTGCTTGTTCTAGCCGAAGGAAATCGTCGATCGTTTTTGCGCAGAACTCATTTCCGTTCCCCATCTTCCACGCCGTAGATTTACATTCCGAGTAGAATCATTTTATTTGCTTGCACGGTTACAGATGGAACAGGATCGAGTCAATCGTTACGCGGCCTTAGATAATGTTCCCGGTTAATTGAGTTGTAATTAGAAATGATTTATGATGCACGCGGATGTCGAGTAAGAAGAATCAGAGACAACGATCAATTTGTTAGATTATGCTGCTGATATTCTAACGTTATTTCGAGTTCAACACGGTGAATAACTTGGGACTCCATGATTTACGATATTAATTCGGCTGGTACTTGAAATGCATATATGGTAATTTCAATTTAATTATGAATTAGAATTTGCATTATAATTCTAGTTTATGTTCAATATTTTTAATCTCACAATGACGGTGTAAAGTTACATATTATAAATTAAGAAGTATACTATATCATAGATTAACAAGTATACATACATGAACAAGTGTGTCTACATATAGTATACATATTATGAATTAACAAGTGCATTATTGAGTATTTAGCTGTATCTTGGTATCATTTTTTACGTAACTTTTCGTCGAAAATTTTAATGTCCCTTCGTATCGGATATAAAAGTTGAACGTATTTTGTTTTGATCCTTCGCGCGATTCGGTTAATTGATTTTTCGCTGATAAGTGTGCGCACGTACGCATATACGCGAAGAGGACTCGCGAGTTTCTCGTTGGACGATTAATTTCGTGCGAGCCACGCGTTCGATCGGTCGAGTTCCACACCGTGTTATGCTTTCGTCGCGATCCGCCGACGTTTCCGCCGGCGGCCGTGTTTCCGGCTAAAACTGAATCCGTGTAGTTGAGCCAGACTCGCGAATCCTCATTTCGCGTTCCCATTTCCCGCGCGAATGGCGCTTTCGTGTCGTCTAATCGACGGACGAATCGATCCATGAAAAGATAGCTCGATAAATAATTGTGTTTTTGGATGTCAAGGAAATTTAATATCATAAACCAATATTGGAGGTGCACGCTTTTATGAAGGCTGCGTAAATTCAAAAATTTACAAATTTTAAAGTTACATCGTTACAAAGTTATGAAGTCTCAAAGTTCACATAATCAATAATTCCAAAATTCCAAAATACAAAAGTTACAGAAGTTATAAAAATTCCAAAAGTTCCAAAGCCTCAAAGTCACAAAATTTCAGTATTCTAAAAATATCCAACATTTTAATGTTCTAAAATTTCAAAGTCCCAACTTCCAAATTCTCAAACAACCAAAATTTCAAAATCCTAAAATCCAAAACGTCCAAAAATCTAAAATTAAATCACTAAAGTTCCATAATTAAATTCAGAACAGCGCGTTCTAATTCTGCTTAAAAATCTCTGCATTAAACGGACCTTGTTCAGCACATAAAAAGAGTGCAAAAAGAAATGGGAAGAGAGACGTAGGTTATTTTAAAGTAAAAGTCGAAAAGTTTCCGGCAATTTAAAAGAAAATTCAAGTAGTGTAACTTTTTACGCTCATTTTCCGGGAATGTAATAAGTTGGCGGGATGCAATATACAGCGATACGAGCGGGAAAACTGACCGTCAAACGTTAATGAAAGTGTTCATGAATAAATTGCCGACTTTTCTAACGCGGTGAATTCGCGAAAAACGGTTCGTGCAAAAGTTTTCTTTCCCTGTTGGAAAGGTGGTTTGCTGGCCGCAGGTGTCGCGTGACAGTCCGAGCCCCGTGGTAGTTCCCTTTGGCGTTATTAAACGCTAGGTGCATAAATAAGGATATCGTAAATCATCGAGCAGAATTTCAGATAGGAGAAAAACGCCGGGTTTCGAGGTATCATTTGAATAAACTTTTGCGGAAGACTTTAGGTTCTCGAGCTTTATTTAGAAGGTAGATCGGAATCGGTGATTTTTAATGGTCCTCCTCTGTACAACGTCGAGGAAGTTAATTTTCAAATCGTTTCCTTTTCGTCCCGATTAAAATAGAGAGAAAAAAAGAATTCTGTTCGATAGCGTTTCCCTAGTAAAATACAGTCCCCGTCCGTGCGAACAACGCGTAATTTCTCGAGAAACTTTTTCATAGAACAGTTTTATTTTTCCTTCTTTCTTTTCCTTCAACAAAATCTGATACTTGATCTACGAGCCGGTCGTGTTCGCTGTTCGCCGTTTCGGCGGACGCTTGAAATCGCTGTGAAATATTAGTGGCAGCTTGAAACATGCGGTACGTATGTACAACGATAACGATAAATTTTGCATATCGCGGAATGTAAATACGACTGTGTTTGAAGGTGTTAAATCGCGAAGATGAACGACGATTCGCGAAACTCGTGCCTAAGCATGCACAGTAGAATAACTCCGCGAACAAGCAGACCAATTTCGTTCAAACACTCCCGTACTTTTCACACTTGAAATATCTTTACGGATCAGCTGTTATAAATCATTCGAAAATTTCTACTGTATCAGACGTTTCTTCAATCACCTGATTGTCCTCTATTCTATCGCAAAGCTGTTCGACATAAATGGAAGCGTGAAAATTGTGTCACTCTTTTAAAGCTTCTTTTTTTCTGTGTATGCTATTTGTATACGGTTGGTGATTGGATTATGATCGCTTTCGAATTGTTTATTTCAAATTTGCACTGGGATGGATATGAAACCTCGAACTTCTTTGGTTGAAAAAATATTGTTTTAATATGTAAAATAACAGTTTACAAGGAAGTGTGTATCAAAATTGAAATTTTAATGCAGTTCTAGTAACGAGCCACGAGCCCTTTGTGAAGCGTAAAACGGTCATAAGTCGACGCAGGTACTATCAAAAGTTTCATGCATAGATTACACGCGTTTCTTTTATCACACGTACAGCGAGCAGTAGGCTTCTTTTGGAAAAATGACGAAACCAGAGAAAGGTTTTTGGATCGCGAATTTTTAGATTTATTAGAAATTTGGTTATTTCGGGATTTGGGGGCGGAAGATCTGTAGATTTGAGAACATGGAAATTTGGAGATTTAAATGTTAAGGAATTCAGAGGTTTAAGGATTTGGAAACTTAGAGATTTAGATCACTTGGGGTTTGGAAACATGAAGACGTATTCAAATTTGAGAGATTTAGAAACTGGAGATTTGAACGTTTAAGAATTTAGGGATTTGGAACCTTGTGTTGGGGATTCTTAAAAACCATAGAAATATGTGATCTTCATAGTACAGAATTTTGAGAATACAAGTATTTGCAAATTTGAGACAATGATTTGAGGAAGACATAAAAATTGAAAAACATGCAAATAGCAAAAATGTCTGCATCTAAAATCGATTGCAAATGATGGGGTGTTCCACCCCCTCGCAGTTTCTTATCGAAAGGAAGGCTACAGCATATACACGAACCGTTCCGGTGTAACGATCAACTACACGTTCGTCAATTTGCAAGATTTTCGGTTGGCCGAAATTGTCCGTGCATTCGTGCACCGAAAAGGTCGGTCCCGTCGAAAAAATAACAGTGATCGCTCGAATAAATGACGAGGCGAGCCGTGAACCGGTCGAAACATATTAAATCGGGGCCAACCCACGCGACACGGAAGGCCTCTGAATCATCGTGAAATCGATGATTAAAGCACCGCCAGACGACGGACGGGCGGGTTAACGGGTTCGCGGTACGTGGAACGCGCAAACGCGAGCATCGGATGGAAAAGGAGCGGACGACTAACAGGGGAGGGCAAGGGCGAACGAAAAGGAAACCGAAAGCCTTAATAACGAGCGGCGCAACATCCGCGAAATGGCGATTTTTCGTGTTCACTCGTAGTTTATCCGTCTGAAATTACGTTTACCCCCGGTTCTATTCGCTGGCGAGCGTGCAAAGAGGACGATCCCCGAAGGGTGGCGACGTCATCGCGACACGAACCGGAACCCTGCTCGAAATTTAAATTTTAGTTTCGATTATGAGAGTCCAGAAATGTGTCTTTTTTCCGGGGTTAATGAAGTCATGCAAGGGGTAGCTTCAAGAGAACTCTTTTTAATAGAAACTATTTAATCTTATGTATTTATACTTTCTTTCGATGGTAATAAGTTCAAGAGAACTCTTGTTAAGAAGAAAATTAAAAATATTATTGGTATTCTTGAAAAATTTGATAACAAAAATGTGCACGATTTTTTAACGAAGCTTCTTAGAAGCGGAAATTCATCATTTTGTTTATTGTGAGTAAACATACACAGTTTTAAAAAAAGAATTCTGAAATTTCGAGCTGTTTGAGAATCTACAGATCTGAAAATTCGAAAATTCGAAACTTGTACAGTTTGTGAATATGAGCATTCAGAAATTTAAAATATGAAAATTCGGATTAGAGAACTTTTGTGTCGAAAGGAAGCCTACGTCGATGAACGTTAACGGAGAGGATCGTCGCCCGAGGGCAAAGGGGTGGTGTAGTTCAGGGCGTAGAATAGAGAATCGGGGTCGGATTGTCGATAACAGGTACGGTCCGATGCCGCTTTCTTCCCCTGTAACATAGTAATCTAGGGAGCAGGGCCAATTACGCGTAGTAACCAGAAGTTGCCGGTGGCCTGTCGATACACGCCACTCGAATCAGGACAAATTGACGCGGCGGCCCTTGCAAAGTCAACGGGAATTCCGCCCTTTTGCTTCGCCGATCGATTGTCCTGCTGTCCCGGCGCGAATTAATCCTTCCCGCTCGAAGGAACGTTTCTATTTTTCGCTTTTGTTCTTCCCGTTGTTCCGTGCGGCTCGATTGGTTGTTCGTGCCGTGTCCGGACACGTTCACGCGCCCGGAAAAATCGTGTATCGTGTGCGCACGATGGTTGGGGCCGAGGTAAAAAATGATTCGAACAGAGAACGCGGAACTAGACACGGGTTCGAAACATTTTCACGGGCAAAATCAGCGAGCTACGAGACCGCTTAATCCTCCGAAATAGTGGCTACCAGCCAGAGGACCGATAACGGGTCGTGTGTGGGCTTTACACCTGCAACTCGCTTCGCCGTCTGACCAACAATGGGCCCTGCACTCGTTTTAATGGCTCGCCCCTGATCGAGATTAAACCGTACACACCTTACCGATCCGGCCTTCACCTGCGTTTATATTATTCAGAGCGGAAACGAGGCGCCAGCCTCCGAGCGACGGCTTTCAGAAACCGAGGCAGAAATACCGGGATTACGATATTTTACCGACTTTAAATGCCCGCTTATTTTTAGATCTTTAATATCCTTTTACAAAATTTATGTTTTGCAATATTTGGGAAACTACGGAGTTATTGTAGCTGTGGCAGTAGTTGACATTGTAAGCCTCATTTTTCAGTATAATTACTTTAATAATTTTCTTCCGTCTTTGTAAGCAATTTTGCATACGAATGATTCGTCAATTGTTCTAAACAAATTATATTTACTAGTGTTGCTAAAGTTTTCTTAAAAAATATTAAACCCTCCATATAAAGACATCTAATCTAAGTTACATCTAGATTTTTTTAAATTTGTAGTTGAGCATAGATCTAATAATTGCTAGTGGACAAAATATAATGTTCATTCGAAAACAGATATATAAAACGTAGAAAATGAAGTGTAATAAAGTTCAGCTACATACAGGAGTGATAATATTATAATAGCATACTATTTGACAAGTTTTATGTTCCCAAATTATAACGTTTTGACTAAAAAGCGTCAATTGCCGTCAGCTACCGAAACAGGTACCCTAATCGTGTTCGACTACAAGCGGCTGCTTTCGCTATGACGATCAATCGAGCCACAATTTTCGTGTCAACGGGATTTTTGTAATAGCATTAAAAAGAAATGGGTCGACGCTGTTTTAACTCGTCAGAGAGGGTCGTATTTAATTCATTTGATTTATCTTTAATAGAACGATTTTGTCTTGAAGAGAAAAGCTCCTTTCGCCGATAAGGCGATTATAGTTCGCTTTAAATCAAACGACTGACGATCCGCGCGAACAACGACGCAACGTCCTCGGATTAGAAGCGAGCGAAAACATCTTTTGAAGTGATTGGAGCTTCGAGAATGAGTAGAAAACTCTGAGCTGCGAGAAGCTGAGAGTCTCACGCATCCCCGATCGAATACGAACACGCTTTCCCGTTCCATTGTACTTTGTGAGAGGCGAAAGCTTTAAGAGTTCTCTTCCGTGAATCTAGCAGTAGGGTACTCTTTAACGAAGAAGGGTGTTCTGAAGCACTGTTCGGCAAAAGGGCTGTAACGTAGAATTTCTCTCGAAAATTGACTATATCCTTACGATACCTCTCACATTTCAGTAATGAATTACTACGCTTGCAAAAATACGACCTCGTTGTACTGGTGCTCCAAAGTACGCTTATTATACAATGCATAATTGGTTGTAACTCTTCATGAGTATTTATGTAACTCTTTATGAGTATTTCAAGTTCTTAAGAAGAAAAGGTAGTGATAATTAATTGTGCGGTATAATTGTCAATGTTATTTCAAGGCTCGTATATATTAAATTATTGTAATAAATTCTGTATTTCATAAATTCTGTTTAAATAGTAACTCCAATGAGTCTAGGTGCTAGAGTCATACTAGTCACTCTTTTCTGTGGTAGGAGAGTATGAGTCGTCATATGTCAATGTTACAAGCTCTCAAAGCCCCAAAATCCTAAAGTCTCGAGATTCCAATGTTAAAAAATTTTTCGTCACCTTAATCTTCGTGAGCTACACATACGTCTACGAATTCCGCATCCTGCGTACTTTGGAACCCCAGTGCATATTAATTACGGTAAAAAATTGAGAGAAACGCGTAAAACGTGTGATGCGGACTCAGTTAGAAGAATGTCGTTCGGGGACCAATAACGTGCTTGAACCGAGGGTACAAAGTTTTCTGCATGATACTCGTTCCTGTACATACACACCGCGGTACCATTAACACGAAATAATGGACGTCGCGCGGGTACCAGTTTATCCGTCCTACCTCGAACGTATACTGCGCTTCTGGAACTGTTGCAAAACCCTGTTTCTACTAACGCATTGTCCTGTTGTCGCCTGCTAACACTCGTATCTCGCGAACATTCAGCGTGTACCCTGTTACTAACACTCCTCCTCGTTCGCGAACTGATCAGTTCGAAAATGACGAAACGAAGTCTGCGTCGACAATGTGATTTGCATCGTCTTTTTGACTCTCATCATTCATCGTTGATTCTCGGTTCATGACATCATATGAGTCTTCACGAATCATCTACTTGTCCCACGAGGTGACACACTGTTGCTCAAGTGACGATTGCAGGTGCAATTATCGTAATTCCTGTTCGGTGGACGTGCGCAGCGAGATTTTCGAGAAGGACCCGTGTCCCGGAACCGGAAAATACATCGAGGCGCAGTACTATTGCCTAGGTTGGTGCACACTTTTCTTTCCGATCGATCAACTCGATCTCTTCCGTCGGGTACTCGCCTTCGATCCACGATTTTTCCGATCGATTGTAAGTTGCTTGGAAAAAGCGTGGATTTTTGCGAACGCGAGCAACGAAAGGTACGAATTTTCAACGAAAAAGTCTCTCGAATTATACCCCTCCCCTGAGTTACACACTACGGTAAGAGAAAAGGGACAGGATCCATGGTTCAGTACACTTTGGTAAGGGTGTACGCGTATATCATTTTAACTGTCCGCTCGGAACCCAGGTGCAACGACCAGCAGAACTGCAGCATCGTTGCGTCCACGTTACAATTCGGCGATCCCTGTCCCAACACGCACAAATACCTCGAGGCGCACTATCGTTGCGTGTCCGGTAAGTAAAACTCCTCCATTTTTGTACGCGATATTCCCTTTGTAATATCTCTGCACCCTGTATCGTTTATTCTACCGGCGATCGCCGTAGATACCGCCGAACGATCGCATAGGCGTCGACTTCCTTCTACGGTAATACTATCCTTAGCTAAAATGTCTTATCTGAACAGTCTACTTAACTACGTTAATATATTTGCTATCTCTAAACATATCATAAAAATCTGTATAATATTTTGGAATATATTACAGAATCGTTAAACTGTACAATATCCTACATAATTATCAAAGTACATGACTGTATAACTTACTGAAATAGGTTGCTGTAATCTTTTGAATTTAATAAGGCGATAGTTTCGTAATGGAGTTAAGACAATTAGCTAAGGACAGAATGCAGAGAACAAACAGTTGAGTCATTTACTAGACTATCGAGTACTTCCTTCCAAACTTTGAAACAGTCTTGAATAAAATAGTGATTACAAGCTTGATCATCATAAAAATGCTTTCTCTTTCAATAGTATCATAGAATGGTAAAAAGAAATTATTACAAAGGAATAAAGAAATAATTGAATACATCAACTTGAAAGAAACTAATCACTCTCAAACAGACATAAAAGTCTACCAATGTTTCTTTCGCCTGTTACATTTTTACACGAGACTTAATCATGATTTCAGCTACAAAACATCACTTTGTTGCCAGTAAATTGTAGAAGGATCCATTGCTCGATAGTCTTCTCACGTATCGCATCATTTAAATCGCGTACCTTTTTTGCAAAATTGATGTTCGTTTTTACCCTCTGCTCGATTCGAGTACATATTCGGTTTTTATCGACACATTCCAGGCTCGAAGATTCTGCTTTTCCCAGCACGAAATCGTTCGAGATCCGCTTTTTCATCGCGGTAGCAGCGGGTAAAAAGCTCATCAATCGATCGCGGGTATCGATTAGAATTTTCCGAAGTCGGCGCTTATGATTCGTGTTGGCTACGTAACTGCGAGCCTCTGTCCCGATAAAGATCTTCCAGCGGCTTGCATCGGCTATGCAACTCTCCGGGCAGACGGTGTAGAGAGAGAGTCGGAGGAGTTCGCGAAGACATGATCTTTGCAATCGCGAAATCGATCGCCGGGATCGGTAACGCGATGAAGTAACGTCGAACTTTTCTGACGTGTTTCGTATAGTAATGAAACTCTTTCGTGATCCAACGAGGGCAAACAAGAGAGACTGTGGGATTGCTGGAAACGCGATATTCAGCCACTGAATACCGATTTATTTCATAATTGTTGTATTACGGTTATATTTCTTTTCACATCGCGTTCATAAGTCGCGAGACACATAACCAATTTGAATTACACTTTCATTACGATAATATTTTAATCACGTTCATTCAATTAATATTATGGACGCGAGTGTGTAATAGAATAATGTTGTATAATTAGTAGGTATAAATTAAAGTTCATTCCACTTTGTACGTTCTAATTATTTCAATTAGTTCTATTCCATTGTACGTATTTTGTCGGGTATAATCATCATTAGATTTTATGTCTGTTTGATAATGACACCAGAAAGATTCTACAAATTATACACGACTTCTGTTACGATCTGGCGTTCATTAAAGAAGCATAACACTTTTCATCTAGTAGGAGCTTTCATTATCCTGCAAGGATCACCGTCAATTAAGTATCCAAGTAAGATGATTGTGAAGCCTGAATACGTGTTTGGTTTAACTCCTGTCTTGGAAGCATGCCTCTGAAGATAATGATATTAGCTGAAAGGAAAATAGCAATTTCAAGTATTTCATCGCGTCCGTCTAAGCACTTAACCCGTTCCAGGATACTTAGCCAACACTTAATGATTGAAGGTAGCAAGGCAGCTTCAGCTACTCAACGTTAACGCTTACCTTTACGACCAACCGAAACCGTCAGGCGACACAATCACTTATTGGACCATAAACCGTCAACCCCTTGGTCTCTCTGTTTGCCTTTTACGGCTTCCAACGCTCAGCCTCGTCGTGATCGATATCTAGGGGGCTCGATAGATCGGTCTCGGGGCACCGACGTATATTCAAGGGGAGTCGGATCTGTTGGTAGCCCCGATACCGATGCTCTGTCTCTCTCGCACGCTGCCTACAGTGCATACAGCCGTCTTTCTCCTGCACAGCCGACTATCGTAACGGACATCGGCGACGTCCGGTATTTTACCTTATCGCCAACCCCTTCGGCCAATAAAGATGACCCCTATAGAGATAGTACCGCGAAATACGCGAACCATCTCGCTCAGGGATTAACTGCCGTCGCCATCTTGGGTTAAAGATCGTTTTCTCCTCTCTTAGGCCAGATATAGTCGCGATATCGTTCGCGATGGTAGGCTAATCTCGTTGGCCAGCGTTCGTTTTTGGAAGTATGTATTTCCGTAGCAATTGATGGCAACGTCACGATTCCTCAGCATTGAAACATCGAGACCAATGGACTTCTGTCTGCCGATACGCGTGTTCATATCGGAACTGGACAATTTCAAGGAAGACATTTGTCGAGTCGATCGTTCCTTAATGTTTGCGTTGAACGCTGGATATCGATGGCTCAACATATGAACGAGAGAGGGATAATAGAACGAATTATTCTTTGTCCGAAATCAATTGGCTGCTCGAGAATATACTCTGCGATCGTGGATGACGTCAGGAGTGACCCGTTTTCGGATACATCTGGGACAAAGAGCATGCGTGGACACGCACATGCGCGGAGATACAAGATGCAAGAAAACAGTGGGACGATTAAATAATTGCTACGGTGTGGTAAGATTTCAGGTAGACTGGAAATAAGGACGAATCAAGGCACTGAAAAAGCAATGAGCTAGCGAAATCAGAGTACGAAACGTACACAGTCAATAAGTGGAGATTAACCCTTTGCATTCGTAATGCCAATTGTCTACTTCCAGATATTTACGAGTCCATTTTCAGAACAAGAGCAGGATGTTAGAAAATCTTATTCTGATTTCGATCAAGTTAAAAATAGGAGTTGTAACAGAAAACTGAATCTGGAAATTTCATAGGAATAATTGTTTCAAATCATGTCATTAATTAACGATCGATGAATAAATGATAAAATGTAACGAAGTCCTCGTAAATTCTGATTTTAAAGAGCAAGTTATGAAAGCAAATGATCAGACATTTCCAAAGTGCAAAGGGTTAAGTCTTTACACCGACGCAGAAGTTTGACGAAGAACAAAGGTTATGGCCATAAAAAAGAGAGAGAAAACGTATCGATGAAAATTGGTGAGAGATTGATCCTGCCCCCTCCTCCTTTAAGGAGGTTTAAAATATCTTCGTCGCCGTAGTCGACTGAGGAGCTCGTCTACCCCAGCCGAGCTCCTCAAATCACTTTCCTTCTTAATTATACTCGGCGTTCGAATCCGATAAGCTCGTAGACGAGCTCTTAGGATCCTCGAGCAACCCTCCGAAAGCTGGCGTCTCTCCTTTTTGCGCGTTCGCATTCGCCACCTCTGTTTCAACCGGCGCGCGTCTAGAGCGTTCCCGACGAGTTAAAACGAGCTCGACGATACACTTGCAGCGGCAACAACCACGACAACATCCCGTCCGAGTCCGCCGTGGTTCATGACTTCTCAGCCCAGCGTTTGGAGTACGGCTAAGCCGACTGTCAGGCCTCCCTCTAGGATTACCACACCCGCGGCTCAACAGCCACCCCAGCCGCCGGCACCGTCCACCCCGGCGCTTCCAATAACCACCACGCCAAGGTCAGTATATCTTTACTTTCCATTTCGACCGATTTCCATTGGATTTGCATTAATCCATTCAGAGATCTCTTGATATTCTGATATAACGAGTGTCATCGAACAACTGAAAGACTTTAGTTTCAACTGATATTAAACGGTATTCGGTTGAAAGGAACTGTCGAATGCGAAATAATTATATGTCCTATGTATCGATATATAGTTTAATTGTTTAAAGCACATCGTCGAAGAACATCATGGTGGATGTGTACCGTAGATAACTTCTATTGACATTCTCCAATAGTGGTCACGTGCAATTTTCACGTGCAGAAGGATATTCTCTGGCGCTAGCTAGAAAAACAAAGTTATCGAAACATTCCATTAAAGGAAATTGTATTACGCTTCACGGAGGAGAAATATTTTCGTTACGCCGTTACTCCGCGGATCCTTCGTGAAGTTCGACGTCGGGGTCGTCATTGAAAGTGACAAGCCTCTCTTCCATTTTGCAGCTCCACATCGACGAGGTCCCCGGTCGATATGGAGGTCCTCGAAGTGGACCAAGACTTAATACTTCCTGCGAATGTTCCGTCTGCGAACGGACCTGCGGTACCTCCGGTCGTTCCTGAGACCACTCAGCCAACGACCACCTCAACCTTTGCTCCTTGGAGAACAAGTCGAAGGACCACTGGTAAGTTACTCGAGAGTTTGAATACTCTTTTTCGACTTGGAAACGATATTGATGAAGAGGTTACTATCGTTTACTTCATTATCGAACTTAGGTGAATTTAATGCACAAATTTGTTGTCTACAAACATATTTAGCTATGTTTGTGGTTGTTACGAGTTTGTACTTGGACGTTTCAGTATACATATGTTACAAGCATGAGTGTTTGGTGTTAAGAAGAAAATACCATCGGGCAATTTAGTTAGTAATGATTCTCGTTGAAGGTAGATTTATCCAATAGATGCGCACGATCGATTTGAACTATCGCCCGTCGATTATAGCCGACGCGTTGGTCCGGGCGAGGGCTTGTCGCCTGTCAGTTACACTCGACGATCATGCCGAAAGGGTTAATGTTTAAAGGGCAGCTGTCAGAACTTCCAAACTCCAACGGACCGATAGTCAAAGGAGTTTCGGAGGGATATCGAATTCGCCCGATCCAATTCTCAATTATTGACGTCAACTCTTTCATATTGCTTTTCTTCTGGTTTAACACTTTTGCTATGTATGACGCTGATATCCCAATCTTAATGATATAGGAGAAGATATCGTTATGTATTTAAGCAATTTGCCTTGCGTGATAGTTGACAGCGCCTAAATTTGAGACACCTTGTATATGTAACATATGTTCACGACATTGCCTAAATTGCTTAAACATGCATTACAGCAGATTTAGTAGTGCTACCAATTACAATTTTCGGTTGGTAGTTTAAGCTGAATCATTTAGCAACTCTTTCACTATTTTTGCTTATTTTACTCTCTCAGCAAATGCCTACGGCAAAAGTGTTAAAATCCATGGAGTTATCGTGGCAGCACGTAAACCATGACCATATACCAGCTGGTTGCATATAAATCGTGTCAGAGAGCAGGTATTCAGGTTACGGCGTGTCTCGCGAACTCGTAACAATCGCCGCAAAAGATTAAGACACCCCTGGGTATCCAAAATTCCATTTCGCAGACCCGATACGATGTTGCGTGTTAAGCCTGTGGCCCCACCGGGGACCGAACACTAGAATCACATTAAAGCCCGCGCCATTAACCAAAGCCAACTAGCGGGCCAACTAACGTTCGTAACTAACTCAAATATTCCAGTGCCGAGCACGCTGTACCCGGAGTCCAGCTCGAATGGTCAATGGTACGACTACGGCAGACAAGTGTGTCCCCCGGTGATAGCCAGGAACCTGTCGTGGAACACGACCAGGGCCGGAGACGTGGCAGTACAGAGTTGTCCGGGTGGTGCGAACGGTTTGGCACGCTGGAGATGCCTGGCTAGAGGGGATTCCGCTTTCTGGCATCGGGACAGTCCAGATTTAAGCGAGTGTCGCTCGGTCTGGCTGACCACGCTCGAGAACCGGGTAACGGAAGGCGACGTCATCCTCGGTATCAGCCGAGAACTGTCGCAGGTGACGAACAATAGCAGAGGATTGTACGGAGGCGACATGATGATCACCACCAAGATTATCAAGAACATGGCAGAGAAGATGGCACAAGACATACGGACGTACCAGGACGCCAACCAGAGGGAGGTCAGTGTGACGGAGTTGCTTCAAGGTGTTGTGAGGACTGGCAGCAACCTGCTGGACAAGGCGCAAATGGCGTCTTGGAAAGATCTCAGCCATCAGGAGCAGATGAGAGTCGCGACCTCTTTATTGATCGGACTCGAGGAGAACGCGTTTTTGCTGGCCGATACGCTGATGCACGAGAAAACGATCACTCACGAGGGACGGAATATATGTGAGTATTACCGTTTGTATTTGTTGAACAATGTAGGTCTTGTTGTTGGTCGTCAAAGAAAATCGATTTCTTCATCGAGTTTTTCACAGTATGCCATAGTTTCGGTTCATGGGACTTCGGGATCTGGTAGGAAATAACATTCTAATTCCTGAAATAGTCGTTCTATCAAGAAATATATTTAGATAAATGTTATAGAGAATTAAATTCTGCGGCGTTCGATACCATAGTCATCTCCGTTAGGGTAATAATAAGCTCACAAATCAATTTTTAAGTTTAGAATAACAGCGAAAGGTAAAGTTTTCAGACGTACGTTTGTTAAAACTTTATTGTTTGGACAGTAATTTTCTGTAAGATCAAGTTCCACGAACCTGAACTAGGTCATCCTGTATACGATTGTAATTGAAAACGTTTAACATTCGATTAGTCGTTCTTTAAACTGTGATGTGGAGTTAACTGCAATCGAATGACGCGATACTGTTCGAGGTAAAAAATTAGTTTCCAAGCAATTTAGATGACCCGATAGACGTGAGAAGCTATGTACACGGAACCGTGATGAGTAGAAAGGAGTGGCAGGGTAACAAATTAACGACCCGAGCGTCTAGCACAATGGACATGCGAATATCGCAGGGCCGACTTTAAGCATCGGGTCGCATAAATCTAGATCCCTTATCTGGAGAATGCGACGCTAGTAATATCCGGCGTAGATAAAACAAAGATCCAAACCCATCGTAATTCTCTGGTGCCGTCGCTGGATAATGTTGTAACCCGAGCTTCACCTATCCCTTCACGGTATTATCACAACAAAACCCCGGGAAAATTACGAGCAATTTGATTTACTTCCTGGAAGTAGCGTTGCGCGCCATGATTGAGCCTGGAAGCGAGTTATGCCGCCGCGGTCGAATGAAGTAGCAGCAACATTAGATCCGCGCGTGATAAATAGCATAACAGTAAAAGGCAAAAAGAAGATGGGTTTGATGAGCGACAGCCGGCCGGATGCCTTGTAACGTAATATTCCCCGGCTGCTTCTTCCGCGCCAACAGAAAACTCCGCTTCCATGGTTGGCATGCGTCGAATTTTTCTTCTCGGCCGAGCTCGTCACGTTTACGATTGATCGAATGTAATATATGATGAAAGGAACGACAAGAAAAAAGCATACGATACACGTGTGCGCGTTTAACTTTATTGTTCGTGCCATAAGATGAATCGACGATCGCAAAACTTTACGATCGTTGAATTGTCGAACATTAACGTTAAGGGAAGCCATCCTGTTTTTTGTACAAGTGAATTTCCTATCGGTACGTTCAGAATATTTATATTCCAGTTAAGCATGGTAATAACTTTCTTGTATCATCTAGACGTTGGCATAATTAGGTAGGCGTAGATGGATCTAATGAAACTATAAACATGATACTTCGATATATGCAAGTCTACTTGCTACGTCAACGACGCTATTTTATTTCCTTTCTTCAACAGTGATGGAGGTCCGCGTGCTGGACGCCAGGAACATCGGCGACGATCTCGAAGTATTCCCAACCGAAGCGGATCAAAAGAAATGGACACCGTCAAACGATCGCGTCGAGCTGACCAGGGGTGCCCTCCTCGAGAACAGTGAGGGTGGTATTGTCCGTTTGGTCTTCATGGCCTTTGACAGACTCGAGGAGATCTTACAGCCGCAAGCCGAAGTATCGTCGTTGGTCATGAACGACGAGCCACAACCACTGCCGAAAAGGAATACGACCAGGCTTCTAAACAGCAAAGTGATCTCCGCGTCTTTGGGCAAAGGAAGGCACATTCAGCTCAGCGAACCTGTCAGAGTCTACTTCAAGCATTTATCCATTGAGAATGTCACCAATCCGACTTGCGTCTTTTGGGACTACATTCTGAGGTAACTTTGATGCGTAATACCGATATTTGTAATCCAATATCGTTTTACCATATTGCAGTTAATCGACATAAGTTGCAAAACTTATACATATCTCTTATAACTTTATTGTCTGACGATTTGGGTACTTGGAGGACTAGGTCGATGGTTGATTGCTCTGATTAAAATTGATGCACATTTCCTCAGATCGCTATGTATCTAAATTTTTATATACATCCATGTAACTCTAGATTTCTGACCCGTGGATACTGCTAGGTTCTTATACTCCTAGATCTTATATTAGGTTCCTAACACTTCCATATGCCTATATCCCTAGATTCCTATACTTTTTGAGGTCTGTAGCTCTATATTCATACATCATATACCGAGGATCCCAACTCCTGAACCTCTACAACTCTAGACTCCTATATTCTTATATCCCTGGGTCCCCTAAGTCCTACTCCTAGTTCTCTACATCCCCAGATCTCTATGCCCCTAGATTCCTATATTTCTATCTTCTTGAACTGCCAGATCTCTAGAACTCTAGACCAGATATCCATATATTCTGAACTACCCACATCCCTAAGTCTCTAGTAAACAACTTTTAATTCAATAGTAAATTCAATAGTGGACTAATACGTAATTTGTGCGATTTTTCAGCGCGTGGTCGGAAGAGGGATGCGAGATACGCAAAACCAACGAGACCCACACGGTGTGCGAGTGCAACCACCTCACGAATTTCGCCGTTCTAATGGACGTACACGCTGTCAGACTGGACATCGCTCATCAGGTCGCGTTGCAAATCATCACCTACATTGGTTGCATCATTTCCGTGGTCTGCCTCGTTTTAGCGATTCTGACGTTTCAATTATTTCGCGGACTAAAGGTAATCCCTCGATTTCCGCGTGGATCGCAACACGACGGAGATGAAATCGATCGAAATACACGCTGATGAATGGTTCATCGTCTCGTTTCAGTCGGACCGTACAACCATCCACAAGAACCTGTGCGTGTGCCTGCTGATCGCGGAAATTTTATTCGTTTGCGGGATCGGACAAACGAACCAGAGAATTGTCTGCGGTATCGTCGCTGGATTGCTGCACTTCTTTTTCCTGTGTGCGTTCGCCTGGATGTTCCTCGAAGGTATTTCACGAATTAATGCAATCGTTTAACTGTACCTTTGATGTATCGAGTCTGTTCGATGGAGAGGCGAAACAGGTGTAATTTGTTTTGTAATTTTCTTGATACAGGATTTCAATTATACGTGATGCTAATCGAGGTGTTCGAAGCGGAGAAATCAAGACTCCGGTGGTATTATTTAGTTGCTTACGGTGCACCGTTGCTGGTCGTAGCTATCTCCTGCATAATCGATCCACTTAGTTACGGTACCGATCGATATTGTTGGCTACGAGCGGACAACTACTTCATCTTCAGCTTCGTTGGACCTGTGATACTCGTTATATTGGTAAGTTGATCTTCATTGATCGTTGCTAACCAAAGTCAAACTATCTATCTTAGACTGTAATCATTGGCGTAATCAGAAGACTCAGGATGGCATGTACCTTCATCTTAACTCCATCTACAATACAAAAATTCTAAAATGTGGAAGTTGAGAAGTTTCAATATTCTAAAGCTCCAAAGGTCAAAGATAAATTGCAAAGTTCCAATCTGACAAAGTTGTAAAAAGTACCAATCTTCTAAGATCTTAAAATACCAAGGTTCCAAAGTTAGCCCCAAAATTCCAAGGTCTAAAAGACCCAAAACCTCGATACTTGGACCACCCTAGAGATAAACCTAGTTGCGCCAATGATAGAGTATAAGACATTGCACTACATGTTTCTTTTTTTGATTAGGCAAATTTGGTATTCTTGTCGATGGCGATTTACATGATGTGCCGACACGCGAACGCCACCATAGCGATGAAGAGTAAGGAGCATTCGCGATTGGCCAGCGCAAGGTAAGCCTAGAAAATCCGCGTCTCTCGTAAAATATACAATATGTATATGGAGCGTAACGATGAATTTTGTATATACATGA
Organism: Megachile lagopoda; assembly: GCA_036983795.1. Classification (NCBI taxonomy): domain Eukaryota; kingdom Metazoa; phylum Arthropoda; class Insecta; order Hymenoptera; family Megachilidae; genus Megachile; species Megachile lagopoda. Next base: position 7,515,651 of record CM072785.1, on the reverse strand, counting down.
TCGTGTATTTCTGTATTGAAGTAATCGATCGGGTCCATTCGATAAAGAACCACAGTTCGAGATACGATCCTGTCGACGAGTAGAATCGAAGTGTTTGTTTGGTGCTTTCGATTCACGTTCGCAAGCTTATTACTTGCTTAAAGATATCTCCCGAAAGAGAGTCTTTTATTGTCACGCATCTTTTTGGCGGCCATGCTGAGTTCCTTTCGTTTCATTTATTCGTTTTATTCAGTTATTGTGTTATGGAATGATCGCAGATTTCCGTTTGTTCGACACACCACTTGTACCGCTAATATACATATATATATATTTCTATATATATTATATATTTATATACATGTATTTATAATTTGACAACGGCTCGTTACCGCGTACACGCGATTATGAACGCCGTCACAGTCCAGTTATACTTGAGCGATGAAATTTCGACGTATCAATAATCGAACGAGCACAATGACAATTATCACGGGCTCTGTGCTTTCTCTCGTTTTAACGAAACGGCCGAAAATATGTCGAATGGAGAGAATAACGACGCGGTATTAACTTGATAAATCTCTGTGCGGAAATATTGGTGATGGTAGTTAAATTCTTTTGCAAACTCGACTCGAATTATTATCGACACTGCTTTATCGTGATGACCGTTCTGTCTCTCTGTTTTTTACTTTACCTTTTTTTTTAGTTGGTATTGCATTTTTTGTGAATTTTTTTTTCTGGTCGTTGTTGAATAGTATCGAAAGTAATTAAATGTTGAACGTTGTTGTGTACTAATGCAATGATACGATCGGATAGTAATACGAATCGAGTGTTGCAACAGCGAAACTATGAAGTGAACTCTTTTTTTTTTATAATCAATTAATTTTTAAATGGTGCCGGAACAATCACCTAACTTTGCTGTCTTGTTTCATTTTTTGTATTAAATCTTCTACCCACTTCTGTCTACACTGTTCTACATTCTTCTGCATGGCGTGGTTGGTTGGTAGTGGAAAGGAAGAGAATGCTCTTCCCAACAAATTGCAAGCGCACTTGTAAGATATTTACCAATTTTTATTATTATTATTATCATCGTCATTCATCTATCATCAGTAACGTCGTCATTACTAACCGCCGTACTCGGGTATTTTTTCTCACATTTTTTCGTTTCTTGTGTTTCCATTCAATGCTATCGATCATTTGTATCTGTTCGTTTATGCGAATGTAGAACGTAGAATGTAGTGGTAATTCTGTTTCGCGAAATGAAACACGCTAATCGTTAATACGTACGGTATCGGGTAAATGAATTTGGGATTTTATTCGGTCTCCAAATTTTTTACACATCCCCATATTAAATGTGTACACAGTGTTAAATGAATAAAATTGAACGTACGTGCAGCGAAAGCTCGTTTGTCCGAATACACATGCCCGATACTGTACCGCCATTGATCGTGCGACTCATTGGAATCGCAATCATCATTATTATTTCTCGTTGTGATTGACAAAGAACGAAAAATCGGAGGCTGAATAATTTGCTGGCAAAATGGCCAAGCTGCTTACGTAGCGTGGTATCTTTCGTGGTGGAACGCTTGACAAGAAAGCACACGTGGCGAGGATCGATATTCTCCGAACTCCTTTAGTTACGTACGTCACGCTGTTTGCCTTTCCTCTGAGTACACACGACGATTCGAAACCGCATGCCGTATTTATCCTTTAGTTTCGGGTGTAACGCCTGATTTCAGTAGCTTAGACAGTACGCGAGATGGTAATAAACACCTGCCTCCACCTTGGGTAATTCGTGTCCCCTCTGTGTCCCCGACTATCCTGTAGTTCCGATACACTCGAGTAGAATCGAAAAAAAAAGAAAGTAAAGAACCATAGAAAAGAAAGGAGAAGAATCACGAAACGAGAAACGTACGGTGTGTGTGCGATGCTTATAGGAGCTCTGTAACCGCTTTCGAGTCCTGCGAGGACATTAACGCTGCTAATGCTTTGTTCGAGCGTGTTCGTGTCACGTGCACACACTCAGAAACAAGTAGCATTAGTAGACGTTAGTGTCGCGTAGCTCGAAATGTTGCGTGCACTTCGGTGCATAACACCGTCCCCTTGATAATCTTACGTGTTCTCGCCGCTCCATTTCGATAAGAACGTGACAAATGTAGCATTGGAATTATTAGAATTAAAGTCACACCATCATCGATCATTTAGCACGTTACCCTCGATGGCACGAGACTAAGAGATCGTTTCCTTTTTGACTCTTTCATCTTCGTTTGGTACGTTTTTTCTTTGTAAAGACTGTCACCCATCTATCAACGCAACGAACAGCACGAAATCAGCATCGATACATTTCATATTTTACAAATAACGATATAACATAACGTATTGATATTAATGTATCGATGTCGATGCGCTGTTCAGGTGCTACGAGTAGGCAACAGCCTTTATCAACCCTCACGTAACGTCACATCACTCGTTCACGTTCCTTTAAGCATCGCCACGATCTCGTTGAACACTTGAATTTTAGCATAACTGATATTTGTTTTTTATTTTGAAACAGGGCATGGCTGAGAGGAGCGATCGTCCTGGTATTCTTATTGGGCCTCACATGGACATTCGGGCTCCTCTACTTGAACCAAGAATCCGTCGTGATGGCGTACATCTTCACCATATTGAATAGTCTGCAGGGGCTGTTTATCTTTGTGTTCCATTGCGTTCAGAACGAGAAGGTAAGGGAATACGTCGGGGTCCAAACGTCTACCTTACTTTAGATTCTCTGCGACCTGTTGTTACTCGCGTTCTTGATATCTCCGACAAAATCGTAGCCATCCCTCATTCTGTCATCCTTCTCGTTACATTTTCATCGAAAGTCGAGTTCAATGAGATATTAAACGATACGTGGAACTTGAGACAATGGCGGTGAACGATGTTAAGTTCTTCGATCGATTGTATGTAAATTATTTTGATTTTGTAGCCAAGCGGTATAAAAGAAAGAAAGTAAAGCGAGGGTAAAACGATCGATTATCGACGGAAGAGTATATCGGAAAATGCAATTTTATATACCTATATATAGAAAAAATTGTAAAACTGTTTCTATCGAGTAAGTTTATAGTAGCATTATTAATCACGAGTCAAGGATCTTGTAACATAAGAATTCGATGCACTGTGTACGGAAAGCGGATTCTTCGTATTTATAATAAGTAGCTAATAACTACATACCTAGGCAAGATGATCATTTGAGAGTAATCATTGTTATATAACGCGACAACCTCGTACGCAAACGTACACGTTGACAAAACGAATGATGTCTCAAATAAAGTGCTGTGGCAATCGAAATCACCCACGTTTATTCGCCGTATCACCGTGGATCCTGTAATTTCATTTGCAGCTCGTTATATTTTGTTCGTCCCTCTTCTTTTTTTATCATAATTTACACTTTCGTTGCCACTGCAGGACGCACCGCTGTTTTCCTGATTTCTCCGTAAATTCAGCACCAAACGCTTCGTAAAATCGCATACTTGTTCACCATTGGCGTAATTAGATCAGATTTACAAATCCGTAAATCTACTTTTTTAATTTTCATCTCCTTTTAAATTCGAGAGTAGTAAGAATTCAATATCGTACTCTCTATCGCGTAGCTGTACAATTTCGATCGAGTGCGATGTCATACAACGCAAGGCAATTTAAATTCGCTCTATTTAATTAAAGAATTCTATTTACGCCAATGATGTTCACCCAGTTTCTCGACATGCATACCAATTCGAAAGTTCATTCGACCATCGGTGTGCATCGTGCAAAATTTTTCAGTTTTTTTTTTTTTATCATTTTAAGGCGCGTCGACGACGAAAAAACGAACGCGCGCTCGCACTTGCCTTGGTTCTTTGTGCACCGTTAAAAACGTTTCGTTCGGGGGGTGGGTTTGCTTCGCCATTGCAGGTGAGGAAGGAATACAGGAAGTTCGTGCGCCGTCATTCCTGGCTACCGAAGTGCCTGAGGTGCTCGAAGACGATGACCGGAAGCTCCGGCGGTTCTTCCGGTACCAGCGGCGGCGCTGGTGGCGCAAATGGCGGCAAGGACTTTGCGTCGCACAACACCTCGTCGAATCCTTCGGCGCCTACCACCGACAGCTCCGGATTGTCGCCGCATGCCGCCTCCAATGTGGGTACAACACCGACCACGTCACCGCCGAACAATCACAACAACCTGACAGCCGCCTGTAACAATACGAATCTTTCGATAAACGTGAACCTGAACAATTTGTCGCTGAGGTCGCCGGTCGGGGCACACCAGATGCACATGATGGCACCTAGCAACCACAATAGGCATCCCGCCCAGCAAGGTATCCGATAGCCGCTTCTACACCAAACCGAGAAACGAATTTGTTTTGACAGTTCTCAACGACGAGTCTGACAGCTGTGTCTTCGCGAGCGATACAAAATATACGTACGATTGAAAGAGGGAATATAATTCTTTTTTTTGTGGGAGAAGGAAGAAGAATATAGGTCTCTCTCTCTCTCTTATTCTCACACACTCTGTTATTTCGCCTCTGTTTGGCTCGCTACCTCTAGCTCTGTATTGTTCTCTGCTCGCTCTCTATTACTCCACTATTTTTTTTTTTCACCCCCTCTACCGACTATCGCTTGTTTCTGCCAGTAACGCAAGTATGATTAATGGTACTGGAATTAATAACGCACACTCCCTTCACGTTGCTCGTTCCACGAACGCCAGCCTGCCTTTCGAGCTGATAAGTGCGCGAAGGTACTTGCACCTTTATCGTCGACGAATTCCTTCGCAGATCGACTGCGATTCCAACGGGAACTCGCGTTTCTTTGTTCGCTGCACGATCGTCCGGTCGATTAAGAGCAATGGTTTCGTTGCGAAACGAGCGTCGCCGCGAACATTCTCGACTTAACTCCACTGTCCGAGTTGTGAAGGATTTCTTGAAATATCGTTTCTTTAAACTCATCTCTCGAAATGGTTTCTTCCGAAATCCTGTCGTATCATAGGATTCGCAATTGCACGCTTCGCACAGGCAACAGATTTTCTCCGGTTAACGTTCACAGGCAATATCAGAGGAAATCGAGGGATTCTGTGATACCCCATCCACCTAGTTAAGCGTTTTAACCACTGTCACCGCCACCCTCGGCTCTCTGTTCGCTCGTGTATGCTAATTCAACCGAGTCGCCCTGTCATCTTCGAAACTACGCCCTCCGTTCCTTCCTCCTTTCTTCTCTCTTACTTCCCTTTTTTTCTTCTTCTTTTTTTTAATGTGTTACCCCAAGTCTGTTGCAGGATAAATTGCGAAGTGGGTGTCCTCGACCCTCCTAGTCGCGCGTTCCGCTCGAAAGCGACGCGTGCCAGAAACACTTTTTTTAACGTCGCCGAGAATCGCTTCGCCGCCTCGAAAAGCTGGCTCTGGAGCGAGACGAGCTAAAAAAGGCATTTAACGAACCGTTCGACTCTTTCGACCCTATCGCGTTCGTTGTGAAGAGAATTTAGAGAGAAAAGAGAGAGAGAGAGAAAATTAGGGGTTGAGGTTAGGGGAAGAGTGAGAGAATACGATGTATCCAAGGGTGGTTCGTATGAACAGAAATGAAAAAAATGTAGAAAGAGAGAGGGGGAAAGAGAGAGATTATCGAACGCGGTCATACCGCGAATTCGTATGATAAAACAACGATACTCGCTGGTAGATAAAACGATAACTACGCCCGCTAGCTAATCGCGTGCCATTGTGATTTCTGCAAAAAATTTATTGCCAATTGTTCGGCGAATATATCGGATTTAGTAGAGATTACTAGGCGATCCAGTCGTGTTCACCGGCTGGAAATGACGAATGACTTTACTTTCTTTTTGTTCCGTTCTTTTTCTATTTGACAACAAAGTTTCAAGTAACAAAGCAGATTCACTGCTATTCACAATAACGAATTCATTCATTCATCTTTAATTCGGTTATACGATTGTTAATGTAGAAAAACGTATAAGACTATTTTGCGGTGTCGTGTCACCGGATAAGTTTTTGTTCCTCTCTCTTTCGAAATTGGGGAAATTTCGTGTTCACGTTAAAAGGGCAATTTTAAAAGAAAGAAAAAGTGTCACAGCGAAAGCACGAGGACGAAAAATACAAGCACGCTCTCTCGCTCGATTTTGCACACCTGTAAACACGCGAAAGTACTATTTGCAAGACCTCCTACTAACAATGGTGATTTTCGTGCTTCTTATCTGGCTCTGGGTTTGGTGTAACGCGGTTGCTGGCTACTTTGTACCCTATTCCTTTCCTAGGTTCCCGTTCTCGACGAATTATCCGCGATGTTCCTTGCGGCGAGCATCGCTTGTGCTCGTGCATCGTCGCGCTGCCTCCGCCATTTATTTCAGATGTTCCGGATCGTTAATGAAACGCTAATGGCACGTGCACGAGACACGGTAACGAATCTGTAACATGAATGATTTATAATCGGCTTCGCAGCTGCGCGAATCTCTGCTCGAAAACACTTTTCAACCTGTAACCTCGATTTCTTCCCACTAGCTGGCTGTTCGACTTCTGTCAATTAACGCGTTGTCGATTCACGCTGTTCGAATTAGTGATATCGTCAGCAATTTTATTTAATCGTTTAACGCGTTGATTGCCATGATTGCTACTAACGCTCATAAACATTTGAAAACTATTTGCTGCATATAAAAATGCAAATTTCGCAAGTGGATATACGATATTCGTGCAATAAACAATCGACGAGCAATTATTTATTGGACATCTAGTAAATGGTACGTCTCGTCTTCCTGTCACGCGCATAAAATATTAGTAAAATGTCAGTAATTTCCATTGCGAAGCTTCGAAATGCCAGCTCCTACATTCCAACCGGTAGCATCTGTTCTAGCAAGTTATCTGTGTCTTATTCGCAAACCTGTTTGTCGCTTATCGACTCGGTTCTACTCTCGAGGCACTGATGCGCGAGCCGACCGGTAACTCGCAATCACTCGTTGAAGAAGTTGCAGAAAAATTTCCGTGGACCATCAAGAAAATACCTCTATCCACGTTCCGAAAGATTCGTAATGTACGAGCGAATGTTGAACACGTGGGCAGAATACGTGCCATGCACAGATATTCAGAAACGAACGGAAAAATCCTTCGCAAGTCATTAAATCTCGCTTCGAATTCTGCCCACGTTACTTTAAAATACCTTTAAGCTGCTTACCGTTGAGCAATCGATCGATCGGAGACCGTACGAATCTATTTACTTCCGGCTAGTTTTATTACTTGAACTGTTTCAAATTTTCGCGCGCTCTCCGATCGATTCATTCGATTCGGTTCACTGCAGGGCTGGATTAACTATTAAGCTAAATAAACACGTGTTTAGGGCGTTTTGGGGGTTTAGTTGACGTTTTACATGGCCTTATTTTTCATGGGCCATTTTTTTAGAGTCCCAAACTTGCAAAACTCTGAAGTCTTGAATTAGTATTGAAAATGTCCAAAGTTTAAATGTTTCGAAATTCCAAGTTCCTGAAATCTCTAAGTTCCAAAGTTTAACATTTCTCAATTCTTAACATTAAAAGTTTAAAAATCCCATAGTTCCGAAAGTTTCAAGTTCTGAAATGTCCAAAGTCCCAAAGGTCTAAATCCTCGAATCTCCAAAGTTGCAATGTTACAAGACTTCAAAGTCCCGAAGTTCGAAACTCTCAAGATCCTAAAATCCCAAAACTAAAAAATCCTAAAAAAGTCCCATTTCCAGAACTAAAATTTTACTTTACGATTTATGTTCGGTATACCTAAATCTTGTAAGTGTTTGGGGTTCCTGAAGATCTTAATCCGGCCCTGGTTCACAGCCTGACAAACGCACGTCTTCAACACGCGTTCTAGGCATTTTGTTAAAACTCGCTGATGACACGAGGACAGGTCACTTGACCGCGAAGACAGGGGAAAATCGCAGAGACGAGAAAGATCCACGATGAAGCGATCCCTCTTGTCTCTCTCACACCTCCTTCGCAGCATACACACGCTCGTTCACCACCTTCGTTTTCCACACACACGTACACTTTCACACGAACGTCGTTTTTTTTTCCTATTTTTTTCTCCTTCATTCCGTGTGTCTCGCTAATTAACACCGGGTGCACACTCGACAAGAGGCGAGATAGGGTAATACGGATCATCGGAGCTTTTGACGAATCCAGCTCGTGTTTGAACAACCGACATGCTTCTCGTTTTTAGATCACGAACGTGGAAATTATAATTAACTGGTTAACGAAGAATTGTGCTGCGATTCCACGATAATATTCGTATGATGGGATTTTATGTGGAATTGTTAGCAGGTATCGTCGATGATCGGTGTTACGCTGTTTCGTCTGAAACAGACCCAGTCTCGGCACGGTTGCGTGTCGGCAACACAGAACCTTACTGAAAACAGTACGAAAACGAGGAATACTCGTCCCTCTCGTGTCTATGATCTCTGACACATCTCACCTTGCTCCAAATAGTCTCACTCTATTAAATAAATAATGAAATGACAGGTAATAACATTTGAGAGCTCCCATCAAATATATGCGGTTGATAGTGTACATAACTTAACAAACATCGATACATTCCAAAAATCTTCCAAAGAAAAAACCAATTCAGTATTTTGCGTTGGGTAATGAGGTCCTCTAGAAACTACATTGATAAATAGTGTCAGGGATGCATACGAAAATTGAAAATGCAAATAATAATTACAATGCTAAAATTAGTTGTACCCTATAAATATTCATACGTTCTAGACGATTATTTTACACGGTTAGTATAACGTAAAAAGTTTCATTATCATAAAATTCATTTTCATAAATCTGATAAATGATCACGAATTATCGCAAACTGCACCATGATCGTCGAACAATATGCACACCTCGCGCGCGGAAAGTTTGAAAAAAAGAATGTAACGAAATATCCGTTGGACCGATCGTAAAGCAGTCAAAAAGATTCTTCCGCCAGAAAATTCGCCGCGGAAGTACGTAATTTAGCTCGATGTTCCAGCCGCAGGAAAAAGGGTTGGAAAAATCTTGGCTCCGTATCGACCGGAAGTGTGGTTCGCGTGACTCGTCCACGTACGCCCGGAAAACCGGTGCAATCGCGTATCGTCCGTCCAGGACAAACACACACGGCGATGAACGCGATGGTGGCCGAGGTGTGCGTGCTGACATCGCGTATCTCAGCCCGTTACATCGTAGATTCGCTCGTGTACGAGTTAAATCCGCCACGCTTCCGGCGAGCATCACGGCTCCGCGCGATATCATCGGATTTGCCCGCCTCCCTATCTTTCGTGTTCGTGTCATTTCCCAAAGGTCACGAGGGCAGAGCTCCTCTTTTCAACCGTGTAACACCACATCAAAATGATCTTCCTTTCGCGACAAGAATCGGGGACTCTTTGTGTCCGTGGAAGACGACCACGTAAAAAGAACAGGGTTTTGCGATGAGATAACCGAGAAGTGTTTGATAATGTACACCGTTGAATGAGATCGAGTCTCGGAGATGTGGAGCAAGGTGATTTGTCCAGGATTTCGTGAGATTCGGCTAACCCTTTGTTTACTGGTAACACGATAAGTCGAGTCCACCAGCTTGGTATTGTAATAGAATTCGTCCCTGGATAACGATAGATAATGGTAATGGGCTATCCGGATGTCAAGATACTCGGTAATTTTAGTAATTTCAAATGTAGGTGTTCAGAATCATTCATTCCCAGGGGTTATTTCGAGTTTACACGTGTACTGTGCGGAGATAAGATGGCTGGCGGACGTCATTGGGGCAAGAAACTCTCTCCAACTGATTTCACCTTTGATGTTTCTAAAACGGTACACGATGATATAGTAGTATCCACGTTTTCGGGGCTGATATGTTACAAATATCAATTCTCGAACTGTATATTCAACTTAGACTAGGTTAAGCTTTTAGGCTCCTCCCAAACCCTTTGATCCTAGACTCCTCTACACTCTAGGTTCTCTCTAGATTCTCCCAACACCTGGACGTTTTCCAGGCTACAGCTCTTCATAGACCCTAAACTCTTCATAGTCCTTAAGTTTTATCTAAGCGTTGGGCTCTTCACAGTTCCTAGGTACTTTCTAGCTCTAAAGCTTCACCTAGACCTTAAGTTCTCCCTAGGCTCTCCCAATATGTGAGCTGTCCCTACGATCAAGCCTCACTCTGTCCTAAATTCTTCATAGTTCATAAGCTCCTCCTAGTTACTAGATTTCACCTACACCTCCCCTTTTTTCCAAAACCAACAACAAATGATGAGGTACCTTTGTACTTGCCTTTTCATTCTACCAAGGAAACACTGCAAAGTCCATTGCGTCAAAATAACTGAATCATTATCAATGAGACCCATGTATCTTCCGCTAGCCAACTTCTCATCTCTGCAAAGTGCAACTACAAGAACACAACATTCGCCAACTCCATCATTATATTTTGTTACGAGATCAGTAAACGAAGGGTTGAGAGGAAACGACGAATGGTTCGATTTTTACAGTACTTGGCGTCCGGTCGAAGCTGGGCGATAGTCGACAGGCAGCCGGCAGTAACAGTGCCAAGTGAATCCTCTCCAACAGAGGCTCACATCGTGGCCACGCTGCCGTACGCCCGTCACGCCTTCTTACCCTCAGCCTCAGCTCCTAATTTCCCCAAATCTGCCACCGCCACTTGGGGCCACCTTAACAAAAACCTCATGTGGAAGGTAACTAACTCACCTGCAGCTAAGACTCACTCGCTAGCTCGCTCGTGTCGTGTCGTGTATTGTTTCGAACGGACTGTCTTTTCTCTTTACTGCGATTGACTGCATGGTGTGCCATGATTATTATTCTTTCTTCTTCTTTTTTCGTTTCCGTTATTTTTTTTTTTACTTTTCGTTGATTCTTACCGAACAAGCACCTAGAGACACATTTTGCACACTTAGAGGACACCTCATGATTTTTGACAGGAGACCAATTCGATTCAAGCATGGAGGTGTGGGGAAAATGTTCCCGGTGACTAATGTTCGTCCGATCGAGAGCTTGGATCTTCCCTTGTTCCCTGTTTTCATTTCCTGCGCGATCGTTTTTGTTTCGGAGACACGATTTGTTTTTTAAAGTCCTTTTATAGAAAAGTACTCCGACGATCGTAGAGTATGTACACTGAGAAACACAAGACCGAGTTCGGTTCGTTAACGGTAGACGTCTTTCGTTTCGTATGAGACGCGTAGCTCGCTCTGTGTGTTTTACGTTTTCGATCAGTAGTGAAAGAATGAAACCATGAATGTGTCGATGATCATAGTCCTTGTACATACCATACACAGCACGTACGGAATCTTCTCGCTCGTTTCATCGACCATGCATGCGAGCTCGTGGATTTTGTGAATCAGTTTCGAGCTCACCCATAACAATCCTCGTTGAGACTCGCATCCCATCTTTTAATTCGTAGGAGTCGCGCGAACGAAGAGCTTGCGTTCATCGGATCACCATATTGGTACTTATTTATGTACGACAACAAAAACGTACAACGAAATATATCGTAAGAATCTTCGTTCGTGCAATCGCAGATCATCCATGCCCCATGTATCAGACCACACACGTCACTTTATGTTCCACCCAAAAACACGTATCCATCGAAACCCCGCTGAACGTATCTGTCTTTCCCGCAGAACATTTCTTTTAAATCGTACTCCCGCGACTCCGGACATGGCGGCTCCGAGCAGGAGGAGTCGCCCAGGACGCACAACACCCTGACCCTGGGCCATTCCGGGCGAAACCGCGGTGCAAGGGTGATGAACGAGAGCAACGAGATCAGCGGTACCAGGACCATCGGCGTAGGAAGCGGTAGGAGGATTGCGATGCCATACAAACACAAGTACACCGAGATCCTGGACGGCCGAGCGAACGGACCCGGACATTATCAGCTGCACGGACACCACGGTCAGCACGTGCACATCCCGCGCGAGCTGACGAACGAGGACGAGCCGGTCTACGAGGAGATAGAACGAGGCGGCGGCGGTGGCGGCGGCGAGATCCAGGTGTCGGACATGTCCGACGAAGACGGCAGAAGGCAAAGCGACATGAGCAGACAGTCGTCGAGGAGTTACGGCGATCACAGGCCGCTGATACCGTATTCGCCAGCCACCGACAGGAATCTGGTGCATTACGGGCAATCGCTGACAGAGCGTGGCGGTGGCGGTAACATCCACTGCGACGCGAACGAGTACAGTCCCGCGGTGGAGAGAACCCTGAACACTTGCTGGGAGAAGCTACGGAAGCAGCAGCCAGCCTGGTACGAGCGCGGAGAGTTGCCCCGTCTGCCCGCGACCTACGGGATTCCGCCTCAACAGGATCACACGAGGACGGTCGCAGTTCTGGACGGGCACACGGTCGTCTGTCATCTGCAGCCACAGACAGACATGTACACCGGTCGCGGGATGCCGCCGCCTTCCTACAGCGAGTGTTAGGACACCTCGTTTGACAAATCCGATCTTGTCGTTCTCTTCGTCTTCCTGCACGAGGACGATGGATGCGCCCCTCCTCGCGTTGTGCCGATCAAGGAGTCGCGTCCTCGCCATGGATCAAGAGAATCGATCGTGGTCCCTTATATCGACGACGGTGGTTCGTTCCTGAAGAGAGCCACGATTCCGGAGCACCGATGCGTCTCAGACTCGCTCTGTTCATCCGAATGGTCCGGGTGAACGGGACCGACGCGTTCTTAGCTCAAACGAAACAGCGGCGATCGAGGACGCCCTGTTTCCTCTTAGCCATAACGATATACCGGGCCCGGCCAAGGGAGGCCCCTCTTCTTTCTTTGTTTCCGTTTCTTCGGGAATCGCGTGCACGAGGCTGCGAGCGCGGCGGATGTCCACCGCCGACGGACGTGTCTGTCGTCTCGAGTTGGATTCGTGCGACTGTCTGTGTGCGTGCGTGAGTGCGTGTATGAGTGCGGCGAAGCGTCGAGGATCGAGTTCTGTACGATATAGAATCAATTAAGCGGACCTCTTGTTAAAAGTAATCAGTCGTCGTTGTACCGTCGAAGCCATGCGCGCGCCTCTGGGATTGGCTCATCGAATGGCGGATATGATGTCGTGCGGAGAACGATAAAACGTGACGGGTCCTCTTAGGTTACTAAGATCCGCTAGGAGAACACCGGAAGAGATAGGTTTCAAGGAATATCGCGTGCACGCAGTTAACGACGTTCGTAACTTTGGGCCAAACTATTTCCTCGCTCGAAGACGGTCTTCGCGTTTCTCGTCGAATTTCCTCGAAACTTGTCCTCGCGAGCGTCGAAGTCGAGGGGGAAACTTGCTCGACGATCTCGCCGGTGCAGTCTTTTTGTTAACGAGCGCGATCCCGATCGTTGGTCGAAGCGAAATTAGAAGACATATCGAGATCGGCGTTAAGGATTTTGTTGCGAGCGCGTGGAAATCGTTAGCTCGTTAACGAGCCATGGATCGGCGAGAATTCGATTTGGGTTTCCAAAGGGAATTAAAAGGGTGACGACTCGATAAAGGAATCTGAAGCTAGTGTTCCCTGTCAAAGGTCTCGAATTTCATCGAACGGTGGACAGCGTTCAGTGACATATCGCGGATCGCTGATCGATAATTGAAACTCGCTGCAGAGCGTAGAGAAGAAAGTAAAGCTACTTAATCGCTTATTTCGATTAGCGAGTATCGTCTCTGTATTAGCGATCGCATCATAAAAATAACTGCTTCTAAAGTCTACGTTCTTTCGAAAAGCAACCGTTTCGTGAAATAAATTCCGAAGTTCCAATAAAAAAAGATAGAGGAACGTGTGTCCATTTTGTGTATCTTCGATGATTAAAGAATTCCTTCCAAAGGAAGGCAAATGTCACGGCTAAAAGTATCTTTATCGGTCGTCCTAGCCAGCTCCTCACTGTACATTGCTTTGGAACGTTACGTTTTAGTCCCAGAATGTTATTTTTATAAATAAAAAAAATTATATATATAAATGTATATGTATGTATACAGTAACGATATTATATATATATATATATACATAAAACCCGAGAAGAACGAATGGGCGAAAGAGATGTACGATGAAAAACAAGTACATATATATATATAAATATATAGTGATACAAAGCGATTTTCCGAGCGACGTGGAAAAAGCAAAAAAAACTTAGTCACTGTTTTTTACTATTTTTTAAAGAACAAAAAAGGTATATGTCGTAACCGCGTAATCTAATGTGTAACTAAGGAAACCCGCGCGCTATTTATTTTTTATCATCCGTGAGTGTTATCTAATGTGTAATTAGCGGACGTGTCGAGGTCGACGATCGATGACGCGCGATCGTTCGAACGACAGGTCTCGATCAAAACGGATCCATCGGATCGCCGCCATCGGATCGTCGCGAGTCTGGTGACGAAATTTTATGCTTGCAAGAAGATCCTTGGCAGACGAATATCGAGCACTCGAGACGCCATTGTGGCTCGATATTCTTCTCGAACCGATGTAAGTGGAGAAAGTCACGTTGAGCCAGCTCGCTGCAATGTTTTTCTTCATAATCGCGTGCTCTCGTGAAAATCGTGGTTCCCACAAGATAAAAGCCTGCCAAATTTTTCCTATTCAATAACCGATGTTTTTTCGATGAAGTCGTTTTTCGTATTCTCCCAGTGAGTTCGCTCAACGCAACCTTCTGCACGGTTCAACAACTTTTTACATCGTTTCACCATTTAATTTATTTCTCTGCTCAGCCGGGCCGGCCGTGATCCTTCTCTCCGGCAAACCGTTGTACGTTAAGGCGACTAAATCTATAGGCGAATTATAAATAGCGATAATCAGCGTTAAGGGTACCAGCTACTAATAAGCGTGCGAACGTTTCCTCCGACTTGTAAAAGAAACGTAATTGCTCAGTCTGGCATCGCGCGAACCCGTTCGCGGTTATCCTGGTTTCTTTAGGCCAGTGGTGGGCAACTGTGCCCACGAGGTGCACGGATGTGCAAGTGGGCATTCGCGAGTAATCTGCAGGTGGTATATTTGTCCGATTGTTAAAACGCGGAGATGATCCTGGCTCCCCATCCCTTCACTTTCTTTCAATTTTATTTCCCCTACATATACTCTACGAGGTTTTTCCTCGACATTCTCTAAATTCTCAATCTGTGGATTTACGATGCAATATGATTACTCTGGATTTTTCCTCAATTTTCTTAGGCTCTTCATAGACTCCCTGTGATCACCCTAGAGTTTTGAGATCTTCCTCTTCTAGATTCTACTTAGAGCATCTCTCCTAGGTTATTCCTAAATTTGCTGTCCCTAGGCTCTCTCTAAGCTTGCACACCGGTGTCCTAACCTTGTCAGTGGGCACTTGATCTGCCCATCGCTGCTTCGGACCCTTCGCACAAGCGTTAGCGAGATACGGAGAACGAGCATCTGGAAACCGTTTCTGTCCACGATGTTAAAGGTAGAACGAAAACGTGTATCGTATCAGGCGTGTATGAACATGTGATTTCTTTCAAGTCCACGAAATTCTGCCGTCTCGTTTTTTATCCGTAGATAATTGAGGACGATCGTCGCGTATCGTCACCGAAAATCACACTGTTGATTTCATACACTTTGTTGTTGCCATTTTCGTTCCACTTTTACATTCCTTCGTCGTCACGATAAGCAACGCGCTAGGCATCTCTCGGGTCAATTAGAGTAACGCAGACTAGAGACGTCGAACGGTATCGAGTCTACGAAGAGTATACATTGAATAGTCCTTAAGTAGTTCTCGAAAATTTTCACACTTTTTCAAATTGCACTGCTCGATATCCACGACTCTCGCGCGGATCGCTCAATACCGCGTCGGAAACGATTCACAGACACGTTACGGTATGCGACGACGTTGTTTTAACTGGTTAAGGTTTCAATTGTTCGACGCGTGTATTCCGACGAACTCGAATTTCAATTTTTGGAAGTTGTTTTTGTTTGTTAAACATCGCGTGTCGTCGCGTCTCGAACGTCCACGACGATCTGTCCACGAGGCGACGGGGATCTAGTTCTATATCATTTTTGTATGAGCGAAATATCTTGCCCACCAAAATGATTAATAGGGAAGCTGGTGCAAAACTCGCCCTATAGGGCACCACTAGTATCAAACTAAAATTATTGAAAGTTGTGTTTTCTCTTTCGTTTCTAAAACACTTGCAGTACGTAATGAAATTATTAGCCATTAAAAATATATCTTTTGTTTATGATAATGTTGCCTATAGTGTTGCTAAATGTATAATTAATTTGCAAATGTACTTCATTGAAAATTGTAGCAAGAATTCTGTAACTTTGATTTAAAATTTATTTCGTTACTAAAAACGAATTGTTCGATGTAAATATATGTAATAATTTGATCCATCAATGCTAGTGGTGTCATAGGTGTTAAAAAGTTGCATCTTCCTTATTGTCCGAACGTAATCGTAAACGCAGCCACATTCCATCCTTCGAGTAATCGTAATCGATAAGGTGCACGAGCCACGTAGGTCAGCGAGAACTTCCTAGCACACCTCGATGAACAGGCAATCGATTTACGATTTCGCGTATTATTTTCTTTTCATTTTTATCTGCCATCCCACTTGCTCCTTCAGTTTCGTTTCTTTGCATCGATAACGGCGTAACCGGCGGGCCATCGAAGATAAGAGGACACTGTCGTCATTGTCACGTCACTTTGAAAGGTTTGTTGCGTGTGAAAGAGGAGGAGAGAGCGTTATCGTCGGGAAACTCTCGAAGCGAGGTGTATATAATGTAAATAGGGCTTTGTACATGTTGAACACGTTGTAATGTAAATGGACAAAAAAAGACGTGCGAGAAGAGAGAAAGAGAGAGAGAGAGAGCGTCGTGTGTGCGTGCGAAAGAGAGAGAGAGAGAGGGAGGCGACCGAAAGGATCGATGTGAAAAAAAAACAGAAAAGAATACACTAGATAAGACACAAGTTACTAGTAAGTAGTGGATATTACAGTGACTATTATCGTGATGGCGGATGCGTGAGGCGGTTTAACTTAAGTCCCAAGCGTAATTAGTTAATGTGTAAATAAATCTAAGCGAGGAAGTAAAAGAAAACGAACAAAAAAACTATTAAACGAGAGAGCCCAAGTAATCATTGGATATTTATAAACGAACTCCACTAAAGAGAAGTAACGACAGATGGAGATGAACGATGAGAAATAGATTCGGACGAAGGCGAGAGAGAATGTAAATACATGGAATGGAGTACTTGTTAGGCTATCAATGCGAGAGGAACGTGTCAGGAGAGAGGAGAGGAAAATCGTAAGCGAACGACCGAAAGGGAAAAAGCGTGAAGATATGGAAATGTGCGACGTTAATCGGACGAACAGATATACAGTGCATGTTTTATCCTTAGCCGTTTTATAAATATAAAATATCCTTCTTCCTCTCCTACCTCCTTGCACCCTCCCTTCTCCTCTTTCACGCGACGAAACCAGGCGCTAAAGTTGATCTTCTCTCTGATCGAGTACACCTGTCCAATCTCGAGATGTTCCTTTCGATCGTGCGTGCTGATCTATCTCCTTTACTTTTTCTTTGTTGCATGCAGCCGAAACGCGTTTCCAAACGAATCACCCTCGAGATATTTAGCCAACCCTTTCGTTTCGCTTGCAGAAGAAAAAAGATCGGTACAACGTAACTGGCCAGCAAACGATCGATCGCAGAGAATCAATAATTCCGCGTAAACAGCATCGTAAATCACCGATCATCTCCTACCATCTCTCCCATCCATCCAACTCATCCGTTGAAAGTATCAGAATATTTTTCGAATCGGCGTTTTTTTCTAAACCATTTTACCCAAAGACACGAAAGACGGCAGTTAGAGCTGCGAAATTTCGATACGAACCGTCGCGCGATTCACACAGATTAGAATTCGTGAAGATTTCTGTGATCTTACCATTTATGTTCTCTGTTTGTAAGTGATATTTAAAAGGTAATTACCGCGGACACGTTTTAGCACGTAACACGCGCATAAGTTCCCCGTGAATCATCGCCTGCCTGCCTGCCTGCCTTGCCTGCCTGCGCACGCTTAACAAGTGAAACAGAAATGGAAGACCGAAGAACGAACCAACACTGAACAGAAGACAACACGTGAAGATGAAGAAGGAAGAACACAAAACGAATAAGAAGAATTGTAATATCTAGGTATCTCCGATCTACTAAGAGCCTCCGTTTCTTCATTTTTGTATGCTTCTTTAAGACTGTCTGATACAGGAACAAAGGATAAATAAATGTGTACCAATCTCTGAATAAAAATATCGTGGCTCGTCTTTGCCTCTTTAACCATATCCTCCGTGAAATTCATACATTCAAAGAACACAATCTTTTTATTATATAAAGATTTATTTGATCACTATAACTTCATCGCTCATAATGGATAAAGTAAAAATTTTCAAACTTTCGAGATGCACTTTTAAAAATAATTTATCGGGACCCTCGTTTGTAATCTTTCAAAGTTTCCAAGTTCAACAATTTCAGAGTTTCAAAATATCGAAGTTCCAAAACTTCAATATCCCAAAAAAGTTTTGAAGTTTTGGAATTTTTAAATTCGAACATTCAAAGTTTCGAAATTCACAAGTCTTAAAGTTCCAAGGTCTTAGTTACTTGAAGCCATTTATTTCACAGCTCCATATTGCATCAAACATTCAATCGTCTCTAGCTGATTGCTTCTTCGAGCCGCAACTAAAGGCGTAACATTGAACAACGCCTCTGCATGTATATCGATGAAATTATTCTCCAAAATATGTCGAACGATTTGCGTATTCCCAGTCAGAGCAGCCACGTGCAAAATAGTTTGACAAACTTTATCCGCAGCTCGAACATCAGCTCCCAGTTGTATAATTTGTTTCACGACATTTAAATGGCCCGCTTTGGTCGCTTCGTGAAGAGGGGTAGAACCTGAAGAATCTCGCGCGTTCAGAAAATTTGAATTTAGCGCCACTAGACGATCGATTATACCCTCGTGACCATGAAATGCTGAAACATAAAGAATTACAATTTAAAAAATTTGTTATAAAGCTGTGTTAATAATCCAAAACTTGAGGTGTTCAACAATTTAAATTACCAGCAATGTGCATCGAGCTACGTCCATTATTACTTCGATCATCGACGCATTTGATTGATTCATTCAACAACAAATCGAACGCAACTTCATCTCCAGAACGACAAACCATGTGCAGTGCCGTCCAACCGTCTTTATTTCGTAAAAATGGATTGGCTTTTGCATTCAAGAGCGTTGCAATGCACTCGTGTGCATGACTTCCGGTTTTCGTGCAGGCCAACATCAGAGGAGTCCAATCGGCGCGCTTCAAGCAGTCTACAGTTGCACCTTCGGAATAATAACAACGTTTTATACATTAATAATTGTAATAAATTATATACATCATACATCAATAATTGTAATAAAGAAAGGTTTTGCACAGAAATAAACACCTTTCTCGATTAAATATTTTAAAACATCGCTGCGGGCAAACTGTGCCGCCTCGTGAAGCGGCCTCTTCATATCTTTGTTCGCAACATCGACTCTGAAATTGGGTTTATCGAAAGTTTCGCACAAGTATCGAACGATATTCAAATGACCCTCGCGCGCGGCGACGTGTAACGCGGTGTCACCGGAAGTCGAATGACGGAAGAGGGTCCAATCTTGCACCTGGTGTTTCGATACCAGTGCTTCTACTTTCGATAAGTCACCATTTTGACATGCGTTCAGGAAATCGCGAGATAGGTTAGGATCCGTCATATTTAGTTTTCATTAAAGAAACAGTTTAGCACGCGTTAAAACATATTTAACAGGATGAATTATTTTATGAAGACAATGCGGATTAATGGAAATTAATTTAAGAATTGTATTTCAACACGTTTAGCGAAAATATGTGGAGCGACATATGCTGCCGTCTCACAGTGAATCGAGGAAACTGTAGACAGAGCAGCGCTATCTGTAATCGATAATGTCCCATGGCGCGAAAAACAAAATATATGAACTTTAAAATTTAGAGCTTCAAATTTATAAATTCGGACGTTTACAAATTTTCAAATTTAGAAATTTTAAATGTACAATTTTAGAAATTGGAAATTCACATGTTTTCAAATTATCAAATTTCCACACTTTCAGATTTTTAAATATTATTTTCAGCGTTGAACAAGAAGTAGAATTTTAATGATCAAAACCTGCTCGGAAGAAGATTTGTTTATATATAATTTTGCAAAGCCATGGCTTGTATAGCGAAATTACACGCTGTGCATTATCGCCTAACGAATTTATCCGCTGTACACAGTTCACAATTAAAAATAAATACTTGACTAAACCAACGGAGCATGGAACCATTTTGAAAGTAGAATTAATCGCACGAATTATCCTCACGGCTGACTCATAAGGATCTCGCAATTATAGCGTCATAATTAAATCGGTAATAGTTCGCAAGCGCTTACCTTCACGAACAATGAAATTCTACAGCCTGTCAAAGCATATAAATCTAAAAAATTACACGAATGTTTTACGAGCAGCTTTCGTGTAATTTCACAAATGACGGCATAACAGGTGTGCACGCAATGAATAAGTTATTATCGACAGCCATTGCGTACGCTGTTCAATTTAATTATTTTCATCGATTGCAATGATTTATAGCGGGGATCGTAATTGCGCGACGCAGTTTTGAACAAATGTCTCTGCTTGGAAAAGTAATTTCATTTTTACCGTGAAATTTCCATAACCGTTATGTCGGCGCGAGATAACAATGCAAACAATTAAACACCAATAAAGCGTTTCCGGGCTGGTTGTGCAATCGCGAGTGTACGCGACTCGCGTCGAGAAAATCGCTTTGCGAGAACGTTCAAGGTTCGATTAAAAGCATCCACCTTTCGCTTCGATATAATTGCTGGACTGAAGACGCCATCGATGATTCTTCTTGTTTATCTTTTGAATCGCGGCTGTATTTGCGTGATGCAAGTGTTTATGGTCTTCTGCTACTACGAATTCTTATGGACTCAGACAATTGTTACATGTTTATTATAGTTGTCTCAATGTTCTTGGTACTTATTGATAATATTCAAGATTTAAAGTATTGATGAGGGAATTTGGGAATTTGGAAATATTGGAACATAGAATGTGGGGGTTCGACATTTTGGGACTTAGGGATTTGGGAATTCGTGGGTTTGGAAATTTGGGGATTTAGGGATTTGGGAATTTGCAAGTTTGGAAATTTGGGGATTTAGGGATTTGGGAATTTGCAAGTTTGAAAATTTAGCGATTTAAGGATTTGAGAATTTACAAGTTTGAAAATTAAAAAATTTATGGATTCAGGATAATGCGATTTTAAAAATTAGTATTTGCGAGTGTGGAAATGCAATCTGAAAATTTGAGAATATACCAAGAAATTTAATATCTAATGAATGTTCATTAACATGGTATATTAATCATCAATTGTGTCCATTTTTCCATTACATCGTAGAATACGAAACTACATTTGAAAAACTTCATAACGTCGTGATCCGAAGATAAATGTTCCACAAGAATTTTTATTACACCGAAGATTGATAACAGTATGACGTTATATATTTATGCGAAATGAATAGAACAATCAGTTCGATATTTGAAACATGTCTACCTGTATGTCAAGAAAGCTACAACTTTCTGGATCGTTTCATTATTACATTGACTCGTAGAGCACTTGTATACCGGCGATATCAAGCGTGCTTTTGTTAGCCATAACATCGACCAACATGAGTATAATTCACCCCGCGGTCCCGACAATCGATCGTCAATTTGCATACGATGAATCTCCTTTCAACCTGCATCGCATTCGATCGCGATGCAAAGCTAATTTATGCGATACGCGAAGATCGATGTTCCATCGAAGCTTTTCCCTTTTAACAACTTATTTCAAGCTTGTTTGTTCATCTATTTCTACACCGTGCAATTATGATGTCATTCCGAATAGAATTAACAGCGGATGCCGACGTAAATGTGATTTTAAACCAAATCTTGATAACGAAGATTAAAAATTATAAAAAATTTGTTTATGAATTTCATGCATATTTACAAATAATAATATAATACACATGATGATGTATTATAATAATTGAGAGGAGAAAATGAAGTTGTAAATATCAAAGGTAGAACCTTATTAACAAAATATATTAAACTGTATTATGAAAGCCATGAATAAACGTGATAATATTTCCGTCCGTGCTTATTAATTTTATACACCCCTTTCATATAGCAGTCTTTGAAAAATGATGTAATATTTTTTAATTTTACAGCAGCCATTTTGCAACTATAAAAACAATCACAATTTCGATTTTTCTTTCGTGCGATAGATAATGTTCATTGCCTGACGAACAATAAAGCCCCATTGAAAGAAGTTATCAGAGAGTCGAATGTTGGTAATAACACGTCATTTCCCCCAGGCTCGATAACTATAATTTCAAGCGAAATTGAATCTTTAATTGTACGGATCCCATACGACGATGATCAGCTGGCGCCAGTCGGGAAACAGGAATAAAACAGGTAAGCTGGTTCTCTTCGTTCGTTTCCTGCGTTTTCCGTCGCACACGGAAACGCTCGCTTCCTATTCGAGAACTAACACTTATGTCGAGGTTGTCGTTGATTATTGTGACGAGAAGAAATCTTGCACAGAAATATGCACTAATGTATAAAAATATATCCTTGAATACCTGAGAATTTTTCTGAGAAATCCTTGCATGTTAACTCGATTTCCACGCCTCTTTTCTCTTCGCCATCACGTTTCAACAGCTTCGATTAAAATATTATCAGTTAAATACAAGATTACTTCTGCACAGTGACATTTCATTAATACAATTTGCAATAGGTTTTTAAATCTATGACGTGTAAACGTAATGAAACAAATAGTATTAATACTAGAAAGATAACCTCAACAAAATTTGTCGAACTTAAAGGTTTCAAGCGGCTGCCAGCAAAAATGCCTTCAAGTGCAAAGATAATAAAGGTGATTTATTTAGGCATTTAGTAAAGATAATATTTAATAAAGTAGAGTAATATTTAGTAAAGTACTAAATTATATTGGAATGTTTGAACGCGTGATTCATTTCCTTTTCCCACATTTCATCGATCACGCAATAAAAGTACATGTTTTCGAACAGTAAATCAAATAGTCTCGAATAATACTAACTACATATTTGTGTCGTTACATCATTGTTAATTTATTATCGAACGTGTACGTGTTTGTTATCGGTGCACACGTGGGAACGGCGATTCCGATCAGGATGTTACACGAAGTTTATAGCTGTAGTTGACTCGTTATCGAGTTTCCTGTTTCTCAGAAATTTTAGTTCACCAAGGGGCCGATCGATGCTTACTTGGCTGATTGTTTGATCGATTTGTGTCGACATTGACCTTAACGCACTGAATGCCTGGCGAATTTTATGCCTTATTCACTGCGAAGCGCACTTAGCAACATTTATTATGACTCATTGTAATACGAATCAGTGAACACGGTGAAAATTGCCACCCGTTCGAACACTCGTTATTACGGAAATCATTAACACATTGTCTGATATAGGAGGCGAATTTATTGTTTTCGAAATCTGTTAAATTAGTAGAAAAATTGTGCAGTCGGAGAATTAGAAATTTGACGATTCGTGGGTTTGGAAATTGTAGAATTTCGGAATTGGGAGATTTGGTATTTTAGAAATTTGAGATTTTTGCAATTGGGAAAATTTGGGATTCGAGAGTTTGGGGTCTGGAAATTTAGGGATTCGGGAATTTAGGAATTTTAGAATTTAAGGATTCGGGGATATAGAGATTTCAAAATTTAGGAATTTGGAAATTTAGAAATTTGGGAACTTAGATATTTGGCAATTTTAGAGCTTGGGAATGTACGGATTTGGGAATTTTGGAATTTGGGAGTGTAGGTATTTGGAAACGTAGAAATTTCAGAATTTGGGACTTGGCAATTTAGGTATTTAAGAAATGAGGGATTTGGGGATGCAGAAATTTGGGAACAGATCTGGAAATTTTTTGATTTATGAATTTAGGAATATGAGAATTGAAATACTCAGAAATTTAACAATTTCAGAATATAGTAGTTTACTGATGTAGAAATTTAAGATCGAAATGCAAAAATGTAAAGGTGCGAGAGTTAAATGATTTGTAAAAATTAATTACGACATTGGCAATGATCCTCATGGCTTGTAGATAATATATTCACACAATGCCACTTGCAAGAATTTCAAGCCGCAAGGAAAAGAATGAAGGGATCCGCTCGCTGCGCATCGTTTCGTGGCCGCCATTGCGTAACGTTCGACTCCATACGAATTAAGCAACGATAAGCTTGATCACTGTGTTCGTCTTGGCAATTGTTGTTTCGTAGAAACGCCATTACAGATAATCGCCTACGAACTACCTAACGCCCGCGATTCAACCGCAACGAAGTAGAAGAATCCTGACGCCGTCTGACCACGAGAATCTTCTTGATTTCTTATCTACGTTACCTCAAAAATTAGATATATGTTTGTACATTATTCTTTGAATTTTATTTATACGTAAGTTTAAAAAAACGGGTAATATGAACATATTGTGAAATGGTTGTTGAAGTATAATTTGATCCATGTATCACCCTGTACAGTAATTTTATTAATTCTCAAAGTGATAGTATAAAAGTGAAACATGTGTATGTGTCATATTCAGTATATTCCTTATTCATAGATATCTCCAGATATACTGGTAGATATCTTTTTCTTAGAACTCTATAGCAGTAGATTTCTATGTCCCTAGATTTCTAGACCTCTACTCACATGTCTTGATCCCTGGACCTCTAGGTACCTAGATCTGCAGATACGTACATCTTAAGATCCCTAGATATCAAAAATTCGAGATCCTCAAATAGGTTACTTAGGTATTTATATTCTTAGATATTTAAATCTCTACATCATCAGATAGGTTCATAGATTTCGTTATATTTCCAGATCCACATGTCTTCAAAGCTGTCCCCAGATTCCCAGATCTCTAGATTCACAAATGTCCAGAATCCTCACGTGTCCATAAGTCCTCACATACTTTGATCTCTCGAGTTCTACATTCTCATGTTTCCTCGATTACCAGATAATTTAGAATTATTACATTCATCATCGAAATAGAGTCAAAACGAAAAATATTTGAACAAAATTATGCAATTCTCATCGACAGCCACAGACCTGGACCACTCGACTAAAAATCGACTCGATCAGTCTGCAAGTTCATACGAGATTCTTCGTGGTGCAAGTTCAAGGCTCTGTCGAGCGATACCCACAAGGTCACCGAGTGTGCAAATACCGAGTGATCATAGCCGCGTACAGGTGCAGCCGCTTTCTCATTGCGAAGATGAGACGGTCACTGACGTAAACGGCACGTATCAAAACTGTCGACTGCTTCAACAAGTTCCTCGCTCGTCTCGTGCAGTCGTTCGAACAACAATCATACGTCACGATAAGCGCCATCGTGTGTTTTCCTCGATTGTGTCTCTCAACTGTCCCGGCACTTCCTTCGCCGAGGTTGCTCAATGGGAATAACAGAATTAATCATCGATCGGGTATTACTCACTCTCGACCCCGAAATATCTCGCAACGAAGAGAGAGAGACAGATGCTGACCGAGTCCTTTCATTCATAAGCCGTGAATCTAGCAAGCTAGATCGTCGAACGCGTCGTACCGGTTTCCAGATCGACCACTTTCATGATTTCGCTTTTTTTACTCGCGATTTTTGCGCGAATTTATTGGCTGACGTGTCCCTGCCGGTTGCACGGAGCATTAATCTTCGTGCATTCAGGTGAAGTACTCGTTGCGTCATTTCTGGAGCAAAATCGATTCGACACTGATAAATCGTGTTGTAAATAATTGATGAATAGAGACTCATTGTTGTAATTTAATCGTATTAAGCAGGGGATACAAGTTTTAATTGTATCTGATTTCGAAATTTTTTGTGCCATCAATCTTTACTGGGTATATATTAGGTATACGCTAATTACAGCTGGAAAAAATATAATTTATAGTGCTGATGTCAATTATTAATTTCATGCTGGAGGATACGGTAGGTTTCTCTGAGGAAACTGACAATTTGCGAGAAGAGGATTCTAATATTCGAAAGTTGTCATACTCATTATACCTAGTTTGCGGTTGTGTTATCTTCTTTTCCTATATTACCAATTTTTACTGCGACGGGAGTTATATATTATATTTAGCTTGCGTATAAATGAAACCTTCATCTCCTATATCATCATATTTTCGAAGAAAAGAGTTATGATACAACATACCTTGCATGTGTGATGTATCTTAGAAGATCACATAAGTTTCTTCTTAAGGAAACCTTGGTTCTATACCCGATGATAGATACTTATCCTACATAAAAATACCTAACTAGATAAAAATACCTAACCTTACTTTTACGTGGTGTCATATCACCAAGTCTAAAATTATTACATAAAATTACACGAACTTCAGAAAATTCCTGTTAGAAGATACGTGAAGTATCTGCAAAATAAATTTTGCAAGTGCCTATTTAAGTTTCTATTTGCATTCCTAAGTCATCACTGCGCTGCAACACTGATTCAAAACAAGGTGAATCAGAAGTAAAAATATCACGGTGAAAGGTTAAATATAACAGATGTTACGTTGAAACAAGTGTCTTTAGCGGTTCATTTAGAGTCGAACAATACGATAGAAAATGGCACGGGCAAATTGTTGCACGAACACTGCAACGATCGATACCGGGTGACATTTTCTAGCGTTCTGCCATTGTCGACGATTAGCTAGGCATTAGTTAGGCCTCGGTTAGTCACCTCCCTGGCGTTGTTTTGAAACGAACGGGCACGCGGCGACTAGATCGTATCGAAAGAATGGAACAATTGTTTCGAGGTCATGGTCGAATTGCACAGCGGGGAAAATGTATGCCGTATCGATTGTCTTCGACGCGTTGGTAATGTACACGCGTCCTGGGCGTCGACGATATAGCGTCGTCGTGTCCGATGACGCCGATAAGCTGGATAGAAATATCGATCAGAGGATAGGTAACCGTGTGTAATTATGCGGACTATTTCGTGGGTTCCGGTACCATCGCGTATCACTTGCCAAGTATTCGGCCACGCTACGCTATTGTTTCGATCCGCTATTACGCCCATTTGTAAATGTCTCTGCTCGCTAAATGAATTTCATGCCGATTTGCCGGCTTAATTGCGGAAGGGTAGTTCTTGCAACTTGACTCGTTAACTTTAACTTCGATATCGTGGGTTAAAGTTTCGTAATCGGTTCGAAGATTAAAAAATTCCGCTCGCAGTAATTATGGGTTTGTTTCGTTTCAATTAATGTTGATGGATTAAACAAGCGGGGGCATTTAGGGCGTATAGGTGATGATACATAATAGGAGTAACTAGAATGGATCAGGTAAAGTTAGGTTAAAATCAGGTTAACTCTGATTAGGTTATGATAGCTTAAGAACGACCGGAGTAGATCAGGTGAGGTTAGGTTAAAATTGGATTAGCTTTGAATAGGTTAAAGTAATGTTAGGTTAGGTTTTACAGCGCAGATATATTTTTATTTAAACTTCAAATATTTTAATTTAAGAATAGAATGATTATACTTGGATAATAAAATTTCTCTTCATGTAAAACTTCATATAAGAATTATTATTCTGAGAGTTACAACATTGTTTAAATATAACTAAGCATGTAATCAAACAGCAGGAAGCGAATAAAGCAATGCTTGTTAGAGCAGGACAAATGAATTGTTTATTTTGTATAACAGCTGTGTTATATATTGCAGCTCAGTTGTATATTTATTACATAAATCAGAGAAAGTTACTTCCTTATTTTTTACACGCTATAAAGAAATTTTTTGAAATTAGATCCTTAGTCTGCTCTGTTTATTATATGAACCAGAGAAAGTTTTGTTCTTCATTTGTTGCAAGAAACTTTATTAAGGACTAACAATTTAATGAATATGGAACATAGTTAATAGTTCTTGCATATGTATCTATTAAGAATCTTTTACTTTTTTAAAGAAGAATCTTCAACTGTTAGAAAGGGAGGCAAATTTAGAATTTGGTGAGGATTCGAAATTTGGACATTAGGGAATTTGAGGACATATTGCAGAATTTGATAACGATGAGTTTAGGAATCTTAAAATCTACCCGTCTGAAAGTTCGCAGATGCGTAAGTTGGAAAATTTCTCGCATCTTTCAGACCGTAACACCCACTCGGAATCCCGCACGAGCAAGTTCGAGATAAAAAATAAAATTGTTTCAATCCACCATAAGCAAGTCCCAGTTCCCAATATCCTTCCTTATCCTACCACTTCTCCTATACACTCCCTTCACCGTGGCTCGGCGAGTAACCACGTACTCTCTCCTTCGGCATAGTACGTAGAACCACAAAACCCAGCTCGACGCCAGACGCTGCAACATTCCAGTCCGCGGCGACGCAGCCTGATCCCTTCCCGAGATGTTCGTCCAGCATCGAAGGGTGCTTCGAAAACAATTCCCCGGATACACCTGATCGGTGCAGGGAGGCCAGAAGACGTTTCCCCGTGGAGCGTTCGTCGTCGAGCAGTCAGGTGGGAGGTGGAAGGTGGAGTTACCGGTGACGACGAGCCTCGGCTGTGGCCTCTGGGTAGGGGCCCCTGGCGTCGTTGCGTACCCTGGTAACATTGGACCCCCACTTGTGCCTTCCGAAGTCGGAGGCGCATACGACGGCTCGACACCGATATACCGACAACGACGACAACGACGCCGACCGGCGTTGCGATCATCATCCGTCCTACCGTCTGCAGTTGCAGTCGGCCACCGCGCTCACCATCGAGCACGCGACATTCCGCTCGCGGGGATTCCCGACGCGTTTCCCGTCGCTCGACGTGCCCGATCACCGAGCCCCGTTCGCTCCGCTCGAACCAGGATACGTGGATAGTGAGTCACAGGTGCTACGCAGCTAGCTGGGATAGAAATCGTGCTTCTCCGTTCTCTCGTTTCGGTGGATCGAATTGTGAACCGATCGATCGGCTGACACCGG
Organism: Megachile lagopoda; assembly: GCA_036983795.1. Classification (NCBI taxonomy): domain Eukaryota; kingdom Metazoa; phylum Arthropoda; class Insecta; order Hymenoptera; family Megachilidae; genus Megachile; species Megachile lagopoda. The sequence goes on along the minus strand of CM072785.1, from coordinate 7,486,714 downwards.
TTTCTCGTCGGACTCCTGAGCGTCCGCGCGCATGTCGATGACTCCTCGTCCAGTGATTCGGGGACAGTGAGGGTACTCTCGCGGAGAAGGGGTATCCCGACGGTGACAGTGAGCAGATCCCGTGAATTTTCTGTGCATTCGGACGTGGCGAGGCGATCACCGACGACCCGAGCAACTGGATCGACCCGGACGACCACAAGGTTTTCGAGTTTCTGTCACACTAATCGTGGGAACAGCGAATAATTCGGAGGGAAAGCGAGACGCACAACACGCTGGACTTTCGAAATATTCGTCGACTTTTTGCCTTTCTATTTGCGTAGGATGTCCCTCGCTGGATCGTGCAGCACGCGCGCGACCGCCACCGTACGTACTCGCGATCGGGAAAATCCGATTTTCCGTGCCTTTCTTTCGATATTTTCGTCAAGCGGTGAATCACCGATTCCGTTACTCGCGTTCGCCGAAAGTTCAAGGAAATACGAGGGTGTGCGCGACCCGACTCCGCCGCGATCGCTTTCTTAAATTGTTACTTTTAGCCTGGCCGATTTATTCGCGATCCCGTGCACCCCATTATATGGTAATTGCCCTGGCACGTACCCGACGATACGGTGTTGCTTCATGCTCGAGTAACTTTGACATATTGGGAGCATAATTGTCCTGGACAGTGTACCGTGAAACGCGCGATTCCAGTCGGTCCTCGAACTTCCACGGTCGGTCTACGACGAGATAATCGGCGTGCAACGAATTTCAATCGTTCGCGTGGTGATTTCGCAAGATTCGCCACTTTTTTGTACTGTTAACCGTGCCCTTTTGTTGCGCCTCTAGAAACGCGAAATCATGCTCCAAATGATGGAGAACGCTCTGTTCGTTCACCTCGTCGTCGACCTGGCTCACAGATCGTCGATCGTAGACGTTCATTGATCGATGCTCAGACACTGCTTTTTATTCTTGACTCGTTCGAGGCGTGAGTCAACGCTGCTCGATATCTGAAACGATCGCTGCGAGCTACGTTAGAACCGTTCCACTCTTATTGTTAGAGCGAGCTTGAATTTTTACATACGTAACTCTTTGGTAACCCTAGTGGCATAGTCTAAGTTCTTCCAGTGCACGAGCGATAAAAGAATTTCACATTTGCTCCTTTGTAAGGAGCTCATTTGCTCCAATTTGTATTTTGACGTGTCAAATGCCTAACTTTAAAATTAAGTAAATTCCAAATTTTATTTTAATTAAGTTTCATTTATTTTTCGGAAGTACTTTTGAAGATTATTTCGCATTTGTTATCGAAAACAGATAATCCAAGTAGTTGACACATCGATCATGTCAGTAAAACTGGATCATATATAATAATATTGAAGTTCAATCGTTAAGTTTTACGTTTTATCTTTTATGTTTTTAAGTTCTTAGTTTTTCACTTGATATTATTAGTACGGCTCATGATCATTAACGCTGTTCAATTTTTCCCTCGATTACTCGATTACACGGTACTTGGAGCGTAATGACACGTCAGTCATCAGTGTCCACCATTACAGTCACATTAAAATAAAATCGAACGTATCTGGTCATTAAATTATGCAAAATGCAAATGAATACTTTCATTCTAATATCATAAAATAGTTCGTTAATGAATGAACAAGAGACGTGGAATGACTATCTTTATGATTCTCGATTTCCGGTGTTGCGCTCGGGAAAAATCACGACCAGCATGGCGCTCGTTTCCGTTCACGAATCGGTAGGAACAATAAATCATGAGTTATCTTGGGGCCGGTCGAAAGTTGCCTGTACGGATCAACGTCACGTTGCAATAACGGAACTACGTCATAAATTAGCGAGCCTCGGCGGCCAGGTTAGCCCGACAAAAATTCCCTGGCCACCTCGTGTCACACCGGTTTCTCCCGTGTTCTGTTCCTCGCGATTCCAGAAGGTCAAGTTCTATTCGTTAAGGAAATATCGGTCTTTTTCCCTATCGAATCGTTATCGAGATCCTCGTGAGTCAAATGGCGTTTTGACAACGATTGAACATTCAAAACTTGCAAATAAAAAGTATTCGTATGTTAAATTAGAGAATTTTAGTGTTTATACAATTTTAAGACAATGTAGAATTAAAAAATTTAGGAATAATATCAAATTTAAGTTTACCCCTTCTTCAGATTATGGACTTTACAAATTATACGTGCTTTTATCCTAGAAAAAATGGGACCAAGATTTGGCGAGTTTACCAGTTAAAAAATATTAAAGATCTTTGTCTCTGTTATCTACAAATTTTGTAAAATTGTCTATTGCCGTTTATGCCGTAATCTTGCAAGGTAAATTAGTCTGCACTTATCAGCTAAGTAAAATAGTACTTGATGTAAAGGCTCTAGAAAAGTTATAGAGGTAAAGGGAATCTGAAGAAGGGTTCGACTCTGATATACGTCAGTACATACCCGGTAACGAAGAGTTGGATGTTCCCAGTCTTCGTCACATTACTATCGAGGTCAAGCTTCTCTCATGTTAATACAGAATCCTTCGTTGTTCAATTTAGAGAAGGCAAGCAGCCGGAAGTTGGTTCGCACAGAAATTCTCCGAAGAACCTCAGTAACCTAAGAAGAAAGGTCTGAAGCCTAAGAGGAATTTCGACGTAGCCTAAGAGGAAGATATCCTACTGAAACTAGCCTAAAAAGAAGAATCTCAAAGAAATCTAAACAGAAGAATCTCAAACTAGCCTAAAAGGAAGAAGAATCTGAAACTAGCCTAAAAAGAAGAATCTCAAACTAAAAAGAAGAATTTCAAAGTAGTCGGAAAAGGAGAAGAATTTCGTGATAGGCGAACAAAAAAGAATCCGAAGATAGCCGAAGAAAAAGAAGAATTCCAAGGTAGCCAAAGAAGAGCAACGAGTAAAGTTGCGAAGAAGTGGAAGAGGAGTTGAACGCGTTGATCTTCAACTACAAGTGCAAGGGTGGAAGTTGAAGTAATCGGTGAAGGAACATTAACAAACGGTCGTGAAACACGGTGACACGGAGGGGGTTTTACATGCGTCATCGTCGTGCGGGTACAAATCGCACGCGACGAAACGCTTCGACGGCAGTACACGTGCGTAACGACGCGCTCGATCGTTTCAGCGTACCACGCGGTTTCGATCCTCTCTCAAGGATACGTGGTGATAAATGCGGTGCCGGAGATGACGTCCTCCGCGTTCTCCAAAATGGTTACCCGGCTCGTCCTCCTGGGCCTCCTCGTCGCATGCAACGGTGAGTAAATTTCATCTTTTATTTCCCTTTCGAACTTAAACAAGTGCTTGCACAAATTACACAAATTATATATGTACGATGCTTCTACAAATTGTATCTTATACATGCACGTTAAATGTTTATACGAATTACAGATATACGTTTATATAAGTTACATATACGTCAGTACTTATATAAATTGCTTAAATATTACAATTACATATTGTTTACAACAGTGCATATATAATGTGCATCATGTAGTGTGCAATGTTTATACTAATTATACGTATACATTTGATACTTATACAAGTTACTGACATACGTACACTGACAAGTTACTGTATATACATGCAATGCTTATGCCAATTATTTATGTTCTTACAGTCTTATACAAATACATACACATACAATACGTATATTACCTGTACATACACTTATACAAATTTGTTTATACCACTTTGGCAAATGTTGAAAAACAAATGACGTATAGTAAATTCATGAATTCGAAGATTGATACAAGCTTCTTATGTAACATTTTTGAAAAATAAATTTTTTTATATGATAACACTCATTGTTCCGACAACTTTGTTTTCTTTCTTTTGTGGCAACATTGATTTATCAAAGAATGACAATACCAGAGTTGTTTTACGAAATTATGTTTTTGTAATCAGACTAATTGGACAATTTCGATGCTTCTTAATTAAAACTTACTGAAATTTGCTGGTAATTGTTTTACAAGTAAATAACGATTATATAATTTCCCATCGCGTCCATTTTGTAATGTGTTACTCGAGTGTTTGCTTTAGATTAAACATTTCCATGCATATTCATTTGTTTCCGAGAAGAATTTCTCGGTTTATCGAAGGAACAATAGATAAATGGCCCAAAGATAATCTTTAAACGACATTGGTAATTAGGCACAAAGCAGCAATTTGTTGACTGATTCCTCGAGTTCGACGTCAACTCAAACGAAAATCACTCGTTTAATCAACAGACGTTCATGGAAACAGTTATTACCTAATTTGGAATTTTTAGTTTCCTTCTTCCGTTTATTCTTCGCAATTAAAGAATGAAGGTTATAAAACTTTTAATTGCAAATGAATCGATCATAAGACAATAATTGTCAAATGAAGGTCATAAGACTCATATTCATTTCGAAATGACGGTTATAAAACTATTATATAGCGAAATAAAAAATATTATTCTTTAATGCTTTCAATGATTTATAAACTGCATATATTTATCATCAAAATAGTTGTGATTGTTTTGAGCAAGCGTTGAAAACATTGAAGAGTAATTTCATTACGGATCGAAGGCACCAGTAGCGTGTCACAGTGTCAATCGGTTGATATGGCACGAATTAATATGCTATGAGCCATCATTTTACGACTGTGAAGGCCTTAACCTCGACAAGGGCCACGTAGCCTTTAAGTGACTTTACAGAGGTTGCATTCGAAATGATCAGCACGAGGGCACTGCTTCTTATTGTTACTACCACGTAATGTTTCGGTATGGGTTCAAGTGTCAACGCGTGTCAGAGTTTTCTAGAAACACCATCTCTTATCCCATTACATATCCCAATTACATCAATTACAAAGGACTAGTGTCGCATTAACGTGATATTTCATTAATTTACATTATTTTGTTACGAATTATATTTTTTAATATTAACACTATGGGAAGAAAGGCTCAAATAATTTTTAATTTTCTATTATACTTATTAGTATAATTAAAGGAATTGTAGCAACATTCTTTATTGATTATGGAAATTTTCCTAAATATTTTTTTATATGTATCATTTTCTGAAGAATTATTATATGTGGTTTGTATCTTAAAATATGTCTACCATATTCTGTTAAAAATAAATCGAAGAATATGGTAAATTGTTAGTTTCTTCCTTTGCTGAAGAAAATATACGTGAAAGTTGTATTATTTCACTGCATGTAGTGGGTAATTTCCCATTTAGTATCATGGGTCATATTAAAGGAATGTGAGCAATTTTGAAATCTACTCTGCGACCACTTATCTGCAAATACCTTCAGATACGTACTTAAACATTCAAGCACGAACAAAACCAAAACATGATCATAACTTTAAATTACTATTAACTTTTATCGTTAACAAAAATCTCTTCTGAATAAAAAATAATCACTCTCTATTCCAATTTAATCTTAACAAATTCATAGATTTTAATTTATTACAATTTGACTTATTACAATCAAACAGATATTTCTAGTATCCCATAAAATCTGAATCTCCATATTTTATATTTCTCATAGATACTAACAGAAAGGCCGAGAATTTATCATTTTACAAAAGGTTAAGAGAAGAAGCTGTTCTAGAACCCTGACAGTGAAATCAGATCGATTTTCTGCGATCCACAATTTCGTTTCATTAACAAACTGAGCCCCGTGAACGTGACACGTGTGATGAGTTAATGGTAAGTGTTGCATTCGTCTGATGACACGAAAATCTATGTTAACGAGTTCACTTTCGTCGGGAGTATGTGTCGTTCGAATAACAAGCTCGATTCAGCGACGATTTTCGCCGGACGCGAGCGAAATCGCGGCGATCTCGAGCGGATCGGAATCAGAGCGAGACGCGAGCCATCGCCTAGAATCAGACTGACGAGTTCTGTGGCCGCCTTACTCGTCTCGGTGATTTCAAACTAGATTTGCTAAGTTTACATCGACACGATGTATAAATACTCTGCAGACTCTAGTAACAAAAAGAAGGATCTCTTCAGCTCTGTTTCACACGAAACCATTACAAATCTTCACTCGCGTAGTGTCTTCACATTTTCTTAACTTGTTGCTACTTTTATGAATTAAGTTGCAGCTATTGAATTATTGAATTATTGCAGTTAATGAATCATCAAATTGTTGCAATTATTGAATTATTAAATTATTGCAGTTACTGAATTATTAAAACGTTCTAATTATTGAACAATTAAATTGTTGCAGTTATTGTATTATTGCATTATTGCAGTTACTGTGCTGTTAAATTGTTGCAGTTATTGAATTATTGAATTATTGCAGTTACTGAATTATTAAATTATTGCAATTCAACAAGTAAACTGTTGTAGTTATTGAATTATTAAACTGTTACACGAACTATCAAATTAATGAATATTGATAAGTACTGCAAGTTAATGAAATAGCGATGGAGTGTTCCATATGTATAAATTAGATTGGATAATTAATTTGGATCAGTGATCTTTTAATTATGCTAGACGGTGTGTAACGGACGTCATACTTGACCTTGTTTTAGGATATGGGTCCTACGTTTATATGTAAATCAGAATTTGTGGAGCACAGAATAGTTGTCCATAGCAATTGTATTATGAGTACATATCAAAACGATTATTAAATATTAAGTCCATTATAGTAATTAGAGTTTCTGTCTGGAATGATCTGGGTACTTTGGTGATTTTGTCAATACTTCACATCAAATATAACCAGATGGAAATTTGACAATTTGGAACTCTCAAAGTTTGACAATTTAGAGATTTGAAACCTTAGAAATTCAAAAGATTAAAATTTGAAAATTTAGAAAATGTAAGATTTGTAACCTTAGAAATACAGGAAATTATCAATTTGCAAACTTAAAGATACAGAAAACTGTTAAATTAGAAATTTAAAAATATCAAAAATTTTTCAATCAGAAATATAGCTAATTGTAAATTTAAAAATGAAGTACCAAAAATTGTTAATTTAGAAACTGAGAGATACAAAAAATTCTTCAGTCTAAAATGTAGAAATATAGAAAATTAATTCGAAAACGTAGTACAGAAAATTTAGAAGGCTAGAACCGTTAGAGATAAAAATTGTGGACCTAGAATCTAAGAAATTGAAGCGCGCTAATTTGGGACTTAGAATTTCGAGGCAAATATCCATAAAATTACTCATGCAAGAAGGAACAGGTGGAATTCACATTTTCACCAACACAGTAACCACCGTTTCGCGGTGCAGGTACACGAGTGGAACGATGCAAATCGAGGCGATCGAGCGTGTAGAATTCAAGACGGTCTCGAACTCGGTAAAAAGCAGAAGGGCACACGTTTTTCTCGCCGTAGCTCAACGTGCAATAATGTCGCGTTCAAATGTTAAGACGTTGATGCATCGACGAAGTGAAACCGGTTCACCGTCGAACAGCGGCCAGCGATGAATAAAGGTAGCCGCAGAAAAACAGAGAGGAAACAGCAATCAGTAAAGCTGCAGTCCGAACTATCCGTCGAATATCGATAACGCAGAGTTTGCGTGCAACAACGTCAATTATCGCTGGTAACGTCAATCGGGAGACGTTGATGGAGCCTCTGTATCTTCGAGTTTCGGCTACCTGGACGTTTTGTTAATCCTCTTTCGATGCCTTCTCGTAAAGCATTCGAGGAGCGGCGTGTTCTCGGCCCGAAAGAACTGGTTCTTCTACGGAGGGTGGTTAAACTCGATGCAATGCGTGCATTTAGTGAAACATCGGTCTGGAATGCAAACACGTGGGGAAGGGTAGGAACCTGCATGGGAACCTATCGTACGATCCTCCATTGCGATCCACGCCGCTGAGTTTTATGCGTTCTATGGATAAGCTCGTTTAACTTGACGCTGAACTGGATTCTACCTTCTGATTTTACGTAATGATCGTTTATTTCGGATTATTCTTCTCTCATTTTATACTCGTTAATGTCGAGTTATTTCTGTGACAAAAATATCAGATGATAATGTTTATGCTGATCGAATTTATTTTTAACTGTAAGGGTTGGTGAGTCACTGATTTTTATGTAATTGAATACATGTTTTTAAATTACAATTTTCAAGTTCAACGTTTCTCGATGACTCGTGTCCTAAGAATTTCCTACACAAGATTCCAACAGATCCAATGTTCCTAAAATTCCATAATTCCAAGATCCCAAACTCGTTCCTGTGAAATATCCCAAGAATCCGATTCTTGCAAGCACCCTGTGGTTGTTAACGTTCAAAAAAGTCCTGTAATGAGTCCTGTGAGCGAAGGATGCACGTTCTTGCGTATCCTTGACACCATCACAAGAATTCTCGAGGCAGGCGTATGCCTTACCTTTTACAGAATTCTCCTCCTCAACATAAACGCATAGAACTCGGAGCAGTGGCCAATCATATTTATTTTTTTACTAATCCCACACTTCCGATAAACGTTTAAACAGCTTCTGAAAACAACGAAAACAAAGAACTCGTCTGGAGGTCAATATTTTTCGTCGAACTTCTTCACGACGAGACGTTCCGAGTTCAGAAACGGAAACACGGTTCTCCTGACAGATTTCCGGGGTCAATTTTAACCAAGGACGATTAGCCGGTCGATCTTTGTTCTCCGAGGAATAGACACGATCTCGTGCATCGATTGCTCCCGTCACGATGTTAACTAATGAGTCGAACACGTAGGCTCTAACGCTCGCGTTGTTGGTTTTGTAATATTCCTTGAGAAACTTCGTCTCGAGAATCGAACAATGGAGAGTCGACTGAGAAAATATGAATTCATCTTCGAAGCTGCATTCTTTATTACTTCTGCTTTGCTCAGGTCTGATTAATCTCTCTGTTTTGCCATTCCTTGATCGCTTTGATGCTTCAGAAACAGAATATGAGTGTAAATCTTCTGCGAGTTAATAATGAAGTCGATAAATAATTTAGTACTGTGACCTTTTTGCAATTAACCTAACAAATTAGGTTAGTCATCAGATACTAGTTCTTAGACCGACAGCACAATTTATTTAGAGATTAGTTTTTAATAGTGAACCAAGTCTTCATCGTTTATCACTTTCTTTTGATTCAAAAACATAAGGTACTTTTTTCCTAAATCTTACTTTTTCATAGTATCACATATTTTAGTACAGCCATTGTACCCCATCTTTGCGACAACTTCCAAGTAACTCCTCGTTTCTTAAGAAATATTATATCTTATCACAAGTGTGTTGTAAAGAGGCGCATATAAAGTTGATAAAAGTAACTTAATCCCTTTGGGTCTCGATTTAACCGGTCTACCTCGATGCTGATTAAGCCGGTTAATCGAGATCCCATCGTATTAACCTATAGCTCTAAAGTACAATGAAGAAGAATAGAAGGATACGAACCAAAGTATAAGATCGTACTTTCGCAGCGAATTCTTCGAACAATTACCCGAACAGGATATAATGTATTTTTCCGGTATTTCTCGTATGATTCAAGACGCTTTCTCCCCGGGTTTAGAAACGCCTTTGTCCAAAATCTTTCCGAGAAACGTGAGTATACAAAATGGTTCTTGGAACGTTTCTTCCTGGACATCGATAAGTCTGCGAGAGAACACGTTTCTCGAAAATGATATTAATGTCACGGTTCGAAACGATCAGAAGATGAAGCGTCGTAGCAATTTATTAGAAGCATTTTAACATTTATGTGCGTTGATAACACGGTGATAGCAACGTTTCGTTTTGCGTTGAATCTCACGAACCGATAAGACACGTACTGCGTTTAAAAATGAACGTTGACACAGTTCCATCAACAATGCGAATTTGCGTCGACAGTGTCCCATTAATCGAACAAACGCGTTTATTACTTCCGATCCAAGTAATTTATTAGCCCATAATATGTCTACGAATGACTGAATACGGATGCATCATTTTGATATCTGAAATGTGGCAAGGATTTACGCAGATATCAAATTTATCGTCTTGTTATGAGAAATGCATTGTGAAGTGGAACAAGCGCTGCCACATCTGAGACGCGAAATTTTAACTTATTGCACTTCGAGAATTTGACGTCATTGATTTCGTTTAAAATATTCGACAAATCCAGTATTCAAAATTTTCTAAGATTTAAATTTCTAATGTTCGACAATTTTCATGAAATTAAAGAAATTAAAAAATTCTATAGACTTACATTTTTTAAATATCATAGTCTCAATGTTTTAAAGTTTGCAGAATTCTATAATTTCTTTAAAAGTTTAAAAATTTTAAAGTCTCAGAGTTTTAAACTTTAAAAATCCCGAAGGTCTGAAATTCCAAAGTCCCAAGGTCTGTTGCAAAATTTCTGTGTTCCAAAATTCTAAATTCCAAGATTTCAACATATCAAACTGCGTAAATTCCAAAGTCCAAACTTTCAAAATTCCAAGATTCTATCATCCTAAATTTCCAAAATTCTGTAATCCCAAAATTCAGTCTCAAGCTTCTAAAATTCCAAGATTTGAGCATTTCAAACTTCAGAAATTCTACATTCTCAAAATTCCAAGCTCCAAAACACTAAAATTTCACAACTCCAATACTCTGAGGTCTCAAAGTTCCAAAATTCCAATAAACCAAACTCCCGTAGTTTCATAGTAAAGTAAGAAGTAAAGATTTGAAATAAAAAAGTGAGAAACCTTCTTGATGATATAATAATGGCCATCACAGCCTTAACCTGTTAAGCAAAGTTTAATTTTCGAGGAAGTCGATTACGGTTTCTTGTACATTAAGAAGCAACCATTTTTAGAAACCAAATCTTCCGGTATCGTAGTTCAAACACACGGTTCCTTATTAACCATCACTAATTAAACGTTACCGAAGACAAATTTTTACGTTTCTGTCAAACATTCGTTTCTGCGTATTCCACGTGTTAAAAGATGCTACAAAAATTTGACTAAATTCAAATAACCTATTAGGTCCATCTGTATTAGGTCCAATTATTTCTCTCAAGAAATCAATCCGTCAATAAGCTTGTAACAAGAAGTTTGCAACAAGATAATTTAGATAAATTCGTTAGTTTCTTAGGAATCTAATACATGTTGCTATAAATATTTGATGTTCCTATAAAGATTAACTTGAAATTTTATATGAAAGTAAAGAAGACAAGCACCTACAAAAGTAATTTTATTCGTCGAAGCTTCTCAGTGGTAGGAAAAAGAAATCCTCTAACTTTCATAATACAAGAAAAATTTTTAAATCATTCTTCAGGGCTAATTTCACCTATTAATTACTCGTTTCACGGAACAAGCTTCATCGATGACAAGAAATATCTGAAAAGACAACGCCCGAGTTTTGAGTTTCACAACGTGTCTACGTGGGAAAAGAAATCGATGAGTCTCTCTAATTGTCCCGGCGAAGACATCGGTTGCAGGTTAATGACCGTCGTTACGCGCCTATCGACTCGTTCTTAATTACGGTACGAAATCGTCTTTCAGCCAGTTGAATCCAACTTTTTTCTGCTCGGCTCTTTTCTCTCGGCCGTTTCTCGACGCAAGAAACGACTGGCCTTGTCTTACAGTCGACAATCTCGGGATGAGATTCCATTGTTGTGGAATTAGTCACAGCGAGGCCTGTGAAGGTACATCCGGGATGTGGCCAGGTCGAATATTCGAAATTCCGCCGGTTTAATTGGACGGAGGCCACCTGCCGTTAATCGACCGTTAGACGTTTAATTGATGCAAGAAGGAATGGCGGAGATATCGTAGAATTCAGTCGAGTCTGTTGTTTAATTGGCTGTCGATGCAGCCCCGATAACGCTCCGATTGCGATCTGACAAGAACTGTTAACTCGTTAACCGGACATGACGAGTTAACTCGTCACTCGAATAAAACGCGTAGAAAACTCAACAATGCATTCACTGATCGTTAGATTTAATTGTATCTTGTTATTTTGCTCCTTGTGAAATCGTGTGCTCTTCGATTTCGGTTGCGAGTCTTCGGTGAAACTTATCGAAGATCCTGTGTCATCTTCGAACAACAGTCGTCTTCGATGTAACATTTTAATTGCATCGAGAATAAATCTGCATAATCGGGTGATTCATTCATTAAACATTTATCGAGTCGGTATTTTTATCCGCGGCATTAAAAAAAACATCGAGTTTTTCAAGGAGCAATGACACAGCACTTCGAACGAGACTCAAAGAAATCGTTCCACTCGAAAATTGATCAGTGACTGGCATCAAGGACAAACTAAAGAAAGTAAGAAAGTATAAGAAAGTAAACTGTGTCCTTGGACATCAGCCTGTCTGATCAATGCACCGTGATTTGGATTTTGCACTACTGCTCCTTTTCTTCCTTTTCTATTGATGGACGCCTTCCATCGTTCAATCTCGCGTGTTCTAAATGATGAATTATGGAAAATGATCTAAACTATGCGAGTCTATTGATGTAGATCTGCACGATGTTTATGTAACGTGCAATTCTCACGGTTTACCGATTTCGAGCTATGAAGGATAATTGACTCGGGTTTAACTCATTCATAAGTTCCGATAAATTGATGTTGAAATGTAACCCTCACATTTTGACAATTTTATTGCAAATTTAGCTGCAATGTAATTTGAGGACGTGGAAGTGCTGGTAAAAGAAACAGGGAACAAGGAACAATGTTTTCTATCGTTTAGTACCACAATTTCCGACACGAATATTCGCTTAACAATCTTCTCTATGGAAATTATGGTTATTCGAGGAGAAAGTTTTACGATAAAAACTTTAAACGCTTGTAAGATTTTCCTCGTATAGTCTTAACGCATACTAACCACTCTAAACGTCATGTCATTCATATTTACATGAGCTATGGATTTGTGTTTACCGATTTGGCTATCTGAGCGCAAACGATGTTGCAAATTATAAATAATTTAAACGTCTTAAATTACAAATAATTTTGTTGAGCATTTTAAAACAAATTGCAAATCAATTTGTTAAACATCATAGAGTAAGTTGATCTTACAGCGAATTATAAATTTATTTAACATCCTAAGGGAATTATAAATAGATTTGATGAACATCATAGAGTAAGTTGAGCATCTTAAAGTGAATTCTAAATCTATTTAACATCCCAAAGAAAATTATAAATAGATTTGATAAACATCATAGAGTAAGTTGATCTTAAAGTGAATTATAAATTTATTTAACATCCTAAAGAAAATTATAAATAGATTTGACCAACATCTTGAAGCAAATTATAAGTAGATTTATTAAACATCCTAAAGCAGATGAATGATCTTATTAAGCTGAAAGTTTAAGAATAGTGTAAGTACGATAAAAACTGTGCGATGAAATTAAAACAAAAACTTCTCCATGATATTTAAATATAACAATGAAATCCTGCAAAAAAGTAAAACAATTTCTACGGTAGAATTTACCGTAACATTAATTTCATGTGGTCCACCATTTATCGTACAACAGCCCAATTTCTCCATCGTTCTAGAATAAGTTCGACTTTAGAACGTCGTAAAGTTTATATGAGCATCTCGATGCAGTGAAATTATATTCCGAGCTACCGGTGTGTCGGGACGACACGTATCGTCGTAAAACCACGAAGCCGATGAGTATGTCAATGCAAAGTGGAAACGACCTTCCAGTGTCAGCGACCACTTTGCTCGTCTTGAGGACAAGCTCGAACGTTGGCGAACGTTACGAGACAATACCAAGGACCAAGTTTGGTGGACACGTATTACATACATGCCGTGGCCACGTAGAAAGTGTGGAACGGTGCACACCAGCGTTCTTTCATTGAGAGAAATTCGAGCGTCCTGGTCGTCGGACGAAAACGGCCGACTTTCGGTACAATTAATGATACGTGAAGCGTGGGCGTGTCTTCTTTAACGAATTGCCTGCAACCTGTTATCGACACCTTCCAGCACATTCGGAGGTTAATGTAACTTCCTACAGGGAAAGTTTAGAAATTTAGAATTTCTCAAATTCGGAAAGGCAACTTCGGTATGTAGGACTTTGGAGATGTGTGGATTTCTATGTTGAAGACTGTGGATTCACGAAATTGGGGATTTAGAAATTTGGAGATATGGATTTTTAAGAATGTGGAGATATAGGAAATATAGGAGTTTGAAATTGCGGAGAATTAGGAATATAGGGATTTGAGAACGTAGGGTGTTGAGAAAGTGGGAGTGGGGAGTGGAGATTAAAGAGTGCAGGAATTTAGGAATGTGGACATTTGGAAATGAGGGTATTTGGAAATATAGAAATTTGAAAACGTAGGTAATTAGAAATGTAGGGACTTGGGAAAACTGAACTGCAAATTATAGAATTTGCAAATTTAGCTTGGAAATTTAGGAATTTGAGAGCTTGGAGGTATAGAAATTTGAGAATCTCCAACCCCCCCATCAAGGGCTAGAAATTCATCAACTATGAACCTAATAGCATTATCAGAATGAAAAATAAGTGGTAGTAGTCTCCTCCTTTACACTCTTCCTAGATCAAAAGAAGCCTATGCTGTACTCAAACGTACACTGATAGAGAAGTGTACATAAATCCATATAGAAGTGTACATAGATTCATATAGAAGTGTACGTAAATTCATATGGAAATGTTTGTAATACAGAATCGACAAGAAACGAAATTTGAAGGATTGTACGAGAAGATCGTTTAACAAGGTTTTGAAACTCGTCGGAGGACAAAGAGTTTGTTACTCTGTCCACGTTACGATAAGCTGAATTTTATGGTTCTCTCTTTTCACAAATATTTTATTATCGATCCGTCCCTGGTTCTATTTGCACATGGTGACAGACGCGCGACGCAAGGCGATTGTCTACGTGACTGTCGTTGCTTCCTGCCCGATGTGTCCTACATATATGTTCACCTGAGTTCTTATGGATAACGTGGGACCTGTTCAGTATCCGCCCCTGCTTTTCTAGTTTCCGAAAGTTTCATCAGGAAGGGCAATTATAGACGAGTTATGAACGCTGCTATTGGGTAACATCGTGGATAGTACTGGAAAACCTTGTTTACCGAATATTCTACGCTATTTGAAGTGTTCTTTACAAAGTATTGGATTTAGGAATTTGTGAGTTTGGAATTTTGGAAATTTACGGAATTCTCAGGTTTTGGAATTTTGGGTATTTGGGGAGTTGGAGATTTGAAAATTTGGGAATTGGGGAATGTGGGAATTGAGGAA
The DNA here is from genome assembly GCA_036983795.1 of Megachile lagopoda. Lineage (NCBI taxonomy): Eukaryota > Metazoa > Arthropoda > Insecta > Hymenoptera > Megachilidae > Megachile > Megachile lagopoda. The sequence continues at coordinate 7,471,663 of CM072785.1, read as the reverse complement.
TGTGGGAATTGGAGAAAGTGGAAATTAGGGGATGTGGTAATTGGGGAAAGTGGAAATTGGGGGATGGGAGAATTGGGGAATGTGGGAATTGGTGAAAGTGGAATTTGGGAAATATAGGAATTGGGGAATGTGTGAATTGGGGAATGTGTGAATTGGGGGATGTGGGAATTGGGGAAAGTGGAAATTAGGGGATGTGAGAATTGGGGAATGTGGTAATTGGCGAAAGTGGAATTTGGGGAATATAGGAATTGGGGAATATGGAAATTGGGAAATGTGAAAATTGGGAATGTGAGAATTATGGAATATAGGAATTAGGAAGTATGGGAATTTGCTAATGTGAGAATGTGAGAATTTGGAGCGCGGAGAACATAAAATTTGGAGAATTTAGAAATTTCCAAATTTCCAAATTTTAAAACTTCCATATTATCAATTTCACTTACTTAATCTTCCAAACCCGACGACATGTGTTAAACGATAGTACGCTCGTCCTGTTATTTGTTCTTCACACGTACCCAAAAGAAACGTACCCACCCAAGTATACAAATATAGTAGCAGAATATTGTAATGATCATCTGGCTCTGAAAATAGCACTTTCTTCAGACGAAACGTTCAAAATGTCCTCGTTGCTATAAATTCCTCCGTTCGTAGATATCTTGTAGAGCTTCTTCATATAAGACCAGTTGGCAATTTGGAGGAACGTGATCGTTTTGTAGATATCTGTCGTGAAATTCAAAATACTCCTGGAATTCTCGAACGCGTCTGACAACCTATGAAGCAACATCGAATGCTTCCCTTCTCATGGTTCACGACTTCCCCTTTCTAAAATTCTACTAAACAGTCGACACGTTGCAAGAACATCTTCACACTAGTCCTCCATTGGATAAACTGAATTTCATTAACACGTTGAGTTTCGTAAGGTTCGTAACCTCACAAATTCAATGCACTTGTCGTGTGATTAGAATTATACTTAAGATATTAATTTATATTATTTTAGATGGACTTATGCGAGGATGTATATTTCTAAATTTCTAGATGCTTATTTTCTTGGATTCTTAGATCTCTAGGTTCTTATTTTTATATTCTTCAACCAAAGTCAAATTTCTGTAGTCCCAAATCTTTATACCCCTAAATCTCTACATCTCCTAATTTGAATATTTCCAAATACCCACACCCCCAAATTTCTACATCCCCAAATTTCTACATCTCCAAATTTGAATATTGTTAAATACCCACATCCCCAAATTTCTACATGGCCAAATCTCTACATCTTCAAATTTGAATATCTCCAAATATCCACATCCCCAAATTTCTTTATTTCTAAAACTCCACATTCTTAAGTCTCCATATCTCCAAATCGCTACATCCCCATATTTCTAAAACTCTACATTTCTGTATCTTCACATTCGCAATTAAAATGCTCAAACAATCGATTTTGAAAGTAAAGTGGTCAAACGGTGTCTTGAACAACGAAATTCTGGTTGTAGGTGTACCTGTAACGGAGGAACCAGATGTCACGACTACGATCAAAGCGTTTAGTACTACGATAGAGAATACGGTTTCCGATGATCCTGAAATTCAAGGACATCTGATGGACGATGTCCTGCCGGGAACGAAGGCACCACCAAATCCGGTGATATTTGTGGATGTACCGGAACATACGGAAACGGAACTGGGCTCGTCGGTGCTTCTGGCATGCAGAACCGCTAATCCTGTGGCCGAGTGCCAATGGTCCTGGCAACCTTTGCCACCGGTTCATTTACCACTTCCGGATATTAGTGAAAGCCCTGCGACTTCGACAAGTTAGTATTTATTCACACTTTGTTAATGTACACTTTCAAGGTCAAACTTTACATCATGTGCAACTAGATTGTCGAGGATTTGAAAATCTAGAACAAGTTGCTTTCTCCTTACGTTCAATTTACAATCTGATCTTGGTTTTTTGTTAGAAGTATTGTATCAATTGTGAAAGGGTTAATTTGTCTAGTTTTATTTGTGGCTAATTGTAGAACCAGTTATATAAATAGGGAACCGAATATGTGGATCTACTTGCTTTCTCCTCGTGTCCGCATCGATTTTTATGTGATGGTTAGAAATATTACTGCACGGCTCAATAAAGTTCCCTTATGTTATTTGAAGATAATTGTGGAACTAATTATACAAATATTAAACTAAGTACGATGTACTTACTTTCTCTTTGTGTCCATATAAATTTTGTGTAATTATTGCATGAATTGTGAGTTAGAAAATTTTTATCTAGTTGTCGGATGATTGCCGATAAAATACGTGGGTTTTTTTATTAAGGGATCGCAGAAGTTTGCGTTGTTCACGATTTGGTAGATAATTAGATGAAGGAGATTTTACAGGATAGTTGACTCGGTTAAATGAAAGAGGAAGAGTTGCATTTTTTACAACAGCTGTATGCAAAGCAAAGCACGATCGGGTTTACAAGGCAGGTCTGATGTTTTCAGCGGCATTCGTGTGTCGCGTATTTATTGGTGTTTGCTTGTAATTTATAGCCACCACGGTCTCGGTGATTCAGACGACAGCCACGCCGACTACCAATCCGTTGCCGGTACAACAATTTCCTGCCTTCGGGAACAATAGCAACGACTGTTCCGTGAGATTCTCGAGCACGAAGCATGAACAGACCGGATATTGGACCTGCGCTGCAAGATCCTCCAAGAATGATTCTTTCACCAGCACGGAACCTGCCAAGCTAAGCATCATTAACGAAAATCAAGGTACTAATTGACTACTGCAAACTTCATGTCTAACTAATCACGTACACGTTCACATCCAACTAATCACGTGCACATTCACATCTACCTAATCACATATACATTCACATCTACCTGATAACATATGCATTCACATCTAACTAATCACATGTACATTCACATCTACCTAATCACATGTACATCCACATCTACCAAATCACATATGCATCCACATCTACCCTAATCACATATTCATTTACATCTGCCTAATCACATATACATCCACATCTAGTTAGTCACATACACATTCACAACTACCTAATCACATGTACATTCACGTCTAACTAGTCACACATACATCTACATCTACCTGATCACATATGCATTCACATCTGACTAATCACATATACATTCGCAACTACCTAATCACATATACATTCACATCTAAATAATCGCATGTACAAACTTATCATAAATGAGGACAAATGCAGAAACTTATTTTGAACAGTGCTTGCAACTGATCTTATATCAGATAGCTGATAGTTCCTCTCACGACACCCTCAAGGACCTACCGACACTCATATTCTCCACAATCATTTCAGTCTGCTATTTTTTATTTAAAAGTTTTCAAACTGACTCATCAACTGTACTATTTGTTCCCACAGCATATACTTCTGACTCAACAGCAAAATAGCTCAAGCTTCATAGACTGTAAATCTTAGACTCAGCGTCAAAATACTTTAAGTTTCATAGATGATTTCCGTCTGACTCAACGTCTTGATATGAGTCAGAGTTTCATAGACCGTAAACTTTAGATTTAACGTCAAAATACTTCAAGTTTAATAGACAATATACTTCTGACTCGATGTCAAAATGCACATGGAAATTTCATAGACAAACTTCAGACTGATAACATATGGACAGACTTTAAACGTCAATTATTCTGAATAGTTAAATGCTAATTGATTATAAGTATTTTACAAGTGGAAAACAGTAGAGAATCCTGAAAGACGTTTAAAGGAGATTTTTGTGTATCTTCAGGTTCGATGGTGGTGTTTTCAAAGCTTGACAACGTGGTCGAGATACCAGCAGGATCAACAGCGCAACTAATTTGCCAGACAAAGTCACCGGTTCGTGAATGTCAGTGGTCCTGGCGACAACTGAATCAATCTCAGCCATGGAATCTGGAGATGAAGCGATTTCCAGCTTTTGGAAACGACAGCACAGACTGCAGTATTAAGTTCAAGAATGTCCTGGTGGAGCAAGAGGGACACTGGACGTGTGGAGCCAGAATTAGCCCAAATTCTTCGTTCACCTTGTCGAATCCTATTCGATTTCTGATTTCAGAAGGTAAGCATGTTATGTTACTCTACTGATGTTATGTTACTTTGAGAACACCTTCACTGATTTTATATTTTCTGAAGGATGCTTTGTATATTGACAAAATTTTTGAAATTTCTACTGTGTCATCACTAAATTATAATGATGCACCACGTGTTTGTTGCACAGTCGAGTTCGTGCAGTTGTCCAGAGGCATCCAGATAGCGCCCGGTGAATCCGCGCTGCTCAGATGCCTGGTGAACAAGCCTGTGGTGCAATGTGAATGGTCCTGGAGGTCCACGAATTCCAGTCAAGAGCCCTTATTAGTCAAGAAGTTCAATCCGAATAAAGAAACCGATCACGATTGCTCGGTACGCTTCAAAAACATCCTGTACGAGAAGGAAGGACTCTGGACCTGCGGTGTTAGATTATCACCAGATGGAATTCTTCACGAAGCACCTCCTGCTACTGTCAGTCTCCTGCCAACAGGTGCGAACACTTAACTTCTATCAATTTCATAAAAGCATCATATTACCCGTATCGATTTCTTCGAATATCTGTCCAATCGATCAGATACACCAACGCGATTTTGAAATTTAATGAAACCTGAGGTTAACAGGCAAGACACGCGATAGAACGTGCTTCAAATCGATCGATTTATTCGTGTTTTAGCCAAAGTCAACTTCGTTGAAATGCCAACGAACACTTCCGTGCCGATCGGTACGGAGGCCACGTTGAAATGCGTAACGAGCAGCCGCGTCGAAAAATGTACATGGACCTGGAAGCCGCTCCGCGGAAGCGAGCCCGAAATGGTCGTTCAAGAATTCCCTAGCAACGGTGACCTTGGGAGAGACTGTTCACTCACTATTGCTCAAGTGTACGCGGAGAAACAGGGTCAATGGGCCTGCCAAGTGTCCATAAGCTCCCTGAACACGGTACTGACTTCGCCTTATGTCAAACTCATCGCTTTCGAGCAAGGTAATACTTGAAATTATCATATATGCAACTTGAGGGGAGTATCATTGAGACTTTTGCGGGGGTCATTCTTGGGAAATTGATTTTTGTTGGTAACTGAGTTTTTGTATTTATTGATGATATGATTATATGAAGAATGAATTACTAGGAGTAATCGCTGCAAGTTGAATCTCTATAAGATAGAATTTGGTGTGTTGAATTCCCACGCGCTGGAAATCGACGTGTAGAATTCTCACATGCTAGAATTCAGCGCGTACACTCTCTACGCGCTGAATTTAATGTGTTGAATACTCACGCGTTGAATTTTCATGGGTTGGAATTCAACGCGTCGACATTCGACGTGTTGTGTTCTCACATATTGGAACTCTGCGCATTGAATTCTCACGTGTTGGAACTCAATACGTTGTATCTCCACGAATTAGAACTCAACGCATTGAATTCTCAAGCAATTGGCACTCGACGTGTTGAATTTATACGCATTGAATTTTCAAGCACTCCAACTCAACTCGTTGAACTTCCACGAAATGGAACTCAACGCGTTGAATCCTCACACGTCTATTATACGACCATAAATATGAGTTCTAAAAGGTCTCTTACGTTTCAGACGAGGTGAAATTCTCAGAGTTGTCACAAGACATCCAAATAGCCAAAGGCAGCAGTGTCCTTCTCCGTTGCATGACGTCCTCCGCGGTAGAACAGTGTCGATGGTCCTTGACCCCAGTGAACTCGAACACCACGGTGGTGGTAAAACAGTTTCCCCCGATCGGAAACGAGGATAGAGACTGCAGTGTCAGGTTATTTTACGCTCTAGAGGAACAGGAAGGACTATGGACCTGCGGCGCCAGGATACGTGGTAGCCAAAACTACACTGATGCTCCTCCAGCCAAGCTGAGTTTGCTGGAACCAGGTGAGGGTATTGAGCATCATTCGATCGATCATCGATCCTCTGATCCATGGTCGATGTAGTTCTCCTGTGAAGTTCCAGAAAACTTCAACTATGACTATAGATCCTGAAGAGTGCGTGACGGATACGTGTGTTGTGTATATGTATGTATTGAGCGCGCAGGATGAGTCAAATAGCTTTAACAAAATTTACCTTATATAACACTAAATTACTATGATATTAATAATACTTTCAATTGTAGTATTAAATCATGATAAATTCATTGTTTCATTCATTTAAGGTCATTGACGATTTTTATGGCAGATTAACGGTAAGTGTTGATCTTTGAATTCATTGCTGCAATTAGGTTTAATGAGTGAAGCGTTTTGTATACAATAGTAATAGAATCATTTTCCTTCAATGGGAGGATATGTGGCGTTATCATGCGATGAGTGACGATGTAATATCTGAGGATTCAACTTGTTGATTTCGAACAAGTTGAGTTCCCACGCATGGAATTCAGACGCGTAGAGTTCCTACGACCATATCCAGTATTCTGAGTTTCTACGCGTTCCATATCAGAGCGTTGAGCTCTTATTCGCTGAAATTCAACGCGTTGAGTTCCTACGATCCAAATTCCGAAGTGTTGAATTCCTACGTATTGAGCTCTTCTGCGCTGAATTTATACGCGTTGAGTTCCTGCGCGCTAAATTCTAACGCGTTGAGTTTCTGCGCGCCGAATTCTAACGCGTTGAATTCTTACACACCGAACTCAAATGCGTTGAGATCCTACGCGCCAAATTCCAACGCGTTGAGTTCCTACGCGTCGAATTCCAACGTGTTGAGTTCCTACGCGCTGAATTTCGACCCGTTCTATTCCTACATGTCAAATTTCCAACGCGTTGAATTTCATCGCTTTGTGTTCTTACGCTTCGAGTTCCAACGAATAGAATTCCAACGCGTTTTAAACCAACATTTTCCTCGCTCAGATAAAAACCCTAATTACGTCAATGACTGTCAAGATCCAAATATAATTTGCACTTTAAACTGCATCTCGCAAGTAGAAATCTGCGAGTTCTATTAATCGAAATTGAACAAAGTCACTGTAATCATTATCGATCATGATTACAATTATCTATAAATAAACACCCAAACATTGAATGACTCATCCTGCGCGTTGTGTACATGTGTATCACGTAACAAACGCTAACGTTTGTGATCGATACTGCATGGAAGAACGTTACTGGACACCGTCGAAGCATCAGTGACTAGCTTTCAAAGTGTCCAATAAAATCGATCGTTATCATGCGATACCTGTCGCGAATCTTACGATTAGCTCAGAGGAATCCGTATCAAGGGTGAAAACATTGATCTGGATAGACACGGAATTAATCACGTCAGGATTCCCCGAAGACTGTCGCGGGTGAAGGCATCACTATGGTGATGGAATCTGCATGACGTTCTATGCTTCGAAACAATGTGTACTTACATTCGTGTGTCACTTTGTATGCAGAAACACTGTCCGAGGACGTAGTCGTCATTTACGTTCATCGTTTAAGGTTGACTCAAGATGGCGTTCTCTGTCAAGTATTATTATAATATTCTCTTTTAATTGTTATTCGTCGACTCGTTTTTTTTTTTTTTATCGAATTACAAGGAATCTTTCGGAATTCCTTGCTTGCAAAGTTACTGTGTACGTCTACCGTATCACATTTGCATCGATTAGTATTAGACTCTTTTAATTTATCGTCGCAACCCGAAACATTTCACGATTCGAACGCGTAGATTTAACGAAGCGTTGTGCCTCGGTGCTGTTACGACGCCTGGCAATTAACGACAGATCGCTCGTTAATTTTCACCGCAAATCACACGTGTCATTAGAAGAAATAACATGTCTAACAAGTGTACCACCAGTGACAATTATTTTCAGTCTCATTAACTGCTGTGTGTCGGGCATACTTTGGCTCCATGTGCTCACTAAACCGTTTCGAAAAATGTATACTCTTTTGGACGTCGATGACACGCTTCGAAAGAACATCTATCGTTAAATAACATCTATCACTCAATGTCGTTCACCCTCTCTTATTTATATGCTCAACGGTAGGTCTACGCTCAAATGATTTCGCATTTAGCATAGTTAGTAGCCGCGTTAATTCGCGAAACCGTGTTGTACACTTGGGTGCAATAGGCTTTCCTTTTTGGTATGAACTAGTGTAGAAGTTGATTTTACGTACTTTCAAATTCTCACAAATTCAGAGTTACGAATTCAAATTTGAAGATTTAGAGATTTTCAAGTTACAATTCTTCTAAAATCAAAGATTATCACTTTTCTACCTACACTAATTTCTATCCAAATAGAGGCAACTGCACATAAGTGTACACTACCAAGCATGCTAGATTTTCCTAAAGAAAATGGCGAAGACTCCCTCTTCCTATTAAACATAACACGTGAAGACTCTGGACCTAACAAATAGTTTTCCCGCTATGACACCATTTTCCTTAGGAAATTCTGCTATGCCGGGCAGTGTACGTACAAACCCGTGAGTACTCTGCCGTTGCATTTATTCTCATTCCTCGTGTTATTTATTATCGAAAGTCATTATTGACAGGGAAATCGTGAAGAGCTTCGAAAAGGTCCTCGTGATCGAACGTTCACGAAAGAAAAAGTTTGCAGTATCGTTTGATCCTAGAATCAAAAGCGAATTTTCAGTGAATCGAGTTCGAGAATTTTTTCAAAGCGACCATATTTGGGTCTCGTTTTGGCGAACGACAGAATTTTCCTAAACGAAGCGAAATGGAAGTTCGCGCTAACCTCAAAGCGCGTTAGCTAGTAATTATTTAAAAAGACTACGCATGGAATATAAATTTTAAGGCTAAGAATATTTATTTGTTAAGCGAAGTAGATCGTTTCGGCCCTAACTCGTGTTAATTAGACACGGTAGAAGGCTGTTCACGAATCGCAAGTTCGTAGTCACGTGTATTACTAGACGAAAAGAGAAGTCAATTTACAATCCATGATGAAGCAGGTTTATTTTATTTAGAATAATACGATACGCACTTACTATATATTCATTATACTCAGCTGTATGCTAAAATTAACGCTAAGTAGACAATTACAAGCGTCCCGTTTGAAATGTTGCGACTCGATCGATAAAATGGTATAGCGACTATATTTAGGAAAAACGTGACATTTTGTCGGCTCGGAGATCTTCCGGTTGCGATGTTTACCGAAGGATATGTCACTCCACTCTATCAATACTCAATTATTATTTATTGAACAATAGCAGTTGTAATTTGAAAATTTCGAAAGTTTGCAAGTTGTGAAATTGAAGGCTTCAGAAACTAGAGAATTAGAAATTTAGATATTTGGAAATTTGGGAATTTTAGAATTTCAGATTTTGAGAATGTAAGTATTTGGGAACTTGGGATTTTGAGAATTTAAGGATTCACGAATTTGGGAATTTGAGAATTAAAAATTTTGAAAATTCGGAGATTTAGGGATCTGGAAGCTTCAAAATTTAGTATCCTGAGATTTAGGTATTTAGAACTTTGGACCTTTCATAACTTGGAAATTTGGAATTTGGTTATTGAGACTTTAGTATCAAGAAATTTTTATATACAGAATTCCGAAAATTTGTAAATTGGGTTTTGAAAATTTAAGAAAATTTAGACTAACCTAACCAAATTTTCGAATCCTCAAATTTCTAAATATCTAATACACTTCATGACCTAGCCTTCGCGAGTGGGCCGAAAATGGCGCACTAGTGGATTGAGAAACCCTTCGTGCTAATCTTCAATCGTTAACTGTCACTAATTATTACAGCGATCGTTATACGCGTGCAATAATCAAACGTAGAACGCTTTCGTTTGAAGTTAATTAATTAAATACCTTCGTGTGCCATTGAGATACTTGTTAAGTTTCCAAAGCGAGCGAATTTCTTGCGCGTTTCAGCGTCACTCTTTCCGGCATTGTAAACGATTTCTTTGAATAAATGGTAATACGAAAATGTCATTGTGGCTTTTCTCACAACCCATACTAACAAACACGCATACACCTCTGTCTGCAACATCAAGCTGAACGTTTAAAAAAGTCTACCACGTGTTCATAAATTACTGCTAGAACACTTTTAGTAGACTGTTTTAAGCAACACACTTCACGCTGCATACACATACACGTCAACACATACACGTATTTTCACAATTTTGTAGCTGAAAATGGAACATTGCTTGTACACCGAGCACCCAATGCACTATACGTCGATCAACGTTCATTTTCATGGCGGAAGAAACGTCGAGTTCGTGTCACTGAAAAGATTTCGAAATGAATCGATTACAAAAGAATTCATGGTTTTTAGAGCCAGTGTCCATGGCATTGTGGGCATCGCCCCATCAAACCGTCGTTCTTACATGCAAAGTTGAAAAGATGCTGTCGGACGTAGAGTGTCATTGGATACATCCACCTAAAACTCATATTTATCAAAATATGAGCAAGAGCAGACGGTGAGGATTTATTCATGCAAGAAATTGAACATGATAACCTTGTCCTCTTTATATTCTCAGGTACAATTTGCAAATGGATCGCAGAACAGGGGTGTGCATGCTAGAATTCAAGCCAGACCATACGGATTTAGGACAATGGATATGTAGCTTCATTGTTTCCAAAGAAAACTCGGAGGAAGAAGTTGGGAGCACCTCAATTCTTTTGTTAAATAGCTTAGGAAGTATGTATCATTCTTCCTTCATATTTGTTACAAACAGAAATATTAAAAAGTTCTCAAATTTAAAAACTGAGAAATTACTTTTTAAAGTTCGAATTATGGAATTTTACAATTCTTACAAATAATTTAATTCTTATTAATTTTTACTAATTGTAGCCACAGCAACCGTGTACTGTAATTCATTTCGCATTTTAATTGACGAGTTTTGCTTATGATATGTACAGTTCAAAATTTATAGAAATTATGTTTCTATGCATTGTTACTCGATGTTGCAGATGAAAAACTGGGGTGGATAGTGGGTGCACTGACAGCTCTCACCCTGTTTCTGGTGATTATAATAGTTGTTCTAGTAGTGTGTAAAACACGTTTGTTCGTCAGGAAATCGTCGCGAATTTTAGAAACCATGCCAGCATCAGGAAAACCGCAGAGCTCGCAGCTGAACAATGAAAGGCACCCTGAAAATCCGAAAGACCTTCAAGTTCCTGAACGGGATAATCAAAATGTGACCAACATCGATTGCGTTCTTCCAAACAGAAGCCCACATTTTTACGAACATGTTACTAAATACAGAAAATCGTCTAAAGTGTACGAAAATATAAAAATATGATAAACTTGAATATTGCACAGTGAGAATTCCCGATGCAACTTGCAATTTAATTACTACGAAAGTAAGAAGAAACTAGAGGAGGAAATGGGGTTTTTTAAAAAGTAATAAATAAACGTCGAATATTGTCTAAATTGTATTTTACTATCTCATATGATTGTTCATTTATTCGAAAAAATTGAATTTTTACGAAAAACAAGTAGCGTCCGGCGAACCGGGAGAACTACACGCTTTTGAAACTGTAGTTTAATTAGTTCCCATCTTCGACCGCTAGATGGCGGCACATAGGAAATCCTTGTGGTGGTTCACTTCTACACTCATCATCCGCCGCCAGACGACACATTAAGATTCGCGCCCTTTCTCGCCAGTGCTAATTAGCCTTCCTATATAGTTTCAATTCATCTATACCGCATGTCCCAGCGTCTAAGGCACAGGCCTGCTAGAATGCCTTACCGATGAGCCCACTAGCAGGTCCTGGACGAAACGCTCTCCCTCTCTCTTTTAACCTTTCTAGTTCTCCAAATAGGTACAACACACCTTTACAATTGGCGCCACAAGCAGAGCCGCCAAATTCTTGTGGCACCAATTATAAAGGTGTGTTGTACCTATTTAGCGAACTAGAAAGGTTAAGAGAGAGAAGGAGAGCGTTTCGTCCAGTACCTACAGGTGGACTCATCAGTAAGGCATTCTAGCAGGCATGTGCCTTAGACGCCGTGACATGTGGTATAGATGAATTGAAACTATATATAGGAATAGGAAGGCTAATTAGCACTAGCGAAAAAGGGCGCGAATCTTAATGCGTCGTCTAGCGGCGGATGATGAGTGTAGAATTGAACCACCACATCCTTAGACTATTTAAGATTACAATGGTTAAAAATTGATAATAGTTTGGTAAAGTCAAAATAATTCAATTGGTCTTGCACTCCGATGTAATACGATTCATATTATAATTAAGCTAATAAAATCAATTATAGTTGAATTGAACCGGAAATGATACACGTGGTGCCAACTAGCGGTAGAAGATGGAAACTAATGAAATTATAGTTTCAAAAACGTGTAGTTCACCCTGTTCGCCGGGAAGATGGCGCCACGTGTTAAATTTTCATTAAAATTCAACTAATACTGACTTTATTGATTACTTTGTTAAAGAAGGGGTGATATTATTACAATTTTAATTTCCTGAATTGATCAAGATTTATAATTTGAATTTCTAGCAGGCGCTGCGATGTAATTCCAATGATAACCTGTATTTATGTGTAGAGTGTTACTTTACTAACAATCGGTATCTACAGTATAAAGTAGAACCTTTTTATCTATTGTTGATGCTGTAGCTCTTTTAGAAGTTCCTAAATTGTGAGTGTTAGTCATTGGGTCGGAAAAGGAAATAGAAACTTCTAATTGTTAACAGGATACGGTAAAAATCTTCTAACATTTCCAAATCTACAAATTTCGCAATTTTTAAAACTACAGATCAATTCCCCAAATTCTGAAATCTCAAACTTCCCAAGTTCTCAGATTCTCAAATTTTCAAATTCCTAAATTCCCAAATCCTTAAGTACTCAAGTCCTCAAATTTTCAAATTCTCAAATCTGTAAATAAATAATTTTCCAAACCCCTATATCCCCAAATCCTTGAGATCCCGAGTCCTCAAGTCCCCAAATCCATTAATTCCCAAGTTCTCAATTCTGCAAATAAATAAATTCCCAAATCCTTAAGATCCTGAGTTCTCAAGTTCCAAAATCCCCAATCTCCAAATCCACAACTTTCCCAAACTCTCAAACTCCCAAATTCTCAAATTCGCAAGCTCTCAAATTTCAAAATTTATTCCCAAATTTCAAAATCTCCAATTCTCCAAATTCCCAAATATCCCCTAGTCTTAGTCTTTAATTTCAACAAGCGCAAGCTCTTTATTCAATTTACGAATAATCGAATATTTACTCCGCTTATAAATAATAATTGAATATCTCTCCGTCGTTCGTTCGTGAAATCTGTACTCGAACCCGAAATCCTTCGCACTCTTCTCCTCGATCCGAGGCGTCTTTGAAGTTCTCTAAATCCTGCGAGGTCGAGGAGCTTAAAAAGAGAAGTTTCCTCCCTTTGACGTTGGATTTCACGCAACGCTAAGTTATGCGAAGATGCTCCTTGTTTAAACGCAAATTGGGTTTGCTCGACACGACGTAAGAACCCTCGCCAAGTACAAAGGTCCTCGTCCTTGAAATTAATTCGAAAAAGAGACAAAGGACTGACTACTCGTTGCTCGGATAGCTCAAGCTTCACGGTTGACAAACTGTCGGCACGCGACTTAAATATTAGTCGACTGGAAATGACAGTAATTGGACAAATAGTTGGACGCAAAAACTACTCCCTCGAAAAAATCATTGTTGTCACACCAACAGTACAAACTGTATTTATAACGTATTATTATAACGTATCGTATAAATTTTATGTGTATACAAGTTTAAACGAATATTATGTACAAGAGAAAGACTTTATGATCGTTACGAATATTTCTCGAATTTGGAGGATTAGAGATTCTAGTTTCCCTTCAGAATCGTCGATGGTTTATTTCATTGCATTCGACGCGCGTCGCGTTTGATCGATTTTAGTTAATCGCTCGAGGTTATATAGCAGAATTCCTAGCGTGCTGGACGCCGACGCACCTATTGATTTTACGGGAAAGGGAGGTTAGAGGGAGGAATAAGGGAGGACAAGGGGTGAAGATGGTCCGACAGTTTCCTCTGACCGATGTAGCTTCATTCCGCAGAAGCATTCGTTTACAAATATCTCTTCACGCTTATGTCATTCGCGTTATTCACGGTGTCAATCGGTTATCGAATAACTGACACGCACACGATCATCCTTTAGGAAGCATTATGCAACTCGAATGACTATTTTCGAGAACTTACAATTATTTTCTTTGTTCAATCTTATTCTCTTGATATCCCCTCATTGCATAACCTTAAAGAAATCTGAAGTTGTAATATTGTACAAATGTTCAAATAATTTTTGTGGTTAATCATGAAATGAAACGTATGACAGTATAGCAATTACTAGTGACATATAAATATAATATGGTTCATAACATATGTTATTCTATGCAGTATACAACCTTTGTTATTTCCAGTACTTTTGATAGAGGTTTAAGTTTTGGTTTCACTGTTTATAATTGTTGTTCTATAATTCGTTACTTTATTTGCTTTAAGAAAACAGTCAACAAAACTCGGTTTTGAATTCATTTAAAGAAGGAATAACATCATATTTCATTCTCGTGGCGAGTGGAAAGGACGACGTTTCAAGGAGGGAAAAACAAAAGGATCGAAGGGATGAATCGTCTGTTGTTTGTGGATATCCAAAATGAAGTGGTCGGCCTGGTCGAATACTCGGGTAATCCTCCGATCTACGTGAGAAGAAAATCAGATTTCTTAAACGTCAGCCAACCCGACGAATTCTAGAGTTCGAGATGGCCCCGATGAAAAATTCCCAGGGATTCTTTTCGGAGCTCCCCTGCAAATCGTAATGGACTATTCCTACAAGACATGAACCGTGGGGATATCACTTCTTATTGCTAGTAATAAATTTTCGTTGAAAAATGATGTCCGCGAAATTCCGCTGTTTCAAAGTAATCACAATAGTGCAAAACTTTATTGTAAAAGATTACACACAGAAAATATCAAACTATAAGCAAAATTTTTATTTTTATTTACTAATTCTAGATATTACAAAGCAAGGAATATAGTATTAAAATTTTGATAAAGTATTTAAAAGTTTGCAGTGAATCTACGAAGATCTACAAGATCAATAAATTATAGATGATTATATATAATTAATTATGAAACGTATACTAAGAATAAATTATAATTTCATTAGAAAATTAATTAGATCTGAAGTTTGACAAGAAATTAAATATTAGTTATTAAAAACTGATGGAATTAGAACATTGTAAAAGTATTGACACGCTCGTAGAATCGTTAATTAGAAATTCGATAATGCATGAGCATACAGTAATTAGGATTCGATAGCGTGCTACCACGGTAAATTATAATTATTTTGTTCGGCGTTTGTCAAACGAAAGGGTGTAAACATCTGTGGATTGAATGCTTGTTTTCAATTAAATTGTTCGCATGCTCACAGTGACAAACCTTCGAAACGCGGCGTGATTATGCGCGTGCTAAATTTAAATTCGTCGCGATAATCGATGATCATTAAATGACAACGGTTCGCGACGAGAAATACGTACGTCGTTGCCTTTGCTTTTAATCCAACTTAACGGCTGAATAATTCGCTCTGATTCGTTCGCGAACATCGAACAAACGCGTCAGATCTTTTTTCCACCCCTCGAATTTCGCTCAAATCAGACACGCTTATTGTCACCGCGATTGTTCACCTTTTTCACCGTTAAATTTTGGAAAGTTTACATATTTCATCTCTACATTGTACGATCGAAGAATTACGATTGTAATTCTTAATTTATATATACAGTTATATCCCTAATTTTTTTTTAACGCACCTTGACTTTTCAAACGAAGTACAATAAATATAACCCTTGATATTACCCTGCTTTAAAATGATAAAATATATTTATCGCAGAAGTTTTTATAAGAAGTCTAACCTAGAGTGTCGTGATAAAATGTGTACATACTTCAGTACCACATTATAAATGAAATTAATATAGATGAAGTATTGTATTATTTTAGAGTTGTTAGTATTTAAAACAATCATCAGTAATATTCTAAATGTGCATAGTAGATTTACTAGAACATTTGAACTTTGATATAAAAGAAAATAATTACAAAACGAGTACTAGGGTTAAAAAGTATCAATTAATAAGCATTTCAAAAATACATATTTCGAACTTAATTTGCACAAACAATATAATTACCGGAAACGACAAAGAATCATTTAAAAAAAGAGATATGTTAAAAGATAATGCAGGAGGAGGGCGATCGATTTTTCCGAACGGAAACCAATTAACTTCCGACCGGCTTCCTTTTTCCGTGAAACGAGCAGTCGGCTTACAAGATCGCCAGTTTCGTAGTGGAGTGCAAAAGTTTCACGCGAAACGATTTGAGAACCGTCGCTTTAAAGCCCCACTTATCGAGCGCGTAGTTGGTATGATAATGTAATAAAATAAATGGAGGTTGCTGTTTCCGAGCGATATAGACTCTCCTCCGCCGTGTGTCCCCGGTGTTCCTGGTCGAGCTACCCTCTTCGTTCCTCGTCGTGCTCGAACACTTTCGATTCCTCCGTCTCGTTCGCTCCGGAGAGGTTCCTCACTCCAGGCCACTCAGTTTCATTTCAGCCAACCCTCTCAGCCTGTTCCAGCCACGGGGTGGAGGGGGTTGGAACGAGAATCGAGAAGGTAGAAGGGAATGGAGCTCACCTCGAAAGCGAAATACAACAAGTCCCGCCGCCATTGCTGGGTCACCCTTCAACGGGAGTTTTGTCGTTGCGTGGGTGGGGGTTTGACAGCCCTGTGCGACGAGTCATCCCCTTTCGACCCCGAGCGTCCGGGTTTTCTCGCTGGTGGGGGTCGAAAGAGGAACAGAAACGAGGCATCCGGACGGAGAAAGAAAAATCGGCGAGAAAAAGAGGGTCGTAGTTCGCGAGACGAAAAAAGGAAACACGATCTGATCGGTAGGGGTAGAAAAAGAAAGCAGAGGGATGCTGTTTGTCGGAGGAAGCTGATCGAGGGTACGAGGCAGAGTATATTTATAGGGAGAAAGCACGGGGAAGAAGGAAAAAGAAAGCGAGATGAAGAGTGATAGGAGGAGGGTGGAGGAGACGGGGAAGAGGTCGAAAACTCCGCCCCTGCATCCGCAAAAGCGAGTCAATACCATGACCAGCCTCCCTCTGAATACCCTCTCGGTAACCCGCGTCACCTTTCCACCCCTTTCTCTCTTTGTGCTCGAACCGTGGGATATCGAAATTCGTTACGTGTCGCAGCACGAGGACGCTCGACTCGAAAGCTCCCGGCGTCACGAAGCAAACGCGTGTTTCAGAATCGAATCGAACATGAACCGAACGGAATTCAATTCCAAAATGGTATCGACGACCATTTCGTCGCTATTTTCTTCTCGTGTCGATTTTTTATTGCCGATCGCTTCGAACGATTCTCGAAATCTTCCTTCCGCGTTAATTAATTTAAATTTCGATTGCGAGTCTATAATTGACAGAGAGTCATATAATTGACATGAGTTTCGATAATTTCGTATTTAATTATTTTAACAAAAGTTAATCTGAAAGAATGTTGAAAGATTCGATCTTCCTGTTACTTGCACGTTTAGAAATTAACTCCAACTTTTTTTCAAATATAAAAACAGTAATATTCATAATTAAAAATAGTACGTATATACCTAGTAATAATTTGAGCAAAAATAATTTACTATCAGTAAAAACATGAAATTCTGGAGACGATGCTAATTCATTAGGGGTTGTAAAGCAGAAAAAATATAGTACCGTTCACGCTCGATGTTCGCACACAAAAGAGTCATACGAGAGAATAAATGGAAAAGGACGATTTTCATGGAGGCCCGAACTTGAAGAAGCATTCCGATCGAAAAAATATTAAGGGTGTTTCGCCCCCGTGCCAGGGCGTTTAACTCTCCGATTGCTTTGACAACTTAAGCAGGCCCTTAAACCTTGCTCGAACCTCGGTGTAATTTATAAGCGACCGAGGGGTAATTCCTTTGGGGATCGTCAAACTGCCATGTGGCAAAACCCCCGAGGGGAAGTCAGGGATTATACGGTGATAAATAAATATGTACGTTTATGCAACAACCACCGTGATTCCGACGTCGGCGACGTGGGCGTCGGATGCTAACAGGCGTATAGCAAGTCAAATTTCGATTCGATGGGATTCACCCTACACGCTAAATAAACAGAAATTAAGAGTACGGGGTGTACATTCGGGTGCAATGTAGACTTTCTTCGGACGAGAGGGACGAACACCCCCACTACTTGTTTTCGACTTTGCGGAATTAATTTGTACATCTGAATAATTTCTGAATTTTCAAGTGTTTATGTTCAAAAATATGGAAATTTAGAGTTTAGGAATATTAGAAACTTTTAAATTCCCAAATCTACAAATTTTCTAATTCGAAACTTTCTAATTCCAAAATTCTCATATCTCGATATTTCAAACTTCCTAACTCACGAATTGCAAAGTCTCCAATGTCTCAAAGCTTCAAACACCCAAATTTCCAAATTTGTATATTTTCAAATCCCACGTTTTCAAACTTCCAAATTTCCAAGTTCAAAAATCCCCAAAATTTAAAGGTTCCTTTCCAAGTTTCCAGTATTCCAAAATTCAAAGAGTCCAAAATTCCCGCTTCTTCCGTTTGAAAAAAATTACTAAAATGAGAATTAATTTATCTGCAAATTATCCAAAGATCTGCTATATCAGCAATCATTTGAAAGTTAATAGTTCGCGATAAGTGAAGGGTAAACGAAAATTGTACGATTTTTACGCATGTGTACTTTTATTACAAGTGGTTACGTAGTCGTTACAATATACTTCACGTGACTCATTATCTAGACTTTTACAGCAAATAGTATCACAACACGAAATATACAAGAAAAGCACAGACGCGTATCATTTTTTGTTACAGCTGTTCGATAATTCATATCGGTTACTCGTACATTGAAAATCTTACCTTACGTAAAGTCGACGATACAAATAATACCAGACAGAATAACAAAAACAACGAAAAATAAGTAAATTAGAATTCTCACGCTTTCAGCGAAATTTGAAGTTCATGAAATGTTTTGAGGTTATGTTAGAACCGAAGAACTAAACGGTTTGGTCAACGCGTCGAACCTAATGTTCGATAAACGTCACTATAATAAATAAATGTATGTATATATATATATATATTTCCTCTTTTTTACGTCGAAACTAAGAGTTTCTTTGACTTAGATACCGTTGAATGATTAACTAAACATCGTAGATGTCGATTCGTTACCTTTCTCAAAGTTTCCTTCGTTAGTCGATCCCGACCTGGTGGAAAAAAGAAATCACCAGACAAGATCGTGAATTGATTAAAGGGTCATGCTTGGGGCTTCGTCCTTAGGCCAAAGCTATCGCACATGTAGAAACGATCGATCCTATTCGATTATTTGGTCAGCACGATTGCTTATTTATTCCCTAATTTCTGTGTTCGATCATCGAAAGTCCTCTAACTTCGTCCACGTTCTTCTTGCTATCGATTCTTTCGCAGAAAGAAGTCTTTCTTATTTCTCTCTTCTTTTTATACATACTTAATTAGAAGTCAATATTACAAAAAGATCTCGATTAATCCTAATTGTGGTACGTTTAACTTTATAACGATTCATTGTTGAATCATGAGTTCGATAATCTTATTTCATTATGAATGAACGGTCCATTGAAAAGTTGAAACCATTGGTCTAACTAATTTTGAGTTTAGGGTGCGACTTTTCTGTAAATTCTGACATTCGTTCATTTGCAAGCACTTATATTTCTTTTTTTGCAAACTTTCAAATTCACAAGTTTCTAGATTTTCAGATTTCTAATTTGCCAAATTTCCACCTTCTCATATTTCCAAATTCCCAAATTTCTATATTCCCGAATTTCCTTCGAAGTGACCTAAATTTCCAAATTTCCAAATTTACCAGTATTCAAATTCCCATGTAGTCAACTCTCAATCCCAAAATTCCGAATTCCAAATTTTCCTAAATTCCCATATTATCGAATCTCCAAATCATCATATCCAATCCCAAATGCTGACACTATCAGTAAAATAGTGTACCGAACCCACCCCAAACGAAAACCTTAGTTAGCCAATGGTCGGAATGGTAAGCGATATTATGTGCCATAAACGTTTTCACTGGAAATAAAAAACGTATCTCCACTTTGTCATTTACATTTGTCACTCAAACGTTTAAGTTCTTTACCACCTTGACAGCTTCACTACACTGATTTTCTTCGTCGAGTAAATCGAACTTGGCACTTTTGTTTTTCATCACGACATTGTCATCAACGATTTCGGCTCTATAATTACGATTTCTAGTAATTCTCTTCCACCTTACGAAATTCCTCGATCCACCATAACGTCGTTTTATATATCTTTGGCACTTCCATCGTTTACCATTTGGATTCCTCAATCAATCGAACATTTTATCTAAACAACTCTCGACACCACGAAACTTCGAACGCATCACTGTACAAGAATCGAAACATTTTATCCAACAATGCCGAAGGTCCTTTAATTTTTGTACATGTCGCACAAGACTTTCTCCATTGGAGTGTTGCCGATCGTTCTGTGAAAATATATCAACTCCACCCTCGATGCTGGCACTGTCCTCAACAACGGCAACAACAGCAACAGTCTTCCGAATCGTGCTGGACTAGCAGGCTGCTGCGCTCTGGCGTGTTGTCCCAGCATCACTTGGGCCTGATCCTGCAGGTTCTCTATTTGACTGGAATCCTTCAGGCCACGGGTCTCTGCAGCAACAATCAAGATTCCATTTTAAATCTCATTTTAAATCCCCAAGTAATCTTGAGTAAACTGTTTCTGAATTTGCAAGAAGTATAACAAAATAAATAAAATTCAAATAATTTATTCTGGTGTAATCCGCTGTTGAATATATCTCTATGTGCTCTTGATCATGAAGTGTAACGAAGAAAAAAGGAACACAAATAAAATAATTTACTCTGTTTTAATAGTTAATACAACCTGTTCTTGACATATCATGAGGCATCTTGATATAAAAAAAAAAAATGAAGGAACTAATGAAAACCAGACGGAGGAAAGTGTATTATAGCACTGCGAATATTTGTGATATATCAAAGTCTGCGAAATGTAAGTAAAAGTAAATCTATAAGACGGACAAGCTAAGGATTAAATGATTCATTTTAACTTTGCTAACATCAAAGTTGACTTGATACATCATAAACGCGTAAACATTCGTAGTTTGATTATTATAAATATCGTATTGTCAATTGTATAAAAGATGAATGTAATTTTGAATACTAACCTGGTCGAAATAAGACTATGGCTTTCATGCAAGCGAATTCCGCAGGGTCGACCATGACGGCCTTGTATCTCTGCAGGGTATCGTGCAGATGCCTTACATCTGCCGCCACCTGACTCGGCTTTCCGGTGGTGGTTTGCATGTGGATCCCAGGATGGGGGTGCGGATGCGGTGATAAAGTTAGAGCAGTAAGTTCCGCGGAGTTGAAAAGGGGCGACGATTCGAGTGGAAGGCACCACTGCACTGCGTTCAAGAGAAAAAGCTCCGACCAGGCTTCTTCGAGTAATATCACCTATCGCACAAGCATCATTTTTTTTATTTACTATTTACTTTTCATTATTTTGGATAATTTGAAGTCCCTATCTGAAGTGGTTTGCAAAGCTGGGTTATCTCATTTCATTTGAGGAATATGAGGATTTGGAGATATGGGGATTTGGGGATATGGTAGTATGGGGATTGCGAGATTTAGGGATATGAGGATTCCACGATATAAGGATCTGGGGATATAAGGATTTGGGGATATGAGTATTTGAGAATACGAGGTTTTGTAGATGTAAGGGTTTTGTGACTTTAGGATGTGAGGATATGAATATTTGTGAATATTAGGATTTTGAGACTTTCGGATGTGGATATGAAGATTTGTGAAGTTTAGAACTTGGGGACATTTGAACTTGGAGACTTTAGAATTTGGGGATTTCAAGATTTGGAAATTTAGGAATCAAAGAATTTGAAAATTTGTAAGTTCATAAATTTATAAATTTCGAAGTTTGGGATATTTATTACCAATACACAAATGTTAAAAATATCAATCCATGGTCTTCATAACGCGTGGAGATACAAAGTTTTCCTATACATTAAGAAATTTGAAATACATGAAGTGACGAAATTTATGGTACCTGATCTCTGAAAGGCAAACTCGCGAAAGACGGAAGATTCTTGGCCCATTTAACCGCCATGAAGAGTAACCTCGCGCTGGTTTCGTACACCGTTTCAGCGCTCGCAGGCGAATACAACGACGGGATCACAGGTGGTATTTGCGTGCAACCACTTCTTTGAGGCGTTAATGGTTCCTCGTTCGTCACGTCTATACTGTCTTCCGAAGCATTCCCTGTTGAACAGAATCAGGAATCATCGTTGACGATCATCCACAGAAAAATTGCTTGAAGAGAACATAGAAAATATTTGTTAGTTTAATATTTATGTTTAAGAAGCACTAAATAGATCCAATTAATCGAAGTTGTATTTCATTAAAATTAATAATTTCTTTCATTATTAAAATATTACAAACGTGTCGTTTAACTGATTTTTTTTTACGTGTATTGAAATTGTGAAAGATTAATTTTTATATCACTTCACTTTAAAGTACAAACGTTTTCTTTTATAACTTAAATTTCTTGTAATAGTAAACAATTTTTAAGTGAAACTATGTCTCAGGAATGAATTAGGTAATATAAAAGCAAAACTGACAAATACCGTCTTCGTTATCCTGACGAGGAGGTGTAGGAGGATTTGCCGAATTTGTTGTGGGGGCAACCGTAGGCAGAGGTAATGGTGTCGTGTATCTCGCCATAGCCAGAGATACAGGTGGTCTGAAAAATCATGCATATAGAAAGCTTATTAAATAAATTTTATTCGTAGCATTTTATTTACCAAGCAAGAATTTCAAGAAACATCTATAAATCCTTTGGATCGAAACGAAAATAATTAATGAATTTCACGGAACAATAAATTAAAGACTCAGAAACAGTATCGATATACACGATTCGCTGCAACTTTAACTTGCACGAACGCGAGTTTTGTTTGTATATATTCAGCGTATGTCGCGTAGGAATTTCGTTTTAGCGATTCCGGCTAGGTAGGTGGGCGAGATCCGTCGCGAACCAGGAAATACGAACGCGATTTTCGTTTTTTGTGGTCTTATAACTTGTTTGTTACGTCGAAAACGATTTCCATCGGGATCGTTGGAAAAGCTAAATGCGCAGATGACGGTGTGTGGAAAAATTGTGGTTAACGTACCAACGAGGCAGCAAACACGAAGGTGAATATATTAAATTTTATTGTTTCCATTACGTGACACAGCCAATGAAATATTTATCTTGATTGAAAAATCCTGTCCGGTTTAAATTTCACAAAATTGCAAAAATAACAAATTCACGAATCTGAAATTTGCACAAAGGTCCACAGATCGCAGAAAGCTCCGTGATATCGTTGAAATATAGTTTTGTGCTAATTTGTCATTTAGGAATCAACATCTTTGAATGGTAACAACAGCCGTCACGTTGCCACCGAACTCAAAGACGTATACAAGACGTGGAGGCATGGTGGACGCACCACTGCCCGTTCCAGCGTCAAAGATGGCGATACCGAACAGCAGAAATTTCGCCAGTTGCTACATGGAGCTGTGCAGGCAACAACGGCTACGTCCACTGCCGGTCATCTGCGTGACTCTGCCCCACTGTTTAGATTTCACCACGGACCGGGTGAAAATGGATGACTGGAGTCCGATATTAAATTCTCTGTCGCTCGATCGTAGCCTGCGTTCGATCAGCGTTCGCAGTAGGTATCAATGTCGCAAACCATTGGAGGAGATCAATTCCGAGGACAAAGCAAGGACGATGGGCAAAGCGCCTGTGGTGTTGTCTCGTTATCTTCTCGAGTGGTTGTCGCATAGCGTTGCTCAGTGTGTTAGAAACTCGTCAACGTTGACCAGTTTGGAGCTGGAAGGTATCCCGTTCCCGCCAGATTGTTTGGCGGTGTTGTGCGTGGGTCTGTCCCACACGAACACGCTTCATAGCCTGTCTCTTCAGCGTTGTTACATCGGAGATAGCTCCTGCGAGTTGTTGTGTCGAACAGTGGCCGATGTGCCCAGCGTGAGGTCGTTGAACCTTAGCTACTGCGATCTAACGTGCAAATGTGGACCGGCCTTGGCATCTGCCTTGTCCAGACAGAAGCTGTTGCTGTATCACGACACTTGGAAGCAGTCCTTAAGGTATCAGGAGCCGAATCTCGAGGCGATGCCAGGGTTACGTCGTCTAACTCTGAACGACAATCCTCAGCTGGGCGACGCGGCGGTGATCGAGCTGATCGAGGCGATTAGAGACAGTCTGTGGCTGAAAGCGATAGACTTGCAACGCTGCGGACTGTCGGATAAGATCGGCAAGGACCTCCTGGAGCTGCTGGATCAAAACACTACGTTGAACATCCTCGACGTGAGACAGAACGCGAATCTGAATGAGCGGCTCGTGAAAGAAATAATCAAGAGGTTGGAGGAGAACAGTTCTGACACGAAGGTCGAATATAGATGGCTCGCTTTGCCTCAGCACGATCGGAAGACAGTTTCGGCAGGCAACAGAAAGAGAAATGAGAACGAGAACAACAGAAAACCGTTTATCAGGCCGCGTAGCGCCGCGATGGAGTACGGAAAGAGTCCTTATCAAGCTCCGCCGAAAAAAGCGATCGTTTCGATGAACGATGCGAAGAAGACGAAGACAAGGCCCAATTTGCCACCGTTTAAACACGCGGCGACACAGAAACGACAGCAGCAGCAGCAGCAGGTGGTACAGAACGGCCAACCCAAATCGAAGATCACTCTTCATTTGGACCTCCAATCGTACATTAAACCCGCGATGGACGAGACGATGAAGAACGAAGAAGACGTCCAAACTGTCGAGGAAACCGTTCAGCCTGACAGCGATACGTCATCGAAGATCGTCAACCCGACGAAGGTGGACGCTGCCACGCAGATGCCGCGCAGTTTGGAGTCGGAGATGGACTCGGCCAGGCTCGAAAAGATCCAGGTTCAACTGATGGAAGCGCAATCGGAGCATTATCGTCTGCTGGAGGACCTCAAGCAAAGCAGTTCGCTGTTAACGGAGGAACGAAAACGTCGCGAGGTCGCTGAAGAGGAGCTGCAAACGATGAAGAACAATCTGATGGAGCTGGAGAACGCGTTGAGGGAGAAGGAAAAGGAAACGAACGGATTCCTGTTGCTTAGTCAGCAGGCGTGGGATGAGATTTGCAACTCCTTCGATCGTCTTGTGGAGATGGTGGACAGCGTGACGAAGAATCCGAACGTCAGCCGAAGAGAAACAGCCGAGGTGGCCATTGTTAAGGCCGACATCAAGAGACGGGTCGCGTCGGTCATCAGGCAGACGAAATCGGAGAATCTAAGGCGAGGATTCGTCGTGGACGCCGACGAGGATAATTTGAACGGTTACACCGAACCGGTGAGAAAGTTCGCCAAGTCCGAAAGCGACATGAGGAACTCCGTGGCTCCGATTTCATCGATGCAAATCGAGAAGAACATAGGCGACACCGCGGACGTACGATCGCCCATTTTGGACAGCATTTTGTATCGCGACAAGGAGATGTTGTCCCCCAGAGCCAGAGTCAGGGCGTTGTTCGCCCAGATTGTTCAGGGAGACGCTGTATTCGAGTTCTGCACTCACGTGGATTAGAAACGACCCGTTCTCGAGGGATCCAGGGACGTGACTGCGGTTTACAGGCTTTATGAATCCGATAAAAATAAAATACGCGTACATGTAGAAACCACAAGTGCTCGGGCGGAACGTTGTAACCGCGTCGGAACAGTCTTACGAGACGGACACGTAATAGCGGGCAATGAGAAAACATAAAAATATGAAAGGAAGATAGAAAAAAAGAACTTAATACCATGAAAATTATCGATTCGTGTGTACAGCTTCGTTTCGCGGAGCAGATTGATAGTAGAAACTGAAACTGAATAAAGGTCGATGCAGACCTTTGCCCGTGAAAATAATACCGCAGATCGATAACGTTGAACGACTAGTCGCATTAAAGCCGATTTGTATCGTCACGTTTTTTCTTAGCTCTATTATTAAAGTTGAAATAAACGTCTTTTGTTATGTATAGCTTGTACCGACTCAGCTTCTCGTTTGGATACCCTGTTTCATTGGTTCACATTTTATTGTGCAAGAATGTTAATCAATAGATGTTAACCTTAATAACAGATTAAGACACAAATAATTTGATTGAATATAGGGTTGTAAAACATAGAACTAAATGGGTAAGATAAGGTCAAGGGGACGGATTTCAATAAACTGCACGCGACATCTTGCTGTAGCCTATTGTGCCACGCCATCAACGTCTGGCACCTGCGTAAACGCGAAACTAAATTAATCTCATTCAAGACACCTTTTATTCGATAGTTAATACACGCTTAATTCGATTAAAAATGAGAGACGCTTCCACAAACAATGAATCCACTTCAATTCATATCTATTGTTTTTCGAAATAGCAAAACTTCTAATTTCTTCAGTGATAATATCCGTGGTATTTTATGTTGTAAAATAAGACGAAGAAAAATTGCTTGATCGCCATGAGTGTTAGAAATTTATTGTAGTTATTATTTCACCATAACCTAAAATTTAAATATAATTCAAACCCTTCTTGGAAGCAGCCATATTGTCTCAGTATAACCAACAGAGATATAAAAAAGTCTTCGATCAAGATTCACAAAATGTCACGTCGCGTCTATCATTATCCAAGAACCTTGTTCCACTTGCGACACACTTATAATTTTCACGAGGAGCATCCTCTCGCGGATGTTCGGTTGACGCATAAACGTGATAGATTTCCGAACGATCCACGGGGTCAAGGAAGGGGGGATTAAAGGTAACGGTGAGTGTACCCGGGATCGATAATCGGCGATTCACCGGGAAGCAAGAGAGCCGACGATGTTGTTGGCACGTTTGATCTTCTGCTGGACAGCAGCATACTTTTCGCCGTCGTGAGCAAGCGCGCTCGCGACACGCCACGCCGAGCGTGATCTATCATGAAAAATTACCTTTGACTAGTAGCCCGTGGATGACCGTTTTTCAGGTAACCGGGTACTCAGGTTGGAACTAATGGAAAATCCATAGAGCGCCAAGGGGTGAAGCGTTAAAAGCGACACCGAGCGTGCCGATGCTCGGCGTCGATGGCCTTCTAGAAATTACCACCTTTCTCCGACCTGTTCTTTTGACACGCGTTTCGTTCTTTCGATTTCGACCGATACTCTTTTACCTTCCTTCGCTGCGAATCCAATAAACTATTCGGAATTGTCCCGGTTTTACCAATTATTTGTTGGATGTTATAATTGTACCACGTGTGTATTGATTTATCATCGTCGATGTAGTACTAAAGCGAAAGTTTGAAAAAGGATAAAAGTCTTTGGTGCGTGAAATTTTCGCCAGTTTTTAGAGAATGTGCTTAAATTGACCTACCTGCGGTACGTGTTATACGGTGAAGATATTTATAGAAGTTGGAGATTTGCTAATTTGGGAATTTGGGAAATTTCAGAATCAGTCTTTGGGAATTATAATTGAAGGACCTCAGAATTTGAGAACTCGAAAAGTTGAGGACACGATAATTTGAAAGTTTAAGAACATAGTAATTATGAAATTCTTACATTTAGACTTTGTTATTCAAAAGAGTTTACAATTTCATAGTTTTAGAAAGTGGGAGAGAAACATCCCTTAACCTGAAGATGTCTACATATGTTAAGATAGACAAATGTACATGTTCACGCGATAACACGTTAATTTAATTAGTCATGAATATCGTAATAAAGTATGACAAATACATAAAGATTGTAATGAAGTGTAAAGGACTCACCCAAAAACACCGACGGCGACCGCAGCTTCCCGCAGCGCTCGTTCCTGGTCCATTTCGACGAGAGCCTCCGGTCTGATGGTGGCAGTGTTCCTCGGTTGCCGTTCATTCTGTACGGCTGCAACAGAAGCGCACACCTTCGATGTAACGTCGATAACAGGCGCTAATTGCAGCCATGAATTAATTACACGCTCCCGTGTACAGCGCCGAACGCGCTATCCATTGCTATTGAGCTTAATGTCGGTTTGAATTTGTGCACACGCCAGCACGGCGACCGACACATGATTAATTGCTTGTCAATCTGCAAGAAAGCGAACGATGAATTCGGAACGGCTCGTTAAATCGACGTTTATCGTAGCTTCGATGAATTCCATTTCTCCAGAGAAATTAAACCTTTGAAGATTCTATACGTGACACGTATTGTACTATGTATGTCACATAGGTTTATAAGAAGAAGGAACTTGCTGATCCTCAAATATTGGAAACAATTTCGAAGCATAAATCGATGACGGAAATCGTAAAATGATACTCATGATTTGAAGTCTAAACGTTTGATGAAAGTGACGTAATTCAACGTTTCTCACAAACACATTTGTGAATGAACCCTAAAGAAGGAGAAGCAATTGAGAAGCAAGAATTCGTCGCAATTCGAAAAATCTTTTCCATTCCTATGAATATACAGACCTTCTACGAGACGACAGACGTAATATTAGGATATATTATGCAACGACTAAATTTCGTTAACGTTCCGAAGATAATCGTCTGCGAATTCGAGGAATTTCGACGCACAATTCGCCCCGGACGAATCTTCTCAAGGGGAAGTTTCTCGGTTATTGAAATATTAGTGGAACGAGTTCGGTTCGACGAGTCTTGCCAGATTAATCGGGGAACAAACGATCGGCTACCACCCTCTCGTCAAACTCACGTAACGCGCCGTTATATCACGCCAGAGGTCTGTCGCTGACAAGCGTGAATTTAATGGATGTACAGAAATCAGATGCGTTTATTGTTTGTATACATTGTTCGGTAATTCTTATTCGGCTAACAGGCTACAGGAAAGGACGATCATTATTAATAACCTTCTTTGGAATCGCATCCACCAGGGACCACGAGAATACGTTCTTATTTTGTCCTCGAACAATGGTACTGTATTCTCGGATATATTGTATGAACCACTCAATCGAGTGCTTTCATGGTCAAGCTTTAGTCTGCACTTATAGCTATCAAGACTTATTAATTTAAGGAGCAACGAGAAAATTATAGAATTTCAGGACTTTGATATATTAGGAATTCGACATAGCTGAATTTTGAGGATTTGGGACTTTGAAGTTAGGGATTTTCGAAATTTTTAAACATTGGGATTTTGCTATTTTGGATTTTATGAAAGTTGGAATTTTTGAATTTTGACGGATCAGGAATTAGAGATTGCTAAAGTTCGGGGATTTGGGTCTTTTGACTTAGGATTTTTCGAAAATTTTACCTTTTGGAATATTTTCGATTTTATGCAGTTTGGACTTCTTGAATTTTTGGTGTTTGGAACTCTGGACTATGTGAAATTTTGGGATATCAAGGTTTTGAAATTTCGAAAATTTTGAACCTTATGTACCTCTGTAATTTTGGGACTAATTTTTTATTTGGTCTAAAATTTTTAAAGAATTTTTAATTCTTCAACTCCAGATTTTGAGACTGTGTAGTATTTTAATTTCCATCCGAGTGACTGAACCATAGTAATATCTGAATTGTTTAAAAATATCAAATCATTTTCAAGAATCAACCATAAGTCGAAAAATTAATGTGTTTGTTTTTGTCTTACAGTTATTATTCACAGTGATGAAATAAGAAAGTAAAGTTGAATTTTGATGTACAAACGATGCAGTAAATTGCGTTGACATTGCCTTCATCTTTGTATCCTTCGATCAAAAGAAACACGATGTATTTGTACAGGTGCGAGAAATGAAGCCGAGTTTCTTGAAATTCGGTATTAAATAAATCGATACTACCGCCTGTAACAAGTTATTTTTCGAATATTTCGGTTCTCGCATGTTTTCACGATAAACATCATTAAAATATGCCGCGTTTATTTTTTCTCTTTGCTCCTTTATCTTTGTTATTGCATTAAGGAAAATTTTCCGTACAGTAAAGTGTATCTTTCGATCTTTGTTATACTTCATTGTTTGAGAAATCACCATCACTAACATTGATTTTATGATACGACAAATTACATTAATATGTTAACCATCGCCATCTGTAACATTGTTTTCATAATTTTTATAGTGTTACAGCCATAATCGATGACGAATTAAACTACTGCTTAAAACTTGTCGCCAACTTTTCAAGGGTACAAGTTTAGATATTTGCAAATTCGAAAACTTGCAGATTTGAGAAATTGAAAATTTTCTGATTCAAATATTTAATCCTCAAAATCAATGGTAAATGCTCGGCTCAAGCATATAAATACAATTTCTAGCGATAAGCGTTCTCGAAAACGTGGCGATAGCACGACTTTACAAGCCATTTTCCAAATCACACAGCACAGTGGCAAACATCTTCTTGGCATTCTCTGGCGGTTTCGTCCCAAAAAACGCGGCAATTCGTTCATTTCACCGAAAAAGGGAGACTCGTGACGGTAGCTACATGCTAATGGCGGCGCGATTAGGGCACTCAGTGGTGTGTAACAGCAAGCAGAATTTTTTCCAGCTTCCCTTTTAGCGCGGCACGGGTGCACAGTAATTTTGTAATAATAAAAAGCGTGCCGCGGCTCGCTTTACCTCCGTCGTGCTGCCTGCTGAGCGGCTTAATAGGATCCTCCTACTTCGTCAAGCCTTTGGCATCGTTGTTCTTTGTCTTTTTCATGGTTATACGTTTACCCATCCCTTCTCGCTCTCTCACTTTTTCTCCCGTTTACCCTGCTGCCGCGGCGGAAAAGATAAACGCCCTTCTGCCAGTCGCGTTCTCTCCGCGACCCCGGGAAATTTTTCTTCCCCGTGTAACGCGCGCTTTCCCTTTTGTCTTTTTAACTCTTCAGTCCGCTTATTTTCACACACTCGTCCCTCTTCTCTTGTACGTTGCACGCTTTTTTATATCGCCCGTCGACGCTTTGTGCTTCTCTCTTTTTAAATGCACAACGCGCGAACGAAGTATCGCCGATATCGTAAGATTGTTATCGTACGAGAACAATTTTTCGCGATGAACTTTCAGATAGGGGTGAAATTAACTTCGGTTCGTTCTGTTCAACTTTAGCCAAGTTTTATATGAAAGTTTTACTCTGTGGAATTTTTACATCCTCTACTTCCAGCTGGTAGTTTATTCAAACACTTGGAAAGTACAGGGTAGTTCAAAATAACTGGCGACAAGTTCAGAGTTTATAACCTCGAGAGTTAGAAAAGCTAATTTTCTTTGTATTAATTACTTCTTAAGAAATACAAAACAATATATAAATTGGGAACCACCATGTTTAATACACATACTTCTCTAGTTGTATCACGCTCATTGCTACACCTATCGAAAGATCAAAATGAGTTCAGTCTCCCTTAAGAGGTTCTCCACAATTTTTTAGCAGGTAAAAAAATAACAGCAAAATAGTATACAGAATTATATCTTATAATAAATACTTGTGTCGATACGACTATACAGAACTTGCCACCTAATTTGAACCACCCTTAGTTCATAGTTAAAACTTTCAGAGTTTTGAGACTTACAAGTACGATTCTTCTAATTTTTGAAAAGTAATATAATGACTAAACAACCAAATGCTGCTTTCACAAAGTAAACCCTTTCGAATTACAGTCGTCGATTCCCGTTCAATAAACGAATACCGAACCGACTGTCCAAACCCTTCTCACCGTTTTTTCTCCACGTCTCCGTCCGGTTTCACGCCAGGAGAGATAAACGCCCTTTTACAGATCGTTTCACTCTCATTTGCGTGAAGCTCACCGTGGGAGGTCTGCCTCCCTTTTTCACTTTGCATCTTCCTTCTCTGTTTCTCCCTTTGACTTACCATTATGACACAATTTACGCGCGCGTTATCCCTCTTTGTCTAGAACGACGGATTCCTTGTCACCCGTTCCCTTAGGCGGCTTGACAAACAACGAGGAACGAGCAGATTTTTGCGTACGGAGATCGGTGCCGCGTTGCATACGTTTATTTCCCCCAATTAACCCTTCGGGGCTCGTCGAGGGCCACGCGACCGTCGCTAACGACCGCGGTGTTTACGACGCCGGGCGTCGTTTCGCCTAACGTGGTGAACCGCACCGTTCAGCACGCGGCTATACCCTGAATCCGTTGCTCACTGTTTCGATTTTTATTCGACGATAATTCTGCTGCTTCTATGTGGTAGGTAAGAGCTTCAATAAGTAACGACGTTAATTTCGATGTTCTTGTCCGACATTTTGGTGAACGGATTTTGTCGATTGACAATTTCGAATGTTCGACACATTGAGATGTTTTTTGAAGATTTTGATTGTTTAAAGCTATGAACGTCGACTGCTTATTCTCGAAAATTTTACGTTTTCGTGCTTTGATTTCTTTTAAAATTATATTAGGGCATATTATGGCATATTAGGTTATATCAGAGGAGAGAAGGTTGTATCAGATTATATTAAATTATATTTGATTATATTCAGTTATGTAAGGGTATATTAGGGTGTATTAGGGCTCATATAAAATATGTACAGGGTGATCTAAATTGTATAATCGAGAAAGGGGTGTACCTACACGGAAAGATAAGTTGAAAATGTGGAGCAACACTTTTCTATTAAAGTGTCTATTAAAATTACTAGGTTATGTAAATTGAGGTGAATCTATACAGGATGAGTCAAAAATGTGAAGTGATCTTCATATCACTCATACGATACTTGTAATTAGTAATTATAATAATTAGTATTAGTAATTATAATTAAAAGTACTAAGTTATGTGAGATTACGTTGGAATTATTAAGGGTACTAGTATACTGATGTTCATAGAAACAGCTACATTCAATATTTAATTATTTAACTGAGCTAAAGTATCTAATCTATTGTTTCACTCAGGTAGTAATCTTTAGTAATTACTAACCAGTACAGTAGTAATTAGTACAATTCCGTAACGAGTTTGAATATTTTATATTGATCAGTTTGCTTCAAACAACAAAATCGAATTTCAACCTTATGGTACGTAACTGAACCTAAAAACTATAATCAATCATATTCGTAATTTGATTATAATCTATCTGTTTGCATGCAACAACCAACTGAATAACGAGTAAAATAATTAAATCTATTAATTCAATTACTAAATTCATAAACCTATAAACTTGTTAATAATGAATCATTGCAATCTTAGTTATACATTAATCGATCTGCAGCGATCCTAACTAATTGAGTACAAATTACAATGTCAGTACTCAACATTGACTACGAATAAAGCGTGAGAAGATATAATATTATCTAACTCCCAAGGTAGTAAAATTTGTGGAAAGAAAAACGCGATCTATCACAATCGAAGTTGGTGCAATTTCGTGTAACTCCCGACGCACGGGAATGTCCCAAGGACGACGTTCCATAGGAGCGTCGTCGTTTCCGTCGCCAAGGGAACCAGGATCCAATTGGAAATATTTCTTCTTACGACGTCAAGTTCGGCAATAAGAAAGTTGGCGTAACCCGCGAGAGAGGAGTTTCCGTCCGGGGACCAAAGAAGGAAAGGAATGGAAACGGGAAAAGGGGAAATGCTCTTTTGCCGTGGCAGGTGCGCCCGTGGCTGCTCGAGAGGCATTAAGAGTTGAATCGAACGCTGCCACCAAGCAGACTTCCACCCGTACCAATCACTCTGCCTTTATCCAGTTATTTATGTCGCGAACATAAAGGACCCTCCCTCGAATTCCGTTCTTCACGGACATATAGGGTGACAGGGATAGCGGGACGACTAACGTTGATTGATTCGCATGATACAGATTTACCTGCGGAAACCGATAATCTCATGAACGGATAACGGGTGTCCAAAAACCATAAATATTTGTCTTCGCGAAAAATGGAGATATCCTTTCGTAATGTAGAGTAATGAAGGTCAAATCATAGTAATTTTTTAAGGACCGCGGTAAAATATTTTGGCGTTTTGTTTAATACGTTTGTTTATCATCGATAAGTCTCCTTTGAAAGTTGTTAATTAGTCAGTGAAGTTTAAGAAGATAGAAATTGTTTTATGCTCACCGTGTAGCGTCCGCGAAGTGGAAAAGACATGTTCTTTAAAACGTAACAAAAAAAAAAGATTGTTTCCATTTAGATAGGTTTCTTCCTAGCTAATTATTGTTGGTAGAATTGCTTTTTGCTTTGAAAATCAATTCTGATCATTCACGGTTACGCAACGTTTGAACATTTTGAACAACTTCATCGATCTGGGAACTGACGTTTGAACATTTCATGTTTTCTTTGCTAGCAGATAGATTATGATAGAAGTCATCCCAAATGTATCAACCTTCATCACAAAATGCATTTCCAAATTGTTTAGCTACCGGCTGTTCATTAAGACGAAGAGCAGGAAATAAATTCAAAACAAAACAGACATACAATTTTCATGAGAAATTATCAAATATCTTCCATTTGTTGTGCAAGACAATTTCAATTACTCACCGTCTTTATTCATCCCCATCTGCATACATTTCTTCAGACGACATGCTTGACACTGATTCCGGTGAGCTTTGTCCACAACACATCTCCCGGTACCGGCTTGACATCTGCACAGAATATTTTCCGAAATATTTGAAACGGATCCAAAACGTTTTCTGTTTTCAAAGTTGGATTAATCATATCATCTAAATAACTTTCCAATTATCTCTTTAACGATACACGTATGTGTGGATGTATAGTCCATTTTTAAATTCATCAAAGTGATGTGGATATTAAGATTTATTTATATAATTGTTACAGGCTTGAAACTACACTAAAAAGATAAATGCTTTTCTAACCTCAAAAAATTCCTAAAGAGATTAATTCATTACTTCTTTCGAAAAATCATGATTAATTTCCAGGTAACGTCACACTTTTTACAATGACAGTCTACGGATGATACAAAGTGGAAACTAACAATCGAAAGAGAAACCTCTTAAAGATGTCAGAATCGATCGATCCTTGACAATGACGTTTCATCAGTCACCACCGTGGTGGATGTCGTCCCTCTCGAAAAGACGATAAATTTTGAGCGCACTTGCCGGAAATCCTGGCTGCGAACTCAGGAGATGGCGTTAAATTCGATTACTTTCATTGTTCGGCTAACCAAGTTATCCCTTCAAACTGACTAACGTAAAGAGGCGACCGCTCGGGGTCACGTACCTTCTTCTTATCCCTCTTAATTTCATCTAATCCCGCGGTAGACTCGTGCTGCTTCGCTTCTTTGGGCTTACAGACTCTTCCTCTCGTCTTCTTCTTCTCTCTGCTGCATGACACAGCATTCGACGGACAAATTAACGCGTTGGTTTCGTTATGTTTGCTATTGCAATGATTTATCGCGCCTCCTAATCGAATTTTGAATTCCGGACTTCGCGATGCTGGGACTTAGAGATTTTTGGACTTCAGAATTTTAGAACTTTGGGTTGGGATAGTTGGATTTTGGGACTTTGAAGATTTTGGTCTTTGAAAAATTGGGGCTTCAGAATATTGGGATATTTGAATTTTGAGACTTTGCAGATTTGATTGCTTGAGAAATTGGGGCTTTGGAATTTAGGAAATTTTGGGACTCGGAACATTGAGATTTTGGCATTTCAGAAGTTTAGGATTTTAGGACTTTGGAATTTTGGAAATACAAAATTCAGTAAATAAAAAATTGTAAAATTTGATAATTTAGAACTTCGGAACTTTGGACTTATCACATTTATTGAACTCTGGATTCTTTTGCAATATTGTAACTTCAGACAAATCCTTAAAAAATTAATCTCCTCTTTATTTGAGTCTTGCAACCATAAGCACCAATAATAAAATATTCTTAATATTTTACCAGAATTCTATCTACCTCTTGAATGAAAGAATATCCTGATCCATGCTGACCAAATCGAACTCTGCCGATAAATCCTACCCTAAATACCAAATTGAATGCAAAATTACCTAAATGCAAAGTACAAACAAATCCTTCCTCATCGATTCCGGTTTCCATCGAGCGTGAAAGAAAAAATCACGAGCGTTGCAATAGCTGGAGGCACGATTCGCAGGGCGTTCGATCGATGGGGTTCGGTTAGCGCGATTTTAACTAACGTCACTCACAAGAAGGCGGCTCGATCCAAGCGTGCAACGAAAGGACGTCAGCATCGTGGAGCTATCTTGTCCCGAGGCGGTGTAACACGAAGGGCACCGAAGGGTGGCTGCGTGCTGTCGTGCCAGCAGGGTTCCTTTCGCAAATTGATTTGCGTTCACACCCCAGCGAACCTCCACGAAGCTCTCCCCGTGCAACACGGGGGATACATCACCCTCGGCATTCACCCTTCAGAACCACATCATACATTTATTTACGCATCTCTCTAGTCTTCTGCTGGCCGGCATTGTTTGCTTCATCGAGTTACCGGAAGCATGTGCTGCCTGTTATCACGCCCGTCGATCGCGAT
Organism: Megachile lagopoda; assembly: GCA_036983795.1. NCBI lineage: Eukaryota > Metazoa > Arthropoda > Insecta > Hymenoptera > Megachilidae > Megachile > Megachile lagopoda. Next base: position 7,435,262 of record CM072785.1, on the reverse strand, counting down.
TGCTGATGATTCAATGACTTAACCCCGATTCGACGGTCTCAGAACATTTAATTCGAGTAGTCTTGTTTGTGGAGGAACAAATGGTACTGGATTGATCTTCAAATTTGATATATCTCTATGCAAGGTACTCTTTCAAATCATATGAAAGCTTTTCTGTGTAAATTTAGAAAGTCATTTCTGCTTTTAACGATGTGGCAAAATAGTGGCAAATGGTGACATTTTTGAACATTTATTAGATCAGTAATAACATGGCTACATGTGAATGATGTGGGAGAAAATTATCTTCGAGAATTTATTTAGAAAATCATTTTCATCTTCAACAAAGTTCTTTCGTGACATGTTACTCTGATGTATCTAAAAGTTTTTGTTGTTCGACCTCAATCAATAGAAAGAAAATTGTACGATACGTTTATACAAATTATTTTGACTTTCTGAAAGCATCCCGTTGCAAGTACGTAATCGCACGAAAGTATAATCACGTTCGATATTACATCCTATCTACAAAGAAATTACATTTACCGTTCATGAATACGAATACGTAAACCGCAAGTCCTTTGAAAGTAAATGAAGTAATATTAAAAATACACGAGTGCAATCAGAATGCATTGAAGCAACGTATCTCATCACGATAAAACCACAAATCCACTCGTAATCTTCAATTTGAATGGAAATCTGGCATCGATGCTACCGACTAGATAATCGTTGGTTTATCAATCAGGACGAGGAGCGATTGATTCTATGCGCGCAAAACTCAAGTGTGGCCCAATGGGAGTTCGTGTGAACTTTCGACGCGATCTGGCGTACTTAATTGCATCTAACCGATCCGTGAAGTTGGACTTTAATCCGGCGATTATAGTCGATGCGCCGCCGCGGCGCATCACGTCGGGACGCATCTGTCGCGGTCTATTCCCCTCTACGAGTAATTGGTTATCTGTGCGAAGGCTCTTCACTCTTTACCGTGTTACGATCGTTCGACGGGGATTGATAGCGGAAAATAAAAAGGATCCATAAAAAAACCGTGCTACAGAACAGGCCATTGTACTGGAAATACTAGCTATCGATCCTTGATCAAATTCTATTTTGGGTACGTAGAGAAACATCAAGTGTTTCACTTACATACAAAAATATAGGATGTTTAGACAATTTTTATATGAGATGGTATGAGATTATTTGTACAAATTGGCAGGACAATTTTTGAAATAATAAATTCTAGAAGATTGTGGATATTAAATTATGGGATGATATATGAAGCAAGGGGATGGGGATCTAACGGGTGGTAACACAGTGATCTATCACGTTATATAACGCCTTGTGATCTAATGCGAGGTAATTCCACGCTAGGTAATCTAACGAGTGGTGATCAACGCTTGGGGACTTCCATCTGGTGATACAACGGGTGATCTAACACGTGATGACCTACCAATGCATGATCCACTATGTGGATTCAGTACGTAACGATATTTCAATACGTGGCGATACAACGCGTGGTGATCTAACTCGTGGCGACCTAACGTGACGAAATATAGCGCGTAGATGATGTAACGTGCAGAAATACAGCGCGTAGGTGATCTAATACGTAGACATACAGCGCGTGAGTGATCTAACATGTAGAGATACAACGCATGGCAATTGTCACACGTGGAAATGTAACATGTAGGTAATCTGAGGCGTAGGTGATCTAACGCGTGGAAATACAGTGCATGGTAATGTGTACGTGTATAAATACAACACGTTGGTAATCTATCACGTAGAAATACGCGTAAGTGACCTAACTCGTACAAATACAATATATGTGATGTAATGCGTGGTGATCCAACACGTAGAACTCTTCCAACTCATTACATATCAACCTAACCTAACCCGACGAACCATGACTATACAGCGCGTGGTGACACGTCTTCGTACAAAGTACGAAGAAAAATCAGCATTAAAGAAAATTCAATATCTACTTCGACACAAATCGAAATTCGCTCACGCACGACTGAAGATTTCATATTTTCAAAGAGAGCACAGCGGGTTAATAGTGTGTATATCAAGTAGACCAGCATCGTGTATCTCCTCGATGGGCTTAGCACGCACACCTACGTGAATACGTGCTATCGATAGTCTCATACGTGGTCAAAGGGGGATGCACATACACACGGTACCGTGTAAAACGGATCGAGCGTATCAGACAGCGATTCCGAGTTGAGAGGGATCCGATGGAGATGGATGGCCGTTCCCTGGGGATGGTAATAGTATGCCGTATACACAGAACGGTGGGATAGGTGGATAGGTCCTCCAGGATTCAACATTATGCCGTTCCGCATTGTTGCCTGGTATTAGGATGAGCCCACTCGACTTGGACCACATGGCGCCACTGGCTGGCCAGTTTGACATTAAACGCCATCCGAGGATTCGCTGACTAATTTCTCTGTACGACGTAAACGCGAGAAATTATGAACTTGTACCGTATCCTCCGAGCAAGAAATTCTGATTAATTTTGCAACCTCCTGTAATACTATTTTGTTATTTCAAATGCATTTTCAGACAACCGTGTTGAATAACACGTGTATTCATTTTTTGAAGATTTCAGAGAAAATCTTTTTCTAAATTGCATCTACATAATGAAGAAGTTATTGAAAGGTACTTGCTATGACTTCATGTCATTCTGATAACAGAAAACTATTATCAGTCTGCAGATGTTTATAAATTTAAGATGAACATGATCATTGAATGAGACTATAGAACTTAAATTATTAATTATACAATAATTTTCGCTACCAATAGCGTATGAAACTATAAAGACTGTAACAATCACCTAATTCTACTTTAATTGTAACAACCCCATTATGAATATAAACAATATACCATAAATCAATCAATTAACTAATATATAATAAACTCACCTGTATATCAGCTTCCGCCTAACACTTCGTTTGAAGAAGCCACTGCACCCGTTGCAAGCAAGAATTCCATAATGTTTGCCAGAACTAGTGTCACCGCAAACCACGCATATCAAGCCAAGACTGCGCGGTGGTTTGCTACCATGTTGTGGCTGCATTTGTTGTTGTTGCTGTTGCTGCTGTTGCTGTTGTTGCTGTTGCTGCACCTGTCCCAGCAAATGGGGATGGCCATTACCGAGTGCCGTTAGGTAAGGCGATCTAGCCAGCGGAAAATCAGTCGGTATTCCTCTGCAAAGAGGAACAGGACACTCCTGAACGGACCTCGAGGCGTAAGGATCGTGAGTCGAGGTCGATCCTGTTGCTCCCAAAGGACTATACCGTTCTGGTAATCCTGGCGAGATTACGCTGCTCTCTCCGGAGTCTGAAAACAAATGCCTTTTGTGTTAGGTTCTTTTTGGACCGAGTTCGAACAATTAACTTTCGGCAAAACCACTTTTAGTACAAATATTGTCTCAACACACAATTTTACTTTAATTATAAACGATTATTTTTATTATTGGTGAATGCGATTTTGTATGATTCACAAAAAATTTTGATCGAATTATAGTATCATTTTGATAAGTCTGCAAGTAATTGATAATATTGGTACAGAGTATGACATTTTTGTTTAGTCGTTGCAGTTTGATTGATATCTTGTTTTCGACACCCCCAAAAATTTCCGAATTATTTGATACTTTATTGCCCAGACTTTACACAATTGCGAGAATCTTATCAATCGACCGAATTATCATTTTCGTTTTCATAAATTTTGTTTCCACAAAAAACAGTTCGCGAGAAAGTGCATCTGACGTCACGAAAATTTGAAGATCATAAATATCGATTTCATGTTGACAATTTTTATACTGACTGCCACATATTTTCCCGGAAGAGCTATAACACGGACAGAGGCACGAACATTTTATTCTTATCTGCTGATTTTCTTTTTTTCGTATCGAGATTTATGCGTGGTTTAGATAGAACGATTTTGGATTTACGGTCGACGCACAGTTTCGCGATCAAATTTGATTCATCCTATTCGATCAGCTGGCAGCTACGTTCGACTAATCCTAGAAATCTCTTTTCGCGGAGCCAACCCTAGTGCCATCTTCCACCCTTGATTGATTCTAGCGAGGCGGGACACGCCGATCGCATATAAAATAATTGCTCACAGCTAACGCGTAAACATTATGGATCGCCACGATGGATTTACGAGTTGGATACCAGGCGCTCGTAAGATTTATGGCCGATTAAATGTGCTACGATAAAGCGGTTATCAATACACGATTATCGATTAATTTCGGAGAAACGCAAGTTTATGCAGAAAATATTCGCTCAAAATACGCATTTCGGTGATAGTTTATGACAAGCTTAATCACGAGATCTTCGAACCTGAAAGAGAACCATTTTTAAATCTGAAGAGTGAGTCCTCAAACAAGAAATTTGTGGGGTGAATTGTTTCATAAAATCGGTATCAGGTTTGCTATGGTTTTTGCCCCCAAGAGGCGCGTGCTTCTTTTTCCGCATCCCTTAAGGCTTACCGACCGAATCGCGAAGGCAAACAGTATTTACATCGAGAAATGAGTTCGTAAAAACCTCGGAATTCGATCCTGGGGAGAATTCCGTTTCATTCGCCCTCTTAATTATAACATTCTCGGTGTTTAACATTTATATTGAGTGGAATTCCTATTTAAATTACCACGAATTGAGGTTATGTCAAATTACATAATATAAATCATCTAATATTTTAATCATACATAATACTATATATTAAATACTCTGTCAAATTCCGTGACGCATATTGTGGTTGTAAAAAAGATATTTTACATACCGATTTCAGTAGAACCAGAAATTATTACAGGATTAATTACAACAAGGAACAAAGCAGAGTGGTTTAATTGATAAAACAAATTGCGCCGATTCGGTGGACGATATTAATTGAAAGATAGAAATGTAAAGAGATCGTAGACCGGCGAACATCTGCGTGATTAACGAAATGTGATTTTGCTTCTCCACTTGGGTTTATTAGTCACGCAGCCAACCCCGAACGAGGCGCGAGATCTCCCTGGCATCGTATTTGTCGAGTGCATCGTATCCGATCGAAAACTCGTTCCGGTCTCGTTAATACCGCGGGGTCAGACAGGATCCGTTCGAATTACCATGCGAACAGCTCGATATCAGGTTAGGGTCCTGCTCGTAACCCGCTACAAAATAATTTAACTGTGCCCCCATCAAAGTTATTTAAAACGCTCCCTCGGAGTCCCCATGAGACTTGCCCTTGGAATCAATTGTATCGAAGAAATGAAATTGGTATCGACCTTTCTATTTTTAATGGAAGAAGCTTTGGAAAATTTATTGGAGTTCTGCTTAAAAATTTCAAGGTTGAGAGAGAAGTTTTGATTGTGAGGTCGCATTCGCTATTTGCACATTAGGGTTCAGAAGTAACGTATGAATTTCTATGAGAAACTACCCATTTGTTTAGAAATTGTTTTATTTATATCTGATTAGAAACACTCGTATTACGTACCCGAAATTTTGGATAATAACAATGAAACGTTCTGGAAATAAGTTTATCAAAACTGAAGAGTACCTAGCGAAATTTTTAATAACCACCAACAGACAGTATTAAGAAAACATATCTACCTTAGTAAAAACCAATAAATTTTGAAATGTTAAACGCTACGAAACTTTGAATAGTGCTAAACACCATTAAACTTCAGATATACCATTAAATTTTGAATAGTTTTAAACAAAAATTGTAGAAGTGAGATTAAGTACATAGATAAACGAATTGAGAACACAGATTGAATACTGTACGATTTTGTCAACTAGAATACGTGTCTACAATCGTAATCGACAATTGAAATTTTAAAGCACGTTCGAATCGTTCATTGATACGCATGGTCCTGCTGTATCAAAAAGATTTCGATCTTATCGTTTGGTCGTTATAGTCACGGGGGATGAACTCGAAACGATCTTATTAATGCAACTCACGTAACGTCCTAAGCGTGTCGGCTTTTCGATCTCGTTAACACCCTAATCCCATCGTACGCGAACAGAGAGACACAAATTGCGACATGTGAAATCCATTCTTGAAATTACTATGAATATTCTTCATTTCTGCAATCATACTTTGAAAAAATCTTCTCTACCATACAAAAGTTGATGGTACAATAGGTACAATGATCGATGATACAAAGTTCAAAACGCACGGCTTTTCACATTGTTTCAAAATTACATTTCACCAGTAAATAGAATTATACTATTCGAATATATTTATTCAAATAACATCTCAATGCTGTTTAAATATTCAAATGACACCAATTTCTCATAAATGCTTATTTCCACTTTCTTCAATTTCGATAAATAATTTTGTATGAACGAAAACTACGGAGGTCACGAATCTAGCAATTATGAGTAGCAATAATCGCGACAAAGTTACGCCATTAGAGTAATGAAATCTGGACGAAGGTTTTTCGCGAGACACCATCGCAGGGGTTAAACGAGAACAGGAAAATTATGCGGCCGTATGGTGACCGAGCGACGGATTCCTCGTGCAAACGCGAAACACGCACCGCGTACACGCGCGTGTATATAGCGCGAGCAAAAGCAGGGGCGTCAAATTTCATTAGCATATCAATGCTGGCGGATGGCGAGGCGCCACCTGCGCCCCTGTATTATGGGATCATCGAGGAGCAATGGTAGGGATTGCGTAGAATGACGACCAGCAAAGGGGACATTGGCCGGGATGCTCAAAAAAAAGGGGTTTCGTAACTACCAACGACCACTTTGGTCACCCTTGCACCCTCTGCTATCGACTAATTGTTACCGCATTAGGGTAATACGCTCATATCAAAGTTGTCTGAGATTGAGCTGAATCGCGTTTTCAAACATCTGCTTGTTTGGTTCTTTCGATGACGTTCTTTGCTTATTTTTCATTATGTTTTGTAATATTTGATGATTGTGATCTAGAGGCGACTGTCGCGTCGAAGCAAAGTTTGTAACGCTTACTTTTTATTCAGCAATTGTAATAATTTAATGCAAATATATATTTTTCTTGAATTGAACATAGTCTTTTTATTTTCACGTTTTGCACATCGTGCAACTCTAAAGAGTTTACGTAATTTTCTCATATTATAGTATGCTATAAACATATGTGATTAATGATAAACAAAAAATAATTCCTTTCATTAACATGTAAATAAATTTTGTTTCAGAAGAGCTTCAGCAAAATTTTATAAAAATATGTCTAGAGCCATTAATGCACAGTAATACAAAAAATCTAATTAAGTAACACTATATTGAATTATGTCTTCTAAATGTAATTGGAATGTGTCATCTATGGAATAGGATTTTGTTCGTTTAACAACTAAAATCGTATAACAGTAAATTCTTTGGGCAGCTCGAAATCTGATTACTCAAATGGCATAATTTCGTTGGCCACGTTGCACCCTCTTTTTCCACTTACCACCCTCCAACTACGGTTCGCATAAAAGTGCGTCAGGGGTAGATTTATGTACATGGTCTGTCTCTTGGACGCGCATTAATAATAGTGCTTGTTGAACGATGATTTAAAACGACAAGTATCGATGATTCTGTTATCAGTGAAAACTCTCGAGGAACAATATTTGTGATTCCGAAAGCAAACTTTAAAGACGGAAATGAATTCATACCTAACTTTATAACATCTGAAATAACATACACTGCATTTCTTGAAATTTTGCTGTTGTGTTTCCGACTTTCGATTGGGATGCAATTAATTTTACGATCAAGGCATGAAGTACCATGTTTTAGCCAGAAAAATTGTTAAATCGTACTTTTTACACGAAGTGACCCACGTTTTGGGTTTTAATTATCACTTCATTGCATTCTATTGCAAATATGTTACGAATAGAAAATTGTTATGAATAGAAAATTTCGTAATTAATGAAATTATTGCAAATAATTCCTAATGCAGCATACAATTATTAATAGTTAATACAATTTATTTGTTATTCCGTCAACTAGTAAACAAATTTGTAACTTACCATGTCGTATGCTTAAAGGACTGGTAGGACTTCTCGGATGTTCCGCAGATGCATCATTTTGTGGCTGCTGATGTTGATGTTGATGTTCCTCTGAGGTTGTTACCGACGTTGCTCCGTTCATGGTGTATCGATAAACATTCCTCGTACACTGCAACACATCGCAACATACAAATGTTATTAAGCGCCAAAATACAAGAGCTGGTTCATCCACACGTTATTACTTTTCACAAAGAGACTTTTTAATTTCAGAAGAGTTAGCTACAATGTTGACTAGCGTTCTGATGTGTTTGATCGTTATTCACATAATTGATAGAAAGAAGCAAACAAACTTTGTATCCTTGCATAAAAGGAATTCAGTTCAAGAATTTAATTCTATACAATTTTTTGGAAGAGACACTTTCTTCGTTATATCTTTAATTTGAGAGGACTGATCAATTCCAAAGGCTACCCATTCACATAACTCATTAACAATTTCCTTGTCAGGCACCAGACGAATATTAACACAACCAGATAAGTACTACATATGATAGTTATCATATCTAATTAGATTAAGAGTCTATATAAGTTCACTTTAAAATATAGTTGCACCTTCTCATCAAACTTGACGTCAACAGAAATAAACAGTCGATCGGAACGCAATGTGCAATGTATCCAATTTACGATGATATTACCTAAAACTGTAGATCTATTCACTTTTAGGGAAACTAGGGTACTTGGTCTATCCTATACACAGATCCTACAATGCAATCCTCCAGAACAATTAACGCACAATCTTCCCAAATTACCAGCACAAAATCAAATATCTTCTCACCTGGCAACGAAGCTCCAATTAACCTGGACACTCGCGCACAACAAAGTCCAGATTGTCCAAAATCACTGTGGCGCACAAACGTCGAAGCAACTAGCACCCTAACGGTTAGATCCTTGAGAACTGCACAGAACCACAACGCACCCGGCGACGAGCCGGGTTCGAGCACGAGATGAAACCCGATAGCCCCGAGTACGACGACGGATGACACCTCGAAGTCGACGTCTCGGTGAGAGATCGACGCTGGCTCGACGCGATCGTCCCGTATCGCGAAGATCGACGTCGTTGGTGGTTGCAGAGGTGCCTCGACGCCGGGCGTCCCGCGAACACGGGCCACCGATTGGTCCGCTGGCACTTTTGAAGGCGGGATCAGGAGGCAACGCCGGAAAAACAACAAAAACGAGGAGCGGGAGGATTTAACCTATAGCCGGCACGTTTGATGCGGCGCTTCGTCGACGACGCTCGTCGCGGCGCCTGCGCGCAACCCTTCGCATCGGTTGACGCCTGGCCGACGCTTCGACCCCCACCCTCTTCGCCACCGTCACCAGACGACGCCTACCTTCACCCACTGAACATCGTGCAATTGTTGATCGTTGGCTACGTGGTAGTGAAACTCGTTCTCTTTCCCTCTTACTTCGTCACGATCCCCTTTCTTTCTACCCTTTCAACCCCCTCATCCCCTTTATCGGCTCGCCTGGAATGCCTAGTATCTCGATGCTGCTTGCTGGAATCAGATACAACGACGGTACAAGTGGAGGATCTAACGAACGGCGTGCTTTGAAAAAATGCTCTTTGAAACGTGTCTCCGAGCTCGATGAACCTGTACTAAGAATCTTTAATGAACTTTCGCTTCTGTTTCTGAATTCTATGAATCAATAGCAAATATTTGAATGTAATTTTAATGATGTTCTATTGGCAATTATAATAAATATTATAATGAAATTGTAATTTTAATGTGAATTTGTATGAAATGGTATGTATGTGAGGTTTTGAAACATCAACGATTTGTAAAAGTTATTGTAACATTTGTGAAAGCAAGGTTTCAATATTTTAATACTGGTGACAGAGTTTACGAAAAATGCGGTTCTGACAGATGTTGCGTTTTTGTAACATATCGAATAGGAGACTTTTTTATACAATTATTGAGATTAATGTACACCATAATATCATTAATTTGTAAATAATAATTTTTATTTGATAATATAATAAAATTAGGAAAGAAAATAATTTACAGCCATTTTGGAAAGCTTCAACTGAAAATTAAGATGATCGTATTGCGTCTTACACACAGTTACTATTGTGACAAAATTACGTTTAAGGTGCTACAGTAATTAAACTTTCTATAATCAAACAATTGTAACAGTTACCTATTCGTATCCTGAATAATTCAAGTTACAGTATGTCTGACTAGCTATATCAATTTCCACCGTGTCAAAATGTTTAATAACGAAATAGCTAACAGTGATAAATTCCGAGTAAGAGAAAAATAAATTTGTTAAAATCAGTAACAGTAAATACAAATGTCCCGTACGTCTAGCGATCAGAGTATCCAAGTGGAACGTCTTGTATTCCAGCTGCGTCGTCAAAGAGTCAGGATTTGAAAAGACTAGTTAACGGAGCAATTAATCGTCCGATCGAACTTCCGATTCCTGAAGTGTTCCCCCGGACAAATCGAGCGAAATCCACTACCCGGCCGGTTTGGTGGTGAACAGTCGCAGTGGCCTCGATAATAGCGGCTGGGGGTTGATGGTGGTGGTGGTGAATCGAGCCGGAGGGGTTGCCAGGTCCGCCATGCTGGATTCCTAGCGTCGAACGACCCTGTGGTTTTCCGGTAATCGTTGCCAGGGATGCAACCAGGGATCCTGCACCCCACCAACCCTCTACGAACCGTATGCCACGCCCCGTAGATTCAAGGCGGACCAATGACGCCTGGACGTCGCGACACGACCGTCCACCAATAGGATTACCCTCTGATACGGTCTTTCGCTTGTCAATGACTGCTGCACGACCACCCTCGCCTACCTCTCGCTGGGGTGCTTTTCAATTTCGGCCCCGCACCCTCATAAACGCAGCCAACCGCCCGTCCACCCACCCCAACACACCGCTAAACCTTTCGATAGCTGGTCACGTACACGGTGAAACGCGAGAAGTGTGCGATGGACGCTCGCAGGGCCGGATATACTAAGGGTGATTGAAAAAGGCGCTGCCAGATATTTCTGTTTCGTACAACGTTCAAACGCACTAATAGCAGCTTTGAACGAATTGGAAATGGAAAATGCTCTGAAGTGTGTTATTAAGTTTTCAGGGGCAGAGTTGAAATAACAAAATCATTTTATTCGGAAAATTGTTTTTGGACTATTAATATTTTATTACATTCAGATTCATACTAATTGACTCGTACTGATATACTCGTTATTTTTATACAATATTTTTTATGTATCCATTTCTGTTTTCTTATGGAATCGTCACTGTAGGTTCTGTTGATATTTTAAATTGAAAAGAAATGAATTGTGAATTCATATACCATCGTATACATAAATAATAATCTACTACAGAAACCGTATAATTGGTACAATTTTGTTTACCATCAGAAAATTTGTTCCTGTAGCAATTTCTTCGGCAGAAATTCTAAGGGATGGTTACAAATTGCCTACTTACAAAACCCACGCATATAATGCGAAGAGCATATCATGATTGCTATCTTTTTGAAGAAGTTCATTTGTAATTTACGAACACTTTTTTTATTTTCAAGTTGAATACCTAGGATTTCGGAATTCGTAGCTCAGCCATGTCACAAGCACAAGCAAGCACGTTCCATCAGTTATCCACCGAGACGAGAGTTGGAACTCACGTGCAGATAGTGCACGTGTGTTTATGTGTGAATTTCGTGTACGGGGTGTATGTACACTGGTATACGGGGATGAGTTCGGTTCCTATACAGAAACGTTGCAGCGATTGTGGGTTCGAATGTGTATGTACGTTCATAAATAGAAGCAACCATCCATCCACTGATTAAAACGAGCGTAAACACATACAGGGGATGAGAATAAATACAGACATACGTGAGAATATAAATGGATGTACGCAGGCAAACAACGAATGCCTATCAAAAACACTTTTCCAGTGTGCATTGGAAAAAATGTGCAGTCGACAGTTAGTTTGGCAATTATGACCCTTCATTGATGGAATCGTATTGAAACATTCTGTCAAAATTGATTTGAATATGTATCATTTTTTGCGGTAGAACTTTTGGGTAGATTGCCAAATTCTGCTCTGTGAAGTTTCAAATTTTAATGTAACTTAATATAAATTAATTTTGTTTAGAAATTGTATTTTATCGAATACAATTTTAATCCTTGCATACCGTTCAAATTATTTAAACTTTTACATAAAATATCTTACCCTGTGAATAAATTCTTGTAGTATATAATCAGTGGACTTCACATAAATGTTTTATTAAGAAATGATCAAATACCGAATTTCTACTTGAAATCAGTTCTAGCAAACAAGGGTTGATTGTAATACGTGAAACAACAGTATTGACACATGTACCATAAATAAATTATCTTCGTTAGTTATAATAAATATCTTTTTTATTAAACGCACAGAGACTTCCTTGATTACACTACTTCATACTTAAATTAAATAATTACCTTATCACAATAAAACAAGTCGATAAATTAAATCTAGTCAATTTAAAAGTCTGCAGTCTGGTATATTCTGGTACAAATATTTTTTTCTGGACAGAGTATTACTGTCACATATAAAAATTCTTTCCATAAACATCGGAATCTTTTTAATTTTTGTTATTTACTGGTGCGGCAACATTGGACGACGTTGTTGGGAAATTAAGCAACATGTTGTCAATAACTTCACACACCTTTTCATACACCGTCATCACATCAGGTTCTCCATCGATCACCACCAATAAATGTTTATAATAACTAATAACGGATCGATTTCTTTTATGGAATTCCTTGATCTGTTTCTTAATAGGTTCGAAGGTTATCGACATCCTCGCTCTGGTTGTGATCGTTCTGGCCATTATTCGATCGCTTAGAACAGAGTTTCTGGCTTTTAGAAACAAAACTAAATCGGGTTGCCTGATTGCTCTGTCGAATACTCTGCATTGTTCTTTCTGTTGTGGAAATCCAGTCACGAGGAACCCCTTATATTCTCTTAGGTGTTCGATCATCTTCAGTGCGATCAATTCGACCACGATATTCGTGGGTACTAATTGACCCTGAGACATCATACGTGCTAATGCGAAGGCCCTATCTGTGCGTCTGGCTAACTCGTGTCGAAGTAATTCGGAGCTGATTAAGCTCAGTAAACCATACCTTTCTGCTACCTTGCTGGATAATGTTTCTGTAATAATCAGGTTGTTAAATGAGAGATTAAACATGTATCGATGATTTTTAAAGATCAAATTTTCAAATTCCTTCATTTCAATATCTCCAAGGTTTTAAATGTTCAAATTCCTAAACTTTTGAAATTTTAAACTTCTGCACTTCAGTACCTGAGTTTTTCTATTTATAAGGCCAAGAATTCTAAAATTTCTAAATTCTTAAATTTTCGAAATGCTTAAGTCCCAAATTTCTAAATTTCCAAATTTCTACACCCCCCAATTTTTAAACCCCCAAATCCTCACGCTTCCAAATGTCTAAAGCTCCAAATTTCAACACTCCCAAATTCCTAAATCTCTAAATTCCTACACTCCCAAATTTCAAAATCTCCAAATTTTTACACTCCCTAATTTCAAAATTTCAAAATTCCTACACTCCCAAATTTCCAAATCTCCAAATCCCTACGCTTCGAAATTTCTAAATCTCCAAATTCCTACAGTCCCAAATTTCTAAATTTCCAAATTTCCACATCTTCAAATTACAAGATTTCCAAATTTAAACCTTGAATTCCAAAGTTTCACAACATCCAAACAACCAGATTTATAAATTCTCGTATACAGTCCCCCTCGAGCACAGTTGCCCATGAAATTGGTTGTCAGACACGAAATTACTAGGTTACGCAACGTATAACCTAACAAAAATGGGTACGATCCACGATAATAATAAATCGAGTTACTTTTTCCGACCCCCGGTCCTCCAATTAAGAAAATGATTGGCAGTCCTGATTCTCTGATCGGTGCACCGTCGACGTTGATACCGGCTGGTACAGAACCGAATATAGGATCTACAGAATTTATACAATTGCCCATTGGATCGATCGTTATCCTTGTAATTTTAGAATCCCTCGTTTTGTCTTCAGCCACCGATCAAGTACATTTAAATGCTCCACCTATTGTCTTTATATAACGTGGAAATGTCTATTCAGCATGCTATTCTTGGAATCAAGTTCCATTCGCTGCGAAGTTTAACTTGAATCAAGGAAAATGTATACATCGTCAACAGTAATGTATATTAATAAAAACGAACTTTATGAATTATTACAAAACTGACTTGATACATTCGTTTACTCGTGTACGTATTTTATCATAAATTTAATGAATCGTTTAAGTACAAAATTGTATGATTATAGTAGTGGTCATAATGATTTAAGAATATTGATTAAGAGTGAAAAGTTGCAATTTTGATGGAAGTAGTAATTTCTATAGAAAGATTTCTTCCTCACCGATTATCGGTAGTTGAAGAGTTTTTTTTAGGTATTTAATATTTTTCTGTATACTTGTTTCAATACGTTCTTCATTGCTGATCGATCAATTACAATAAATTATCACTGTATCAATTCGATTCTGTCAAACATCTTATAAGTTGTGTTTAGATTCCTGTATTTTCGATAGTGGGTAAGGTTCATTTGACCGTTCGTTGGTAAAGTGATATACAGTAACGGTGATTACATTGTTAACGCTTTTGATAAATTTGTATATCAGTTTTTCAGTTATAAACAGTATTGTTATATTATTTATTATTAAGTTTATAGAATTGGTCAACAACCTCTACATTTTTCTATTTCATCCAAATTAGATCGTTAAGATCAGAATTGTGCATTTAATTTTGTGTAATTTCAAATTGATATAACAAACACAACTGTACACTAAGTACATTGCAATTTTGTAATATAAGGATATAAACATATAGAAATACAAATTTGTGAATATAAGTCAATGTATATTACATATAGGTTATCTTACATCATAAGCGTTAAATTTCAACTAGTAAATTATTCTTTTCATACTTCTTACATAAATTATGAATAGCGGTAAAAGAACACCAAGAAATGGTATCTCCCCAAAAGTTCCAGCAACATCTGTCAACTCGATCAAACGGCAGTCGTTGCCCTTCTGAGGCAATCGTTTACCCAATGAAAACCTATATTCACACCGTGGGTGGTCGAAAAACGGTGCATGCTTTTATTTTCAATCCCCTATCACGAAGTGTTAGGAAAAGAACCATGGATAAAGATACAGGTTTCATTCACAGGATAATATGTCTGTTTCAACGTTACATAATTCTCCCTGACGTAGACATATAGTAAGGAATAAATCTCCAGCAGAAAATTAATTAAGTAATGGAAAGTCGAATCCTAATTGATCTTTTAGATTGGTAACAGACAAGATATTGTCCTATTAATGGTTTTAACGTGTAACTGTTCTGAAACCGACACGCAAACCAGGAATAATCCTCCACTTTAATATGTGGGACAATGTAAGCGATACCTGTGTACTGTTCTTGATACTCGATATCATTTTACAGCTGTGAATTCGGGAAAGATTAGAAAACAAGATTGGAGGTACAACGATGATAAATTAACTGTAATGTAGCTGCATTCCTTTTAATAATCTGCGAGTCATTATCGTTAATGCTAATTCATTCGTTAAAATTTCATTATACCAATTATAGACAGGAAACTGTATTAAATGGGCTAAGAGATATCGAAGAACGGAATATATTAATTAAGAATATAGTCGACAAAAGGAAGAAGACAAATTTTGATTAACGACACTAATTACATTAACGGTCAGCGAAGTTGCTTCGATATACCTCGCTTCCCACCGCCATTTTCATTGTAATACACAACGAGTTAAGCAACAATTCCTGGAACTTTCATTTGCAATCATAGCCTTACCTCGACATATGTCATTTGTTATGTCTTTGTAATATAATCGTCACTGGAAACACGCGTAACAAGATGATATATTAATAACAGGCAAGGCGCGAGACAATTCATTCCAGACTTGCAATGCATAAAGTCCGCTTCGGACTTATGAACAAATGTTTACAATTTGAACGAGAGCACATTCATATCAGTTTGATCATATTAAACACATAAAGTCGCTATAAAGTAGGTTGTACCGTTGAACTACACTTGTAAACAAAAGTGTGTTGATACACGTAAGTTCTGTACGTCGCCGACTTTGCGGATCCTTGATATTAATAGGGGTGCATATTCAATGAGTATCGCAAAATAATTTCGAAGTCTTAGGATTGCGAATAAACTAGTCAAACTGAACATTTTAAATTAAGATTTAAAAAGATATTCGATAATTTATTCGTCATTGAATTTTAATTAAAATGCATAATAAAATACTGATAATAAAACTTGTACCATTTGACAGTCACATTCGAGAAATTTGCATCGATAATGTTATCTTCATAAATAATAGATTCAGTGAAGGATTTAAATATTCTAACTGAAACTTTGATACGAAATCGTTTTCTACGTAGCCATTAATTAGAGAAATAATAACACATGTCGTATGTTTTCTTAAGGCGCCATTTGTAAATGTTTTAGAAGAATGTCCGCGAACGATTTTTATACATTTAATCCAGTATTTACGAGAAAAAGCATGTAGTATATCTTAGGATTAGGTTTAAGCTAAGAATTTCTGGTGATCCTATAAATTCCTGTTATCTATGCGTTGCATTTGACGAACTAACGCGGCGATAAAGTGCATATCAAGTAGTACAGGCAAGCGAATAAACACGCGGCTCGTTCAAAGCAAAATGGTCGACCGTCCAAGGTTGCACTCAACGCGTTACTGCCTCTGGAGCGAAGGAATTACTACATAAAGCTTGCTCGTAATAAAAAACACGTGCAGAGTAATTTGGTTGCAAATTTATCGTTTCACGGTTGGCCGAAAATATCGCCACGTAATTAACTATTACACGCGCGTTAAACAACATACGAAGTCGCTGACTGAATACGATTTTTTACGACACTGTTGATAAATAATTATCAATTATACGGTAGTTTAAAGTTATATTCATGAGATCACGACTCTACCATAAGGTCACCAGCAGTTCCAGATTACATGGGTGATATCAGGAATTGTTTTTATGGGCTTTCGTTGAATTTTTATTGAAATTTTGATGGTGAACTGGGAAGCTAACCTTAAAATAGTTTTTGTTAGAAGATTGTGATGGTATTTTTGTTAGAAGACCGAGATGGTAATTTTTTATGGAAAATTGTATTTACCAATTTAATAATTTGGTAATTTGATAATTTGGTTAGATAACTTGGTAATTTGGAAGTTTGGAAATTTAGATCCTTAGAGATTTACAGAATTATAAAAATTTCACAGTTTCAAATTTTCAAATTTAGAAATTTAGATGTTCAGAAATTTGGATATATGGAACTTAGAAGTTTAGCAATTAGACAACTTGAAAATTTAGCAATATTTTATTTAATAAATTGGCCACCTATCAACCACGAGAGTGCGCTAGTGTCATTTCTGAGCTCTGAGGGGTGCAGTTGTTCATTGTTCTACTATCTGATTTTTTGCATCTCTATTTTGATCTTTTTTAATATATTATCACTGGAAATCATAATCGACGTTTTACCCAATAAATACCTATAATTCTTTCATATCTCTAATACTTCTGCAGAAAACCACTCTTAATGTAACCAATCTTACATCCTCCAAACCAGCCCTCAAGAAAAATTGAAATTCATATTCTAAGTAGAAAATAGTTACAATCTTCAAAATGCGAAATTAAATGATAATTTTCAAAATATGAAATTAAATTACGATCTTCAAAATACGAAATTAAATTATAATCTTCAAAATACGAAATTAAATTATAATTTTCAAAATGCAGAATAAAATGACGATCTTCAAAATAGTAAATAAAATCAGAATTTTTCAATGTACAAAATTGAATTACAGTCTCATTGGAAGCTCTGCCATTTCTTCACGGTTTTCAATCGGACGTCTTTTTGTTCCATCCCGGAACGATGCCGTTTACAGCAAGAAGATAGTAGATATCTTCAACAAATCTATAGAACGGACTCCGTATACGTGCTCACATAGTTACACTCGTACTTCCTAGTAGATATACATAAATTATCGATAAGTTTAATCTCCGCGGGACACAATACGGGGTTTCGAGTACAATCGTAGCGCAGCGTGGCCCTTATCATCCTTGTAATTTGCAAATTCGCGTTTCGCATCGCAGAACCGAGGTATCGGCATGCTCCATCTGTTACCGGTGCCATAAACTCTGCACTATATACGAGTGTATCGTTTCGCGAGATACAATGCACGCGCGAGATTACGAATTCTTGCAAAACTACGAAGCCAAAGGGGGGTGAGTGGGGGGGGGGTTACACCACCGGCTTACGTATCGATAAAACCGTGCCCGTTCGTTCTGCAGCGTTTTGCCACGGTTGGAGGAGGAAATCTCATATACGATCGATGGTTAACGGAGCAGGGAACGATCGAGTGAACGCGAATTGATTTTCCTACGAACGGGACGGATTAAGCCCATTAACGTCATGGTGTTCGAGACATAAGTCGCGACTCGATAAGATCGAGTCGTACGGTGAATTAGGACGATCGTGGAAAACGGACACGGTCGATCGATGATGCCCGAGAAGAGAGGAAAAAATCGCGTTGCGTCTCGTTAAAATGCAACGTCGCGACGCCTTCGATGTAGAACAAGATACTTACAGAGGCGTGAAACTGTTCTAGACGGATTAGAAGGCGACTTGGACAGGTTAGATTAGCGTTGAAATAAGTTTCGTGTATCTGATAACGCCGGTTTCAAATTATTTTCTATGTTTGCCCGAGTAAATTGAAAAGCTGGATAATTAATTAGTGAAGGAGACATACGGAATTTATTTTAAGGACTGTTTAACATTTCACTATTTTATGCTATTATTATTCAACTATTTTAAAATATTATCGCAATTATTGTTCTGTTTTACTACGCTGTTAAACTATTATTATATGTATTTGCATATATCACGATAGGCACCATTTTCTTATCTCACTGTAATTTTATTTAAATATTTTCCTCTCTATTTCTTTCTCACTGTACTATTAACGTTATAATGAAAGAGGCTGTTAAACTATTCTACTATTTGCATATATCACCATAGGCACTATTTTCTTATCTCACTCTAATTCTATTTAAATATTTTCCTTTCCATTTTTTCCTCACTATTGTTATAATAAAACAGGCTTTTAGGCGATGGTATAAACTTTGGATAACAATCAAATTAAAATCGATGTATATTTAGAAAATAAATGTACCAGCGTAAAAATTATTTTAATCGAAGAAGTGTATGTTTGTATTTTCGTCTTTGTTGAATGAAGGTTTCCCGGGATCCACAATCTCTAATGGGATTAATCAATGCACCATTTACTGCGCCTTTCGTACAAACACAGTTGGAATTTATACTAAGGAGACCTTATTCTGCCACGATCAATGAACAGCATGGTACAAATGAAGACAAATAGTTATCACGGGTGGAGGTTGAAAGTAGAAAACGTTACGCTGAAGCTGGCTTTGGTGATCGAGACACAAGGATCGATCCTTTATCAGCCATGCATCTAAATTTCAACCTTTTCAACGAACAATCGCGAGTTAAGTAGAAATGATGTTAGCATTCATCAAATGGTAAAAGGGCAAGTCTACAGAAACAACTACAATGGATTTTTTAATTTCCAACGTGAGTCAGTGCACTTTAGATCAAGTTTTCATCGATTGTTATCGGGAAATTTATAATTTCTCAAGGTATGTATTTATAAACACTTTTTACATTTTTATTTAGACAATTTTTAAATTTCTAAAATTTCAGATCCATTTAGAAATTTTTCCAGATTTTTTTATAAATTCCTATATTCCCAAGTTCTTAAATTTGGGAATAAATTCTATAATTTCGATGACCATAAATTCACAAGTTTCTACAATTCCCAGATTTTTTACTCAAATGCCTAAATTCCCAAATTTAAAAATTTCGAAGTCCCTTTTCCAAAACTACATTTCTAAATTCTTACAATTTCCAGATCCTAAAATTCCCAATTTCCCAAATTTCCAAATTTCTACTTCCTGATCTGTACAGTCTTAAATCCCTAAATCCTCAAATTTTTGAATTTTCAGAATTTTAAACTTCCAAACACCTGCATCCTCACATTCTCAAATTTCCAAATCCTAAATGCCCAAACTCCTAAATTTCCAAATCCTTGAATCCTGAAATTGCAAACTCCGATATCAAACAGGAATATACCATAATTTGCAAGTTTCCAATTTAAAATCCGTACAAATCCTCAACATCTCATCATTGTAACCATCGGCCATAATTTTGATGGACATTTGATCTGCCCGTCATTATGAACCTCCTCACCATGACACAAAAATTTATCGCAAATTACATTCATTCACACTCAATCTCTTGTTTTCATTCATTTTCCCATTTTCCGTAATTATCAGCAATCAAATAGTTGCATTATGTAGTAGCCATCTAACGAGCATCATCGTCGCCTACCAGGATGAAGAAACAATCGTCTCATTTTCTCCTAAGCGCCGCGTTCGAGCGTATTATTAAACCAACACAAAGAAAGCAATCCGCCGCTGTTAATAAACAAACAATCGTGTCCGTTAAATTATACCAGAAAATTACTCGACACTCTCACTGTTCTTATCGCGATATCTAATTTTTCTCCTATTAACGTTTTACAAGTCAGCTCCGCAATTATCAATCTTGTACTTTACATGGTCCTATGAGTTTGCTTTCACCGCGTGTTTTCGTTCTTATTTAATGCCACCGCGTTCCTCTTTTTCTCCTTTTATTCCCGTCGGACTGTCCCCCTCGGTCCAGACTCTGATAAACGATTTATGCGTCCGTCGTTCTTTGATTTTCTACCTCTAATGCGTTCCTTCCTCGACGCCTTCTGCCGGATGCGTTGCTTACAGATTGATTCACGTGCCAGTATTTTTATCACCGTGCTTGAACATTTGAACCTTCCGAACTTGTTGAAACGTTGCCACGATTCGTTGGAAATCGACGAAGAATGCAACAGATTAAGAAATTATGGAAACCTGAAAGATTTTCAGATTACGCTTGGCGAAAAATCGCTTGGTTCTGTTGTAAGATCAATTTAGAAACAGCGAAGGTCTTGAAAAGCCGCATTGATTTATACGGAATTCTTGATTGATCGATTTCGACATTGAAGAATTTCTAGAAAAGCGGTCTGATTTATTTGAAGTCCCTGGTACATGAACAGCGCTATTAATTTATCAAGCGTATAATTTATGTGCAATTTAAAGCGTAATATGTATTATTTCCAATCGCGTAACCAGTCTTATAAAATTTAATTCGCTGTTATGCTATCGCATGTACGATAAATTTCGATGTTGCAATCCTATGTGATCCTGTCAATACAATGTTTGGCTGAAAGGGAAAGAAACGAAATCATGTGACATGTCACTATAATAACAGTGGACTAAATTAAATTATGCAAATGCTGCAGACAAGTCCACTCTTGACAGGTCTCAAATAGAAGATTGTTAAATTGCAAAATTACTTTTATAATTCTATGATAAACAGAGCTACTGGTCCCACTGCTACTCTAAATATTCTGACTTTGCATTTTATAGAAATATGACATGTTAAGTGAACTAAAATTTGAGAACCACTGGCTTAATGCGACCTATTTTATATTTTTCAACGAATCTAGGATATATTTTATATTTTTAGACAGGCCCAAAATATACTCTTTTATATTTTATAAATCTAGGATATATTTTACATTTTCAGACAGATCCAGAATATATTTTATATTTTAAGACAGACCTTGGATATACTTTCTATTTTTAAATGGACCTGGAATATATTTTCATACTTTTGTATCTGGAATGCGTCAAAGGTGGACATCATGTGGTCCACGTTTGTAGTACCGAATTAAAGGATGTTTGAAAATATTCGTGTGGAACACCCTGTAGATATGGTTGTGCAGATACGTCGAAGCTAGGATGGGTGTGTTCCTTTCTCTCTCCCTTGCGTATATATACGTACGTATATATCTTCAGCCCCGATCTATTTGCCGAACCACTCCTATCGATGTATCACCATGCACTCGACGCTGATGCAACTCTATTAATGACGCTAAATGGCGCTCTCGACGTCTACGTCACAAAAGTGGCACATGTCCGAGGTTCACCGAGGTAGCTGTATTCGCTAAAATTCAACGTGAAAGCAGCTTCTAAGAATTTCCATACCATCATTTCTATAAAAGCCGTAGATACGAACCTGATGCTTGATTAAGGTTAGGGGTCAGTCGGTGATGAAAAGCAGAAGCTTCGTATTTCATTAAATTGCGATCGAATTTTCTATTAGCAGTGCTCTAAATTCAAGTACACAAGACTACATCAATTTCGAAACTACAGAACGAAAGGAAAAGGGTTTTTTTAAATCCTTAAGATCTCGTTTAAAATTACTTCGTTCAGTGACGAGATTAATAAGCATGTTGTTTCAGACAGGGACCAAAAATAATGGCTGTGTACCCAAGATCATGATGCAACGAGAGAACTAATTAATAGTTCAACGCAGTTTGCTTACATAGTGAAACTGTTCCCACATTAATAAATCAATGATCGTAATGTTTACATTGAATTCCCAGTCTTCTAACGCAGCTTCGATCTCGAGTTCGCTTTTTTTAGAGCCGCGTTAAAATGCCGAATGGAATCTCGATCATCGTATTCTCGATGGCAACGGTTTCGTCATTTCAAATTGTCGCTGTAGCTGATATTCCGCACTTCATTTCGAATATTCTAGGAGTTTTAACGTACTTACAGCGATATGTACGACTTTCAGTAACAATTACTATAATATTAACAGTATTCATTTCAATATCTGCTATTAACACATTTAAAAACTAGTTAAGTTCCTATATTATAATATTTACAGTAAAAATTTTTGCATAATTGAAATTACAAGACATTTTGATGCTACTACAGTTTCAAAAGGAATGTAGCACATATTACTGACAATGAGTCAACATATATGAGTCAATACATATGAGGCAATAAGTGTTGAAGTATACAAAACAAGAAAGAATATAAAATAATGATACGATAGAGTGGTTTTATAGCCCGTTTCCACGTAATCCAATTTCAACTTTGTAACATGTTTACGTAATCAAAATGGCCACACAAAGCGGTAAGCAACGTTAACGTGTCCCATTGAAAATACCTCTCGGTTGTTTAGGTCATCGCCTAATATTAAACCGCGTGCCAACGATCGAGCCACATCTTAGAGCAGATTTTAGCGATGAATTATCCCGACCGTGATGTTATTAACGCGTATGAATTGCCCGTTTATTTGCACCCGTTAATAAATAACAGTCAGGGAATCAGGGAAAAATTGGGGCAACCGCGACGCTGCAACGCGTCAAGATAATTTCTAAACGCGTACAGATAAAAGTTGCACATCCAGTGTCTTACAAAGAAACTATTTATTCGATTCCGTAGGTAAACCGCGGCAATTACTGCAATCTGCAGTCCACTCTATGTTTTTCGTTAAACTTCTCCTGTCATGGCATTAAAATCCCTACGGATTACCAGGTAGATACGTTAAACGACGATGATTAAAAAGAGTTTAATGTTACTCACATTTGCTGGTACTATGTTGTACACTGTTATTAACTCAAGAGAGAGATGTGCTTTAACGTTGCTATTCGATGATGGAGTTAACATGTGACTTAGGCTTTAAAATTATATAGGAATATTTGGGGATGCAAAGAGGTGGTATGTAAGGATTTGGAAGTGTAGATATGTGGATTTTGGGGTGCAGGGATTAGGGATGTAGGAATTTGGGAATGTAGAAATCTGAGGGGCTGATTTGGAAACAGGGATTTGGGGGTACAGAAATTCGGGGATGTAGGGATTTGGAGATTTAGGAATTTGGAGATATGGAGATCTGACAATCCTGAGATTTGGAGACATAGAGATTCGGAATATAGCGATTTGGGGATATAGAGATTCAAGAACATAAAGACCTGAGAATGCAGAAATTTGGGGATGTAGATATCAAGATTTTAAAGTATAGAAATTTGTGATCCGGAAATGTAGAAATATTGGAAATACAGAAACCTGGAGATCTACGAACCTAGTGGTATCTAAGGATCTAGGAATATGGGGATTAAGGCTTTGAAAGCATTGGACAACCCGTGAAGATATAACATGTGGCAATTCGACGTATACTGAAGAATAACACTAAGGAGGTAAACGCAGAATCTCATTGAATATGAAAAGGAAGAACACATTGAAAACGTATAATAATCTTGACTTCAGGCAATCTCGTACAACAGCGAGATCAAAATAAGTTTACGGGTTAAAAATTACAACTAGCATCGAAACTTTCTCTTTTTATATTCTGTTTAACGGACGATGCCAGCTCGGTTATTCTATTAATGGAACCGGTGTCGTTGGACTAATTTACAACTTAATAAATTATAAACGTGCGATAAGAGGTAATTGGTGAACAGTCGATGGATCGTATAAACGATCGGAATTTCAGTATGCAAGAAACACGTTGGTGACTCTTAAGTCGGTAGAAACGTTGATTATTAGACATCTCACTTCATTACAAAATAGCCGTACTGAAAGTGGGAATGAACGCGACTATTAGCCACCATAATCCGACGTCCGTACATCGTCGATCGTTGATTAAAAATTTATTAGCGAAAGGGGCTCCGTCGTCTAATATTTGCATGTTTGGCGCCACGTAGTTCAAACATAATCCGACATTCATCCAGACGTAAGTTCGCGCAGCAGATCTGTCGGGTTTCCATTAGTCGAACGCTTTTGAAACGACGCGTGGAAAAATCGTGGTACGATATTTTATCGATCGTTCGTTGTTCAGCAAATCGTTCTTGGTTGCTTTTTTTCTGCGAAACAGTTATGATGCAACGTTAATGATACCAATGGACGATGTCGTCGAGTCAACGACACTGGAAATAGCAAAAAAGCAGGTGGTTCTTGGCTTGTGTGATTACATACACTTGCTGTAATGCAGTCGAGCAATTATTTTGGATCTGCAAAAACTTTGACGCTTGAACGTGTTCATTGGATGACGAAGAATAAAAATGATTTTAACATTTTGATGGATTATGCGAAATATAGGATTATAATTTTAGTAAAATACAAAAAATACAAAATGAAAAAATTAATAGTTCAATGAGGAATTTCTTCCTTATTTCGAGGAGATGCGCGCTATAATTTTGCAGAATCACTATCTGAGGAGTTTGCCATAATTATGCCAAGTTTGAACGAAACCGGTCCTTCAAACGTCGTGTATTTAATTATACAATGTAGCCTGCTGGTGTTATTAAAGCAAAAATTTATTGAAAACGCAACTTTCATTAAGGAAGAAGTTAACGTATAATTACAGCCATTGCATGTAACCCATAAAATTTTATCACTTGCAAAAACTGTCTCTTTAATAGAATATTAAAACATTCACAGGAAATTGAATGACTGGGGTAATTTAATTAGTAGTATGAAACGTGTCTTACAATTTTATTCTGGTCTTTTTTCGAAGGAAAAAGATCCAAGGCAACATTCGATGTAAAACGCATGACACAAGCATATTACGAGTGGTGAAGTCATTTGTTTCATTGATATCGAGTGTGGAACAGATTTATAGCAAATGTTCGCGGTTTCAATAAATCACTTTTATACATTTTCCTCATTGTGCGCGCAATATTGAACAAACGTTTACTGATAGAGCAATATTATTACGAAGCAGTCATCAATGTTTCATCTTTGCGATTCGATGCATAAACTCCTTTCTAAAGGAGTCTTTGTATTCGCACGATTTACTCCGGGAATCATGCTAATCGCGGATGTCATCAAGGCTAATCATCTGGTATCGCGTACACCGCATCTAATTCTGCCATTATAGGATAACCACATTGTAATTATATTTATTTCTGATCATTACGTTCAATGCTTTCAAGTTGTTTATTTTGATACCTTTTTTAACGCAATTATTCTCGTCCTCCATTTTTTATTTCACCTTCGTGTTTCTGCTCTTTGTATGCTCCATACCTTGCCTATTCACTATTCTCACCATTCTCCTTGTCTATTCACTTCTCCATCGTTACGTTCAACTTCTATGGTTGTCTAAATTAGATTCATACAGCTGCAGCTCATTACGATGGAGCGACAACTACACGATCAACACGAATCGTTAACAACTTACATGCTGAACAACATCCCAAAACATTGTACATCTGGATATAACCGATATAGCCACAATTTATTAGCATCCCTGACTAATTGAAATACGTGGGGAACGTGTTCAACATAGTTGCACAAGATCTACCAGATTTTTGTTGCTGTGCTACCACAAATCAAACCTGACAGGCGAAAGAAAATTGGTAAGCTAATCGCAAGAAATATTTCTTGCCAGCTCTTTACATTTAATCTCTTATCATATGATTCCTTTTTTCATCAAGTATTATGAGTTGCGCTGAAAAATTAATTAATTTAATCTTCGTATAAACGAGCATCATCCGCAGTTTCTCTTTTGGAATTGTACACACACGTGTACCTTTCGATATAATATACTGTCACTCTATATGATACGCACATATACTTCTGGATATAATACACACTTATATGTACCTGTGGATATGCTCGCATACATATTTCGTGATATTGTACACACATATGTACTTCTTGATATGATACATACTCACATATACCTGTTGATATAATACACACTCATATGTACCTCTTCATATGATACATATTTATATATACTTCTCGATGTAATACACACTCATATGCGTCTCCTGATATGATGCATACTTACATATACTTATTCATGTAATACAAAGTCATGTACACCTCCTGACATGATACACATTCACACATGTAATATACACATACACATACCTTTTAACATTGCACATATATAACATATAACTTTCAATGTACATACCTTTTAACATTGTACACATATAACTTTCGATGTACATATACATACTACATACACATGTACGCATACATACATATATCATTGCAATAGTATAGATTTGAAATATTGCAACAACGATATCTAACAAGTCATCACCCAATCTTGAAGTAGTAAGGCAATAATGCAGGTGTCTCATTAGAACCAATTAATTTATGTAAGCTTGTTTGTCGGGACACGTGTGTACATGCTCGCACGAAGCACGCGGGCGCCCGGGCGATCAAGAGGATGATCCAAACGCGATATATTTATACGACGCCGCCGCGTAGACCAGAGGCTGATGAACGATGATGATATAACGAGGGAGATGCACTCCGGACGTCTTGTAGGAATGCAGCAATTTAGCGATATCAGCCAGGCCGACGCGGCTAATTCTATCTACGGGCTACCCGATAATTTGCTCGGCAGAAAATTAGATCGGCACCACTGAGAAATCGCTAATTAACAACTGGTCTCGTTCCACGATTCGACCGATCTGCGAACAACGAGTAAAAACTTGGTCGCGTGGACTCCGCGGGATGAATTTTATCGAATTAGAGCGAATCAGATCGATAGACTACGAGGATACCTGATTACAGCCTGTTGCGTACCTGGCTATGTAATGAAGAAGCTCGCCGAGTCGGGCTCGTAACTTTGTTTCGAATCGGAGAGCATTTGAAACGATACCGATATTCGTGACGTTATTTTGCGGACTTCAAACACAGATTTTGTCACTACCAACTGAATGAAGCCCTTGAATTTAGGACTAAGATACTAAAAAATATATACTTTATTAATGAATCTATAATTCTTGACGATTCCAATATAAAAAATGTAAGAGTTTTATTGAAAGTTTTTAACAAACTGAAAATGGAACACCACAAAAATGTTGACCTAAACTAAACCACTCGGAGAGATTATACGTAGATTATAAATCGATATGGGCCACTCGAAATTGCGTACAAACACTCGTGATGATATATTTCAGCACAGTGAGCTCGATTAAACTGGTAATCCAAGAGAAGCAGAACACGGGAGGTCTGGACCCCACGTCAAGCAGACATTGTTACGTTTTCTTGCTAAATATATTAACGAAAAACTGTGATAAATTTATAAATGATATAATCTACATTTTACTCGGTTCATGTATCAAATGTGGATAAAACGAAAGGGTATTATTATCCCATCGATGATACGATGCTACCTTATTTCACGCATTAGATGAAAGTATCACAATGTGCGGTGGTGCGATCCTAATGTGCGTACGTGAGTTTAAGTAGTGTGAAATATTAATATCGCGTTTCAGATTAATATCGTATTACGTACATGACACTGTGTCCATGAAAAGTCTGTTTCTCTTAGCAAACATTGTTGCCTTCGTTGTAAATATTTATTATGTTAGAACAGCCAATAATGAGTTATTCGAGACATAACCTTAACGCTCTAACGACAGAAGCAAATCTTTACCGACGCAATGTTTAGAGCAGGGGTTCTCGAATTATTGTGGACATGTTTTTGAAAACTTTCCATGACTCGCAATGCATTATTTTAAAGCTCCAAATCTTTACACAAATCTTAACCTTTGGAAATTTCAAGGTCCTCAAAGTTTAATAAACTTTGAAGCCTCAAAGGGTTTCGAAATCCCAAAGTTGAAAAATCCAGAAATTCGACATGTATGGATCTGAATTTTAGTTCAACTGATTGCCGAGGGTTAAGTCGGCCTTGTACGAAGTGGGTAATAAAACTATCGTACTTATTACAAAAATCTGAAATATACGATGAAATAAAAAATTGCTTGTCCCAGGATTAACATCGTAAAACACTTTTTTTCCATTAAGAGACATTCTTCGTTGCACGTCATAAAATTCATAAAATCGCGGTAGCCGTGATTCCATTTGCATTTTACCTTCGAATACTTGTTGAACATATAAAAATGAATATTCATGATGTACAGACAGGGAGATATCGTTGTATGCCAAAGGCAAAATTTCCAGTTCGAGGGATGATATTGATCCTGTCGATGATTTAACGTAAATATTTAACGTTGTTCAGGATACTTCTATAACTACGATTACGCGTTATATTCACGTTTCGTATCGTCGCGATCTTTTCTTACGACCGGTTGCTCGGTATGTTCTCTTTTTCCTCTGCATACTAGCGGGGACTAACCACGTTGCATCTTCGAATCCTCTCTTCTCCGTTTCGCTCGATTTTATCCGGTATTAGATGCGGTGACGCTCATTTTTTGACGTTGTTTAGCCAGATTTACGGTATCAATTTTCAAAGCCATTCAAAGGTATGCGTTCTTACTCCTTTTCTTTCCTCGGCCAATAAATTATTTCTATTACTTCTATTACCTCTATTTCTTTTACTAATCTTAACCGATAACACTTTTACTCCGATGTGAGTTTAAGACGATACCAAATAGGTGGTCTCGTTCAGTATTTATTACAATACATCTCTAATTACATTAATAACAAAAGAATCACAAGATTATTAACAAGAATCATTTTTGTTAAGTAGTAAAATAATTAAATCTTACATCGCACATTTTTAAAATCACTCTAATATTAACAAAGGGAAGAAGTAAAAAAGAAAGAAAGTAAAAGCTGTGACAGTTGAATAAATGTACGAATAATTAATAATTAGCGAGGAAAATGAGATTAGTGCGAATATTTTAAGGGTATCTAACAAAGCTTGCAAGCTAATAAGCGAACGAGGTATCAGAATTCCCGTTGACGAAGTGACATTTTGGTATTTGGTTTCGGTGATGCAGCGTTTTAGCAGCTTCTGGATTAGGGGACTAAAATTAGTTAACCCTCTGGTTGTCACCTAGGCATGAGTTTACAAAAAAGCGGCCGAGACAGCCGTATAAACAAGCCTGTTAGACGGACCGTAAGCTTCTTTCGCGATAAACAACCATAAGAACCGCATAATTTTCTGCTACTTTTACCCGGTGCATCGTCGCCACCGTTGCAAATGCATTATCGAGATAAAAGATTGCGAATCGTTTCATTTTGCTACATAGTACGACGAATTGCTTTGGATTAATATGTCAAGCAAATTTTACAGGCATTGCTGCACGTTTCGTGCTTTTTTACGTCACAGCAATTTGTACGTTGATCTGAAATAAGTAAAAAGTGAGGTTATGAAATTTCACGACAAATTATCGCTTGATTTCTGCTGTTTTTTATCTGATTTGAGAAAGAACGTAGAGGAGAATATTCAAAATTTGCTCTTCAAAAAATGTGCAAATCTGGCAGTAAAAATGTGGTAACCCTGATTTGTGTGGGTAACAAACATATCGCGAAAATGTTCAAGCTGAAAGGCTTCATTCTCAATTGTCTTAACAACTTTGGAGAGTAGGCTTTTAAAAAACACTATGACTCAAGCTCTCAAAATTCCATTCCTCTTAATAATTCGCTTTGGCTCTGAGGTTCAGATCCTTTTACAGAATTCTTCGAAGAGGAAAGTGTAATTTTTAGGGAGACATTTCTTGCAGAAATTATTTGCTGAGGGTATTTGGAGCTTTTTGGGATTTGTGGATTTCGGATTTTCGAAACTTGAGAATTTTACTATTTAGAAGTTTAGGAATTTGGGGATCTGAAAGTGTAGGAATTTGGGAGTTTGGGAAGTTAGAAACTTGGGGACTCTTAAATCCAAGAATTTGGAATTTTGGGGATTAGAAAATTTAAGAATTTGGCAATTTGGGAAGTTGGTGATTTGCGAATTTAGTATTTTGGAGATTTGACAATTTAAGAATTTAGCAGTTTGGGAAGTTGTTAACTTGGAAATTTGGAAATTTGGAATTTTGTGGATCTGAAAATATAAAAATTTGAACATTTGAAGATTTGAAGGAATTAATTTAGGAATTTGGCGACTACGAGTCGTATAGAAATTCGTTTGAAGATTTAAGGATCTGAGACCTTAAAAATTTACGAATTTGATGACTTGAAAACAAAAAAATTTGGAAATTTGAGAATTTAACTTACCAATTTAAAAATTTAATAATTTAGTGACATGGAATTTAAGTGTTGAAATTTAAAAGTTCGCAAGTTTAGTGACTCGAAGATTAGAGAATTAGTGATTTGATAATTTGAAAATTTGAAATAAATTGAAAATTTGTGATAATTAAAAATGTGAATAATATTTGAACCACCATCGTTTGGTCCCGGCGCCAGGTGACAAAATAAGGTGGAGGAGCGTAAAGGCACGTTCATAGTGCAGCGGCGAGACACACGACTGTATAAAGTCGATCCTCCACCGACGGGAGCCGTCAGTTCGGCACGACACCTCTGTAAAGCACGACAGAGGAACTCGTCTCTCGGTATTCTATAACATGCAACACGCCATCGTACGGCTTTTTATTTCCTCGATATTTAATTAACCGATAAGTGCTCACGGTGAACCATCAAAACGACTCTAAACTCTGGTGATTTTATCCGAGAAACATACTGACAAAGTGTCTCACAAATTAAACACAAACAACAGTACTTATAGTGAACAACGAATTCGAATCTCAGAACCTACCATTAAAATTTGTCTTCCTTACAAATCAATTCAAATGATAGAATAATTAGCAGGTGATATGTGCTTCAGTGTTTCAACAAATTTCATTTCATAAGTTCAATATCGACACCACCTGAATTGTCAAGTAATCAGAAAAATACAAAAAATTCTGCAAGTAAGAAATTGACGAAATTGAACAATCAGCTTGTCATGTTCGTCCTTCAGTCCTTTGGTCTCTCGAAGGTTGATTTAATACCGGTCTAATTGATCGATTCCGTATCGAGGTCGTGGATTTGATACACCAATTACTCGTACTAGATTCTATGTTGGGACAAGTTGACACGATTGTTTCAAGCTTACAATTAGTAGCCAACTTGTACTTCAACGTCGCGCGATCACGATTGATCCAAATCAACCAGAACGCTTCAGTGTTCCCTGATGATTAAATTTCCGCGATTTTGTTCCTCGTATGAAGAAGAAGTTGACAAATTGAAGGTGAAGACAGTCGAGGAACGTGTCAGCTGGGAAGGGCCATTAAGGAACGCTTTTGAAAATCGTGCCAGACGTGGAACGTGGCTGAGATTTCTGCGTCTGCCAAAGTATGACGTGAACCCCCTTTGCTATATCCGACAGCTATAAATTCTTTCCTTTCTTGCTCACCACCGACTCTTTTTTACCATCGCACGCTTCAAACACTTTGTAACGTACGAATCTAAATTTACGATCCCTTCGAATGGGTACCATCTCTATTTTCGTGTGCGAATGCACGTGGCCTTGACTTTGCGCCCCTCTTTGCACGCAATTTTCATTCCAGTCTTCCTCAATGTGTTACGTCAAGGTAGTAAAAAGGTACTACTTCATTGCATAGAGATTAAGACTTTATTTCACTCGAAAGTTGACATAGTTTCTGACAAAAGGACAATTATGAGATGGTAATATGTGTTTACGGACACATAATGTGAACATAGGATATTTCGAAGTATTGTATGCTGTAATGGGCTTTTAACGCCATGTTGGATGTACTTGTAGGCACTGACCACTTCTTTTTAAATTCTCAAATTCCAAAATTGCAACTACTCAATATTTTCCGAATTTTTGAAGAAGTCTTGGATGTTTAAATTTCCCGAACTCACAAATCTCCATTTGGAATTTTCAAATATTAAATTTTCAGAATTTCAACACTTCCAAGTTTCAGGTTTCTCAATTTCAAAATTGACAAGTCTCAAAATTTTCAAGTATTAGCCCTCGGAAATTTTAACTACCAAAATTCTACATCCCGAAATTTCTAAGTTTCTTTTTCAAATTTTATTTCACCGAGTTTGAAAATTTCTAAATTTGAATCTCACAGAAATTTCGATATTTCCAAGTTTCCTAAATCCGAAAATTCCCAAATCTTCAAATTTTTTAATTTTGACCCTCAAAAATTTTAACTGCCGAAATTTCTAAATTTTCAAATTTCATCTCACCGAGTTTGAAAATTTCGAAATTTGAATCTCACAGAACTCTAAAATTTTGCCAAGTCCATCACTGATCAAGGCCCAATTTTTGCAGAATCTCAAAAACGTTCCACGTCGCCGCGGGATCAAATTGCAGAGAATAAACGCGTGTATAAAACCCGATTGGTTTATTTAGCCTGTCGCAGAATTATTTTTCCAGTCTCTTTCCAAGATTATATTAATAGTCCAGCGTGGTCGATAATCGTAAAAATAAACGTTGATCCGTCGGTACTTGCGTAAGTAACTGTCGCGGAATGATTTCATTCTTCCCGCCCCGTTTTCGATATAGTAAAGTAAAGCAGGTTCGTAAATGTCGGTCGAGAAAAAAAAAATAGCAGGCGTAACGAGGAACATAATCGTTTTCCGGCCGATAACTAGGTGATAAACCTGCCGCGATGGATTATTATCGATCGAAACTTGCAGATCGAATACAATGTATCCGATCGTAGAACGGATTCAAAATGTCGCAACAATTTTTCACAGCAACTTTTAAAGGGCTCGAC
Organism: Megachile lagopoda; assembly: GCA_036983795.1. Taxonomy (NCBI): domain Eukaryota; kingdom Metazoa; phylum Arthropoda; class Insecta; order Hymenoptera; family Megachilidae; genus Megachile; species Megachile lagopoda. The sequence continues at coordinate 7,401,797 of CM072785.1, read as the reverse complement.
CAGCGACACGTTGACTCCGCGTTACTCGGACATTGATTAATTGATACGATTTCTGAAATATCACGCTGCTGTACGCTGCAGTCGAACACGCGGATAGCTACCGAACGCATGTCGCATAATTCATATTCATGATTACTCGCCGTGCACTTAACGTCGCAATACTTAATCCGTTTTAACCCGCGATTAATATGCACTTAGTCTGCCACTTAAACTAATAAATAATCGGCTAATAATTTAATTACGCTCGGATCGGCAGGCAACTGGCCGCAAATCCGACAAACCGTGTTTCCCCGCTCGATGAATATTCCGCGGTTATTATACAAAGTGCTTCAGAAATGGATATAAGAACGAACTTAATTAATGTCGGGATTTATGCAACCAGGAACGTCTTAATAAATATTTATTCGACGAATAATCGATTGATCCGAACTGTTTTTCGAATTGCTAATTCGCGTTGTTCGGGTTGACGCGTAATTATCTATTAACTGTATTTATGTACAAGATAATGTACAGAAAAGTAATAAACAGGATTATGAGAGCTTGAATTTCTTGTATCTGTGCGATGGTCAGTGGCGTAGTTAGGTCTTTTTTTCATGTATAGGTTTCTAGATTTATTGGCGCTATTAAAAATTTGAGAAAATGGGGATTTGGCGTTTAAGAAGTAGGCAGTTTAGAAATTTGAAAATTGAGGACTGAGTAATTTGGGAAATTTGATTTAGAGATTTGGGTAACTTTCGAATTTTGGAAATGTGGGGTTGGAATTTCAGAGGAGATTTAGAGATTCTGGAGATTTGAGAAATTGGGGGCTCACAGATTTGGAAAATTTTTTAATTTGAGAAATGTGGGACATTCGGTACTTGACAATTTGGGGTTTAGTTTCTGGAGATTTGAGAAATTGGGGACTTAGAGATTTGGGAAAATTTTATATTTGAGATATGTGGTACATTTGGTACTTGAGAATCAGAGATTTAGAGATTCTGGAAATTTGAGAAATTGGAGTCTTAGAGATTTGGGAAATTAGGGACTTAGAGATTGGGGAAACATTTTAATTTGAGAAACGTGGGTAATTTGGTACTTGAGAATCAGAGATTTAGAGATTCTGGAGATTTGAGAAATTGGGAACTTAGACATTTTAAAATTTGAAAATACAGCAATCTAAAAGTCTGCAAACTTGTAAACTAGAAAATAAAATTTATAAACGTGGAATTAGAAAATTAGGAAAATGAAATTCAACGATCCCCAGATATCTACGCCAATGACTCCGATTAAGACCTGTTGATCTCTATTAAGTGATTAAACCACTGTTTATAATTTCCAAACACCCAACATTATCACACAGCTCGATTTCCTTTAATCTCTATTAAAAATAAAGGAACGTAGAACTAGTTGTCGATCGTACATAATTACAGTTGGAATAATTTTGTTTTCTTGTGCGTCTATTGCTACATAAATTCCACATTTCTCGCTCGTTCCGATTCGCGTTCCATGGGATTTCAATCGGTGAAATAATGTTCCACGGTAAACAGGACCCATAAATATATCCAATTGAAAGGAGCTCATGACGTCCTATGGAAAACACACGGATACAACAATAGATCGAAACGGAGATAATGCGACGTTCGTAATTGAGATCGATCTAGTGGAACCATCGATATGGCGCCAAAGAAAATCGAGACCAGGATTTCATGTGGAACTTTTTAACGGTTGCGCAAAATTTGAACAGGAAATGTAACGCAGAAAAATGTGGTCCACTTTCAGCTAATAATTTCGCATAGAAGCGATCACGTTCGACAGGTCGACGCGCGACTAATATCGATTCCCGTCAAACGTTCGCTAACAACTGGAGCATGAAAGCATTATGTGCTTGCGTGTACGTAAGAGAGCTTGATAGCTTCTTTGATATTCAATTTCCTTCGTGTAACATCACAAGCTGTTTTCTCACGCTCCAAAATATCCTCGTCAAAGTTGAAGAACCTCGTCTGCAGTCGTAGAAATATTTCAACCAGAGATTTACTCATATTAATACATCTTTGTCCATTTAATTTTGTTCATATTTACAATTTAAATTGAGGAGTTTTAAATAACTTAGGAAAGAATGTACTATAATAATTTGATGTATTTTTTATCGTTTGATCGTTTGAGCAAACATATCAATGTTTGCTATAATTTGTAATTGATTTATATTTAGGGTATGGATTTGATGGTTAGGTAGTTGTTTTTAGAAAATTAAACTTCGGGTTGATGTAGAATAGGTGTTGCTTCGTTTTTATGGCATCAAATATAGTTAGACCCGTATTTTGAAATTATTTAATTTAATACGTCGGAACAAAGTGTGAACACCAAAATGGCGTCATCAGACAGTAGTTGGATCGATGTTCGATATTGTATAATATATCAATCATATTGGTATATCGATGATGTTGATACATTGATCATATTAATATATGGATCTTATTGATACATCGATCATATTGGTATATCTAATCATATTGTATGACATATGAAATTTTTATCTATTAGACATATCAATCATATTGATACATAGATCATATTAATATATGGATCTTATTGACACATTGATCATATTGATATATCTAATCATATTGTATGACATACTAAATTTGATATATTAGACATATCAATCATATTGATACATAGATCATATTAATATATGGATCTTATTGACACATGGATCATATTGCTATATCTAATCATATTGTATGATATATTAAATTTGATGTATTAGACATATCAATCATATTGACATATTAAACTTGACATATTCGAATTGATATGTGATATATGTATTAAATTAGACATACTAATTATATGATCGTTTCGAATGATAAAATTACACCTCAGATTAGGTTTTACAAGAATACATAAGAAATATTTCCTACGAATAATAGTTCAAATATTTAAATGGTTTATTTTACACACCCTGTACATAAATCGTCTGGCATCCCCAAAACATTCAGACAAAAAGAGTTCTTTCGAGCTCAACTTGTTCCCCATATTTTTGCCAGAACTGAGAAATAAGAAGGGAGTAATCGAAATAATTTCACCGAACGAATTTACCAGCGAACATTCGATGTTACACACAAACCTCGGTAATTAATGCGACAGATCCCGTGGTGCACAAGATATACGACGACACAAAGGCAGCGATATACAAAGTTTGAATTGAAACGTGTTTGTTTGAGCATGCAGGCTGGAAAAAGAATCGTGGACAGCTCGAAAGAAACGGGAAACGGTGATTCGCTGATAGCACAGGCTGCAGCCTCGTCCAGAAATCGGGACAGGGCTTAAAAATAGTAGGCGATCCGACGCCCACTTTCGCCGGCATTAAAATATTATCCAAACGTCGAATATATTTTTTCGTTTCGGTGCATTCGCTCTACAACGGTGGCTTAAAACGATCCTAAAAATACTCGGCGATTTCCCAAGAAACGTTTTGTCATTCCGCGATCGCGATGTGCTTTAGAAAACACATTCGATTCATTTATTTCTTGCATTTGTACCACGTGTGTCCTCATCAACGCATTTCATTTATTCACATTTTACGAAAGGTTCGCTTTAAATTCGCAATTTCGTTTGCTTTTTGATTCTTTATCTAAAAATGTCAACTCATCTTAGCTAAGTTGAAACGTCACTTAAATGTCAACTCACCTCGAAATAAAAATTGCCAATTAATATATGCAAAAAGTCATGTATTTCTGGTATAATAGTAGTAATAATAGTTATAGTTTCCTTGCAAAATATTCAATCGATTCCCTTTCACTTTTTAGTGTACCTGTATCCGTAGTTGACAACCTTCCGATAGCTTTTCAGTCACAGAAAATTTGAGTCAGCCTAATCGTGGAATTCCAACACGAAATAAATCTAATAACGCAAATTGTTGGTGACATTATTACCGGAAGTGTACGGAACAATCTTCGTATTCAATTTTCTGAGCGATAAATCTTCACGGAAATAAGTTTCACGTAACATTTCGAATTTTCAACGCGCAAAAACACTTCGCTCGACGGAACACCTTGTATGCCTGTCTCACTGGAAGTGGCCTATAATTTTCGCTAAAGGTATTGATCATTCTTGTCGGCACTTTGCTTCATTAACCGATCCCGGACAGAAAGAAACCTGCTTCGCTCGAGGAAAGTGTGCGCCGTGGACCGCGAACGAAAACGGGAGCGACGAAAAATCGGGAAAGGTCGCCGATTTATCGGGTAGCCTGATGTAATTACACAAACTATGCCCCGTGTTCCCGCCACCTTTTTATCTGGCCTCACGATGTCGGTTACAGCGTTCGTGTAAATAATTTTCTTATCTCTACTATCCTTCTATCCGTGTCTGCCGCGATCGCGTTGATCACAATTTAGATATCAGCAGGGAAATTCCTGCAGAGTCTCTCGAATACCGTGTAAGGTAACCCGAGTAACGATAAATAATATCGCGATACGAGCTGTGTGAAAAAATTTGCGGAAAAAATCGTGTTCGGTGTGAAAGATACTTAATGACCTCAAAAATTGTGGGAAAGGGAACACTGTAGTTTATCTTTTATTTTATGGAAATTGCGGAAGAGTAATGTGATTGGTGTTCCAAATTAGGTGAATGAGAAATTTTCAATTGACACGCGAGTAATGAGTTACTGCAGTAGATTTAGCCATATGTGGTAAGACGTGTGGTAACATGTAGATTGTCGGAGTTTCTGAATTATTGGGGTTTAACATGCAACGTTTCTATGTTTCAAAATTTACACATTCTTAAATTCCAATTGATTCCCCAAATCCCCAAATTCTCAAATACCTAAGTCCTCAAACCCCGAAATCCCAAAATTGCCAAATTCCCAAATTCGTAAGTCTCCAAATCCCCAAATTCTCAAATTCCCAAAATCCCTAAACTCCTCAGATCTCCAAAGTCCAGAACCCTAAACCCCAAAAATCTCCAAATTGAATCTAGCACTTAATTTACCCACTCTGCCCTCACAGTTAAATTCAGCACATCTCAATGACACCATAAGAGCAAAGTGCAAGTGAAATGTTGAACTCTCATTCAAATGACAGTGAAAGAGACTAACAACAAACGAAGTGTCCACATTTGGAAAATGACGAGCGATTTTCCGCGAAGAGGACTTCAGCGTGAAGAACATTAAGCGGAAAAAACGATGATGTCCCAAGTGTGAAGCCGAACACGAACCTTCTTCAAAATGGATCGAGCTGTCCTGTTCGCTCTATTGATATCTCTGACGGTAAGGCCCGAAACATTTGCTCACAATTTAGTATGCTGTTAAGACTGTTTCTGGGTCGGTTCTAATTCGACTCGAATCTCAATGCCAACCTCGTAGATCAGACTAATGTGCAGCCGTTCGAAATGTGCGTGCACGAGCTTGAAAAAAAGCGTGGTAAGTGTTGGGCGGTCCCTTTGAAGCCCAATTCAAAGGACCTGTTTCTTCATAACTGACTGATACGTCATCGATTTTCTGGGAGGTTTCGGTGCTCGGGTTTCGAAATCAAAGATGATTTATCCAAGTACGAATTCTTTGTATTTGCACACCTGATAAGTGATACCAAGTGTTTTTGGGATCATTTTATCTACTGATAAGTTCTTTTAATCCTTTGCGAACGGAGTATGTGATGATGATACATTAGGTTACATTTCAAAGCTCATCATGTTCTAAGGGTTGAGAAATGGTGAAATATTTTTAGTCTATCGCTGACGTAACTTATGAGGAATGTTTCACAATTGATGTCTATTGATTTTTGTGTAACTTTAATGGGATATCGAAGTCAAGACATATTTTGTGTACAAGTGTTATTGTTGAAAGACAAGAATCCACAAATCAGCACCTATAGGTTGAATGGGTAATACATGTTGAATCTCTTGATCTCTCGATCTTTCAGAAACAGAATATCAACATAGATGTATTATTGAACTTAAAAAACTAAAGGTACACATATGTATGACTATTCTTGAACATATTAAATCAAACTCCGTATCGTAAATATACAATTAAATTTTGAAATGTAATGGTAAAGGGATACAAGCACATTCGACTAGAGGTTACATTATTGACCAGTCTCGATAACAACGAATTTCAAAAGCGAATCTTTCGAGGCAAAACGATGAAAGTCACGAGTTATACCGGCTACGAATCGAATATTGTAATTTATACGATCCACGAAATTTCGTCTCACGTGGTCGACCAAAGTGATTCGTTGAAAGACAAATTACAGGATATCTGGCGCCTCGTGGTTCAAACCCGTCCGCATTCAGGCCTCCGTTTCTCAGCACATGCTGAAAAGCACGGATGCCGAGAGCCCTACGTCTTTTTTTATATATATATATATTCTTCCCCTTTCTCCTCTTCTTTTTTTTCTTCTTATTTGACCGGAGAAAACCGAGTGCCTCGAGGCTTACTACCGTGGACCAATAAAAAGTATCACACGGCCGTGTCCCGTTCGTGTCACCGTGATAAGAGAGACTCTTTTTGGAGGCATCTCTTTATCCGTGCGTGTCACTAAAATTTCGTCGAAAGCGTGTCGGTGTATTTCTTGCTGACATCCTCGAGAATCGCTTTCGAGTAGGAGTTCTTCAAGGCACTCTTTCGAGCTTTGGTTTCACAACGCTTTTAAATTCGATTCTCGACACTCATCTTGCAACGGAAATTAAGTTTCCTGGAACTCTATGGACCGTCGACACTTTGACATTTTGGGATTTTGGGCTTTTGGGACTTTAGGATTTTAGGATTTTAATTTTAGGATTTTAGGATTTTGGTAATTTGGCAATTTGGCAATTTGACAATTTGGAAATTTGAGATTAGGTCATTCGGGGCTTTAGGATTTGGAACCTTGAGAATTTCGAACCTTGGAATCTTGGGATTCTAGGAATTTGTGGTCTTTGAGAAATTGGGACAATAGGAGTTCGGGCTCTTGGCAATTTGCAACTTGGGAATTTTGGAGCATAGGAATTTTGATACCTTGGAAATTTGAGACCTTAAGAATTTCAGCGCTTAGGATTTTGGTATGGTACAAATTTGGGATTTTTTAAATTTGATGGGGGCCTTGGGAATTTCTGAGCTCAGAAATTCGGGATATTAGAAATTAGTCATTTTTAATTGAAGTCATCCTTAGTTAGAAATTATAGTCATCTTTAATTAAAGTCATCTTTAGTTAGAAATTATAGTCATCTTCAATTAAAGTCATATTTAATTTCTACAATCTTGAAGAATTAGAGACCCTATGAATTCAGAATTTTAAGAATATAAAACATTGGTACCTTTAAAATTTAGAAACAGAAATCTAGAGTTTATGAAATTTAGTACTTTAGCAGAATAAGTACAGACTTCAGGAGTTTTTAAAGTAGTACTTGGAATTTGAACCATTTCGAAACGTTCCAAACGTGAAATATTGCAAATTTGACCCGTTGTAGTGTGCAACCAGTATGGATGTGCGTCACTGGCCATTCATGAGTTTGAGACCACATTTGCTAAAAGAACACCTACGCGATAAAACGTCGGAAATAAATCTTGTGAATAACTGAGAGATTCAATTTGAAAGCATTCAACCGGAAGACAGTTAACGATTCTGAAACGAACCAAAGATGGAAGACTCTCCATTGAGCAAAGACAATTTCGAGCAGCCTCATGGGCGCTGGTACAATGGACATCGATTCGTTTGATTAATGAACCATCTTTCTGCTTTCAGGAGACATTAGAACAAGATTTGGCCGATGAATTTGGATCAAGGATAATGTGCTGTATCTGTTTGTTCCCTGCAACACTTTAAAAGCGGCTCGAATCTGTTCTAATGTGCTATCTGGCTGGTCTAAGAATACGCGTTACTCGCAACATTTAACCGCAGGAATGCGTTCCAAGCAATATGGTACTTCCTAGATAGACCTTGGACGTCATAGACGGGTTTCTGCTCATCGGTGGAAAAAATAAAAATCGATGTTGTTCACAATTAGACGAAGTAATTTACAAGGAACGCCCGATTCGCGTTGGCGAACAAAACAATGTCTGCCACGATCAGGGATAATGCGTTGCCTTCTTCGTGATCGATCGTCTTCATATTGCATAAATATCAGGATTTTCATTCCATCTTCGTGATAATCGATGTGATTTTTTCTATTAGGTAACTGTAAGACTTCTTACAGAACTGTTATTCAGATGAAGCTGCAAGCCTTACTTATAGTTAGAGAGAAAATATTATTTTTGAAGAAGTTTAATTAACAACTGTAAAAAATTTATAAAGTAATATTCTTACCATAGATATAATCCAATTGCACCGTGTACTATGATTTCTTTCAGGTGCGTCAGTCAGAATTAACAGCTGCAATAAAGAAAATTTAAATATGACAAACAAAAAATAAAGACAGTAACACGCGTCAATGAAGATTACAGAAAGAAAAAAATTTGTATACATTTTCCATGTAAATACAGCTAGCTTAGCGTATCTGATTTTTTCTCGAATCATGTACGCAAAAATATTTTTTCCTACCCTCAAGTAATCGATGCATTCACTTGACCCGTTTCCATGCTTATCGTAAAGGCGTATATCGGAGCGTTAATTTAAACTTTGATTGACACAGTACAAGATTTACATATCTTTTATGATAATTAACGAGGGAGTGGTAGAGATCGGTGGCAATAAACAACGTTAATAGTTCATTGATTTTGGTTACGATATACGTCACTCACAATCTTATCTTCAGAAAAATCTTCCAGAAAACGATAACCTACGATTCTGTATTTTTATTTCGTGAAAAAAATTCTTTGCGGGTGCACCTTTTTCCAGACAATTTCTGACTCATACTTCGCTATTCAGGATTATCTGCGAAACGAAGATTCATTCGGCTAATTTACGTTTCACCATCGGCAATTTTATTAGTCATAGTTCTTAATGGACACGAAAAAAAACCGGTCTAAACGGGTCGTCCGCGGACCGCGTTGTGTCGTCCACGATTTTAAAATACAAGCGTTCATTAAGGTGTGCTCGAACGATATTTACCTTTTCGAGGCCTCGTTAAGTCCCACGAGTGATAATAATAACGCTGAATAAACCAACAACCAATATACCGGCGACGATTCATTAGCTGTTCGACGCTAAAGCATCGCTGAATTTGCCGAACAGGCGCCGGGGTTTGTTGAACGAGTTCTACGGCATTTGGAGGTACCCGAGATCGTTCGCGATTAATACTCTGCTCGGTTTAAATCTTCAGGTATTTATTACGAGAACTTTTCGACCTGTCGAGTTTCAACGAAACAGTGATTAATTTTCGACGACAAGCAGAATTATCGAAGCTGCAGATTATTGAGTCGATTGCTACTGTTCGTTTAATATTTTATGGAGAGTGAAAGTAAACACATTTTTTGGTGCAAGAAGTTTGGAATTGACAGCAAATAATTATTGAGGCAAGATGAATCCCTAGATATCGAATTATTAATGTTTACTATCTACTCATTTTAATCAAAGTTTGAAGTAAATCTTGAAAAAATGAACTTATTCTAAAATTTTTAATTAAATCTGAAGTTGAAAGTTTTGATCTTGATGTAAAATTCAAAGTGAAATTTTAAGTTGAACACCTCAATCTTTATTTAAAATTTCAAGACAGTTGTTTGTTAAACCCTTGACTCTAACCTAAAATTTAAAACAAAATTCAAAATTAAAAGTCTAAACCTTTATGTAAAATTTACGGTGAAACCTCAAGGTGAACATCTCAATCTTAATCTAAAATTTCAAGTTAAAAATCTAAATCATAATCTAAAGTTAAGTCAAAGTCGTGTTTTTAATCGAATCGCATTCGACATTAATAAGCAGAAGGAATTTGCCGAGGTGTAAGTTACGTGCAGGTGTTACAAGATGATAGTTTGATAGATCGAATTAAAAACGTGGAATATGTTGAATAAATGTAATCCATCCAGGAAGTTTCTCGTCTCGCAATGTTTCCTCGTTTTCGTGTCACGAGCTACGCATTTATTGTCAAGTCAAGGTATTGTAATAAATTACAGATGTTTCCTGTAAATACAAAACTTGCACGTATCACCATTATCACGATCTATAAATACTTATAGCAATGATGTAAGCATGTATTTCAAATTGAAACTATTAAACATTATCGATCATTCTGACACGTACGTGTTTCAAAAAAGTTTACAAGGATTTTGTCGAAATTTTGTACTTATTACGAATAATGCAACGTTGCGATGTTTGTAGCAATTAAATGAAATATTACCAACGTCTCGCCAATGACATACCTAATTTCTAAATTAAATCTTCCTTCCCTCGAGTCGCAATCAATTTGCTTTTACGCGTCTGTCAGCTAGACTGACAGTAGGAAGATATTTATTCATGGACCATCAGTTTCGTGTCTCGTTTCTTTCCCAACGTTATGACATTCGCTTAGTGCAGGGTCATGATCATGCAACTTGCAGTCACTCGACTTTCGTACGCTGTTCGAATCTTCATTGACGTCTTTCGAGTATACATTTCGTCTCCTTCTCACCTCTTCATGTCCATTTCGTTGTTCGCTCCTTTATGAAGCTTTTAATGTTTCTCCTTACCAAGTGTCTGCGTATACATTCACCGTGCCGGTCAATAGTGTACCATCTTATTCAAATTATATTTTATGACATATGTCACACAAGATAATTTTAGGAGATATAACGCCCTATCTGCAGTTTTGTAGACAGGTCAATATCTCTTTCATTTGCTCATTCGTGTTTTAAGACATGAAGAAGTGTGTAAACCATTTAAAGATTCCACAGTTTCAAAGTTAAATAGTTGAAAATTCCCAAATTTTCCCTAAGCTACTCTTGACCTTCCGAGGACTCTCTAAATCCTTCCTAGACTCTTCCTGGGATCACCCTAAATTTTCTCTGAACATTTCTAGAAGAAACAAATAATAAGAGTGCTCGTTACTCGTCCCACAGTCCGAGTCGAAGAAAGCTTACATTGCACCCCGGTGCATAACGAAGCAGACGGAAAATTACAGTTAAGATTCATAAAAAACGCGGAGAAAAAAGATCATCCTTCAATTTACAGTCGCCTCATTAACAGCGACGTTCGTTAACCCGTAGCATCATCAAGCCTTTCGCGCGCAATATTAATTTGCCCCTTAACGACGCGAATTATTACGACTCACGCAACCTATTCGATCTATTACCGCAACGAGGCAGTTTCGTTATTACCTATCCTAAATTTAAATTCTCCCATGGAATTTCAAGTTGAAGATGACGGTGCACGTGACCGTGCTCATTCGCAGACTATCGGTTCTGCTTTCGCGTCTCATCCCTTTCTCATCTCGCGCATTACGACGCGTACGCGTAACCGGCGCCAACGGATCCGCCGAGCAGGTTGCAGAAAACGCCTCGAGTCCTCGAGTTAGACGCGCCTCTCGACAAGCTTCCTCCCGTCGGACCACCGTGAAAAAGCATTTAGAATTCGCCACGGAATCCGGTCTTATCGAGCAAAGTCAATTATATCCGGCCCGAGGAAACTGGTTGGCAGGCGTCAAAAGAAGGATGGAATTCCGTGAAACCGTGAAACGCTTCTCTGTGCGAATGTCAGTGATTTAACACATTAGGCACATTCGTTTCAAACGTCTCAGTTTTATGTAAGGAGATTGGTACATCGGACTATATTCCTTGATACTGCTTTTGCATATATGGGTTAGGTTAACTTGCTTGGATGTATAAGGTGTATTCATCTCAAATATTTCATTTCATAATTTTAGGGTCACGGAGTACTAGATTGGGCTATATTGCTCGATACAGTTTTTGGATACATGGGTTAGATTAACTAAGTAGGATGAAGGAGGTGCATTCGTTTCAAACATGTCACTTGATAATTTTTTCCTTGCGGATTGGTAGATTGGGCTATATCGCGTGATACAGTTTTTGGATACATGGGGTGGTTAGCTTGGTTAGATACGTGAGGTGCATTCATCTCGAATATTTCATTTCACAATTTTATGTTCCAGTATTGATGAACTGGACTATATTGCTTGATGCATGTATTAGGTTATGTCAGGTTAGGTTTCACTCCGTAATTTTATTCTCAGGGTTTGATACATGACTTTTTATTGTTTGAAACAGTTTTCGAACACATGGGTGTGAAGACCAGACTTGTCATACTATTTTATAGCCTGTCGCATAGAAAATGAATTATTTGCAATTGAATTAACAACCTGAAACTCTGGTTCTAATTTTGTTCCAAGGTGTACATGACAAATGTTTATTGTACCTCGAATTTGTCAGTCAAAGCAAACAATTGTTAAAACGAACATGTAAATCAAATGCTGGATGTCTGTGACATCCGTACGCCAATGGCGTCGAGATCCCCTCGATAACACCCAACACGAGAATGGAGTTTGACGTTTAATCTTGTTGCCTTCTTGGTCACTAGAGATGTTTAATCCCCAACGTCAAGAATCCACAGCATACCCCCGAATTTGCATCGTTGCTCGAACATCGATGATTCATCTGAAAGCCGATTATTAATTAGCCTCTTATAACGGTTTCATGTAACTTTCGTGTTATTCTTCTAACTACGCATATTTACGCACATATAGCGTTCAATAATTTTAACAATGAAACCTAACCTAAATTTGCAATTTCTGAAATATCAGTGTGTCAAGAACAGTTTCTTCTTTTTACTGCTAGAGTCGTGAAAGTGATTGATTGAAAATGGTCGTATAAAATAGTTACGTTCGTACGTATAATGTTCGTACAAAGTTGTAACGTATATAATACTATAATTAATGTCATGAATCTTGAGTTATGTCATTACCGCAGTAAAGCGCACAAAACACATAAACTATACATTACAGGTAAAAGATTCTATGATACATGTACAGTAGGCAAACTATGTAAAATATTAGAAATTAAAGTAAAACTGCATAAAAGTACATATATTTGCGCGATAACCCGCATTGCCGTGTCCAGTGTCTCGCGAACTTTTTCACGAATACACGCGGTGTATATACATATGTACATTTTAAGCGTGCAGCATAAATCTGTAAAGGCGTTAAAGTACATTAAGTTACGTCGTGCGCGTTAACTTGTAATAACCGAGTCGTAATTCTCTCGGCAACATTTACAAGCGGGATCGTGCGAACTCAAGCCAGGTGTTTACACTGCGATAAAACAACTTGTGTTCTCGCGTTCCTTACGGAAACCACGTGTACAAGGTTGATTCCAGCCCTCTTCCGGATGATCTGGATGATGCTGCGAAGCATTTTAATGTCGCTGCACATTCGAAAGAGGCTGTCGACCGATCTTGTCGCGTGTCAACTTAATCCAAGTTATATACCGAGACCCAGTAAAAAGATCGTGTCTATGGGTCTCGGTGATGTACGAACAAGCGAAGAGGAAATTTATTGTTCTGTGATATCGGGCCTTTTAATAAGAACTCAACATTTTTAACGCGGAGGCAGATTATTAAATCGTTTTATTTCTTTATTTATAGAGGAGAGGATATTCAGGTTTTTATATTTTTAGGTTCCTGGATTTCAAGATTTCAAGATTTCAATATTTTAAGATTTCAAGATTTTAAGATTTCAGGATTACTAAATTACAGAATTTTTAAATTTCCATGTTCCTACATTTCCAAATTCCTAAATTTCCGACTCCCTAAATTTTAAAATGTTCATAAACCTATTTCTTCACCGTGCTTCAAAGTTTAGTCCAATCAACTTTCTAAAAGTTCAATATATCCGAATTCCTACATTTCCTAATTCTTAACTTTCCAAGTTTCTAAACTTCCAAATTCTTGCATTTCCAACTCCCTAAATTTCCAAGTGTTCATAAACCTAACTTTACCGTCAAAGTTCGATCGAATAAAAGTTCCAAAAGTTCCTCCTGCACATTATCCCCAGAGGATCGAACATCAAACGCAGTCGCAGAGGGTAACAGTAGAGGTTCTCCGATCAAATATCCAGCAATGTCCACGTTTGTCCTTGATAATCGGTAGAGCTGAACGTAACTTTGTTCCGTCGCGGGCGACACTTCTTTTTTTCAGTAAAAGCTAATCAGTAACGTGCATATAAAGCCGCGCCCAAAGCGACACTCCTCACTCTGATTGGATTAACCCGGGATGAATGTCAAGTTACGTTGTCGGTCGTATGCACGGGATCGCTTGGATGTTAATTGTATGAATATCGCATGAGCGAATTTATAAATCGGACCAGAGGTGAACAATGCGAGCCGCGCCACAGCTCGGTTCTCGATTACCGTTCGATAATGTCAAACGACGTGAAACAGGTCCCCGATTACATGATATTAACGACGAGATCGGCTGTTATACACCGGTATACCGGACGTTAATGTTATCTCGCATCGATCGTTATCTAGGATTTATATTTATGACATCGACCCGTGATTTATGAGCATCTCCGGTGGGATTATGATCGTGAAAAAATTTATGGAATCCCTTAATTACGCAACGGACCGATGCTGAACCAGACACTTCATTTAAAGGGCCACTGTATTTTTTATTTATTCAAATCGTTAATGTCTCTTCAATTTTTTTGCTGGATATTTTGGAACTAACTACTAAATTTAGTAATATAGACTTTGATTTTAGCATTAGGATTTTTTAATTGTAGAAGTATTCAATTTTGGAATTTTGGGACTTTGAAATTTTGAAACTTTGAAACATGTATCACCTTCGGGTATCTTCGTGACTCTTCGTGGATCTTCGTGTACTACGATAACGAGAGAGCGCCACTAACCCAAAATTCCCTATATGAAATTAGAACTAACAAAAACTTACCGTGTTAATATTATATTAACTTTGTGATAGTAAAAGTCATCCTTAAATTTTGCATAAATAATTAATAAAAGAAAACTGTAAACTTTTGCACTATATTTCGTAAATGTCACGTCAAATTAAATTCGACTCACGTTAATCACGTAATGTCGAATAAAAATTGAACAAGTACACGAATTATCTAGATAAAAAATTAAACGATACATTAACAAGATCCGATTAGATGATTAAACAGTTCTGTAGTGAAACGAGATTAGATTGAATACCTTCTGTTTGATATTACTGCAGAGTAATGTGTTGCTAAATTTAGACTGGATTCGAGTTCAATTCGTACAAAACGGGGCTCGATCATTCGAACAAAGTTTACAATTATCTGTTACGTAATACAGTGGAAACAAACGAACGTCAGCTGGAGAGATTACTCATTTCAGATTGTATAACGTTCGATTTTAAACTGGTCCAGAAACGGGTCAGATGAAATTTGCATTCCTATGTAATATCAAATTACGTCATTAAACACTGACAATATAGTATGACATTTGCGATTGTTAATAAATATTGATTTCATCGAACAAATATTGATTTAAATGTGATACTTGTTAATAATTAACGATAGGATTTTGTCGAACATCTCGCCTGAAGTTGACATACATTTGAATAAAAGTATTTTATCAGTTTTGTAATTTAGGGTGTCATTGTGACGCATTTCTAATATTTAAATCTAATGTTAAGTATTATCGGTGTATATTAAAAATCGTGAAGTATCGAAAGGATTAATTTGAGACCTCTTTGAAATCTCCATAAAGACCGTAAGTAGTCGTGTAAAGACTTGTCCAACAGTAAAGATTTGTCCAACAAGGTATTTGGCATGTTATCAGAATTGAATTGCAAAATCGTGTATAGAAAAAAATTTGGAAGAAATCGCTACCATATTAATCGTTCGATCAAACGGTAGTAATATGCAAATACGATGTACCAGATATGACCTGAATCACCATCGAGGCACTTGCTACTACGCGGCCATGTGGTCTTCACTGTAATTTATACTCGTCTTTCGCGTCCCATATACCGATTCCACGCCCATGTAACACTAACCCACGTACGAGGACTATAAGCAATTTAACATACAATTTCTTATCTTCTTAATCTTCTCCAACTTCATCAAGCACAACAATAAGTTACGTCGACCCCGCGTTACGTTACAATATCCTCCGAGTTCCCTTTCGCAACGTTATTTCGTAGATTAACGATTTCCCACCTACTGACGGATCAGACTGCATCCTCATTTGCATGGTTAAATTGACAGAAATGTACTGCACGTTTCCGAGAAACCGTTATTTTTCCATTTACAGTCTATTGAAATCGTAAATTGCACAGTGCACGAGTCACGAATACTAATAACATCCACTGAGATCACAGTTACAAATGACAAATTCATAAATCGTTCTATTCATTTATCGAACGTTGCATAATTCTGAGAGTGCAGAATTATAATGCACATTTACATTAGATGAATTCTGTGCATCAGGGAATTGTGGATGGCGAGTGTGTTTCATAGTCTTTCGTAAGGAATTGCAATGTAAAGAGAGGGGCACTATCATTTGTACGGATAAGTGGAAGTTAGGTATTAGAAAATTTACAAATTCTTGAATCCTCAAATCCTTAGACCTTTATGTTCCTATAGTTCCAAATTTCAATACTTCCTAAATATTTTCAATTTCTCAAATTTCTCAACTTCGATGTTTCCAAATTCGCAAATTCCCAAGTTCAAGTCCTTCAAATTCCCAAATCCCAAAACTTTCAAATTGAACTAATACAACTGACTAAATATTTAAATTTCCCAATCATCACATATCTAAATTTCTGACTTCCCAAACTACCCCATTTAGAAACCCTACAAATTCCCAAATTCTTAAATCTTCAAATCCCATATCCCCAAATTTCTAAATCCCACAATCCACATAACTAATTTTAAATCTCTATACCTCCAAATCCCAAATACCCAAATTTCCAAATCTCAATGTTCAAGTCCCTATATTTCAAATTTTCCAATCTCCAAATTTTAAATCCTCTAACCTCTAAATTCCAACTCCACAAGTTTCCAAATCTCCATCTCCCCAAATCCAAATCCCAAATATCAACCTCCACATCTGAACGTACACAGACTCTCCCTAGTTCTGACCTCTCCAACCAAACCACCGTTCATTCAGTCACTTTGACGTAGTAATTATTTCAAAGAAATACGCCGCAATCCTTAATGGACCACGTATGTACAAAACACTAGAAACTAAAAAGGTTTTCATTTACCGACGTGTCGAGCATAGCGGTCCTCGATCGCATGACGCGTCCGGATCGCCCACGAAGTGGTGCTCGATTTCCGGTGCACTCGAGCTGTCTCGATTCGAAAACGGGACGACAAAGTGCAGCTGAGTTCGTTGAGACTCGACAGGGCTAAATTTATGCTGTGACAGCCATAATTTCACGGCGGTTTTACGCGTCCAAACACGTGTCCCATCCACGCGTGTTGTGGCTTACTAATTCGTCTCGCATTCGAAATCCACTTGATTCAATCACGCCGCGGCCTGTTTGCGCAAACGTCGCTAAGTAGCCACGTGTGCAAACACCACCTATGTTTTGACTAATTATTCTCTATAAATAGTTGTACCGGTTCGATGGAATTTCGGTTGTGATTCTGCGTGCCTGAGGACGCATGGACAAATAGAAGATGGTCGCCGTTTGCATCTTTAGTTAACGTTATACGATTTCCGCTTGTTTGATGTTTCCTCAAGTTTGAACGTCTTTCAAAAGAAGTCCTCTGTATATTTAAATGTTCAGGATTAAACAAAGAGCCTTTGAATGCTCTTTAGTGTGCAAGAATTCAGATTTTCTTTGCGGTTTTATTCGCGGAGATTGTTGAGTAATACTTTAGCTCAGTCATGTTGTAAAAAGACATTGGACCGTGTTATTATGGGTTAGTAGATTTAAAATGTTTATTATAGTTGCACATTAGTTTTTCAAGTTTCCGAATTTCCCAAATTCATAAAATCTTGAATTCCCAAATAAATCCTCAAATTCAAAGCTTAAACTTGCAATACTCTTGGTTCTCAAGTTTATTGATATCCTAACATCTAAATCTTGAAATTTCCCAATTTTTGAATACGTGAATTCTAAAATTTCCCAAAGACGTAAAAATGCAAATTTCCAAATTCCCAAGTTCTCAAATTTCCCAAATTCTCAAATACCCAAATTTCTGATTTCCTAAATTTCTCAAAGTCCAAATTCCCAAATCCTCAAATCCTCAAATTTCCGAGTTCCCAAGTGTCCAAATTCTCAAATTTCCCAAATTCTCAAATACCTAAATTTTTGTTTCCCTAAATTCCTCGAAGTCTAAATTCCTAAATCCCCAAATCCTCAAATTTCCAATTTCCCAAGTGTCCAAATCCCAATTTCCTAACTTTCTAAACGTCCAAATTAAATCAATCTATCCGCAATATCTCTAATAGCCACATGACTTTTACACAATAATTATGACAATTTTATAAGCTCATTACCGCAACAATATATTAACCGAGGGATGTACGCGCAAACGAATAAAATTTTATGTTTGGAGGGAAACGAGGAGAGAGCGAGGTCCACGAAATTTATAGGCGATGAAACTGCACGATATTTTACACTTTCCTCGCATAAAAACACGATATACTCGGAATCATGGTTCGTGGCCAGACGGACGATAAAAATCGAAGATATTTATCAGGGATACCGATGCACCGCAACGCGAGCAATGTGCCTGACAAAACGAGCGTAACGCTTTCCATTATTTCTGTTAGCTCGTTCTGATTGCTTCCTCATTGAGGACGCGTAAACGCATCATTGCTTCCGTGTCATTCCTATTTCCTTTACAATGCGGTGTTTTATTACTTTATTACCGATACACTGCCCTGTTCGTTCGATGTTACACTTATTGGTATTGCCTGTCTCCAAGGTAATTAATGTACCGCTTGCTTAAGTATTGGCTACAATTATTCAACTAATAAATACGTCGAGGCAGGATATATGACCTGTCATTTCTGGAAGATTTATTATAACTTAGGAACATATTTTATAGTCGGTATTATTTCACTTTTCATTTTTAATTAAAATAAATTGTACCGAAGATTTTATCAAATTAGTAATTCTGAAATTAGTACATGCATTAGATAAAATTGTGGTGAGGATGATCTGTCTTATTATTAAAGCTTCACAGATCACTTTTTCCAAGATAAGGTTCTTAATTGGGTGTACATATTCCCGTTCCTTTTTCCACATCAGATTAACCGATAAAATGAAATGTTTTGCACCAATCACCGATCGTGTTAATCACTTCCAATTAAACTGATTACAGTATGCAATGATGCTTAAAGTATCCAATAACCAACGCAGCGATAAAGTTATTAATTACTCGATCACAGCACGGATATATCACCAGTCAAATAGGTGTTCAAATAAATTACCGCTCATTTTGTTTTCCAGCAACGAGGTGCAATAAATCGGTGTCAAATTATAATGTGTTTTTGTTCGCAGTGTTTCTCGAGTTGCGGTGGACATCTCATCGATGGTATTTTCACGGAACCGACCTTGGAAAGGGGTTACAATCTGGTCGCCACAGTTCCGAGAGGTGCTTTGGCTCTGAACGTGACACAATTACGTCACACGGAAAATTATTTGGGTAAGCCAGTAGTTTATATTCTGCGCTCCTCGTCATGCGACTGAAATACGATTTCCTCGGTGCAAGTTCAATGCTCGTCGAAAACGCGACAGGTGACCGTGAAAATATGTGAACTCAACCGCGGACGTGTGGCTGCAAATTTTCTAGAAAATAAATAAAATGTGACGAAACTAATATATTTATCTTGGAAGCAAGTTTGACTTTCATTAACCCCTTAACCTAGAATTTTCTGTATTCACTGTTATCTAATTATTTCTACAATGTGATGACGACTGAAGAGAGTTAAAATAGGTACATTATGCACGATCCTTGATTACGCAGATTACCATTAGTACTGAAGGAAAATTACAATGAAAAATGTGTAGTTTATCACATCAATGTGCGTCATGAGTGTGGCATGATGTTATAGGGAAAAGGATTGATGTTAGTTTACAGAGATGCGAAAAATCACATGTCGTTCTTCAGTTCTAATATTTTAGAGTGCAATATTTATTAAGTTTCAAAGCCTAAAAAGTTCCAAAATCTTGCAGTTTGGAGATTGAAAAGTATCAAGGGTATAAAGTTTAACAATGAAGAAGTTAAACCTTAAGGTTCTAACACCAAAGCTTCAAACTCAGCAATATAATACCCCAAATTTCCAGTATCCCAAACAATGTCCTAAAATTCCAATATTCCAAAATCTCAATATCCCAAAATTCCAATGTCCCAAAATTCCAATATCCCAAAATTCCAACATCCTAAAATTCCAAAATGCTAATAACCCAATATTCCGATATCCTAAAATCCCAAAATCCTAAAATTCCCAAATCTCCGAAATCCCAAAGTTCAAACATTTCAAAATTCCAAAATTCTGAAGTGCAAAAATACCAAAATTGCAAACTTCCAAAGTTCCAAAATACCAAAATCCCAGAATTTTAACATCCCAAAGTCCTGAAGTTCCACAATTGTCAAAGTGAAATTTTAATATTTCAGAGTCCCAAAGTGCACATCTCTAAAGAAAGCAGAGGACAAACAAGCGTATCACAAAGTCCAGAATATTGAATCAAACTGATACGTGGAATCTCGTTTTCACAGCAGCAAACTGATTCTAACGAACTGTGCCAGCAAGCAAATTGTTCGCGATTACGAGCAATCAGCTGCACCCGTTCGCGATCCCTGTTTATTATCAACTCAAGATCTCCTATCGCTGGAATTCGTGCTCCTCGTATCAACCCTTGTGTAATCTAATCTGTGGTTGGGTTTTAAGTGGAACATCAAACGTTGTCTCTGGCAAATTGAGTGAAGCATTACTTACACTTATTAAACTTTACTTTGTTGTTGCATCTAGTGCCATCGATGACCTCTTTGATACTCTCTAATAAATGACTTTTTAATATAAATTTTATCTTCAAATTTCTGTCATATTTCTAGGCTGTATAGACATCAGAGTACATTATTAATATATTCATGACTGTAGATTAACCTGTTTACATAATTCAAAAATGGAAGAAAGGTAGTAATTCTTTGTACTGAAATCATAAAATAACAAATTGAATGAATTTAAAAGTCGATTTGAACGAATTTGATAAAAGTCATTAGATTTGATGGTGAGGATTATTCTACAGATGTATAGTTAAAAGAGATCAACACGATCGAAGCACAATAATCTATTCTTGTAATACGAATAAATGGTTATAGGTCCATTATGTTCCATTGAACATTTTCATTATATCCGCGATAGCCAGAATCGAACTTAAATAAATTGTTCCTTCTGATACTAATTTGGTAACAACAGCAATAACTGTATTCATTCATCTTCTCCAATTAGCAGTCAATTTTGCACCCTGTGTATGCGTCATTCGAAGCTAAAGACTCAACTTCTATTTCGTTTATATTCTATTTGCTTCTATTCAAGTATCCTTTGCTTCTGACATCACTTTGATATTCAACGTTGTTCCAAAGACCCTCGTTTCTCATTCTTATCGTCAGTTCGGTCGCTGATATCGTATGTAACGCGAATCCCATAAATTGCCAAGTTGATAGCAACCCTTTGTAAACGTAACTCCCGGCTAAACGATCGCTGCCAAGATTTTCACAATGGATCGAATCAACTGACGTGCGGTTAGATCTCTAAGAAGATTAAATAGCGTATAATGATCATTTTTATTTCAAGTAGTCGGCCATTCTTCGGCGTTCAAAGGAACGGACTGGGTGCGAAATAACGCGAAACGATCCGAAGATATAACGACGTGATCAATTGCGGACTTAAAATGAATTCTCGACACTGATTTCGCAATTTACATATTCGACTCGTAGTACGCTGAAACGTTTATTGAGCTGCTATAAAAGTTATTAGCCATATAGTTGTAAATATCTAATTAGTCACAGGTATTTTGTGCTGGGAATCCGAACGATTAGAAAAAAGCTGCAAGTTTTATTTTATGCTGATGGGACTTTTTTGTTCTCGCTGAATATCACGGAAATGGCGGTGAGCTGAAGTCATTGCTATTAAGGTTAAAAGTACAGTGATTGAAGATAGACGAAAGTTCTTGGAATTTGGGGATTTGCGAATTAATGTATTTGAGAATATAGGGATTTGGGGACATGGGTATTTAGAGATTTGAAAGTTTGAGAATTTGAGGTTTTGGAGATTTGGAAATTTGGAGGTTTGGAAATTTGGAGATTTGGATATTTGAAGATTTGGAAATTTGGAGATTTGGGGATTTGGAGATTTGAATATTTAAAGATTTGGAAATTTGGAAATTTGAATATTTGAAGATTTGGAAATTTGGAAATTTGGAGATTTGAAAATTTAGAGATTTTGGAAATTTAGAGACTCTTTCATTTCGAGATTTGGAAATTTCATGATTTAGAAATTTACAAATTTGGAAATTTGCTGATTCAAGAATTCTGAGATTCTTAAATCTGAAAAAATAGGAATGTAAAATTTAAAAAATTAAAAAATTGTAAAATTATAAAGAACTAAAAATTTACAAATGTGTGCAGCCGTAAAAAACTTTCCAAATCTCCAAATATGAAATTCCACGATTGCACAGATGTAGGTCAAAAACAACCCTTCTTTGTTTAAGAAAATATGTGGTCACATTGTGAATTCTGTTTGTACAAAGCGTTACTTATCACGATCGAATAAAGGGAAATAGATTGTGGCACTATTGAAGTTTAATCAAGCCTGAAAAGAGTTGAAAGGCGCTCAGCATGAAGTCCTACGTGCATGTCGATCGCTAAATGACTCGTCTATATACCTAATGTATCGTATCGCGTGGACTGTATCGATAATAAGTGTTCCTCGTATGTAAACGCGGTGATTGACTCTTCGTTTCATTACGCGGATGATTATGCGGTATACTTCTTGACTCATTTCAAACGCGCGAAACAATTAGTAACGCGAATAGCTGAGTCACTCTATCTCTATGTATACTTATCAGTAATTGATCTCATGAATATGTCCTTTCAATTTCAAACGGAAAGATACTGGTCAATGTAATTTTCCTGGGTATTCAGAATTCGATCTTTGATCGAAAGAGTATCGGGATTGAGTGCAGCAATTTTTAGAGGTGAAAAATAGATTGAATCATAAGTTGATATGCATACATAGTATTCTAGTGATGGTATTCAATTCATTAATTTTACGATTTGATTTACGTTATGATTGAATATTTTCAGCAATAAAGTTACAGGATGGTAGCTATTTGTTCAATGGAAACTATAGCATCAGTTTATCTGGCAAGTACCCAGCAGCTGGGACAACTTTCACCTATCTTCGACAAAGTAATCAAAATTTGGAAAGCTTCTCTGCTATTGGCCCATTGCAAGAACCCATCGATGTTATGGTAAATGTCACGTTCTTAAAAATACCATAGGTCATTAACTGATAAATATTTTCGAATCAGGTGTTGTATCAAGAACCAAATCCTGGGATTGTGTATCGATATATCATCCCTGGAAGTGCGAGCGTCCCTCCGAATCCACATCTTGTACCTAAAACAGGTGCTTAATCAAACTTTTCCTACAAACTTTATATCTTCATATAAACATCATATTCATATATAAATCTTCATATATAAATCATTTTTATATAGAATTTTATGTCATGTTAGATTTTTATAGATCTAAGATTATATGAATTAGAACTATCTGAAGATATTTCTGTTTTCAGTTTCGGCCAAACCCAGCGAACCCATTTTACCCTCCATCCCCCACAAAAAGTAAGAACATATTCAATCTCGTAATACTTCACCAACACGCAGTATGTTATAAAAAGGAATTTGTTGCTTCAGAATAGAAACTGGTACCAACATCAACGAAGCAAGCCAGACGTATCTTCCAAGGCGTTACAAGAAACGAAAATTTACCTGGAAGGCGAGTGGTTTCACGGAATGTAGCAGACCATGTGGAGGAGGTATGTACAACAATATTCAAATTCGGTATCAAATAAAAATAATCCACATTCTCTTTCGGGAAAAGGGTTCCAGATGCTGAGGTACGTGTGTATAAGAGAGCACACGCAGAATCAGGTGCCAGAGAAGAGGTGTCACGGTTTGGAAAAGCCAAGAGAAGCACAAATCAGATGCAACACAATGCCCTGCCCACCCAAGTGAGTAGAATAATAGTTTACCATAATTGTTCGTAACTATATATTGATATTTTATAGGTGGAGACCTGGTCCTTGGGGCGAGTGTACCGTCACATGTGGTAGCGGAACTCGCGCTAGGGAATTAGAGTGTGTACAGGAAATAAAACCGTCGTTGATAATGAGAATAGCGGATGGAGCTTGCGTAGAGCCAAAAATTCTTCCCACGAACGAAGCTTGCGAAATGCCTGCGTGTGAATTTGAATCGAAAACAACGCCGACCACGTTAGCGCCCCCACAATGGAGTGTGAGCACATGGTCCCCGGTAGGTTTAACTTTTTAAATACTGTGTGCGAGTATTGAGAATAATATTTAAAGGTCTATGCAACTGTATTTATCGTTTATGCATCTGAGCAAGTGCGTATACATATGAGCATCTAGCTATATATGATCATATGTAAGAGTGTCTATTATCTATTTGTTTATGCAAGAGTATTACCTATTCATCTATATGTATCTGTTGTGCAGCTGTGCATCTATTATCTATTCACCTATGCAAGTGTATTTATTATTTATTCATATATGCAAGGGCATCTATTATCTATGCAAGTGTATCTATTATCAACACATTTATGCAAGTGTATTGTTATCTATACAAGTGTACCACGTGTTTATAATGTTTACGTCGAACAAATGATTGAATTTACAAGAAATAATTCCTTTTGTGACGCAGTGTTCAGCGACTTGTGGTCCAGGTAAAAGAACGAGGACCGCAACTTGTATTACACAAGGACCTGCCTGTGATTTCGAAGAGAAGCCTATTACTCAGGAGGCTTGCGATTTGGGACCCTGTTCCATCAAACCACAACAGACGAACGCCATTTTAACGAGACTTCAGAATCCGCAGTGGTTGTACACTGAATGGTCAGAAGGGGTAACAGCAATTTTTATTAATTCGATTATAAGCTTCGAAAGTTGGAGGAAGTTTGTGATCTTGAAGACCTTTGTAGTGTTCAGCTGAATGCGGAATCGGTGTACAAACGAGGAAGGTTTTCTGCGAAAAGGGCCCAGACGATGAATTTTGTGAAGAATCCACTCGACCTGAGACTTCGCGGACTTGCTCTAGTAACAGGACTTGCAGTGGACAGTGGTTTGCAGGTCCTTGGTCTGAGGTAGCTTCTAAATTATATTTATTATTATCGTTTTAGTCCACCTTCTATCATACTATTTCTATTAAGTTAGCTTAATACATTTGTCCAAATTAATCAACAGAATGATTCATCTTTACCGAGTAAAATAATTCGTCAAATTTTCTATACATTTGATTAATGAAATACTTTCATCACTGCATTTGAGATTACTGCAAAACTTCCAGGAAGAACTTCCACCAAAATTATTTAATTCCTATTAAATACGAAAGCTATTAAACTTGATATTTCTTTAAATGTCCATTCAATTACTAAATGTTAGTTAATTTTTGTTTAGTGTTCCGCAGAGTGTGATTTAGGAGAACAGGTGAGAGAAGCAGTCTGTGTAACAACCCTCCGCGGCGCCCTACGGGTGGTTTTAGACATGAATTGCCCTGCGAGCAAGCCGGAAACGAGAAGAGCTTGCACCGGTCCACCTTGCACGTCCATGTGGTTCATATCGGACTGGACAGAAGTAATTGAATAATATTAAACTAAACAAGAAAAATATGCAAAATTCAAAGTAATCTTGAAATGACTTCAGTGTTCTCGATCGTGTGGAAAAGGAATTCAGAAGAGAGAGGTAAAGTGTTTGAACAAAGACGGCGAAATACCGGAACACCATGAACTCCATTGCAAGGAAAAGGATCGACCTATATCTCGAAGAAGCTGCAACGATTATCCTTGCAGGGACGATGTGCACAGTGTCGAGAGTCATCATAGGGTCCTGCAAGTTCAGAACGATCCAGAAATCTCAAATGGTATGTCAAATTAGTTTCACTAATTTTAACGATCGTATAATTATTATATATATTTGTAAATAATGGAAGTTCAAAATATTATTGTTAGGACTTGAGGAAAATCCACTTTGCAAGGACACCATATCGAACTGCAATTTAGTCCTGCAAGCTCGTCTCTGTACCTACCAGTTTTACCAACAGCTGTGCTGCCTTTCGTGTTCCAGAGCTAAGCAAGAATTAGAATGACAATCTAACATGACCAGACAAACGTATTTTTAATGTAAATGTAACTTTGATGAACGATTAAGAAAGTATTTTCATTCTGAGGGGTCATCTTTAGCTACGTTAATTCACCTGGGCATTCTTTACTTTTCATACATGTTAACTAATGTAAACTTCGTGAAATTTTTATACAATTATATTTTATTTTAGCTAAGTTATTAAAATAGTTGTCAGTAGAGATATTGATAAAATAAAAAATATCGAGTTCTTAAATTTTACTAATTTACTCCAGTTTCATTAGTTTTATAGCCCCTTCAAATGGGAATATCTTTTTAATCTCGAATCGTCGAAGGTAACACTAAATATTATACGTGTCGCTGTAGATTTACTTACCCTGCACTGCCTGATATAGTTTTTAACATTGTTTTTTTTTTGTACATGAAAATGAAAAATCGAAAGTACTTACTGAAAAATGGTACTTACAAAAAACATAGAAGAGTGATCTTTGTAAATTGTGCAGTAAAAATTGAAGGACATATCTGAAAGCAATTTCTCTGTAGGGTTTGTGACCCTAATTATAATTACTGAAACATTTTTGTACGATAAAATTTGAAACGACGATACATCGTCGACGAGAAATTATAGACTGATCGTGTAAATTGTAATAAGGCAACATTGGCATTTAATTTGTATTATTTTTCGTTACACGTATTTGCCGTAATAAACTTTATGCTTTCTACGTTTTATTCCATCGATTCCAACCGATACCACACTAAGAAGCAATTTTGTAATGAAGATCGTATCCACATGTACAGGAAAATAGAATTATTATTAAAAGAGACCAACGTAGAACTATTTACAACGTTATGGTAAAAAACTATTCTCTACGTCTATCACGAACTAAGCAATAAATTATATGTACACACTTATCGTTTGGGATAATACAACAGCAATAGTTGTGTAAAAACAATCGTAAACATTTGAAAAACATATCCCTCGTCTTACGTGTTCGAACAGTTCTTCTTCGATCCATTAAGAAGAATATAATATTTTAAAACTCATTTCAAATTCGTCACTTAATGGATGAAGGGAACTCTGACAGGCAATCGTAGAACCGATTAAAAATAATGATGCCCAACTAGTAAACTAAGGATGAGTTTCCTCGTAAAATGTTCACGAGCTGTCGGAATCCAAACTTTCTTGAGCAGTACTTGTACTATTGTCGTGGTTTTTGTACGCCGAGAAGAACGCCAGAGCTTTCATCAGCTGATAACTCTTGCTAATCGGAATGTTGCTGTCGTATAAACTCTTCGAGGCTTTGCAGTCCACGTAGAACCACCAGTTGCATTTCAGGATCGTCTGATCGAACAAGGTCGACTCGGGACACAGGAAGCTCTTCATGATCAGACCATCATCCGTTAATGCACAGACATGAAACACCTGAAACGTGGTGAAACAAGAAAAGTACAGGAGATGTTACAAAATTTTAAGTTTTAATAGCCGTGTGAACCCTGACAGTTTGTTTAGCGAACGAAGGGTAATCTTGCATTTTAGTAAATTTTATTATTTTGAATATATTATAGTAAATATTTACCATGCATCCAAGATCCTCGTCAGCGTACAGTCCGGGGAAGTGTTTCTGATCACCGCAGTAAAAGCTTGTATCCGGTAGGTCCACTCTGCTGGCAAAGTTGTCGTCAAAGTTCTTGTCATAACCCATTGGATAGTATTCACGCGGTGCATTCATCACTTTAGTAGCTCCGGAATTGTATTTACTGAAAAATTTGAATTTCAAGATCAGTTAATGCAAACATGGAAGTGATGCTTCCGATATTCTTCAAATGTTAACTGACATACCACTTAAAATAACTTATCTCGAAAAACGTGACAAATTTTCTACTTGTGCTAAAATGTACAGGTACAAGGAAATGTATAGGTATTAGAAAGCGTTTAAATCTCATCGTGAGATTACTTTTTATGAGGAGATGGCGTGGTAGTCGTGGTGCTCGTAGTAGAAGGTCCCTGTTGCTTTCGCATAAGCTGCTGCTGTCTTAACAAAATCGCTGCTTCCAAAGCTTCCAGAGTGATATTACTAGCTTCTGCCAAAGCTTTCAAGGAGGTTTCCATTTCTTGAATTGGTTTTAATGATGGCAAAGACGATGGAAAAGATGATGGCAACGATTGTCGTTTCTCGTTCTGTTGTGGCAAGGCCTGATTCGATTCGGACACTGGATGAAGAGATAGCAGGGTCATTTCATTCACGGATGATGCAGCTTCTTCTCCAGGTAAAGGTAACTAGAAATAAATAAAAATTGTTATTAACAATTCCTATTAACTATACTTAGAGATATTATTTTGCATGAACAGCATTCAGTTCTTTGAATAGAGGGTAAGACTCATACTGCAAAAATTGCTATGTGAATGTTTGCTGTGAAAATATAAAATAACTTTATCTCGAAAACACCTACCTGACCGAAATCATCCTTGGACACTTCATTATCGGAGTCCTCCAGTATAGCAGGATTATTGCTGATGCGATCGGTCAACTGTGCCGAAGATGGCGGCATCGTGATAAAAGGAGGTAAATCTCCTGAAGATGATTTCGATGGAATTTCAGACTCGACGATGCTTCCAGCCGGAGGAACTGCAGCTACGATGTTGGGCAGCTTCCCTGGCACAGCTGCGACCGCGAGCATTTGTGGAGTCTGTAAAACGCATGTGTAATATGTAAAACCACGTATTTTCACATCGCAAATTCACAGGATACACTAGAAGTAGCACATACTTTAAAATCAATTATTAAACATAAGCTATGTATTTAAACAGAACCAGTCACAATGTATTTCAAGTTCTGCAAAAGTGGCATACACATTTTATAATATTTGCATAAAATTGAAAAAATGTCAATTTCTATGAATTAAGTGATAGAACAGCCGTGATTCAACGTGTATGAACTCAACCCATAATTTCCAGAAATTAAAGCTACATTTTTTTGTTATAAAAGTACTATAAATGCAACTTTACCTGATCTCTCTTTACTTGCATAGAAACTACTTGTTGATGCCTCTTCTGCTGCTGCGTAACCAACTGCTGTTTCTGTTGTTGTTGCATCTTCTGCATCTGTTGCTGTCTCATAGCCTCCTGCTGCTGTAGCCTCTGTTGTTTCAGCACCTGCATCGCGAACGCTTCTTGCTGCAACCTTTGTTGCTGTTTGTGTTTCGCCTCTTGCTGCATCAATTGTTGCTGCTGCAATTGCTGTTGTTGCCTCAGCAGGTCTTGTTGAGTTGTCGATAAAGAAGGCGCCGGCACTGTTCTGAGAGCAGTGGAATTCTGTTGAACAACGAGCTTCTGGCGTTCCGGTTGCTGAGCAATCGGTCTTGCTGCTCCTGGTGGTAGAGGCTTGAAAGGAGGCACAACTTGGCGAGTACTTTGTGCGTGTTGTCTCACTTCATCACGATTGGAGGCCTTTAAGTAGTTATAAATTTCAGTTATTTATTTTTTATCTCGTTCTCAGTATTATAGAAATAATTCTTTGGGACAATGTAAGATCTGGATGGAAGAGCTCATATTTAAAAATTGTGTGCAAAATATTCCATCCACATATAAGAAATACAGAATATCTGATAAATATGTACATTTAATTTTATATAATTTATTGAATAGAATAAACAGAAGTCAAATTGATACTGACTGCTTCAAATATATTGAGTAGTTACATTGACTACTTCAAAATGTTTAAAATGACCAACATTGTTCATTGCGGCATCAATCACAAGAAGCTCGAATAAAGTCTGAAACCTTGTCCTATATTGATCATCTATCAGTTTTTATATTGTCATCTCTATGCATACATGTCATATTTGCATAGCGTTGAACTAGAACAAACGTAAACCTTGTACTAGGTCCTGTTATTGTTCTGGAAAGTTGTGCGCGAAGAAAAGACTAATCAACATTCATGCACTAATTACTGCAAGGTCGATCGTGTATCCTAGATATGATCAAGGTTAATCCAGAACATATCCGTTTTATCTGATGATAATTGAAAGTTTTCTCAGGTAAAAAAGGAGCAAGTTTTAAAAGTTTGAATTTCTAAAGAGTCTGTGAGATAATCAACAATCTTCCATATGTTTCAATTCATCTTAAAATTTAATTGAAGGTAAATTTCATCGTATACCAAAAATACTTTAGATTTCTGTAAACAAAATACTAGTTAATGCAGTAGTAATCTTTCATGGAGGATAAAATATAATGTAATCTAATCTCTTAATCTATGCAAAAGTGTTATACAAACACCGTGAGAATTACGATGATGTTTTTACAGCTCTTCTATCCATCCTAGAATTTCCTTGAACCAGTTTACAGCAGATGCCTACATGCTGATTTATACGGATTAAATTAATGTGCAAGATACATGTAGAAGTTAAAATAGGACTAAATGTCTCAGCAGATACTTCAAGATTCTTACCGAGCTGGTAAAAGGTACATTGCCTCTGCCAGTTTGCACACTTCTCCTTTTGGCAGCTTCCACATTTGACAGTGACTGGGCAAAACCTAACTCGTCGCCAACGGAAAACCCTGAAAGTAAAAATAGTCTTTATTAAATTACCTGCGTGTCATATTTTCGAGGATGTCCAAAACTCTATATTTTCTTTATCTAATATATGAACATGTTAATCTCCTTTGCCATACACAGCATTTTGCATATTTGTAAACAGTCCGTATGTAACATATTTTCGAATATTTCGCGCATAAGTGCCAAAAGCAGCAAAAAACGGACCTGTCGAATTACTGGGAGAAAGTTAAGTATTCGTTGCACAAGAATCGACGCCACCTTTTTACATCGTGCAATAAACCGCGTGTTTTTACGGAATTCCTTTGATCTCTCGAACAGTTTGTAATGTAAATTACATTTCTGTCGAATGTGTCATCTCTCGGTGACATCTCGTTCAATATCTAGGCCGAGTCAACGTAGCAAATAAAGTTTTTCCCGGTAAAAGTATAAATGTTCTGCACGGATAATTATAATTAGCCGGTCACGGTCGTTCACTTTTCGCTTCATTTTCTGCCAAACGAAATAGCTGCATGCCTTTCGACGCAGTTCATTTAATCATTTTGAAGTTGCTTTGAGAACAGGAATTTTCGAAGAAATTATTAATGAAATAGAATTTTCAAGAAAAATATTGGCAGTATTAATAGTTTTGAAATGAATTTGGTTTACATATCTACGTTACAAACTTGAGATTGTTATTAAAACATTTGCATCGTTTCTCAGCATTTGAAGTTGATCTCGTAGCTGCAAGATAAATAAAGGAACTTGAAATATTTCGCATATGACATAATTACAGATATACAAAATTTCTTTCACTATTATAAGAATTGGTTATCTCTATTATATGTACAAATAAATAAAACAGCTCATTTTTTACAGAAAGTAGATCAACGCATATGTACATAAAATGTTAAAACGTTCAGAGAATTAGTTCTTATATAACAATAGGTTGCATAGGGTGACGTTTCTTATTCCACAAAACCAGGTCACAGACAGAAATAGAAAGTATGTTATTACCAAGTGATTGAAAAAATAATTTCAGTAATCAACATAATTGATTGAAATGTCCACGAGGCTACAATTTACTAACAAGTAATTAGATATTAGATTGTTCCTATGTTAGTACTTAACAAACTATATTTCCCTTTCTTTGTAACGATTAAACTAATTACCATTAATAATATATAACATATTTACAGTTCGCATGTACATTTACAGAAAACGTGGCTTATTTGCACGTTTGTTTCTTGTTATGAAGGATAGTCGTTCGATGAAAAATCGACCAGTGACTTGTTCCGACTCACCCAGGCCGACGTAACCTTTGACCCCTCCAAGATTTCGTACTCGAAATAGGCCGGACTTTTTGAAGGCGCAGTTAAGCACAAAACCAAAGTCCGATTGAAACACACACGTCCCTAGTGTCTCCCGCCACGTACATCCTGCAACCAAACCGGAAGAGAAGAACACCATGGATCCCTGTTCCGACCCAACCGATTTCATCCCGATTGGATCACTCTCTCTTTCGAAATTTTGCCTCCATCGTAACCTGCACGATCATTCACTTTTTCAATCTACTTTGCACACGTATTTAAAGCAGAAACTTTCACGATGATTTTACTTGAGATAATTTTGAACCTTTACGCAATTCTGCACGAAGCTGTTTCGGAAATTTTTCATGCGACTCGCTTAACACTCGAACTCGTAAAATTTGACTTTCGCGATTTGATCTCTGATAAAAATTTGAAGTCACCGCATGAAAGCAAATTAAATCGATTATCATGCGAACAAAATGTATTTTACAGATAAAGTCAGAGAAAGTTCATTCAGACCGGATTTTTAGAATAAAAATATGGAAGCTCCTTATGCGATGGAAAGTTGCATCTGCTTCGGTATGCAGATCTGGATCGGTTAACAGGGATCATCTCTTAAAATGCTGAAAATGGGTCTTTAACACCCAGTTTATTATTTGGGTCGTTAATTCACTACTCTGTGCTATTGATCCTCGATAAATTGTTCTATTGCAGTTATACATTTATATCCAACAAGTCAGTCTATTAATTAGATTAAGATCATATAGTTATCAGAACAAGTTTGATCGAATAAGGTTGTTTCTTCGTAATCTTGAAACGTGTGATTAAATGTTACATATCACGAATTCATTCTATTCATCTAAGATAGATATTGAATTCATAGTATTCTTCAAGGAACGAAAATTAATGAGTTCTGCCTTTATTTGCCAGTTTTCACGTGACAAAAGACACGAAAGCGTCGAAGAGAGTTCAAACAAAGATTGTGTACATTCGAATGTGCAAATTGGAGTTCAGGTTCCGTGTAACCAA
Organism: Megachile lagopoda; assembly: GCA_036983795.1. NCBI lineage: Eukaryota > Metazoa > Arthropoda > Insecta > Hymenoptera > Megachilidae > Megachile > Megachile lagopoda. The sequence goes on along the minus strand of CM072785.1, from coordinate 7,368,720 downwards.
TTCCAAATTCACATCACGCCTTTTTCTTATACGAGGATTTCTTCTACTCAGATCTTTTCCATCTTTGGATTAGCCACAGATCTTGTCTATCTTTAGATTATCTATAGATCTTTTGTATTTTGTGTAACACTGCTAGATGAATACGGTTTTTATAAGAATGACAATACAAGCTATTAACTAAACTAGTCAATTAATAACTTATTCTTAAAAGTATTAAATCAAAGATTAAATTAGGATCATGAGAAGTTGCAATATAAACTTGACAAAAATAAAACCTGAATAGAACCTGACAATTTTAAAATAATTTAATCTTAACAATGTGTAAAATACTCTTGCAAAACTTCAAAAATATACTTAAAAATCATATCAGAACATTATAAATCCCAAGAAATAAATTGTCTACAGATAAAAGTAACAGAACATGACATATAAATAAGTATTTCTCTTAATGTTATATTAAAACGCTGCGGGGTTAATGAATGTTCCCAATGAACGACGCATCACTCCAAAACTTTCCAAGGAACGTCCCAAAGTTTGTGAAAGGTACTTCCGGAATTCATGTTCGGAGAAGATTTGCCGGATCTTAGGCGTGCCATTGGGCCACAGCCTACTGACCCACTTGAAAAGTCCAACTCGATCATTCGACCACGTTCAACGTCCACCGACAGTTGTTCATCGTCCTCCAAAATCTGTTCCGCGTCTCAAAAAAAGTTGCGATGTCGTTTCTCTTTCGACCATAAAGAAGGATCAGTTACGACATTCTACCGATCCTATTGAGCAATTTTGCGAGGCGTAACAGAAATTCACATTTATTTGATATAATTTCTGACCATTCTTTCGTCAGTTCATGGCCCAAATGAAACTGTTTCACGGCATTTATTCATTGGATGTGTTAAACTTTAGAAGTGTGTATAGTCGTTGCATCATCATGATCGCAGTAAAATCGATTGTATGGAAATTTGATTCCTTGAAGTTTGGTACAATGGAGATTAGGTTTCTTTCTTAACATGCTCTTGGCCTATATTTTGAGAGGTGGAGGTGAGTTTTAAAAAATGTGTTATGTAGGAAGAATTTTTTATTGAGGTAGTCTGAGAATGTTAGTATAGTAGTGTATGGCAACGCATTCGATTTCTACGTATTATGATCTTCACGCGTTGTATTCCCACGCGCCGTATTTTCACGCGTTGTATATACACGCGCCGTATTTCCACGCGCTGGAGTTCTACGCAACGTAATTTCTATGCGTCGTGATTTCCACGCGCTGAAATTCTACACGTCGAATTTGCACGCGCCATATTTTCACGCGTTCTACCTCCACGCGCTGTATTTCCACGTGTTGTATCTCTACGCGTCGTAATTTCCACGCGCCGAATTTCTACGCGCCGTATTTCCACGCGCTGAATTTCCACGCGTCGTGATTTCCACGCGCCGAATTTCTACGCGCCGTATTTCCACGCGCTGAATTTGCACGCGCCGTATTTCCACGCGTTGTAACTCCACGCGTCGTATTTCCACACGCTGGAGTTCTACACATTGTAATTTCTACGCGTCATAATTTCCACACGCCGAATTTTTACGCGTCGAATTTTCACACGCCATATTTCACCGTGCTGTATCTCCACGCGCCGTATTTCCACGCATTATATTTCTACGCCTCGAATATTCTCTCGCCATATTCCTATGCGTCACGTGCCTACGCACCACATTTCCACGCGTTACATTTATAAACCCATTTGACGTCTCAATAATTCAGAAAAATAATATATCTCATTTATTATCCCACGTTTCGTAAAATGTTTCGTAACGTCTAAAGCGAGTAGGCGAGTCCAAAGAAGTGACGAAACCAAAAATAAATATTCATTCATGTAGAAAAATGAAGAGGTCTTTGTCCGTCTGTAAATGTTACAAAGAATTAAAGTCAGAAAATCGTTTGGGATAGGAACACACGCGACAAAAGAGACAGTTCATAGAAATTATGTTATGCTCGTTGGAGCATAGTGAAATTTTCGAACGAGAAAGCTTAACACATCCAAGCACACTCTTTGACCGAGTTGTTGTACAAACATGCGAGACTGTTCCTGAAAGAATTCAAGACGTATATTTTTTATCCTTTTTATATTCTCAAATTTGTTGCGCTTTGAGGTCTCGAAACTTTCGTTGCTAAGAGTAATAAGTTTACGCAATCTTCTTTTGCAATTTTAATGACAGCAGCATAAAAAGTTACTTCTTAATTCGTGTTTCTTCACTTTTCAATTGATTTATAGTTTACAGCATTGATTAAAACTTTCACAATTTCTATAAGTGCATATGACACTTATTTGGACATTTACTATCGTTGCTTCACAGATTTATTGTACTTTTCTAATTAAAATTAAAACTAGCAGAAATCTATTCATAAACGTCGCATCACATGTCTTCCATTTTCTACTTGAATGCGCGAAGTGTTTTAACGCAATTTATAGGTCAACGTGAAACTTATTCTTGTTATAAGAGATTGAAGGAAATGAAGTTATTTCAGCGGTGGTATAAAATTCACGATACTGAATTTCCTGTTTCTGTAATATTACGTTCTTCGTAACTCGTGCAGAGGTAATCATCGAAGCAATCAAACAAGAACTATGTTGCAAGAAAAAGAACAAAGATGATATAAGCGTCGAGTTGGAATTTCGTTGCCCTGTGATTCGTGTCTTATTTCTGTCTCTAGAATTTACCGTATCCTGATTTTTCATCCTGCTCGCAATACGTCGCGTGCACGTCGATCAATCCTTACTAAAATACGGAATATGTGAAAGAATCGTTTAAAAATATCGGCATATAGAAGTACTTCAGAAACGACGATTTATGGAGAGAATGATAAATCAAATTTTTATATCCATAGATTTGCATATTTTTATATTTTCATGCTCTTAAATTGCCTGTTCAAGTTTGGAGATGTAATTTAGAAATTAAGTGATTTGCGATCTTAGAAATTTAGTAATTTGGAGATTTTATTTGGGTGTTCAGAAATTTTGAGACTTGATGACTTAGAAATCTGGGGATTTGAAATTTGAAGATTTAAACATCTAGTTATTTAGAAATTTGGTAATGTAGAAATTTAGCTCTTTAGGAGTTTGAGACTTTAAAAATTTGATAACTCAGAAATTTAACTGTTTGGAAATTTGGACATTTAGAAACTTGAAAATTCAGAAATCTTGTTACTTAGAAAATTGGAAATGTAGAAATTCGAAAACTTACAAATCTACCTCTTCCAAAATTTGAAAATTCATAAAGGTAACTTAGAAATTCAATTACACAGAATTTTAAAAATTTAGAATTCCAACAACGTAGAATCTTAGAATCCAAGTATCCTAAAATCCTCAACTATAAAAATAAAAAAATTTCAAATTTTCAGAAGGCCAAGTTCCATAACTGGAAGGCCGCAGCATTTCGTGACTTGTGTACAATAGACAAAAATTCCCCAACGAAATATTACGTCAGTCTAAAACGTCAAAAAGAGCAGGGTTAGCACCATATTCTAATCTCCGTTAAGATCGAGGACGATGACTTTTGAGATACACAAATCGTAAGTACACTTTCACTGTTCATCTCGGTGGTTAACTCAAGATAATTGGACAATGCTAGACACAAAGATAAAATTCACTTTTCTTCATTTATCAGACTTCCTGATTAACGCGAAACAACGTAACGATGTTTGTTGCTCGCGCAACACTTTCTCACGAGCGGCCTTTACCTTTACCTTGAGAACGGCACTCCTCTCAAAGTCGCCTTCGTGTCGTTCACCAACCATTTGTTAATGGCAACCTGCTATACAATTTGTCTCTTATTTACTGTTAACTCTTTACACTCGGATTTTTGCTGATGATCGATTTAAACCTTTCCACTATTTTGAGTCTGTCTCGTACTTCGGCTGTGATCAATTTTACTCGAATTTTTAATATGCTTCAATTTGGAGTTCAAGTCCAACTATTTATATAGTCAGCGATTGATAAGTGACATAAAATTTCAACTTTCTTTGTCTATTTTAATATTGTAGCTGTGATTAGTGAGTTATGATGCACCTGACAAATAAATTGTAGTGTAAGGGGTAACCTAACCTTTTAGTTTAAAAGTTTGATGAATTCTTTTGAAGTTATTATTTCTCTGTTATTAATTCCCGTATAGTCTTTTTCACAATATTCATACACAGGTATAACACTATAGATTTAGTTCAAAAATACTAATTTTAATTTGTTATATTAGACCGAGTAATTGTGCACCTTTCGAGTACAAAGGGTTAAAAGATCAATATTTTATTATAAAAAAATTTACAGATATTTACAGTTAATCAAAGGAACAACACATTAATTCAGCATACTCTACTAACAGGTTTTTAAAGAGACACAAACATTTCTGTTCATTTTCTTGTAACTTTTATTTTCAGCCAATTTTATTTGAATTGTAAATGTAATTAGACTAATAAAGGATAAGTTAATGAGTTAGTTACCGAAGATGTTCAAAAGTGAGACATTGAAAAGAGGTTCGGTAGACGGTCACAGTCGTGTAGAAAGTGACCAGTCAGGAAACATTTATATGATCCGTTTCTGACCTGATTCCCTAAATAACGTCATCGTCGAAAACCTACTGGATCTATTATCACAATTAAGTGACAATTATCCCACGGAATCCATGTTCGTTTCGAAAGCTGTGTCTTCTTTCAAAGGTTTTATGTGGTCATTAATTTTTCGAAAGCAGTCACCAACTGCTAATATGTTGCCATTAATAAAACATAAATATCCGATGTTGCAACGTGATTGGCGTTTATTAGCATAGGTTGTTGGTTTCTTTTGGAATTTCGGTATTTTAGCACTTGGGAATCTTGAGAACTTGGGATACTGCAATTTGGGAATTTAGGAATCTAGGAATTTAGGTATTTAGGTATTTAGGTATTTAGGTATTTAGGTATTTAGGTATTTAGGTTTTTAGGTATTTAGGAATTTTAGAATTTATGGATTCGTAACTTTGAGACATTGGAATTAATTAAATTTGACTCTTTGGTATTTTGGACTTATGATCTTTGAGACTATGAAACTTCGAAATTGTAGACGTTTGGGGCACTTTACTATTTTAGAATATTTTTATTTTTGGAACCTTGAGTGTTTGCAATTTTTGAACCTTAAGACTTTTAGGATAGAATCTTCAAACTTTGTAGCTACTAAGATACTTTAACATTAACTTTAGAACCTTACAAGGAACTTTGATATTCCATAATTTCAAAACTTCCGAATGTTTAAATTCAAGAATTGTTAAGACCTTAGGAATTTTAAAACCCTAGAATTGAAAAACCTAAAACTGAAATTCTGTAAGTTGATCGTCATTTTTAAAAATAGATCACAGCATTAAACCTTACTACTTTATGCATACAGCAAAACTCTAAAAGCTATAATTGAGAATCCTAGCAATCGTAACCTATTACACAACTTTTTCTGCTAAAATCATTATGTCAATAAATATTGCCAAATCCAGGAGACCCAATCTCTCACGCAAGTTATGCAGATATAGCATTGCGTTTTCGTAACGAACCTGGTATTTATCACCGGATCTCCACGTGAAAGTCATTCTTTCGATAAATACAGAGAAAGTTTGATCCTGCGAGCACGTTACGTATAGTATATGAATTGACACGATAATAACGACTAACGATGACAGAGAAAAAAAGTATCGCCACGACAGTTTTCACGATATACCGACCTCTTGTGACCCAGATTTTCCCATTATACCTTCGTCCATTATACCCAGATACTGATTGAAAATATGCAATTACGAGGTTCGATTTCAATCCCCTTTCTCTGAGCGTGTCCGTAATTGACGACAGAACTTCGCAGTCGTACGTTCTATTTAACCCTCCGATTCGATTTGTGTTTTTAGCAATGAAAACCCGATGCTTTTGCACTTTCTAGTTCGCGCCGATGCGTACGATCGACTTTACTGTTACTTTTCCTCCTCGGTGATTCCGTTCTCGTCGAAGCGCTGCCATTCAATGCCTTATTGCACATCGTTTTACGCGATGTATCGTTTACATGAAACTCTTGTTATGGAGGAAAATATAGACTCCGTAGGCCAACAGATTTGTGAGATGCATACTAATGAAGATTCCTAGTTAGGAGAAAAGACCGTAACCTAACACATTTTACGAAAAGGTTATGTTCGGAATAACAATCTGGTGATTATCTTCAGAATAAACGGAAATAACTATGAAAGAAATATTTGGATATTCAGATTGTTAATTGGGAAAAATATTTTAGGTCTCATCCTCACCGTTAGCTATCATATTATTCTAGACATTTATTATTATTTTAATGTACGAAGATTTTAGTGTTGTTTTAAAATTAGGTAGTTATAACGAATTCATAATTGGTTGTTAAGACTCAAGATAATTAGCCAAAGTAATTGGTACGTTTCGGAATTCACAGGTGCACGTACAAACTTGTACAAGCTCAATTTACACAATCATTCATGGATTTTATCATTAAATTTACGAAACGAGAAATCCAACAAGAAAAATAATAATGCTCCTATAGTTGAAATCATACAAGGTTAATTAAGTCATAATGTGAAAGCATTCTCGAAACTTAATTTTCATATCATCCGTATTTTTGTAGGATCTTTTTACTCGCAGCACGGTTGTCACGCCTGAGTTGTCGCGAAAAAAGCCGTGAAATTATCGAAAATTACTTTTACTGACACGCGAAGTATCATGTAGAAGCTCTGAAATACGTAACATCGCCCTGTATTATTCCAACATTCGTATTTACAGAGATATCCATTGGACAGTGAGAGAAATAGCTGTGATCACCCTGGAGGAAGACGATTAGTACCGTAAGAAAGAGAGACGATAATTATTCAGAGCAGTAAAATAATAGTAAGATCTAGTGATAGGGAAATTTGAGCAGCGAAGATCTAGTAAACAGTGCAGTCAGTCAAAGATAAGTCGAGGTTCAATAGCACAGATGCTTTGATACAAAGCGTAGATAATTGAAAAAGGCCCAGAAACCTGCAAGTTAACCCAGAAAGAAAAGGGTCCTTTGAACAACCAGTTTCCAATAATTTCACTCTATTCGAATGACAATAAAATACAATATACCGCTTTTAAGAATATTATGAAATAAATATTGAAAACTGGTAAACAATGTAATAATATAATCCTGGCACAAGCCTCGATAAAAGAAAATACTACATATGAAAATTGTCATACATTTCTTTATTTTATTAAAGCTTTATCACTTTGGTGATCTCGTAATGAGTCCTTAATATATATTTCTTTGATATTTTGAATCTGATAAAAGTATCCGTTTCTAAACGTAAAAGTACCTTACATATTTTTCTGCGAAAATATTAGTCATGACTTTGAGATCTCTAAAGTGGTTTTAGCTTTCAAGCACGAACTTTTCTATCGAGACTTGCCCCCAATCAAATAACCATGCAGCACAATTTCATGAGAAATCGTGACATGTAAACATTTGCACATGAATATCCAAATATTAGATATGCACTTGGTAACGCAGCAACTAGCTTAAATAAGTATTCTAGAAGTTCTAAAAGAAGCCACTGAACCAGAAACCTTATTTGATAGGTCACGATCTCGGATGACAATTACATGACAACATGGTGTCCGGACTTTCATCCTTATTTTGCGAACCACATTTCGTGCTTCGCGTAATACCTTACGAAATGCTGTTCCAACGGTATTATAAAGAAACAGGCTCTTACTGCAGGGTACGAAGAATTTACTATATAACTCAAATCCAAATATTACGAACACTAAATACTCATAGATATAATTCATAGATCTTAAACTGTTTATTATAAGAGAACAACTTGTTACTGTATCACATATCATAACAAAAGTATCAAATAGAAGCTTGATAAAGAGATTTTTCAAAGATAAAATACGTTTTTGGTACTGTGAGAGAACAAAATTTAGTGATATGCAATTATTACACAACAAAAGGTCACAGAGAAAGATCAAAGGTATTCCTTGTACCAAAATAATATTTTTGTAGTCAAAATAATCTTCCAAAGCAGTTTCTTGAACACGCATTTAAGTTAGGAGCTGCGTTTTTCGACCAGAATCGTACATACCGACGACCACGAAGAGGAACAAGGTCGTGGCGATCTTCATACTCGCCGATCCAGTTTCGATTATCAGCCAGGAGCTTAGAATCGTCCTTTCGAAACGTTTCCTTTTATCAGCGACGAACAGAGACAACGATCAGATGTTGCAAAACTGTTCAGGAGATCACCACGTAGAAAACGTCCTTTATTGACGAACGTGATCGAGTGATAAAAAGGTACGACAGGTTACTCGATCCCGCGGACACTAATACTGCATGGATATACTCCTCGGAGGCGAACACGCGGGGCACTTTCAGACCCCATCTGGTTTCCAGGGACGGCTGAAGCTTGGCTCCACTTTCAAGATCCCCTCTCTTTCGTTCGTCGCACGACACACCATTTTTTTTTCAGCAATTTACATAAATATTGTAAATGAGTGTGGCAGCGCGTGACGCACGAGCTCTATGATTGCAGGACTTGTTTCGCCGGTTTTCTTTAACCCTTCTTTGTATCAATTCTGAATGAATTTGTTAAGCGATGGCGATGATGGACATGTTTGTTAATGCCAATTTACGTGATGTAAACGTAAAACAAAATCGTAATTTAGAAACGTTTTCGATAATTTTGTTAATATATGCAGACTGGGTACAGAATTTTAAAATATATGAATTAGTAAGAACTTTTGCAATAGAATAAAAGGTTAACATTTGAGGAGATGAAGAAGAAGGTTATTATCATTAAGAAGATAAGCAAATTATGATTAATAATTGAAGAAGGTAATTATCAGCAATAATTGAAGAATGGAGAAAAGAAAATTATGACCAGGTAATGCTTTTCTTTTGATAAAAAATTATAAAAATTCTAGGAAATGAATGAACAGGTGCAGTGAACGTGAGACGGTCCTGTCAGGCCCCACCAAGTATAAGCAAGAAACGGTCTGTTCACGGCACAACTTCGATACGTGCAGGTCGAAGCGGCTATGAGTAAAATCCTGTCGAGGTGTCGGTGACCCACTCGGACGAAACGATAACGGGATCGTCGTGCGTTCATTCAGAGTCCAGCGAATCGATCAACTGGTTTTTTCAAGTAGGTCTCTATAAAAGTATCGATAGACGACTGCCCATCAGCTGCGAGATTCTTCTCCCGTTTGTTTCCTCGAAAGTGATCGTAACTGCGCGAAGAATATTAACCCCTTGTTATTAACAGCCGAAGTATATGGAAACGGTAAGAAAATTATTTTCACTAATTCATCGCTCACAGTTTGAAATTTTTATAAATTTTTGTAACAAAAGTTTTTGAAATTTTTCAACCCCTCAGATCGATCAAAATTATTTAATAATTATTACTCATCAGATGAAATGATAAAAATTTGATAAAAGATGTTTTATGAATATTTTTAACAGTTTATTAACATTGGGAAGCGTTTTTAGTTACTACGGGTAGTTCCAGTTCCGTAGTGCGAATCGAGTGACGTAACAGTGCATTCCGTTGCACCCATTTTACAGAGAAATCATGCCTTTTACTTGACTAAAGTGTATTGAGAAATTCGACCACGTTTTTCAACCCATCGAATTGTGGATGTTGCTGATTCAATTTTAAATATTTTCGTATGAAACATTCTGGTATCAGGGAAAGGTATGTGATCAAATTTATGCACTTTCATTTAAACGGATGGTTAGTTTGATGCCAGCACATTCTATGATGCACTTGACCACGCTGACACCAAAAGTGGGTCAAGGTTTAATTGCTACGTTCCTATGCAGGATGGACAACTGTTCAGCTCATCAAGTATTACTGGAATAATGACAGCTGTGAAAGAAAATGTTAAATAAACATTACTTCGTATAGGAGAAAATAATTACAGCTATAATTTTCTTCTAGGTGATGACTATATGTGAAGATAAAAAATGATCTACTTCCTTTCTTGGAAATGCATGCTAATGATAAGTATCATTGTCGTGGGAACATATTTAGTTAAATATTTCTAATTTTCTGTGCAGAAACTATAAATAGCGTCGCTTGAATATTTATGTCTACGATTTAAAATGGTACTGCAACGCCATCTATTGGTTGGCGATACAATTGAGGGAATTAAAAATTACTTTTCTTATAAAAGAAATAACTTTTGCATCTCATTGGGATAGATAGAATATAGTGCAAGTAATTTCAATAGAAAATAACAATCGAATACGTAAAAAATAGTATTTTATGAGTAACAGTGCTCCTGAAGTCAAAAGTATAAATGTTCTTTTGTCGTTAGTGTATTCAACAAAATTTGTATGTTTATGCCATCTCCAAATGCCTCTAATTATGCATCCAAAATAAAAATCTACTATAGTATCACTAAGGAGTAACACGAAACGTGCGTACCGTAGTTTAAAAAGCCCGCCACAGCAAGAAATGCTACAGCCATCTTGTGATCAATTACTACAGCCATTGAATGGTATCGGTAAAATCACAATTAAGCGAGAAAGATTATTGTAATGATATTAAAAACATATGACCTCCTACACCTTTCAATAAAGTTGTAAAGATTTATTTCTCTAAATAATTATCCCTATGATTTATTAGTTCCTCACATTACCGCTAGATGACGATGGCGGGTCGATTTTTAGAACTATAGAATTAAAAAGTTGTGAATGCATGAATTAAAAAAGTTGAAACATTTTTATTATAAACTTATAGGAAAATGGTCATGTAACTGACGAATTTATTTACAAAGTAATATTAGTTTACAATAATGTAATGAACAAAGTAAATCTTAGCAGGTAAAAGCAACTAAAAGCAATTCCTCGAAATACAGTAATTCAACCCCCCACATCGTGTGTCATAAACGTGCGTCACGTGAATACATCTGTGCTGCAACTGAAAGATGTACAACAAAATTATTTTTTCTCATGGTTTCCCCCCTTGTTATGTCCGTAAAAAGATAAACAGAAAACATTGTGTCATCTTCAGAAATAAAATTGTTCTAAGATTTCTTCGTGTTTACTCGATATATTTTCACAACACACAACGAAATTGACGTATTTATCGTAGTAGATAATCGTAAATCCGGAACCCTTACGCTTGACAAAATATTTTTAAACTTTTATCATAGAGAAGTATGTATAATAATCTCCTATCTATGTTTGCAAGTTCAAAGAACACCGTCTTTGTCCCGTTTTAACAGAATATTACATGTGCTTATCTAGTATCTATAAAAAAACATTGATAATTTTCGGACCAAGAAATGTTTCACACCTAATCGTTTAATTCCGATAAAGTGTCACGTCGGTAGAGTTTAATAATGAGCCATAATTAAAAATTTACAACGTTCGTATTTCCGTCAGTTTAGCATCGATTGTATCTCACAGAAGAATTTGGAGACCCGCGACGTATTCGTATCACGTGCCACAAAAGCAGCATGATCGTTATGCAAGAATGGCGTCAATCTTTATTTAAATGAATTTCCACGTTAGTTTCGATATTACCCATTGTATGTTTATGGATCGCCATCTAAAGATGAACCTTCATTATATGCTCCTGCATTCTCTCGTCGCATGAATGCGGATGATGAACGTTTTGCATTCGCAAAGATGATCTCCAGCGATCGATGCGATTTAAAAATAGCTCCCGACATTTCAATTTCGCCTTTTCATCGATGCCCATTTCAATACCACCGAATACTTTTGTCCGTGCTACAAAAAGTGTTCAATCGTGTCGCAGCGGGAAACGAGACAACCTCAATTATCTCATCAATTGACTTTACGAGGTCCAGTGAACCTAGTCAGAAAAGAAGGAAAATGGCAGTCGTTATCGAGGGTAACTCCGTCGATTTTTAAGCGAATTGTTCTCCCTTCCGCCCCCTGTTTCAACCCCGTAACGTTACGATTCGCGAAACTACGTGATTCAACATGCGATAATTTTGAATATCGTTTCTTGCACGAACATCTGTTCTACCGAATAGTTATTTGCATTACCGTCGGCCAACTCGCGTTTCCGGATCAACAAAATCCCGTTAGAAGTACAAACACGAAGGCCACGATTCGTGACAATTTTGAAAAACAGTCTACCACGCGATTCGTGTGACTTGCGAGTAAATTGCGGGTCCAACAAAAATAAAGCCTCGTTTTCCGCTGTATTGGATTAAGATTATTTAGGATAAACAGAACGATTATAGTTGACATAACAGTACGGGTAATTTGTTAAGAAATACATTAATTTATGAGTAGTTTGAGACATTTGTAATTTTAAAGGTTAAATTAGGTCGTTCAGGATATCTCAATTATAAGTATCCTAATACTTATGTAAAGTGGTGTAAATGGTGTAAATCTAACCCAAAATCGATGGAAGATTCGCTACTTTCTCAGAGGCGCCTATTTAATGGTTTTGCACGCTCAATTTGATCACTGTAATTGGCTTGCATAACAGTTGAATCGCCTTCGCGTGTTCGCGATTCGTTGGCGGTCTTCAATAGCGCGAGAAATAAGAAGCTCCTCTCATTAATGACTGCAACACTAACTCCTCTGTTCGATATTTAATTAACTTAATCTAGCTGCAGAGAAATGGAACTGCGGTCTGTCTATAACGAAACGCGAATGAAAAATTGAAAAACGATACTCGGAGAAACTAAATGAAAACTCGCACGAACGTAACTGAACAAACGGGGAAATTGTTTTTAGATAGCCTTAACGTAACGCAACATGCAACGGTAGAAAGCGTTTGTAACTGGATGAAATATGGTGGAACGAAATCTGAATCGTAGAATCGCGTGGGCGGACGCAGCGATTATTAGAAACAAAATTTGGAAATTTGGGGATTTGGGGTTTGAGGATTTGGGGATTTGGGGATTTGAGGATTTGGAGATTTGGAGATTTGGAGAATTGGAGATTTGGATATTTGGGAATTTGGAGAATTGAAAATTTGAAGATTTGAGGATTTGGAGATATGGGGATTTAGAGATTTGGAGATTTGGAGATTTGGGGATTTGGAGATATGAGAATTTTGGGTTTTGGAGATTTAGGAATTTGGAAATATGAGAATTTGGAGATTTGGGAATTTGGGAATTTGGAGAATTGAAAATTTGGGAATTTGACAAATTTGGAAATTTGGAAACTCGGTAACTTGGTAACGCGAAAACTTTGGAATTTGAAATTTTAGAAATTGTAAATTTAAGAATTTGGGGATATAAATATTTGTAAATGTGAGAATTTGAGTACATAATAATCCTCAAATTTAGAAATTTGATTTAATGATTTAAAAATGTGAAAATCCATGAATTTAGAAATTTGGAAATTTATAAACCTGCTCGCACTTCCTCCGGCGTTCGAACCAACCGATTAACCTAACGCTTTAACTGGCGTCCACAGAAGTTCTGGTGAAAAAAATCGATGTAACATATAGCAGATACATAATACGATATTATTTACCTCGGTTTAAGGCAGCGGTAGTAAATTGGATAAAAAAGACATCAATTATTGGCCGTCTCGCAGCCACATAATAGTTCGTTCACCTCGAGATAATTCATTGAACTCATGGTGACCTCCATGCAGCGACACAAATGCATACGACCTGCTTTCTATTGATATTTTTTTTCTCTTTAGCATTTTCTTTCCGGTGGTGCGATACGTTAACAATACACGTGGAAAACTCTCCAAGAAACATTAAAGGAAAAGTCGTAGGTTTCGTGTTCAATTTCGATTATTGCAAAGAAAAATAGGTTCTCGTACATAGAAAGGACATTATAGAGGGTGTTAATTAACTCAGAAATTTATAATGTATTTACATATCTCGATCTCGAACAGCCGACAGCAAAGGGAGACGTAAGAAATTTCAACACGAAGATAAGTCGCTTATCGTGTCACCACTTTTCCTGGATTTCTTCCAAATCTTGACTAATCCGTGCAAAGTTCATCGCCATTCTAACGTACCATCTCTGTCCAGTGTGTCCTGCATCCTTGAGAGCAGTATGTGTACTTTACACACGTGACGAACATTTATCGTGTCGTGCCTGAAATTATTTATCAATGCGAATGGTGAATGCCGCCTTGTATACGAAAACTATATGTACGATGCATTATTTATCAAGTACCTGCATGCCGACGAAATTTCAACGCGTCTAACGCCTCGACGTTCGCATTTACACGTTTGCGAATTGTTCGAGATTCTATTTACATTCTCCTCTCTTGTTTCACTGATGAAGTGCGGCGTTCAAATCAAAAAGGTTGAGACATTACGTTTTCATTTGAAAGCCTTTGTTGCGATTGGAAAGATTTTAATAAAATTCTACTCGTTTTGCGGGTAATTAAAATTGTTCGAGTTTTAAGAAAACTGAGGAAGTTTGAGAAAATTGAACGCGAAAAGAAATTGTTTTTCAAATCTTTTTAATATGTAACGATGTTATATTTAATCCTGAATTACTACATTTCTATATTCGTCAAACCACATATATTACATTACGTTTAATGACTGCTTCAATTAATAGTGAATTTGCGATTGTTTTACTACCACCTTGCACAAGTATTTCAAGTCATCCTAAACAAATATTGCGGCAAATATTGAAAAAATGTCATTTTCTCACCTTAAATTGTCTACACGTTTCAAAGCTGCACAAAATGCAAATAGCGACAGTTGAAGTCACCGTATCAGTCGAGGAGGGTTCTAAAAACATGGCGCCAAACGGACGCCGACTTCAAATTCCGGCGCATGCGTAGACCCATAGGATCCATAGTTTGTAAACAAAAGTGGAGGCAACCGCGTGGTTTGGATCAGTGTGGCGGCGACTCTCGCGGTCGAAGGAGTCAGTGGAGGTGCTTTCTCCTCGCCCGTATCTTCAAACTCTACTGTAGATTCACATCGTTAATTCTCCGACGATATTTTCGAACGAGAAGAACGTGTTGAGCTATCGACAAGAAAACCGCGTTGATCGAGGTTTGAAAGGAATTGAGAAACGCAATTTCGTCGACAGTCGATCAAATCGATTCGGTCAATGCAATCTCACTAAACACGCGAATTTTTTTTTTATCACTGAAAGTATATTAATTTCTGACTCCAAGTACAGACTGCAAAGTGTAACTTCGTTTCATTATCATTAATTTCAATTAATGATCCTCCACTCGTTCGGTTGATGGGATTTGGTAAACAATTGTTCTTCGTGTAGCAGTAAGTTTTGCAGAGAATAAGTTTTTGCCGAAAATCAATCGGTGAACCAGAGTGGATTTGTTACGCCAATTGTGACACACCGTACGCGCAAGCTGGATGAAATAAGGGCCCGGGAAAGCAGGTAGTTATACAAAAGGGTCCAGCTACAACGTTGTCACGTTTCATGAGAAACTCTACGAGTGCAGGCCCTAAACAGCAACAGCGCCGGTAATACGCAAGGGAGCGACGCGATAATAGGGCACCAAATGTGTGTACGATAGCCTGCAACGATACATAAGCTGAGAGACGTTTTCGAACGACTATGCTCTAACAGGAAATTCTACGATTGTTTTCCACGGTTGTTCACGTAAAGGAAAACCGAGATAAAGCGTTCGAACGACGATTCAAGCGCAATGATACCAAGATTGTGAATGCAGGAATAATCTATAATAAACAATGAGGTCTCTGAATCGTTGCATCGCTGATCACGTTACCGAGACTTCCGTTTGAAATAGATCGCATTCGCACAAATTTTGCGGGACTTCCAGTAACGGTGTATCGATCGAGATTGTTCTTATTCAACGGTTGTTACGAGAGTCGAAAATGTCGCTCACCTCGACGGAAGATTGGAACGAAACCTTGTCGATTATGCTATTCAACTCGACTACGATGGTACCTAATATTACCATAACGAATGGTACCGAACACGGAACCAAGAGACACGTGGCCTTCGCTACTCAGGTGGTGCTCACCCTTGTGTACCTCACCGGTGTGATCGGCAACGTGTCTGCTCTAGTCATTTTGTTTCATCGAGATAAGGTAAAAACACTTTCCTAGAAGCGATTACGTCAAATATGTAATTGCTGTTACCATCGTCAGTCAACTTCGAGTTAATTGTTATGAGACTGTAATTAGTTCCTGTTTGAAATTTATTCACATGTTATGTTGTTAACTTATGTACAAGTTGTTCCAACTTATGTTGCGAAAGTTGTCAACTTTTGTTAAATTAGTTTCTTATTTCATTACGTGGAAATTGATTAGATAGTAGTTTTAATCCATAAATATCCTAACATATACACCGATAAATTATATGACAGATTTACAGATATATTTCGTTTGCAAAATTACAAAAGATGAAATACCAAAGGCTGTTATTAACTTTGTTATCAGAAAGCATTTCGAAAGACTATTTGACGTAATCATATCAGACATTATCCTCTGGGATCAATATTTGATCGCGACAGGAAAACAGTGAACGATTCAAAACACAGCTACATATATTTTAACGAACGAGGAAATAGATAAATTATGCTAAGAAATGATAGTTTTCCTAGCGGAATAAAATATCTTGGAAAATATCGAAAATAATTGATGGATTCGCTTGTTTCAGAGGAGGAACCGAAAACACTTGCTGATGCTTCGTTGCCTGGCGATCAACGATCTTGTTGCTTTGTTAGGGATGTTGGTTCAGATGTATATCACAATTTATGTCGGCAGCGTGATATCTATGAGAGGATTTTGCTTCCTTCGCGTGGTGTGGAGACTATTTGGCTTATTCAGTGGTTGCGTCGCCATCGTGATGGCAGCAGAAAGGTGGCTAGCCTTGACCAGGCCCTTCGTTTATCAGAAAGTAAGTCAAGATCCTTGATAAACCTTCCTAGAGGATAACGTTGACCTTCGTATTGAGCTTTATCTTTAAACCCTTCACAAAACTTTCTTATCCTCAGAAATATGTTAGCTGAAATCTTTCTATCACGCAAACTTCACAGCATAACTGATTAATAAACAGTTCTTATCAAATAATGCTACAACTCGTGTCGCTGCCTAATTTGGGTTGATGAAACTTCGGGATTAAATCAAAGCTTGTCAAGGTATTTCAAGGTTGATTGAATTACCTGTATCGATCTCTTCAGATTCGAGTTCCATCGAATTGTAATGAATTTTAGTGATGAAATATTTCACGGTTCACATCTCTATACACGGTGACTTTTCGAGAACAGCAATTAGATTCAATGTTAGTGTCATAAAAGCTGTCATGGCTCTTTGTTCGAAAGACTGACGCTTTGTGGGCCATAGAGATAAACAGGAGTAAAAGAAGATATTAACCCAACGGAATGATCTCCATAGGTTTTATCTGAACGTGATAAGGGTCACATAGGCTGTACACTGCGTGTAGACCTGACCCATTTTTTTAACTAGAAGCAGTGTGAACATGGGCCGAAAATGACAGAACTATTTGACGTTCTATTGATATTAGAGTACGTTGGTCTTTCGACATCTTGGGGACGTGTTTACGTTTGTTCCTTTAAAAACTTATTCCATCGCACGAAATAATGTAAGAATATAGCATTTGATATTTTAGCTACTTCATCGTGTTAATTTCACATTATTGAAATATTGTTTTACCATCTTCAAGAATAGATATGTTTATGTTCGATATTATTCTAAGTGCATCATTAAAAATACCGCATTTAATGACACGATCAGCTCATCGATATAAAATTATCGAACATTCGAATGGCGCGTGTCACGCCAGCGGAATCATTGATAGAAAAGACCTTCGCATTGACATTCTTGCGAATCTTGTGATTGCAGTATCGGATGAACGGCACGCGAATATTAATCTCGTCATTCAGACGGAAACAATGATTCGTTTATATCAATTTGCCGCCTTTTAAGACGCGGCGGAAACAATTATTTAAACTGGCATCGAAACATGCATTACCTCAATATAATTCATTCGTCATAACATCCCACTTCCGTTTTAACTTTCTTCTGCGTGAACTGATGAATGATTTAAACGATGCATTGCATTTTTAAAATCCCTAAACGTGAACTATTGTAAAACTTATGTACTCAGGTTCTATACTTAAGTTCTAAGACATGTTTCTTATGTGTACTTTATGGCAATTGGAGTAGCGTTTTTTGAAATTTTGTGGAAGATAAAGTTTGCAATTTCGGTTCTAAAAGAAGGTACCAAAATTCAAACTTTCAAAAATTCTGAAATAACTTCAGAGTCTTAAAGTTCTACGTCATTCCAAAGTTTTCAAAGTCACAGAGTCCCAACATTCCGTACTCTTGAACGCCTAAGATCCTAAAATCTCATAGTCCCAAAATTCTAAAGTTCTAATGTCTATATTTTAGTATCCCATAATTTTTAATTTTTAACTTCCTGACTTCTTAAAATTCTAGAGCCTAAAAATTCCGAAATCCTAAAGCCTCAAAGTCTTACCAAAGTCCCAAAATTCTAAAGCCCCAAAATTCTAAAATTTCGTACTCCTAAATTTTTAAAATCCTTAGGTCCCACAATCAAGATATCCCAAAATTCCAATATCCCAAAATTCCAATGTTCCAAAATCCCAATATCCTAAAATTCCAATATCCCAAAATTCCGATATCCTTAAATTCCAAAATCCCACAATCCTAAAGCTACGAAGTCCCGAGGGCCTAAATTTGAAAATTCCAAAATTCGAAATTCTAAAACTGCAAATGATCAAAATAAAAAAGGTAATAGCTCGCAAAATTTTGTCATAGAAGACAGTTGTATACATCTCTGCTTTAATATTTCATTTCTTGTAGTAAAAAGCGATTCACATTCGTCTTCAATACGACAAACGTGCAGGTGGCGTATTTATCCCATTGTCATGGTGTTCCGCAGACCCATTCAAAATTTGTAAACGAATTCAGCGATCTCTATCGTCGGTGGTAGAACTTATCATTTGAACAGTTTTCACGAATTTGCCGATCTCCGAAAAGATGCAGATGCAGGATTTCTACGTGATTCGGAGCATCACGATTACGAAGGGTCATGGGTCATGGAAACACGCGAGTGTACCTCCGAATTCTTGCGATAGTGATAACGCGCGATAGCTCGAAAAAACCTCGCGTTATTTCCGAGAAAAAGAAGCTACGTGATCAACAGCGTCGTGTCTAATTATTCTTAGCGATTAAAGAACTGATTCTGGTGCTAAATGCGAACGATCTATTAGGTCATTCGATTAGTTCCCGCCACGTTTCGTTTACATTCTCCGTGATACATTTTCTAAACAAGAGATTCGGGGCGAAATAAGATTTGTGTGATTTTTGTTCGAAGAAACGATAATTTGCATAAATTTTTGCGTTCTGCTATTTGGTTCAACGAATTTCGCTAATGAGACGAACATGTTTTAAGTCCTATTCAGCATTTCAATAAATAAACATTCGTTTTCACTTATGGGACCTAATAGTAAAAACGTACATTCATAGGTGTTGAGTACAATTGTACCCATTGTCTCGCGGTGAAAAGTGCGTGACCCATATTGTGACCCAAATATGGCCACGCGTGGAACTCTTTTAAATCAATAGTCCATTCGGATAGATTGATTGAATAGTATATTTGCATAACAGTTATGTGCGAAATCTAAGAATAGATTCTGTATATATTGGGGTTGCGGAGTATTAATAACATTTTGATGTAACGACATTGCAAAAATGAAGACCTTAGGCGGTCAATGTATTACATTATCGGTATTTCAGTTCTTATTGAGAATACTGAAACAATGATAATATCGATGAGAATCCTGAGGTTATTGACAACAATCGATCGCAGGTTTTCATTAGGGACTTACAGAATGAAATTGAAATGAAATGAATTTGAAAATGAAAGGAGCATTAGAATCTATAATCTATCTTCTCAATGCTAAATTTCAAGGATTCAACGAATGAGTTTTGAGAGGCAGCGATTCAAGGCCAGTGAAAATAATGTTAATCCCACTTGGCCAGATGCTTCTCTCCAGTTTCTGCACCGGTCTTACAATGAGGTCTAACTTTTACTTATGATACGTGTATTCACTCACGTACAGTGTTTCCGACAAATTCTTCATTATGTGCTTACACGGCTTTATGTAACGAGGGCGGTAGTTCAACCTCGCTATCAAAGTTGCGAGGAACATATGTGATTCCATTAACCTTAGAACTTCACATCTACGATGCAATTAACGAACTATCGAAATGTTGGTATACGTTAATAATTACAGAAATTGTGTGTTACGTGTTAAACACTGTTCACAAATATTAAAGCTTATTAGTTTGAAAATTTGCAAGTTTCGGAAACTTGTAGGTGTTTGGACCTTGTTGCACAATGTCGCCATTTTCCATAGAGAAATCTTCGATATTATATCACTATCTATTTCAGTAAAACTCATGATACACATAAAAAATTAATAATATATGACAAAACTAACGATACAGTAACCCATATCGATAGATTTTTAAAATGTTCCCAAAGTTCTAAATTAATAATTGATTAATCTCCAAATTACAAATATAAAAAATTCTGAATTTGCATCAATAAAATGTGAAAAAATGTCAAGCTCTGTGCTTCACGTAACAAAAAATAACGTGCAATTCATGGTTATTTACAAAATAGCACGATACAAACAGTGCAATGACGGATTCAATGACAGAGTTCAATTTAATTCTCGTATCCTTCCATCGAGATCGAAGTAACCGCAAAAATAGAGCGCAATCAGCCGATCGATTCAAAGCAAATTGGAGAGCATTGGGGCAGTGAAAATCCAAAGCTTCTCGTTAGCAGCTCCCCGGGGACTCTACGTGCACCATAAATTTCTGACGCGACGGGATTTACTTATGTTTCGACCAAGGCTGACCGGTTGAAAGATGAAGCGGACAGTCAGGGAAGATTACATAGACGAAGGAACGAGGATTAGTGGGCGTGCGGACGCGTGTACTCGCGTCTAACGATCCGAACAGATCGGCAATCTCGACGACACTTTCACGAGGCTTCCGATCGAAAAACGGTGAATGACGGCCAAAGTAAATTGAGCACTGTAAAATTATCTACGAGAAATTTCCTCGCGATAGACGCCACTTCGCGACGCGTGCGATTCGATGAGTGATTCACGATACATTCGCGAATAACTGGCCACGATGCCTCGTTTTTTTGGCCCCCTTCGAAACAGATACATGGAGTAACGAGTGAGATGCTGTTTGTAGGATTGCGCAACATGAAGCTCTTAAAATTCTTCAGCCGCTACGCGAATCGATTTTTCTCCACGAAATTAAGGGTTCCTCGAAAGGTTAAGTGGATTCTATGGATTATACGGATCTTCGGGGAGAAATTAATTGATCACACGTGACGGTTACTACTGCGATAAATTATACGCGCAAATGTTATTGGACAAATTTTGGAAATGGAGTTCATTGATATACTGTACTAAATATGTTTGTATGGACATTGAGGCATATTGGTTGACACTGCATTTTCGAGTAAATACAGAAATGTTACAACGTAGTACATCTATCTAGTTATGTGTTTATAGGGTGGTTTATGTCTTACAAAGCTGTTAAATTGTTGAAATGTGTTCAGGTATTATATGTTCTTTGTGTTGAATTTCTCAACTATTATAATTAGCTTCAGTGTACTAGTTTAATGAAAATAGAATAATCTCAATGTTTAAAATTTGTATTCAAAAGTCTTATATTGAAATAGCTCACCCTTAAAATTTATGTAGGTACTTTTTATTCTATAGTAACCATTGTTACAATCTTACCAGTCTCCTACGAAGAAAACAATTTGTGGAAAATTTATATTTCATATAATTTCCATATAAATTTAATATTATTGTATCCATTGAAATTAAAATTTATCTCTGAAAGATTTCCGCAGACAACACTCATCGTCTTCAACCGAAAACGATTGATACTAATTGTACGTATCTAGTACAAGAGTATCTTGCATCATTGACGTCATCGTCGTAAGTTTACATCGCATTATCTCCGATAATCGCAGTTAATCGTGAATATTGTTTCCCAATAAGTACACCGTTGTTTTGTAGCTACTTCTATTACTGGATCGATGAAACGACCCTGAAATAATAAATACTCGATTGACGACGAAAAAGAAGTACTTTCGTAATTTTACTACGAAAGAAAAAGGTTATTTTGTTGAGCTTTTGAACCGAAAAGCACTTGTTACTTTCGTTTCCGGCAAAACAACGTCTTCTTTGATAAAAGGCGGACTCGCTCTCACATTCAAGGTTCTTGATTTCTTTAGAGCATTCAGTAGACTGACGAGACGCGTCAAATTGACGGTTCAAGTTCACGGATTACGTGTTTCTCTAACAACTCGATCCATTTACCGGTCACCGAGAATCGCTATTAAACCGTTTAAAGAATGACGGATTAAAACAATGAAACGATCAGCTTTAAACGCACGATGTTGGAGAAATTAGGGTTCCTTTTTATTACACCCTCTTTAATTTTCTCCACTTTGTCTGCGTACGTGAGCCTTCCACTGTTTCTTATAAAAGGACTTTCTCTCATTTTCCCCTTGAAAGCACTTAGCCGCCTCCGCAACACACGATAAAGCCCCCGATGCTTTCATTTCCTTTTTTTCTATTTTGAGGATTTCGTGACACAGGGAACTTTCATTTTTATCCACGAATTCACTTCGGTAAATTTAAACATGGCTTTCGTTAAAAAATGGATATTAAGATTCATAACCTTATATCTTTTAAATTATCTCGCACGGAGGTTATATCCCGGTAATCCGCCGTAATGGAAAACTTCTGATGCCCCAATTCGATTCGATCGTAATAAAAACTCCGAGTACAGCTTAAATATTTCAAGTAGCCACGTGCCTGAACGCTTTATTGATTACAGCAGTACTTGAAAAACTACTCTGACGCTAATAAATTATCCTGCGCTGCTCAATGAAATATTTCCTAGAATCTCTCGTTCTAAGTTAATTATCTTTACTTGAAAATAACACGATATGAATCACGGGTTTAATGTTTAATAGAGCACCGGAGACTAAATACGATTTGTTTACGGCAATTTCGAATTCACCGAATGACGAATAGTGTTGTTCCGATTTCAGAAGTGTGGATCCCATGACGAAACGCAGCAAACCCCTTTTCCGCATTTGTCTCTATAAAAAGATCGAAGGTGTCGTATATAATATTTCAGAGTCAAGAAACCTTAAAGTCAATCTGACGCAGAGTTCACCTATTTTAGCTTGCGGGCCGCGGCCAAAACAAGCCGAGCTTTCGTAGGAAAGTGCGTGAGACGAAGTTTACGAAACATCGAGGACTCTTTTGCTCAACACCGGCTCCTCTGCCATGATTGGCCGTGTTAAAGTCATTGGAGGTCCATTAGAACTGAATCAATATTCGACGACTGTTTTTCGTCACGCGTTGCCACCAAAGTTCATTGACTTTTCGTTCGTCAGAGTTTGATACGATTTCGTGTATCTAAACATCGCACGTGGCAAACGTGACACATTATTTGACAAGTTTTCAGTAAATAGTGCTGGTTAGTTACGTAAATAATTGTCTACAGTTGAATTTTGTTGCGACCTTTGACGATGCTTCTAAATTAGAAACTTAAACATTTCTGAACATTTGTTCTAAATTTTTCGTTGAGCGAATTTTTGAAGTTGGAAGAAAGTTGGTTTGAATATTTTGGGACTTTGAAATTTGGTAATTTAGAAGTACTTCGGAATCTGAACGATTGAAAATTTGGGAGGGTGATATTTTCAGATTTATAAATTTGGTGAGTTAGAAAATTTGCGACTGTTGGGAATTTTTGGAATTTGGAAATCTATAAGAAATTTGGTAAATTAGAAACTTTGGTAAATTTGGAAATTTGATCCTTTAGGCATCTTGAAGCGTAGAGATTTGAACCTTTAGAAATTTTAGAGTCCAGAAATTTGAACCTTCAGAAATCCTAAAATCCTCTAACTCGAATCTTCAGAAATTTTAAAGTCCAGAAATTCAAACCTTCAGAAATCTCAAAATCCCCAATTTGAATCTTCAGAAATTTGAACCTCCAGAAATCTTAAACGTCATTCTCAAACTTCTGATCTGGAAATTAAATCTGACAATCTTTTAATTTCCAACCCTATAAATTTCCATCTAGATCGATTACCAAATCTACAAGTAACAATTTTATCAATTAAACTTAAGAAAAAAAGTAAAACCTAGTCACGAAGAAAATTCTTATATCTGATATCTGACTCCAAATTATGCCCCAAGCGTGACAGCCCACTATAAGGAAGAAGATAAACCTGTTCGTTCATTTTTATAGAGCGATTCACTTAATCTTATCGCGATGATATCGACGAAGAAATTGATTGATTCTCGTGCCGCCTAATCTGTGACACCCATGTGTTCTCCAGCAGGTGACGTATCCGGTAATTGTTCGCTGCATGCTGGTGCTTTGGTTGATCGCTCTGGCATTGACGAGTTTTCCGGTTCTGGGTTTTGGTGTTTATTACAAAGGTAAACGATGTGTTCGATACAGAGAGGCCACTGAACCAGCGGACGTAGCGTACGCCTACGTTTGGTTCTTTTTCGGTGAGTATATATGATACATGTATGTATGATAATGTTATTGCGATCGATACATTTCTCTGATAATATTTTACCATCATTCCATTATCCAAACTCATTTGATCGAACGCTTGATTATCTTAAGAGCATTAGCTCGGATGAAAAAAAAAGCTAACAAAATGGGTACTAAGAATTGTTTGAATGACTGTGGTGGAATTGTTGAGAAAAAAGGGGGATAGGTTATGTTAATAGGTTTGACTTATCGATTACGTAGTTTAACCCTTCCTTGAATTATGAAGGTTGGTGAGGTCATATTTTTAAAGAAGGGTTTAACGAGTGTTATTATAAGTATAATCGTTAACCCAAATTCCTACGGTCCTAAATTCCTGAAGTTCCGTATTTCCAAAGTTCTAAGTCTCTGAAGCCCCAAAATACTATAATTCCAAATTACTACGATCTTAAATACCTAAAGTCCCATATTTCCCATGTCCCAAATCTTTGAACTCCTAAATTCCTCAAATTCTGAATTCTCAAAATTCCAAATCTATAATATTGCGAATCTCTAAAATATCAAATTCTCAAATCTACAAATTCCTAAATTCACAAATTTTCGAATTTAAAAATTCTAAAATCAGAGGCCCAAATACCCAACGTCCCAAAGTCCCAAAGTCCCAAATCCCTAAAGTTCCAAATTCTCAAATTCCTAAATCTCTACAGTTCCAAATTCCGAACTTCCCGAATCCCCAAAGACCCAAATTTCCAAAATTGTAATATTCCAAATACCCAAATCCTTAATGTCCCAAATCCTCAAATTCTCAAAACCCCAAATTCCCAAATCTCCAATGTCTCAAATCCCTAAAGTCCCAAATCCTCAAATTCCCAAATCTCCAATGTCTCAAATCCCTAAAGTCCCAAATTCTCATACTCCCAAATCTCCAATGTCCCAAATTCCTAAAGTCCCAAATCCTCAAATTCCCAAAACCCCAAATTCCCAAATCTCCAATGTCTCAAATCCCTAAAGTCCCAAATCCTCATACTCCTAAATCTCCAATGTCCCAAATCCTCAAATTCCCAAATCTCTAATGTTCCAAATTCCTAAACTCCCAAAATACTAAATTCTCAAACCCCAAATTCCCAAATCCCACCTTTCCAACTTAACGTATAATTTCCACAACAAGCAAACGTTATATTTCTAAAAAAATTAATCATCTCCTTATATTGCAGGTACCGTGCTGTGTCTGTCGATAGTCTGGTGTAACCTGGCCGTTTCTAGAGCACTTAGCAGACTGAATCGCAGGGCTGGCGCTCTACGACGCGTAACAAGATCCTCTTCAAGAGCGAAGCCTCTTTTGACGGTAACAGGTCCTCCGACGGAAGTCGTCACCACGGCAGAGGAAAGGGCATTCGCCAGATTAATGGCCGTACTATCGATATCATTCGTCATTTGTTGGATGCCGCAAATGGTACGTGATCGACGATACAAGCGATTAATTGCGTTAATTTCCTCGCACGCGCTCGTCAATTAAATGATCCCCACAGATTTTGGCATGCTGATTAAAATTCATACAATGTGCTTATTTCCGGTTTCAAACACTATTGAAACTGTTGGCCCGTTATGTACTATGTCAGATGATAGAAAAATAATTTTAATCACCAATAACTTTTCATGAATTCTTTTTTTGCAATTAAATAATTATATTAATTTTTGTATTTAGGTTTTGGATTTTTTTTACATGGCTTGCGTTCATTTTTTGATATTTTTTAATCGAGTTTTTGCACATTTTCAATTTGATGCAGTATTTGTGTTATATTAAAATTTTCAATTGTGGTAAAAAAATTAGATGAGATCTGTACGGTGATGCACGACTTAATATATTTAATTTTTTAATGATTTACGTCCTTTGTGATATTTTATGGTGAAAAGATCTCGAAATAATATAGGTTCGAGAAGAATATAACTTTGTACCTCCCAATCTTAATAGATATCCCATAGCCCTCTTGTTTCCGATGATATATTTTGGCAACACATCGCAAACTCGAAAGGGAAGGTCCGAGGTAAAGAGAGCTTCCGGTTACTCTCTTTTATGGGACCCAATGGTATTTACGTGACGTGTTTACCGAAGATACATTTGACGATAATATTTGATTCTACGACGTTGAAACATCGATAAAATTTGCGCTCGTGACGAGCACTTCAATTCATTGTAAACAGTTTTCATTCCGAGCCACGCGTCTTCCTTAAGTATAGATCTAACGATTTTACAATCATATATCGCACCATGTATCTTCCGCTTATATTTCAGCTATACACCTATTAATTATATTTCTGTTTTTACTCAAATTTTGTTTGCAATTTGACTATTTTCACCCTTATTCTGATAGACTGTGGACCCATAGTCTGTTTTGTGGACACACAAGAGTGCATGATTATGGAAGCTCTGTTTTCGTTCAAACTTAGCATAATTGTAGAGGATTCTAAATGTAATTATTTTGGAGAATTATGGATTGCACCTCTTTGAAATAAGAGACTATTCGAATTTTAAATTTGTAAATTTGAGGGTTGGAAATTTGTTAACTTCTTCATTTTTAGAATAGAAAACTTGTAAATCTGAATATTTGTGAACTTCTATATTTTTAGATTTGAAGATTTACAAATTTACATATTCTTACATTTGAAGATTTTTGAATTTCTACAGTACATTTTTAGATTTGAAAATTTGTGAATTTCTAATTTTTAGATTTGAAAATTTGCGAGTTTCTACATATCTAGAAATTCACAAATGAGTACATTTGAATCTTCGTAAAGTAAATCTGAAAATTTGAGAATTCAAAAGTTCGTAAGCTTGAAAGTCCGAAAATTCGGGGCGCAGCGTTAGTTTAAAGATTCGATACGCGTTCCCTCTAATCTGGGGTTAAGGTGCATCGAACCATCCGATAAGATTTCACGTCAAACGAAAAGAATCATCGTCATCGTTCGAAGCTTTCGCATTCCTGAATTTTTAATCCAGCATCCTGTCACCGAGAATAGAATCGCATCGAACAATGCACTCGGCACGGTGATTGCATACTCACGAGCAATTTCCATCTCCCTTATCCGTCGAGCATCTTATTCCCCGCGAGTTTCTCTCCGGTGTAAAGCTTCTCACGAATGGCGAACTGCCCTCGAAGTCGCGTGAAAATATTTGCTATCGTTTCCTGTTCGCGAACGCTTGTACGATTCGAACAGATCCGCAAAGTTGCAAACGTGACGCACATCCGGTAACCCGTACGAAGGTTAAAACCATCAATTCAGTTTAGAATTTCTTCACGTACGATCGACTCGCGACATCCGCAAAACGATTGAGGCTTCTAACACCGATATTATCCGAGCGATTCGTAGGTGGAACAGTTTAAAGAAACGACGAGAAAATCTATCATGGCTTCCGATCAACGACCACCATGTATTTTTATCGTTGTCCCTTCAGTAAACACGCGGGTTCGTATTGATCTGACGATACAATTATTTTTAGCAAACACACCCTCAAATATAATTGGCCTGTTTTCCAAACGAGCTGTATTGATTGCCGAGGTGAATGTTTAAACAGCCGTTTTCGTGTAACCATTTTGTGTAACATCTCGTGAAATCTGTGTTTTATTCCTTTGTTTCTTCTCGTGTGCTGCGTACAGCTCTGTAGCGCGTATTGTTCCTTCGTATCCCTGGAGTATTATAACGGAAGTATCCTTTGTACAAGACGTTATTCAACCCCTGTTTAATGTCAGTATCTAGAAAGTTGGATTAGTTTCACAATTTTATAAGGAGGAACTTTTAATTAGTTTTAAATAAATAATTTAAGGGTACTCAAATTTAATAGTACTTATCTTGATTAATACGGAGGAAGAAATTTTATTTTTCAATGCAAAATGTCAGTTGCAAAAATCGTAGCCTTTCAATGAAACACTAAATGCATCTGTACTAATATTACGGTAATATTTATGAGAACGAATAAATTATTACACTGAACAAATAAAAAATAATTTGACAATTACATTGTACCATAAATATATATTTAATTAAAAAATGAGTGTCTAAAATTTCTCAAGTTTCAATAGGAAATGTTAATGTACATTGTTGATCTCGACAGATTTCCATTCCATTGGCTCAGTTCTCGATTTCTTTACCCAAAGAGGCGATTCTACGGCGAAATTTAATTCATGTGTTCCACGTGGCGGCTGATATTCTTCTCTGCATTCATTTCACCTTGGATCCGTACATCTACGTATTGCTGAGAATGTCACGACCGAGATTCCGCATCTTGAAACCGTTTTGCAAGATCTGTTGGCCCGCCAGAAGTCGATCGAATTCGTTCAACGGTGAGTTTGAAAATTTTATTCATTAGATGTTGAATCACGCAACTGAGATCAATATTCAGGATTGAGTTCTCTGTAAAGCTTCAAGATATCGAACATTATTTGTATACATAGAAAAAATGATTTATACATTTACACGTGTGGAGCAAATTCATTTATTCGTATATACTTATGGGATTAATTTTCTTCGGTATTCTACAAATTTTATTTGTTGCCTTTTGTTCCAAGGTCTTCGGTTCTGGTTTTAGTTCGCAGTTAAATTGATTGCAGTTGCGTGACACGTTTAATATACTATATTTAATTACTTGATTACTAATTCTTAATTGCACTTTTGATTAACAAATGGGACGAGATTGGTATGCTTTTAACCCACTCGCAACGATTCATCGTCGAAAATCAAAATGGCGAATCCCTGTGGAATATTAGGACAGAAACGTTTGACAGTATTAAAAATTAAATAACAAATTAACAGATTCCAGCGATTTACGATTATTATAAGCATAACGCTGCAGGGAAACTATACAATGAAGATACTTCTATAACCCTTCTAAATTTGTATATTTGGTTACTTGCATACAAATATTTCAACGCTTCAGCTAAACTTTAGTTTAATTCTTCTATAACAAGGGTGTATAAATTTCTTTAACGAGGTACGAAGGTGTATAAAATCATTTGTAAATAACATTGGTATTTGTTGCTTCTTAATTATTAACAAACGTTGATAACTCATTTCAGTCTAATCTGTAATGGCTCACACTGAAAATTGTCCACCATCTTAGTTTTATAAAATTTGCACCTCATAAAATAAATGATTTAATCGCACTATCATATTTCACCCCCTCTGTAATGAATGTTTCTAAGCACACCCCTAATATCTACATATTCTCGCAGAGTAAACAATTTTTGGTGTGAGCTACCGAATTAGATAGATAGTGCAGCCTAATTCAGTGATGGGCAGCCCAAGTGCTCATTGAAGACCCATAGGGCACCGATGTGCACGATACCTGATCTCAAATTTTCAAATTTAGTCATTCAAGAATATGGCAATTCGAACATTTAGCAAGTAAGATCATAGTTTCAAATTTTCGAACTTCCAGATTCGGAAAATTACAAACTTCAAAATTAAGGAAGTTAGAAATTTAGAAATTACGAAACAGAAATTTATTTTCCAAATCTTCGAAATGCAGAAATTTCAAATATAGAAACAGTAAAAAGTGTGGAGATAAATTTCGAGTTTGCAAATTTACGAATTTCATGAATTGGCTATTCAGGAAATTTAGAAGTTCAGGAATTTAGAGATGAAACGAATCAGACTGAGAAACAATAACCCATCAGGAGTGCCCGCCACTTGCACGTCCACTTGCCCATCACTGATCTAACCCGTCGCAGCTTACACAGCTTTCAACAACCGCTTATCAGTGTATATATGGCAATATCGATGTGATCTGTACGACTCAAGCGGACTCTGTTTAAATACCTGACAGGTACTACAGACCATCAGGGCAGCAGTGGTGATCCGTCGACTCCGATCACCGAGGCACCCTCCACACCTGTTAGCGAGGAACGCGATCCTCAGTTAGTGGCGGTTTCCGTTTGAGACAGGCTTCAGCGAACGATCTTCCTGAAACGGCTCAACAGTCACGATGCTGGCCAACCTTGAGCTGTTCGAGAAAAACGGAAGATCTTCGCTCGCTTCACGATACGCTGCGAAAAATTTGATCGAACGACACGTGTCTCAACCGTGTGAAATTTCGAACCGAACGATTATCGTGTTTCAAGAAGTTATAACAATTGAACGAACAGGCACTTCTTCATTTTCGAGGAATATCTAAAGATCGTGCATTTGACCAAGGGATCAAACCCGATGCGTTGAGATCGATACCTCGCTGATTTTCGTGTACAATTTTGTATCGGATGTTCAAACTTCTCTATCTAATCGTAATCTTAACAGTCACGACCGACATCCCGACTAATTATGCGTATTCTAACACGATCGGAGACTAATCAGACACGAAAATGTTAGAGAATTCGAGGTTATAGTTGTAGAGGGGAGCAATCAGCATTCCAAATAATTATCGCACTTGATGTGCGTATGTTTCGTTAATTTCCAAAGAATGTTAATAATTAGTGTTTAACGAAGAACTCTGCTCGTTTGCAGTCTGCAAGTGAGGCTGAGTGTGGAATCCTTCGCAGGATACTTTTTCAGAACGCTTTGTAAATTGGAAAAGAATGTATTCTTGTAAAATGGCTTAACTTTTATATCGATGGTTGCATCGTACAGCAAGTGTCGACACTAATTTTGTCACCGTTGCGCAAATGTATGTCTAGTCAATAAATTAATGCGAACGTGCAACAATTACGAACAATGCACAATTACCAAAGTATTCGATGCTTAAAGCGTGTTTACTCTCTCGGATAGAATTTAAGAAACGCGTGCATCTATTTTTTTCTCAAGTATACACGATCGGTGGTGAAATTTGTATATGTATATAGTTGATATACAGTTACATACTTAACGATTACTGTAAGTTTACTTTACGACCGGTGTAATTCATAGTCAAACATTATTTACCGTATATTGTATCGATGTAATGGTACTAATAAATTGTAATCACTTTTGTTAAGCTTATAGTATAGTGACGTTACTTTCAACCCTTCTTATTGTGCGTTAGAATTTCATTTTCACGCTATAGGTCATTGCGTGTTATATTTCTACGCGTTAGATTACTCACGCGTTAAATAACCTATGCGAAATATTTCCACATGTTAGTCCACTCACGTGTTGTATTTTTGCGCGTTAAATCGGTACATTTATTTCCCATACGTTAAATTAACACGCGCTGTATTTCGTTGGGTCACTTACGTGCTGTATTTCAACGCGTTAAATCACTTATATCGATTACTAACATGTGTATTTCTATACGATAGATCACCTACGCGTTGTATTTCCAGGCATTCTTTTTCTTACGTAGTGTACACGTGTGATACGTGTTATATCTCCACATCACCTATGAATTTATTCACGTGTTGATTCACGTTAATTCACATTTTTATGTATTAAATTACGCGTACTACCACGCAATAAATCATCACGAGATTAGATCGCCATGCGACGTAAAAAGCAGAAGAAAATGGGGATCATCTAACAAAAATGGCGGGAAGACGAAATAAGAAGACCAACGGAAGGAAGGAATACATATAATACAAATATATTTTTACGCAATTACGTATCTCTTTGCCTCTAGACACTTATAACATTAATAATAACTTACGGACGCGATCGTTGCTAAATACACGACACCTTTTATTGCACACTAGAAATATACCACAGACGCATTCGTACACGGTATCAGTCGCGATACACCTTGCGTACTTTCGCATACCTTAATTAGCTACAATAAATAATATTTCTGTTTTTTATTCTCTCCGTTCGTCCACGAAAATCACGAATCCTCTATCACACTAATTGTAAGGAAAATGAAACGGCACAGCTAGATTTTTTACTCGATCAAGCTGATCGTCCATTCTGAGATTTATGGTTGCAAACGATCACGCCATTTCATACAATTCCATTTTTATCCACACACGCACGTAGCAACGATGCATTTACACGTTGCATTACAAACAAACGAACAATTATTCGTGAAAGACGTACGTCGAAGGCAGAATTCGTCACACGCATTTAATTAATCTCTCCCTCTCTTTCTCTCTTTGTTTCTCGTGAATCTTTCTCTCTTTTATACGTGATCAAACGCGTTAAAGGTACACACGTCTCGCTACGATAATAGAAATTCACACCGATAAACAAAATATAAGCCCCGTACGTGGACCACGATTTCATTAGCGACAGATCTTGATCTCGAGCTTTAGGCTTGTGAACAGCAATTTATCACACGTATAGGTATGTCGATATCGTGTACACATCGATAGTGTTTCCCTAAATCAGTGTTTCTCAAACTGTGTTCCATCAACTGAAATTGAAACTTTCAGCGAAACAAAAATTATCAACTGAACTATGTATAAAAAATAATTCCTTTCGTATTTTCCTCTTTTTTCTTCATGGAAATAAACTACAAAAGAATAATGAAGCAAGTTCTAACACTCTTGCTCTTGAAATTAAATCTTCAGAAAGAAGTTTCAATTTGTAATTAAAATTCACCCTTGAATTGGCGAATGTTATTTCAGTTACATATCACAAAATTTGAAAGAGTTTTGTGATGAAATAAAATTGGAAGAAGCTGTGGATAATCGTTTTTCTGATTCGAGCCAGTCGACAGGAGAAAATACGTTTTTAATAGAATAATCGTTGAATTAACCCTCTTTTGAATTATGGATATATTTTCGAACTAAGTATACTTTATTGAGGTAATTAGTCATAAATTCGTTTGCAATTAATAATTCAATAAAATGGCACTTAAAGGAAATAATGGCTCGAGGAAACCATTTATTCAAAAAAGGATTAATATGTTAGGGTTATAATTGGATAAATATGTGTCTTGTATTTAAATTATCGATTCAGTCTTGAAGCTCGTGATGTCACCGGCTCTTTCAGTAAAACGATATCATTATTACTGATATTTGTCTGACTAATCTTCCTTTGTGCACGTTTCTATGTCTACACAACTGCGAACATTTCTGAAGGTACAATTAGTATGTTCCAAACGTCTATTCCTTCCATCGTTTAATAAAAAAAGAAACTTATTGTTTCAACAACAAAATAAAGATCTAGGAAGAGGAGTCCGAAGCTGTAAAGTGTCCTCGGTCCTAGTTGAAAGAAATCGTAATAAAACTTCGACGATTATATCGTCAGCCAATTATTGAAATTTTTTGTTTGGAGAAAATCATTTTCTGTGTATAGGACTATTGGAAGAATCGATATCGATTAATTATTGTCAAATACGCTGTATGCTGATTTCGCAATGGTCGATACAACCGTGACGCGTTAGAAGTTGTAAAAAGATCAAATATACAATAGACTCTCATTATATTGCCAACTTTACCACTTTCATATTAATGACGCTTTCTTGTTAGATTGCCATTGGCAAAATTGGCAAGCATGGAACTCCAATTTTTCAAATTTATAGATTCTCAAATTGTTGCATTTTCACATTTTGGAATTTAGAAATTTTTATTATTGTAATTTGGAATTTAGAAATTCTGTTATTTGAAAACTTAGAAATTCGGTAATTCTGAATTTTGAAAATTTGGAAATTTGGAAACTTAGAAGTCTAGAAATCCAGAAATCCAGAAATCCAGAACTCAGAAATCTAAAAGTCTAAAAATCCAGAAATCCAAAAATCTAGAACTGTAGAAATCCAGAAATCTAAAAATGTAGAAATTTCGAAATGTAGAAATTCAGAAGTTGAGAAATGCAAAAATATAAAAATTGATTGCATCAATACGTCACTGGCTCATCCGTCCACACTTCCATCGGTGACAATATAACAAGAGTCTATTTGAAACAGCTTAAGATCTATACTGAAGTACTCTGAAACGGGGAAGCTATAACGAATTGGCCTCTCGAATTTTGTACCACGAATATAGATGCAGACAACACATCAAATTTCTAGGTAAACATTGCAACTAAACTGAACTCTTCCTCTATTATTAACAACTATAGTTGCTTACCATAAAGTGATTCTCATGTACAACAAACAACTATAGATTGCTTCTCAAACACTGTAATTGAAGGGATTAAAAGAATTTCTTCAATAAAATACAAATTCTTCTCGACTGTGACATTCTCTTGCAACAATACTTTTTAACAAAATCAAAAAAAAGAAGTGAAAAATGTTATCAAATACTCGTCGTTTTGGTCTTCTACACAACAGGAGTATATTCGGCGCAATTGTCGCCCCTTTCTCTCGTTCACGTTAGAGCAAATTACGAGTCCGTGGATCAGCAACTATAACGATATACAATCAGAGAAATTTCAATTCCAAAAAGGTGTTGTGATATTCGTATCCGATACGTATGATATCGACGCGTGCAGCGTTCAATAAACTCGATGGAATTCCATTTACGATTAAACACGAACACATTCAGTTTTGTGTTTATTAATTAAACGACTAACGAACGTAGTCGGCTTTCGCGAGCGCGCTACGTCGATCGGTGGACAATGATAAATTCGTTTTGGCACATTAACTCGATTAGTTCCCTTTTCTTTAGCGCGTAAATTATTTTAGGCCAGTGTCACCTCGTGTATACATGTGTGTGTGTATGTGTGTGTCTGTGTAAGCTCGATACAACGCTCTTCCAGGTATCCTGTTTCGTTACGTTTCATTGTTTCGTACATCGTCCTGGCGAGCACGTAAATCGAATTCTCGGAACAGCACGTATACATATCTTCCTTCCTGCTCGTTATTTCATTTCATTCAAGACATGAAAAAGTACAAACTCGCATGGAAGCGATTACCTGAAATCAATCAGCGGTAGCAATCATTTTGTTGTTTATCGGAGTTGCAACGAAGGAATTGTTTGATTTCAGTGAACCGTTTCACACACTCCAACAAATGTCAAACAAATCACTTGAAGGTATTCTCTTCGATCACGATCACCGTTAATGATGGACGAATGTTACGGTAGACTCCATGATAATCTGGAAACCGTGTTCTCTCGACACCTCGATGCTAACGGACCTCCCTTATCCTGGTCTTGATCCACTCGGCCAAAACGAGCCAGAGAACCTTTCCACGTTCCCTGAAAAATCGTCGGGTGAATACGTCCTGAACAGCCACGATCGGACGATGACGGACCCGACCACGTGTGAATTGCACACGCGACAACGATTCCCACGGCGTGTCATGCCGACGTGCGTGAACTGCGGCCCTTACCTGAAAGCATCACAGTTCCTAACATTACTTCCATAACTTTACAACCGAGATAAAATACATCCTCCTATATTCGTTTTAGAATGAGAATTGTTCGAAGAATACGTACCGAGGGCCGTACTAGATCACATCACACCTTCCACAGCAGCAGATGATTGGTCGAATCCTCGCGACCAGCCTGCAGCTCCGCGGATGCTTGGGGACCTCTGAAATCCTCGTAACCATCTCCTCCCGAAATTACCAGCAACTTTCCGCGATTGATGTTGTTCTGCTGAGTTTTACTAGATTTCAGAGAGTATCTGTTCACCTTTGGACGTGGATCTGGTTTCGATGGCGCAATCGTTTCCACGCATGTAAGGAAACGAACGTGTCCGGTATGTCCATGGGGAATACCTAGTACATATTGCAAGACACAATAATTACTTTGCAACTTCAAATTAGTAATTAGACTTCCAACTTCAGTCTTACAACAGGGACCTCTTTGAGTCAGTAAATGCTACCTAACTAAAAAGGCAGACGATACTGTAGACGAGAACTCGCATCTGTTATGAATTGCTATGAACATAACCTTCTGACCCAATCTCACGATCTTCTCCCGTCAATTAAAATTCAATGTGCCTCGGTGTCTTCGCTCACCGAGCAGAAGAAATGCCAGAAGACTCTCTTAAAAATACGAGTTTCGTCGCGAAACGTCAGGCAACTATCGCAATTAGATTGTACAAGGCACCGAAAACATGACTGAATCGACGTCAAAGGCTCGGTTTCCCAAGATTTATGGTCGCTCGAGTTGCGAGTGCCTTATAAATATCGCGCGTAGGCACGTTATCACGTGTAGGATACACGAATGGGTCCAAAAATTTCGCAAATGATTGATCGACGCCTGTATCTCGATGGCGTCGAAGAGGTACACTTCGCGGTAAGCACGATGCTCGCCCGCTAGCCAGCTTCTAATTATATCGGAAGCAATAACGACGATTATAGCCGATCGAAGGTGACGTCAATACCTACCAGTTACGATCGGCGGCTGAGACATCCTCTGAGTGGATGGCTTTATATGGGGAATTGGCACGGTCAATAGTACGCCGGCGCTCGTGCCGATCCAAAGCAACTCGTTGCAAGCCAAAAGTGCGGTGACCCTGAGACAGGCGGCCTTATGCTGTCGTATTATGTCATCGCAACCTGCAACAAGTTTAAAGCTTCCGTTAAAATAAATATCAGCAGAGAAAGTCTTTAGACAGTCGAGAAGAGTCTAGTAGGCATATTAGATATCTTTCACTAAGATACGCTGTACTGTTCAAAAAGGACCCTGCAACTGGAGAAGTGACGTTCTGAAGTTTCATTTGTCATGCCTGTTAGGGACCTTGCAAAAAAGGTCACATATGGTCTCAGCATGTGGCAGGGTTTGGACACATTTGGTTAGCAATAAGTGTAGAGGGAGGCAGCTATCAGTCTTAATCCTGCGTCAACTGACAAAGCTTCAGATGAGTTTTGTTAAGAAACCTAAGTTCTATCTGATCTACGCAGCTTATTCATATATGTATATACAGGTCAACTAGTTATTTACAATAAAATAATAAGTTAACCAGTGTCCTACAATGACATAATAGATTAATCAGTCATCTGCAAAAAAATAAGTTAACCAATTACCTACCAAGATGTAACCAATCTCATAATCAATCTTCTAATACTTTCATTATATAATTCTAATTAAACATGATTTTCAGAATCAGATCAGATACCTCAACGCAACCAATTTCCAGATGTGGATCAGAATCTCAAGTAAATTTAGGATTCATTGGACTAATGGAACTGACAAGTTTGGGGACATCGGTGATTGGATGCTAGAAGCTCTTACAGGTAAGCATATAGTAATCTTACATGTTATATCTTGTATATAGAAACTTACTGGTAAGCATTTTGGTAACAGCTGGTGCTATATTGATGTCCGTCAAACATTCGTAGCTACCAGAATGGAAGAGTCGCAGTACGGCGCTGTTGTGCAAAGAAATCCAGACTCCGAGACCACCTGAACTTGCCATACAGGAAACTGATAAGGACGTGTCGTTGCTGACAGCGAATGTGTGCTCGATATCCAACGAATGGGTGTTCAGGATTTTCACGGAGTTGTGACAACCGCACCAAAGTTTCCCTGACACCGGAAGCATCTTCGTGACCGGAGATGCCGCTGTACCGATTGACACGGTCGTCGGGTCGGGTGTGTTCCAACCACCCACTGCAAGTTTATTATCGATTAAATAATCGTTAAAATGATACCAAATATTGATCTAGTGATATTAACTGTACTATTTTCCGCATATACAACCCTTAAGAATTTTTACGTATTGAACATTTGTTGAAATAAAATATGAGTTGTTAATTGTCAATTATTACTGATGTGGAACTTACAATGATCTCTAGTGTAGACGGTGATGTCTCCATTAGCTAGCGAGACGAATACTTTATTGTCCAGATATCTGAAATTTAATGACATGGCGTTAATTTGTGACTGACCAAATTTAAGTTTATAGTCTTCTTGTGGAATATTTTTAATGGTCTTTTTAAATTAAAATGTGGAAGCTGATACAAAATTCATTCTAGCCTATCCAGCTAAAATGTTATAACAAAAGTTGTGTTTGTCTACATTGTGATTTCTGTCGTCGTTAAATCGATGATAAGTGATACGTATGAGTGGCGCTACAGGTAACAAAAGGTTGCAATCATGTTCTTCATTTGACAAAACTCTTACATTATGCAATGCACACTGCTATTGTGTTGTATCTTCACTTTGTTCTTCTTTATCCTGATATTGTCGTTGCAATTGTAAACATGTACGCATCCGTCTTCGGTTCCTAGCCACATGGTCGGCTGATTGACATCCTCCTCTGTCGTGACACTGTCGATACTTGGAACATCGCCGGCCAAAGTTAG
Source organism: Megachile lagopoda (assembly GCA_036983795.1). Lineage (NCBI taxonomy): Eukaryota > Metazoa > Arthropoda > Insecta > Hymenoptera > Megachilidae > Megachile > Megachile lagopoda. The sequence continues at coordinate 7,330,070 of CM072785.1, read as the reverse complement.
GCTACCCGTATCTGCACATGGAATGTCGTCCGAGTCCGAGTCGTCGGAGCTCGAGCTACTACAAAATAGTTTTCTTAGACTTACGATGAAACGTCTTGAACACCATTCGAAATTATATACACAGATCGGTATAACTTGCTCAAAATCGACGTACACACGTAACAAAAAGTGACACTGAAAGATTTGCATTTTATAACAAGAAATCAACAGATATCTTTCTGTCATGCGTTACACAAAAATATTTGAAAATTGGTAAAAACAGATTGTAAAATGAGTTGACTCCTGGTTATACGATATTTTGTCGGGTTCAAACTTTCAGTGAAGAGCATTACCTATCTAACTGTATGTTCCCGCCACTGGCATCGACATCCTGGACCGAGATGCTTATGCCGCTCTTACTGTTCGCGAATGAAATGTTGTTAGTCACGCACGAATTTGATCTAAAATATAATACAATTAAAGTAAGGTCCTCTTCTACTGATCTACAAAAAATTAGAAAAAAAGTAATTTCTTAAAAATACACCCGCGTTAACCCTTTCAAGGACCTCGACGAAAATGCTATTTCAGTACTGAAGTTTATGCTGCTCCGTGTGATCAATACAATTTATTCATTCAACTCGATACAATCTATTATAAATATGAAGTCTTAATCATTTTCATTAAATTTCAGGTGATATATCGTGTTTAATACATGTTTACAATATTACAATTATACATGTATTTAATTTAAAAATAATCGATTACGATTTCAAAAAGCAACACAAACTTCAAAATGTTGAATATGAAGAAAAAAGCAGCTTTGATAACAGAAATATGAACTTACTTCTGCGTGCACGCCGGAATCCCAGCGACGCACAGAATCCTCGCGTTGCAGACTCCATTACAAGACGTAACCTGCGGTGGTTCCGGGGCCAGGCTCAACACACACACTTGACCCACGTATCCGTCGCTGTTGCACACCCACACGTCCCTGGAGCCCTGTCCATTGACCAATGTGGGCGCAGCACAGGTGAACTGCAAGCCGGCCCTGGTCTTTCTAATCGGCAGAGGACCCACAAATTCGGGGCATGGCCTCCTATCAGCGGATAACGCTGTAAGTTGACATCGACACACGTCAGAATTAGGAGAAAAATTATTTAGATATCTCCTGATACAGTGGAGTCTTGCTATATGACCTGAACGGTGTTCTTATAACATACTTCTAACATGCAGATATTTGCTACAACTCCATCCAGAGCCATATACCTAGAATTCACTATATAATAAAGATACGAGAGGGATAATTTAATGGGTGTAGGGTCGCTCACCTAACTTTTGCTTGGCTTCGTTAAAACTCTCCTCCCAGCTAGCCCTTTTGTCCGGCTTTGTGAACATCACGGAGATATTCTCGATCCCAGCCCTGAAAATAAACAGCAGAATTTCTGTCAGAAGGAAGTCACGTTGTGTCGACGAACGTTCGCGATACACGTGGACCAGGAACGTGAATCGGACAAAGAACAAAAACATGGTATTGTGGCTTTGTGGTCAACCAGCATGGTGGACGGGGATCCGACGTTCAAATTGTCGGAGATTCTCTTGTTCTACCGAGGTGCAATTCATTCGTAACGTTGTTCGTCGAGCGAACAACGCTCGATCGGTGGTCGAAGTTTGAGCGAAGGAGGAAACAATGAACCGAAGCTCGTTCAGGCGCGATGAAAGAGCTTTTCAAGCGCGATGGCATTCGATGGAAGACGGACGGGAAACATCCATGGCAGCATTGTTACTCACTGAGTGTTAAGCGTTAATTCCAAACAGGCCAACTGCGAATGCGCCGCGTTCCTTTCGGCCAATTGACGCTGTGCCTGGCCAAGCATATCCTTGATAAGATCCTCTAATTGCTGCTTCGCGCCATGCAACGTTGACACCAGCTCCTGAAGCTGAGTCAACGTCGCGCAGTCTTCGCGAAGATGATCTACCTCGCGTGCCATTCGTCTCAAGTTCTCGTCTTTGGCTGCGGACAGAAGAGACGCTTACTCTTAATAGCTGATCAAGTGCCGTGTGAAAAGATGACTTTGCCGATACTCGTGATGTGCAAGCTCGCTGTTTGAAGATTCGCGGCTTTCAAAGAGCGATGAAAAGTTGCTCCTTTACCTTTCATCACTTCTAGGTCGTCCAGTGGTATTCTCATCAACATTTTGTACTTGTTCGCTTCTAATAGGCCGACCAGACTGTTCGGACAGGAACTTCTAAAAAAAAATACCAATGATATTAATAAATTTGTTCAGGACCCGTATTTTTCTTCAAGGATAAATCAAAAGATGATAATTTATATAAACAAAATAAAGCAATCACTTGTAGATCCTCATGTGATGAGAAAGGTCACATGACCGATAATTTATGGCTATTTTGCACGTACAGAATATACATAGCTCATGATCAATAATAAGAAACGTAGTTTTTAAGCAGATTCAGAAGACTCACGTTGACGGTTTTCTGATGGTTCCGCTTCTTCTCTTGATACTGGTGATGACCAGCAAATCGGAGAACAAAAAGAGCGCTCGTTCCTTCCTCGTTCCCTGATTCGAAGCTATGGTGACCAGGTCGTGGCGGACAAATGTTCTGCGGCAAAAATGGACGATTGAAACGAATCTTTTTGTTTTCATAGCAATTTCTACCGCAACACGCATCGGTATCGGGAATCGATACGGGGGCGCACGTTTAAAGCTTGAATAGTTCATGAAGTGAAAAAGCTAGCGCAACGTTTTACAGAAGGTTTCCAAGGGGGTGCCTCTATTGTGCGTTCAATTTCTTCCAAACAATTTTACACGGTCCTGTCGCCTCGTGTGTAAAACAAAAATCACAACAGTGTTTGTATAATCTTTTACTATATTCATGAAACTAATATCAATTGTATAACGATTATAGTGTACCATTAACGAAGCTAAATTATTTCATGTAGATAATAAAGTAAACAGGCTGTATTTGGGAACATTGAAACACTGATTGCAAAGTACAACAAATCAAGAAAGATTCACAATTTCTTTTAACCATGTCGATTTCCATTTTTCGCATCGAAAAATAATACTGAAAAGAATATTAAATTCGCAGAAGTTTGCATTGGGTCATGATTTGATAAAGCAAAACGTTTTAGTCCACCACTCCAGCTATTAAATTAAATTGTGACGTCCTCGTATAAAAACCGAACCCATTCAATTCAAGCAGCACTTCGACAACTTTGAATTTATAAAAATGGTTAACCTGTCACATTATACTTGTTAAGTGATATCGATAAACGTTATCCTACGAATGTTTCTCTTGTCCCATTTACAGAAGACCTACTCTTTGTATTTTTTTATGAATGTAAATGAAAATTGCGAAGTAAACTTACCTGTCGTTCGTTACGATACCAGCAAGTCCTTCGACGAGTGCCTGGACCTCCCTCAAAGTAGTTTGCTGCTGTTCCCACTCGAGAGATTCCCTTTCCGTGCAATTGATCTTCACGACCAGCTCGTGCACTTCCTTTTGAGCAGCTTGAAGTAATTCGTAATCCGGATGCGTGGTATCGGTATGTTTCAGCAGCCTCTGGATCAGCAACTCGTAACGGGGTATCTTCTGTACCGGCTTGATCAATAACTGATCCAACCCGAGTTTTCCTTTGTGTTCCCGCTCCATTGTCTGTCGCGGAAAGGGACAATCGAAGCATACAAATTTGCTCATCACCATACGGACAGGCGAAGTCGCGAGTTACGGGTAACAGAAATGGGATAGAGTTTGATATTATCGACAGTTACGAGTTATAAGTGTTTAGATTAGTTGCTGGTGATTTGAAGCAGTGATGGACGCGTCAGATGAAGGTAGAGAATGATGCAGAATTAGGGAAAAGGATGTCGAAGTCTTCTCTGACTGAGATACTAAATTTGGAAACTCGGAAATATATACGGTAATTTTTAATTCTGAAACTTTTCAACTTTTAAAGTTGCAATTCTTGGGAAATTTGGAATCTTAGAAATGAAAACTTTCTGAAATATGGGAACTTGGAAATTTCGAGTAAGAAATTTTTAAATACTGGGATCTTGAAAATGAAGAAATTTAGGGAACGTGGAAAGTTGTAGATGAAGAATTCAGAAAATGAATTTGGTGAAAAATTGCAAACCTTATCAATCTAAAAATTGCGAAGCGATGTTTAACGAAGAGTTGGTGAAAATGTGTCAAATTACAGCTTGAGAATTAAAAAGGTTTGAAATATTTTCGGTAGTAACGGTATTGTCAGAGGAGATCGTGTTCCATCGTTAGAGTTTGGATAATTTGGACGAGCACAAAGGTGTAAATTGTGATGAAGTTGAACAAGCGTCGCAAGTGAAGAGCGGAGAAGACAAAAACGTTAATTGGAACAAGGGAAATTAAAGAGAATACACTGTGTACCTCGAGGAATCGTGCGAAAGCCGGTTTCGCTTGGCAGGTCGTTTTTATCGCCTTCTTTGCGGATTTCCAATTATCAAGGAAAAGGGTGTACGTCTCCAAGACGACTGGCTTCGTGAACTGAAAGAAACAGGCTTAGAGTATTCAATCTTGTACCTCCATTATGTTAATTGAATGAGTTTTTATGTAACAGCGATTAATCACTGTGATAAAGGAATTTAATTACGAATATGTAAACTGGACATTAATATATTGACATTACGCAGATTGTAGTTATTGATACCAGTATTGATATAGAAATTAAAATAGCATCATCGGTAATAAATCTTGGTAATCTAATTTAATCATGACAAATATTACCACGATCATTTTATATTATGATTAATGAATAATATTTTGATGTACTTTAATTTGCATCGGTGTTTTTTAATTGTTTATAAATTGCTACTCCTTCTTTCACATTTCATAATCACTAGAATATTGCGGTCATATTAAAATTAAGGGACGTTAACAATTTTTCTGTAAAATATTTATAATCGAAAATGATCATAAGAATGATAGGAATGCTTTAAGATCTTGGGATTACTTATAAGTTGTTAATCGAGAATGTAAGAAGAATTTTAATGAAATCACTTATTTGACAGAAACACGCACCACATCGAGGAAAACATCACCAATCGTCTGCTTAAGTTCCCAAGTATCGAGTCTTTTGCGTAGTTCTTCCAAGAATACCTCGTGATGATTGAGTATAGAGGGAATCTGAAAAGCATGAATATTCTCAATTAACAATAAAGCGATTGTACGCGAGACAATAGGAAGAATAGACGCTATTAAATGCTTTTCAGCTATTCAGTTTCCACTTAACAAATAATTACGATAGAAAAAGACAAGGTGTATAGATTATACAATCATTGGGTCCTCACAATAAATGTCTATCTCAAATAGTTAAAAGCACTTTGTGATTTCAGTTTTTTTGGGTTTATAAATTTCCAATAAGGTTTTATAAGTTTTCAAATTTTGGTATTTCTAAATTTTCCAATTTTAGGGTTTCTAAATTTTTAGGCTTTGGGGTTCTTCAATTTCTAAATTTTAGGATTTCTAAATTTCTAAAATTCAAGATTTCTAAATTTTTCAATTTTAGAGTTCCTGAATTTTTCAATTTTAGGGTTTCTAAATTTCTAAATCCCATTGAAACTTCAAAGATTATCAAATATACCCCAAAATATTTTCGACTTCACTAAAACAACAGAATCTACATCTACACCAAACAGGTCAGTTTCCACCAAACGTTTCAGCAAAATAGATGTACGATGAGTATAATGGAAGTACGGTTTGTCCATCATTTAAAACGAATTACATCCCATTTAATCTAGTTCCTCTTAATGGAACGTTAATACTCGCGTATTAGCCTGTAATTAGGAAAATAACGTTATGTTTGCAACGGCGGTAAATTACACGTTCCTCGTCACACGAGTCCTGATTTCGTTAGCAGATACTACCTCCGCGGAATCGTGTTAATAATTTTTATTCGTTTCCACGACGATTGCGCGATAAGCGAGTGATTTTCTTTCATCTATTTTCGCGTCGAGTAAAATCAAACATGCCAACACACGTCCAACTGTGCACCGTGTTAATTGAAAGATTGTAACGAGCGTACAAATCGATCGAGTAAATGGCGTCAAAGGAATTCGCGTGAACAGATTTCGCTTTCGTTCGGCCTCTTTTTTTATCGGTTCGGTGCTTGTACCGGTACGGATTCCAGCGCGACAGGATCGCACGGAATTTACGCCAAGTGGAGAATCGCGAATATAGGCAGACACAGGAATGGTACGCTCGATAATTCTCCCATCAATATTATCGTACGAAGTTTCCCGAATATCAGTAGTGTCACATCAGGATTACTCCAATCGTGAAATGCAACAAATTATTGCAGGGATTAAATCGTTAGTAGCTTATAATTAAGTCTCTCCAATATTTTTCATCGTTAACATTACACAAGATCTACTTTACAAAAATAAAAATGTTTTTGTCCATCTTTTGTGATTATATGGTCGTGAAAGATGACTTTACCTGATAGAAGATCTCGTCCACCGTCGCTGAATCCACCAGACCAGCATTTTCAGAACTCTTCAATGGTTGCAAGTATTTCTGAAACCATAAAGTTGATTGTTAAATAGAGCAGTACCATCTTCGTTCCTAGAATATTTTGTTAACCTAAATTTTGTCATAGAACCTCAGATCCTTGAATTTTCTATATCCTCCCTCATATACAACTAAGTTTACTACAATCTCTAGATTTGTAAGATTAAGTTTATAACATTAAGTTACAAGATTAACCATTTGTACTATGATTTGTCATGTGCGTCATCCAGAACTAACTAATCACAATTACAATATTAAAACAGAGAAAGAAAGTTGAAATGTTATGTCAATATGGTATTATGCAATCCTTGACTATGCAAATTATTGGACTTGAACTGCAAATTGAAGCGTATTCAAAATTCGAGTAAAATTGATTACTGAAGTACGAGTGCGTCACGAGTCAGACTCGTTAATAGTGCAAGGAGTTTGTAAGATTAAGTTAAGATTTGTATCTGACTTTAATTATAATTCGACAATACAACATATTTTATTAAATTAATAATTTGATGCAACTTGACAAAATTTAACGCAATTCGACTACTTTCTAAAACGAAGTTCATGATACACCTATCAAAGTTCTCAGTTTGAAAGTGTACATGGGGATTTCAGCAGACGCCTAATTCAATCATCGTAACGTCAACCGTCGCAATGGAGGAATATTAATTACGTACGAATAACATCAACACGCTTAATTATAAGTGGAAAACGTTCCGTTCGCATTTCTTCCCGTCCGCGTCTACGTGTCAGCTGCCACTGAGATATTCAGGTTAAACGGCGTCCCTCACTTTACTTTTTTTCCATGATTCATAAATAAATGCATAAGCCCGCTAATGTGGTAGCCATGCAATTCCCTGAATTCCATTACACTCGAGTGGAGAGGTACGGGTCGCGAGAATATGAGAATCAATCGATAAATGAGACTGCCACCGAGATCTGTCTTCAATTTAGATCACTGCAGGGACAGATCAAATAGGTGAAGGAATGAAATCTGGGAAGTTAGGTTTTTGGGGACTTGAAAATTTTGAGATTTGGAAATTCAGGAGTTTGGAGATTTAGGGATATGAAAATTTAGAAATTTGGAGATTTAGGGATTTGAAAATTTGAGAATTTGGGGATGCGGAGATTTGGAGACTTGAGAATTTGGGGATTTAGGGATTTGGAAATTTAGCAATTTGGGGATTTAGGGATTTAAAAATTTGAGAATTTGGGGATGTGGAGATTTGGGGGCTTGAGAATTTAGGGATTTAGGGGTTTGAAAATTTGAGAACTTGGGGATGTAGAGATTTGAAGGCTTGAGAATTTGGGGATTAAAGGATATGAAAATTTAGGAGTGTGGGGATTTAGGGATTTGGGAAATTCAGAATTTGGGGATGTACAGATTTGGAGGCTTGAGAATTTGGAAATTTAGGAGTTTGGGGATTTAGGGATATGGGAAATTCAGAATTTGGAGATGTACAGATTTGGAGGCTTGAGAATTTGGAAATTTAGGAGTTTGTGAATTTAGAAATTGGAATGTTCGAAAATTTGCAGATTTAGGAATCTGGAGTGTGGGTTATTACGAATTTAAAAATTTGAGTATTGGCAAATTTAAGGATTTGGAAATTTCAAAATTGGGAATGTAGAGATATTGAATCTTCAAAATTAGGTAATGTAACAATTTGGTGATTTAGGGATTTGAATATTTAAGAATTTGGGATATATAAAGATTTGGGTGCTTGAGAATTTGGAACTTACGAATTTGAGGTATTAAGTATTTGAAAATTTAGGAAGTTGGAAATGTTACTATTTAAAAAGTTATTAATTTAGAAACTTTATAAATTGAAACTATAAATTGAAACTTTACAAATTGAAACTTCATAAATTGAATCTTTATAAATTGAAACTACATAAATTTAAACTTCATAAATTTAAACTTTATAAATTGAAACTTGATGACTGTAGAGATCTGAGATTTAGGAAACTTTTAAATTTGAGAATCTGATATTCAGAAACGTTTAAACGAGAACTTGGCTACCCATCAATGCCCGCCACTCGCACTGAATTGCCCATCACTGATTTAGACCGTGTTTTCATGTCCATCTTTATTTCCAAGGTGGACGTAGCCGACTAACCAGCAATAAATAACGGACCACTGTTTAACGAGCTACATTAAGAGCTCCGAAGTAAAAGAAAAACCATTGGGAAACTCGAACAACGTGATGGATTGAATTCGAGGTGCTCCACGGATGTTCAACTATCTATTCAATGGTAGATAGTTGAGCACGAGATATTTTTAGATTCTCTTATACTAATGGATTTGAAATCCGGTTAAATGAAAAGCTTTAATGGAATTTTATATAATATATGGTTACAATTATGAGAAATTCAGTTCAGACACGTCATATATCAAATGAATTAAGTATAGTTTAAGAAATGAGTTCGAATTTAAGTGGTACTCAAAGACATTGCCAAAAGTGTTTAAACGTTAGCATAAATAACAAAAATTGTCACAGTGAAAATTAAAAAATAAATTAAACGTCAGATGATCCAAAATTAAATTTATATTCTTTCATAATTTTGATGTCGATATGATTACAAATTAAATATTAAAGAAAGGAAAGGACACTTTCGTTTTGTAGCCTCACTTTAGCAAATTTATACAGTTCAACTTTCTTCAGGAAAATTTGTCAGATTACAAGTCGTTGTAATAATTTCCAGTCCTACCAACCAGTCTAGACAAAAGAAAATACCCAAAGAACGACGTGAACGATAAACAAAAAATGTTCTTCACAATGGTGCTGGTTTGAGAGATGTTTGCATCGAATGCGAAATCAATCGCTTTAATAACAGGATGTCTCCATCGCCGGCTTCCGGGGGATGAATTAACACCATGGCCGTGATCGACTTGACGGGGAAACGCGCACGTCCGGTTTATTTGTGCTTTCCTGATAGATACATTTCTATTATTTTTCTAGGTCGAAGCGACGACATGAAAAATCGCAGTTCCCGACATAGTCGGCCCCAAGGCTGTCGCTAAATAATCAGCCAGCTCGAACAACAATCATCGTGGCGCGGGTGGCGAGATGTTTATAAAATATGACAATCAAACCGGGGTGGGTTCGTCGTGTTCTGGAATCCGAATTCCCGGTGAATCGCACGAAAAAATCTCCTCACGAAAACTGCCTCTCGCGTGGAACAGTTGCTACTTTTAACCCTCGCTACTCGGAAATAGTTTACGCAAAAGACCCTCGACGATGGTGCTTCGACCACCTCTTCTTTTAAATCATCATGTTTTTCATTTTTAGGATCGATAAGTGCAGGATAATTCTTTACGATTTTTTCAAGGCTCCTCAAGATTTCTTCAAGACTTCGGGATTTTTTTTCAGGATTTCTTCAGGATTTCTGCGGGATTTATTCAGGAAATCGTCGGGATTTTTTTCAGGGTTTCTTCAAGATTTCTTCGGGATTTATTCAGGATTTTTTCGAGATGTTTTCAAGATTTCTTCAATATTTCTTCAGGATTTGTTCAAGGTTTCTTAAGGATTTATTCAGGATTTCTTCAAGATATTTTCAAGATTTCTTAAAAATTTCTTCAGTATTTCTTCAGGGTTTGTTCAAGGTTCCTTAAAGATTTATTCAGGATTTCTCCATAATTTCTTCAGGATTTATTCAAGATTTCTTCGGGATTTATTCAGGTTTTCTTCAAGATGTATTTAAGATTTCTTCAAAATTTGTTCAGGACATTCCAAGAATTTATTTAGCATTTCTCCACAATTTCTTAAGGATTTCTCAAGGATTTATTCAAGATTTCTTCATACTTAATTCCTTCAGGAACTGCACCAAGTGTCATATAGACGTAAAGAGGACAATATTTATTTCAGTATGTAGTCAAATATTTATCACATTTAGTACGTAGTAGAACATTTCAAGCTTTTATAGTATCCAAGTTAAGAATCACAGACACATGACAAAGTCAATCTCATTACTATAATTAATTATTTAGCTATACGATATCAATTTCATTATAAATATACTACAAAAATCTTGTACTTTACCAACCATAAAGATGCAGCAAATTTCATGACCAAAACGATTGAAATCGCTTACTTCTTATCACAATTACAATCTTTTGTTACAACTTTCCAAATGTTACTAATTTATACCATTACATAATTTATTTAACTAAATTCGTTCAACAGAAATATTGTTTACTGTTATTTTATTGTTGATTCAGAACACAAATGCAATTTTTAAAAATTAGAACTTATACAACAAAGGGTTGATTCGTCGTGAAAAGACAATAACCTTGACAATAAATGTCAAGGTTCGTATGAAAAGTTGCATACTTAACGTAACAAATTTGCACCACCCTCTGCTAACAATCGAAAGAAGGGGTAGTTCAATATTCAGAGCACTCTCATCCCCACCTTGTAGCCACCTTGACGAATGCAGATCGCTGAAATCGTACGTGCATTTAGATGCGCGTGACGTATCGATACAAGCAAATAAATCTGAAAATCGAGTTTGCCAGAGATCGATCCCATTAAATTCAAAACACGTGCGTCTCGACTGCACAGGGGTTGTGTTGCGAAGGTTGCGTCCCATTTAAGCGTCGATTTGCAACCGTGTTTATGAAGAATCGTCCTTCCGTGATCGCGTCGAGTCGCAGAGAGGCGGCACGGTAATTACGACGGACTAATTGCAGGCATTATTTATCGATCCGGGAGCCTTCGATACGAATACCAGGATGAAACTCGAAGCGTGAACGGGACCTAGCTTCTTGAAATGTCAAACGACGAAGAAAGCTGCGTTTCCCGTCGTTGACGATTTTCTCCTATTCTCAGGTTTTGCGACACCTTTTGCCAGATATTTCTCCTGCGGAGCTTTGCTACCGGAGAAATTCCGCCGTTTGTAAAAGAAATCGAAACCTGATGGGTAATATCAAAGACACGGTACATAGACAAAACTCGATCTTTCAATTTGAAGAACGAAGAAAGTGCAAATTTTTTATTTCAAAGTTTTGATGCAACATTTCTAAAGTTCGACTTGGAGTTACTTTCTGTCACGAATTTTTAAAGTTTTAAACTTGCAAATATTTCACTTTCACAATATAAAAATTTCTGAAGTAATTTTCAAAATGTCTCAAGTCTCAAAGTTCAAAAATTTCTAAATTTCCAAATCTTCAGATTCACAAATCCCCAAATTTCCAGTTTCCAATCCCCAAATTCTCAAGTTCCATTTCTACAAATCCCTTTTCAAATTACCCCGAAATCGTCAAATTACCAAATACTCAAATTTGCAAATCAGGGAATTTCTAAATTTTCAAATCCCCAAACCCTAATAACCTTAACAATATACCACCACATCCGGCAAAATGACAAAAATTGCAGTCACTATTTCTGTTTCTATTTTATTTGCATTCTACCTTTGACCTTTCAGGTAAAAAGGTGGCACCGTGAATATAAAAAATTTCAACCCTCCATCGGGTGACCAAAAAGGTATTCGATTCTGTAAATTCTCTGTCATAATTCTCCGCGTGCTGTCTCCAGAAGCGCTATTTCATATCGGAACATTGCGTTTACTTTCCATGTGGAAATCAGAACTCGATTTGTCTGACTTACTCGCTTAATAATCAACTGTCGATGCCATTCTCAGCCCGCTCTAATTTATGACTTCAAAAGCTACGGTTCGCTCGGTTCTTTGATCGTTGCATGAATTCAGTAGGTCAATTTAATCCAGAGATTCTGTTTAAAATGCAACGAACGATGCATTTACCGAAAGATTTTTCTACTTTATTACACCATTACGAGATAAATTAAACCAAATTCCTCGTACAAGATTTATTCTTCGTTTATCTTTCATTACACGTGCAAAGAAAACGCTCTCTCGCAAGTAAACTGCCTAGAGTAAAAAATTCATTAAACGAGACAAAAATTGAAATAGTCGGATTAATTCAACTCACGAGATAAAGCGCGAATCAATAATCCTAACGTAGTTCGTTGAAAGTACAAGGAACGGGATGCAGGAGAACACGCTTCGTAGTCGATGCAACGTTTCTTGCAGCAATTTCAAGAACTTACCAGGAAACGTTCGTCTAATCCGGTCGGCATGTTTAATGAAAACAACAAGTCGGAGGATGCGTGGCTGCATAACTTAACGAGGAGATGTTCACGAAGTAGATCACTCGAGTGGAATCCTTGCTCGAACGAAGTAAATAAACGGGCAACGAGCTTGTTTACGAGAAACAAGGTCGCTGCTTCGATGTTCGAAGAACTTTCGAAAAGCACATACCGACGTGCTCAGATTCCGCCGGAAGCGGAAACAACAATAACGATTTGCAATAATGTCGAAACAACGTTCTACGTTTATGTGGATCTGTTGTATTGCTGTTCCCATGTGTAAGAACATCTGAAAGGTTACAACTAACAAATTATAATAATTTTTTGTTTTTCTGAGATTACTCGAGGTACGATCTCTAAGTAAGCTTAGGTCTATGCGTAGTACAATCTCTGGACTCCTGGATTCCTACACTCCAAAATATTCTAGATGGCTGCATTTAACAATTTCGATATCCACTTTCTGTATTCCTGAATTTCTATATCTTCAGATCTCTACATTCCCAAACTTCTAGATCCCTAGATTCATACATCCCCAAACCCCTACATCCACATATCATTACATCCTCATATCAGTTATCCTCAAACTTCTATATGTATAACCACATTCCTATATCCTAAACTCTAGATCCCTAAATACCCATACTCCCAAAATTTAATATCTTCAAATTCCTATAGCCCAAATCCCCATTCCACGAATTCCTATACCTCAAATTCTCATTCCCCAAATTTCTACACCCCAAGTTTCTACATCCCCAAATTCCTATATCCCAGATACCTATACCCCAAATTCCTATACCCCAAATTCTTATACCGCAAATTTCTATATCCCCAAATTGGACAGCACAAATTCCCAATCCCCAAATTCTCATTTCCCAAATACCTATACCCTAAATTTCCATCCCCCAAATTCCTATAAGCCAAATTTCCATTCCCCAAGTTCCTATACCCCAAATTTCTATATCCCCAAATCAGACAGCACAAACTTCCATTCCCCAAATTCCTATACCCCAAATTTCCATCCCCCAAATGCCTATACCTCAGATTCCTACGCCTCAAATTTCTATATCCCCAAATTCCTATACCCCAAATTTCCATCCCCCAAATTCCTATACCTCAGATTCCTACGCCCCAAATTTCTATATCCCCAAATTCTTATACCTCAGATTCCTACGCCCCAAATTTCTATATCCCCAAATTCTTATAGCCCAAATTTCTATATCCCCAAATTCCCATTCCCCAAATTCTTATACCCCAAATCTCTACATCCTCAAATCCATACATTCCCACCTCCCTACCTCTACCACCCCATATCCCTAAATCCTAACAACCTGCAACCCTGCATTTCTACAATTCTGCAACTCAGTAATTTTATATCACTATATTCCTAATTGTTACTAATAGCTAGTAATGTCTCTTGAATATTTTTTATCTACATTTACTCTACCAGTAATTGAAGTTATTAGTTCATATTTTGTCAACTGTTTGTAATTCATCAAGAGAATTCAAGAGAAAAATGTAACAAACTGATTGAAACACAAATTGACTGACGTATAAATTGGAATTAAATTCCGAGAGCACGTGTTATTATTCTACGTAGTAATATTGCATGGATATGGATTCGCAAATTTTATTGGAACAATATTGTACTCACATTGACTAGTATTTGCAACGCTTCCACATACGACCGCTCGGTGTCATAAAGTTCCACGACCACGTGAGTCCTTGTATCCTGGAACACAAAAATTGCAATTATACATCGAGACAGACGATGAAAATGAACTTGGAACAAATTCAACGGTTTTTAATGTATCTCGTATTTATGAAGGAAAAGGAAAATCGATGAATGTAAAAGTATGATGAATTGATGTACCATCTTTTATAAAACACGACTAAAATCGTTGCGTACACGATTTATTCTGGTTAAACGTTGCTGAAGAAATAATGACGTATTCAATTTATCCGAGCTTAACAATAAATGTCCTTATAGCTACGAAAAACAGAAATAATCCGATTTGTTCAGATCGAGTGCAAAGAAAATGAACTGGAAGAATCTAAAGGGCTGATATTTATTTATGAAAATTCCAATTATCGTATAAGCAGTAGCTTAAAGTATCTTACTATTTCGTTGCATATATGAATTAAACGCAATGTAAAATATGGTGACTGATATAACGAGGCTAATATAATCGAATACTCGAGATGCACATATTCTTCAATTACACTAGTATAATGGTAACACGAAATGTAAATCTTGAAGTAAAGGATTTACGATTGTTTCTTCTGTGACACTGAGCGTGTTCCATTCTTTATTACGCCGTGGAATATTCAATAATTTGATCAGGAAAGCTAGAATTAAGTTTTGACAATATAACTATGAAGATGGACAAAGTGTTGTCCAGATGAATCCCAGCCATAGAAAAAGCTCAGATGCATTTTTTCAAGAGTTGTCTACAAATGACAAAATATTTCCATAAACTAAGATATAAAATTGAATAAATACAGATATTCCATTCGAACGAATCTCATGATCTATTGAACAGAGACAAGGCGGTTACGAAATTCTGATTATCCAAACAACGTGAAAGGTGGCCAGGTCTGCAACATTGTTCGGAATTTCTGAAATCTGTTCGTAACCACGGGTATACGTTAATTGCATCGTTCGGACGATTTGGTATTGTTCGAAAAACAACGGAATCCGTTTCACGGTTGTCCCGTGATAAAGATTCCACGTGTATCCACGTGTCGCGTGCGAGCACGTGCGGCACGTCACGTGTTTCCCGATGCCATCACGACACTGATTACAAGAAAAACCGTTCCCGTTACGTAAACCGTAAGACGCAATAGATAATTTTGCGGCCTGGCTCCCGACAATTGCACCGTAATCGACGATTATGACATAACCGAGTATAATGTCGAGGTTGTTTCCTACCGCTCTCGTGTGCTCCATTTTTTCAACTCGTGCTGTTTAACGCGTTAAATGTCGCAGTGAAAGTGTACTGTGTAATAAGACACGCTAAAATTGTTTAACGCATTCCATTTTCAAATTAAGCTTTTGATATTCGTAGTACTTGTTTCGTTTGCTTTTGTAGCTCTCGTTATATTGCCACTTTTATAAGAAGGAACTCTTGACCTAATGACACTTCACTAGTATTTATTACATTTCGATGAGATAGTTGGTCAAGTTTTGTGCTTGTGTATAACCATGTTTCTACATATTGCATTTGAGTACGTTGTGCTTCTACATATTACATTCGTGTGCGTTGTGTTTCTACATATTGCATTTGCATGCGTTTTATTTCTACACACTGTAATTGTGTGCGTTCTATTTTCACATGTCAGACAACCACGCGTTCTATTTACACATGTTCGATTTCTACACATATACATGTACATTTACCAATTTATATTTATCAATTCTTATTTTGCAACTCTTGCAAATTTTGAAAAATCTTCAAATTCAGTTTTCTAGAAAAGGGATTCTACGAAGAGATTCTATAATGCATTCTCCACTTATTTCGTCAGGAACTCCTCTTTCAGATTATACCAACCTCTTCAAGGACATACATAAATGAACTGTTTGTATTTAAATTCATATTTATACAATAAATGAACAAAACCCAACCAAGTTCAGTTGTTCCTAACCTTAAAAATATTCCTGAAGAGGTTAAAACCACCTGATATACCGATTACCTATTTATATTGTATATGAAACAAGAATACTTCATGCAACATTTATCAGAGAAATATCTATGACCACTAAATACAGCGTATACGGTGCAGAGGACGTTATAATTTGAATCTCCGTGACACGGTGCAAAATATATTTGCGACCGCGTGCAAGAAATTTCGCGTAGAACAACTAACAGAAAGGAGCATGTGTGTACCGGCAGGCAATGACACAGTGTTTGCGTTACATGTGTATTAATACGGTCAGTGTGCACGGTGGATTCGTGTAAGCATGAAAAGGAAAACTACCCACGCGGTCTGTGTTGACACGCTCGTTATTTTCGCTGTCCACCGACGGCTGGCTGATGAGTTTCCGATCAGCGTTCATCGTCATCCTCTTCCACCACCTTTGCCGATCCTTCGAAACGGTTCAGCAGCCTCTCAAATTGCATATCAATCCGGCTCTCCACATAGGAGTCCCATGTCGAGCGTTTTCACGATTGTCAACGGCACACTCGTCGCGATCAACGCGTTCAACAACGATATCGAGTCTAATTATCGAGGATTTTCTTCATCGAACACGACAATCATCTAGAAGAGTCGAGCCCGATCATTTTCCACTCCTCGTACAATTTATCAGACTTATAAATACGTTCTTACGAGTTTTTAACGAAATCGAAAATTTTGGCGGGAAATTTTCAAGTTTTTAAACGTGCAATACGTTTGAAAAATTATAAGTTTGGAAACTTTGATATTATCAAGATTTTCAGATTCAGAAATTTATTTCACTACTAGTGGAATTACGAAGCGTTATATCATCTCATAGAATTGGTATCCGTGGAATTATCATGCGCAGAATTGCTATGCCTGGAATTGATATGTGTGGAATTAGTACGCATGAAAGTACTAATGGTATGCACTGAATTATAACGCGTGAAATTACCACGCGTGATATTACTACAGCTGAAGTTACCACGCATAGAATTACTATGAGTGGAGTTACCACGCGTGAAATTACTGCGCGTGAAGTTACCACGCATAGAATTACTACGAGTGGAATTACCACGCATTGCATCACAGCGAGTTGAAATTAAAATTAGTGCAAATATCACGCATGTAATTACTGCATGTGCCATTTTACAATGCGTGAAATTACCACATGTGGAACAGGTATGCGTGGAATTACGATGCGTGGAATTAGCACGCGTTGTGTTGACATGCCCGGTATTTCTGTGCATAAAATTGTCATGTTTGGAATTACTATGCCTACTACCCCCCAGGTCGCCAAATGTTACACGACTAAATCAAAAAGAACTAATTTCTAAACCTAATACTAAGTCGTACCTGTTCAAAAGCGAATATACATTTTCTGACGTTCTACATCATCTTCTCTATTGCTAATCAGTTAAATACAAACGTATTTCTTGTTCTTCGACATTTTCCTCATTTCTCGAAACACTTAAACCCTGTCCTTCTGCACAGTGTACCCGAGAACGTTAAAAATACCAGCGAATCCTGTAAAAGCTATATCCAGTTACAGACACGAAAGAGTTACAGTATCGGAAAAGCCAACGACGTGAGAAAAGGAGCTTTCCTTCGATCATCGACTACCCTCCCGCTTATCAGCCGCCAGCACTGTTACCTTTTTTTTCCAACCTCGCTTCGACCTCGATTAACATTTTCTTAACACCCCGACACGCGAACTGGAATTATTAATAAAGCGATTAATCACGGGAAAGTTACATCGCAACCTCGAAAGCGAGCCGACCGACTTTAAAGTGGAAATAGTTACGCGTGATTGTGGAACGATTGCAAATTGAATGAAAGCACCAGTATAATAGCAATCGACAAAATGAAAGAGAAAAAACGTGGACTGAAAATTTATGTCGCGTTACGGCACTATTTGATTCCAGAAATTTTCTGGAAGTAAAAATAAGTTTCTTCTGAACTTTCAAATAAAAAATTATAATTGAAATTCTAAAATTTTCAAAAGTACGATTATAGATATTTTCTCACTTGTAAGTTTAGAAATTTGAAAATTTTATACTTGCACGCGAAAATAAATCATAAGATATATCGCTGAACGTTGTATCACCAAGCGTGGTACTGCTACGTGAAAAATTAATCGCGCGTTGTATTGCCACGCGTGGAATTACTACGCATAGAGTTGTCACGCGTTATATCGCCACGCGTAGAATTCCTACGGATGGAGTTGCCACGCGTTATATCGCCACGCGTGAAACTCCTATGTGTAGAGTTATCACGCGCTATATCGCCACGCGTAGAACTCCTACGTGTAGAATTACCACGTGTTATATTGCCACGCGTAGAATTCCTACGGATAGAATTACCACGCGTTATATTGCCACGCGTGGAATTCCTATGCGTAGAGTTGTCACGCGTTATATCGCCATGCGTGATATTTACTACTCGTAGGACTACTACGCGCTAGATGACCACGCGAGGAATTACTACGCGTGAAATTTCCTCGCGTTATATCGCCACACATAGAATTACTACGCGCAGATATCACGCGCTATATAGCCACACACTGTATCCATGCGTGGAATTTACACGCGTTTTATAGCAAAATCTATTTCTACAGCAAATACACAACGAAGTCATGGAAAATTGTGAATTCTATCTCGTGTTTGCAGGAGCTTTTCGATGCAAAGTGACTCAGCAGTGCCACTTTAAAAGCCGGGACCGTACGTCCGGTAAGTTTTGGCGTTTCCACGCAGAGCTTTCACACTTCGAGCTGGATGATCATACGTCGAACACGTCGTGTATGTACGTTGCGTTATATTTAGCGATGTGACTCAGGGACCCCTCGTGAGCTTACAAAGCTCCCTTTTCCCATCTTTTTTTCTCTCGAGCTTTTCCCTCTTCCGTCGAGGAGCTCGACGTTCCGTCCGATTACCGAACCGATTACATTCGAGCGGATCTTCAGACTTGATTTTCGCCCGTTTCCGGATGGCCAGCAGGATTTCACGTCACTTCACCGCCATTCGACAATCTTATCTTGCGATAAAGTCGAAAAACAATTTTAACGCTAATTCTCGTTACATTTCAGGATTTTTAATTGCACTGCATCCCATTAAATTTTTCACCAGGGAGGCAGGTTCTAATCTTGAAAGATTTGATGTTTAATTTTAATTGGAATGTTCGAAAGCGTCAACTGATTTTAATTAAGAAAATTTTTACTGGTATGTAATTTTAATTAGAAAAGTTATAAGTGACGCTTAAATTTAATTGCGAACGACATATGAGGTATCGTACGGTTTGCTAAAAATGGAATTATTTATCAAAAACTTTCAATTCGACGCTACAAATTGATATTAATAATTCAATTATCTAATATTTTGAGAGCCCCTTCGTAATTTTACGTTTGTTTTAATATAAACCAAAATTATTCTTGAACTTCATTTAATGTACACAGCAAAGTTACCAAGATCCCTTCGGGGATCTTCAAGGTCAGAAAAAGTGATCTAATTTTACCTATGTATAATTACATATTACTTTAAATGGATAACAATTAAAACTTTGATGATATACAATATACAGGATCCTTGAATCTGAAGAAAAGACATTCACGATTCAATCGCGAAATCAATCGCGATTAGAAATGAATCGAAGAATAATCGGAAATGCGTGACAATAGCAATAAAAGCGTCAAGTATATTAAATTTGTGATACAGGTCACTAGAGATCCGCAGTCAATCCGTTAATATTTGATCGAATCTGAATCTGGAAGTAATCGAATATTCATTCAATCGTTAATTCCACCGTAATCAAAGCGTTTATCGTTTTCAATGTGCCAAGTGAATTTGTAGAATTCCCAAGATTCCGAAGACCAATAATCGAACAATATTCCACGGAAAACAAAGCACGATAAGCGAGAGGGGAAAAGTGGAACACCGATATTGGCCTGACGAGAGGGGTCCTTGGAAATCTTACAGCTGAACCGCGTTTCCAACGCGAAATTCAATGTTAATAGAGAAACGCGACATTCCCGGAAACAGATTGGTTGATACCGATGCAAGGCTACGTCTATGATATGCCAGTTGAACATTAACGTATGCCGGGAAACGTGTGTTTCCTGTTCGATGAAATTCGAGGATTGAGGTAATCGTGTATGCATTCTCGACAGTTAATGCCATCTCGTTATTGCTGTCGCTGTTCCGAGAGACACCTGAATTTGTTAACCTTTTGCAGACTGACCTTGATATCACGTATATACGAATATTCGTTTAGAATTAATATGTAACTTTTCCGAAACATGTATTGTAAATCTCTTATTAGTTCTTAGTTGTATTGAACATATGTATTGCTCTTATTAATCTGTAGTTAGTATCAAGTTGGTATAATGTAGTTTTGGTATGAAAAACATGAGTGTTCGTCAGAAAAGTCGTAGGATATCAAAATTTGATGACTTCAAGAAAATAGTCAGTGTATTTTTATACATTGTATCATTACGGACGTGGCAAAGTTGCAAACCCGTGCTAAAATGAATAATAATAAAATTTCATTTTATTTATGTACATATGTCATTGATGCCACCTTTACATCAGCCAATTTCACAACTAATTTCGTTATGACTATCAATCTTAGCTTTGTATTATCTTTACATTACCTTTGTGTGCATATAAGATAAGGAATGAAATATGTAGTGTTCCTACGAAAAGACGAGAAAGCTATCACGATAAAATACTTCAAATATGTTTACGATTTCATAAATCAAGTACTCGATTAAATGAATCACATATGACCATAAAAACACACAGCACATATGCTGTAAGTAATACACATTTACATATCACCATCACTTACATCGTGAATTGTATTGGATAAAAGTTCTAAGCAATACGTGCAAAATAAGAAACTGACGATAATTTCATCCGAACGCAAAAGAAATAACCTTACGGAGATCTTATTAATTTCCTTTCACATAAACAAGGATAAAAACTAGACTTACGAGTAATGAAACGAACGGATCATATTTATACCCGACTATTTCCTACTTGATGGTTTCTATCCTTCATGAACATGATCGAAAGCAGCAAGAAATTAAGGCCAAGAAAGAATACATCGTTAGCTTCTATCAAAATAGTTGACATCGACTGCACGATTTTCCCTAGTGGTGCTGATCGTTCCCCTATGTGACATTAAACGACGCCAAAGAACTAAGGAGCTTTCCTAAGAGGCAGGGAGAAACCGAGGCACACTCTTTGACCTTTTTATTGTTACCGTGCACGATATCGTTCGCGTGATCGTACCTGTGTTTCTTCGACATTATAGAAAATACACGGAGCCGCTCGATTTCTGTGCAATCTAGAAGAAAAAACGAAAACAATAGCCTGACATGCAACGCGGAAAGATTTGGAATAATATCGAATGCGAAAGAGATATTCGATGATATACTTGACATTTTGCGATCGCTCGGTATAAGAGGATTAACTAGGGGAAATAGATGCAGAAGGCATTTGTCGAATTTCGATTAGTAACACTTTTTAAGTTTTCGGGTTTGAGAGTTTAAGCTTGGAAACTTGGAAACTTGGGAAGTCCTTTGAGAATTTGAGGATGTGAAGATTGGGGAATTTAAGAATCTGGATATTTGGAAATTTGGAAGTTCGAAGGTTTAGGGATCTAGAAATTTGGGGAAGAAATTTGGGAATTTAACAATTTGGTCATTTTGAAATTTGGGCGGAACTTCGAGATGAAATTTGGGAATCTGGGAATTGAAAGAGGGAGAAATTAAAGAATTCGCGAATTTTTTTCGAAATTTAATAATTCGGGGTTAGAACATTTAGAAATGTCTCGTAGGAATTCGAAAATGTAGAAATTTGATAATTCGAAAATTTGCACATTAGGAAAGAGCTCCTAGGAACTGGAACATTTGGAACCCTGAGAAGAATTTGAAAAATTAGAAATTTGAGAGCATGGATATCTGAAAATTTGGGAACTCAACATTTGATGATTAATTTCCAAATTTCAAGTTCACACCTTTAACCTCCGAAAATTGAAAGCAAATAATGGTGTACTGATTCAAAAGAAGACAACGGTGCAGTCGAATGTGCACATATAAGCTTTACGTTTACTACTTGACGAAAACGTACAATACTCTCGATGTTTCGAAGAAGCTGCATAGTAATCCTATCTAAATAGCGCGTAACCAAAGGTTAACCCTTGACCTTTGCTAAGTATCAGCACCGTCTGTTACTTATATTATTTCTGCTGGTTCCCAATTAGGTGAATTAAATGCGATTTTCTTCGGCGGTATGTTCGTTGCACTTCTCGCGTGATGAACTTTGGTGCACAATGATGGGAGCAATTCACGTTATTTACCGGGCATCAAAGGATTTAATGATAGCAATTAACGGTGCATCGTAATGAACTGTGATTAAGTTATTCGTCGGCAATTATAATGGAAAATTTCTCCTAAAATCGTGTTATAGCCCGTAACACGATACGTACTTTATAAATGCATTAACACAAGATGATCGTTAACTGCTACCACTGTTATTCCGCTACTGAAGATCGTTAGTTTCTCTGTTTCGTTAGAGATTATAAGATGCAAGCGGCACACGAGGATCCGAATAGAATCGAGAATAAATAGAAGGTGGCCAAGCTTACGTGATTCACTAGTAAATATGCAGTTACACTGGTCGCGTAATATTAGTTCTAGCCACCACCGACAATATTATCAAGACCCTGGAATTTTCTAAACATCCAGCAGCTGCTGTTAACCAACACGCGTACACTCGAAACGTTACTCCGAGTTTCTTTTCCGACCCCTGCCCGCTAACATTCAGTCACGAAACATATAAATTACGATCTCTGAAATAGAAACTGTATGCATTTAACATGCAATTACTCTCTAGATCGTACATCGCAGTTCATCAATGCCACTCGCAAGGCAACAGGTTGACTACGAACTGAAACGTGTTCTAACTATCGAAAGAGTCAAACTCGATCTACCGATCACTAATCGATAGTTCCGTTATCCCTGTCCCGTAAACGGACACCAACGGAACTAGTCCTAATTCTATCCTGATCACGTTAATCTACAAAGGCAGAATTTCGTCGATTACCGTTACCATCCTCGACACGTTTCTCGAAGGACTCACACGTGACACGATGATCGAGCGGATTAGTCTTTCCGAGGACACGCGCGTATCACCGAGGTGTCTTATCCTTTGCTCGTGATTAACTCGCGTATCTCGACCGAAAGCGTCATTGTACGATCGGGACACGGTACGAGACGATTCTGCAAGCTCGGAGCTTTCGCGGAACGGCAGCGAGACACGGCGTTACGCCTGAAACTGGCGACCCGTCGCACAACCACGGCCAAGCTGATCGATGCCCAAGAGAATAGCGACCGCTCGCGGAGGAAGAGAGGCAGATGTTTCGCTTCCAGAACGCCGGCGCGCACTCTCACGTGGATTACACGCGCGCACCGTGTTATCCTGTCCATCCTGTTCGAGGAGCTTTGCCGTGCGACCTTGTCCCAGGAAGGCAAGCTCCGACGACCTTGCACCGCCACCGCTAAAGAACCCCCTCTGGATCGCTATAACAATCGCGGTTCCGCGAACGATATGCTTTATCGAAGCTTTCGAGTATCCTATAGGCCACGAAAGACTTTACTAGGAAAAATGATACTTTGGGAGACATCTCGCAATACTCGAGCTTGCAATATTAAAATCTTCGATAGCGGATCGAAATATCTACATTGTGCAGTGTGGAGCCTATAATCTACATCCCCAGAGTCTACACGCTTACCATGTGTTATGCTTGGGTCTGAGGTAGATCACACGATACGGGTATCAAATTTAGTAGTAGTATAGCTTTCCTTAACCCGTATCTAGTTAAGGTGTACCCAGTGGATTCACATATCTAATTTTCAGTCACTTAGCCATGAATATAATCCGACAGATAATTCTTCTAATAATAATCAGAACTTTTTCAGATTTACTCTGATGAATGCCTATTTTTTATTAGAATCACAAGGTATACTTTTATGTTACAATAAATTCTAATTACCTGTGTTACGCTGAAATAAGGGTTAAACGATGGGTAAATTTGAATATAACTTTCTCTTGGAACATTCTTCTCATATCTTTGTAAATAATGAAATAATTATGAATGGAGTTAGATGGAATGGAATGTATTTTTAATGTCTGGAATACGTTTAATTTCAGGTTAGGTTTGTTGCACAGACGTACACAAAGCTCAACAAGTATACAGTTGTATAACACTATGGGTCTGTTGAGTTTACATTAAGTTGAATCCACATTTTATAATTAAATTTATGTAGGACATTCCGTGTAAAATATACATTATGTATACATTATACATTATGTTTACTGTATGAGGTATGTATTTGAGTACCATTGTACCATTTGAGTTTGATTTAGGTTTGTGCATAGATTTATACAAAAGTCTATAATCAACAGTTTTACGTTCAGTTTAGGTTACGATCTACATTGTACAATTAAACAAACTTTATTACTGTGTATATAACATTGTGTCACACCTGTTCACATCTTACAATTCAAGTACAAGTTCGATTGGTATTTTCAATATGGCTGAATTTTAAGTATAATTCTAATCAAACTGAATAAACGTAAACTTTTAGACATACTTTATGTCTAACATCCTAACTTTCATTATCTGTGTAAACATTGTAGCTACCGTAAAAATTACTATAAAAAACATGCATTAAGAAGTTAACACTGATCCAAGTAGAATCGTGTGACCTAACCTAAATCAAACTCAGGAAAAGTTATGAAAATTGTATCGATTTAATGAAGTTCGAATTACGCATATTTAATATTCGTGGTAAAAAATGATTAATGAATGTTATTAATTGTATGTATATTCGATACATTATCTTTCTCAATTATGGATTTATGTTAATTAGTAAAAGCCAGCGTTCGTATGGGAAGAGCCAAGATTAACTCCACACCGTTTTATGAAAACGCGCAATTGGTCTGTGTTGTTCACAGAAATCACGCGAATGCAACAACTCTATTCGGTGACACAGGAAGTTCGCACCTGCGCCAAACTAAATTAGCACGCTGTTGTCTATTTCCACTGAACGACTACCGAGAGTATCTCTCAGCAAGGATTTAATAAGCTCCTTTGAAACAGTAGCAACTTCAAGAGTCCATTTAACGTTGAAATGCTAAACCGTTCTTTCTACAAAAATCTTTTACTCTCTTTCGAAATAAATCAGAGTAAAAATCAAGGAAGACATCTAACGATGTTAATCTTCGTCTCGACGAAAAACTTTTATCGAATACGTGTTGCAACTTTTGTTACAAATATCTGGGATTGCAATATTTCCTTCGGAAATTTGATTTTAAATTGCTCATAGGAAAATATAGATTAGTTTGTCATTTTTATATCATCCTTACGAGTCTACGACACGTTCAAAGCGGTTCAAACAAAAAATTCATCTTTCGATGCCGTGAAATATATAAAAATTGATGAGCTCTTCGCAAGGTTTATATAGCCGTGAATTATTTTATATTTTTTTAACGTCCCGCAGGCCACATTTATTTCGAGGACGCTTGTTTAGTCTGCGCCGTTGCAGCAACGTCTCCTCACCGCAATTTTCGGGCATTTTATTCGCGTTTGTCGAACGCTCCCGGTGCAGTCTGCTTTTCATTCGACTGCGGATTGGCAACTGGTTATGAATAGCTGCGTTATATTAACTTCTGCACATTAAAATTTGTGGACCTCGAGTGTGCGGCGTTTAAACGTCGTGCGTCAAAAACTTTCATATGAAAACTGTTATACGCATGTTTTTTATCTCTGTCAGAATTTTATGAGCTGGAAATTTTTATTTAAAAGTCGCGAACAGTTTCATTCGTGCGATTAATGCCGATATATTAGCATTTGCCAACTTTATATTTAGAAATAGCTTAAATTATGTAGAGCGTTAATAAAGACATTATTCGGTGTCTAACACTACGTTACTAACCTTTCATGTAGCACTACGTTAAACTAATGGATTCTGTCCGTAAAAATTATTACTTACTATTACACACCTCTACATTTTTAAACAATTTGATCTTGAAATAATTATGTACCATTTGTCAAAGTTTGTACTACGTCCCCGTTGAAAATTAAAATCGTGTAAGAAATCAAAGTCCAAAAAAACTCTTCGTCGCAACAGAAAAAGAGATTTGTGAGAAACGGGTCTTATGCAATCGAACAAAATTTGTGAAGGAAGTAAAAAGTTTGAAGCACTATTTAGAGAAACAGTAATGTAACGTAATTTAGAAGTAAATTATTAAATATAATTGTGTTTATTCGCATGTTGAAACATGGGAAACAAAGGAACGTTCGAGGTGAAAAGGCAAAATGGAGGAAACATCTTTCGGAGTGCGTGTATCGTTAAATGATGAAGCGAGAAAGAAACCGGTGTAAATTATTCAAGAACATACGTGGGATTCGACGTCACGTTTGCCGTCGACGTCACAACGCCCCGACGCTCTCAGTTTCGCGAGTCCATTCATGAAATCCTAGAAATCTACGTAATACGGACCAAAAGCGATGACATCAGATGATAGATAAAGAAGTCACTGAAAATATCCCCTGTTTATCTTTCGATCCGCTATTTTCATCCAGTTAGTTTATATGTTTTCTTAGCGATCTTTCCGTTAGAGATTCTATGCGTCCGCACGTAATAATGTCTCTCGTCGTATTTCATGTACTCGAACAAACGTTATTTCCACGTCGGAATGTCAACCTCCCCATATTTCTTTTTTCGCTTTTTCCTCCTCTCGTAACGTGACAATCTAAAAATTCTCATCCGCGTTGCGCAGTGTTTGCGTTAAAATACTTTTTCGCGTAAATGTTCCGAAACAACTCGATACATTCGCTATGCGTTCTATTGCCACGTGTTAAATCACCCTGCGTTGTACCATCACGTGTTGTACACATGGTTTTATCGAATGATAGATCACTATGCGTCGCATTTCCACGCGTTGCAGCTCTACATACTGGATTTTCACTCGTTGGATACCTACACGTTGGACTTCTACGCGTTGGATTTCTGCAGGATGGATATCTACATGTTGGACTTCTACGCGTTGGATTTTTACACGTTGGACTTTTACGCGTTGCATAACTACGTGTTGGATTTCTGCACGTTGGATTTCCACTCGTTGTAATTTCCACTCGATAGATTTCTATTCGTTATAATTTCCACGCGCCATAATTCTACGCGTTGTATCCTCACGTCCTATATCTCCACGCGGTTGGATTTCTGCACCTTGTGGTTTCTACGCGCCATATTTCCACGTGCTGTAATTCTATGCGTTGTACCTCCACGCTCCATATTTCTACGCGTTGTAATTTTCACTCGTAATTTCCACGCGACTGATTTCTACGCGTCGTATTCCCACACGCCATAATTCCACGCGTTGTACTTCCACGCGCCATATTTCCCGCATTAAATTTCCATACGTTGAATTTCAACGCGTTGTGATTTCGATGCGTAGATTTGTTATTCGTCAAATTTCTACGCCTACTCTCATATGTAGCATTGCCACGTGTCGTAACCCCTCCCATTGCAATACCACGCGTCGTATAGCCACGCGCTGTATTGCCACGTGTCACTTTACCGTGCACCAAATTACAACGCGTTGAATCATCATACATTGAGTCCTCACGTGTTATGTATTCACGCGTTATTTCTTCATACGTGAAGGAAAAGTGAATGATCGTTGGTTTGCCTAAACCGCAAATTAATCCGTTTCCTCTTCATTGTCTACGCAGACTTGTGAAAGTCTCGTCGAAGTGCCACGATTACCAGCAAAAGTAACGAAACCTTAGAAAGCAACGTAGGCTGACTTTCACTGTGTCCGTCGACGATTTAAAACGAAATACATATCGGCTAAAGATAGCTGGGACGCGATACAAAGTTAGATGCAATTGGAGTGGTTTCAATTATGTACATAATCTTAGACACAACGCTCGATTTTGATGCGTCTTTCGTGTTTCGCTTAGAAAAGAAACAGCATCTACTCGCTAAGAGAGGATATTTTAGGTTTATATAAATCCGTCACAAAAATATGGAGTTATTTAAAAACCAGTGTAAGATACTGAATTTTATTCGTTGCTCGTTCATTTTTATGCAACATGGTATGCTAGTATTCTCAGTTTAATGAAACCTTTTTGTCGTTTGAAGTCTACATTTCCCTCTGAAGTGGTAATTTTTGCATGCTGTACTGCTAAAAGTGAGGAAATATGTAAATCACGTTAATACACAGAAATTCATCAAGGAACGTATAAAGTGTAATAAGTGAATTTCGAATTTACATTTATAATTGGTTCGGATAGAAATCATCGATTGGATCGACGTATGTCAATATGTCTAACAATGTATAGCACAATTGACAGAATTGTCGATGTTTAAATCCTTGTACTACAGTATATATCTAACCCAGTAGTTTTAAACGAATAATCTAATTCGGTTATTTGACATTTTCATAAATGCGTACCAATACTAAAATTAACCAATTCTGCTACCATCAAGGATACCATTGTATATAGAAACTAAAGATGTTTATATACTTAATCACATGAAGTTTTAGTTCATTTCTGTGTAACACGAAATGAATTAACACATACGATTAATAAATCATAGTTTAATTCCGCATTTCTGCTGGCTTCGCAGTTTCCGTGTATTTAGTTTTTACTTAATTTTAAATGTAATTTTGGTTCCAACTCAAGTGTTGTATATCTGACTTAACATTGAAAATAAACTTTCAGACGATAAAACTTCAGGTAGCACTCAGCTGTTTCTCGAACCGGTTGAGAACCACTGATCCAGTTTAAAAACGGTTCAAAGAATTATTAACGAGATATTTTTGGGCTACTTGGAGCTTTCTTCGAGCTACATCTAAAGAAAACTTTTAGTATTTTCCATATCAGTGTTATACTATTTGTAACTCCGCTATAGTCTGAAGGAAAGTCAAGAATTTCTGGGTTTTCCCAATAACGAATCGTCGTGGAAAAACGTTTTCTTTTATTTCCGTATTTCCGACGATTTTCCTCAACAGGCGTTACAATACGTTTAAATTTACATCCAAGCGTTTTACCGTAAATCTCGAATTTCGTGTGGCACCGTACCGCGTTGACCAGCCCGTGTGTCGATGTATCATCGAGCAAGGTCAGCTTGCGTAAAAATGCTCGCGACGACGGTAGCCGGCAGATTCCGTTCGCATCGGTAGAGGCCGATCGGTCCCCAGGTACACACTAAGGCCAGGAATATCCTCGTCGACGCCCCCGCCGTGCCAGAATCAAGGGGACACTATGCTAACCTCGAGTGCACTGGCCAAACCGCGAACTCATCCCAGAAATATGAGCGAACAACATTATTATTAGATTACGTTTTCGCCGCTAGCCTGGAGTCGTGCATCTCGAATGACGACTCCGGGGACAGCTCGCTTCTTTATTTCGGTGATTCCCGAGTATCAAACCGCCGATAAAAATAAGCACCGAAACACGCGTAGGAATCTGATGTTGCAGAGGGCACGCTATTACTCTTACTTCTTGCTATCGATTAATCGCTTCTCAGAAGTCTCCTGCCATACTTCTGGAT
The DNA here is from genome assembly GCA_036983795.1 of Megachile lagopoda. Lineage (NCBI taxonomy): Eukaryota > Metazoa > Arthropoda > Insecta > Hymenoptera > Megachilidae > Megachile > Megachile lagopoda. Next base: position 7,300,151 of record CM072785.1, on the reverse strand, counting down.
GTCTCTGATGTAAATTCCTTTACTCTGAATAAATTCAGCGTGTATGAAGATACAGTGTAACTAGGTGCAAGATTATAAGGATCTTCTCGCGATTTTAATCCATTCTGAACAAATATACCAATTACTGTAACCAAGTCGAAATGCATAACAATATAATTTTAAGGGTTCATTGATATTTTATGCTCTCAATTGTGTTTTATTATTCTAGATGTGTTTGTATGTCAGAGGGTAATTTGATCACAAACCTCAAGAGTTAAATGGCCTCAGTGAGTTCAAAACATTCGACACTATCAGAAACTCATTTCTGAATTATAGAATTACTTGCTGCAATTAAAATTTATTCCAACATGATTTTTGTACTACTCAAGGTTTTGGGGTTATACTCCGCCATTTTAAATGAAAAGAAAGAATAGGACTAACATAGATTGAACTACACTATCAGACATGCCTTCTGGTTAATCAACGTGGGAGTAAATCACTGGGACCTCATGCAAATTTCGTATTTTGCACTGATTCAGAGAATAAAGGAATATGGTTCATCGTGTGAATCGATTGGAGCCGAGTAACATATCCTTTCGTTTGAAATTCGTCGCCAGATGTTACAAGCGTCGTGGAAGATCGTCGAAGAGGCCGCCAGAGATACGATGCAACGATAAGATCAATCGAGATGTTCTTGACTCGGCTCGAGAGCATTGGCTTCATCCCTTTTGTTTTTGCTGCTGTTCGCTCGTTAATCGATCCGACGATTAGCTCGTCATTACATCGCCGTCTCGTTCGTGACTATGCTTCGCGCGAAACGTGATTAACAATCGTAAAACCGTATTAAATTCTTTCCACTATCGCGAGTAAATTATAGCCATTTGCATTATTGCACGAAATATATCTTCTGACGAAGTACAGTAATTTCAGTAGCCTGTCATTGAATAATAGGGGTGTTTAAGTTTTTTAGGGCCTCATTAAAAATTTTATCGAAATACAACCGTTTCCTTGAAACTCCCATAGATTAATGTCCCCGTTCTATGTTACGCGTTCAGCATCTGCTGTTCGTAGTATCATTAACAATTTACAGCTCGTAAAAACATCTTGCCAACATGTTTGCTACAATCTTTAATAGTACGCTTCCGTTTCTACTATCCGTAATACTAACACTTATTTCATCGATGGAATCATGGTTTTTTTTGCACATCGACTACACATCATACTGTAATTATTTAGTTAACGACAAACAGTTCTGTAATACTTTTTTAATACTATAATCCACTCCTGAGAAATATTTGCAGGACCTATAATAACATGTAGGGTAAGACCTCGTAAGAACCTCAACTAAAACATCATATACTTCTCAAACTGACTGGTGTGTACACAAAAGATGTGCATGCACCAATTGTTTATGTTACTTCAGTATCAGAAAAGAACTAGATATTCAGGTGAAGAAATGTTTATGCATCTCGATTCGAAATTCGACTTGTCAATTTCTCTGAAGTTGTTCGACCCATTCTCCTTTTCCCTTTACGTCAAAGTAACAGAGATGAAATTTAACTGTACTCACGTTTCGATGCGCCGGTGCACGAGCCACCCTCTCCGAAGATCCTCGAAGTAGTTCAGCAAGGAGTTCAGGACTTGGTCCCGGAAGGCCTTCGAGTTTGCTCGGGCTTGAAGTGGTTCTGTGATGGCACGGCGTGGGTGGTTCAGAACTGCTGTTATTCGAGCTTGTGTTATACGACAGATTCGCGGAAATTTTTCTATGCGGACGAAGACCTTCCTCCAAAGCGATATCCGTTGTTCGCGGTTTCGCCATTTCTGCCTCGAGCATTTGCCCGTAGGGACCTCGTAGCGGTCTTTTACTATACCTGAACAGATAAAGATAGGCATCGTAATCTATCATCAGTCTCATTATCTCATTAAGATTGTCAATTTAACAGCATAGCAGATGATCGACATAAAATTAAGTGCAATACGTTCTCGTAATTATACGTACTTTCAAATAACAGTATAGCATCGATCACGCAAATTAATGAACGTAAAATGTGTCGATAGTCATCGGACGGTCTGATCGGCTACTGTATTAAATAAACGACAATCCGTACTAATAAAGATTTGCATATGTAATCATGTATCATGTAGCAAGCATAATAGGGTTACATTTCATCCTGTCACGTCGATAGTTTCAGTTGCAGCTATAATTTTAGATAATGTGATAATCTTTTCCAAATGATATTACGTTCATAGGATCGTAATTGACGTGAAGAGTTCGACAATAAGAATTATCTGATCGACATAAACACGTTCATATTAATCTACTAATCTATTTGTGATATACATATAATTACGAGAATGTATTGATTGCTGTTTGATCTATCATACAAGACAAAGGGATATTCCGGAAACACTCCAGTCTTCGCTCTGGGTCTATTTGCATTCTATTCCGATATATCAACGGTGTTGTGTTACCTTCTAGGCGTGTGGCCCTCGCAGTCAGAGAGGTCGCTGGGCGTCGCAGGTGGCTCGTCTCTTTCCTCGCTGCTCTGAGCCGACAATTTGTTCCGGTCGCTGTCCAAGGGCTCCGGCCATTGAGTTATATACACACCCTTTCTTCTCTTGCTGGTATCACCCCGATACCTTCGCGTTTTACCCGGAGAGGACGATTCCGAGGGTGCTTCGCTCGCTGTCTCGCTACCCTCTAACGTTTGACTCAGTCGTGGCTCCTCGGGTGGCGGCGTTATTATCACCTCGTGGGGCTCCATTCTGTTTTCTGCGAGGAATGTTAGCTTTATCTTAACGTTTCCAACATTCTACAAATCTAGTTGCAAATATTTAGAAAGTATTTCAGTATACAAGTTTGTACAGAAAGTATCAAATTTGAGAATAAGTTCATCTTAATATTGGTTAACAATCAATTGAACTCTTTCTTACGAAAATTCCATCGAGCAAGTTTCTTATGAAAATGCTATCCAGCAAATTTCTTATGGAAATTCTGTTAATTTTACATGATCTGTTTTACCAACTTTGCATTCATTAATGACGAGATAACGAGGGACAATGATAAAAACGTTATAGTTCTTATATGGATCATTTATTGCCTATCGAAGAGTGTGGTGAAGACAATGATGAACAGTTGAACAGATGATTAAGGAATCGTGATTAGGAACTCCATAGAGTAGTGAACGAACGTGAAGTCATCAATGAAGATGGTTAACGCTCGATGACGTTGAAATTTCTATTTCAACCCTGGCACAGAGCGTTCCGAAAATAGAGGCACGCGAAATAAAGTGGAAACACGGGTGCACCTTTGTACCCGGTACTCCTTGTCAATGCACCAAAAATAGTCCTTCTTTCCCTGCCCTTCTCGCGGTTCTAGGGGTGGACAGGCGAAATTATTTGGCCGCTTGTCCGCTTCGATTCCACGCTAATACATCAACCGGTCGAGCTAACTTTCAACGAGCGATTCCTAATCCTTGCCAGTCGATGCCTCGATAAACGTGTCAACGGAATATCCGATAATTAAGAGGTCGTTGAATCTTTTGACCACGTAGCAAAACGGTCCGTTAAGATGCAAAAACCGATAAGCGTTTTGCGGACCAGACACATGTCGAACCGCGTGTCGTCGGGACGAGAAAGGAGGACACGGAAGGTGCGATTCTGGCACCGGCTAAGTCATTAAATTGAGATTACAAGCTGACGATGTCCGAGTTCGTGACATTATGTTGCCAATTTCTAACGACGAAATCACCCGAATGACAGACGCTACGTGGAAAAGGAACCTGCCGATTCAGCTGTTTCCGGATTGTTCCTACCATTTCCTCTCGAAATTGTTGCACTGTTGCGTTTTACGACGAGGCTGCATTATTTTGAAAGTTCATTTCTTTATGCAATTGATCTGTTTCTGGAACACTGTAAGAAGTTATTTTGATAATTTTTTGTGAATGTTTGAAAATTGATAACCAGGAGCTGTCTTATCTGTGTCTGAGTATTTTAATGTTGGGTACTGTTCAATCTTTATGTATCATGTATCTCTTTTAATTAAAATGAATTCCTACAAATTCTCTTTGCAAAACAAGTAGTTAATCCTGGCCAGAGGTAGTTAAGAATACTTGTGTGTGTCGGTTTTGGAACACTTTAAGATTAGGAATGATGTCTAACGTTTAACGTAATAGCTTTTTCTCGGACGTTTGCAACTGGACAGTGAGAAGGAAAAAAGTTTATTTTTATACACGGCTTTAGGTATACATTTCTTGGAAGAAATTTGACCTAGAAATTCGAAATGTTCGTTGTAAATCCGTAGGATACATCAGCTCGAGCTACTATGAAGTTCAGGTTATTTATTATTCGTGTTATTCTCTTGCTCCACTAAAAGTTTGCTGAAAGGCGTTTAATTAAAATCATAAAATATCTTGCGAAACCTCTCGATACATCTGACTTCAATTATTCAAGTTCATACTTTGATATCGTGGTATAGCAAGATTGTAAAACGATCGTGGTAATAAAAATGAAAGAGTATAAAGAAGATTAATGAATACTTCATTCATTGGAAGAATGTACTGCGTCATAAATTAAACATAATTGAACGAGTAGAATACATTTAAGAATACACTTTTGTAATTTAGCATTAATGATGATATTTGGAATGTGGAGTTGCAATTGTCTTACTATACATGGTCATGTTCACTAGTAGTATTCGATGTGTCTACTGCTGCAGTAAAAATGGACATTAGGAAGACATACTGAATGTATAATTCATGGTACTCAATACATTTATATTTTCTGTAACAATGACTTCTTACCTACTTGATTTTGACTTAAAAATTCCAAAATTTCAAGACCCTAAAGTACCAAAATTTCGAAATTTCTAAAATTCTGGAATGCTGACGTTTCTAGATTTCAAAATTCCAAAATTCTGACGACCCAGGATCTCAAATTCTGTTGATTTCGACATTCAAAGGCTTAAGTTCTAAAATGACTAAATTCCCCAATTCTAAAGTTCAGAAATTTGAAAATTCCAGAACCTAAAAATTCCAAAATTCTAAAGCCTCAGCATTCTGAATTACAAAAATTTGAAAATTTGCAGTACCTAAAATCCTAAAGTTCTACAACATCAAGGCTTAACCACTTTTTAGTCCTAAAGTCCCCTACGTTCCAAATCCTCCTAATTCCTCAAACTTTCTAAATTCTCTAAATCCTCTAAAGTCCCCGAATTGTAAAGTGCCAAAATTCCACAGAGAACTCATTTCAACCCCAAATTCCCGAAAACACATTCCAACATGCAAACAGATTCGTGGTCAACAAGAACTCACCTTTCTGCAGGGCATCTTCGATCGTGGTGTTTTCCACGAGGGGAAAAACGGGCTCGGACATGACCATCTCTGCGGAAGGCACGTCGGCTTGCACCAGATCAATTCTCGGCTCGTTGATCTCAGGAACCGGTGGTTCCGGACTGGTGAGAGCACTGGAAGTCGCGAGGCTGTCGGAACCATCGCTTCGTGGTCGGATCTCCTCGACATTTCCGGTTTGAGGTACGCCCAAACCTTCCGCTGAACCGACCGCACTGTCCACGCTGGGCGTCGACGTTCTCGGACTTTGACGATTAGGACTGTTTTGAGGCGTCGAGACAACTGGACTGACGTCTCCTCGTCTTCGGGGCAACGTGCTTGCCCGGACATCCTTGCTCTCGTTTCGATTCGACGTCGCTATTGGCTGTGCCTTCTGTCGGTTGGCTGCAATCAAAAATATTCGATCATTAAATACATGTAAATAAATAAATTGCATATTCATTTGTAAGTAAAATTGAAATTTGATCGCATAATTTGTTCACCACCCTTAAATCTTTTTTACAATTGTTTCTAATATGTACTTATATTGATTGTTTCTATATGTGAATATATATTAATCAATTGATATTTTATATTAATTTGTTATTTATAGAACAAATGTAAAATTGTGTTCCTATAATAAGGTTCTATTTTTGTAATAGAGAAGTTCAATTTACGTATTATACTAGATATACATCTTGTACAATATATACATATACATTGTTATATACATTGCGCAATTTTCCTACAATTTGTGCATTCAGTTTGTAATACCTAAGTACACACTTGCAATAGCTGCGTATATGCAACTGGGAAAAGTTTTGTTAGGTTTTAATAAAGATTGCCCCGATCTTTACAATTCGTGACATTCAGAATCCCAGTTTAATTATGCAAAAGTTCAACTAAAGACTGCATTCGATACTTAAATTACGCATGTTATTCATACACACTGCGGCAGAAAATTAAACAACAGACACCGTACTCAGGAAGGAGTATATTTATTTTTCTAAGATTTTCGAGCTACTAGAAACAGAATAAAAGTCGATCATATTTTTTATTATACACAAACCATGGTTTCTCAAATAAAGATCTTATGTCGTGCAAATGAGTACAACACAAACCTCTAACGCGAAATGACAATCGGTATTATCTGTCCGCGATAGATACCTTTTTAATTGATCAATTATATTTTCGAACCGAGAGAAAACCGCGCTCTTCACCGCGAAATAAAAAAAAAACAGAGGATGATCGAAAATAAACTTCCTTGAAATCTATCGTTTCCAAACATCCCCCATCACGAAGAATTTTTAATCGAACTGCCTATCAAGCATGGAATACCGCGAAACGTGGAAAGAAAATACACACTCGCGGGGTCCGTGTGTTCCCGGAGAAATGGACGTCAACGATTTTTAATAGCAGCTCGAACGTTCTTGCCACGAGGCCATCGCTAGAACGAGATAGCGAAAGAAAGAGAGAGCAAGTTCTAATTACCTCCTCGAGTGTCAGGTAAATTTGGCAGCACTCTCAACACGAGGAGGTGGACCATTCCAATAATAACAAACAGAGTGTACGAGTGGGAACGGGAACGAAAATCTCGGTGACGACTCTCGAGCCGTCAGCTCGTCGACTTGGCCGAATTCCGGCAAAGAGAGCGACCGATTAAGAGATGAACTTTGTCCCTTTATGCTCTTTCTTTTCCATTTCCTTTAACCTTCTGCAAGATTTTATGAGGATAATGTTCTTGCGTGGAAGTTAACATTTACGATTGTTTGAATTAGTTGATACACATATACATACACCTACACATGCACATACACATATCCATACACATATCCATACACATATCCATACACATGTACATACACATATCCATACACATGTACATACACATATACGTATCGTATGTATACGATACATACGTTTGTATATAATTTTAACAGGAAGTGTATTTTGTGGAAATGCAAAAATGCGAAAGTTACGAAATTCCGAACCCTTAAAATCCTAAAGTACAAAAATTCCAAACTCCTAAAGCCATAAACGCTAAAAATTCCTCTACTTGTAAAATATTTGAAAAATATGCGCAGAATGTAAAAGCATTACATCGTACCGCGAAAAGTTCCGCACAAAAGTTGTTGCAAGAATTTCTTCGCGCGAAACACGAGAGTTTTCGTTTACGATAAGTGAAGAGAGCCAGAAATTCCTTGAAACAAGCACCACACTGTTGATAATTACGACGAAGACGCGTTAAATCATCAAGCACGATTATCACGAATTCCGCGTAACATCTCTCTGTAATTATGTTCTCAATAATTAAACGTCAAATTAACCGCTATGTAAATCCTACGCGGTAAAACACACATCCGTTCATTTAGTTCGCGGCTTAGCAAAGAAAAGACACTGCAGTCGTATAAATATGAATGAGAGAAAAAACGCTCTGGAAACTGTGAACGCGTAATTATGCAATTAAGAATGTACCATAAAGTAGATGTCATTAACGTTACTCTGCACAAGTACGTAGCTTTATTAAAAAGCATACATATATGAGAAATGTACATACGGTCAAATTATTTTCTTTAAAAAACATTTTAATTTTTTATTTTCCATAGATACCGTAGAGAATTATTTTTATATCAATGCATTTCTTTCTATTTTAATATTTCATTATTGGAGTACGTTCTATCAACGTCAGCCGCAAACGTTCTATCAACGTCAAACGCTTTTTCAGATTTTCCAGTCATCCCGTACGAATATTTTCGTTCGTTACATAAAAATTTAAAATACCGAAAAACAGATTAACAAAATTCAAATTAGTCTATAGTGTATAAAAAATTGGAAAAATATGATCATGTAATTTATGGAAGGAATGATCTTGAGAGTAAAATGGTTTATCAATTTGATTACCGATAATCGGGAATGATTCTATTTCCTGTGCTTTCTCCGCGATCTCTTTTTCCCGCCAAAACGCCGATAGCATCCTCTCGCGGTTAATAGTCGAGGAACCGTAGATAGCAGCTGTATTTCAGAAGATACCTAGTTATACGTCCTCGTAAACCGTCTTCCGAGCGTAAAAGGTGTCTCGCGAGAGATTTGTTGGCGCGTTAGCCGCGAAGCGTTTCCGGCTTGCGCCACGCACGCGATTCGTCGCGTTTCACGCCTTCGGCCTTGTTACACATTGAGAAATCGGCGTCCCCTTTCTCGCTTCTTTTTTTTTCTCTCACTCTATGTATCTCCCTCTGTTCTCGTCTCACGGACACAATTTTGGCTCCTAAGCAACCGACTCCGTGGAAAAAATACGGTCTGGTGGAAATTGCCGTAGATATTTCCGTCAATCTTCGCGACGGACTACACATCTCCTCATTACGTTAATCATAACTGTAACGAACACCACTGATATATAGATATCTCTAATATTTTCAATTTTTCGATACTTATTAACTATACTGAAATACGGATTGACAGTACAATTAATATACAATATACTAACTCAATTTATTTACACGAAATTATATTTACTTACACAAGTGTATGTATTTACATTTTTACGGTGGACATTGCATATTAATCGTAATTAATGTAATAAATGTAGAAATCAATCACGGAATATTGACAATGTACAGTTCAAAAGTTATACAGTTACAATATGAAAGTAAAAAATTTCAAAACATAAAAATGAATAATTATTTCTCTTGTCAGAAAGTAGAAATATAAACTAAAAGCGTAATATGATTGCTACTGACCAACCATTATACCCAAACATTTCGACCATCATTACGGACCTACAGTGATATTTCCATCTACGGTAATTTACATAAAAGTAGGCTATCTCGTTCAAACTTGCAAAATTATGAGCACCGATGTCAGCTCTTTAAGCTATACGACACTGATAAATAAGATAAATGTTAGTTGAAAGTATACAACACTTTATTTGCCTTGTTAAATGCATCGTCGATTATACAACGCGAGAAGCAAAAATAAGTTGATATTGAAATCTGCAATCCGGTGAAGCAGCGTTCAAATCTAACATTACATTTTTCCTCCTCAAATCAAACAACCGTTTCGTGTTTTCGATGGTTTCAAAAATAATTGCTTGTGTACATTCAAACCGGACGTGTTGCATGTACAATGTTTATAACATCGATGTTGAAAAAGTAGCATGCTTCTGTAATGTATCAATCCTTTTTCGCTAAATATTTTTAGATTTTTTAAAACAAATGTTTCTATTCGACTTAACGCCGCTTTATCGAGTCTGATTCATACATAAAAATACATTTATGTCCTGCGCAGCATTACCCTTACCTCGCGACCCTTCGTCGCTCAAATAATGATTTTGTTGCAAATAATATACTGATTTAATGCACACATAATTTTGTTCGACTCAGCAATTACTGATTAGTGAAATTCCTATAATAACTGAAAGTTATATTTACAATAAAATATTCTCAAAAATATTCTCTAAAAATTTATTTATACAAAAACGTGTTCACTTCAAGATCCCTGACAGACTCTTCCTTTATCCTAGTTCTTAGAATTTCCTAGGCTCTCCCCAGGCTTTCATCAAATCAGACCCTATTTGCATCACACTTGACCCTCATCTCCAGTTACAGGTGCGACAGGAATTAATAATTACTCAAGAAGTGCTATTATTCAGGCCAGGGACATTAAATGCATTATCCTTAAGGTCGGTGTAGCGAGACAGACCCTGCAGAAGGTTCTCTAATATCTCTCTTATTTCTACTCCTTTATTATGAAATCGAAGCTGGGCGGTATGTAGTTCAGGGTTGTAACTATACACCTAGCCGGAAAGTCAATGTTACGTGGTCGTTTAAAAGGCGGAATTGAAGAATCCCGTAATCCTCAGATCGTTATATTCGACGTCGCGTAAACTATGGAAGGCTATACGATTACCTTGGTACCCTGTTCTACAAGAACCTACGGCACCAGCTTCAATTTTATCGTGCGACAAAATGTTCGGTGGAAATAAATCGCGACAACGGGCTTACGATTGATCGATATGTTCAAACTTTCGAGCTGGAGCGTTTGATACTGTAAAATTATTGGACTGGAATTCGAAACACTGCACGTACGTATGGAACACGCGTGAAAGTTTGGAAACTGCTTGGAAGATGCGGAAGAATAGGAAAAAAGAAGAACGAACACGGAAAAATTTCGCGAAACGATTCAGCCAGTAGCTGTCACGGTTTAGATTGTCCCTATCCATAGTTATACAAACCGACACCTACATGAATGTAATAATAGACATAATGGGTAGTGTTTATTTGGCGAACCGCCATGCCGCCAGAGTCTGCATTCTAGCGAGAGAGACCCGACCGCTGGCCAATATTTACAAGTACACGACGACCGTATACAAATCATATAATTAATTGACAATGTTTTTCCTTCCAAATTTCCGCGTTTATCCGACACGTGGATTATTTATCGAATCTTTAATAGTATCGTGGATCGGTTATGCAACGACCCGCGGGAACCTGAGCGGTTTACTTTAATCCTCGAACGACTGTGACCGGGATAATCGCGACCCAGACCTACGAAACGTGCACGATGGACTAAAATTAGCCACTCGAATTTGTTAATGAAAGACTTTCATATACTGACGGTGAAGCAGAGACCTGTTTGGGTTTGGATCCAGTGCGAAATTTTGGTAGTTTTGGCTTTGGGAACTTTGGAACTTAGGGACTTAGGTATTTAGGAACTTGGAAATTTTTGAGAAATTTGAGATTTGGGAAGTTTGGGGGCTTTGGGACTTGGATACCTGGGGACTTTGGAGAGTTTAGGACTACTTGGGGACTTTGGTGAGTTTAGAGCCTAGGAACTGAAGAAATTTGGGATTTGGGAACATTGGAGACTTTGGGACTTTGGGGTTTTAGAATTTTGAGATATTAGAATTTTCCAACTTTGGTTCTTCAAGATTTTGAGATTTTAGACTGGTGCTTCGTGATTTTAGAGTCTCGGAACATTGAAATATTGGATTTCTGAAATTTTGTGATATTGTAATTTTGAACCAATAGAATTTTTGAACTTGAGAACACAGTCTTCGAGATTTTGGAGTTTTGGAACCTTGAGACTTCAGGACGTTAGAAACTTCAGAATTTAGAACATTTTTGCAATTGAACTTCGAAACTTTGAGACATTGCAACTTGAAACTTTCAGAAAATGAATAATGTACAAGTGCCTCAGTTGTGAAAAATCTTGTACCTAATTCTCCAGAAACAAAGCGGTGTGATAATTAAAAATGCAGTAATTCGTCGCAAAGAATAAATGCAAGGACTAAACGTAATCCTCCGAACGTAACGAATAGCAATAAGGATCGAGGAGGAAGCAAAGCAATGCCTTTTACGGGGAGTGACTAGTAGAACCAGTTCCGAGCAGGTGAAGACCCGAAAAGATAAACACGGAAACAAAGTACATACAATGAATGCTTTGGAGTAACTGTTCTTACGGTCGCTTCTGCTCCCAATGCAACGCCCATTCAAATGCCCGCTAGATTCTACCGTTTCGTTTCGATTATAATCATCTGCGACGATGGATACGATAATTGCATACCAAATTAGCAAACGCATCGTAACTGTAAATCAATGATTGCGTGGATGCGGCTTCCTCGTTGCAAATGGGACCGGCGACAAATCACGCGAAGTCAAAGGTGTCCTAATGCTAATGTATAATACTATCGCGTGTTTCAAACGAATCAAAATATTTGTTAGAATATCTGGTAATTAAAATTACTGAAGACTCGAGATCAGTTCTAATTTTTGAACAATGTAAGTTTATCCTACGATTGCAAATCTATAATCTTATTGGTATAACTTAATGCGGTATATTTGAAACTAAGTAGCCGTAGCTTTGATCGTTCACCAAATTTGCACAACGGATTCATGAAGCCTGAGGGAATAGAATTTTGGAGAACTTTCGCCAGGAAGTTTACATAGACTGATTCACATGAAAGGCTAGCTTTATCAGTGTACGAAATCTGGCAGAATTTGCATAGAAAACTCCGTTTCATGCAAGTACGAATACACAGCGTGGACAAATAGAACGTTTGAGATCGAATGCAAACAGAAAACCGTACTACAACGCATGGGTGCTATAAGTTCACATATGCTTCCATAGAATTATAGTACAGACAATAGCAATATCAGCTTCAAAAGAATTCATTGAACTTTTCAACCAGTAAAGTTGTCCAACAGCAACTCCGAGCGCAAAGTGTTAAAAATTAATTACCTTGATTGAAATCCACCTGTCCGAACGAAGCGCTTCTGAACGGCGCGCCAGCTCTGTGAAAAGTAAGAAGAGGTCCTCTCGGCTCCAACCTGGTGATCGCGTCTCTGGCTTCAGCCTCGTTCCCGGCTCCGGATGTAGCGTTCAAATTGTCACACAAATCGTCCACACACGTACCACTATCCACCACCGAATCACTATACTGTCTGAGGTGTTTCGTCGCATCCGCACTGAGCTCGTGTTTGATGTCACTTACGTCACCACTGTTCCTATCGTGTTGCCTGGTCGACCGCGAGGATCTCCTCGAGTCGGCACACGGCTTCTTGCACCCATCGTTACCCGACTCACTCAAACACTCGTCACCCACACTGTCACTTCGGCCAATCGTCTTCAGGTGGTGTTGCGGAGACTGTTGATTGCTGGAACCGTGACCGCTGCCTTCGCTGTACGTGTAACTTCGGGACGAAGGTCGACCATCGCAACGACCACATCCTTGATTCGTCGGCTGAAAATTGCAATCGTTTCGATGTGAGATATTTTAGATTCATCGACTCTTTAAACTTTAGATGACTAGGTGACCATCTAGACTTTTTATTAGGTGGTCAAATTTATGTGATCATTGTCGGATCTTTAGATGAGGATAAGTGCGTGTGGACATCTGGAGTTTTAGTGCGTGATCAAATTTGTATGGTCAGGTGTTTAATATTTAGAAGACTGTGATAGGTGTATCTGAACACTTAGATTTTTAGTGGGTAATCAAATTTGTATGATTATTGCTTTCATTCTTTGATTACCGGCTAGATGAGCATCTAGACCTTCAGTGATCAAATGATGTATGATCAGATACATATCACAGTTTATGTTTTTAGTGATATCCTAACTTCAGTGACAGTAAGTTCATCTTTTAGAGCACTTTGAGCTAGTATTACGATGAGAACTCCGCCTTGAAGATTTTGTAGGAGACCTTGTAGGATTATGATTTGACATTTCACCAGCATTGCAGTTAGCTCGTAACTAATGCATCTTGGAAACCTTGACGAAGTTAGCTGCAATATTGATGAAACATCTGGACTCCACAAGGATATGATTCACATCCTGGGATTTCAGGGAAGAGTCATCATGTTCCTTTCTGTCATATGTGGTATTTTCGAAGAATCCAAATCTCGTCCACCATGTACGATGGATTGATATTTATTAAAAGGACATTTGCCATAACAAACTTTGTCACTATCATATTCTTCACATTCGCCAAAAGGTAACTTCACCTTTCTAGTGAAAGTGTTATACAGAGGTACACATAGTTTAAGTTATAGTGTCAAGACACCATAAATTGTGTACATAGTCATCTTGAGGTAAATGGTTAAAGCGTTAACATCTGGAGCAAGGTGTATATTTACCTGGGGATAACTTGGCGAAGGTGGTTGATATCCACTGGGAGGTGGAGAGGATGCTTGGATTCTGGAAGGTCTTCTGGGTGGCGGTACGGGTGCTGGTCCCTTGAGTTTCTCAGTGAGCTCTCGAAGGCGCTCGGCCTTATCGCTCCGGGGGCCGGAAGAGGACTTCTTGCCACTTCCTCCTCCGCCCCCGCTCCACCGGAACCTGTGCAATCGGTCCACCGCTATCACTGCTGGTTCCTGAATAACAGAAATATCATTTCCAGAATCGTCAGAATCTCCTCCGTTGAAATTCATTTTCTTAGAACATGTAAGAGCGTCTAAAAGTATCTTCTACTTTTAACTTGAGGCTACTTGTTTCTTTTTTGATATACTCTTTAGAATCGTGCACTTGCGACCAGACCAATTTTTGGATCGACCGTGGTGCGCAGCGTGCGCTGCCTCGTGCCTGCCGCGAGGGAAAAGACAGATGACGACCAAAATAGAATATCGTTCTTCGACTAGACACCTACGTATCGTATGTACGAGTTTTCGATTCTCTAGACCCGCCACTTTTCTGCGGTAAACTTTTTCGGCTCCCGGTTTAAGACCCGTGTAGAATTTCATCGACGGAAATTAACAGGTGACAGGCAATCGTTCTTACCGCTTGCGAATTGATGCAATGCCTCGTCCAGGGGAACTTGAGAATTGTCAAATTCAGTTTCGCTGATTGTTCGCCGATACGTTTAAAGACTTTCGAGATACGGTATAAAAAGTGCGCGTTTAACGAATCGACGTAGGCATAGAGATCGACGGAAGCGTATTATTTAGGTAGAAAATCGTCGTAGCTCCCCTCGACAGAACGATCGTTTAAATCAGCGTCCACGGAACCTTTCACCTTGAAGTTCCATATCTCCAGCCATTAAAAATACTACGTCCCTACCACCACCTTGTGAGCCACCTCTCGAGCTTTGACACAAAGCGTCCCAGGTCGAAGACACTTCGTCCCAAATTCCTACGAACCAGCTCACTCTTACGAAATCACAACAGTTTTTCTACGGCCTCCGAGGCATTCCTCCATCCACGTATCACCAAAAATATCTTCCAGAAAGAACTCGATTACCCGGATCGATTCGATCGAAATTAACTCGTATCACAGTGTACGCGAACCGTCGGTGGCTGGTTCCTGACGACCAATCGTTCCGGATTAACGATCGCGACGGAACGATCGGATCGAACGACAACGGACGTCAAAAGCGGACGGCTCGAAAATACCTGCAGCTTCAGCGTCTGATGCTTGGTCCACTGTGCTAGCTGCCGCGGCACCGAGACGGACTGCAGCGTCGGGACGGCGGTGGATACGCTGAACGACGTCGAGGAGGATGGCGACGAAGACGACGGTACCGCCGCCGTTAGAGCTGCGGACGATTGTGGTTGATGGTGCTGGCCAGTGCTGTTCCCCACCGACGACGTTTGCAGCATCCCTCGGTTATTATTAGAGTTCACCAACGGTTGCGCCGACGTCGTTGGCGTCGTCAGCGTCACCGGCTGTTCCACGCCGACAACGCGGCTGTTCGAAGACGTGGGAGGCCCAGGAAAAGGAGCCTGTCCACCTACTCCTCCACCGCCACCTCCAACTCCACCTACACCTCCTCCTCCGCCGACACCGTACGTCGACGACGACGACGTCGTCGTGCTCGACCCTGTCGACCCTGGTGGGATCCTCGGCAACGGCAGACGCGAACGTGGACCTATGCAACAACAGTCGGCGATGCTGGAGCTCAGCTCTAGCGCCGCGTTTTCCGGATACCTCTCTGTCAGCCTCTCTCGAGAGTCGCTCTCTCGTGAGCTCCTCTTTCGACGTCTCTCCTGAGACTCCTCTCGCGTGTTCGACGGTGGTAGACTCTCCTGAAATCAAATTCGTCAATGTCTTTTCAATCCTTTGAGTGGATTTCCTGCGTTTACTTCGTGAACAACATTTGCGTCCGTATTTGGAGAATGGGACTAGGTGAACGCACTTAGGTGACCACACTAAGTGAACAGTGGTACACTGGTGAATACGCTAGACTCGTGGGAGAAAATGACGATGTAGAAGGATGGAAGTGTCTAGAAAATATCTTGGATCTCAGCTTTATGGCAACGATGGAGTGCTACAACTAACCATGACGGCTAGGTCTTCTGAGCAAATCATCTTCCGGAAAAAAAGTTATTTTGATAGGTCCTTTATTTAAGTGACTTATACAGAACCTTTATCTTAAGACTATAAAATGGTTTCCTTCTAAATTAAAGTTGTAGATAATTCGAGTCTTCTGTACCTGGAAGCCAAACTAATTTATTTAATGTTACACAGGGGAAGTCAAAAGTATAAGTACGTCGCCAACCTTCCGGAGGGATCTTTTAAGTACATATATGCTTGAAGCAGTACCAAATGACAGAGCAAACAATTTCTAAGTTCCTATGGTAAACAAAGTGTCCAAAGTACCGTGCGTCGCCGACCTTCCGGATAGATCTTTGGTATCTACAGTACACACGTTTCGAGAAGTACCAAGTGATAGAGTGAACAATTTCTATGTCCCCGTGGTAAACAGAGGAATCAAAGTCTAAGTAAAGTTTAGTATCTATGGGAGTACATCTAAGGAGTTTCAAAAGACAGAACGACGAACTTCTAAGTCTCCTAATTTTGTATAATTGAGTAAATAGTAAAACGAAACAGAAGATAGAATTTACATAGTATTGGTGTTATGATAATATTGTAAAGTACGAAATTAAGATGTTAAATTTGAAAATTAAGCGATCATAATTGGTTGTCACAAAATATTTTTAATTTATAACCGACAATACAGAAAGGAATGACCTCTTACGTATGTAGATCAGGGTACGCTTACACTCTCTTGTTTAATACGGAGTACGAAAGCAGCGGAACAAATGAGACCATAAAGTCTATGAAGTGGCTTCGCGTATAAAGAGACTCAAAGGCTACTTCTTGCGATACCGCATAAAACGAAACGTAGGAAGTAGAACCTGCCTCTACAAGGTAATTTCACCTTGTCCCGGTCACGTTCAGAGAACACCTAATTTAGTTTTTCTCTTGCAAATCACACTTATATTATGATACGGAAAGTACTACAAATACTACGAACCTCGGCCAAAAAAACAAGACGAAACATTATTAAAGTCATGTTTGAATCGTATTTGAAATTTATCGTTGAAAACGAGGACACGATTTAGCTCTAACAGCCATTAACGTGCTCTGTTTGATATAGAAACCCAGAAAGCTCGTTTCGTCTTGACTGTCTAGAATTCTGAAATGTCAACGACACTACATAATCGTTATTCCCATCGTTTTATGCGATTCAAGCGGTACGTGTGAGAACTATTGTGCCAAAGAGGATCCACGTGGAGACAATAACGTTGAGGTAAGGTGACGCTGTTTCTTCCCTTGAACAAGCCGTAGATAAACTCCTCTGAAATAGATCTCTGACTCTTGTATATGCAACACTGGCTACGTAGGATATGCTGGAAAGTAGAACCACCTAATCTCCTTTCTCGAAATCCTACCGAGATAGCCAGATACGTATATACGTTCTGAAATGTCTCTGTCGATCTTCATTCTGACATTTTACGTTCCACGTCCCGAGACACACGACACCACGATGGAAATTCAAAAAGAAGAAAAAAACGAAAGAAGGAAAAGATAACGAAATACCTGCGCATGGTATTCCACGTGTGAGCAGTATTTACAATGGCTTGAATATTCGAGGCGAGCATGAACGTGCAGCTAGAAAGGATCTCTATTTTAGCTCTTTGTTTAAGCTCGGATTATCTACTACAGATATTGGAATATTTGAGGAGCTTGGAATTTCAGAAATTTCTGCAGTCGTACAGTATTAGATTATCTTTGCATGAACACAACCTGGCATAAAATATATAAAACTGTAGAGCTTACAGTGGAGACCGTTCACTAACCGCTCGCTAAAAGACCGTTCGCTACGGGATCGTTCACTAAGTGACCGTCCACTAACGGCAACTGTTATAATTATACATTTATATCTGTGAATTGTCTGAATACACCAACAACTTTTTGTCCAAATCTAACGTGTTTTCACGTGTACGTGTACGTACAAATAAAGTACTAGAATTAAAATGTACTGACCGAGTAACTTTTTGTTTAGAAGTTGGTTAAAAAGGGTAAAATATGACTAAAAAGGTATTAACCTGGGAAAGTCTGAGACCATATCGGGTGCCACCAAGGACCACATATCCACCGCCGACATTTCCCCCAGTCATGGCTCTTGCTGCACCCCCGAGCCATCCTCCGAATCCGCTCCCCCCTGCTTTCTCCGGCCCTCCACCCCCGTCTCCACCGACGCGGGGCATTCTTCATCCTCCCTTCACCCTGAAAAAGAAACACGCGAAAAGGTTAGTGGACGTCGTTACAGGAGAATACGTTTCACTTCCTTCCGACACCGCCCTCGTTATTTTAATATCGAGTTTGTCCTGGCATGGATTTTATTATGGTGTTTTTCCGCCGGTGCTTTATGAAGTTACCGGCCGCTTTATGACGTAAAATAAACGGGAACTGTGTTTTGAGTAAATACGCCGTCAGGGTTTCGCGTGCGATTCGGCGGAATATAAATTCGAACGATCGGAAAAACAGAGCTTTTCTTTTGTTGTGATTTATTGCAGCTGCATTCTGTTGTTCGATAGGTTCGAATTTAACGACGGCAAGAACTCTTTCGTATTTTTCAAACATTTCAAAACGTTTCGGAAACAAAAAGTGTCACCATAAATATGAGACGAAATATTTTTTTTTTCTTTCTTCGAAAATTTTGACGCGATAAAACGTGATTAACTGCGGAATATCTTTTTATTTTTTTCTCGAAACACGGTCGACGATACACAAACAGATTTAGGTATTTAAGATGAACAATGTCATGTTTGAAGATTCATCGAATTCATGCCGGTCTTCTCGCAAGATTATGCTGAATCACAGAGCAATCTTAAAGCTTTCAACGGTGTCACAACGTACGCACGAGCGTAACACGTCTTCGAGTGATTTTAATGGAACTTTCCCGCGATTCCTCGGAAATTTCATTCACCAACGACTACGCACAGTAAATAAATAAAATCGTTCGTAAAAGCTGTTCAGGGAATGCGCAAACGTTTGCAGGAATTCAAGAATCACGGACGTGCGTGCGTGAATGCGTGCGTGACTCTGCGTAAGCAAAACAGTTTAATCGAATTCACTTTTGTTACGAAAAATCGATGAAAACCGACCCAGCTCGACAAAAACTTTAATACTGTAAATACACGTCTCGTATTATAATATTGCGTTGCATTTTTTCTTTTTTATTAACCAATATTATATACCAAGCAACGTAACCTCTATAAGAACCTTCATCAAAGTTTTTTAATTCTGGTACTCTATTTCTAATAAAAATCAGATGATCATAAACTGATCATGAATTTTAAGTTTTGATAATAATCAATACCGATTCTTATTATTTTTTAATTTATTGTCAAGGTCATGATTTTGAATGTTTTAATGGAGAATTAAATTAAATTAGGATCAGATTTGGTCTAAAATTTTTTTTTTTTATCAAACCATCCTTGGTTATGTTGTTTTTTATTATGAAATACTATGTTAGAAATAATCATTATCATTACGTTGAGCAATGAATTAAATATGACAGAAAGATATTCTATCACTTATAATCAAAATAATAAAAAATTCAAAGTACATTTTTCATTCGAAACTTCATGTTACAATTTCTAGAGAATTTTTGTAAAAAGCGTAATTAATGTTTTTACAGTCACAGAGCAAAAATCTGTCCATATATGAGCAACCATTATGAAGTTCAAATGTGACTGGAATAATGTACGATAAATGTCAATCGGAAATTGACGTCATCATACCGTTACATCCGATTTAGGTGCCACCCACTGAAAAAGGAAATCGTTTGACTTCACCAGAAACAGAAGTTCATTTAACTCGAACGAATGGAAAAATTATACAGCTTACCTTTATATGGAAACGATCGGTTACATCCACGGTTAGCATAACAGAAATTTTGCGGAAATTTGCGCATCAATGATCTACACAAATATTGTGGCCTCGCGTGAGATATCCGCTATGAATTTATTATTACCAGCAAAGCAAACACAACGATTCGATCGAAAACGTATTAATCATGGAACAGCGGAAATTACTGACGGTAATTATTATTCGGTCATCGCTGAATATGTACTAACCCTTGAATAAATTGCAAACTAGAAGTCTACAACATGGCACGTACGCGATACATCATTTACTCGAAAAATTTAGATCATTAATTTAGGAATACCGTCATACATCTGAGGTCACTACAAGGATCTCCAAAAGTACAAACTAATTACTTCACAGAATTCTAAAGATTCCATATTTAAGATAAATCGTCTTCCGTCCAAATATTATCGAAATGGAGGTTTTATGGTAGCAAATATTTAGAGTATATAAATACCGCGTATGTCTTTTCTATTTCCAAGTGATGAAGGCTAACGTCGGAAGTCAAAATGGCCGGTGCGCGTTCTCGGTAAAGAGGCATTAAGAGTCCATCATTTATCAGAAAATAATAATAGGGCTTACAAATCGTTCGTCTTCGATACGGTTCTTGTTTGGCAAGACTATCAGCTGGCTCGTATATAAAACGTCGCGGTACAAAGCATTGTTTTCGAACGTTGAATTACGACATTTTATTACTACCAAAACAACGATAACCGCGTCGTTCAATCATGTTAATTCCGACCGGAGAAGATCGCCCGTTCTATTCGACGCTGGGCTCAGATTTATACGACGATCAAAATTATTCGCCTGCATTATTTGCGCGAGTGCACGTGTAAAAAAAAAGAGGAACGAGAAAAACAACGTTCTTTTTTCGCGTATGCAAATTACACTTCGAGTTGGACGCGCACGGTGTAGAATTTATGAACGGCCGCGGAACAGGTTGGGATTAACGAGAAATATTATTTCGATGCACCGTAAATCCTAGCGTGGCTATTCGATTTTCATCTAATGTGTTTTCTGTCAGATAGCAGTGATCGAGTGACATTCAATTCCCGGAGTGAGTTATTTCGTCGAACCACGAGCATCGGTGTTCACGATAACGGATGTTGAACTCGATTCCGACCGAGACACGATAAGATTTGCGATGAATGAAATTACGACTTCGTTATTACACCAGCACCGATTTATGAAGCTCGAGGGACTCAAAATGGCTTTGATTAGGAACAGTGGCGGATTAACCATTCGTCGATATCGATACCAATTGGATTAACAGAGAAACAGATTTCTTTAATTCCTTGTGTTTTATTATTAGAAAGACAAAGTTTTGAGTTTACGAACGTTACAAGTCTTTTGCACTATTATCACACTTACTCTGAATACTCAAACTTTTGTTGACCGACCCACTTTCGAGCGCGTTCGCTCTAAACGAAGTATTTTACAAAGTCTCAATGTCCTAAAGTTCAAAAATTCGAAAGAATCTCACAATTTCACAATTGTGTTTCGAAATTCGAGGGATCTAAAGTTCAAGTATTGCAACATTCCGTAGTCCTAAAATCTCTAAAATCTGAAGATTCCCAAGCTCCAAAGTTTCAAAGTCCCAGCCGGAGTCACAAAATCCTTAAAGTCCAGAATGTCTATACACCAAAGTATATTTCTAAAACGTAGAAGACCCTAGGTTCTAAAACGTATCGCAAAATCCCGACCTATCAAAACACAGAAACTTCCGAGTTACAAAGTTGCACATTCGCCACAGTACGCGAGTGAAAAAGCAAATTTCACGGCTGGGTTGTAGATCGCGTACCGATACAGTTCTGGCGAGAAAATGGTCGATGGTTCGACGGAAAGCGGTTTCTCTTTCACACAGTGCCGAGTCCAATTGGCCAGAACGAATTGAACTTGTGCCAGGGTCGTGGCAAGGTGAATAAAAAGAAGACACGAAAGAGACGGCTGTGCGACAGGATACTCCTCTCTCTTGAGGGCGTTTTCTTTCGCTTTCTTTTCGTTCCTCGAACCGGCAGCCACGATATTCTCAGATTCCACGACGCGTTGTTCCGAGAAATTTTCATCCTGCTTTATGTCGGCACGTGCCATCGGGATCGCGCGACAGCCCGCGAATTAATTCGATTCAGAACGCGACGCCACGGCGCGGAATTTCGAATGCGTCGTGAACGGCCAAGTGGAAGGGAAAGGGGGTTGACTTTCCTCCTCGTTCGCAACGAAAACCCGTTCCTCCCACGCGCCTCGGAATGGAAATTATGGGGTCAAGATTATTGATGTCGAATTGAAACATCGAACGAAGGAATCCCGTGAATTGATTCGGAACGCCCAGTAGGTTCGACTCCCTTGGCTCACCGATCAGTCTGCTTTTCGTCCCACAAATTAACTAACAAATATGTTACCTACAATTTTTCATAAATTAGACTAAAATAGAAAGAAATATATTTCTCTAAAATAAATTTTTAGAAGCTCAAAATGTCTGTAGGAAAGTATGACACTGACAGATGGATTCATCCCTTAGATGTGTAGCCGGATCGTAACTTCAGTTATGAACCTGTACGAAGGTACACTTAACCACTAAACATAACCCTAATTTACTCATAAGCTAACTATAACATTATTATGAAGGTACGAAGACTTAATCCTAACTCCCATTTTAAAAGTGTCGGATGTCACTTTGAAATCAAACATTAATCGAAACCATAACCTAAGCATAACACCCAGAATCCCACTATAGAATCTATAACTGAACCTAACCTAATTTTGATCATAAAGCGTAGGAAGATCCTTAGAATTAAATAGTTTTCATTTCACTTCTGGTGGAGCCAAATTTCATAATATTGTTAGAGCAGCTAAAATATTCGCGAAATTGATTCAATTCGGAATAGAGGTTCTCGCACGCAGGTGGCACTTTGGGTACACTCATTTATTGGCAGTCTGCCTGCCACTGATATTCGTCGGGAATCTGTACGTCAGATTTTGATGATTCAACGATCAAAAGGAGAAGTTCTACATGCAATAAAACGACCTAGCGCACGGCAAGTATACGAATCTTTCGGGACAACGAACGTGACGTAAATATCGAAGAAAGAGAGGCTTTTATTGCCGTGTTCAAAAGATCGCGAAAAAATGCATCGACGTCAAAATTTCGGACACAGCGGGACAAGAATTCTTGGGAGACAAAATCGAAAGAAACGAATGTTGACGAGCGTCGTCAGATATCGAGTACTAGCCAAACGCTTTCTATTTTTGATCGATCGAAATTTGTGAAAAAAATGACTGTCTCGGAACGGGGAGATAGTTTCGCGTCTAATTTTAATCCTCGATCTGTCGGAGAACCGTCATTCTTGGCACATGAAGGCACGATACAAATAAGGAAAGCGGCGACGAAAAAGAGGCAACCGCATTCCGTTCCTGCGACGTTATTTGCACGAGGGACGCAACGCGTTCTCGGTGCAAACAACCGATAAACATGCACGATGCTTTGTCATCGCAATGTGGCAGAAAGCGTCGTTGCGTTTATTTGCGAAACGATAAGCTGCTGCGATGCCGTTCGCGAGATGCGCCACTCTTTTCAACGATTCTCCACTTTTTTTCGGTCATGGACTCGAAAAGAATTTCACCGTTGGATAAACATGGTGCGAATTCTGCTGCTAATTTTTGTGGCTATCTGCATTTTAACTGCTGTTAGACACTAAGATACCTGGTAGATAGCTTGGATATGCTACGATGTTTAACCCTTTCAAGAGTACAAGGTCATACATATCACATGTCATATAAAGGTATTGGATGAATCAAATGTTGTAAAAAATCACCTTCTTTAAACTGCATTGGACTTCTTTTCTTTTTAATAAAATGTATCAAGTTATGAGAATATTTTTTAAAATGACGATTAAGAGACAATTTTTAAAAAATTCATCTTAAATTTGAAAACTGATTCTAAAAGACCAGAGAGAACATTCTTACTAATCAACATCGGACACAAATATACGTAGATTAAAAGTAATTATTAATACAGCGGCACGTTCATAAACGTTCAGTAATGGGTGCATTTACCTCTGCGACGCTTATCAAGAAATAAAAGCTTGGAATTTACGATAACATAAAAAACGTTCATTCAAGTCGCAAAGTTATTTTACCATAAATAAGAGGCAAGTTGGGAACGGTATTTCCAACGAGGCGATACCACCTTGGCTGTATCGAGGAACGCGAACCCTTTTGTACTCTCGAAGCTCTCTTTTCGGGGAAACGTTTCTAAAGATAGAGGACACTGTACGACCTCTCAAGACCGAAACGCTTGCCCCCGGCTCGGCTTTTATACGGCCCTAATTTGTCGCGACGACAATTCGAGAATCGGGCAGATTCGCGTCAATCACTTTTAATTGTCCCGGCCATCTGCACGATCATTGCGGCCGACTGCACACGTAGCCGGGCAATTGTGTTCAATGATAAACAATGAACTCGAGCGAGATAAAGCGTCTTATTCGCGTGCCTTTCCCTCGTTCGTCGATCGTTATCGTCCTCGTAGAAGGAACCCGGTTCGATGCCGCTTATCATCCATAAACTCGGATTGTCCCGGGACATTTTTCCTTCCCTCCACCCCTCTGATACTTTCCTTCGTAAATTACCCTCGACGACCAAGCTATTATATACGCTCCCATTGTAGCGGCATACTGGAACGGGATCCCATAAAACTGGATTTAATACGCTAATCCGTGGTTCGCGGAATTTCCCGCATTTTCAGCTCCGCTGGTTAACCACGGATCTAAAAGAGTCGAAAGAAAATTCCACTTTCTCCCGAGTAATTTGTCTCGTTGATGGATACTGAGACACTCGGAAAGGTAAAAGTGCAGTAATCACGATTTCGCAGGGACTTACTTTCTGAATAAGGATCAAGATGTTTAATAGGGTAATAGTTTTTGTGATACGATGCTATGATGTTGAACGGACATGTCACAAAAATATGCATCGATATGCTCTTAATTATTTTATTCTGAAGATGTAAATGTATCGTTGCATTACGTTTATTATATCGTGGATGTAATTTAAAATCGACGGAATTCAAAACATGTGATTTTTGAGTCATCAAGTATGACAATGTTGCAAACCTTGATACAAGACTTTCTTCGTATTATAATATGAAGACATCGTTCATAGAGTTCATATCCTTCCTCAATACTTTCCGATGTTAATTAACAGGTTTTTTGGTTATTGAAGTAGGAATATTGTAAAAATAAGAAACATGTCTTGATATATTTGAACAATGAATCATAAAATTGCTTTTCCCAAAAATTTAAGTTTCACACTTCCAGCCTTATTCCTAAATTTATTAGTACTATGATTATATTTAACACCTTTATTTACTTGTTTCGCTGTTCAAAGCTCATGGTCTATGATTATTATCTACAATTTAACTACAATTATTATTAATCATAATCATGTCCTCGTCGATATAAACAATGGCCTAATATCACCAATATAAACAATAACCTAGCACCATCATTATGAGTAATAAACAAATGCCACTGATGTGGATAATAACCTAATACCATACAATGGATAATAAGTTGATACCATCAACATAACCTAATACCATCAACGCGGGCAATAACCTAGTACCATCAACATAAACAATGGCCATAGAAAAAGCTATAAAGCGTTATTTGCAACAGCTTGTTGGCCCACATAGAGAGTAGCAGAAGCATCCACATTCCTGAAGCGGTAAAAATTGCGGCTCAAGGAGAAACTAAACAAAGGAGCACAAGTCTATCGCGCGAGTTTCGCCGGCGAATCGGCGGATCCATCATCGAGCTACCATCAGATCGATCACCCACGCACCAGCGTGTCCAGAATGGTCGAAGACAGGCTGGTTCGCTTACCGATTAATCAAGAGAGCCGCATGTCGTAGCGAGGAATCGAGCCGAGGCGTGCGAGCGTCCCGCGACCAGCCAGAGAGGATTCTTGCTCCCAGAGCTTGTCGTAGATCTTGATGTCGCACCAGCACCGGTACCCCGGTGATGTCCTCGAGGCCTGTGGCTCAAGGTCACGTCGTCGAACGCGTTTACCAGTCACGAGACACGAGCAGCTCGAACACGGGCGTGGCGTTCGCCAAAAACTTCGATCGAGCACTGGCACCGACCACGAAATCAAACAACGGGCCAGACGAGACGAGACGAAACGGGTCGGGAACTAGACGGGGGACGAAGACGAAAAGAGAACGAGGATCGAAGAAACGCGGCCGGTTCGCGGATCAGGAATATGATGCCACCTTGGTGAAAGCCTCCGCGAAGAAGAGGCTCCCTTGCCGCAACGAGTGCCGCTCCCGCTAAGCGGAAGATTATCTAAATAGACTCCGTGCTACCATGAAGAAGAGGGAGGGAGAACGTGGGGAGAGAGGACCCGAAACGAGGTGGTATTTATACGTCGTGTCTTTTGGAGAGCCAGTGGAACCACGACCAGGAACATCCCTCTCCGCGGATCGCATACCGGGAGGGGAGACCGGATATCGTACATCTTTCATGTTTATGGCTGTGATCAACGACCTTTTTTGTTTTCGACTGTTCACCTCGGAACAGGTTCCTTTACGGAAAATGGCTATATTCGGGAAAATCATGGCACCGCTCCAAATTTGTAAACCTCCGAACTTCCGATTCTTCGTATTCTTACATTTTTAGATTACTTCAATATCTTCAAATTTTAAAATATACGTTCCTACGTCCCCAAATTCTTAAGTGATTCTCAAAATTAGAGATCCCAAAAATCCCCAACAATCCACGAATAGGTTCTTGTCCCTCCAATCTCCCTAAAGTATTTGCTCTTAACTTTATTAGTTAATTGTTAATAAACCTTAAATTTGAAACATTTCTTTTTCGTCTTTGTGTGTCGATTACGCGGCACTATAACAAAATTCCCGACTATTACCGGTATCTATCGTGTTAAGTAATTTCTGTCGACAAATATGTGAATACTTTCGCTAGTAAAATAAGTTAAATACCTGAGTTCGCCAGTTTGCGTAAAATGTTTCTTTTCTTTTCGCAATACACGACGCGAGAAGTCATCCGCCAGCAGCGCACGATTTCTATGCACATCGACGTAAATAAGATCGGATTCCTTGTTTCTTGTGTGTACATTATTTACCGGTGTTGGCTTAACGAATACCACAAGTCGTGTTTTTCGATAATTGTGTTCGTTATTACGCCATCGAGCGAGGAATTCCACATGGCGGATCGAGCAATCAGTTTTGGCAGCTGTATTAAGACAGGTGCGGAAACGTACGAACGGGATTTCATCGATTTCTTTCGGAGCCGGTCTATGCTCAATTATCGATAGTAAATTTTCTCGAGCTCGAGAAAATTCTCGAAGCTAGTTCACACGCCTCGTATTTTTCAACCGGCCGGCTCTAACTCGTGAAAATATCGCGTGGCAAAATGGTATACCTTTCGTGATCAGGAATATATAGATACTGAAAATTGCATTAACCTAATGGAAATTGCAACAGAAAGACCACTCCCGCGGCAAACTAGTTCGCACCGATGATTAGTACAGTTGGTAGTTTAATCGTGCATGGAGAATCATTTTATCGAAGTGCTATGTCACTTAGGTTACCGTCGCTTTCTTCGAACGTGAACGTTCAATGATCTACCAATTACGAATACATGGCCAGTATCGTGGCGCTGAATTTATTCACTTGCCGGATAATTGTGATTCTCCTCGGTTACTGCTTATTGCACGAGTGAACTGCAGTATTCTGCATCGGTATCGTAGTTGCTGTTAAGAATTGTATTTCCAAACCTTCATTTTTATGAATCACGAAATAAGCGTGGGAGTGTGGGAGTACCTGAGGTACTTGGAATTATAGGGATGTTGAAAGGTACATTAATTTCCTATATTTCTATATTTCTAAATTTCTAAATTCTTAAATTTGTAAGACACTTTTTCGCATTTTTAAATACTCACATTTGCAAAGTGATAAATTCTCAAATTTCCGCATCCTCAAGTCCTAACTCCCATATCTCCACATTCCCAAATCTCTACACTCCCAAATTTCTCACACTCTAATATTCCTACATTTCCGAATCCCAATATTCTCAAATTTCTGAATTCAGAAAACTCTAAATATCTAGACTGTGTCCATAGGAAGCCTTTGCTCCCAACTGTACACGTATTGTCCGATCGATAGATCGAATCATCATGTAACCCTCTCCAAATTAAGATTCCGATAAAATTTCAAAACTTCTACAGCGACTATCTTTCCAAAGAAACAATTTCACTCTGTTATCAGAAAATTTTGGAAAAAGCAGATATTCGTAGAAGAGGTAAGAAAAAAATTGGCCGCTGCATCGAAGTGATTCGTGAGCCAGGCACTTTCTCGTCTCTCCGTACGCGTCCTTTTATCATCCGTAGGATCAAGATTCGTCCTCGATTTTCGCGCGATTTATGTCCTCGCTGAGACGGTTCTATGAAACGAGGATGAAAAAATCATGGCGCCCGTTACGGTTCGCTGTATCGGGAGAACGTAATCGATCAGATTGATGAGACACGACCGGAATCGCACGCGTTCCCGGCACAATGCAAATTTCTTTATTTCGTATTTGACGACGATCGACGAGCAACGGAGAGCAAAGGCTTCCGGCATTGCCGAGATTACCCAGCGAACTTCGACTTTCACCGATCGATAAAAAATCGCGATCTTTTCCGCTCGAACAACGGCTCGCCGCTGCGCCAGGACGATCGAACATTATATTCATAAATAGCGGGTGCCTCCATTGTACTTTCTCATGTGCTTGCCAGAGCTACGATCCTTCCCCGGAAGGACACGCTTCGTGGCTCTGTTATACTTAACTGGAGATTTTAACAGGTGGAGCATTTCCACGATATTCCGATGTTCTTCAGCAACTGATATTATGATCTTGGGGAATTTCGAATTGTTGAACGGTCGTTTGAATAGTCAGTTATCAATATTTAGTTTCTAGGAATCCAAAACAAAATGTTGTCCCCATGTGTTCGGAGTAACTGCAATTTTCTAAATACCATCACTTGACGAATAATTCAAACTTATTCGTTCAAATATTCAGGTAATCAGTTGAATATCTTGGAGCAACACTTGTTACAATCGTTCTCATAATTCAAAATCTAACTTTGTAACAAATATACACGTTTGTTCTGACGAATGTTTGCTTAGCATAAGATACTGATTTGCCTGTAGTAAAATTTGATCAGCTTATAAATGTATATACGTATATGCACTTATACTTTAATGTATGTGTAATGTTTCGATGACTGTAATCAATATGAAGAATATGTTCATAAAGATAATTTGAATATTATATATAAATTACTTACTCCTGCAAGAGTTTGAAAATTGCCCGGATGTCATCCACGTGATTCCAGTCGAGAAAGTATTTCCGTTCGACAGCCACGCAGATATCCATAACAAGCACTTCCTCAAATCGAGGATATTTCACTTGAAAGAATAATCATCGATCTTGGAGAATTCACAGAGCACCGGCACCGGATTACGAAGCACGTTATCAACACCAACACCTTGCACTTCACATGGAGGTACAAATGCTCCACTTTTGCCCGACCGTTCGTTTCTAGTTTCGATTCCAGCCGATTTTTCCTTGCAACGATATCGACGATCAGCAAGACACGTCGCTGCACTCCGACCACCGTGCTCGCACCGTAATTGAACGTTTATCGGAAATCGTTACCTAGTCGATTCCAACCGTGGAGTCAACTTCTAGATTTCGCTCGCCGCGAATCTTATCGCAGCCAGATAATATTATCATAATATTGTGTTTACGTCGACGTTTGTTCGGCAGATCACGAACGATAAACGAGATCCTCGACTCGCGAACGAAAAGCCTGTCCCCGTTTCGGGCCACTAGTTTCGCGAGAGGTAATCTTAAAGTCAATGTGACTAGATTAGTAGATCACGAATCGGTTTTTGCACCGGAACCGTGCAGCATTCTTCACGATTCTTCGACCCGCTAGAGATCGACTGGTTGCTCTTAATTAATCACGAATACGGTCGGGTAATTAAAACGCACGAAATGCAACGGCACCCGACCATCATCCGACAGTACTTTCACTCGAAAGTTCTTCTTTTTTTTAACTGGACCAGATCAATTTTTCGAATCTTCTTAATTGATCACGATTCGATTCGATATAGTGTCGACATCCACGAAAAATGGAGCTCCGAATGCGGAATATTAATGTTCTTCGTTCGAAGTGAAACTTCTGTGGATGTTAAGTTTGAGTGTCAGGAAAAGTGTAAACAAGCTCTTATCTCTTAATTTTTAGAGTAGCAAATTATCAAATTTTATACTTTCGAAATCGCCAAATTTACAAATACTACATGAATAAACTTCTAAATTTCTAAACTTTCAAGTCCATGAATTCTCTACTTTCCAAATCTCGAAATTCTCGGATCTCCAAATGCACGAATCTCCAAATCTTCAAATCCACGAATCCTTCAAATCCAAATCCTTCAAATTCCACACCTCTCAAGTTCCCAAACTCAATTCTGAAACTTCCAAATTCGAAAATCCTCAGCTATCCAAATACCTAAGCTCCACAGTCCCTAAATCAGGTCCCCAAATTGCCAAAAGCCAAAATCCCTATCCCCAAACTTCTAGCCATAATATACACAGAAATTTCACTCGTAACGCTCGTGTCGATAACGCAGACGATATTTTTCGTTCACAAATTTGTTTTATCTTAATCGATGGTAAGTGCACCGTATCGCTTTATCAGTTCACTAGAGAACGACACCGCGAACGTTTTCATTTGCGCGACGAATCCAATCCCGCGATGTGAACATTAATCTCGTCCCGACTCGTTATACGCGGAATTGTATTCGGTAACAGTAGCGAGCTCGGTAGATGCTAATGCGAACCACTTAAACCAGTTCCGTCAAGGAAATCATTTCGACTCCGTTTCGTCCCACGGGAACGATTAATTGATTAATTACTCACGCACGAACGAGCCGATTCCGAGTGGAATCTCCTCCGCTAATCGGCACGAAACGTCTGCTTTCTCCGTCGCGGAGCTTTCCTTCCTTTTCCACGCGAAAGCTTTCAATTTCTAGCACCCGGTTAGCGGCTAACCGTTCACTTAACCTCTCGACTCCATCCTCCCGACGATCTTCGACCGTGAATTCGAGCAGCTCCAAAATTTCCGACACCCAATGTCCATTAGAAAGCTTATTTGCACCGAATCGTCGCACAGCACCGCATCGCATACTTTGTTCGAGGGTCCGATGCAGAACAGACTATAAATCCTCCTCCGATTTGGTCGTTCGATCATCCGGCATCGATGAGAGAATTCGCCATGAAGATGTCCAGCGTGCACGGCACCAGGTTTAATTAGACGACGCAGACACAACCTCGAAGAGGACGAAGAGCAAGTGCGCTCGACGGATCCAGACGTTGGGACCGCTCGCTCGGCGACGCTCAACCGTTCTGGTGTAATCGAGGCGAGATATACACACGACCGATGCGGTTTCACGACAGAGAGAAAGAGAGGAAGAGAGACAGAGAGAAAGAACGAGAAGGGGGTTACATCAGATCACCGAGACACGCTGCACGTTTCACAGCCGAGACGACAGACCGATCGAGAACGGATCACTGGTGCTCGACGTCGGTTGGACCTCGTGAACGAGCACGACGACGACGAGGACTTGGACGACGACGAGGAGGCCGACAAATGGGCGTCCGGATCCAGCTGGGCACCACGAAGCTGGCCCGATTCGACACGAGAGACCATGGCGTATGTGCACGAGCCGAGCCGGACCCGACGGCACGAACCGGTGCGAAGCAAACCTTCGACGTCGCGAGAGAGTGTGCGAGAGAGACCTGAACGGGGCCCAATCTCACTAGAGGGGACCCCTATATCGTCTTTCACCTAACTCCGAACCCGTTGCGCTCCTAGCGTGCGTGCAACCCGACGGAATTCTCTCTGCATCGTCTCCGCGTGTTGCTTTCGGTTCTCGGGTTTTCAAAGTGTTTCAGACTCACAGTGATCCACCATACGTGTGATCCACATCTGACGATTAATCCAAAGGTACCCGTTACTCCGGACCTCTTGTTCATATCGCGAGGTAGAATCTACCGAACTCTTTCGGTGCATTCGGAGAAGATCGTGTGTGGTGATTGTTCAGATTTCGAAGATTGTTCTTTGTTCGAACGGTTCCTGTGTAATTTATCAACGTGTTGTTTGATGTATGCACCTCGGTGTACGATATCGGAGTGAGTTTTCATGGTGTCGAGAATGAAATAGCAGCGCGATGTCGTTGGCACAAAAGGAGTCGACTATATCGCGTTTCCGATAACTCTGATAGCCGCGTGTGCAGGAATAAGCACACGAAACGGTGTAAACCTTCTTTCGTTTCAATAACAACGTTCCTGACGAATGTTCGTGTTCGGTTTTCGAGTCGGTCGAAAGAAATCCGATGCTTCTTTCGGCGAGATTCGTTTCGGAGCCATAAATCGTACGGCGACCCCCCGAAATCGATGCGATCGAGCCCGTTTCATTCGAAATCAGCTGCGTGTGATATTATAGTTTTTTCTCGGCGACGTGCGTTCGATGCGAAACACGAAGTTGTTCCGACAACTTTTTGCGATTTGACTCCTTTCCCGCGACGTGTGCTGCGTTAAACCGCTTGAAAAGCGAACTGCCAATGCATAAATTTAATTACCGTTCAGTGATTTATTCAGACCATTCTACCGTTTATAATCGGCGACGTGAGCAACATTTTATGTTAAACGCCTTCTTGCGGCCGATTTCGTTTTTCCTCGACAAAATCTCAGCGATTCATATTAAATAAGTGAGTGAACCAAGAGCGTGACTCGCGAAAATAATTATGGTCTTGTGTATCGATTCTTTCATCGATTAAACCTTCTGATAGAATCTCAAATCTCTTATGAATGTTATGGATACGAAACGTGTGTGTTATATTAAAACATATGTTCCTAAATTTCAAAAGTTTTATATTACCTTTGGATCCCTAGATCCATAGATCTCCAAGTCCCTAGATCTCTAATTGTCTAGATCTCCAAATCCCTAAGTCCTCAATAGCCCAATCTCTAGTTGCTAATCCTAGACCCTAATAGCACTAGACTAAATACGTAAATCTCCAAATACGTAGATTCGCAAACATAAATCCCCAAATGTCTAAATACCTATATTACCAAATCCTCAGATAAGTTTAGATGAATAGTAATATTTAAAACTTTTTTATCTTGAAATGTTGTAATAAGGAACAATACATTAGGTATCCCATTTTACCTGCTACTATTTTTAGTAAACATTTCTGCTATCAACTGTACGTGCCAAATGGTACTAATTGTACGTCCTCCAGCTACAGATAGTCCACGGTTGAACAATTTGGAGCAGCACTAAAATTTGTCTTTCGAGAGCAGTTACCATTTAGATATTTTTTAATGGTTCATTTATCTACCTGTTCATGGATCTTCGCTTGCGTAAACCTCAGGATCTGTAGAAATTTGAAATTGTAAATTGGTGTGCGTCATAGGCTCCTGGCGTATTGAAGCTTCTTCCGGTTATAACGGAACAGTGCATTAGCTTATTACCCTAAATGATTCAACTGTCTCGCGTAAGGATTAGGCGAAGTCACGTGACGACTGTTCATTGAAAATCTATTGGTGTTGCCTTTACTAACCACGTAACAGCACGCTGCGAGACTTACCATTCACGAGGTCGAGATATGCCTTTAAGAATGGAAACGGTGGCGATGCTTTCGACCAACACCTAAATCGAGAGCCAACTTAAGGGTAATTCACACTTACGCGATCTCGAGATGTATCCTCGTATCATAATTAACGGGATAAACATCGATCTCCCCTCTTCGACTTTCGTTACTGACAACAGACTGATTTGGAGACTTCAAGGTCTATTTTGCATCTTGCAGTCATAAAACGTTCACAAAAATAGCTTTGCTTCAAAAACTGTTTAATTTCAAAATCGATTAAAAAATTCTCTTAAAAACACTTTTGAAAAACAGCAATAAGAAAATCGTTTAAAACCTTTTATATCTTATAGTCTTAATAAAATCTATTTTACAGAAATAAAAATAAACATTCCGAATTCACAGTTTAAAACAGAAGTTTATTTACTGCTTGCATAAGAAAACTGCTGAAGTAGCGGGCCAAGTTACAATTATAGCGCAAGATTACATTAAAATATAAATAAATTATTCGTTAAATAAAGCTACATTCCTTGTAGAAGTATTTTACATATCAGATGCAACTGATCTATTGTATCACACGTTCTGAAGATTTTTTTATAAAATCCATTTCCGTAATTCGATACAAGGTTCACTACGTATTTATTATTGTAATCTCTGTTTGTTATTTGGGTGAAAGCAGTCATCTAGGTGTGGATGACGCTTAACAGTCGCCCTATAGAATCGCGGGGAAACCAACATGGTGGCTGACTATCTTAGAAAACGATAGAGAAGGAGCAAGACGGAGAATTTTGATGGTTCGAGGCATTAAGAGAGACTCCACGCATTCATGCTCGCATATTTATAGCTTTTGGACTAGCCAGCGTCGCTAGACTACGAAACGCAGCTGGTTGGTGCTTTTAACAACGTTCTGCTACTATAGACCTTCTAATAGTAACCTGTACTGCAACGTAGCATTCCTCCTTCCCTCGAGAGGATGCAATATCCGCGATACCCTTGATATTAGATATGCCTACAATAACGAGCAGTTCCACGTACTTGTAGATCAAATGCCAACTATGGCATAAATTCCTCTGGTCACGTTGGCTCCGATTCGAGATACTACGCCGACATTGTTCCTTGGAATTTAATCACAGAAACGTTTCTCGCTGAAATAAGTTTGTTTTTACAGCTGCTGCCGTTTCGATGTATTTCTATATTACTAAAATTGTGTCGCATAATTATATTGGCACCGTTCAACCCATTCGTGGCGAATTTCAGTTGAAGACTAATATCAAATCGGGTTAACTTGCAAATTTGTTAGAAAGGAATACATTTAACGCAAGAGATTCCTAACTCCTTACTAACAATACAGAGTTAATTATTGTGCGATTTTCTCTAAACAAACGAGACTTGTATTATTACGATTCATTATCTCATCTATAGAAGATCCGTCCATTTCATAGTACACCATTGTGTCCAATGACTATAGAAATTTGAAAGCATCGCATAAGTTCTATAGCCATTCCATTCCAATTCTCCCAACATTATTAGTGTCCAGAGTGTCCATTAAGCAGGGATCACATGAAACAACTGAAGGTTATCTAATTACGTCACATAAACTCAACAAGTTAAAGTTAAGATGTTTCCATAAATATTCGCTACACTCTGTTGCATAAGCTTAGAAAGTTAATTCGCGAGCATATCCTGTTGATCGTGTATTTTCTCCAGTTATAACACCTCTAAGTCTGATTTGTGAGATAAATGTACGGTTAATCGTGCAATTTCACGCATCTAATTGAACAGAGAATTTCAATCGTTATATTTATCCAAGTTAACGCGAGTTAACCAGTTTTCTTTCGCAACTGCATTATCAGTCACTGATTTTACCCGGTTTCAGGCGGTTTATTTTCATTTGCGGTACCAAAATGGCTGCTCGCCGCGGAAACCGCAAGCGGGTAATTTAAAACCATTGAACTACATTTTCTACGGATTAATCAGTGACAATGATCGACTCTTCGTAACACGGCTACGTTAACTTCTTTCCTTGCATCGTCCAGATTCTTTTTCAGCTAAACGATTCTTCTTTAATCTCGCGAAACACGCAAAGTGTTACGAACAATTCCGTCGCGATGCGCGGTACAAATAATGGGCTGTCAGTTTCTTGAAACTATAATTTCTCTATTCAGTCGTGAGGTCTATAAACGAAAATCTATGGTTGCAAAGTTGTGTGAGATTAAAGAACATTAACATAAAGTAACCTTGACTGTCTTCACTTTTCTCCATTTTTATCTCATACCGAGGCTGATAGTACGTATTACGACAAATTATAGTCCTCAACGTATGATTTGATACTAATAGTTCGATGCAGGATCTATGAAGTTGATAATACGTATTTACAATCGAACTACTGAGGTAATGATAATTTATATTTAACTTTACATTATATGGTGTGTGAATTTTTTTCACTTTTTAGATACCTATATGTCTAGATAACTGCATACCTGTATCATTATTTTCTTAAATTACTATATAGCAGATACAACGACTTACATCCCTACATCCGTGTATCCCTAAATTATTTTATAGATTTCTACAGAAGATAAATCTCCATAGGTCTTTAGATCCCTATACTTCTAGTTAAAACATAATACTTATAATTTCACAATTAACTCTCACGTTGGCAATCAGCTACCCTACTACTCATTTAAGCTTTGATATTTGTTGTTTTTAATACATATTTTTTATTCCACAAGCTTAAATTAACGTATGTAAAAAGGAGAATCCAGAAAATGGCGGATAACATAAAACATTGTTAAAAAGAAACGTAGATAACTCTTGTGTATTACAAGAGTTAAGACGACCGTGTTTAATAACTGAAGTAATGATGAATAGAATGAGTGTCTGGTGAAGTAGAGGGGATTTGAATGCCTACTCGGCGCCATTAATAGTACTCCAACCGAAGCGTACGTTAGCGTGCATGGCACTGTTCGTTAAGTTTGAAAGCAGTTTTCCAAATGGTGAAGATATTCGAATTCTGGTGATTGTACCTCGAAACATCACAGTGGAAAACTAACTGGGAAAATTGATCTTGTATAGGTGAGAAGAACTTTAGAAGCGATATTCATTCAAAATTAAACCTTCTGTTACGTTGCACATAACAGATGACCAATTGAATCACCAGATACACGTATTAAAAATATTTTACTTTGTACGTGTTATAAATATTAAATTATTTTTCTATCAAATCCTAAATAAAGTTGCTACATTCTTATATATTTCTGGGCTACATTCTTATATATTCATTTTCAACTGTGATTTACCATCATTTTAACAGTCTTGATTTGAAGAAATGTAAGATACATACTGATGTTAATAATTTGTGGATCAAACTGTGGAAAATTCGTTGAAACGCGAAGAAAATAATATGTTTCTCGGTTCTATGCGTTGGTACTGCGACTTGTGCGATTTGAAAGTTGGCAGACCTGTTGCGCGTCAACGCCCAAGCGCTTAATGTACTCATAACAACAAGTGGGTGGAATTTATCAATTGGATCATCCGCGTTCTCTGGTGGCTAATGAGCGCGGCAAAAGTTGTTGAATGTGAATTTCTGTTTTAGCATAAAGATGGCTATGTTCACATCCTGCTGGTCACCATTTATCTGGACCAACAGTATCAGAACAGGATGCAAAGCTATTGCATTTTACACAATTGTATGTAACTCCAACTTGATACAACTCTTCTTATTGCAATGTAGTGAACTAATTAATAAACCATACTTGCTGCTCCATTATTCTAGGCAATCAGTGTGGTGTCCATAACGCTGATAAGTTACCAATTAAATGGAGGTGATTCTTCGCAGCTGTATAATCCTATGTTTGAAGCTGATGTCAGAGGATGTAAGTTGTCCAATGATATAACAAAAGCAAGATACAGTATCATATAATGTGGTTTTTCAGCTATGCAAGTTGTTGGAGGGTTCTTCATACTTTACTTCATTCTCCTAATTATATCAGCACTTTTGATAGTATACGGAGTAAAAGAAGGAATAAGAGGATGGTTACTTCCTTGGCTTATATTATGGTTTATAGCATGTCTGTTTCAATTAGTTTTTGGACTCTGGCTTGTAGGAGGCTATTATATTTATGTAAGTTTTTAGATATTAGTCAAGCACTGTGTGTAAAAGATATACAGGTTAATATTTTGATCATATTTATAGCTTGATGCAACATTCGCAGCCATGTGTATCTGGCTTTGGATGTCATACAATGTAAGTATATAATAATATGTATGTTATTATTAGACTGTAGATGTTTCTGCTTTCTGAACTTCAACATCTCTTAGATGCATAAACATTCATAGTCTAGTTATTACATACTGTACTCAGTTATATTTCTATATCTTTGTTTTATGTGCTTATATCATTGTTTTTTTATACACATTTTCAGATCTATTGCTGGTTAGTTGTTTTATCGATGTACAAAATATTTGAGGAGTTACAATCCCCAAATATAGAGCTTCTGTGGCCTTAGATACCTGTATAGTATTAACATTAATATATAGAATACATTAATTGACACAGAGGTAAGATATAATATTTATGAAGATGGGAAACCATCGAAATACTCTACTTAATTGTCATTATTGTACAATTAATCCAATGCCTTGAAAGTCAAAGACTTTATATTATAAAGAAGACTGACAATATTCTGAGAAAATGTCCGTCCAGATTGCAATTATCTTAATAATTTTAATGCCAAGCTTATGCAATAGAATTTTATAGTTGGTTGCTTTACACAACCATAAAAGAAAATAGTGTTTCCAATAAATGTTTGTAAGAAATAGAAATATGAGTGTAATTATTTCAATGAAATATATTCCACGATACGCAAGATACAAGAAAAATCCGTATGCAAGTTACTTTTACAATATGTTGTGCCTTATGTACATAACCTTTCCTCTTGAAGTTTACATTCAATACTAAAAACAGTAACCACTTAATTTATACAGTTGAAAGAGAAAACATCGCGATGTTTTGAAGCAATTGATTTAAGAATGCAAATATTACTAACGTAATATTTTTATATGTATGTTTTTTATATCAATATCCTGTTTGGTGAGACCATCATTAACGCCATCAAGTGGTGGGCGCAGAAATTACAAAGACCAAAATTTCATCATTCTTTTCGTAAAACAAATAGTTCTAAAACTTTGCAAGCAAATATGAAACATTCCACAACAATATCATAATTTGAATAAATAGATTGTGGATTACTGAGATTGGGATGTACCCAAGTTGAAAATGATAAAAGAAACAACATGGATATTGAAGTTTAACGACCATCTAGCGGTGATTTGTCTAAACCAAATAAATCTTGCTAACCTTATCCGCAGTATGTACTAGAGTTTCTCAACTTGTCAATTATATTTATATCAATAATTGGATTGCAATAAAAACATTGCAAATCATTCAATGTATAAAAATAATAAGGATGGAACATGAATATACCTTTTGACGACTTCAATATGCCACAATCACAAATCACTTTGAAAACACAACCACTTGCGCGTCCTGTTGGCGGACTACTGAAGTATGATACAGTCTTATTCTTTTCCCGTTGAACCTGAGAACTTATCAGTAAATTTTTCAATTTACGATTTAAACAATTGGCCATGTATTTATTCAGATCTTGATACGATTGGGAACACTGTAGTAGAGGTATAAGATTATTCATACCAAACTTTATTGTTTTTTAAAATTTATATTTACGCACGCGCTTTCTAAAAATAGAATCGCTGCTACTATCTAGCGGTCAAATATGAAACTTAGCATGGAGAGTAGAATAGAAATTGCTTTTTTAATAAAGTGGATTTTTGAACTTTATTGGGACAAATAGACAAATTTATAGATATGATGTAATTCGAAAAATAGTTTATATAGTCTTTTATGATCCATGAAATGCACTTTTATTGAATTTCAAATATAAAGCTTTGAACTCACTGGAAAGCTATTTTTCTTTAGTGTAGACGTAGAACAATTTGTATGCACCAGCAAAACATGGAAATGCTTAATTTTACGGAAAAACGTAATTTTCTGTTTCGACAGTTCCACGATTAGCTTCTAGATGGTGCCAGGTGTACTCTTTCCGTAAAGCACATAAAATTAAAAAATACACCAAGACTTTCTAACTTACTAAATTATTTCTGTTAATCTGCATCTTCCTGTTAGACATATGAGTTAAGTAATTATAGTATTTTAATCGAACGAAGCACGAGTAAATTATATTTTATAAATTAGATACAGAAGTAACAAACATTTCCTTAAAGTATATACGCACAAAACAGGTATTTTATGATTTACGACCGTAATACAATGTATCAAACATGTAGACGTTCTCGAAATTACAATCCTAGATGAAGTTTTATTAAACGTAACCAATCGCTTTCTAAGTCCCTCTTAAGTCGTCCTGTTCTTGATACGGTGATTAATGACGACTCGAGAAATCCTCCCTAGTGGACCACCGTGTTCGCGTCTGTCGAAGTCGATATTAATGAACCGGTATCAGTGAAATGTTTCGTATCGTGCATGTAATTAGCGATTCAGCTTGTCTTCGAAGGAGAGAGCGGGCGTTTGACAAATTTTCACGGGGCCACACTTTGCCGCCCATGAAAAATATGATAATGATCAGTCTCGATGACGTAAAACGTTTTGAGAAAGTTTTATTTATTATTGTCCATTAATAACGTCACCGGCGGCGTGTGATAATCTCGGTGAAATTAAATTAAACTCATCACTCGCCGATTTTATTGCTCTTAATTTTATCGCCGTTAAACGTTTCGCAAGGCTCGATACAAATAATTCAATTGCGCCTAAAAAGGCTGCGGTCGTATCGGAACCGCGTCGGTTAAGTTAACGGTTTGCTTTCGGTGCATTTGTCAGGAAGCTTTTTCCGTCGAATTTTTATGGTTCGTTACCTTCGCAAAGAAAATGATTAACGTAGCATAAATGTTCGCTACGTTCGAACGTGAAACGGCGAATACGCCAATAAGCTATTGAACGAATGAACCAACAAAATTTACTGGACAAGTATATTCTTCTCGACGGGACTTTCGACGGTCCACATCGGTTTCGTGAAAGATGGTAGACATAATAATACACAATCTTTATTGTCACGACGATACTTTCACTTCTGAACCGACCACACCCGAGGCGATTGATCATGATAGGCACCTAGAAGCATTCGTTTACATTCCTATTTACAAGAGTTCGATACCTACCTGTTAAAACCATAAAACCACTCAAAAATAATATAACCTTACATCTATGATAATAGTCAAGTAGTTTTCATTCATCATACAGCAGTTGAAATTATTAAATATTCATTGATATTTAATTACAGACAATAAAAAAACGAATTTTCAGCTCACCAGACTAACCAAGTTTTTAAACCATGCTTATTTATATTTGACTTGCAATTGAAACTTGCAAATTATGTTGATCTGGAAAGATTCCACAAATCGCATTAACTTCCGAGACCCGTTTTCACACAAAGCTACTCTGCTATTAAAATGTTAAGCCGTTCGAACAATCGCGGGTGTAGTACTCGCTAACGTTACAATATCATCATAAATACTGGGAGGAAAGAAAAGACAAAGAAGTGGAACGATATTCGGATCCCGGAGATCGGCATTGAATACTCGTCGACAAGGAGTTTCGCGGTTGTTTGCCACGCAGGTAGCATTTCTTGCAACGCCGTCTTTCCTTTCCCGATAGCTCTACATGCGCACACCGTCGCATTAAATTGTAGGCGGCGTAGAAGTGCTGATAAGACTGATATCGTGTACGGGGCGTCCATAAACGGCGCGTAAAAGTATGAATGGAACATTCTTCTTCCACCGATAAAGCGAACAGAAAATGGCCCCCCATTTTCTTTATAGCTTCCTTCGAATCACGT
Source organism: Megachile lagopoda (assembly GCA_036983795.1). Lineage (NCBI taxonomy): Eukaryota > Metazoa > Arthropoda > Insecta > Hymenoptera > Megachilidae > Megachile > Megachile lagopoda. Next base: position 7,258,557 of record CM072785.1, on the reverse strand, counting down.
GAACGTTGTCGGCGAAATCTGCGGTTGCCAATTAAAAATATACCCTTGTATCTCGTAATTTGTTGAAATATTGTATGTCTCGTTAAAAATGACCCACTAATTATTCTAAACAATTAATTATCAGCTTTATAATCAGGTTTCTAAAAAAATCTTCCACGATGTATGAATATAACATGAAATATACATATACATGTATAACTTTTTGTTAGAATTCCAATAGTTGTCTTAATCATAAGCATACATCAGAAACGATTTGCACACTTCGGAACGTTACACTGAAACATTAGTTGCAATAAATGGTATTGATTATACGAAGCGATATTTATCATCGAAACAGGTTAACAGACGAAAAGAAAGTACAACGTGAATCGTGACCGTGAATATTTGTTTTCTATCGTCGTTCAGGTATAATCGAGACGAAATAAAGAAGTCGGCTAGGCATGCGTATCGTCGTAAAAATCGTTATAAGATCGTTCGAGCATGAAACTTCGAACCAGTTCCCGCCGCGCTGGTGCAAATGGAATGACACGAATTCTAACGATGACACTCGCTCGTTTCGTAAGTCCACTATTCGCAGATCCGAGATGTCAGATAAGCTTTCGAGGCTTAAACTTTCGCTGTCCACTCGTTATTGCCAGGCTAACGAGACGGGACAGAATTAATTATTGTTTCAGTTATTGCTGGAACGCATGACACTCATGCTGCGTCTAATCGTGGTCTAAAAATCTCGAGTGAAGTTTGTGGTAATGCACTTGACGTGACGCTGCTCTCACGGAGATACCGCGAGACAAACTATGAAACAGGAATACATACGACGCGTTTCTATGCTCGTTCGTTCACTAATTAACATCATTTCTATTACTGCAACACGGAATCGCTTCGATCTGTAATCGTGTTCTTTTTAATGCTCGTGCAACGTTTATGCTCAGGAACTAATATCTGCGAGAAATACGGTTGCAACGTAATAAGTTAGGTCGAGAGACTTTGGGACGTGAGAGTTTGAAATGTTGAAAATTTGGGACGTTCATAGTTTGGGTTGGAATTCTGGGATGCACAGAGTTTATGACAATGGAATTTTCGGATGTTCTTTTGGGACATGAGAATTTTAAAGTGACTTTGAAATGTTAAAGTCTTGGAACGTCAAAATTTTGATATAAAGGCTTTGGCACTTTGCAACTTTAGGACTTTGCAATGTTGGTACATTGAACTATAGGTTTGAATATGACATGAAAATTCTTCAACCTCGGAGCTTTTAGACTTTGAGTTTTAACATTTATATTCTGAGAGCTCATAACTCGATGCTGTCTTTTGTAGATCTTGAAATTTTGAGATATTGACATTTTCGAACCTCGTTCAATGTATGAAATTTTCAAGTTCCGAAGCTTTGGAACCACGAGATTGCGTCTGACGACAATTAACGCAAAACGAAGGAAATGAAATGAGTCTATAATAAGATATCGATGAATCCGGATAATGTCAAAACAAGTAACGAGCAAATTGTTTACAAGTTCGAGCGATCAAGCTGCGATTATTGCGCGGCGGACATCGCAGCGAAAGGATTAAATTCTGCGCCTCGAGTTAACGCGACACTGATTGCAACGCGCGAGCTGTATTCAACGACGCGTTTCTCGCTTCATGCACGCGCGACATAAACTCGACGCGACCTGCTGCTTCTATCTGGCCGCAACTGATCGCGATCTTTTATGAAAGCATAATGCTCGCCGTGGATTCACCTCGAGATACACTTGGCAGTCATTACGAGCGATTCCACTCCTTTTACTTCGCGCTCTATGTCCATACCGCGGACCTTTCCCTCGCCCTTTTTCTTCATTATTCGTGGTTTCGCACGGAGGAATCGTAAATCGCGAAACCGGCTTAACGAGCGACGTGGACAACGAGTCGTGAAACGCTCGAGAAACGACCAACCTCGCCAACCATGGACACAAACGCGCCGATCAACGATCGGTCGCGGCGATTATAATTGCATCAGACGAGGGTGAAATCCTTTGCGCACCTACTACCATTCACTGTAACTGCTCTCAACGACGATTTCCCTAAGGAAAATATGCCAACGAGCCGTACACTCCATAATTTTAGAAGATTTTTAAGGATTCGAAGACTTCTGGATGGGTTAATTTGAAGACGTTGGAAGATTGGTCTTTTTAGATTTGAAGACTTAGCGATGACTTCGGAATTTGGAGACCTTGAGATGTGGGGGGATGTAGGGATTAGAGGCCTTAGGAAGTTGAAGTCCTTGGAATTTAGGGATTTGGAGGTTTGAAGACTCAGAGAGGGCTTAGTAATTTAGGGACCTTGAGGTTACATTAATCTAGGAATTTGGGGGTTTAGTAATTTGAAGACTTTCAGGGTTAGGAATTTGAAAAACTAGGGAGGAGTTAGAAATTTAAGGATCTAGTAATTTGAGTAACTAGAGATTTGAGGCTTTTGGGGATTTGGGGACTTTAGAATTTAAGGAATTTGAAATTGAGGTGTCAGAATTTGGAGACTGAGGAATCTGGGAATCTTTGAATTCAGGAAATTTGGGAAATCTAGGGATTTAGGTACTTAGGAGTTTGGGGCATCTAGGGATTTAAAAGTTTAGACATTTGGAGAATTAAGGAATTTATGAATTTAGAAATTTGGAATCCCTGAGTTTTGACAAAAGGGAGGTATCTAGGGATTTGGAATGATGAGCGACATTTCATGACACTTGCATCGAGTACAAGGTAAGTGTCCCATTATTATTATTTGCAGTAGCATAATTGCTACGTCTCTAAATACCCAACTACATGATCTCGAACCAACATCAATTTTAAATAACTCCATAACCAATGTTCTAACTCCATAAACAATGTTCTAACAATAAACTGCAAACGGAACTCTTAATGCCCCTCTCATCAATTCCTGAAACATTAATAAACAGTATTTGATCACCCTGTATATACAACATATCTCCGACCCTAACCAACCTCAAGAGCAACAATCGCTCTTTCGTCACGATAGCAGCCCACGATAGAAGTCGTGTACACACTCCTCCCACCAGAAATCCGTACGATTTCAACAAACACTTGGTCACAATGCGTTAAAACACAAAAGAACTTTCAATTCGTTCGAGGGAATCGTTTAAACTATTCCCCGGTTTATTCGCGACGACGCGAACCGCGCCAGATGATGCACGGCCCGCGCGCCGTCCGTTTCGATGCAGCCATGATTTACGACGTGTCACAGCAGAGGTCGTCAGTCAAATTGTTTCACATTGATTTTGAGGTCAAGAGGCTCGTACCGTTCAGTATGGTACTGCCCACACGCGACGTCTCCGCAAAACCATTGTGGTTTCCAGCCGCTTATTTATGCGCGACTCGCCGTTTCCGCCCCTTCCGCTCTTTCGGGCCGTTGACTCGGTTCACTTGGTCGCACGACAGTTCTGTCGTCGCCACACGATGTTCCGTCTTCTGTCGCGCGTATTGTCAGCCTCCTTTTGTCTTACTCTTTACGCCTCGCGATGAACCTTCTATACACGCGGCCTCATACGCGTCCCGTTTACATCTCTCGTCCGCGAATTCCTATTTTTAGGTCGTTCTTTCGACGTCGCTGGACGGACCCGGCTCAAAGAGGATGCTCGTCAGTCGGACGCCGGGGTTAAATTTGGTTTTCAACGCACCACGTTGCCGGGCGACCGCCTTTTTTCTTCAGCCGAGGGCGACTTTATCGTGGACAATGATATTTCTGTTAATTCCAGACGTTACGCTTTCAAAAGACGTCATGCTACGTTTGCGGGGAAAAGAAATTTGTCTGTTTTGATGGATAATGAGGGGAATTTTTAGAAACGGACTTTGAAAATTGGGACATTTAGTTTGCAATTAGGATGTGTCGTAACTTTCTAACTTTCTATGATTCTATGTTACATAGGTCTCAACGATTTAGGAGTTTCTCAACTTCTCAATTTTCTTATTTCTTTTTCTAAGTTCTCAGATTTCCAAGTTTCCAATTCTAAATTTCTGCATTTCTAATTTCTGCTTTTCCTAGGTCCTCCAATTTTGGGGCTCCAAATTTCCAAACGCTAATTTCTGGGTCTCCCAATCTTCGGATCGCTCCCCCACTTTCTAGATTTCTTGATTTCGGGAATCTTGACCCACCAAGTGGATCAAGACTGGACTCACGATTTGGAAATCTCTGAAGTGAGACTTCACTTCACAGGTCAATAAAAGCTATCGCCACTTACACGATTCTACAAGTGTTCGCGGCGTTTTAGATATTTTTTATAGATTGAATTTTAAATCGTGACTCGCCAGCGCATGGACCAACGCTTGAAGTTCAATATTTATCGTTCGATCTCCATCGGTTAAAAAATAACACTTCACGAAATGTCGGAACGATTTCATCTTTACAACGGCATAGCTTCGGGAAAAGGTCAGGTACTTTTTAAGAAAGCACTCGAACCGTAATCTACCGTGCATCCATTTTTCCGTCCATCAAAGGGGCATCGACAATGGCCGCTCGAAAAGGAAACGTTAAATAAACACGTCCCGAAGACAACTCTCCTTTTGACATCGAAACTTATGCATTCATGCGTTCGTCATACTCGAATATAACAATCCTCCTTTTAATATCTACTTCCATTTCTGTGAAACTATTAACAATTTAGAAATGTAGAGAATAATTTCCTTTGTGATCAACGAAACTTACGAAACTTTCTAACCTAAAAACTATGCATATTATTCTTTCAGTTTTTCAAAGTAAATTAATAATTACACTTGTATCTATTAACTGTAAAATAGTAATCTTACTAGCAAGTAGTAATCTATTAGGAAAAACATTCTCTCTCGTGAGAAGAATCTTTATTAAATTTCCGATCGACCCAATTCCATCATAAAGTACTTCAGTTTAAAAGATTCTCTAATTATTTACACCTTATTGAAAGTATGCAAGAATTAGCTGTACGATAAAAATTTCGCTTCCGACAGACGCCATGACTCATCCGCTCTCCATAAAGCTTACAAAAGTGGGATAAAACGTCGTGTCGTCGAGAGCAGGTAGCCATTTACAGAGGCGCTAAAGGAAATTTCGAGCAGGTTGATTAATGTAGTCGGCAGCGTGGTCGATTGATCGGGTCTCGTTTATGTAAATTTTTATTTGTCGTTCGCTCGCAGCGAAGTTACGGTAAAATTGAGTGAAACAAGAGCGAGAAAGGAGGCCTGCCACGACTCGGGCGGACCGACAAAACTCGCCGAGCGGTTTCTCGAGGAATCGGCGGAGATTTTTGCTCACGAGCCGCACACGAGGCGCGTATGCAAAGAGGCCGGGTACGAGGGCTCATAACGTATGTATCTCGCTTTCTATCGCAGCCCCTGGAACCATATTAGTGCATCCTGTATTGCGCAAACTGCAACGACCGCCAGCGAGTCCGGCTCCATATTAGTATGTGTGCTGCGTACGCGTCTACTCATTAATTGCTACATTTTATCCTAATGTATTATTATCGGTCGACCGCTCGTAATCTTTAACAGTCTTTATAATGAAGAAATTATAGGGAATGCTACGTATAAAACGATGCTGTTCAGTATTAATTTATTGAATCAACGCGTGTACTGCAGGTGGTATTGTAAGATCTTATTTAATGGAACGTGTTGTAATCGAGTTTATGTAATTAAGCTTTAAAACTGCCCTCCGAGTTGATCTTGAAATGCGTCATTTGAGAATGATTGCTTTAACGACCATAAACATTGTGGTGCGTGAAATGGAATTGTCCTTAGAGGGCAATTTATTAGAGGACAAATTTTGTACTTTATTGAGCTGAATGACTCAAAATTGTTTACAACATTTACGTAAGTTTGTAAGAAGAATGTGAAATCACTAAATTTAGTGTACATAATTATGTAAATAATGAGACGGGAAACTAGTGTCCCAATTTACGATGCTTAATGCATCTTGAGTTGCACAAAGTTGCAGAACAAGGTTCACCATCTATACAGAGTGCTCTCTAAAAGCAGTTGCAACAGTTCTCATGTTCTTGCATATCAAACAGATGAAAACATCGCATAATTTATTGACATGAGACCAATTGCAAAAACCTAACAGAGTGCAACGGAGTAATTGAAGCAACCTAAAGATCAGCGTGTTTGCACGAAAAGAGCGCGGGAAAACGGGCGGAAATACAATATACAGATCGGTATGGCGTGAAAACAATTCATCCCAATTGAAGCGACGAGGCGGACACAATTATCAGCGATGGTGCGCGACACCCTCGCGTTACTTGATAGCGTAATTAGCGTCGTTTAGCCGGCCGGCGTGTGAAACACGCGCCGGTAAATGCGAGCGATCGTATTAATCGTTAACTATCTTGTACGAGCTGTGTGCACGGGGCTCGACTTGCGCCGCTTTAAGCCTCTCCGCGAGGCCGTATAATAGTGACAGTCGTAAAGTTAAAACCGCGTCCAATTAATTCCCGACTCACGGTCCGAGCCTGGAAACGATCGCGTTTGCCGGCTCGGCTATCAGCCAGCACCATGGAAATCCATGGAAATTAATTTGAAGGTGTGCCGGCTGTCGCCACGGCCACTGGAAAGTTTGACGCACGACGCACGCGAGGAAAAATCGCCAGTTGAATCACCGTTTGCTTGGCAACGCTTCTAATCTACGACGATGCAAATTTTCACGCTCGATTATCGACTAGGGAGATAAAGTATCGGCGTAATCACCCGAATCGAACATGATCGAGTAGAGGTTGTGCGCTAGTTTAACGCCTGTACTTTCGGTTTTTGTTTTAGTCACTTTTTGACGCTGACTTTGCCACGGAATTCATTTTTTAGGCTGGTGATACGGTGTTTGACCTCCATTGGTTCTTGCATGCGGCATGGTTTTGTCGTCGAGTTATCGGGGTTAGGGGTTATTTGGTCAGACTTAGGGGATTTGGAATGTGGAGGTTGCAGAACTTGTCCAATTGGGGACATGAGAGTTCTGGAACTTGGGAGTTTTAAAAATTTGAAATTTTTATTTCTATTTCGTGTATCTGAAAGTTGTATGACTCAGAGTTTGGTAAATATGTGGAACTGAGAGAGCTTGTGATTGGGGTATTTAGAGATTTGAAATTTGAGGAATTTTAAACATCAGAGATTGGAAACTTGTGAGAAGTTTGGAAGAATAGAGTTTTGAGAGATTTGAAAGCTTCAGAATTTGAAAGATTCGGAACTTTGATATCTCAAAAGGAAAGGAACAAATCTGCAAACCCTATGAGCATTGTTAAGTTCGGAAGTTGGTACGACTTTAAGCTTGAAGCATCAAATGCAATAGTCTTAATAAATTTCCATATCCACACCAGCACAGATGTAAAAGACAGCATTTATCTCTCGGTAAACGACTTCAGACCTACTTCAGCATTGCGCAAAACATTCTTTGCTAACCTTCCTTTCAGCTACTACAATTCCCACGACCGTTTTTCTTAGTGCAAGAAATAAAAATGTACGAATGAAATACCTGAAGGATATTCCGGCGTCCGGAAGGTTTGAAGATATCAAAGGAGGGGTCTGCTCGCGGTTCGCTATTAATCCCCGTGACCCAAAATCCCTATTATTATTAAAATTACAGCTTGTCGGAGGTTGTCACGGTGTATTAGGGCTACTATGTTCACGGACGGCGTGTCATTACACAGAGGGTGCACGCGTGTCGAGAATTGTTTCGCTGATACGTGTGTGGTCTGTGCATCGAGCAGACATCAATATGTACCGTCCAAATGCATATTTCTCTGAAACGATTTCTCTCGGTTCAGGTAGATGCTTTCCATTTACCTTAACGCGGACGTTTCTGCTTGTACACGTTTAGAATCGAAGGTAAAGAATTGCCACGGTGCTCGATCTTTACGGCTGAAAGCGAACGACTGAACTCTTCATGGTCGCTGCACGAAAAATAAAGAGGGGAAAAAGAAAGGAAACGGAAACGTTCGGTTACGGTGTTCCTGGCGTTAATGGATTGTTCCAGCCGCGGTTTAATCTAATATCGAAGCGGAGACAGTTTGATATTTATAGTTGAAAGCGAATGCTCCGAGCTCGAGCTACTTTTAACCTGGAAAAAGAAGGATTGAGACGATGCTGCCGAGGGTCGACGATGTTATTCGCGATTTGTAGCGTTAACAGGTACGAAATACACTTTACTTCAATTTTATTACTGTTAAATGGAACAAATACTTTCATTCGACAAATTGCAGCAATTAGACATCTATTTCCTATTCAGAGCGACTTCAAATCTGGGTCTGGGGCTAAGTTCAATATTATATTCTCCTTTTATGACCAACAAGTTTGATAAGTTGTAGAGAAATTGTAGAAACTTTAATTAAGAACATGCAGAACTCTAAAATTCCAAATAAGAGAAGTCTAAATCAAGAACTTCTAATGCTACAATTTCATGTCTGTATTTTGAACCTCAATCCTTTATCTACCTCTGAAAATCTGAATTAAGTATCAGCCATGCAATACTCTAACAATTTTTATCATACCCAGATTCATAAGTATAAATGCATACATGAATGCATACATGATAGGTATGAATGTACATGCAGCAAGCTACCATAACGACATTCTTCACCTTGAAAGGGTTAATCCGAATGATTTGCAACCGCATGAATATCCTCTTCTCCAATCGATCGCAATCCGAACGATTCAATTCGAGTGTCTCGGATCTCAAGTGCGTCCGCTAACGATCCCATAAAACTTCTGGATCCCTGACATAGTTAGATCCACGAAGCCAGACCGCACGAATAGGATAGACTGCATTGGTAGACCGGATTATAGAGTTCACGTGTCGTATTATCATAGACAGTGCAATGTCACGAGCTCCTCGTCTCTGTTTGCACGTTAAACGCGGCTGTAACGGCTCACCATAATACGGTGATCCATACATCTCGCACACCATGCTTACCACACGTATTCCACATGCATGTCGACAAAAGAAACCTGAATGCATGAACATCCGTGTTCTCTGCTAATCCTGATCGTGCTCTTCTTATCCGCCATTGAACCTTTCCTAATCTTCCATTCTGTGCTATCAGGTTCATCTGACACTAATTTAGTTCTCTTTGCAATTACTATACTTTTTGGTGTATTCTTGTGAAGAATAGTAGGAAAATTTGACAGACATGGGAATTTTTAACGGTGGTTGAAGTCTTTTTGGGCTATGTTTTTTGTACTGAATAGTAGGGGTGAGTATATTTTTAGATCTATAATTCTTCTAATTCCTAAATACACTGATTTTTGAGTTCTACAAGTTTTGGATCTCTTTCGGGCTTCCTCAAATTATAGATTTAAAAATTTCTGCATCTTCCGATTCTTGGTTCTCGTGATTCTGGATCCCCCAAATTGTATTGCTTCCGAATTCTGAACTTTCAAAAATCTGAGATTTCCGATTTCAGGGTCTTCTGATTCCTGGAACCCCCAAATTTTGCTTCTTCTGAATCTTGAACTTTCCTAACTCTGGGACTTCCAATTGCTGGATCTCCCCATCTTGAATTTCTCGATTCTTGGATCTCCCGATTATTGGGTCTTCCAGCTCCTAAATTTCCCAAAACCCACATCCCCAAATCCCATATCCCCAAATCCCACATCCCCAAATTCTCACATCCTCAAATTCTCTCATTCCCAATTCTCACATCTCCAAATTCTCACATCTCCAAATTCTCACATCCCCAATTCCCACATCCCCAAATCCCACATCCCCGATTTCTGTATCTTAGATCTTTCAAGCTCCGAATTCCTTAATTCCAAGATTCACCAACTCTCGAATCCAACCTCTGGATCTCCCGAATTGTGCTTAGGTCCCAAATTCGGCATACGACGCTCGCATTGCTCATCTCCACCGCAGTTTGCGTAATCACGAGTCTGCGAGAGGTTTAGCATCCATTACAACGTCAAGTTTCGTGTGTCCAGCTTGAACGTCTTCCTCTTTCATTTTTCAAAGGAACGTCCTGGCAGGAAAGCGGCGGACTTTGACAAATGTCTGGTGGCTGAGCTCATCAGGAGGGTTCCCTTATCCTTCGAAACGTATCGACCCGCAAGATTAACCTAATTCCATCTTCCCACGAGCGGCGAGCTGTGTACTACAGCTCGGCTCGTGTGTTACCGACGCTCGAAAACGCTCGAGGCGGTTAGCAAGCCAGGATCAGAAGCAACGAGCATGTTGCACGTGATCTTCGCGTTACCTCTCCTTCTTGTTTTGTCTTTCACCGGGAATAACAATCAGGTATCTTTCGTTGGTACGCGAAATCGTTTGTGGCGTTCATTAGGCCCCGTTTTCCCAACACTGTAGATATTTATACGCGAGATAAAGCAATTTAGGTGGCCATTTCTCTGCCGTTCCAACGTTCGGTTATGAAATCGTGCCTCGATCCGACCCGTCGCGAACCGGCCAACTTTAATCGACTTCCTCGCGTTTAACAGCCGAGATAATGATGAATCTGAATAATTGAAATTTTATGTATCTGTTGGCTGGATCTTGTGCAATATCGAAAGTAACGGTAGTCCCGTGTTGTTCGCCCGGCGAAAAATTCTGGTGAAACTCCTCGACGCTCGATCCTCTTCCTCGCGGACTGCTTCATAATTACCGGTTTACTTTTTAATCGCCCGTAGTACACCGTGTAACTGTCAATTAATATTCCGGGTAGCGTTAATTTTGATACAAGTTTGCGTGCATAATTTCGAACATGCGTTTTCAAATTTCCAACATGCAAAGTTGACCCGCGTTTCTTTCAAAATCGTGATGCTCGATTTTTCAAAATCAAATTTTGTCGAACAAGTGGTTATTATCGAATTTAAAGCGGGTCTCTCGGAAGTGTTTAACACAGGTAGTTTCGTGTAATACGGATACGCGAAAGATTTATCGAAGGTAAAACGCTCGAAGGTAGAATCTCCGATTGGCCGGGCGAAAGTAGAAGCATAAATTGGAATCACGTTAGTCGAATGGAAATATAACGACTCGAAGAAAGTTCACTTCCTGCGAGAATTTAAATCCCCAAGGTAGCACGCGTGCAAATCCGTTAATAGTATATTGCATGTAGCTTCTCCCGGTAGATGAAATCTCCAATGGGAAATGTAGAAATAATTTATTTCTCGAAAACTGCTGATACAGCAATTTCATCTTTTATCGTGGATAACGTACAAATTATTCGTTTCTCACGCAGCCTCAATAAACCTGATAACTAATGACAAGGAGCAGCTTGTTGAAAACAAAATGGAGAAGAAATTTTTAAAATAAGTATGTCAACGTTACATTCTTGGATAACGTAATAGAGAATGTAATTTCAAAGTAGATTCATATTCGTCACCGATGTCTGAGATCTCGAAATCATCGAATTTCAAATTCTCACGTCTGTCAAGGGGACAGGATAGATCGATACGAATGGGATCGAATATGTTAACTAGAGCTGATCTACATGTATGCTAAACGAAACGTATGCGGCTCGAACGATTGCCAGGGATCTTGATCTTGCTCATTCTCGACACCTCGGCCGACCGTGCCGTGCAACCACTCGGCGAAACACGGCCCGGATCCATCGACATCTTTCTCTCTTTCCTCGAGGTGAGATGCTCTCAGGTGTGGTAAGCCCTCGGGAATCTATTTGCAAGTGAGAACGAATAGCGTGTTCGCGTGAACAAAGAACCGTCGTTATTCCGTTCGACAAGTCCGACATGCAGACTGCTCCGAGGAAAACGTTCTCATGTTAAGCTTCTAATCTGTGAATAGATGCCGGCGAATTTCGCAAGTTTTTCATGTAAATTTCGTTGGTAAAGAAATTTTTTATTGTTTCTTACTGGTTGGAACGAAAGGTGACAAGTATGGGCTGTTATCGATAAATTAATTTTACACGGTCTTTGAATGTTGAGACGAGTGTCTGTTCATTGAAATGGTGTTATTTTGTGACATGTCACATAGTCGGACAGGTTGGTGAATACATCAAAATATGAACTGATCTTGTAGGTAATATCTCATATTAAAGATTCTTTATTTTTCAAAATACTAAACTGCCAAATGAAACTTCCAATTACCTGAACAGGAGAAATAAAGATGTAAATGTGGACCTTAATATCACGCCACATGACGTGGTCCTACATTATTACATAACACCCGTAAATTCGAACATGGCCAAATATCAGAAAATGTATACTTTGTTTTATCGTACATGGGTTGTTTTCACGTTATACGATATCGACGTATCCCTCGACCGTCATAAATTATTTGATACATTAAAGAAAGCGAATATTCAAGGAACCAAACCGTGTTGCCTTTCAATATCCATCGATAAAACGTTTCGCACACGTGGTATCGATTGCAATTCTTCGTTGGAACGTTACGTGAGTATTTGTAGAAGGGTACCACGTAACGTTCCAGGACAATAAGTTAACCGGACAAACACGGTAGTCCAATTATGTAAGGGATCGTACGAGAACAACCGGTGAGCCCGAAACAACTCGCGAACCGATGGAAATAATGTTCTCCCACGAACAGGATCCCCGTGTACGAGGTTCGTACGCGAAACGGACAGCAGTTCGGATAGCTTTCGGTTTTCGGAGGAGATAGCAGTCGGTTCGGAGGATCACGCACACGAGGACGAAGGGGTACAGCCGGGGCTACTTCGGTGCTGACGTCTCAATGCAGCCACCGGGAGGACCACCCAGTCGCAATACTTCCTACGACCGCCCAAACCAGAATTCCCAAGAAAAAGACCAAAGTACGAAGCGAGAGGGAGAGGAGAACGAGAGCGAGGGAAAGAGACCGGGAGGATGAAGAGGATCGCGGAGCAAAAGGACGCGGCAACGAAGAAAGCAACGGCGGAGGCGCAGCCGCGAGGGAGAAAAAGAGGAAGAAGGTGAAAGAAGCGAATGCTAAGCGGAGAATGAGATACGATCGAGCTCGAAATTTACTCATCCGGCCGTAATTACTTTCGTGGATGCACACGTACGACAGATAGAGGGGTCCTGCTGGTACCACCTGCGCTCACGCGATCCACTTTCGAAAACACAACGCATTGCCACGATTGTCAACGAGGGGAAATGAAAGTTGGCTGCCGCTTAATGAATTCCACCCAGTGCAATACGGCTACCACTCGCGTTACGCGAGGCAATTAGATGTCTGACATATAAGGAGACATCGTAATCGTTGGCTCATCGATTTTCGTAACACTTTTTCTCAGTCTGACAAAACTTGTAGAAACATATTAGTCGATGTTATTATTTGGGGAGATATCTAACATTCTTTGATTTCAGAAAATAAATTACCTCGTTAACGATAACGAAATTGAGTAAGTTTTCCAATTAGCACAAGTTCAATTTTCTAAGGTATTTTTATAATATCTTATTTGTTTATTTATGAATATACATAATATGTGTATTTATGTATCTTTATGTATATCTACATAAATTAATTTTTTATCTTTTATTGCTCCTGTTTTTACTATAATCGTGTCAGATTACTTGTTAGTGTATATTTAATGTTGTATGAGTAGAAAATGTTTCGTCAAACTTGATGACCCAGTAATTAAACGAGACAAACTACAAGTTCTAGTTTGACCTTCTAATCCAATGTCTCAATCCTTCTGACTTCTTGCCAAGAAGTAATTCTGTTATAGTTTTGTCACGTCGTGAGTGAAGAGCTCTCAACACGTTGACCAACACAGTAGAAATAGGCATATCTAGTCAGACACACGATCAGAGCATGTATTAAACATTGATGGACTTTTTCCTGACATATCATATTTTTCAGTTCGAACTTTTATATACAATTCTGTTATATCTCATATGTCATTTTTTGGTGATCAACTAAGTTTATCCTTCTTGAATATCTACAAAAATATTATGAAACTTCATAGACGATATTTGATATGAGGAAACAGGTATGTGAAGGAAAATTGTTGCAATAAAATGTAGTTACAGAAAAGAACAAATATGTTCAATATATCAATAATAAAATAATAATGTACATATGCAAGGATGTCAGAATACACATATTTCATACATGTACCATATTTATGATACGATACGAGACAAGTGCAGTATTTCCTGGCGAAGTTAATAACTCCGACTCAAATTTCCTTGAAAATTCCCATAAAAAAGATCGGTATTTAAAAAATGCCAACTACGCAAAACATTTACTTATTGATTATACATCGACCAACGTTGAACACGGGCGAGCCGCTATATAATTATCGACTTCTCGGCTAAAAGATTCGCCTTTAATTACAATGCCTGTAAATATCAGCGGGATCACTGTTTCGGCGATCTGCATTCCTGGTATACCGTCAACGATCGCCAGACCGTCTGACGCAGCCAGATTATAAATCACTCGGTCGTTTCGAGGCCCGAATTAAACAGGCTGGAATGCTATAATTCGATTCTATGGATTTAAAGCGAAGCCCTGTGGTCAGCGAGCATACTATCCCTCTCTCTCTCTGGTATTAATCCCATGAAATATCCCGGTCGTTGCCCGGGTGATTAACATAAGCTTTTATTCATTGACAAATTCGAGACGGCACCGAGAACTCTGCCGTGAATAATCCGCTCGCGGAGCAACGCGAGTTCGCGGAACGGCGTGGAGAACGCAAGCTGAAATGTTGATTATGAAATTGTTTTTGTACTCTACTTTTGACACGAGATGGAGAACGCAGATACGACTGAAAGGGTCAGATATGACTTACATGGGAGGTATTTAAATGCAATTTATTTTATTTTCATGGGTTGCAGTGTAAGCAGTAGATTTTGGCTTTAATACATCTCGAAGGGGACACGTTATGTGAACCTCTCATTCCATGTTTAGGTGGGCTACAACGTTAAAGTTTGTAATTTTTTCATTTAGAAAAATGTAATTTTTAAATTTCCAATTTCCTAAATGCCCACTTTCGAGCATCCAATTTCCTTAAAGCACCAGGTCCATCAATCATCAATTCCCTAAACCCACATTTTTTAACTCCCGATTCCCCAAATCTCCAATTCCAAAATTTCCAACTCCTCAAATCCCCAATTTCATAGATCTCTAATCCCAAAATTTCTAACTGCCTAAATCATTGCTTCCTTTAATTCCTCAAACTCCTACACCCTAAATCCTCAACTCCCATAAACTCCAATTTCCCAAGCCTCCAAATTCAGAATTTCCAACTTCCTGTCCACAATAAATACAAAAGCGTCGCAGCAACCGCAAGCGACACATGTTCCCACGAGCAGCAATCGTAATGGAAGTCGAGGGGAGATTAGGTTCTCGGTGGAAATTGGTAGATATAGAATCGTAGGTGTAAGAACTCATTCAGCGATTAGTTTAACAGCAGGAAGGACGAACCAGGACCAATTTCGGTCGTAAAGCGACAAAACTTGTTCTCCGGCGGAGGCTCCAGCAGCTTATCAGCTTTCTGTAGGCAGTACCGCGCGTCCGCCCGTCGCTTTGTGTGGCTCCTTACGCCGCAGAGAGACCACAAACGGGGTGTCAGTGTCCCATTGCGTGAGATAATGCATTGGGTTGCGTGTACGTCCACGCACAATGGCCTCGACAGCTTTCGTGCCTTTGTACGGGCCCCACCATGCGGCCGATGTCTTTCGACCGATGCGAACGCTGCATAATAATGTCATTCAGCGTGACCGGCCAGTGAATCACTGCGGTTCAACAGTGCAAACAGAAACGAAACGTAGCCCGAATTGAATCATTAGCTCGCTAGGGAGAACTTGGGAAATTTGGCGATTTGGAAAATTTCGGGATTTGGGAAAATTGAGGAGTTGGGAAACTTGGGGATTCGGGAAATTTGGCGATTTCGGAGTCTTGGGATTTGAAAACCTTAGGGATTCTGGAACCTTGAGGATTTGGGATCCTTAGAGATTTTGGGGAACTTGGGGATTTGGGAATCTTGGATTTGGGATCCTTAGAAATTTGGGAAACTTGGGGATTTGGGAAACTTTCCAAATTAGCCAAATTCCCAAATTCCATAATTTCCTAATTCCCTAATTCTCCAATTTTCTAATTTCTGAATACCTCAATTCCCAAATTCCCAAATTACCTAATTCCTAAATTCTCGAATTCCCAAATTCCCAAATTCCCTACTTCCATAATTTCCTAATTTCCTAATTTCTACCATTACTAACCCCCTAATTTCCAACTTTCTAAACATCCAAACCTCCAAAATTACAAAGTCCTAAAATTTGTACCATACTTAATCGTTCGAAAGTTATCTTATGAACTTCTAAATTTCCTAATTAGTGAGTATAGATATTAATTAAATTAGTAAACAGAAGTGATGGCATCTGATCTTCGCAACCTCTCTATTTTGCAACAGGATATTATTAGATCCAGAAGTTCTCAGCCCACGCACAATACGTGATTAATCGAATAGGTAGAAACTCATCGACCGAGGCTCTCTCGTTGCAGCACGTAGCCATTGCACGGCGCGAAATGATTTTTAGAATGTCCGACACAACGCGTCACGTGCCACGTGTGACGCCAAAACGGCGGGAATAAGTAAGCAAATGCAGTGAAGACCACTTTGAAACGTACCCCTTTGTGGCTACGTCCACGAACCGTTGGCTGTCACCGTGACGAGCAACGTTAAAAGGTACTACAACAAGCTGCAGGCTTCCTTCGAGTGTACCGTGTAACGTCAGCAACAGTTCCGGGAGAAAGAGTAGCAACTAATAGAAGACATTCGCGAAACTCGTCTGCATTACAAAGAACTGGAATTGCACGTTCAAGTTACTGTCATTCGCGTTGACATCTTCGAAGTTCACGCTTGATTTTCAACGGTTAATTAGCGCGTGCAAATGTTGCCTGATTTCGAACAACCAATTAGTACGCGTGGCAGATGTCAAAACTTTATGGCACTATCCAATCGAATGAGTAATTTTTATATGACGATGCATTATCGTTCTTTCCTTCTAGTCAGGAGGGAATGAAAAAAATATTTGAGATATTTTGTTGCTTGTTTTATTCGCAGAATCAACGTTGAGTTTGAGATGTCAAGTTATAAAGATTTAGCAATTTGAAGGTTTGGGAAGATCGGGACATTTGGAAATTTTAAAAATTGAGACACCCACCAAATACAAAGAGCATCTACGTTATCTATTCGTGTCTCAAAGATGAGATTTCATCATATCTGAACTGAAATACAAAATGATAACAAGCAGCTTCGATCGAACATGCACGAAGAATTTAAGGAAGATGAATCCATTGAAAGGCAAATGGAAGGAACAACATCTCGCGCAACTGGTACGCAACATTTGAACGAGGATTCTAGCAATTCATTGTCATCGTGTTATCTCGATCATGCATATTTCATAACAAGACACGTTCCACGGCCGCGACGTTCGAGTTTCCCTACCGCAGCTTGTCGTAACGCTGCGCAAAAACGAACCCGACGAACCAACCAATGGAAAGTAAAGCAAATAACAAATATCGGCTACCTGCGTCGAGTTAATCGTAACATTTATATCTTATCATTGGCGTGGTTAATGCACCCCGTGTGCATCCAACGTCGCGGTGTGTAATTAAATAGCTCTCGCGGTGCGAAGCTGGCCGAACGAGTCGGAAGTTTCTCTCGCGGACACGTTGCTTGCTTACTTTTTCCACGACACGGCCGCTCGTTACGCTAAAAAGTTTCACGGTTCGTTCGTTTGAAGGCTGCTCGAAAGGCTAGCTCGCGACATAAAAGCACGAGTTACATAAACTTGAAGAGAATACTACGAATCGCGAGGTTCCTCGCACCTCATCTGCTAAATTATGGGTCATCTCGTGGTACTTGCAATTAAATTACTTAAATCTTCAGAATTTTTATATGTTATGATAATCATGTAATAACATTTGAGCGCTGTGATATATTTCACTTTATGGACCAGTTGTAAGACAACCGAGCTGGAGCAAATAGATCGAGTGCGACCTTAACATTAAAATTGGCAATTTAGGAATTCGATTATGTGAAAACTTGTAAAATCTGCGAATACGTTAGAAAATTTTGGGATTTGAGTATTTAAGAATGTGGTACTTTGTGATAACTGAGAATGTGAAAACTTGGAGACTTAGCATCGTGTGTAATTATAAGATAGACAATTATCTGACAGATAGTTATCTGTCAGGGTATTATGTGTCAAGGTATTATTCGTCAAGGTATCTGTTAAGATATTATCCATCAAGCTATTATCTGGTGATTATCTGGCATGGTAGTATCTATTAAGATATTATCTGTCAAGGTATTATCTATCAGGGTATTATCCATCAAGCTATTATCTATAAGGTGAATATCTGTCATGGCATTACTTATCAAGATATTATCTATCAGGTGATTATCTGGCATGGCATTATTTATCAAGATATTATCTGTCAAGGTATCTGTCAGGGTATTGTTCATCAAGGTATTATCTGTCAGAGTATGACCCAGCAAACAAATATCCCTAAAAATTTGCGAATATAGTGAATGAAGATTAATTTTATGATGATCAGAAAGAAACGGTTAGATTAATGCGTGTAGGTGGACAAAACAAAGCACAGCAGTGTAACATGAAGGAAAGAAAACAGCGGCAAAAAAAGGCGAGTGTTTGCAAAGAGAAATGCAGAACACACTGGTGGGGAAGATGCAGTGAGAACGTTGGATGCATCAAACGTACCGCTGCACGGTAGGAAACGCATTTCGGGCTTGAATGGTAATGCGTGGGGAACAAGTTTTCGTTTTATGTCGACATAATCGCGTTTCCTTCCACTGTCGTGGACGATTCAACCGGGTCGCTGCAGACGTAAACCTCCGTCAGAGGTGAACCGAGTCTGGAGTCGTTCGAGTAGTAACATATTCATGAGTTCGGTGTATGTTAATAAATTGAATATTACAGCGAAAACGGTCATGTGTGGCGTCACACTGTATGTATTACGAACCGTTCAAAATTCGATCAGTATTAAATTGACTACTTCGTATTACTTGTTAGAAATATTTTAGTAGAATTTTAGAGTGTACAGTATAAACGTAACAATTTTTACTCGTGACGTATTTGAATATTGACGATTTGTAGATACACTTTCTTTCATGTGAATTCTACATCATTTCTCAATATTTCTCCAAATTCCCACACTTCATATATCACGAACAAGGAGGAAAGGAGATGAATAATAAAGTGGGATTAGTTTAAAGGCTCGGTGGCACGAGTCAAATGAAAGCTCGTTGCCACAATTATCGCGAAAACGATACGCTGAAACAATGTGACGTACACTACGCGAACTGCGAGGAGAAATGATAGAAAAAAAATGTGCTTTTATGGACATCAGAAAGAATGCATATCGATTAAAGAATGTTGTCATCTTGTACCTTCATGGAACTCCATTCGAACATCGAACGAAGATTTTGTAAATGAAAAAGGGAAAAAGAAGTAACATCCTATTTTTGCACGTGTAACAATAAAATTTTATTCAACTATTAACATTTTAATACGAAACTAAATCTGCTGTAAATTCGCGAAAATAGAAAGAACATAAAATTGTTAATTAATTATGGGTATAAAATTCGCCGCGAGCAACTTGAGTGGTTCTCAACTCTCCTCAAGTCACATTTTGAAGTATCAAAATTTAAAAATTTTTGAAACTTTCAAATTTTGGAGCTTTAAAAAATAATTTATTATAATCGAATGTGTATTAAAAATTACCTTCGCAAGTTGATCTCGTTTCATAAAAATTTGTATACTCCTAAGATCATGAAACTCGATAAAAGTATGCAAATATACTATAATTAAAAACTATGAATCACATAGTAGTAAAAAAACATTCCTTAAAAGATGTGGTAAAACTGCAATTAAAATATTTCCCTTATAAAAATAGAATTTCTCACCAATTCAAAGACAATACTCCAGTTTGTTCATTTCAGATAATTTCGAACACTAGTGTTTCGAGTAACACCGGTTAAGAACCACTGAGTTAGAGGTTAGTAATTAAAACGAATTTACGACGTGGTGCGAGAGCTGGAACGGCTCACCATGGAAAAAAAACACAGCCTGCAGGGTTCCTACGGTACAACATTGTCCCATGCAAAGCGAGAGTCTGCCGGTCTGGGGGAAAAAAACGAAGATGAAGTAACCACGCTTGGTTCTGGAGCGAAATCTGACATCGTCCTTTGGCTGACGCCTGTCAACGATGAACTGACTTTATAGACGCTTTCAAAGATCTCTGTTCAACGTTTCCGAGCCACCTTTTTCTTCTCTTTGATCTGTGCCGTGTGTACTTTAATCCGCGCGTTCATTGCAGTTTTTACACGATGATGCTACGTGACATTAATTCCCGAGGCATTCCGAGAAAACCGTTCAACGTACTTTCTTTGCGACATTGAAACATTAGTGCTCGCTCTTGGAAATAGAATCTTTTAATAACCTCGCTAATTAAAACGAGACGAATATTGGAATTATTTTGGCAACGTGAGCGCAATTGACTTCAGTGCAGTATGTTCGATGATAACTAGCACGATATGATCATTCGTATAATTTATATGATCATTTAGACATGGTATATTGTAAACATTATACATTTATTAAACATTATGCATGTATATTCATTTTGAGATGAATCATTTTACTAGACATATAGAATGAAGCATTTCCATCCCCTTTTGTATCGTAACATTTTATTCATATGTTCATAATGAATTCGTGACGCTTAATATGTAAAAATCTATGTTTTCGATGCTTGGTCACTGATGAAGGTAATGTGTGGAAATATTTTATGTTTGGTTGTAATCCAAAGTTTCGATCTATTCTCACGTTAATCATCCGTGAAATACTTTGTAACAGATACATGTACGATGTTACAAAGGAAGCCGTACCGAAAAACACAGGGGGTCTGTAGTCACCCTTTGCTTTACCACGGCCGAAGAACCTTCTTCGTATGTGAGTCGCGTCTGGTCCCTTCATTAGAATAATTGCGTACCGCAGGATGATTAAGTATCCCTCACACATGCTTAGGATGCGTGTTTACGTCCGCATTGAATACATTTCCTGAGAGGATGACGACGTTGGAGAAAGCACTGCCGCTTGTCAAATTTTCGATGGGTTTTCGGATTCGGATATGTAGAAATTTGGGAATTTTGGAATTTTAGAATTTGAGGATTTAGGAGTTGAGGAATTTGGCAATTTAGGGATTTGGAGATTTAGGGATTTGGAAATTGAGGGATTTGGGAATTTGAGGATTTGAAGTTTTAGAGATTAGACAATTTGGGGATTTGGGAATTGAAGGATTTGGGATTTAGAGATATGGAACTTGGAGATTTAGGATTTGTGAATTTAGGATTTGAAGATTTGGGTATTGGAGACCTGTGGATTTGGTGATTCAAAAATTCAGGAGGTACTTGTAAATTTCGTAATTTTAAGAATTCACACAGTAGGTAATTTGAAGATTTCAGAATTTCAGGAGTATAGAATTTGGTGTCTCGAGAACTTAAAAGATAAAAAATTAGCAACTCCGCCTACTAACGACATCAAAAATCAAAAAATACGAAAATTCCAGAATTTGAAACTGAAACAAAAGATTTGAAAGAATTGGAAAATGCGAAAAGGAGGAAGGGCAAATAGCGACACGTTCTATAACGTTTCTTCTGACGTTCATAAACTTTCTGTGCGTGTATCTTGCCAAGAATATAAAAAAGAGGCAAATTTATGAGGAAGATGTGGAATAGTTACGAGCTATTTCGCTTGCAACGTTTGATCTGAACTACTGATATCATTTCTATTATTACTCCTATGTCGCTAGATGACATCAGCTCATCCGAGAAGCTTTTGCAGCGACTATCGCGCGATGTAGTTTTAACTAAACCAGGAAGCGAAAGTTTCTAGGAGGCCAAGGTTCAAATACGTTGAAGGGACAGCGAAAGAAAGGGAGAGATACGTGTCCCGACGTATAAAGCCGACGTTTCTTCCCACGAATTCTACGCGTGTGTCATACTTTACATCCACCCGCATGTAAATGTTCTTTCGGGATCCATTTCCACACAACGAATGCGTAAAGTTACTCTCCCACGGAAGTCATCTCTTATTTAACATAACTTTCATTTAGTTTCAGTAACGTCATGTGGAAAAATATCCTTGTCAAAACTTTTACAATCATATACTTCATAGAATCTTCATAATGTTATATCCATTTTGTAGCTTTATATTTAGAGGACAGATTTTCATAGAATTCTGCAAAATTTTCTTGCTATTTTTGGATGTTCTAGTTATCAAACTATACATAAGAAAGAAATAAGTTGTAAGGTGTTGTTTCATTCAACTCGTGGATCAGAACCTTTATTGATTAAAAGATTTGGAGCACAATAGGTTAGATATAAAGTTAACCTATACTGGCTGTAATTCATTAATGAACAATAAGATAAAGAACAGAGAGATTAAATATTAAACTTAGCATGGTTTTATGTAATGTCACATTTCGACACATACTAGTTTTCAAAATGTCCTACATGAAGCTTGGTATAATCGATCACTTTCCTAACCTCAAATACAAATAACCGTCTTGAGATACCAATTCTTCACTCATTGATCGTAACCTATCTGAAAATTTCAATTTCGATCTCCATTGGAGCAGTCCACTTTTACAGCGGCACAACAGTGGGGCCGCGTTAACAAAAGAAAAAGAAAATGGTGCCATTAATTTCCTCCTTAAACCGTCGCAAAGACGCTTCAGCCGCGATACAATGCGAAACCATAAAGATAAGTCGGAGCAGGGTACCCGGCTACTCCGTATCATAAATTCCAACAAATACTTATTATCCTGTCCGGCGTGACACGTCCACGCACCTTCTCGACTGAATTCCAGCCGATCGTGGTGCAGCTGCATGTGCATCGGCCCGGTTCCCGTTCGCGGTACGCAAGAAATCCAGAAAAGCTCACCGTGGTCTCGTTAAACGCGGTCAACCCGTTGTTTGTTGCTTCCGTTTGTTTCTTCCTCCTCGTCCGTTTCTACTTTCGTCTCGCTTTCGGATCCTGTCTCCGCCAGCGTGTGTCATTCTTCCCCCGTCGCATGCACGAACCTGTGGAGCCTTTGTTTGTTAATGTAACCGCACTTCTTCTTCGTCCTCCCTCTTTTGCGCCCCCTTTTATTCTCCGATGATGCTTTGGCCCACTGCACGACGATTTTTCTTCGCGAGAATCGAGCTCGATACCGACTTTTTATACTCTGCAAATTTACGATGGACGCTGTGTGGATATGCTGAAGGTACTTTTTTGATATTGAAAGGGTGCTATGTTAGGTAAATTTGAACTTAAAACGAAACGTATAGTTTGGCATAGTGAAGTCCTGAGGTAAGGTTAGCTATTAGGATCAGACTATTTAAAATTTTCCCTCCTTTTTTATTGACAAATTCGATCAACATTCGTAGTATCATGATTGTTTAACTTTACAAGGTCAGCCCTCAAGGTGCAAATTTTAATTCTTATGTCTTCATTTTTTTGTTTTTAATGAAGGAGTATATAGTTCATTATATGTAACGTAAAATGACTTCATAATATGTAAATATAATATGATTTTATAATACATAAGTATAATATGGCTTTATAATATGTCATATTTAACGCAGTTAAATAAACAAAATTTATATCATTTGTAAGTCAATAAAAGTAGTCTATTTTAGAACCGGCGAGTTTTACTGCCTCGGTGGTATCGAAAGTTTCTGTCTTTACGACATTTCACGGTTTGTGGAAAATGGCTGATAGTAAAAGTAAACGTTCGCAGCGTGGTGGTCTCTGTTGGATCTAGGGTACAATCACATTACGTCAAATACTACGTAGACTATAAAGTAAATCTATAGAACAACAGTAATCTATTCTTATCCGCGAAATAATCTATCTGATGTAACTAATTCGGATCCAGAACCATAACCTCGGCTGAGTTGGCGTAACTCCGAAGGCAGGAAATCACCCATCTTGCTACTTTACAAAACTTGAAAAGATAGGCTAACACTGGAGGTAATTTGCAATAGTTAAAGACATATATCAAACTCCTACTAAACTGGAATATCTAAAACTACTAACGTTAAGTAATGCTTCTAAATTGAAAATAAAGTGGAAAAATAGACAAGTACTGAAGCATCTCTTTACCTCAGCAATATATTCGATAAAATAAAATTTTGTAACATGAAAGTAGAAACCATTTTGACTGGTGAATAGCTCTAGTGTTAAATGATTCTGGAGTCACAGGTTTCCCAGCAAAACGAGGAAACCGATTCGCAATTATGATCTCAGCAACACCGTTTGCCAAGTGACACCGTGAAAGCATTGTTTCCTGTTACATCCAACAACAATGTCTACACGAAAGTGCATAGGTCGAGACCGTGTACCGTTGGACCACCTAGTCGCAAGCGGACCATCTGAAACTGTGGCAACGAAAGACAGCCAGCTCTCTTCTGGTAAGTTTAACGTTTCATACACGAAGCACTGAAATCACGATCTTTAAGGTCCCTTACGTGCAACGTACATACGCCCGTGTTAAAGTCCATGCTGGCGACTAGGTGGTCTCGTCGTCTTGTTCAAACAGAATCGAGCACAGGACACAAAAGCTTCCTTTGCATTGCTCGTAGATACCGCGTCACGATCACACGGTATCATTCTGTATTATGAAATCGGCGTATGTTCCTCCTATATGTTTTACGATTTCACAGGAAATCTTCTTCTGAACGGTATTTTATTATCGTCGCACTTTCGATCGAG
This sequence comes from Megachile lagopoda, assembly GCA_036983795.1. Lineage (NCBI taxonomy): Eukaryota > Metazoa > Arthropoda > Insecta > Hymenoptera > Megachilidae > Megachile > Megachile lagopoda. The sequence goes on along the minus strand of CM072785.1, from coordinate 7,233,886 downwards.
CTTGAACGAGTACCTCGTTCGAGAGTTACTTTTATGGGAACAGTTTGCACGGAGGTGTTAAGAATACGTATGGGATGCGGAAATGGAAAGTGCATGGTAATCGATGAGTCGATGAACGATGCTGGTCATAATAAGGGAACGAGCTTATTTGACTTTCTAACATGGCGCGCACGTTCGCTGCAGTTTTGTCCATTGTTTGTTGAAACGCAACAACTGAAATATGAGATTTCGAAACGCGTTGACGGAGATTCTAATGCTTCCTTAGATTCCATTTGCTTTACGGTCATTAGTATTTCCTGTGAATAGCAATTTGGGAATTTGGGGATTTAGGAATTTTGGGATTTGGGAATTGGACAATTTGGAAATTGGGGAATTTAGGAATTGGACAATTTGGGAATTTGGAGATTTAGGAATTTGAGGATTTAGGAATTTGGGGAATTAGGAATTTGGGGATTTGGGAATTGGACAATTTAGTAATTTGGGGATTTGGGAATTGGAGAATTTAGTAATTTGGGTATTTGGGAATTTGGGGGTGTAGGAATTGGAGAATTCTGAAATTGGGAAAATTGGAAATTGCATTTGAAGATTTGGGGATTAGGAAAATTTGGAAATTAAGGAATTGAAGAACTTGCAAATTAGGAAAATTAGAAATGGACGTTTGAAAATTTGGAAAAATACAAATTTAGAAATTTGAAATATATGAAATATAGGAAATTTCGAAATTAGAGAGAATTCGAAAATTTAGAGATTACCGTCTGCAACTTTCATGGGAGTGAACATATGAAACTACAGTTCAGCAATTTCTTTCCCCTTTTTCAGCATGCAAGAGGTGCACCAATTGTAACGAAGAAAAGAACGGTTTTTGAAGCAGTGAAAGTGGCATGATCGAGCCAGGAAAGAAACCAGTGAAAGTGGCATGTATAGAATCACATAATAAACGGACATCGGAGTCGCATGAAAAATTGCGCGATCGACGATTCGAGGAAACGAACAGCTCCTTTTTCGTTCAGCGAATAACTCACGTCCGCTAACGGCGGATCGAGCAGAGCATTCATCTACGCGCGACTTATGGCCGCGTTTCCTGGCGAAAAGTCGGCATCCGTGCAAGGCGCTGAGAAACCAGTTAACGTTTCAATTGTGATTTATACTTGGCTGAAAGCTTTTTATGCTTTGCGATTCGTAGAGCGTCTTCCAAAACCTGAGGACTTTATTTTTGTCATTTTTTTACTGACAGAGAAAAGGGCTTAGACATAATTATTTCACAACTCGATCAATCGTGTTTTGCTCAGGAATATTCATGATCCATGAATATTCATGGTCCATGAGTAATGAAGGTTTAAAATAGCTATATTCTCCGACAAAATATTACTAATAAATATATATTATTTAAGTTAATTAAGTAATTTATTAAATAATGTATATGGATTTTGAGAAATAAGTGATCAGGTTTACGGAGGAGCTCATAATATGGCAATGAAGTACCATATTATTGTAGAACCAGCTGATACCAGGCATTATAGGCTGAACCAGACGTTGGAAGATGGCACAGTTGGTCAGAATAGAAAATGGACGCCTAACACACGTATTTTCGGCTGGAACAATTGTCTCGAGCGATTACGCAATTAGGCCAAAAACAATGACAGTCGGTCTCGAGAGTGCGTGAGTTATTCTTATTCGCCGAAATGTAACGCAGAAAATGTACAATGTGGGGATAGAGCTTCTTTTATTTTGGTTCGATCGCTAATTCGTGGGTTGACATCTGTGCTATTTATTATAAATCGATGATGTGACAAAGAAAATACAACGTAGATGAACAGTATTAAAGTAATATATCAATCTTTGATTCTCATATGTAAATCTCTCATATACAAATCTTTGAAACTTGCTTATTCCTCAAACTGAGTTTTCACCATATGCTTTAAAATAAAGAATATTCCATGAATCGTACGGTTGTGCATTGTACACGAAGAACGTTCACATTACAGATTATTTAAGCTCAGTTGTCTCCTATAAGACCATACATAAATTCTGATTACCAAATACCGCGTCGTTCCACAATTACGACTCACAAAGCCGAAGAACAACAACCCACGGTGTTTCGTGTCGTCAAAGCGTTCATAACTGGCGCGATGCAAAGATAGAAGCAAAATAAGGTCAAGAGAGGACAAAGAGACGAGAGTAGCTGCAGGGGAACTAGGAGGAAAGAAGCAATGGGGACCAAAGGCTGTTCAAAGAGGAGGAACATGTGAGAGAGTATGGGTCCTGAAACCAATTTCACCGCAAACACTTTGCGCGATTCGTCACGCAGTTATAACGACGGAACGTTAACCTTCCCACGACTGGCTTTCCTTAATGGCTACCTTTTCCTGGAAGCAGCTCTAATTTGATCACGATAACGCGGTGTATGGAGATGCAATGTAAACGAATCTTTCGCGCGATTTTAAAGACGAGACATAGGGAAAATTATAAGTTCAGATCCGTGTTGAATTTTGGGAATTTGGGAATTCAGATATTTTAAAATTTGGGAATTTGGGGATATAAGGATTTGTAGATCTGGAGATTTGGAGATTACAAGATTCGGTGATTTGAGGGTTTGGAGATGTCAAGACTTGGTGATTAGAGAGTTTGGAGAATTGAGAATTTGAGAATTTAGAAATTTTGAGGTATTTAGGGGTCTTGAGATTTGGGGCATTAAGGGTTTGTGGTGTTGAGAATTTGTGGATTTAGGAATTTAGAAATTTAAATATCTGAAAATTCCAGGACTTGGAAATATAGAAATTAGCATGTTTGGGAAATTAAGAATTTTAAGATTAGGAAATATAGAAATTAGGAAGCATGGGAATTTAAGGATTTAAAGATTTGAAAATTGGAGAATTTGAGAATGTGAGAACTTTGAAAGTTTGACAATTAAAAAATTTCGGAAATTGAGAATTTGAAGGTTTGAGAATATGAGAATTCGTGAAATTAAAAATGTGAAAATTTCAACATACACAACCAAATATTGTATGGATACTTTTGTCAAGCTTAAAGAAAATATTGTTATTGAATATTATAACAGTGATGCATATCATTAGGGACATTACCGTATTTGTCATTACACCACAGAGTGAGTCACAAGCATAAATTGCGAAGAAAGTAATATATTCCCGATGCATTCATCGCACGGAAGGCTGAATAAACAATGCTCTTTGTCGAGGAACTATGCCGATCTGTCATCGTTCTCCATGAACTTTGAATTTAACCAACATCGTCGACTAACTTACCAACCATGATTTATCATCGAACGAATAACCTCTATACTGTAGCAAATGTAAATCATATATGTATTTGTTAAACTTGACTCAATGATTGTTTTTCATTGACTAATTAAGTAAATCGACTCATTCGCATACTTGGTTGCGAAATTGACTTCCTTTGGAGAAGTGCTGTTCACTCTTTGCTCTTTATTTTGGGTATCAAGTATCGAAATTTTCAAATTTCTTAAGTTTTGAATTGTCAAGCTTTCCAAAATAGATATAAATGTTTTCAAATTCTGAAATTTCTCAAGTTTTCCAAATTCTCAAATCGCTAAGTTCCCAGATTCTCAAATTATGAAATTTGCAAACTCCACATTCTGGAATTTTTTAAGTTTCCAAATTCTTAAATCTTCATTTTCAAATTCTTGAAACCTTCAAATCACAAAATTTCCTAGTTCTCAAATCTTTAACTTCCTATGGCCCAAACCCTCAAATACCCAAATTCTCCTACTTTCAAATCCACAATGTTCCAAACTCTCAAATCCCCAGATTTTCAAATCTCCAAAGACCCAAGTCCTCAAATCCCCAAATTCTCCCAACTTCAAATCCACAAAGACCCAAGACCTCAAATGCCCGAATCGTCCAATTTTCAAATTCCCAAAGTCCTAACGTCTCAAATCTTCAAATTCCTCAAACCCCACATCCTCAAATCTCCAAATACTTAAATTTTAAAATTGCCAAATTCCCACATCCCAAAACTCCCTACACAAACCCCTAAGCTCCCATCCAACCTGATGTACACCAAACTTTATAATACCAGTTCAGTAAAAAACTATCTGCTGTCCAGTATTTAAGCGCAACTTGAAACATTGTAGATTATGCGATGCAACATTCGACGCACTCGCGTTGCATAATACTCGAAGAATGATAAAAATCGTAGTCGCATCCTCGCAGGTACCAAACAAATAGCTGTAAGTCAGGATAGTAGATAATCAATGGTAGTTTGGTGAATAGCAACTTTGTAAGTGTCAGTTCGGTGTCAGCCACCGTGATCAGGAACGCCCAACGCCTTCTTCAGGAGAATTGCAAGGAAACGATCGGCGATGCAGAGCGTGTCGTTGCATTAATGCGTCATTGCATCTTCATGAAGCAGCCGCGATAAGCGGGCCGCCTACGACTTTCCGAGATACTCATCTATCTTTTCCGGAAAATTTATGGTCTCTCTGCTTTTGGAGAGTCTCTTATTAAGATTAACTACCTCCTCGAATCAGCCGTTCTCCAGTTTCCTGCTCTGGCTGCTGATGCACGAGCTTCGACTTCATCCAAAGAATTTTCAATTACCTGTAATTAACGATACCGAGAACCTTCGCTCTTTAATATTTATGGTGTTTATAGTCCTCTTCCTTGCTCATTATTACTTTTAGTAAATACATACATTTTTTGTAATATTTGCATACGTTTGTTTATCGTTTAGCATTATTATTAGTCTGACAGTTATATTTGTATGAACCAAGTATTTTATATACAAATTAAACTGCAAGAATTTAATCTCCTTTTTCTGTGGTTGACAATTTTTATCCGAAGCCTACTTTTACCCAAGTGTGTCTCACATGTTCTTCAACATAAACAACACAGGAATATTACAGCAGTCACTGATCTACAAAATATCTACATCTAAACGTCAGAACCAAGTCAATTTTCTAAGATCTATATATCATATATTCATGCATAAAAGTCGGGGTCCGAATGAAGATCTGGATAGTCTATATAATTTAACCAAGCAGAAGAAAGCAGTTTCTTCGGTGCTCAGATACCACGAAGAGGTAGAAGATGTACCTTTATCTGGACATCTCGCGACAAATATTTTCTTCCTGCCTCCGATAGTTTCCCGCAATTTTATCGTAACTCGCGCGTGAACGTGTCGTGTCGCAGGTGTGGCTCGCGACAGGATGTGTCAACGCTTGTGGAAGCCGGTCACGTAGGTGCGTGCATCTCGTGATTGTGGACGGTGCATTAACCTCGTGAAGATATAACGAACGAACCTCACTTGTCGACACCTCTTTCCTTCCTGACTGTCCGAACCCTTGTACCTCTCGTACGGTTCGAGGATTTTTTCCACAACGATATCGGTGTCTTCGATTCGGCAGCTAATCCTCGGAATTAGAAATTTACGAGCGGAGGCTTACCTCTTTAACGACGAGCGGTTCAATCTTTCGACAGAAGAATCGAAATCCCCGACGCATTCTTTACACGGGGACCCAACTTTACGACTTCACGATTTATTGCCTGCTTTAAATAATATGAAAAATTGTGGCGGCGGAAACAGGACAGTCCTTAATATCCGTTAATGTTCATATTGTATTTTAGAGAACTAATTTCAAGTTTTCAACTGTTTTAAGTTTCCAAAGTTTTTGAACTCCACAGTTTCCACGTTTGCAGGTTTTGGAATTTCTAAACTTCCAAGTACCTAAATTTTGAAATACCAAAAGTTCCAACCCCCTATATCGCTAAATGTATCCTAAAGTTTCTATGTAACTCCTAATTTCTATATCACAGATCCCTATGAGCCCAATTTTCTATATCCCAACCCTCTATATTATAGATACCTATATTCCCAAATACTGTATACCCCGAATCCCTATGTTTCCAGTATCGTATATTCCAGCTCCCTATGTCTCCAAAATTCTGTATATCTCAGATACCTGTCTCCACTTTTCTATATTCCAGATCCCTACATCCCCAAATCTCTATACGTATCAGATCTCTATGTCCCCAATCTCTCACATCCCCTATCCACCACATTGTAGATCCTTATATCACAAAATTATCGTACATCCCCTAATTTCTATATCTCAGATTCCTATGTGCCCAAACTGTATATCTTCAAATCTCTACATCTGCAAATTCTCGTAGTGTTACATTTCTCCTCTGTTCCTATATTCTTGTATTCTTATATCCCTAAACTATCATATCTCTATATCTTCTATAGAAACACGGTATAAAATGCGGAAAAAAACAGCGCAATATTTCCTCGTGTTTGTCGACAACTTTGTATCTTCGTATCATTACGAGCCATCGTCAGCAATGTAGAACGTAATGAGACACGGTAAGCCATGAAGTGTTGCAAGAAAGATAGTAAACATGAAATCGGTATTATATAATACACAGATGGAACAAGTTGGCGAGTGGATCTGATTCGATGGAGGATCGATAAACGAGATCTGACGAATGGAATTTAACGAGATCCGCTCGTGACAAAAACCAGTCGGCGTTCCTCCGGCTCGTGAAGGAAAACCTGATGAAACGAGAACTGAATGGTGTAGCAGGCACGACAATGGCGCTGTTGAATGAGCTCATGAATGATCGAAAGAATGAAGAAGCGGCAGCCGTTAACAGGTAATAAACAGCCTGACACCGCGAATCATTCTAAATGAACCCGTGCGTTCTTCTCGTTTAGAAGGGTTGCTGAAGAACACGCGACAAGTCGTAACTGGCATACTGATGGATCTTCGGACTTGAGGACGTTTAATGATGCAAAAAGTATCGGATGGGAATAGCAATCGTGAACCTCTCCGATGAACTTTCCATTGCTAAAGAGAAACTTCTACAATTTGTGTAAAAAATATATATACAATTGTAATTAGAGAGATCTCTGGATTCTTATAGTTTCAGTTTGTTTATGGCAAGAAGGATTTTTGGTTACGTTAAATGTATCATCGTTCTTTGGTGAATGTGTTGAAATACTGAGCGTGTAGATATAGTGCGGGAAGATATGACGCGTGGAGATAACACGTGTGACGTTACCACGCGTCACGATAGAACGCATGACAATTTAATGCATGACTATCTCAACGTATAGCAGCCTTAACGCGTAGAAATCTCAACACGTAGTCATTTCAATGCATAGCAATCTCAACGTGTAGCAATCTCAACACGTAGCAACCTCGGCGCGTGGGGATTTAACGCGTGGGAATTCTAACGGGTGGCGATACAACGCGTGACAATCTCAACGCGTACAGATCTCAACGTGTGGAAATTGCAACGCGTACATCTCGGTGTGTGGTGATTTAACGCGTGGTGATACAATACGTAGAAATCTCAACGCGTAGCAATCTCAGTGTGTGGTAATCAAATGCAATATAACGTGTGGGAATTCTAACCCGTGACGATACAACGCATGAAAATCTCAACATGTATCGACCCAACGCGTGATATAAAACTCAACGCGTCGAAATGCCACCTCGTGCTCATAGAACGCGCGGTGATATAACGCGTGGCAATTGAACTCGTGACACGTAGTACAATCCATAAAATTCTGTTCAAGATGAGAGAAAATGGACGGGAAGTGCAGTCACGTCAAGTCGTTCATTAGAGACAGAGCAGAACTTTTCTCAGCTTTCGAGTATTGCGCAACCAGGTCGGATGAGATTGACGATACTTCGTCAGCAGTTACCAGTGAGACAATAGGACGTCTGGTGCTCGCCTCCCTTCGATTTCTAAACACCTTCAGAGAACAACGGCTCCGTCTTTCACGCCTACGCCGGCCATTGTCATACACAGGCTCGATGATGACTCGTATACCGCGGAAACTACGTTTCGAAGGAGCCCCGCTACTCATCCACGATGTGTCAATACTCGATTGTGGACTAACCGATGCTGTTCGATACGCGGGATATATCTCGATACGAGGATACTACCGTCCAGACGATTCAGAATGAGCTGCACGTCGTGGGTGGTTTCTATTGCGAAATCGATCGAAACGGAAACGCGAAACCGAAATGGATCTCCCAACGTTTTTCACTGATATTTTTATAGCCGCGTTTATTCCTTGAATTATGTCATACGTCTATTTTGACATATTAATGTTCGGTTGGTGCAATCTTTTCTGTCTCTATATTATTTACATGTTATTTATATTATATTTGTCTGTATATCATTTAACTTTCTTATTTTTTCGTTAAGAAGGAGTGCGCATACAAACTTAGTAGAATTTTAGAGTGTCAGGTTTATGAACGTAACTTCCATGTTTATAATTTTCCAATATCTGCACATTCACGTAAATTACACCATGACCAGCGAGGAATTTGTGTAACTTGAGACTTCAAGATTATATTAGTTTCAAAATTGCACGGTTGATATTAACGTAGTTTATTACTCGCAGAACAGACATTTCTTAAATGTTCTAACCGAAGAGTTTGCGCGAGTTTCATCGCCATTAACTGAAATAAACGATATATCACGGGATTTAAAGAAAATGCATAAAAATTCCAAAGGTTTATACGAGTGTAGACTTTCACGCTCATTCTCGAATCCTAGTTAGGATCTTAAAAACCATCGTCCGATACGTGCGATATGAATCGAACCGTCAAAAGGTGAATAAACGAATGGGCAATATAAGGAAATTTGAGATATTCGTGGACGTTAACGTTGAGCGAAAACGGAATAGAGTTGAAATTTACGAAGAACGATGAGTTTTAAATCATGCTGAATCGTGCAATTACGGATACGCAATCACTGGGAGTATTTCACTTACCGGTTGTTAGTTAGCAGACTTGTTTCGCAAAGTTCACCGCAATCTTCGTGAGAATCTCCAAGGAGAAATCTCATTTCAGAGTTTTCATTATCATCTGAAACTTTCCAACGTTAGAGAGGAAAGTTGCCCCTTTTTCTGGCGTGCGTTTAGCCGATAGGTCGAGGATTATTCTTTGTTCGTGTTATACTTTCCATAAATGTTTTCGAACAAAAATGGAGCACATTGACTAGCCAAGGTCGGTATTTAAGAATAACATTTGACCTGATCATTACCCACCCATTAACGGTACGCTACTTAATGTCCCGTTCATTAATAGCTTGCTCTCTAACGTCCCGTTCATTAAATCAATGAGCGAAATATTAGATCTCATAGAATGTATTGTACATACGTGTATAATACAGATATTAGTTTGACTTCTTGCTAAATTCTGAAAACTATACTAATTAAGCTAATACTATTATTGTACTAATTACGCAAAACTTTCATGAATTCTTTGCTGTTTCCACATTCGGAAAGGCGAGAGAAACAAAAGCGGTAAAAAAGAAGATGGCGGTTTAAAAATCCCGTAAAACGGTTCGAGGTCCATTCCCGATGGTTAATTCACGACGGCAACGATCCGCGGTTTACGAGCGGGGTCCTCTCGAAATCGCTTAAATCGCGATTAAGCGTCGTCGGCATGGCTCCGATACGATTCGCGTAGAACACGGCACGCTCGTAAACCGCGAAAACCGCATTTCGAGCATGCGGCGTCGTGGCACGAACGGGTTGTGATACCCGAGCGGCCATAGCAGCTGTCCGATGCGCGATATCGAGAGGTGACAGGTCGCGTCGACGGTCTGGGAAGTCGCGACGCGTCGCGCGTCCGTCGAGCGCGTTTAGCGTGTCCGCGCCGCGTTGGCTCGCGCGAAACCGCTGCGTATTTGCATAATAAAACAGCCTTCGCCCAGGTGATTCATCCTGATGCGCCGCACCGCCCCGGACGACGCTCGGCTTCAGGGGCCAGCGAACTCTTTACGACTCGTACGGAACCTGTCCGGCTACGACGCGTTGCTCGACACGCGGAGAGCAGCCCGAGCATCGAGATAACACCGCCAAATCGAACCACTCCGATTTCTTCCAGGTGGTATCGACGTCGCGGCTCGATCGCGCGCGAGCTTCTCCACTAGACGGAGACCGTTTCGTTGATCGAGATGAGTGCCGAACACGCGAGATCGCGACCGCTCTGAAAGGCCTCCTGGAGACTTACAGATCAACGGTTGTGTTACGGTGTATGATGTGGCAAGTTGTATCATATGCTTGTGGAAGCGATTGTAGTATTTCTGATTCCTTGGTACCGTATTAAATTTCTGTATGTCTGGATGATATCTCCAGATGTACTTGTAGATAGATATGTATACATTCGTCATTTTAGGTCTTTACGTTCTAGTAATATCCCGACATCCTTGAATCTCTGTAAGTTCTTAGACCGCTAACATTAGGTCTTTATGTCCTCATTTAGCCCTAGATCACTCTTTCTCCCATATCTCCCTAAACTTAGATCACATATTACTTCATGTATCTCTATATTCCTTTAGCCTTAGATTCTACCTAACCTACACCTTTCATATTTCCCATATTCTTATATCTTTTAAGTCCCTATATCTCTTCATCTATCAAATCCTAGATTTCTACATTCCTATATACCGATATCGCCAAACCCATATCTTCGAAATCTATATCTCCAAACTCCTATACCCCTATGTCCTTATATCTCCTTACCTAATTTTAGATCCCTACACCTTTGTATTCCTATATCTGTATATGTCTATATCCCCAAATCCTTATACCTCCAAATTCGTCAATCCTAGAATCCTTATCCCCTCATTCCTATATCCTCGTATTCAGTCCTACATCTCCACATCCCTTATACATTCATCTTATGTTCAATTCGTGAAGCTATTCATAACGGTAACTTTCATAGTATTTAACAAATTCGATCGTTATTTATCGTCTTGCGAAGTATATCAAGAATTTAAAATCGTAACCGGAATACCTTATTAACAAAGTCTAGTTAATATGAAACACCATGCAACAGCGATAAGAGTTCGACCGTATCGAACTTTTTACAGACACGATACACCCAATAATACGAGTAAAAACGAATCATCTTATCGGATAGATGACCACGTGCAAAACAAGAAAAGAAAAATGTTTTCCCATACGTAAGTAGATGTATCGCGATAGTGGATTAACTGGATCGATTGGATAAAAACTTAAGTAAAAGGAACGAATTCGAACCAGTTTCACAGTTGCTCACCTTTTGAATCGATCTCTCAATGTCTACATATGCTCCGCGCTAATATTGATAACTGTATTCTTGAAAGATAATAATTCAATTAGACCAAAGAAACGATTAGAAAATACACCACTAATCATATTCTCCTTAATGGTATCCTTTTTTCCATTTAAAAGAAACTGAAAGTAACGAAAGTTGTATACAATGTTGTATCTCTTAATTATTCGAAGAATATTTTTATATGATTCAGAATTTATGGAAGGAGTATCGATTTTATTGAGAATAAAATTTATGGTGCAACGAGGATTTCCATCTGACAGAGACCACCCTTAGATTACACTCATGCATTATGCACTCACACGTTGTATTTCCTCGCGTTTGATCGTCGCATGATATATCGCTGCCCGTTGTTTGGCTACGTGCATGAAGTGGAGCTTCACATTCGTGTCAGCTTGAATCAACACACAGAAATTTAACGTTCCTACATTCTTCAGTTCTCTCGTTTCATCCCCAGGGACAAAGGGTTCAAGCTTCTCCGTCGGAAGAGTAACGACCACCCCATGCATGCGGCACGCCGACGCATAATTCAGATATTTTATACAACGGTTTTATCGACGTATCGTTGTATATCGGATGCCAACGCGCGCCGACGAATGCGGCGAAGGGGAAGAAGTCGCTTTTATGCCGATCCCGACGTCCCCGGCGACGGAAGTCGAAGAACGGTCGGCAAGTTTTTGCCGATACGATCGAAGCATATAACGAGTGCAAAGCATTCCTCGAAGCTGGACGCGAATAACATTCTCGCGGACGAACGGAAAAACGGTCTCGTCCCTTATATTATTCCCTTTTGTTCGATCAACATCGGCCACCGATAAATTTTCATCCGACTCCAATGTGATCCGAAGGACGTGCACGAATAACCAAGCAATTTGAGGTCCTTTGAATTTGAGAATCAAGTTTGGAACTTTGGGATGTGGAGATTTGAGATCTGAAGATTTGGAATTGGAACTGGGATCTCAGATTTGAAGATTGGGGGGTATGAGATTTGGGGATTAGGGGTTTGGAGATTTGGGATTCGGAGATTTGAGATTAGGACATGTGGGATTAGGAGATTTAGGATTTGGAGATGTGGAATTTGGAGATATGGGATTTGGGGATTTGAGACTTGGAAGTTTGGGATTTGGGTATTTGGGGTTTGGAGATATGGGATTTAGAGATATAGAATCTGGAGATATGGGATTTGGGTATTTGGGACTTGCAGGTTTGAGATCTGGAGATACGGGATTTGGATATTTGGAATTTGGTAAACTGGGATTTACTTTTTTGGGATTTGGGGATTTGAAGATTTGGATATTTGGGGATTTGTGGATTTCGGATTTGAAGATTTGTAGATGGGTATTTGGAATTTAATGGTATGTGCATGAGAGGACTTAAAAGCATGAAGATATGATGATATGAGAACTTGTCAAATTGTGGATTTGGAACTTTAGGAATTGGAAAATGCAAAATCTGATTTCGAAAATTGAGAAATCCGTGGAGTTGGGAATTTGAAGATCTAGAAATTGATAAGATCAGTGGAATCAACTAAGATCAACTTCGAAGAAATCCATTCTACCAAATAGAAAAAGAGAGTCGTCCCTTAATATTCCTTTTGTTCGATTAACATCGATCTCCGATAAATTTCCATTCGTTTCGAATATGTTCCGTAGGACGTGCACGGAAACCCGAAGAAAGATTCACGTGGGCAACGGCCTATGCGTTGCGTACACCAGGCCTATCAGAAGTCCATTAAGTCCTTTCGCTATGTGGGCACACGCACGTGGGACACGCGAACTCACCCACGCGTCGCGTTTCGCGGATTCTCCAATCGAATGCGCGATACGCCTCTATGGGAGGTACATGGGGGTTTTATTCCTTCGGTTCCTCTCTACGGTGACTCTCTTGCTCCTCTTGCTACGTGGCGTGATAAATTGCTGTGTCTAGGGATTTTTCGACGATACCGGTGGACGTGTAGCTTCTTGAAACAGGAAATTGTGATACGAAAGGTGTTACTGTCAACGGATTCGGACTCGTAATTGCAAATACAAGTATTACGTAACTGTTCACGTTCGATCATAAACAATCTTTATATTTGATTATCCTGTGTGATGTGGTGAAGTGGACCATGTTTTTAATTATTTGCTATGTATTTTGTAAACGATATCAGATGTACATGATATTCTGATATGCTGACAAGCAGGTACATAGATACATAGATGTACAGATATACAGACAAACAAACACACAGACACATATACACAGGTACAAAGGTACACAAATATAAAGATACACAGATATTCAGATGCATAGATATATCAGATACAGTTGTGAACAAATATTATCCAACGATATTGATTTCTGTACTTTATGTAATTTCTTTCACTTGGAGTTAAAAGAAGGTTGAATTATGCACATCGACGCAGAATTGAATGATTTAGACAAATTCACCAAATTTCTATAAGAAATATGTTTATGCAATGGTTCGAAAACTTGTTCGTAATTCAGATGAACAGATATATCAAACATATAGGGTGTTCAGACGCACAAGATGTGGAGTATCAAATGTACAGAAGAGGATAATTTAGCTAGTCTAAAATAAAGCTTGTTCATATGTACCTTTATTTGCAAAATAATGGAATTTGAATATTTTGTGTATTAATACACGGAATTTATTTACTGTAACGAAGATGACAATGTCGACAAATGAAGGTTTGCTTATCCAGTTCTAAACTTACAGAAAATCCTCACCTCATCCTCATTCGAACTTCCTCAAGTGTATGACTATCGTAATGTTTCAGTAACAATAGACCTCTTCAAAGAATAAAATTTGAAGGTGTAAGAAACAGATCAGATGAAAAAGCTGTGAGTATTTGCCTATCGATACCTGTTCTAGCGTCATCGAAATGTTGCTGGTACACTTTGCGCCCGAGACCTAGCACTTCTGCAGTCTCGTATTTCTCCCAGCGCATAATATCGATACGTGCCTCTTTCGATATCACGGGCTCGATAGTCGCGATGTAATACCGGAAGCTGCGCCTCGATCACGTCGGGCCTGTCGATCGTCAATAGCTTCCTCGTTGCACGGTGCTCGCTGCCGTTGTTGCTTTTACTGATATGATCGTCGGGACTGCTGGCCGGCTAGCAGCAAATTTCTTTATCGTCCTCCACCTACGCGAGGATTACGCTCGATTGGAAAGTACCAGCGACTGTTTGCTCGAAAAATAAGGGGATGAAATACCATAATATTGTATTCTTTTTCTGTCCTTTCGTTCGTGACCTGGAAGATGAAACGGATTTTTATTCGTGATTCTTTGCAAGAATTTTATTTCCGTATTTCAAAAGACGGAATATTAAAATATACATTGGGGTGAGATTAATTTACATTAGAGATAAGATTTAGTACCCCAGTTTGGGTACATTGAAGGTGGGATTTGGGTACATTGTAAGATTAGTTTGAGTATGTTGAAGATGGAATTTATCACTTTGGATTGGGGGTGAAATTTAACACTCTACTTTTCGTATATTGAAGGTGGAATTTGGGTACACTGGGGGTAAAATTAGTTTGAGTATGTTAAAGATGGAATTTATCACTTTGGATTGGGGGTGAAATTTAACACTACTTTTCGTTAAAAATCGTAAACTCGCTTGAGACACAATTTTTCTCTGCAATTCCTTCGAGGAACTGCAGACCAAACAGATTAATAATACTAAATTCTGGATTGAATATTTTCTTGCAGTACACTTATTACAGGACAAATATTTCTCGATGACACACTGGCATCTAAGTACGTTATGTGCTTATTTTATATGTTTCTAACTTCAAAACATTACATTGTACCAAATTCAAAGAATTAAATAGTAATTTTGAATAAACCCGGACGAAAGCAGTCGCCATCATTGCTTCGAACAATGGGGAAACGCAGTTTCATGGTTTCAATAGCCTGAAACGTTTTAATGATATACAGGAACAAGACGAATGCGGGGGCGTACAGATCTCTGGTAAATTGATCTTTCTAACGACTAATCCAGTGAACAGTATCGTCGTTTTCCACACAAGGCACCGATGACCATCTATGGAAGCTTGCGCTCGACTTTGGCATTTAAGGTATCTACGAATGGAATACGACTCGCGTTCCCATTAGTCCAGTTGCCTTGAACTTGATTCGATCATTCTTTCGTGCTAGATCGGTGAATCTACTGATTCGTTGATCTATCGAACTCGTTGCATTCAGCCAATTATTTGAAACATAAACAATTTTGCTTTCTATTTGTACCACGAAATGCTATCGATTCGATATAATTAAACATTAAGCTCATTGAAAGAAATTTAAGGTTAGTACATTTGAAATAAAGTTAATAAATGTAAAAGTCAAGTTCAATAAATTTGAAAAATTGTAATTGTGAATCATGGAATTTACTACATTTTACGTTTAACCTACATCTGTTTACCAAATTTAATTTGATTTATACTATGTCTGAACAATCAGTAGAATTGAGTGGAAATGTTGATTTGTGAAGACTATGAAAAATAAATAATCGCATATTTTGAAACTTAAATTATGTTATATGACCGTGCATAAAATTCAAACAGATTTTGAAGCACTGAAATACGCAGCAGCGCATCGCTTCCTTTTTTTGTAAAGTAACGCGACTTTTTAGGTTCGAGAACATATGGGATCATCTTTCGGCACGCATGATTTAAATACAAGCACACTCATGCGGATATTAAAACTGTAACGAATTAGTCGTTGGCATGCGATACGACGTCGTTTCGCCATGTTCTTCCCTGTCATTATTCCTCTTAATCGCAGCCTCAATTTCGAGGGTCGTTCGAGACTGCGAGTTTCCTTCAATTCTGTACTGCGAATCGATGCGTTAAAACACATTTAAGCGGCCTCCGTAAAGGCTCGTATACGCCATTAACACGAACAGAAAAATAACTACGTTGAAGAAATAATAAGTATCGTTCGGTAAAAAACAAACATGGTGTCTGGAAGAGGGACGTCGAAAAATTGGATGTAACATTCTGTGTATCTAAAAGTATAAGAATACTTTTGTATAATTTTATAACCTCAACCGTAACTAACTTTCAGACTACATTAACTTTTATAATTAATCTTCACAATTCTTTATTAGGAATGTCTAGTTTTATTGTAAAAAGTTTCGTACTTTGATTAGGAAAGTTCTAAAAAATTCGTCCATTCTCTAAAGACTAATATGACTCAGAATAAGAACGTATCGTAAAATAGAAAAATCGAAGGTAACTTGATACAATATGGAAGTGCAAATGAACGAACCATGAAGGTGTCCGAACAGAATTATATTGCATTAAGTTACGTACAAGTGAGATCAAGAATAAAGTTACGTTGTTTTTATGTAATTAAAGTGAATTTCCTTGTCTGGCTTCCTGCAAACAGTCCAGTGTTATACAGATCACGCTTAAATCTAAATTATTTTTACGACAAACAATAACCTTCAACCGATATTCAGTATAATCTCAGGAGGAACCATTTTGTCGTCACTGAATGTGTCTCGAAGTCAACGCCTCCGTCAGCTATTTTTATTTCTGACATCAATGATCATTTTGATGCTCGACTTAGTTCTAAAATGTCAGAACTATTTACAGTACTGTCTAAAAATTTATGCAAATTATTTATCTAAATATTTAGCAAGATATTTGATATATGCAACTCGTTTCTCTCAGTAGAGACGTTGATAAATAACGTAATTTTTCGTAAAGTTTGGTGAGATTTGTCGCGATTCGTTGGATAATTACGGAACCGTGACAAATTACGCGTTACAATTTTCTCCGCGTAAAAAAGTCGGTACGTGCGAAAATTGACGGCGTGGCGTAAACCCAAGAAGTAAACCGCACACAAAGTGAACGTCTCAATTTCGCTGAAAGGATGCCCGCGGCCGAACAATTTTTCCAACTGCATCGCGATCACGAAACACGTTTACCGTAAGTGTCCGTTAGTCAGACGCCGGTCCGGTCAATTTCCACGGAACGACGAGGAAATTAACGCCGGGAACGACTTAGAAACCGTGAAAATCGAACATCGTTCCGTCTACCAGCCCGTAACGACGCCGCTTCGATGAACTCGAGCGTGAAACACAATTCGAACTGTTTCGCGAAGCCTGATCGTTCTCGGAGAAAATAGCGTGCTCGAATGAAAGGTATACCTCGTAAAAATTCAATAAACGATGATGAATCGATCCGCGAACCTTGCAATTTTCAATCTCATGGATTTAAGTGAATAGAATTTCAATTCGTTTCAATTTTCGTTTTCTAAATTCGAGCAATCGAGTTGATTAACGGTTAGAGAGACTATGGTGCGGAAACCTGTGGTCACAAGTGATCTAACATGTAGCCGTGATATAACTCGTGGCAATATAACACGTGTGATGGTACAAAATTCACACTGTATCAAAGTTTATATAATTTTGTAGAAATATAATTGATAGTTTTGAATGAAGATGATTTTACTATAAAGAGTATGTGGAGATGTATAATGATATTTGATCTCGTAAAGATTGTACCAAAGTGGACGAGGCATACTTAGAATCGCATATTGAGGCAATTTCTGTTCGTTCACAACCAGTCAGCCGATGGGATCGCGTGGGACTGATCTGCCCCACGAACCGTTAACGGCCAAGTCTGATAATGATGGTTGATGAAATGATTGAGGAAATCTCGAAACAGTAGTCAGCCAATTTAGTCGTTTCAATTCCGACGACGTGCCACTGCGAGTACTGCTTTGCGAGCCACTTTTGTCCCCGGCTTTCATCGCCTTTGATTCGTCCTTTCGATCATTCTTGATCGACGCAAACCTCATTAAATCTTGTTAACGCCTATTCAAGTTTCAGAAAATTTTACCGCACCGATTTATAGATTTTTATACGACGTTAGGTTATATAGGTTAGGTCTTTTGAATCACAGTGGAATTGATGCAAATCGCGGTTCTACCGATTGCACGTCATCGAAAGAAAATCGATTTCAGATTGGACTCAAATGAGAGCAACGGGGTGTCAAACCGCGATCCTTTATTTCTTCCGCGAAACCTTCGTAAATTCCACGGGAGCGATTTCGCGACCGTCGTCGACGCTCGCCTCTCCCGTCGAAATGATTTCGCGTCCGAGTAACCGGCTCACGCTCTCGCCCATTAATCTAATCGATAAAATCGCCGGTAATCGATAGCTGGCTGCGGTCACGCTGCAATCGTAGCTCCCACGTGTATAAGTACATACGTTTGTTAATGCCGCGCCAAACTGTAACGCGAATGGGACGATTTCAGAACTTTCCATCCGGACACAATTCGCTCCTGCTGAAAATAGATCACTTATCATTTTTTCTTCATCGCTCATTTTTCGTCACGATTTTAACCGATCTGTCTGGTCACCTTTAACCGATTGCACACTGCGTGGGATTCGTTGACAATTGTTTACTGTATTGCTTACTGCATTATGGCTTACTGTATTATTACGTTGGGATTACTGTGTCATTACTCTAGGTTGCTTACTGTATTATACGGTCGCTTTTTCACTGAACAAGATTCCTTTACAGTAATTTCTATATAGATGAATTGTATTCGTACAAATTGTACAAATTGGTCAGCTGAAAACGTGTCTTCAGTATATTCTACTAGCTTCAGATCTGACTGAAGTCATTAGGACCTTGCCTGTTCCCTACAGATAATATCTTAGTTCATGATCCACTTTTCATCGTCAATGACAACTCCGACAGCTATCGGGGAACGTTCTTTTGTCACGGAAGAAGACATGTTGCAATCGAGAGTAGATTTACTTCATTGCTTTCAATAAGAACTTCTTAACTCGCTGGCTTTCCCCACGCTTTCCAAATGATTGAACACGATGGAGGATGTGACTGGATCTTGTTCTTTATTAACTTTGTAGAACAAAACTTAATTCGCTATTTACTGTTAATTTTTATAGTCCATGAGATTAAAATGAATTAACTTCAACTGGAACACTAGTAACAGGTACCTATTGAAATTATTAAAATATTACGCGTGGAAGAAAATACTTTATACGATCACCATGTTAACCTTTGCTCACATACACAAGTTTGTTTAAATTATGTGCATAATAAATTTAATATTATAATTTATAATATTAACAATTGTAATTCTTTCAAATAAACTGCCATAATTATTTTGTGAAGTTACTGGCATACGATAATTTTAATTTACGCATTTAACATTATAGCAAATAATACAAATTCAAACCTGATGTATTTTATGTTAATCAAATTATATGATTAATAATTGATTAGGACAATTGTAAGTGCTGTGTTTTCTTAATTTAATAAAAAGTGCTATATAAAAATAAATTGTTATAATTGATGACTAATCATTTAACCAAAATGAAGAATTGCATTAAAAATTGCCTCCTCTATTAATAAAGTCCGTGGAGCTATTTCAGTACGCAGTGTTTATAAATACGCCAACGATTTGAAAATTTGTGATTTTTTGTGAGCGTTCTTTACAAGACGAACAATGAGCATAAAGCAAAGGAAAGACATTGGAAAGATCGAAATCGGTCGTCACGAGCGTTCACGAACGGTTCGAGGCGTGATTGAAGTAATGGAAATCTCAGATACCGTCGCGGTTGTTGCAATCGCGAGCAAGATCGATTGATCGATCTCTATCTGGAAACGTGTAACGACATAATCACCGGGAACGCTTCGCGGCAATAAAATCGGCCGAGGTGTTAATAGCCGATTCCGCGTTTCGATTCGACGCCGTGCCGCGCCGGTTCAGGACGTGTGTTTCGATTTTGCAAATAATCCAACGTCAATCGGCACCGGCGTGCGTGACTTTCTGGCAATCATCGCGTATAAAAACGTAACGGTTTACGATTGCACGCGATAAAATGTTTTTTACGTGACAGCTACGATTTTACACGACCATTCCAATATTTTACGACACGAATATATCTTGAACGAAGTGCATCGGGAATATGTAATAAACGTGCGATGCCCGAGAGTCGGGTTCTCGAATAAAAGAATGAATATTGACGACGTGATAAATACAATGTTCACTTATCCTGTTAACCGAACAGGACGAGTTAACTCGTCATGAAACACGCGTGGAACCTAATAATGCGCTTAATCGAAACTTATTGCTTTCGCTTGTAATTAATTAACGTGCATCGTATAAGATAAATTACCTTTTTGTTGGACGTTCGAGGAGGGAAAAAATCACCGTTTACGAGTATGATTGAACCATTAATGGTAATATTCGAACGATAAATAAAATGACCGAACCGTTCGATTGTTTATTTTCAGCGTGGTACATTAAATAGACGATTCGTTTTAATGTATTCTTGTGTGGAAGCAAACTCGAAATAATTTCCAGCCAGTGTCTGGGAATAGTAATTTGCAAGATTAAGTAACGACGCTTTTTCTTCGCTGAATGTTTACCCAATGGAATCGAGCGAGGTTAAAACGACAGAATCATTAGGAGCGTAATTGAAAGGCAAATTACGCAAAGTACGCGGGTCGTTCGTTTTTGCGCTAGGCTTATTTTTCACCGTGGACAGAAATGTTAATAAACGGGCATTATATGGCGTAACGGTATTTGAGCGTGGCAGGGATGTGAAAAAAGGACGCCAATGAATTTATAGGCGCGGGAATCGAACGGGAAACGCGGAACGGTCGGCTGTATGACGAAATAATCGATGCACCGACTTTATTAAATCTATGCCGGCAGCGAGTTTAATAATAACGTGCACCACCTAATTCCATCGACTTCTGCTTAACGATCTCCCGATAATTACGTTGTAATAATGATTAACGACCGCCTTTCGGTCCCCGTGTACCTCATTAATTCTCGATCACGCGCGGAAGTTCAGAACTTACTAGTCATTACCAGTGGACATAGTAACGAACGCAGTTAACGCAGAATCCTCGTAGTGATTAATACAAGTATCTTGTAGCTACCAGCCAGATATATTTTTCCTCGATATCGAGTGCCTACCTTGTGGAGGAATCTTGTCGTCGAACATTTACACCATCTTGTTCAAACTATTTCCTTAGCACTGTTTGCTAAATCATCCTTTAGATCCCTGCAATTATTTGGTGGTTTCACTAGGAATGGTTTTGAGAATTTGGGAATTTGTGCATCTACAAATTTGGGATTTTAGGAAAGTATGTAGGAATATTGGAATTTGAGAATTTGAGGATTTGGAAATTTAGAGATTTGGGATTTTAGGAATTTGAGGACATAAGAATTTGGGGAACTAGGAGTTTGGGGATTTAGGAATTGGAGGAATTAGGAATTTGGGGGTCTAGGAATTTGGGGAACTAGGAAATTGGGGATCTAGGAATTTGGAGATTCAAGAATTTGGGAATTTAGGAATTTGGGGATATAGGAATTTGGGGACATAGGAATTTGGGGATATAGGATTGCGGAAACCTTGGAATTTGGGGGTCTAGGAATTTGGGGTTCTAGGAATTTGGGAACATAGGAATGTGAAAATCTTGAAATTTGGGGATATAGGAATTTGGGGTTCTAGGAATTTGGGGACATAGGAATGTGGAAATCTTGGAATTTGGAATTTAGGTATTTGGGAATCCATGAATTTGGAAATCCAAGAATTTGTGAGAAATTTAAGAATTTAAACTTTACAACTTTACAACTTTACAATCTTACAATCTCACAACTATGCAACTCTACAACCTGACAACGTTATAACTCGACAGCTTTACAACTTTACAGCTTTACAACCTTACAGCCTTACAACTTTACAGCTTTACAACTTTACTACCTTGCAACTTCACAACTACACAACGTTACAGCTTGATGACTTCTTGCAACTTTACAACTTAAGAAATTTAGTAATCTATAAATATAGGAATTCAAAAATTTAGTAATTAACGAACTGTGCAAACTTGTAGTAATAAAGTTGGATGCCTCATCCACATCACATATGTAGAAATGTTTGTTCGGACCGAAGGGACGCATTTAAGAGAGTCAAACGATAACCATCACTGACAGTGAATTATTAACTTAGAATCGCGTAACTGAGCTCCGATGAAAGGCCCGCTTGTTGACGCTCATTGAAATCGCTCGTCCCCGCCATTCTTCCGCACGTCGGATGAAATTCGATTGGAATGCGGGCGAACTAATGGTGGTAAGTAACACGTCGACAGTTCTCGTCCTATTTTCGAGTCTAGCCAGAGACTTGCGTAACTGCTTTACAAATAATTTATTCATGGAACTGTAACGCGACGTGAAACGCTCAAAATGTTCCTCGTGTACTTCAAGAGGAAACAGGACAAAAATGGCAATATTGATTTTAACTGATATCGAGTCGAAATTCAACAAATTTTAACATGGAATGATATTTTTAATTACACGGTAAATAATCGTAATGGCGACTCTTTCAAGCATACCGTTCTTTTTAATATCTTAACCCTTTAATTAAAAATTACATTGATACATACACATCATTCAAGTATAATAAATTATTTCGTTGTCAAAAAGAAAATGAAAAACATGACTAAAAAGGACAAGAAAAGAATAAAACTTCTACACATGAATATTTTGTAGTAGCACAAATCATTATATGATACTTCAGTTAAAGGTGAAGATTTTTGAAACGCCCTGTACGTAAGCCGAAGAGAAGGGTTTAATGAGACTGTCCAAGCCGCTCATTCTACGATTCCGGAATGCGAATTGAGGCTAGAAAGAAGTCAAAGGGTTCAGTTTTATTGAACGATCAGTCGGTGACGCGTCTGGGAATATTCGTGTGACGCCATCATGACCGTAATCGTAACCCGTCCAGCCGCTCCAATGACATAATGACCATTGTACACGTTTTAATGATGCTGGAGATTCACTTGCTCAAACTAGGTGAAGAATCTAAGTGAAATTATTAACCATCCACATGTTTTACTGGTGACATTAATCGACGTTTAATTACACCAAGAAATTATTGCGTGCAAGAGTTATGAATAAAATATATTTTCGAATTCTCAAATCTCTCAAATTTTTACATTTTAAAATCTTTACTTTTGTAGATTATTTAATGTATAAATTATCAAATTCCTATATCTTCAAATTTTTAGACTCCGAAATTCCTACACCCCCAAATTCCTAGATCCCCAATTTTTTAGACCCCCGAATTCCTAGATCCCAAATTTTTTAGACCCCCAAATTCCTAGATCCAAATTTTTTGGACCCCTAAATTTCTAGATCCCCAATTTTCTAGACCCCCAAATTCCTAAATCCCCAAATTTCTAAATCTCTATCTTTTATTTTTCAATTTCTATATCTCCAAATTTCTGGATCCCCAAATTTCCATATCTTCTTCCTCGGACCCTAAATTCCTGTATCCCCTTCCTACATCCCCAAATTTCCATATCCCCTTCCTAGGTTCCCCAATCCCCCAATCCCCTAAATTCTTAAGTCTGCAAATGACCCTCAATTCTTAACCCATTCAAAAATTTTCAAATCCTCAAGAATCCCTAAAAGACTTTCTTCTGGTTACCATATCTTAAGTAGCAAATACAGTCCTTGACCGCAATGAATATAGTTCAATAAAGATTGAAAGACACTTGCAACAAAAGTAACGACTCTTGCATCAGTATACCTATTTGCCGAGCCCGTGGAAGTCCCATTTCCGGTCACTCAATCAGCCAGCCGTTTCGTACACCCGTTTTACGACCACAGAACGGAACGATCCGTCAGTGACCCGATTCTAGTGGATTCACGGGTGTCAATCAGATAGAAGGTATCCTTGGTGGGCAGAGATCGAGTAAGGACAATCTCGGTCACGGTTTAACGTACGATTTCCTGATTTTCGTGGCAATTTACCGCAATTTTCTCGCCCACGCTCGTGCAAAGTGCACGTAGGACGTACAATGCAATAGTCGGTACCCGGCTTTCTGCGCATTGGTCAGCTTTGTTTAACCTACAAATCAGCAAGATTCGTCGGCGTGGGCGAGCAACAGAGTCCGATATCGTCGGCGAATAGTTCGTAATCCGTTAATTAACGACGCGAGGAAGTGGAAATCGAGGTAGGAAATGGTCGAACGAGAAGCGAACATTTCAAGTCCATTAAGGAAGACGGTGGATCGAGTGAAGTCGAGGCGTTGAAAGTTCTCCCGGTGTGTTTATCGTTATCTTGCAAAGATTTCAACAAGTGTTTGAGTAACTCATCACCTCACACGGGGAAACGTTACACCCACTTTTTTCTTTCTCCTTTTTACGAAACGCTAATTGCAATTGAGTCGATCGAGCCGGCCTATACTGGCCTGTTTGTTACGATTGTTTTATATCTTAATTAATTGGAGCACGCTCGAGTAAGCACTATGCCGATCAAGAAAATCGTGTGGACGCTGACACGGATGCCGGTGTCGGGCTCGAACAAGCGTCGATGAAACGAGCATGTAAAATGTTAATAAAACTAACAGAAAGAGCTCAATGCACAGTGTATCTCCAGGAGAAATAAAGATATATCGGTCGACGCGAATGGAACACCAACCTGTGGATCTCAAATGTTATTACAGAGCTTCAGTGCGAAACTATCATCTGCTATGAACTGATTATCTCTACTAACTATAATCTGTATTCAGCGGCTGCAATTTTAGTAATATACTCTAATTATTTTTCAACGTATAATTTATTGAAATTAAACGTTTATTTGTACATCAACCATTAATTTCATACCGTAAGGTATATTTAAAGTATTTTGTACTATTTATGAACTGCAATTATATCATTAATGATGTTCACTGGGTGACACATTTTAATATTTGCTTTTTCATTCTTGATGAAGTATAAAATTGTCCGTACAAGATGTAACTAATATGTTTCTGTAAAGAATACTGTAATTTATATTTGTTGTACATTTTTCTTAAATTATATACCTGACGTTAAAATTAACAGGCTACACTTATTTGCGTGTACAGTTGTTACAGCAATACTTCATGGGTGTCGCCATATTGTGACACGAAACACTCCCATTTGCTTTATAGCAGCGATTCTCAACCAGTGTTGAAACTAATGTTACATACATAGTTTGAGCACAAAATGTGTCCAGTATTTTACAGAAATTTTATGCAAAACTTCGTGTTTAATATTAAACAAGCTTGAGTTCAAACCAAGTATACAGAAATCGTTAATTGATGAAGCTTGTGTCACCCTAAATTAAATCACTTATTAATAATTATGTTCGTTAATCGTAACTGTAAATATGTACAATTTTTCATATCCTCAATGTCAAACGAATTGACCGAACACAAGTGTCGCTTTAAATTAAATAGTGTACTTCTTTTTACACATATATGCGTACCGTTATCACATCTAATTTTGCTAAGCAAACATCGCATTAAATCGTTTTGTTCATTAATAATTATTTGTCGACTATAATGGCTAATATATTTGTTACTGTGCAATTATTCAGATTACTATCACGTCGAACGGTATTTCCGGCACAATTGATGCAGCCGTGTCTCGTTAGTCGCGACCCAATGTATCGACACAGTATTTATAGTGAATGAACGGTTATCTTTAGCACTGGTTCGTTCCGTTAAAGACTACTTTATGTCCTAATTAATTAACGCGAAGCCTATCTCCCATAATTGCGGGCCCATCGTTGTACCATCGAGGGCAAGGCGCAATAAACACGAGCTAATGGCGTCTCGAGCGTAAAGCACGCAACCCGAAGATCTCGAAATGAGTCCGCAACAGTTAAGATCGGTTTTTGCAAGATTTCGTATCGGGTTTCGATCGAATTCACGCTGAAACGGAGCTGGTTAAGATACGAGGAAATTCATTGTTGTGTTCCTCCTCCCGGAGAACCGATTACCTTATACTGTAATAAGTGATTAGGCAATTGCTGTTTAGCAGCGCGATAACGGAGAAAAGAGGTCGATAAAGAACGAACATTGTCGCGAAAAGTGTTTAAAGAAAAGCGATATTGTACTCGATACTCGAAAGGAATGGCGATGAGATTTAAAAACTTTTTCAAATAATGGAGACTCAGATTGCACGCATTCGAAGATCAAAGATAAGCGAAAGTATAATGCAAATGGCAGGATACTAACGGTATTATCGATGTTTTACGAACGTTATAACGTTTGCTTTAAACTGCTATTGAGATAAGACTTTTATTGCTACAAGATGCGCGTGAGAAATTGTTTCATTGAAAGAAGGATACATAAAATAATTGAACTCAACAGTTGGCTGGTAAAAAACAAAAGGACATTGATTTAACGAGTACATGCGTGAAAGTAATTGCTACACGTTCACATAATATTGTCTTATCTCAAAGTTTCGGTGTTAACAGGTAGTTGATATATGGCTTACGTGACCAATCTGCTTTTGATCATAAAGCAAATGATCATTACGCATAAAGCAAATTTTTCGTTCTTTCATTAACACTAGGTAATTGTAAAATATTATTTATACGATTACAAAATGTTCATGCAATACCATAATATTCTTCATACAATAATATTCTTCATACAATGCCATAATATTTTTTATTCAACATCATAATATTCTTCATACAGCACAGTAGTGTAGAGAAAGAACACAGTAAAATGGATCATTAAAACAGTTGAATCATTAAAAGTCAATCAGAAATCAGTTTATCGATTCAGGTATTTCCATGAAGGAGGAAGTATAAATTACTCCATCAAATAAAAAATATGTAAAGGAATGTTCTTTATTTCATAGTAGCGAACGAACATTCACGAATTATGTGTACGTTAAATGCAAGCCGATTAGAACAATTATCGAATAATGTACGCTTCCAACAGAAATGTCCCTCAGACAGTATCAGTCATTGTAATAAATTCCGAGGCAAATTTGACACGGTGCTTTCTACAGAAATTTACAAAGTCTCGTACACTGAAATAAGGTTAGCGACAAAGTTCTAACTATCTCTGCAGCTCATTGAAAGTGAGACTGTCAGCATTAGAAGCGTAGTACCATCATTCTGAATTGCACTAACGCAAGTTGGTCGGCGAATCGCGGTCGAGTAATCCGTAAATCGTGATAAAAGCAGGAAGCGATAAAAGCAAACTAGCTCGGTAACGATCGTATTACGAACAATTTAGACACCGTCGGATGAATTCAAGCTGTCGTTGAATGACAAGACGGGTCCTCGGTAACATTGTAACGAAACGCATAAACCGCGCAACGAGCGTAAATAACGCTCGAACGGAGACACGGTGGTACGTAAACGCGCTATCTCTTCGCTCGATTTGCATCGCGAAATTTATGAAGAAATCAACGTAGTCCCGTCGATGGTCGTTCATCGTATTAATAATAAACGTAGTCAGGAAATCGGCCCGTGCGTAAACCTCTGACGCTACCATACTTGGACGTCGCGAGCCAAGACGTTAACTAAATATAATTATCGTATAAAATAATTCTTCGCGCAAATAGGAAGCAATAAAGGTAGCCGACCTTAACGGTGGTTGGAATACGAATACGCTGTTACGATGTAACAGCTGCAACACGTCGGTATAACGGACGGAAATGTGCCTTGAACGATAAAGTGTCCATTGACGTTCTCTACTCTGCTCATGCGTAATTGTACCCGCGAGCGCAAGGTGAATTCCCAAAATTCTAATATTCAGTAATTTCTCAATTTTTAGGTCTTTTAGGGTGCATTGTAAATTTCTAAATTTTTCAATTTCTACATTTGTGAAATTGAATATTTGTAAATATTTAAATTCAACAATTTGTAAGCTCTTAATTTACCGAATCTCCAAGCTCCTAACTTCACACGTTTGCAAACTTTTTAATATTCAAACTTCTGAACTACCGAATCTTTAAATCCCTGAATCCTTGTATCTTACAATTTCTGAATGCACAAATTCTCTTTCTAGACTCTGAAAATGAGGACTTACCAAATTTTCAGACCCTCAAATCCCCAAATCTCTTCTGTCTCTACATCCACAAATCCTCAGATCCCCAAATTTCCAATCCCTCATATCTCTAATTCTCCAAATTCCCAATTTTCCAATCTCTTGAATCCACAGATCTCTAAATCCCCAAATTCCCAATTTACCGAACCCCCAAATCTCTACATTTCTGTCTCTACATCCACAAATCCCCAAATTTCCAATCCCCGAATTCTCAATTTTTGAAGTCCTCAAATCCACAGATCTTTAAATCCCCAAATTCCCAAATTCCTAATTTACCAAAACCTCAAACCCTCAAATCCCCAAGTATCTTAAATCCTAAATTCTCAAATGCCTAAATCTGCAAATTCTAAAATCTCCTTTCCAAATTCCAAAATCCTCATCACCCAAAATTTTCAAACGTCTCCAAACACCAAAGCACCTAAACCCCTAAATCCTACATTGTGCACACATGTTCATAAATGTTCCGTGAAACTATAACCGATAATATGTTAAAACATTGATCAACACAGTAACACATTTAAGATAGTACTTAGACAACATGCTCACGCATGATCGCGACTGCACGTGCAAGGAGACATTAAAATGTCACGGTGCATCATACAAGAGCGTAAAACTTATTCCACTTACGCGTTCGTTATATCATCGCAACACGATCAGCGCAAGAGCTGAATGAACTTATCTCTACCAGTTCTGTCGAGGGTCTCACCTGCAAATCGAATCTGGCCAATTAATTATTATCGACCGCCTTATAAATCCTCGATTATTCCGATGTAATTTCGATAGCGAGCGTAAAATGTTATGTCCACAAACGTTCAACAATAAAACCGACGCGTACAGTTAGCCGATTATTAAAACGATCGTCGAGCATTTAAAAGGTTCAACTAACTGTTTTTTGTCGTTGTGTGAGCTTGCGCGGGTTCTTTTTTAATCAACGCTCGATATGTTGGGGAAAAGGTATTTCCAGCGAAACGAGCATTTAATTAATAACGCAATTTGCAGCCGGCGCGCTTCGGTCTTCCTGGTCCGTCGAACGATTTCTTTTGCACTCGATTAGCGTTCTACACTTAATCGTCGATTGACGATCGATTAAATAACGCAATCAACATTTTCTTCATTATTTCATAGAAAAACGTCACTGATGTATGGGAAAATTCAAGTAAAAGTGACAATATAATGGAAGGCTGTATCTAGGACATATACTGATGTCAACCCACAAGATGGCGCGTGATCGACCCAACGGAAGCTACTCACTCACTCACTGTCGAGACGTTTGCAGACTGTTATTGTTTTTGACCTAATTGCACGACCGCTCGTGACAATTGTTCCCGCCGAAAATACGTATGCTAGACGTCCATTTTTCTATTCTGATCAATTGGAGACGTAGCTCTTCCAAACACCTGGGTTATCCTCTTCACGCGTCAACTCGTGAGTTGACATCGGTGCTTGCACATATCTCATTTCCTATGCGATGCAAACGCTATTTTCAGTTCAAGATACGCACATTTTTCCGTCACCATGATGGCACTTTCACCAGCGACAAATGTCGCCCGCGCAGTCAGGAAGTCGACTGATAATCCATTTATCAGAGTGATATTTATTTTTACAGGTGCTGCTTGTTACGATGCATCCGCGATGTATGCTCCACGCATAGAAACGCGGTTATGATACTACCAGACACATCTGGACAAACTTTACTATCAATGGGATATAAAAGTGTACAGTCCGGGTCGCGACATCCTCTCCATGTTCGTTGTAACTATTGTTATACCATTTCTTCGTCATTCGCTGTAGAGTTTATTTTAACATACTAAATTTGGGAATTTGGACTGTTGGAAATTTTGGGAGTTTGGAAATATAGGGATTTGGGTGATTGGGAATATTTGGTGATGTGAGAATTTGGGAGTTTAGGGACTAGGGAATTCAGGGATTTTGGAATTTAGGGATTTCGAAATTTAGGGATTTGGGAATTTCGGGATTTGGGAAGTTAGGGACTTGGGAATTTAGGGATTTGGGAATTTATGATATGGTAATTGAAGGATTCAGAAATTTAGGAAATTGAGAACTTACTGATTTGGGAATCTAGGGATTTGAGAACTTAGGGATTGGGGAATCTAGGGATTTGGGAATCTAGGAATTTGGAAATTTAGGGATTTGTGAATTTAGGAATTTAAGAATTTATAGATTTGGAAGTTAGGGGTTTCCTAATTTAGGAAAAAGGGAATTTAGGGATTCAATTTCGGAAAATTTATAAATTCGGAAATCTCGAAATCTAGAAGTCCAGTAATCCAGTAATCTATTAATTGAACCCAAATCTACAAATTGCATATTTTCAAATTGAGAGATTTCAGTGATCCCAATGACGCCAAAAAGTCATTCAGCATCTTTTTTCAAATTCCGAAGGATCCATTCAATCAGACTGACAAAACGTTATCGTAACCATCATCCTAGACTAGAATACCTCGTTCGGAGTATTTAAAAATATTTCCATCGCATCGTAAATTGCACAATGTTCGTTAAAATTACTCGGAAGTCGAGATCGACCAAGGTATCCTGGACAAACGCAAGAAGTCCGTCTCTCTTTATGCGTGGGATTAGCGATGCAAATTTGCACTACCGCGGGAACATAATTGGCCGACATTGTGCGTTCGTTAGCCGAGCATTCTGCCACTTATCGGTGCCGCCGCGAAAGGGACAAACGTGAATGGCTGCCTTCTAATTGAAGGAATGCCGTTTCCCGGCGTGTCGTCGTTTTCACGCACCGACGGAAGTAACGAGGGAAGAAAGAAGAATGAAATCTCGAGCGTGCCGGAAACGCTCGGCTTCCATCGTGGATCTGCACGCTCGCGTCTGAGAAACGAACTAAGGAAGCCACGCTAACTAAAGGAAAACCATTGTGACCGGTCTTTCAGAAAAAGAGCCAACAGCGTGAAAATTTATGTGGGAATACGGGTAAGTAGATTTATGATTATGCATGGAGGTGAACGAAAAGGTCAAGATACTGCGTTGATCTCGCGATCTGAACTTAACGTTAACAATGCTCGTTCTCATTTAACAGCGGAACTATAATTTATTTCTGGTGTACCTTGTGTAATTCTATGTTTAACAAATGGATCGTAGTTAGAAAAACGTGCAAACGTTGCACGATCATCGAGATTAATTTTACGGCCACCATTTTATTCGACGTTCGATAAATTATTTATGCGCGTTTATATGTAACAAGATTAATTAACACGGTGTGTATGGCATTATGAGTGGGCCGACATAGAACGTTTGTGCAAATACTTACATATAATTATTCAATTCCTCGTTAAATATTGGCCTTTCGAAGTCATCATACTATTCACTTGTAGTATCTAATTTTGTCGTAATTAAATACAGTCATGAAAGTAGCATTGATGTGTTTAGAATAAAATTGACTTTATTATTCATTTAGTCCATTTTCTTCTAAATTTCAGACTTTATTATGAGCCTACAGTATGAACTCAAGAAATCGGACCATGGGATTTCACTATTAAAAATGATAAAAAGTACGTAAGTACGTACTATGTACATATAAAAGTTCATTATTCTAAATTCTGCCTTCTACAAAATAGAATTTGTACATAATTTCCTCTTACAATATTATGAATATAATAAAGAATCAATTGTAATAAATCTGAACCAGGAACTCCATTTTAAAGTCCAGAAATATATTGCAAAATATTTAAGTGAAATTGCTACGCCGAATATAGCGTGTTCCTCTCGTAAAATCGCGTTAAGCTCGTGTAAGGTCAGAGAACCCTTCAAGACGATCGCCAGTATTCAAGTTTCTTAAAGTTTTACGATCTCTCGTGTGTCTCGAGCGTGTTTTATA
Organism: Megachile lagopoda; assembly: GCA_036983795.1. Lineage (NCBI taxonomy): Eukaryota > Metazoa > Arthropoda > Insecta > Hymenoptera > Megachilidae > Megachile > Megachile lagopoda. The sequence continues at coordinate 7,202,044 of CM072785.1, read as the reverse complement.
CCGCACAGATCCGAGTGTGGCCAAAGGGAGAAACGCAACTGGGCCAGCCATGACACCGAGACGTCCAGGCCGTCCGAAACGATAAAACGGCCGCCGCTTCTTTCAGCTATTTATCCGCTCTCACGAGCATAATTAATATCATTATTGTGATGTCAACCGGAGGAAATGGTACGAGCACGTCGAGTGTGTGTTACACGAGTAGTATATATGGCGGCTAGACAAGCTACCGCGAGGGATATGCTAAATACGATCAAACAACGTTGTTTTATGCTAAGTGACCCCTGTCACGTCGAGAAAGACAATGCCGGCTGTCTGCTATCCGCGAAATGCATCGGATGTGTACTCGAGAGGGTAGAAACCTTTTCTCGATTCAAGCTTTCTCTTTCCCTCTTATTTCCTTGTAACACCCTTGCATATTTTATACGTGTTTCGATCAATTACAAGATTTTACATTAGTCACATTGGTGAACTTATATTAGTTATATTAGAATATTAGTATGTCTATACTTTTAGTGTTTCTTTCATAAGTATATCAACTTCACCATTTTCATTTGTAAAGAATGTCAACGCAAAGTCAATGCACTTGGTCACTGATGAGCAGCAACAATTCTTCGAACCTAATATAGGGACAGAATAATGTAACATATCAACGGGCATATAGTCTAGTGTGTAATCGTTGAATTACAAAATTATTTGCAGGTTAATTATACACTTACGTATATATTGTAATGAGTAATTGTACCCTCTACAGTTGATAAGAACCATACCATTTGGAGGTTATGGTAGCTAAACATACAATATGCGGATACGTGCATCCTGAAAAATGTGGACGTTACAATGGTCTATTTGGTCTTGCGATCTAGAAAAGCCTTATGATCGTGTTCAAATAGTATTTACATGATTCAAATAGTATCTAAAATATCGAGGCATATAAAAAAGTATGGGAGACAGTATAACGAAATTGAGATAATTCTAATTGATCAAACCAGATCAAAGGCTTGAAACATCTCACGAATTGTCTCGACATTGCCCGTAATTTTGCATATAAAGAAAATGAATACTAATAGTAAAAATTTCAAGATTTAATAATGTCTGACCACCAATTAAAAAGCAAGGTAAATCCCGGTATCATCTTGCACAGATCCGTCAAAGTTAAGCACAATACGAACAGGAAGTGTTTCCAAATGCTGCACGGAACATGGTTCCCCGTGTACATGGAGACACGAACGAGACCATGTCTACAGAATCGATCTCCGTAATCCTTGGTTCGTGAAAAGGAAGTGCACCGTTGCAGTTGGAAAGTTGCATCTGCTTGGACGAGCACCGCGTGACAAAACAATAGAGCTGACATTTCTTTTCGAGTGCTCGAACGAATGCAGTAAGAAAAAAGTGCGCGACAGGCCGTGGATATAATGATACGAAGATCTCTGTCCCGTGATAATATATCGATAGGTGTTCGTGGCTAACGAGGTACCTGGATCATGGGTCGAGCGTGCCAATCGATTTGACACGCACTCGAGATCTCAGGGCGCCGAATAATCGCCTCTCATCTTCGCCGACGACGTCTTAACGAGACGACAAAGAGGATCGTGCTGCGGAAGCGTCTTCGGAACTGTAACCCATTTTCCTGAACACTCCTAATTCCTTTTTAGTCGAATCGAACGCCACAATGAGGCTCTCCTTCGATTCTGTAGCGATTTATCACATCGTAACGAGACACTTCTTCGAGGTAGAGACGAACTTTCTTAGGCTTCATGAGAGAATTTTCTTATTTTCGTTTAACGATGACTGCGTCAGGTTCATTACGATCAGTGATATATGTATTTTTCGTTTCAGCGTGTACTGAAATTAAAAAGGAATTGATGGGTTGGTTCAATTTGAAAATGTGCAACTTCTAAAGTTCTACTTGAATTTACTAAATTATTGAATTTACAAATTCTGAGATTCTTACATCCCCAAATTACAAATTCTAAGATTCTTACATCCCTAAACTTCCGATTATCTAAATTTTCAATTTTTCGCATTTCCTAACCTCCAAATCCCTAACTAGCAAAATTGCTAAAATTCCGAATTTCCTAATGCCCAAATTCACACTTGTCTGAATTTCTAACACCCCAAATTTCCACATCCCTAAATTCCTAAATTTCCAAATTTCTAAACCTCCAAATTTCCAAATCCCCAAATTCACACTTGTCTGAATTTCTAACACCGCAAATTTCCACATCCCCAAATTCCTAAATTTCCAAATTTCTATGTCCCTAAATTTCTCAACTTCCAAATTCCTCACTATCAAAATTTCTAAACCCCCAAATTTCCAAATCCCCAAATTCATTTATCTGAATTTCTAAATCCCCAAATTCACAATTGTCTGAATTTCTAACACCCCAAATTTCCACACCCCCAAATTCCTAAATTTCCAAATTTCTATGTCCCTAAATTTCCCAACCTCCAAATTCCCGAAGTTCGAAATTTCGTCCTCATCAGCCCAGATTTCGATTTCATTTTCCATTACCCTTGAACGATTTCAAGTTCACCTTTGAACCTTGCCAATGCCGCTTAAGCATCGTTCGGTCCGGAGAGTGTTAAATGGAAGACATTAAGGGACACGGTGGACAGGGTTAACAGCAACGCGATAAATTACTATAGCTACACTTGACAATACTACGAGCAGCGAGTGATTCATTGCTTGTTCTTGACAATGGTGGTTACTTTAACGATGCAACAAATTCTCGATGCACAATTAATGCCCTGTCTCTTCCCTTTTCCTTGTTTCACTGTTCGATTCGAGTTCACCACGTTTTCCACCGGCGCGAATTCTATTATGAACCTTAATGATATTCCGAGAGATCTCCCGCCGGATTAGGAATAGAAAACGCGGTGTTTTCTCCGTGAGAGTTTTCCACGGTACCGTGAACTTCAATTTACGGAGATTAGAAACTGTTTCGCGGAACAACGCTAATAGAGTACCAGCCACTCAAGATTGGTCGCGAAATTTTTCAGTCAAGAGGTTACACAGGAAGTTGCAGTTTGCTCTGATCGTTTCATACCTTGTGCAAATTGGGATCTCAAGGATTTTAAATATGTTCAGTCACCGGATCATATTATTTCATTTTTAAAGCAACGATTAGTAGATATTCATTTAATATTTTTTTGTTATTTGTATATTATATACTCTTCTTTTGCAACCATTTCTTTTAAATAATTTTCAGTTACTATTTTGTGCAAATAAATTAATTTTCAGGGTATTACTTTCGTTCTACAGAATATAGCTATCAAAGATTTCCATTTTTATCAAATCGCTTAATAATTAAATATTGCAATGATGCTCAAAATAAATAGTAACTAAAGAATATAGTATACAACATTTTTGCTGTTCATATTCTTAATCTAAAAAGTAAAAAATCTCAAAAGTAAAAAATGTAGTATACTAATCGTTTATTAAGTCTAAGGCTTTGTTTACCATGTTCACATGTACGATAAACTTAATACAAAGACAATCGAAACTATATTTAAAACTTCGATGCGATCGAGTGTTTTTATTTGTTGTCTCCTCGAACACAGTTCGATTTCGATTTAAAAAATCGTGGCACGTCGAGCTCCTTGTATTCTAAAGCAGTGGCCGTCTGAATTTCTGACTCGTTCGGTCATAAATTCTCGACAGACAACAGGCGCGAGTTTGTTCGCAGGGTGAATTATGAATTCCACTCCCTGGCAGGACCCCTTTATTCTTCGATCTCCTTTGAGGAATCGTCGAAAGTCCTTTCGTTCGTATTGTAGCCACGCCGGCAAGGCTGTTACATTCTTTCCTCGTTCCTTCTTCTTCGTCTTTTTAATTTGGACGACCCTGTAAATTCCGGTTAGATAGAGTCCTTCAGGATTCGCAAAAATACGAGTGAAGGTGAGAAATTGGCACACATTATTTTCTTCATTTAAATTTAAATCGGTTTCTTAAGATATTTCTTCGTTTTCTTCGTTTAAGATTAACTCGTTTTGTTCTCTTAAGATCAAATCGTTATTTTATTCGTTGCTTTGTTCTACTAATTTAAGATTAAATTTTGTTCCCTTAATTTAAGATTAAATCGTCGTTATGTTTTTTAAATTTAGAATTGATGTAACATTCGATGTTTCAATTTTTGTGGACGTCAACTAATTAACTTATTTTTCATTACTTCAAGAAAATGTGACATGAAAGAATATTTTCAACTGTGAAATAGTTGATTCAATATTATTATGAAACTAATTGTGAAAAGTTAACATCAGACCCTGAAATCTCCAAAAAGAAATTCTCATTTTTATGTCGAATACTTGACACAGTTTTCCGACAATGTATAAGGCAGTAAATATTAAAAGACATCTTTCTGATACCGATTGTTCAGATAACCTCAATATCAATGAATATTAAAAGAGTTTTAAGAAACTCCACGGGTTCCAAATATAATTATGGAGTCGTATAAAGAATGTATAAAACATACGGTAAAATTAGGTCATTGAAAGAACGACGCATGCTATTTCAGATCAGTAAATAAGAGATCAAGAATGTAGTTACGAATCTGTTACTCTTATCTCGAGTACATATCATTATTTCTTACATCAGAGATAAAAAGCAATGCAATGGAACTTCGTTTTTCTTTCCTCACGATACATAATGCAACGATCTTCTGACGTTTGGTGATTTACGCTGCTACGTTGCTGACAGTTCGTAAGCAGAACTTTGATAAACGAAGGGAATAGAAATAACAGCTAGATCTGCGTCCAGATTCGACGGGATTATTATTAGACTAATGTTTATCGCATTCCATCTCTGGGCCCCCATTTAGGGCGTGCCCTAAAATGCATGTGTTGCATTTTGACGATACATTGATTTTTCTCCGGCAATTTGTGTAGAGAAAATAGATTTATTAATTTTAGTACTTGACGCGATTTTAAATTTGTATTTTCAATGCTTGACAGGTTTTTAAATTTGATCATTTTTACACTTGACAGGTTTTTAAATTTGACAATTTTAATACTTGACAGGTTTTTAAATTTAACAATTTTACCACCTGACAAATTTATAAATTTGACAATTTTAACACTCGACAAGTTTTTAAATTTGACAATATTTTAAATTAAATCATATATTTCTAAAGTACGTAGCTACTGAAAAGCCTGAATTTTCCTGTAAATATAGTGGAGATTAAAATGTTCTCTTTTAGAGTATGCTATGCAGAATGTGATTTGCAAAAAATTGTACCGTGGAAAAGTATCCTAGTTGAAGGAAATCACGAGGGTTTACTTTCTCCTATTTGGATATCCAGTGTCTACTCAGAGGGGTTCCAGTTGAAACCAAATATTTGAAGAGGCACGTTCCAAGGGTAAGGCATCTATTTCTACACGCATAATCCACGGAACGTTGGCATCTTTTCCTGAAAAAGCAAGTGAGAGTTCCTTTCGATTTCGGTACTGTCACGGTATTTATCTCGTAGCTATTTTAAAACTTGTTACGGAAAGATATACGAATTATCTGAAGATATACGTTCCATAATTTCAACATCTAGTGAACCAAATTCAGTTTATCAATTTTGTTTATATCTAAGAAAAAATTCGTTGCTATAAAATTGAAACTGTTGGTCAGCAGTCAACGTCATTTCCAGGACAAACACTGCTTTATGCACTCAACAGCGTGCAATGTGAGGAATACGAGACGAGTTTCTCGCGCCAGGAAAAGGACCCTATATATTTAATCCATTGGACGTTTTACAGCTTCTCGGTACTGTGTTTACGACCGAGCAATACCTAACTCCGTTTTATCATATGTATAATGATCCCTCTCGATGTGTAAGGATCCGCTTTCCAACCCCGTCCCCAGTTCGTGACCTCAAGGATCAACCCTCGACAACTGACCACTCCGGCTAACCCCACGTGTGCGTTTTACAATGGCTCCTTTGTGAAAGTCTCTACTAGTTAACTTTATGATTGAACGACTAATTGTGAACCCCTTTCAACAGCTCGGAACAATTGCCTGCGGTATTTGAGAACTGCGATTTATTCACTGTTGAAATTTCATTGACTACCGAAACTCGTTAAAACAATTGACGCCGCAAGTTAATTCAATTGCTTTCAAAGGTGAAACATAGTGTTACATGTTTCAAGGGTTTACGAGGTGAAGGAAAATATTTTCTAGCTCAAAGTTAAAGCTAAACATGGGAAAATTATGAAAGTATTCCAACTTTGATTTTGGGGATTAACTTATTGTGTAGAATGTAATAATATATTCTTGAAACGTGATCCTCTGGTTTCCCTGGTCCTTTGGAATAGCTTTTCCTAAATATTATATCAGCTGACAGGACATGGAGATAGGCGGGGGAGTAAATATCCGAACATCGAAATGAAGCAGAGAATGAAAATATCAGAAAAATAAATGGTCGTCGCTTTTCAGAAATTTCTCCATCTACGAGCACAAACCTTGAAGACAATGTACACAAATCAACTTTAACCTTCTACAAAATTGTGTGTGTCGAATCTAAAAAATCTCTTAATCGACATAGTGTATGATGCTCCTATTTCAAATAATCCAAGGTCAAGTACCTCATCCACCTCAAAGCTCCCATTTTCTAAATCTCCATCATAGTCACCGAATCGCTTTAAATCAACGGTTTCTTCCACAATCGCGAGCAGCCAAAGAACAGATCAAACAGTTCGAAGCGAACATAGTCCGTAACCGAGCGGCGATTTATCGCGATTGCCAGTCCACTTTTCAACGAGCTTTATTAATTCCAGGCCACGAAACAATAGGACGAAATCACGTGGAGCCACGGCGACAGACAGACGGACGGTCGAACAATGCTAGGATCGGCGAACGTGGCAGCACGACACTTTGTCACGCAGAAATTGTGCACGCGCGTTCACGAAGAGGCATACACACGATGGCGCCGTTTCGAAGAGGGATGCCCCGCCGCTGTTTCTCGATGTGCGTCGTGCCGGAAATAATTTATCGGCCGCCCCGTCAATAAATAATTCGTACGCCAGGACGGTCGGTCGTCTTAAGAAGCGCTAGGGTGTGACTCGCTGACGCACCGCCGCGAACACCCGACAACAAAACGATATTAAAATGCACGCCGATGCCTCGTCCGACCCAGGGACGTGCCCTTTCGTCCTAGCTGTTTTCCTTTCTTCGCCGCCCTGGGAACCGTTCCTCGAACACGAAGGGGTTGCTTTTGTCGAGCCGGACAAACAGGTTCGGGAAATGTTGATAATTCGTTTGTTGTACAATTTTTCATTTTCTAATGGATTCATAATTGTATAGCTGCATCGGGAGATTTCAGGCATTGATAAAATTGTTGACATTCTTCAAGGGTGAGTTTCTTCGTTGTATCTCGAGGAAAGTGGACAGATGTCTATACGATAAGTCTATACGAAGTACAATCTGTGCAAGTCGGAGAACAGGTTTAGAAAATTTGTGGAGTTACATTTTAAATCGATTATATGAAGATTGTGATCAAAAGACTCATAAGACATATTGAATACAAGATTTTCTTTTATGTTATAATATTTTAACTCAAACGCCTGTCTATCAAAAAGTTTGAACAGAAGGTCACAATTTCAGCAAACTCAGAAGAGTGTAGACATACAAGTTCAGGACATAGAATTAATCTTTAAGTTTTGAAAGACTGTGTATACTCATTTCTCGAGAGACAGAATTATCCGTAACAGTTCTCCGCCGTCTAAATTCCTGACAAAAGACACTAGTCCATGATCGCTATCTCCTTAGACTCTCTGTGAAGATAGCACTGTTGGCGATTGAAGACGCTCATATGAAAAACTGTGTGACACGCACCGACCAGACAACGGCGCGCCTCTAAACACGACGCAGAAGATAAAGAAAAGACAAAAAGCATAAAGGTGAGTATCCCTGCGAGAACCAAAACGAGCATCTTCTACGCGTCGACAAAACTAGAATCGCACGTGGGTGGCGAGCGAGCGACTTGAATCTCGCGATACCTTTCTACGCATTACTGAAATCCTGTTGTGTTTGTTTTATAATCAGCATAAATCTAGTCGGGTCCCTTTTATAGTCACCCTTCGATAAATTGATCGTATAAATTTCATTCTTTTTTCAGGAGTTATATTGCTGGTGGAGGTTGAGGAGTTATATTTTCCTTAACTAGGGAAATTTGTGATGCGAGGCTTGAGGATTTAAAAATTTTTAGATATGGGAAATACGAAAGTTTTAGAGGTTTAGATGCTTGAAAGGGATATAAAATGTTTGAGAATTTGGGGATTTGGGGATATGGGGTGTGGAGAATATGGAAATTTGGGAATTTGGCAATTTAGGAATTTGAGAATTTGGGGATATGGAGAATATGAGAATTTAGGGATTTGTGATATGGAGAATATGGAAATTTGGAAATTTGAAAATTTAGGAATTTGAGAGTTCGGGGATTGGGGATGTAGAGAATATGGAAATTTGGGAATTTGAGAATTTAAAAATGTGCATTTCGGTAGTTGGGAAGAGATTTACAATGTGGAAATCTGGAAATTTGAGTATATATGAAATTAGAAGATATAGAAATCCGAAAATTTCTCACTCGTCCTTGTACTCAAGCACCCACCACCATGGTATCCATAATTTTATTCCCCTTTCTAATCAACGATAAAGAAGCAGCTTACGCCATCGGTGCCGTTTCTCACGTACCTTCGATCATAAAATTCCCGAAAGTTTACGCGTTAGATTATTTACAATCGTGCATCCGAGTCAATTACGTAAAAATTTTATCACCCACGAAATCTTCGACACCGCGTAAATTTTCGACCGTCAACGTCTAAAGATCTCTCGAAAACTAATCATACAGATTAAATACGTCGTATTTCATTCGGGACGCAACGCGTCGTTTCAAGGAAGAAAAAGAGCCGATCAACCATCTTCCAAGTTTATTTATCGAGAAGCGAAGCGAAAATCGTGGAAAAAGTGGATGAAGATGTATCGTAAAAGAGTTTGCTGTCGAGAAGAAGAGATACGCGATTTCGTCGTTCGCGCTTTTATCTGTGGCGCATACCGTCACCAAAATATGTCGAGTTGGTGCATAAAAGGGAGCCATTATGGGACACGCACACAACCGAAGGCTAACCAAGGCAGCTCGTTAACCCATTTTGAAGTGGGTGGAGAAAAGTCTGGACGACGATCGAGGGAGAGACGTAAATGCTTTATCGCCTCGTTTCGTGGAACTCCTTAGCCCAGGCTCGCCAGCTCGACGAAAGAAAATGTACTCCAGCTTTCCCGTATCCCTTTCCATGGATATCCACTTCTATTTCGAGAAGTTCTGTAAACCCTCCTTCATTTTTAGTTCAAACTCTTTCGTACATACCTTGTTGCACGCTTCTGACGAGTACTTTTGAAGAGACACCGTCTGCTGCTGCAATCCAAAATTAGACTCATTTCAAATAGTCTAAAAAATGTGATCCAGTTACAAATATCTTGAAATCAGAATTTTCTTTTAAATCTTCATGTTATTGTACATTTTAGCTAGACTAGTATTCTTTAACATTCATTACATTTTTGATGATTTGTTAACAATTATTTCGAAGATTGTTGTAAACTTTGTTTAATCAGTTTGAAGCCAATTTGATGTTACCAATTTTGAACTATTCTGTTTGAATAAAATATCTGAACTTTTTGTTTGTCAGAAGTTACTGCGAAAGTATGTCTATAATCATAAAAAATGTCTGCAGAGCAAAGGATTAGCAAATGTTAAATTGTAAAGTGTCACAACCTCTATATAAAACAAATTTAAAAGTGACTCAACACTAACTCAATAATTAAGCTTCACAACAGCTTTGCGGATTAACCAGGTTACCTAGAGAACTGCATTGGGATTTGGGTTACAGAGAGTTTCGAAAAGATGTCCTCTTCAGGATTTCCCAGAAAAAGTGTCATCCTTCCGGAATTCGAGCCCATCGAACCCCGTTAAACATGTCTCCCGTTGCGCGTCCTCTTCCTCTTCGCCATTGTGCCCACTGTTTACGTTCGTCGCCATTTCTTAACCGGCGTCGCGTCGCAAGTCGTCGTTTTCTTGCGTATAACCGAACGAACGGTGATTTCCATCCGAGAAAATGTTCCCGCGACGGCATCGAACCGGTTTAACGATGTTTTCCATGCGGTAGTTAACGTCTCTTCTTCATAGACAGCCTCCTTTGCTTATGCACACGTCCGCATACCTGTGCAACGTTTATGCCCGTTCGTATACCCTGTGTGTCTCGCGCCTGTGTACACGCACTGCGGACATTTAGAGAAGCGGTTTGCGTTCGCTGGCAAAACTAGGTAGCCTTGAGGGTCTCACTGTGTTTTCTGCCTGCGAATTCTATCCGGGCATCTGCATACCAGCCTACACCCCCTTCTCTGCCCCTTCATCCAGCGCCGCTTTTATTTAACAGACGTGTGTCATTGATTTGCATAGTCACCGCCGCCAATACACACACGTACACGCAGGTGGACGTGTGTTTTTGTTCGTGTAACCTTGTTTCCAGTCCCGTGGCAGGCCCCGGAACGCCATCTCAACCGCAATCAGGTGCAACGCGACGCCCCGCCGACATTTTGGCGACGTCTGATCCCGTGTCTGGGGACCATTTGTCCCGTTGACGTTTAGAGGACGTTTAGGAGCGATTCTTGTACCATTTTTCTTCTTTATGTCGCTGGAATTTGACGGAGAAACATAAGCTGCTTTGTGTTCCTGTGGGTGCTGCCCTTGACGAGTATTAGGGATGTGTTAGATTGAATTTTTGGACCTGCAGATTTGGTGACTCTTTGCGAACTTGAGATTGTAGAAAATTGATGAGTTTCGAAGCAATTTGTCACATATGACAAATGAAATAATAACTTAGGTATAAGGAATAATAGTTTCTCAGAATCTGAACTGTATATTCAGAGATACTACCGTACTCTATAAACGTTGACTACCACAGCGAAAAGTAATGTATAATTGCAGCTAATTATCAAGTGATAAAGTGGTGACCCAGACTTGCGAAACGTATACAATGTGTCGATTAAAGCGTATAAACAACAGCTATCGCAGCAGTCAACAATTTGAAAAAAAAATAATTAGATAACGTCAAAAATTCAGATAAAATTGTTGGTGTCTCAGCGGTGTACTGTTTGAAAGTTCAATAAAATACGATTACTTGAAAAATATCAAATTCGTGGCGCCGGTAACCGGTCACCCTCATATCGGATAACCTGTTAAGAACGATTTTGATTAAGTGTTAATAAGTCCATAAATATTAACGTATAATGTTATCAAGGAATGATAATGACACGGGATTTGTTCGCATATAATTTCATAATTTTAAATTACTTTGCAGCTAATTGGACGTTTTATCGACATTTTACGCAAATATGGATCTTCATTAACATACCCGTAAACACACGGTTGCAAAATGTTACACTTTCAACATTTTACGAGCCATTAAACCTGAATCCCTCGACATTTTATCCGTGTACACATGCACCACTTTTTACCGCAATGATTTTTTATGGTTGTAGCCGTTTCACGTAACGATGAAGCGAACGTTCGGAAGGAAAATATTTTTCACGGATTACACAATTGCATCAACTTTCGTTTCAAGGTTCAGCCGTCCACTGTTAAGTTGGCGGTGTCAGCCCACGTTATTATCAATTATCGTCTCAAAATAAGCTGAACCACCGTACGTTGGTATTGTAATACATACATCTTTTGTTTATGCTGATAAAGCGCCGGTGATAACCGTAATGTGTTGCGGAGTTCGTAGTCTGCATAATAGGTCGTAATACTCGGCATCTCGGTACAGCTGAGCAACTACATTATTTCTATATTAAGAATTCCGTTCATTTCTCGCATCCGCAGAAATGTCGCGATGATTTTTATTTTTCGAAACGTTTTATTTTAAGGGTGGACGTTGCAAATTTTGGGACTCGGGGATTGTGGAACTTTGGGTTATTAGAATTCTGGAGTTTTAGAACTTTGGGACTCTGAAAATTTCGGAAGTTTGAAATTTCAGAAATATATGATTACTCAATTTGAAAATTTAGATTTTTTTTTTAATGTTTCGTCGCATCAACTGTTATTTAGTATTTGAAATCCTTAAGATTCATGGAAAGTAATATTATAATTGAATAGAAAAGTTCAGAAAGAGCTACTCTAATTTTTCATACAAATGTCTTAGTCCATTATTATAATTGCATACCGTGACAACTTATCTAAGCAATACTTTCACGTCTCACTCCGCCATTTTTCACTTCCTGCCAAACCATTCATTCGCTAATTTGTTAGAATAAATTCCATTGTGCTCTGCGTTCAGCCGATATAATAGGGTGACATGAAAGGGTGTTGGGAAGAATCGATGCAAGGGATCGTAAAAAATGTTTTATGGACGAACCAGTCGGACACCCGATCCTCTTCCAAATCAAAGGACGAGAAAGGAGCATCGAACATACTAATGACAATGAAGAATTTTTGATAAAGCATGCACTATAGAAAATCTAATATTCCGTTAGTTATTCGAGTTACAGAAACTTGAGTCTTCGATCTGGAAAGGTGAATGAACTCTACGATCAACCCTTTGGGAATTCAACCCCTTCTTATATCAATTCTTCTTTTTTTTGGAAAATCTATGTTGCACATTATGTTCAAATATTCTAAAAATATTATTAGTTATAATCACGAGTTATTTTTAGAAAATAGTTTTAATTGTTAGAAAATCATTAGCTATAAATTTTAGAAAATTCCTTATAGTTTGTTAAAAATCGTAATAAATACTTTTCATTACAAATTTATTTTCTTTCTAAATAAGAGTCTCACGAGAACCACTGAACTAATGTAACGAGCACGTGTATCGATTAAACGAGTGTTTACAGCGCTGGATATCAGTCAGTCTGACAATTATAAATTATAATAAGTTCCATGCAGTCTGCAGAACACATGATCATGTTTTTAGACGCTTCGAAATCACTTTCCATAAAGCAGCAACGTACCTATTATCATACTAAACAAACGACGGTAGATAATCTGGCATATAAATAAATTAGCTTAAAATGACTCATTACAAACGAGCTTTATCGAACATTTTATACGCGACACATAACGTGACACGGTTGAGAAAGCTATTAGAGAAAAGGGATCACGTCGAGCTTTGGTTCATTGATTTCATGCGAATAACAAATCACTTTTTATTGGTACACGTACCAGTATGCGGGAGTTTACAAGGTCGACAACAATCAAAAGAGAAACTATTCTTGACACTATGCAAACGAATTTCTCTCGTTTTTCATTTCAATTTATAGCTAAGACTAAACGGTTATTGACCTTTAATCGATACGCAAGTATTATTTAAATAATTTACTTTGTAATTCTTGAAGACAAAATTGTGAACCTATGTAACAGGAGAGTTATAAGGTTTAACTCGATTGAAGATTATTGTACAGGGTATTTCATGACCCACAGTGGCAGTTAAGGGTTAAACGGCTTCAGTTTTTACGACGTATCGTGTCGATAACGACTGCAGAGCAAATAGCTTGAAACGTTCAACAATGAAACCGTTGTCAAGCACGAAGCATAAAGTGCAAGCTGCAGATGTGCCAGAGTTATCGAAAAGTTTTCCAGAGAAATTGCGCAACTGGTTCATCGATTAATCGAGAACAATTCGACAGCTGGGTGCGAGTAAACACGTTGTAAGCAAGGAAACACACTTTGCACTTCTTCCGATGATTTTCTACTATTACACAAAGGAGACCATTTAATACGTTCAATTTGGGTCATGTGTGACCGGTAGATGTATGTGTAGATACAGGAAGCTGATGATGCAGAAGTGTACTCATATTATACATATAGTTATATACATATAGACATATACAGATACCTATAGTATTATCACCAATGTAACTCCATTGTTCCTAACTAAATTGCTAATCTGTCTCCTAATCTGAATTTCCAAATAAGTTGAGCATAGCAGTCAACGTATCCTATGTATTTCATAAAAGATTTTATAAAATAAGTAAATTTTAGAAACTGTTCCCTTGAGTACCAAAATGTCATGAAGAGAAATAGGTAAGTAGAAGAAACAAATGAAATAGGCATGAAAGGTAAAGAAACGAAGCGACGAGGGATACAAGTGGCCAGAGAAAATAGTTACTTCCAGCTGTCAGAGGATTGAAAGGCAATAGGAAGACGTCCTCCTGTTTTGCAGGACGCGTACCAGGACCCTGTGAACGAGAAAATTTAATGGGCACCGATTCACAAAAGCGAGGGCTACGTGTCACGTTGTACGACCGTTCGGCAATGATGCGTTTTCGTGGTCGTGGCGATGGTGCAAACCAGATACGAGCCAGAAGAAGCTACGGAGATACGATCTTCCGGTAAAAGGAGAAAGAACCCCCCGGAGTGACTTTGAATCTATGGACCCTTTTAAGGTGTCCTTTTGCGGGGCTTATTCGGTTTGGCTTAGCGTCGGTAACACAACAAACGATTCTCGAACCGGCAAACGGTTCTTCTTGTCCTATTAGAATACTCGCAAAAAACGATAACTAGTCTGATGAATTGATAATCGATCGCCAAAACTGATTTCTTTAATTCGAAGAGTATAATTTGAGCGATTTTGTGGGAGTTCGGGACTTTCAGAGTTAAGAACTTTTGGAGATTCTTTAGGTTCGGATTTTTGGGAGATGGAGATTTTGGGACTTTAAAATTTTGGGGTTCTGAGATTTTGGGATATGGAAGATTTTGGGGTTCTGAGAGTTTGGGAATTTGGAAGATTTCAGGACTTTGAGATTTTGGGGTTTGGAAGATTTTAGAGACTGAGATTTTGGGATGTGGAAGATTTTGGGGTTCTGAGAGTTTGGGAATTTGGAAGATTTCAGGACTTAGAGATTTTGGGGTTTGGAAGATTTTAGAGACTGAGATTTTGGGATATGGAAGATTTTGAGGTTCTCAGATTTCGGGAATTTTGAAGATCTCGGGACTTTGAGATTTTTGAATTAGAAAAATTTTGGAGACTGAGCACTGGGAATTTGAAAGATTTTAGGATTTTGAGAGATGTTGAAATTTAGGATATTTTGGGACTTCGAAATTTCAAATCCTCAATGTTCCAAAGTTTCAGAGCCTTGGAATTCTGGAATTTTTAAACTTTCAC